>OX369259.1:17110568-18591663 GCA_947284805.1 Coleophora flavipennella
AAAAGATTGTATCGAAAGTGCTTGTAGAAATCTACCATAATAAATCGAAACAAAGAAATCATATTTTATAAGAGTTAGGTACTACTGACAGTGGGCACACCTACGAATGTGCCTACGATGACGGCTCCGCTTACTATTATTATTTAATAGAAACCCCTACACCCCCCGCGGGGTCGCCACCGGGCCTAGAAAAAGTTTCGCCACCGCGTCTATCAAACTAAGGCAACGGACAAAAAAACTGTGGAGCCTCACAATGGGACTGCAAATATTATTATTTTTTGGATTTAAAAGGACATCTAAAGTTTAACAAAGACTTGCTTATAAGTGATGGAAAGACTATCACACACATCCTATCTATAAAGATCTAGGAGATACGTTTTTTCTCATAAGTACATACTTTCTTATAATCGACCCACAAACACATTTATTTACACAAAGCTCTGTCTATTTTAAATAATATTTTTTTTATTTCCTATTCAGTTAGCAATAAATCTTAGCAAGGCACACACGCATTTTTTTTGCAAAACCACCCCTAAGCAAATTTGAACCTTATTACTATGTCACATATAAAGTGGATATCTGAGTGTTTGCATTACTAAAATTATACTAACTAAATAAACCTCTGCTTAAATGAACTATTTATAAGCACATAAATTGAGTTCTTTGGGGAAATTGTACAAATTCATGAGTAGAGTTCGCCCACAGTGTACACATAAGAAAAAAATCACAGATCTCGTGCATTACATGAACTACATGTACATTAAAAATGAACTCACACAAAACGTCCGCGCACTCTACATAATACCAAAGTATATATTAATACTTGTACAATAGTATGGACACTCCCTGCCGCTCTCTAGATTCCGACCTAAACCCTGCCGCCACCCAGATTGATACAGATTGGTTACAGTTTGGTCACACCCTGGACACTTCATACAACGGGCCAGAAATGACATATCAAAACACGTTTGACAACCAAACTGTAACCAATCTGATTCAATCGGGGTAACGAGGGGGTGAGGTCGCAATCTAGAGAGCGGCAGGGAGTGTCCATACTGTATGTTAGTACTATTATATTATACACTTTGGTTGGGTTCCAGAACGTATAGGTTTTTAGAAGTGTCATACCACGGCTGTTGTATGCAGTGTCCGGGGTGTGATAATACCCCGTATCAGGTACCCTTATTTGGTAACCAATTAACTTTTTTGTGTATTTAAAATGTAGTATGACATCACACCTGTAGGTGTTTTTGAATTTTCCAATGTTCCAATTTTCCAATAAGTTTTTAAGACAGCTTTTGATCACTAAAGTCGAGACTAAAATGATCACATTTTTCCTGTATTTTTTCTATTTTCCCAAAAAAGTTTTAAACTAAAAAAAAATAATTAATGCCCTTGCCAATACACACATTTTGATCATTACGATACCCCAAATACTTTCAGAGTAATCGCAATATCACATTTTAGCTAAAAACAAACATTTTCGGTGTTAAAAAAATAGCATAGTTCAGCACTGCACAGCAGTAGTTATCAACTGAATGAAGAGAGTAGAAGGTCGCGCCTGGCCACAACTATTTTTTTTATTTAACTCTTTTTCGGTGATTTCTAGAATTTTTTTTGATAATTGGTGAGTCAATGACTAAAGAAGGGAACTTTGTTTTAAGGCGGAACGATGAGGTCATGGCTCGAATAATTTTTGAATGTTTTTCGTGTATTATGACACCATATTTGGTTGTTAACAAGTTTAACCTGTTTTACGCACAAATTATATTACTTCCCACCAATTTTAATGTGATTTAACTGGTATAGATTTCTGATTAAAGATAGTATCTAGATTAACCTGAAAAATATGATATGTAGTGATCAATGAGCATTATATCCAAAATAAGGAATTCACGTTTGATAAATTTATATTTTTTTTTATAATATAATGTAATATGTGCGCAAAACAGGTTAAACTTCTTCCGTTAAATACCTAGGTTGTTCCGAAAATTATTAGCCACAGAATAAATACAATATCTTTTTTCCTGAAACTATTTTGAATTGACGGCTAATTTCAATACAAATCTCCTTGGAGAAAATCATTGGCCACCTATGTGTAGTTCTTTTTTAAAATATTTTTAAAGATTTTCTGACACTCCTATTTTGTTTGCAACAATGGACGTCTCGCAAGAAGCTTTTCGAGCTATGATTATAAAGGTTGAAGGTTAATACTCACCTTCAAGGAATCTCACGAAAATTTACAAGGTGTTTTTGGGGAGTCTGCTCCTACGTTACAAAAGTTACTTATTGGTTTCGTGAATTTAAACGTGGTCGAGAGAACTTAAACGGTGACCACAGACCCGGCGACCAGCAACTGCAGTAACTCATGAAAATGTCATCAGGGTAGAGTGGCTATTGCGGACAAATAGACACATCACACATCGGGAGATTGAGGCTGAACTGAAGATTGGATCACAGGCAGTTTCCGCCATCCTGCATGAACACCTTAAAGTTAGGAAGCTTGCTTCGCGATGGATACCTCATTCTCTCACCGAAGAGCAAAAATCCCGTTGTGTTGATTGGTGCAAATTTATGCTGGAAAAGTTCAAAGGAGGGACATCGCTAAACGTATCACGTATCCTTACAACTGATGAATCTTGGATCTACAGCTACGATCCTCTCATGAAACAGCAATCCACGCAATGAGTGTTTGAAGCGGACGAGTTGCTCACAAAAGTTGTTCGCGGTCGGAGCGTTCATAAAAAAAAATATAGCGGTTTTTTTCGACGCAGTGTAACTCATGAAAATGTCATCAGGGTAATTCCACTAGAAGCCGTAGAACCGTTACTAGTGAATGGTACTGCGAAGTTTGCCTGTCTCAAGCTTTCGAGGCGATGAATAACGAGCGCTCAAGGAGCGGCGTCCGTGGCATTCTTTTTCACCAAAATAACGCGCCCGCTTACACAGCTGTTAGTACCACGGACTATTTGACAACTTCGGGGGTAAAAATTTTACCCCATCCCCCATCGGTACAGCCCAGATTTAGCTCCATGCGATTTTTTTTTATTTCCCACGGTAAAAAATGCTTCGTGGGCGAAAATTCAACACTACCGACCTCCCGCAAGATACGTTTTTTAAATGTTTTGGAAACTGTATTACCAGAATGCATAAGTGCATAGGGGTTGTGGGAGAATATTTTGAAATGCTCTAAATAAACTTTTCTCATATTCTAACTATTTTTTTTAACTAACTATTTTTGGAACAGCCTACTTATAATAATTAATATCGTTCCGTTATTTCGAAAACTATGTAAGATACAGTCAAGAACAGTTCAATCTAGACACTCGTAGTGCGATTTGAGTGTCTATTTTATTCTAGTGTACAAATTTGTAATTTGGGGCTAACTGAAATTTCAGACTTTTATCCACAACGAAGATATATCTCGCTTCCGCGTCGCCAGATAAGTAGACAGAGCCAAAATTTTAGGATCGGACGGAATTGCCAGAGGCCACGCGAAAAAACTTTATACACCGAAGGCGTATCGATGCCTTTGTTATTCCAACTGGAGGGCCCAAAGTTGTGCTATGCGGTTTATTATTACAAGCAAGAACAAACGATAATGTGAATTTGTGAGGTGCGTGTAGGTGAATGAAATCGGGTAGATGGGTTAGATAGTTAGTGTGAAATATAGAAATAGGTCTCATCGTGCGGATGGTGGCGCACCGGGAGCCGGGTCGCTCCTTTCCCTCTAATATGGTTGATGGGAGCGATGGCTGACTCTCGCGTTATACTCGTGACCGGGTGCTGTCCGTGTGAACTAGCCTAATCTCGTCAAAGGTATTAGTGACATTCAATTATTTTTATGTATAACTTTTCGTATCATATTGTTTTCATGTTCTCATGACATAATCTGGTTTATTCCAAGGATTGCATTTTGACATTATTAACTAATGATTGTTTATCGCGTGATTTTTCACAAATGAAATTATGTTATTATTATTTTAAGACTATCAGAAAGAGTGTAATTTGCACCTATTTTGAATAAATACCTTGAATCTTGAATCTTCAGAGAAATATTACTATCCTTTCGGTGTTTATTGCCTAGACTATTTTACGATAAGTTATTTCTTAACACTTTCGTGTGCTCCTCGCTACGACTGCGAAAATGCACGTGTTTTTCCACCTCCACGCTGTTGTCATAGTAGCGAAGCATATCATCATATCAGCTCATATACGTCCTAACTGAGGGGCTCGAACCTACTCTGAATTAGGGCGATCGAGTTTCTTCGCAGGCGTGTGCAGGTTTCCTCACCGTAAGAGCGTCGGATAAACGTATACAAATGAAATTGAAATTCGAAAACACATTGGTACGTGGCAGGATTCGAACCACAACCTCCCGGACAGGAGATAGCAGCCAGCCATGACGCCACCGACAAACAGCGACGCATATGTGCATATTAAACTGTTGATATAAAATAAAAATGCTGTATGTAATGCTCGGAGTTTTCCTACGCGATCGAATCAGAAATGAGGAGATCCGTAGGAGAACCAAGGTAACGGACGACGTGGCCATAGAGTATATCAATATATCGGAGACGTACAGAATTGATAAACTAAAGTGGCAGTAGGCGGGCGGGGAACAGATGGCAGTTGAGGCAGTAAAGTTCTCGAGTGGCGATCGCATACCGGAAGACCAAGCTTAAGCAGGCTTCGCACTCAGTGGACCGACGAAATGGTAAAGGTCGCGGGAAGCCGCTAGATGTGGGCAGCGCAGGACGGTCGTCGTGAAAATTATTGGGGGAGGGCTTTGTCCAGCAGTGGATTTATTTTGGCTTGTATGATGATGATAATAAAATAACTTTAAGAATTCATTTAAATTTAAAAACCCGACTGCGTAAAAACTTAACCCTTCTTTTTGGCCAGTCGGGTAAAAATGTATCCTATGTCCCTCACGGTATCAAGACGAATCTAACGATACCTCATACGTTAAAATCCTTCAAGCCGTTCAGGCTGCAGCAGGGAACATAGAAATCTACATACATACATACATACACTCGAAAAACATAACCCTCCTCTGAGGCAGTCGGGTAATAAAAAAAAAGACGTGTGGCACTCGGGGACTGCCGCGGTAAAGCTATTGCATAGCATTTTGTATCAACTTAAGCAATTATAATTATTTATTTATTTTATTCATGCAGTATTTCTTTTTCTTTGATATTAATTCAAGTTACACTTTTTGAGCGTGGTGACCGATAAGAAAACATTTTTTTCTTTTATTAAATAAATAACAATATTTAGAAGTGATTATCGAATTTCGCGCGATGTACATTTATATAGATATAATATCATATATACTTTCTCTGCGCGGCATTCATGTGCATTATCTATACACCAAAAACAAAGGTACTGAATAGTACACGTGCTTGGTTTGATGGTTTCTGTTATATACATAATGAATGAATTTATTTATATATATAAATATACATATTGAGAATCTAAATTGAGAATTTAAACTATACGCGTGTGTGTGTTTGTGTGTATAATACTACTAATGCTACTTTTAATATCGCTCATTTTAATATCAAAAATTTAGGTCACCTTTATAGCAGTATTATATTTTCAATTCAAAATTAATACTGCATTTGTGATAATAATAAAATGTATGTATATAGAGTACTCACTCATTTTCTTTCACTATTTTTTCGTGACTTTCTTCATTAATAATAAATGCACTTTGTTCATTCATATTTATTATTTATTTTCGCTTAACCGCGCTTTTATTACTTTCTTCATTAATAATAAATGCACTTTGTTCATTCATATTTATTATTCATTTTCGCTTAACCGCGCTTTTTTACATCGTTGTTTTTTTTAAGCAATGGTAGTTGGAACTATACAGCCAAATATGGAATAAAATCTTTTTGTACTTTTTTTTAGGCAATGGTAGTTGGAACTATACAGCCAAATATGGAATAAAATCTTTTTGTACCTATCTCTATAAATACAAACAGCTGTGTCTTAAATAAAATCTTTTTGCATTTGATAAATAAAAAATAATCAAATCTTTTTTGTCATATGGAGGTATATACAGTTTATGAAAAGAGTTTTATTATTCTCCGAAAATGATCAAATCTTCTTATATGTTTGTTTTGACAACCGATATTGTTGCCATGGCAACCGAGCGTCAGGTTTTTCTTCGTTACGGAATTTCTGGATTCGGTCCCCGCGCTCAAAGCCTGCGATAAAATCTATGCAATAGCTTAAAAATTACTACGACATAAGTAGGTAATATTTACGTATTAACCGTCAGTCACAGTACAAGAAGACTAGGATACTAGTCCTTCACTGCAACAGTTTCTTTACTATTCGTTTTTGTATTAACTTTATTGCACATAAAAACACATACATACAAAAGGTACTAGATGTACAAAGGCGGACTAATCCCTGGAAGGGATTTCTTCCAGTCAACCTTAAAATAACTGAAAGGAATTCTCAATGCATGCCAGGAAACGAGTATAAACACAATAATGACATAAAAATACGTAATAGGCTGCTGTGGCCGTTCTGGCCTCGAATGTCCAATTCCCCAAATGTCCAGTACCATTCCTCGAACGTCAAGTCCCCGCATGTCTTTGGCGCTTATTTTGATACTTTGATCTTTTGGTTTTTTTTGTGATGGTGCTACATACTTTTTTTAATCCTTACTATATTGTAAATGTGAAAATGTGTTTGTTTGTTTGTTACCTTATCTTATCACGCTTCAACATCTTGACCACTTTTATCACTAGTAAGGACATAGGCTTCTTTTTATCTCGTGAAAATAACATAGTCCGTAGTGTATCTTAGGAAGCGTTTTTTTTTTTTCTAATAGCTCTGGGTACTACGCCCCGAGCAAAGCTCGGTCGCTGAGGTACTATATACAAACAATATACAATTCTAGGTTTTAACTGAAGGATTGATGATTTTATTGCAATTATTCATTTATGGGAAAAAAATGATCGTTTCTTTTTAACAAAGAAATGGCGGAACATCACGAATAGAGCCGAGTTACCAGGGCGATGTAGCCGGCAGGAGGCGACCACGAGGGGGTGGCACGACGCTGTCGGTGCAGATTATGTGGGGTCGAGTGTGCGAGCGTCCCGCGGGTGTGCCGGGTACCCGCGCACTTCGGCACCAGGACCACATAAGTTTGTGGGAGGCGTGCGCGGCTGAGGAGGTCTTATATTTCAAGCAAAGTGAAACCAGGGAATCAGAGGCTCGGTACCAGGCCCATACCATGTATGTTACGCTAAGTAAAGGAGTGAGACGGAATCCAAAAGTTTGTTACCAGTACTAGCAGAAAATTATGGGAAAGAAGGTGTCAAATAGTTTTTCCACGCTTTCCAGCAAAACCAAACTAAGTACCTTTTAAGTGTCCTAAAGTTTATAGAAGAAGAGATGCCATTATTTCTAGCCGAGTAGAACTAGGAACGCACAGATTGCATGAAATATGGGAACGTAACAAGTGGTCATTATTTAGACTTGACATACTGTACAGGAATCTAAAGATAATCTTCTCAATTGTACTGTAAACTAATCAATTAAAGAAGCTTCTAAAGTACTAGGAACCTTAGATAAAATACCTACACATTATTATTCAAAGTATATAAAAAGTGCCGCATCCACAACGTTACGATTCTGCGATCCATCTAAATCCTGCCGAGCATAGAGCTAGCGAGGTCGGCTGCTAGTAATGATTTACGCACCCTTAAAACATTTATCGTTACCTCCTCCTATCTCAGCGAGCCTGGTTTTCGGGTGACCTTTGCGTTTTCTTCGGGTCATCGTTTTTGTGGATTTTGTTTCTGAAAATCATGTTCTTTTGTGGTCTAGAAACACTGTGAGAACCGTGTTATAGCTATTTATTTACCCCATAACATTTTTTTTCCTTAAAACTCCGTTTAGGCCCGAACCTCTAAATCTTACGTATCATATGTGGCAAACTCCGTAAGGGTTTTTATCCCCAGTTCCCATTATTTTTGTCACACTCCTCAATAATCCTCAAACCTATTTTCAAAATTACTAAATGCTTAATAATTTGTATGTAACGTAAAAAGAACAAATGCTTTATAAACATTCCCAAATGCTACATCGTGACTCATAATTTAAGATCCGTGCTCTTGTCGGTGTAGCTCTTTCCAGGTCTCTCTCTCCCACACTATCTCCTTCATTTCTCTATACGTTTCTACCTTAACTTCCACCTTGACAATAATTATAATAAAACGAAAATTTTACTTTATTTTTACCCGACTGCGCCAGAAGGAGGGTTATGTTTTTCGAGTGTATGTATGTATGTTTCTAAGGCATGCTCTGTAGTCTAAACCGCTTTATGGAATTTGAAGTGCGAGGTGTTGTTAGATTCGTCTTGATCCCGTGAGTGCCATAGGCTACATTTTTACCCAACTGGCTAAAAAAGAGGAGATAAGTTTTCATACAGTCGGGTTTTAGTTAATTCGTTTTATTATATTTTTGAAGTAAAATTTATTAACGCACGTTTACGACTTGGGGAGTAAGCTGGTGGATGCGTGACGAGAGCGTTACGGAAGTGTGGTCGGGCTAGGCGAACAGAAGTTGAGAGGGATATATAAAATTTATTACTGAAGATAGAAAGAGAGATACTATTTATTTTTGTTAACCAACAATATCGGTTTCCAAGGCAACAATATCGATTGTCAAAATAATCAAAACAAACATAGAAGATAAAAAAGATTTCATTATTCTATTCATAAACTGTCTATACCTCTTTTCATAAACTGTCTATACCTCCATATGACAAAAAGGATTAGACTATTTTCTGAAGACTAAGTATTTACTTTCAAACATATGTAGATGGTGCTAAAGAAGTTTTACTTCAGTCGTGTGGTCTAAAGCACACTCGTATTTTTTATTTCTTTATATATGATATTCATAGATTCATAAGCATCCAAAATTCAAAGAGTGTCACACTGTTGCTGTCAAAACTTCCGTCTACATTTCCATCATCTTAATCTCTGTATTTCCTCTCGAAACAGACACAGACTAGCTAGACTAGACGAGGCTAGACTAAGTACCATAAATCCACATCGAGATCAAATGAAAGATATTTCGCACTACTCGTGCTGGCATATAAACGAGCATGCATCAACCGCACGAGGCCCCAGCGGTGCCAAGTCGGGCCGGTGCTCGCAAATAAAACCGGCTGTAACCCTCGGGGGCCGGGGTGGGCCCGACCACCCCGCTGTCATTTACCCTACTTACCGTCGCTACCAGGCGCGCATGGAACGGAGAATTTTAACGGAATTAGTCGCGTTGCCGCCAGCAGGGCGCCTAGTAATTCACCACATGTGAGAGTAAGGACGGGTGCGGCCCCACCCACCTCCACACCTAGTTCGAACGCCTAGTAACTCGCAACCGCGATATGTCTCACACGCAACGCAAAAACAGAATTAACCAGCACCCGATCCTCAGAAACAAACAGTTTATGCTAATTATGTAGTTGTCTTTATCTTAACGCTAGCTGTTTCCCGCGGCTTCACCCGCGTGGACAACGTTTCTATGACTTTTCGAGGGCGCGCAGTGCGCGAGCCGAAATTGCGGCTCGTGAGTGTGGAAATAAGTAGCATGTGTGTTAATCCAGGTCCTAATCTGTCTACCTACCAAATTTCAGCCAGATCCGTTCAGTAGTTTTTGCGTGAAAGAGTAACAAATATACATGTGTTCACTCCATATGCGTATGTTTCTGCAGATGTCATTTTAAATTTACATATTTTACATATTGCATTCTATATTCTACAAATTAGGTGATGAAAATTTTAATCATCAATACGCATTATGTTAAATCTTAACATCCTTATCCTTAATAATAATAATAATAAGCAGGCGCCGGCTGTACTTAGCACTACCGAGAGAGAGGCCATCTGGAAAGACAAAGAGCTGCACGGTAGGTTCTTCAAGGCCCTTTGTGGATCCTTCGTAGATCAGAAGGCCTCCGTGTACTGGCTGCGTTTCGGAGACCTTTTTGCAGAGACCGAGGGTTTTGTCTGTGCAATGCAGGATCAGGTGGTCAAGACGAACAACTATAGGAGGTTCATAATAAAAGACGGCACCTTGGACATTTGTCGGTTGTGCCGTCAACCAGGGGAGACCCTGCGTCATATAACCTCCGGTTGTTCCATGCTTGCCAACACTGAGTATTTGCACAGGCACAACCAAGCAGCCAGGATCCTACACCAAGAGATCGCTCTAAAGTATGGCCTCATATCTCGGCGGTTGCCGTATTACAAGTACACGCCGGAGCCGGTTCTCGAAAACGACCGCGCTAAGCTCTACTGGGACCGACCCATCATCACGGACAGGACTATTCCTTCGAATAAGCCTGATATCGTGCTGATGGATCGGACGCAGTCAAGGGTGTTTTTGGTTGATATCACTATCCCATATGATGAAAACCTCGTGCAGGCTGATGCCGATAAAAGGCCAAGTACCTGGACCTGGCGCACGAGGTTACTGATATGTGGCGAGTGGAATCTACCGAAATCATCCCCGTAGTCCTATCCGTGAACGGGTTAATTTCAGCCGACCTTGAACGTCACCTAAGGCGGCTGGATCTCCGAGGCAGACCAATAATTGCAGCAATGCAGAAAGCAGTCCTCCTCGATAATGCCCGGAAAGTTCGACGCTTTCTCTCCCCGTCGCACTGAACTCCAGCCGACTGTGCTTCCGCTGGAGGTGCTCCTGCCACTTTGCCTAGTGCCAAGTGAGCAGAGTAGCTTAAATTTGATATCTAGGAATAATAATAATAATAATGTGAAAGCGTGGATGTTTGTTACGCTTTCACGCAAAAACTACTGAACGGATTTGGCTAAAATTTGGTAGGTCGAGAGATTAGGACCTGGATTAAGACATAGGCTACTTTTTACCACGCTCGCGAGCCGCTTGCGGCTCGCGCACTGCGCACCCCCGAAAAGTCATAGAAACGTGGTCCACGCGGGTGAAGCCGCGGGAAACAGCTAGTATGAACTATAAAGAATTAATTTTCTGTTCTTAAGATACGTTTACTCATTTTCCTTTCTGACGGATAAACATAATTAATTTTCTTTGTACCCGTACAACAAAGAATTAATACATTGGTGAGAACTAATACTAAATCATAGAATGATCATCATCAGTGATCTATTGATCAAGAACATAAATGTTGATATATAGCTTAGAAATAAGAAAATAAATAAAATAATACGTTTAAATAATGACATAATAAAGTAGATAACATTCAAAAAGATATGCCAAGTAAAAATATTTTAGGGTAACTTTATTTGAATGTAGAGTGTACATATTAGTATTGGAAAGAAAGTTTTTAAGATCATCAGTTAACATTGACCTTATTTAAACCCACATCACACGCGTAAAGATAGAAATTATACATTCTGTTCCATCGTAAAGAACACGTGTTAATAAATGTGATATCGTCAAACACCAAAAATATTATAAAGCCTTAAATGAAAAAAAAAATACAAAGAGAATTCGACTCTAAAGCAAATGCAATGGACTTAAAATTGAACAAATGCATTCGAAAGTAACACCCTTTTACTATTCTTAAATATAACCCTCAAGTGCCAAAGGGGTCTTGAAGACCCCTCGCGCCGAAAAATCGATCATTTTGGGGCTAAACCTAATTATTTCTTGATCCAAGGTCAAAATATATGACGTAGTTGTCGAAATATAAATTAAATAAAAGGGGAGACGCTTAAAATCAATCGAATTTGGTTTTCGTTTGGGTGCAGGCAATCTGAATATTAGGGTTCAGAAGTGGGAAAAGTTATTTAAATTATTTTTGTGACAAAAATAATGTGTTAAAAATAAATCATCTTTATACAATACAAACCACAAAAACAAAGTCAAGATTGATTTTTTTCTAAAATTAATAAATTGCTACGATAAACAGTCGTAGCCAGAGACGCTACGTCGTAGTAGATGGCAGTTGAGGACAGTAAGATACGGAGTGACAAAAAAATTGGTCTATTGAAGTCTTGCCGCCAAACATCAGTGTAAACAGCGTTGATATATTCCGGCTTGAAGATAAGATAGCCAGATTCCTATTGCGTTGGGGAATCTTGCTAAGCCCGCTTACATCTTCGGCATCAACGTCACTTACCATCAGGTGAGATGATGCCAAGGGCTTATCAATTGTTGATCAAAATAATAAAAAAGTACCTGCCCGGAAAAAGCTATAAATGAAATAAAATACAAAAATATTCGACCGAACCCGGGTTCGAACCCATAATCAACGAGTTGGAAGTTCAAAGCTAGACCACTAGTCTATCGTCTAATTATATGGTGCCGTGAAATTACCGATCACATTATTGTGCGCAAAAAACTCTGGAAAAATTAATTTTCCCATATGTGAGACTTAGCTAGATCGTATTTTTCGCCCACGTAAACCCCTCTATTCAAAATTTGATCGAAATCGTGAAAGCTGTTTCGAAACGTGATATACAAATATTCCTCGTTTAATATTATAGGATGTACTGAACGATTCTATAGATTTACCTGCTGAACTTTCACTGTTTAAACTGGGACTTCTACTCATGAACCCGAACAGCTTTGTCCGAGGATAGTCATGGTAGTTGTCAAGGGTTTACCAATTGTGAATAAAATAAAATAAAAAAAACCTATGTAAAAATAATAATAATAATCATTATTCATATACTTTAACCGCACACTCAGCCCTTGAAGTTTTTTGTACATTTTTTTGTGCACGCATACTTCTTCTCCTTATCGTGTGATAGAATTAACCGTGCTATCCAAGGGATAGACGGTGTTTGCCTGTTGTTGCACTTAACATCACCCGCGGTCACGTGTAGGGCATTTAGATTAACACCTACGGACGTGTAAAACGTGACCTTTATACGCATCTGGAATCAGATGTGCAGGTTTCCTCACGATGTTTTCCTTCACCGTTAAAGCCATCGGTAAGTATGAAAATGAAAATGAAAAAAAAAAATGAAAAAAGTTTATTGCGGTATCTCATTGTGAAAAATAATACATGTTGCAGGAGACTTCTTTTAAGTATAAGAATACTTGTGCCAGAAGAATCCGCGCTTCCATAACTAATAAACAACACAGAGATACAGTATAAAAAATTAAAATAATTTAAAACAACAATACTTTACAAAATATATGCGCTACGTATTATTAAGCACGCGCGCGAAGTATTTATGTGTGCATGTGATTGAGTGAATTTGTGTGTGTGTGTGTGTGTGTGTGTGTTGTGCGTGTGGAGAGAGTGTATGTGCGTGGAGTGGTGTGTGTGTGTGTGTGTGTTATGCGTGTGGGTTGTGCGTGTGGGTTTTTGTATGTATGTGCAATTATATTATGTTTGTATGTACAATGTATGTTTAAGAAGTGTATGTTCGTATATCTTAGGCTGTGTGTTTTAAAAGACTCTCTACTTCTTCATAATGAAGAGTATTGAGCCATTTAACTATAGTATCTTTACAATCGTGCATATTCAGGGGATATATATTAGTCTTACTATTTATTTTATTATATAAATACGATGATAAATAATTATATTGATGCTGTGCAAAAGATGTTTTTGTAAATTTAGAGGATGCTACGATATCATTTCGTCTTTTGTTTAGTATGTTAGGGTCATAGCCTAAACTTCTATGTTTTTTTGAAATTATCTGTAAGATGAACAGTTTTCTAATAGAAAGCACTTTACATAAGGTGAATAATTCATCAGTTGGAAATCTTCTATGCTTAAAATGCATTACTTTCAACAATAATCTCTGTGATCTTTCCAATTCCAGAAATTTTATTTTACTGGCACCACCCCAGATAGTGAGACAGTAGGTGAAAACTGATTGCACTAAAACAATATACAGAGTGTTTAGTAAGTTAGCTTTGGGTTTTGTTGCAGTTGTAGAGCTTTCATTTTTAGTGGCAGGGATAACATGCCTTAAAGTTTTAAAGATCCATGACAGTTTCCTCACTCTATTTGAAATTTGATCTATTTGATTATGCCAGGACAGTCTTTGATCTACAATGACTCCTAGATATTTGGTGTTTGACACCTTTTCTATTACAGGACATGTACAAGATTGCAGATTTCCGTTACATTTATGAATTATTAGATTAAAATCGTTACTAGGTTGGGTACGTTTATTTAGAGTAAAACAAATGTAATTAGTTTTGTTTGAGTTTAGGGTTAGCAGATTTTTGCTAAGCCAATTAGCAATAGTTTTCATACCTTTTTCGGCTTCTATACGAAGACTGTCCCAAGAAGTCCCTTCGAAGACTACCGCTGTATCATCGGCGTAAGCAAATATATGTGCATTAGTTAATTTTAAATTACAGAGGTCATTTATATATGCAAGAAACAATGTTGGCCCTAATACGCTGCCTTGAGGTACACCAAATTCTATAACCTTTTCAGAACTAATATGTTGATCCACCTTAACTTTCTGTTTTCTATCGGAGAGATAATCCCGTATGAGTGCTAGAGGGGTACCCCTGATACCATATGCCTCTAGTTTCTTCAAGAGGGTTGGGACAGAGACGGTATCAAATGCTTTTTTTAGGTCTAAAAATACTGTGGCGCACTTTCTACCTTTATCTAGATTATCGACAATTACAGAACTTAAAGCAGCCACAGCATCCTCAGTAGATTTTCCTTTTCTGAAGCCATATTGGGACTCGGATAATATATTAAAAGTATCGAAGTATTTTATTAGTCTATTATTTATTAATTTTTCTAAAATTTTTGAAATTGAAGGCAACACTGAAATTGGTCGATAATTATTGATATCATCTCTGTCCCCACCCTTGTATATTGGAGTAATTATAGACTGCTTCAGTTGTTCTGGGAATACACCATTTTTAAAGCAAATGTTAGCAAGGTGTGTTATAACTGGAATAACATCTTGTTTGACAAGTTTTAAGAAACTGGTTGAGATACCGTCCCAACCTGGAGCACTGTCAGATTTTAAATTTGTTATAATAGAATTAACTTCATCACAGTCAGCATCAAAAAGCACAAAAGATGCCATTTGAGTACTAGAGATTCTTAAACTGTCAGCGTTTATGTGATTATCAGGATTATTCATAATTTCAGATGCCAGTTCTTTCCCTATGTTAACAAAGAATTCATTAATGTAGTTGACACTCTCTTGAGGGGAATTTTTAATGTTTAGGAGTTCATTATTTGAGTTTTTGTTTTTTTGTGTGTAAGTAATTTTTTTAATGTTGTTCCAGAGTTGCTTTGTGTTGTTCATCGAACTAGTTAATTGGTCTCGTTCATGTTGTCGTCTCAGCTTTTTTATAAGGTTGTTGCAGAAATTACGGTACCGTTTGTATGTTATTTTAAGTATTTCGTCGGTAGGGTCGTTTCGAACTTTTTTTTGGAGTTTATTTCGATTTCTGATACATTTTAATACACCAGATGTTATCCACGGTTTTATATTACGTTTAGTTTTAGGTAAGTAAGTTGTTGTAGTGTTTTCATCAATACATTGTTGTAATTTTTGAATTAGCGATTTAGTTACCAGCCCCGGAGCATTACAGAATAGAAGTTCGGGGATATTTTTTTGTTTTAATGATTTTATTGCATTTTCATAGTTAATTACAGTTTTTGATTTTGAACACGTTTTATTCTGTTTTACTTTTGAAATTGTTAGAAATGTTGTAAAATGATCAGTCACAGAAGTATTTAGAATAGCTATAAGAGCAGAAACCTTTTTGGTATCCAGTTTTAGTATGAAGTGGTCTAAACAACTTTTATCCCTCGTTGGTAAATTATGACCGGGGAGGAGACCATGTGAAGCCAGCATATCAAGATAATTTTGGCGATTAGAACGTTCATATGTATTTTCGATTTCTTTAACGATTGTGTTTATATTTATGTCCCCGGCAATAATAATATTTTTTTTACTTTTTAGGGTCTCTAAATATTCGCTTAAAGAATTTATATATATCTCAGCGTTTGTATTAGATGGTATATGCACGTAAGTTTAGAAAAACTCATTGGTACATTGGCCGTCCGGTTTTGAACCCTGGACCTTTGGGACCGAGTCGTTACCGGCTAAGCCACCGACGCTTTTTAATAACTATTCGTGAATAACGTAAGTCATTTCTGCTTTGTTTTCAAAAGCCTAAAAAAGGTTTTTTTCGAGTAGGGGTAGTATAAAAAATAAAATAGACTTCTCAAAGAAATTGATTATCATATCAAGGAGTAACCGAAGGAGAAGTTCCACAGGTTCCATCATTATTGTTTTTGCGTACGCTCAGCGTTGGGGCAGTAAAATTCTCATGTAGTGACCGCACACTAGAAGACGTAGCGTAGGACAGGGACGCTTTCCGACGCTACGTCTTCCGGTACTCGGTGGACCGCCCACCTAGTGGAGGTCGCGAGATTATTTTTTATTATTAAAGTTTAAGTGCTTTTGACTATATCTCACCTGATGGAAAGTGACGATGTAGTCGAGGAATGATGAGGATGATGCCGCTGGATGTGTACCTACAGCGCGGAAACAGCCGTTTTGGAGATTCTTCGGGAGGCCTTTGTCCAGCAGTGGACGTCTATTGGCTGATAATATTTTATTTTATTCAATTCGGAAAACATACAGCTTTACCAACATAAGTATATAAGAGAATGGTAGGTATCTCAGAAGCCATTATGATAATGATTGATTAGACTGTTAGATTTATTATTTAACACTCAAATAGCTATTTACATATAAAAAAATATAAGAAGGACTTAATAGATTGACGCTATCCCCGTTCTTTCAAATCATCATATCAGCTCATATACGTCCCCACCGAGGGGCTCGAGCCTACCCTGAATTAGGGCGATCGGGCCTGAGTCAACCACGCGGGCCCAGTGCGGGTTGGTCGACTTTACACAAAACCTGCAAGTTTCTCCAAAGGCGTGTGTAGGTTTCCTTAGGATGTTTTCCTTCACCGTAAGAGTATCGGATAAACGTACATATGAAATCTAAATTGAAATCACATTGGTACGTGGACGTACTTATGTGTATGTGTATGTATGTATGTTAGTATATTATATTGTATATATGTATTTTTGTTTAGTATTTAAATAAGTTTATAAACTTTTTTTTTTACTTTTAGTTATATCACTTCTATTAGTTATAATAATAAGTTAGATCGTTTAAAAGTTGAATTTGCTGCCATCCTATACTAGTTTACCTGTCTTTCAATCCCTAACTTAAGGTTGCCTGGTGGAAATCGCTTAAAGCGATAAGGCGGCCTTTGCACTCTATGTATATTACAAATAATAAGTCCTGTATTGTTTTTTGGCGTGCGATAAAGTATATTTACTTACTTTACTTACTTACTTACGTGGCAGGATTCGAACCACGACCTCCCGGACGAGAGGCGGCGGCCCTAGCCGTTACGCCACCGACGCTCGAGACAAAAATCTTGTACAATAAGTATGTATGTAAGTAAGTATTGGTTCATAACTCATACATCGGCAACACAACACGACGGCCGAAGTTCTAATCTCTGACATCAAAGCGGTCGCACGGGCGGCGGCGGCGCGGCGGAGCGGCGGCGGCGGCGCGGGCGCCACAAGCGGCGAATAAAACGGAGCTCTTATTAACGGCGCGGCCAGAAAAGGGAGCGGTGCGTGAGGACACTATACACTGGAAGGGTTAAATATTTTGTAGCGCGGTGCGCAGTTATTCGTTCTCCTTTCATCCGATCTTCTCTTCATCCTATCTATTTCTTCTTTTCTACGCATAAGCTGTCATCCATCTATCAACTTCATTCAAAAAACGAAAAATTATCATCATCACCTCATAATTTAATACATTTTATAAATTCCTACTTAATACTTTATAAAAGACCCATTACTGGTAAGATCAATTTATGTTTATTTGTGAATTGTATTTTAATTTTAAGTATATTATGTTTTGACTATTTTTATAATTCTTTCTAGGTCTTATTTCCATAATTAAATCATAATAAGTATATGTCCACGCTGGAGTTTTAACCCACGCCCTTATATCAGCCTACACCTACTTCCATCGTGTGACAAGTTTTGTTCATTTCTCTCTGATGGGCGCGATGGCTGACTCTCGCATTATACTCGTGACCGGGTGCTGTCCGTGTGAACTGGCCTACTCTTGTCAAAGGCATTAATGACATTCAATGATTTTCCTGGTGCAAAGTATATCTATAGCAATACAGCGTGGCAACGTTGCGAGCCTAATGAGAACCTTTGTATCAGAAACTATTATGGGTGGATTATTTTAATTATTTATTATTAGTTCCCGCGTGGTCGACTAAGGCCTAATCGCCCTGATTCAGAGTAGGCTCGAGCCCCTCGGTGGGGACGTATATGAGCTGTTATAATAATTATAATAATAGTTCTGTATATTAAGTTATTCTAAGTTTTTTAACATTATTGTACATAGTTTTTGATAAAAAGAAAATAAAGGGGAAGATTTAAGTATGTCAGAAATTATAATGATTTTAATGTATTACTTCTCGAGTCATATTGTTTTCATGTTCTAATGACATAGTTTGTTTTATATCAAGGATTGGATTTTGACGTTATAATGATTATTTATTAATTTTTTGACAAATGACATAATTTAATTACTATTTTATGACTATCAGAAAGAGTATAATTTGCACCTATATTGAATAAATATCTTGAATCGTGAATCCTGCTATCCTTTTCAGTGATAAATACATTAAATATTATCAACCGACTTCCAAAAAGAAGGAGGTTGTCAATTCGACTGTATGTTTTTTTATGTGTGTTACCTCAGAACTTTTGGCTGGGTGAACCGATTTTCATGATTCTTTTTTTATTTGAAATCTAGTGCTTTCCGTGTGATATATAATTCCGATACATAATTTTATCAAAATCGGTGTAGTACTTTATTAGAAAATTAACAAAAATTAAACGTGTTTAGCGTTTTTTTAAGAGTGATGGTAAAGCTAAAACACAATTTACTGTCGCTATTGTAGCTCAGTGATTGCGTGGTTGCGTCGATCACGCTGGTAAACTGACCAGAAGCACGGTAATGACCTGATTGGGTTTGGCTATAAGTGGTATTCATCTCTATAGTGTTTGTTACGGCATGCTAAAAGGGTTGGTGTCGGTTGCTGTCAATTCGAGCTATAGTGTAAACTCTGTATAACGTCACTCGGTATAACGATTCAATCATTGAAACGTCAAAACTCTCGGTATAATGAAAACTCTCAATAACGTCACAAAAAGCCCGGTCCCTTGAATGTCGCTATATAGACTTTACACTGTAACTATTAAGATTCGCAATTAACCCTACAAACTTCGCCAACCCGGACTTGGCCCCCGTGTGTGGAGTATGACCTGACCTTCCTGAGCTTGGGAAGAGACCCCGTGAGTACGATATGGGTTGTTAACCAATTAACATTATTTCTCAAGCCTGAAACCCAATTCCTTTACTAACGACTCAAACCTATTGTACGAATTACATACGTACATGTAATTTATTTTTATATTATTTTGTTAAGATTTGGAAGCAGTCGCGCTTCTACTGTGTACTTTGACCGCGACCCAGTTAAGAGTGCATTGACACACGACAACTTAGCATAATTTTATTAGTTTTTAAATCAGTGTTCAATTAGAGATCCTTCTGACAAGACCATTGCATTTTATTTGGGACCACCTCTAGGACACTCACTGACGTTGACATTGCATATCTTGTTTCCTGTACACCTATTCCGAGCTGTAAATGTGGGGCCTTCAACGCTACGAGCTACGACGACGTGTAGATAAGCGTAGCACCAGCACCTAATGGTTTTCCAGTTGCTACGGCGCAGTCGCGACGCATATGTGCGGTCGCTGGCACGAATGGGTTAATCTTTTTTTTTAATACTAAATGTCACTTTAAGAGGAAACGCGGGCGCCATTTTTTTTTCATACAAACGTAATCCTCTGTTTCCTTCCAGGATAATGACAATAGAGCAAAAATGTTTTTTCCATCAAATTTATATCCACCATGGCCATGCCCCTATGTTTTGTTTTTTCCCGTATTTTAATTACAATAGAAAGTAGTAGCCTTCAAAAACTGAGAAAATTGCCCAATTTAAACGTCGTATTCAGACACCCACCAAAAATATAATACGCATATTAACAATAAAATGAAAATACAGAGGCATAGGTAAGCGTTTTTTTTTTAATATTTTTGAAAAAAAATATATTATTGCTCAAGTTGTGGAGGAGGAAATAGGGGACTACGAAATGCTGTTTTGGTTAATTTTAGTGCCTATTATCGGTCTGCGCTGCAGTTTTCCCTTTCTTGCTGTATACTGAGAGGTTTGGAGGAGTGAGACAGCAAAATTTTATTCAAATACCTATACCTTAGACCGCGTTTTACAGTAAAAGTAAAAATTATTGTTTGGTGTGGTGGCCACTGTTAAGGCTTTGTAATATGGTTGTGAGTAAATCAATGTTTTTTCTTCTGCTAATTTTTTGTCTCCTACCTTCGTTTTAGATTTTGTTGGTGACGGCTCTCGCACTGACCATATGCGGTCTGTTCGCCCACAACCGCCGTCGGAAACACACGTTGTGTCACGATTTTTGAAGTGAAATTTCTATATAGACAGGGCCAGGGGTATCAGGATTTTTCTGTCACGACAAAGCGTTACGGCCACGTGGAGGGGGTAGACAGAGAAAGGCTGGCGGCGGTGAAGAGAGGGCAACGGCTGTATTCGTAGATAGAGAAAAGTTGAGATGGAGATACAAAGCAGGTACTTAGCCTGAGTTACCCTTTCCACTTATCCGTTGTAGTTTCACTTCTACTATGTGTCCCAGTGGCTAACAAGCGTCGGTGGCTCAGCCGGTAACGACTCGGTTCTTCTAACCCGAGGTACCGTGTTCAAATCTGGACGGCCAATGTACCAATGAGTTTTTCAAAACTTACGTACATACTTACCGATTGCTTTAACGGTGAAGGAAAACATCGTGAGGAAACCTGCACACGCCTGCGATGAAACTCGAAGGTTGTGTGTGAAGTTGACCAACCCGCACTGGGCCCGCGTGGTCGACTAAGGCCCGATCGCACTAGTTCAGGGTAGGCTCGAGCCCCTCGGTGGGGACGTATATAAGCTGATATGATGATGATGATGTGTCCCAGCACACATTTAGTTTTTTTTTATTTGTTGTTTTTTGTGTCTATGCCTATCCTGCTACCGAACTTTCTAGTTTTGCAAAGTAAGAATTCGTATTTTTTTAATTCGCCTACGTGGCGTATTAGTTATTCCATTTCTTTCACACTAGAAGCTCTAACTTTGTGAAACTCGGTTTTCGAAGGTCGTCTGGCTAAATCATCATCTATCTTAGTCTTGCTGCCAAACATCATTGTTAACAGCATATATGTTTCGGCATTAAGATAAGATAGACAGTTTTCCATTGCGTTGAAGAAACTTGGTAAGCCCGCTTCCATCTTTGGCATAATCGTTACTTACCATCAGGTGAGATGATGTCAAGAGCTTACCAATAGGGATTACGAATGCTAGTCATCTGATTTACTTTTTATCATCTTTTAAAAACGACATTCTGTTCTAAAGATGTTTGAAATATCTAGGCGTGACGTCATAGTTTTGCAGCGTCATTTATGTACTCATTTTGTGATTTTGATGAATTAAAAATCAAGGACTTGATGGAAAACAAAACGAGTAAAGTTTTCCGAAGTTTAAGTAGGAGGGCAATTTAGTGATCAAGAGTTAATAATTTATTCCTGATGCTGTCGTCATCCCTATTGTGAATAAAAAAATCTTCTGTATCAAAAACCAAGCCCGATCCATTCTCTCTACATCAACGCTAGTGCCCGAGAAAAGTGGGGGAGGGTCGAATATCCCACAGGGGGGGCAGCAATGGACTGAAGGAGCCCCAATCAATCTTAGGAGTCGCAAGCCCCCGGCGGCCGACGGGGGCGAAGGGACGATACCCTCTTACGGGCCTCAACTGACCCTTAGGGCGTGCGACCCGAAAAGGGGCGCACGTAAAATTTTTGTGACGCTACGCTCGGCGCTCGAGGTGTTAAAGGATAGCTGGCATTTTTATTTTACTAGTTGTGACTTGTGAGTGCTTTAGGTTTTATGGCGGTTAAAGTGTTGGGTAACAGCATGGTTTATTAGGGAGTGTCGGGTTATTTTTTAACGGTGTCAATAACAGGTGTAGAAGAAAACTTGTTACACTGTGGAATAGGGATGACGATTGCTAGTCATCTGAGTTACTTTTTAATATCTGTCATAAACGACATTTTGTTCTGAAAATGTTTGAAATACCTAGGCGTGACGTCATAGTTTAGCAGAGTCATTTATGTACTCCTTTTGTGGTTTTAGTGAGTTGAAAATCAAAGACTTGATGGAAAACCACACGAGTAAGGTTTTCCGATGTTTAAGTAGGTGGGAAATTTAGTGATCAAGAGTTCATAATTTATTTCTGATGCTGTCGTCATCCCTATTTTAGCAGAGGTTCCATAAGGGATGAAATAATCTATTGCAAAACGTCCCAAGGTGAAGGAAGGATGATGGCAGCAGGAGAGTTGAAAATATAGGGATCTGCGCGGGTAACGCCGCTGGGCATCTGCTAGTAATGCATCATATCAGCTCATGTATACGTCCCCACCGAGGGGCTCGAGCCTACCCTGAATTAGGGTGATCGGGCCTTAGTCGAACACGCGGGCCCAGTGCCACATCACACACAACCTTCGAGTTTCTTCGCAGGTGTGTGCAGGTTTTCTCACGATGTTTTCCTTCTCCGTTAAAGCAATCGGTGAGTATATGTACGTAAGTTTCGAAAACTCATTGGTACATTGGCCATCCGGCTTTGAACCCGGCACCTCTGGTTAGGAGGACCGAGTCGTTACCGGTTGAGCCACCGACGCTTCTTGAGTAATGCATATCCTAATAATATTATAAACGCGAAAGTTTGTATGTATGGATGTTTGTTACTCTTTCTCTCAAAAATTACTAAACGTATCTGGCTGAAATTTGGTAGGTAGATAGATTAAGACCAGTATTAACTATAGCCTACTTTTTTCTACGCTCGCGAGCCGCTTGCGGCGCACCCTCGAAGACAGTCATAAAAACTATGTTCACGCGAACGAATCCGCTGGCAAAAGCCAGTTTTCAATAATTGATGAAATTATTAAAGTACCTAAGCGTATTTCGAGTAAAAAACATAGATAAATTATATCGTAAATACACAAAGTAATAATTGAAAACGCTAAACACGTTAAAAACTGACTTCCATCGCAACAGCTTAATTAGTAAAATTTTGTATTATTAATTATTTTTTTTTATTTTATTATAAAGTACTACACCGATTTTAATAAATTTTTTATGGGACCTACTCGGGAGCATAACATATCAAATAAAAAATATAAAAAAATTGAGTGTGTCAGCTCCGACGCACGATTGGAGTTTACTCGCGCTTGAAAAAAAACTATAACTCACTTCATTTCTACTATTGAACACGACCTTTTTGTAACGAAACTTTTTCGTAACGCTGTCATTCATCGATAGATTTTACTCCTCACATTTTTCTCATACCGGGCCCCTTATATATGCAAATCGATTCTTAAGGAGTAAACTCCAATAAACTCCAATAAACTCCAATAATCATGAAAATCAGTTCACAATCTGCGAATATATCGCGTAACAAACATAAAAAAACAACAATACAGTCAAATTGAGAACCTCCTCCTTTTTGGAAGTCGGTTAAAAAGAAGGTACCTAGTAGGTAGAAAGAATATCTCGTAACATCCAGTTGGAGTACGGAATTGCGTAGAAGCCAAAACCCAAACCTATACATACGTCTTCGCAAAACCCAGTTGCAAACTTTTTCAGCGAGACCGAGGTTTTTGTGTCTTGTCTAATACCGTGACGCCCCCCGCTGATGAAACCTGCCCCCTGCCACCCGGCCCCCCGTGCCCAAGCCAGAAAAATGAGTTAGAAAAGATGCGTCGGCCGATTATGGCGTGACGCTCTGTGGAGGCCTTTGTGAGATTCGCAAGAATCAATCGAGGTGTTTGAGGTGACGCGCTAGTACGAGTATGTACTCTGATGGTAGTATGTGCGCCTGGTCGTTAGGTTTACGTATAACTATAAAAACCATAGAAAAAGTTGTTTTTTTTAACCCGACTTCAAAAAAGGAGAAGGTTTTCAATTCGGTTGTTTATCTTTTATTTACAGTTTATTGTGTACAAATCTATACATATAATAAAACTGTAACGGGGCCGTGTCTATACATGAAATATTTTTGGAAAATAATAACTGTGGTGGACATTACTAACGACATAGACGTCAAAACAACAACTTTTGGATTTTTTGTCTGTCTGTCTGTATGTTCGCGCATCACGCAAAAACTACCAGGCTGATTTTGATAAAATTTTGTATGGTGGTTCCTTATAGCAAGTGTTAACATACCTATAGGATACTTTTTGTCCCGGAAAATTCAAGAGTTCCCGTTCCCGAATTCAAAACCTCCACACGGACGAAGACGCGGGCACATCTTGTACAAGGCATAAAAGAAAGCGATACAATGGGTATTACTTATTTCAGCATCATCATTACAGCTCATATACGTCCCCACCGAGGGGCTCGGGCCTACCCTGAATCAGGGAATTACTTATTTATAATAAGGAAATTCTTCCAGCAAACCCGGGAAAGAGTTCGTTTGTTAGTAGTTCGTTACCTCACAACTCCGTCATTTATAAACCTATTTGAAGAACTATTTTTTTATTTAAAAGGATATACTTTCAGATTGGTCCCATGGAAATTTCATCAAAATCGGCTAAGTACTTTTCTAGGAAATTAACTTATAAACACAAGGTTGTAAAATTATACTTGACGTACTTGGTTGTTGTGATTGAAGTTTTTTTTTAACGCAGTCTTTTTTTGTGCAGTCGGATTTTGATTATTCCGTTCCTAAAGTTACCTGGTTACCAACGCACTTTTATTTGTTTGTTTATTTGTTACCTTGTCACGCTTTAACACCTCAACCAATCATAATAAAATTTGGCATGCAGGTAGCCTGTGTCACTGGGAAGGACATAGGCTACTTTTAACTTTATATCCCGTGAAAATAGCATAGTCCGTTGTAGTTCCTGAGGGAACTGAATATATACTCTTTTATGGTTAATTTCTTTAACATCACAACGGAACAATGGATTGTTGTGATTTTTTGCACAGATATGGTTGAGGGGGTTGGAAATGATATAATTTACTAATTAGCATATCCAGTCATAGTTCCCGAGGGGTCTGTAGAAACTCATTTCCACGCTCGTCTACGTCGGCGTCGCAACGGAGCAACGGATTGAAATGATTTTTGTATTGAATTGGTTGAGCGGTGGGAAGTGACATAGACTGCTAATCCGAATAGCCCGATTTAGTTCCTGAGGTATCTGGAGAAAACTCACGTCCACGCTCGCGAGCCGCTTGCTGCTCGCGCACCACTCATCCTCGCGGACAATCATAAAAACGATGTCCACGCGCAAGCCGCGGGCAAACGCTAGTATAATATTATAAATGTGAAAGTGTATTTGTTTATTACCTTTTTACGCTTCAACACCTTGACTAAACTTCATGAAATTTAGCATGCAGGTAGCCTGTGTCCCAGGGAATGACATAGGATACTTTTTATCCCGTGAAAATAGCATAGTCCGAACCGAAAAAATAGTTTTTTGGTTAATTTCTTTAACATCGCAATCGAACAATGGATTGTTGATTTTATGCACAGAGATGGTTGAGAAAGTGGGAAAAGACATAGACTGCTAATCAGAATAGCCCGATCTGGGATAGGGATCTGGAGAAAACTAATATCCACGCTAGCGAGCCACGTGCGTCTCGCGCACCACTCATCCTCAAACGATGTCCACGCGAGCTAAGCTGCGGGCAAAAGCTAGTACTAACATAAATATAAGAAAATTTATAAGTACTCATATACAAAATACAAAACAATATACAGTGTGTAAAAAAAATTGTGTGGGTCCCGTTAACTGGGGCTTCTACTCATCATACTAAACAACTTTTGTTCTAGGACTTTGCTGAAAACGCAAAAAAAAATTACTCTTCATACAAATCGATCAGCTGATCGACCAATTTTTTGCATTTTAGTATGGAGTGTCCAATTTTTTTTTTGAGGATTGACTATGGGTTCCTTGGAGAAAGTTGTTCGGCATGATGAGTAGAACTTCCAGTTAACGGTTCCTACACCAATTTTTTTACACCCTGTATATATTCAATGCATTATATGTCGCATCTGGTTAAATCTGCCATGCGATTGATCGAATGGCGTCATTCAATTGAATGACTAAAGGACAACTTGCCAAGTCGTTAACTGTAACGTTTAACGACTTTGCTGAACGTCATTTAGTCAAATCGTTGAACGGGATATACATATGTCGCAGCCGTTATGTATTTTTAGCCTAAGGAAACAGGGTTGTTCTAATACCTATTCTATGTAGGTACTAACTTAAGTACATTCAATTATAACCTCTGTTATGTAGGTAGTACCTCCTACATTCCAAAACAACCCAATGAAATGCCACATTTGAATCCTTTTTGAGCCCTAAAATTTGTTTGCAAAAGCATCTACCACATCATATACGACGGACCTTTGTAAAGGCTTCACGTTGTTCCATATAAAGTACATACGTTTAGAAGAGTTTTGGAAATGATAATCATAACAGAGGGTACAAAGGGCCCGCAAAGGTTGGCAGCGGCCCTTGAGGCCCTGCAGGGCGGAGTTGGAAGTTGCTGTGGGTTGGCTGGGCCCGACCGACATCATGTCTGTGCTCAGAGATTGGTTAAAGTACAGTTGGGAGCTGAATTATGTGTACACAACAATTTTATTTTATTTTTGACGTGAAAACGTCTAATAAATCGATGGACGCCGGCTGCACGCACGAAAAAGGATAACTCATTGTCCCGTTACGCTCATTGTCCCGTTACGTTATCACGTTAAACTATAGTCCGTAAACCAACTTCCATCAACAGACAACCAATTTTTGACGTGATAACGTCTTATAAATCGACGGACGCCGGCTGCACGCACTAAAAAGGATGACTCATTGTCCCGTTACACTATGACATTGTCACGTTAAACTATTGTCCGTAAACCGACTTTACAGACAATCAATTCTTTTATTCACAACTGGTAAGCCCTTGGCATCATCTCACCTGATGGTAAGTGACGGTGATGCCTAAGATAGAAGCGGGCTTACTAAGATTCTCCAACGCATAGGAGAACTGGCTATCTTATCTTTAAGCCGGAACACATCAATGTTGTTAACACTGTTGTTTGGCGACAAGACAAAGATAAGATGGTGGTAGCTAGCCAGACGGGCTTAGAAAATGCCCTACCACCAACCAAACCGAGTCTTACAAGTTGACCCCACCGGGAATCGAACCCACGACCTCCTGATGTGAAGCGAATGGACTAACCATTACGCCACGGAGGCGGCTAAAAAATTAAGAATTAAGTTACAATATTTATGTATGCTGAAAACATTAAACTGTATAACAGAGTTCGAAGTGATAATTATCGATAACTATAACGCTGATAATTATCTCGATAATTAATTGCAAAAACAAAACGGTAATATTACTGTTATATTTAACAAAACGCTATGTCCTGATATGTGTATCCAAACACGATTTGACTTTTCGTGACGTATTGAAACGCATCAAACATCGAAGTCAGAAAAAAAGCGCAATAATGAAATTGTTGATTAATAACCGTGATTAAACTTACACTTAAACGATTAAAAGTTATTTAGTTATTTTTTCTACAAAATATTTTTGTATTTTAATTTTAAGTAAACAATTTAAGAGCCAAAAATAAGATTCAACTCCGAGAATTATCTGATAATTTCGAATCCTGATATTTATACAGGATGCAAAATAATTGGTGTAGGACCGGTTAACTGGTGCTTATACTCATCATACTCAATTTTCCCAAGAAACCTTTTATACATCAGATTTTGAATTGGTAACAATAAGGTCTAACAAAATTAGCTGAAACTATTTTAACTGGTGCTTCTACCCATGAAACTGAACAACTTTCCCCATAAAACCCACAGTCAAATCTCAAAATAAAATTTGAACTTCTGGCTGATCAGCTGATCGAGTTAGTATGGGAGAGCCAAATTTTTTTGCGATTTGACTATGGGTTCCACGGAGAAAGTTGTTCAGTTTCATGGGTAGAAGCACCAGTTAAAATATTTTCAGCTAATTTTGTTAGACCTTATACATAAAAAAATAATACGAACAATTCAAAACAAATGATATAAAAACCTAATTAAACTATTCTCAAATAAACGAATTAATTAAAAATCCGACTATAATAAAACTTAACCCCTTTTTTAATTGTTAGTCGAGTAAAAATGTATCCTATGTCACTCATCACGGGATCAAGACGAATCTAACGACACCTCGCACTCCAAATTCCATCGAGCCGTTTGTGCTACAGAGAAAAATGCAAAAATCTATTTATATATTGGTCAATCGGCTGATCAATTTGTATTTAAAGTTAAAAAAAATAGCTATTTAGCAAAGTTGTAAAACAGTTCACTTTTTGAGTAGAAGACCACAGACTATTTAAACGATGAAGACATTTGGAAAATAAACCCAACAACTAGTAATTCTTAACGTATTTTTTGACATGTATTCAATTACGTAGCAAGAATTGACATTTATATTTAAAAACAAGGATTTGATCTGAAGGTTTGCAGATATGACCAGTCCGAAATAAATGATTTAATTTGACGGTTTGCAGATATGACCAGTCAGAAATAAATGATTTGATTTGAAGGGTTGCAGATATGACCAGTCAGAAATAAATGATTTCATTTGAAGGTTTGCACATATGACCAGTTAAAAATAAATAATTTCATTTGAAGGTTTTCAGATATGACCAATTGAACAGTCAGAAATAAATGATTTGATTTGAAGGTTTGCAGATATGACCAGTCCGAAATAAATGATTTAATTTGACGGTTTGCAGATATGACCAGTCAGAAATAAATGATTTGATTTGAAGGGTTGCAGATATGACCAGTCAGAAATAAATGATTTCATTTGAAGGTTTGCACATATGACCAGTTAAAAATAAATAATTTCATTTGAAGGTTTTCAGATATGACCAATTGAACAGTCAGAAATAAATGATTTGATTTGAAGGTTTGCAGATATGACCAGTCAGAAATAAATAATTTGATTAGAAGGTTTGCAGATATTACCAGTCTGATATTAATGATTTGACTTGAAGGTTTGCAGATATGACCAGTCAGAAATAAATTATTTGATTTGAAGGTTTGCAGATATGACCAGTCAGCAATAAGTTATTTGATTTGAAGGTTTGCAGTTTGCAGATATGACCAGTCAGAAATAAATGATTTGATTTAAAGATTCGCAGATACGATTAGTCAGATAAGAAGTTACGAGTTAAGAAGCAATAATAAAGTTTAGTAGTACCTTAGTAGTCAGAAATAAATGATTTGATTTGAAGGTTTGCAGAGTTGGTTGACCAGTCGGGAATCGTTCCGTTCCACGTAGCTTACAAGATTTTCTACTACACTGAAAATTAAAGTTATGCTTAATGGTTTCCAATCAAATTTGTTACCGTCTAGAAAAAATGAGGTTATCAATTCGACACGTTTATATAAAAATAATACTTTTTAATGGATTTGGTATCTTTTAACAGGAACAGTGTCAGTTTCATCAAAATCGGTTCAGTAGTTTTAAAGCTATAGTCGATTAAACACGTCGTCGTCGGTTTAACGCTGCAATTTTATGATGGAAGACGGTTATTCTTAACGTTTTTAGCGTTGTCAATTACTTATCTCTATATAATATATATATAAAATTCTCGTGTCACAGTGTTAGTTGCCATACTCCTCCGAAACGGCTGGACGGATTTCCATAGAATTTTCTGTGTATATTCGGTAGGCGGGAAACAGCTAGTTAACTATAAAAGATTAGTCGCAGGCTTACTACGGTTCACCCGATGTAAGTATAATAATAATGATATATCCGTATAGTTTAAATACTGTGCCAGGGAAATAGCAGTGCTTGGCCAATCCTCGAGGACGAAGATGGAATGCCTAGTGTGCCGGTAATACGGTATTGTCCACACAGTCAAATCAGTTACTTTTTATCATCTGTCAAAAACGATATTTTGTTTTAAAATTGTTCGTGTGGCACAAATGTGACGTCAAAAATACAGGGTGTCACAAAATTGGTGTAGGTCGCGTTAACCATCATACTGAACAACTTTCCCCAAGGAACCCATAATCAATTCTCAAAAAAGATTTTGGACCCTCCATACAAAAATGCATAAAATTGGTCGATCAGCCGATCGATCAGCCGATCGATTAGTATGAACAATGTTTTTACGTATCAACGCACAGCTCAACCCACTGGACGGATCTGGCTGAAAAATGGCATACTGATAGCAATTAAGACGCAGCATCTTCTTCTTCCTCGGTCCCTCAATGCTGAGGATCGCGACCACAAGCACAGTATATATATTAGTACTAACGCCACAAGTGAGGGTTCTCCAATGGCTGCGGTTTATGGTGATGTGGACTGCCCTCTGGATGTTCTCGTCCACAGTTAGCTTAGGCATCCACTAAAAAAGGAATTTGGGAAATTCCCACGGGAATGGCAAAAATATGGTATAAGCGCGGACGAAGCCATGGGCAACAGCTGGTCAAATAAAAATTAAAAATGAAAAGGTCAAACAAGGTATTCAGATATTTAAGAAGGTATTCTATTTGCTGAATAATATTTTATAATTTAATTTTGAGACTGGAAGTACTTTTTAGTGCTATGCTCGGAGTTTCCCTGCGTGATCGAATCAGAAACGAGGAGACCCGTAGCAGAACCAAAGTAACGGACATAGCTCTCAGAATCGCTAAACTTAAGTGGTAAAATTTCGAAGAACAGATGGCCTTAGTGCAGTAAAGTTCTCGTGTGTGGACCGCGCACCAGAAAACGTAGCGTAGACAGGCCTTACATTCGATGGACCGACGACCTGGTGAAGGTTGCGGGAAGCTGCTGGATGCGGACAGCGCAGGACCAGTCGTTGTGGATACATATTTTGGGGGAGGCCTTTGCTCAGATGATGATGACGACAGAAAAATAGCCTATATCGCATCATCTGCCGGTACGCAGCAAGCTGTCCAACCTTGTAAAAAGCATGAAAAATGCAGAGAATTATAGGCATGTACTCACCTTATTCTCCATTTCCATGCGCTCCTGGTACGCCATACTCCGCATGTGTTTCAGGTAAGCCGTCGTTATTGGGACGCTGTAGTCCATTTCTTCCCCGCCGTAATACCCGTCTGGCCTCCACGGCTTGGGACACCTCCCGAACGAGTTCACGTACTCTAAACTAGAAGGCAACAACTTCTTTCGAGGCGGCGACCCCGATTTAGGCGGATCTTTCGACGTCAAATTCGCAACATCCAACGGATTGTACTTTTTCTCCTTCTTAATTTCAGTCTTGATCTCTGCTTCTTCCTTAATCTCAGGCGCCCTGGTACTTTCACTGACAGATTCTTCTTTTTTACTATCAGTTTGTTGTTCTTCCTTCTCTTGTACTGCTGGACTGTCAGTTCTGACATCTTCTACGTCTATTACACTATTTTCATCCTTATCTATCTCTGGGTCAGTTTTGACTGGCTCTTCTTCTCTAAACGCAGGTTCTTCTGGTGAATTTCTACTAAAAACTGGTGCTGTGTCAAATCCGTTTACTTTCTTTGATGTTAGTTCTATGTATGTCGGTTCTGGGTCTTCGACGTCTGCCGCTTTTGGGCTATCGACCTTTTTGAGGGGCTGAAGGTCCGTGTAGTCGTATTTGGGTTCGTAAGGGTAGGCTGGGTGGGTTGTCGCATCGATTTCTGTCTCCCAGTTGCGGGAGTAGTCAGTGGCGCATTGAGGGAGGAATGGGAGGTAGGGGGTGTGCCTGGTGGGGGAGGGAGAGGGGGTGGGTAGCGGTGGAGGGGAGGCGCTGCGCGGGCGCCGCGCGCACTCGGCACATCCTGTCAGAAAGCGGGTGACGGCCTCTCGTGGTAGAAATGCGTACGTCTCCGTTATCTGTTGGACAAAGATTTTGTAGATTAGTTATGGGAAAAAAATAAAGCAAATAAGTTTCACACTTAGATAAGTTATTACAACTTACCAAGTAAATAAATAGTACTTTTACCAATTTAATAAAAAAAAAAAGTTTACGTTGTTCAAATGCCATCAGTTACGCTGCCGGCATAGAGGCCAGTAAATGAGGTGCCCCTACAAGAAATCACATTGGGTTATGATTCGTTCAAAGATTTAATAAATTACATTTATTGATTGTAACCGCCTCCGTGGCGTAGGGGTAGTCTACTCGCTTCTCAGCAGGAGGTCGCATGTTCGATTTCCGAAGGAGTCTAGCATTGTGACTCGATTTTGTTGGTGGAATAGGTCATTTTCTAGTAACGCCTGGCTTTCAATTATGGCGCAGCCCGATCGGTCTGCTTGTCTATACCTTCAAATCTGTGGCGCCACCCGATCGGGCTCCGTTTACAGCCCGTTATTAAACCAAGGAAATATCAATGAATATTATACTTTTCCCGTTCTAATACATTACAATCTGCGTATGATAGAACAGGCAAGGCGAACAAAACCAACTTATTCAGTTGGTAGTGGTAAAACTAAGTACAAACCGCATTTGAATTTGACCGTTCATCGACCTCCAAGAATATTAGTGAATTTTTGTTTAAAATATTGTGTTTCCTGTGTTTCATCATATCAGTCGAAGGACGTCCACTACTGGACATAGGCCTCCCCCAAGGATCTCCACGACGACCGGTTCTGTGCTGCACGCATCCAGCGGCTTCCCGCGACCTTCACCAGGTCATCGGTCCACCGAGAGGGAGGCCTGCCTACACTACGTTTTATTTCATCGAAATTCAGTAAAAAAATTAAGTAATCTTTCATTATTACTCTAAATAGGTTTTTTTATTTGCATTTTTGGCAAAAAAGTATACCTGGACTGGTGTCATAGCATAAGCAACATACACCTTCACAGTCTGCTCATCTTTTTAGCCATAATATTCATCATCCATTCATACCTAGAAAACTAACGTGGTTATGGAATTCGCTTGAAATATACCATGTTTTTCAGTAAGAAGAAAGAAAATACAATTATAGTGCATAGAGGGGGTGCATCGAAGACCCGTCCTGTGACGCCCACCCGATCGGGTCACACAGTTTAGGGGGTCAGCCATTTTTAAACGCCATAGTTGAAGGGATTCACATCTTATCTTAGTCTCGCCGCCAAACATCATCAATGGTGTTCCGGCGTGAAGGTTAGATATCCAGTTCCCAATTGCGTTGGGGATTCTTGGTAGGCACGCTTCCATCTTTGCATCATCGTAACTTATCATCAGGTGAGATGATGCCAAGGGCTTATCCTTTTGGATTAAAATATATTGTACTAGCTTTTGCCCGCAGTTTCGCTAGCGTGGACATCGTTTTTATGACTGTTTTTGACGGTGAGTGGATCAATGGAATGCTTTTTTTTTCAGTCCGGACTCCTAACGACTCACATGGCGGGTTTTTATTATTTGCTGTTTTATTTTATGATTACTACCAACTATAATCGCACCAAGTTTAACGCTTGTATATATTACCGTTTTTACCATAGAACCATTCCAAAAAAAAAACTTTAAAAAACAATTTATTGTGCGCGAACCCCCTTAATTTTTAATTTTCATTATTTTTAGTCGCTTATAGTAACACATATATGTTTACCAAATATGTGTACCTAGGACAGACAGTCCAGTTAGGTAGGTCAAACTTCGAGAAAGAGATCAATCGTCGAATCCAAATACCGCAGTGTTTTAAGACCAAGGTCTTCGACCAGTGTGTGTTGCCAGTGATGACATATGGAACTGTGACACGGTAGCTTACTATGGGCCTCATAAGAAGGCTCAAAGTCACCCAAAGGGCAATGGAGCGTGCTATGCTTGGAGTTTTTTCGCGTGATCGAATCAGAATAGAGGAGATCCGTACGAGAACCAAAGTAACTGACGTAGCTCTCAGCAAGGCTTAGACCCTCAGGTTCTTTTAACATAATGTAACGTTAACTACTTACCGTTCTGTACGTTCTTTTCTGTCCAGCGTGTTTTCCGGGCCTCCCTTCTAGTTCGACGTGCACCGTGTAGATAATGTCGAAGAAGTTCTCAACTATCGCCACTTTTCGGTACACTGGCTCCTGATTAGGTGCATTCTGTAACAAGGAAAATGTTTTTTTTTTTATAAAACTTATTTTACGGAGAAGCAGCGGAGGTGTTAAGGTGCCTCCACATGCTTGCCGAGCCTCAACGACCGCCCACAAGCATAAGCATGTAGAGCGAGGCACTTGGCTTGGCTCGTGAAGGATTGCGAGCGCTTGCCGACGCTCGGATCGAGTGTCGGTTTTTGTGCACGAGTCAAAAAGGAAGCTTGTAGTAAACGCTCTGGTTTTATCAGCGCACTCGACAAGCAAGCGTCCACAAGCGTGTGGATATCGACGTTTGTTTGGCTCGGCTCAGTTTGCCGAGCGTTTGTAGACGCTTGTGGTTCGTGGTTTGTGGCAGGCAAGCGTGTATAGGAGGCATAAGACGTTACAGAAGATACAAGCAGATTTTCTGATGCAATTTATTTTTCTGAGAATGTAGATTTCTAAATACTTGGCTGCATGTTTATCATCTGCAGGGAAGATAAATTTTATTAAACATTATTCAACAGCATTCTTAGCTTAGCCACAAGACACAAGGATAACCCACAGTTAAAAAAACTCATTTAAAATCGAAACATTTACAAGCATGGATCCGATCCAGGTTACATGGCCAGCGTTGCCAGGCGTCCGGATAAAGCCGGACAGGATTAAGCCTTTTGGATGCGCGTCCGGCCAAAATAGATGGTGTCCGGCCTGTCCGGCTTTTGTCAGGCTTTTTAAGTTTCATGATTTAACCATCACCTGGACATTGTCGTATTTATGAGAGTATGGCGGCGTTACGTAGTCTGATTAGGACTGATTAGTGAACATGACTGATTGATTTAGTCCTGTCTAAAGCGGGCTTTAATAATTTAGGGAGGACGGCTTTTTTTCCCCACAAGTCTGGGTAAACTGGCAGGTATGTCCGGCAATACAGTTTTAAGACCTGGCAACCCTAAGCATGGCTATCCAGATGTATCGTAAACTTCTTATTAGGTTTAAAAATGTGTCCTCATCCAATTTTATGTCTCTTTATGTTTATTATTTGTTGAATGTGATGAGATGAGTATCTAAATGATTAAAAAAATATTAAATTTTTAATGCAATAGATGGCGTTATCTTATTAATATGATTTTTTTGGTTGTTTATATTTACCTCTACCTGCGTTGTATAGTATTAAGTTATTGTTATTTATTTTTTATTCATTTTGTCTTAAATTTATTTGTTTAATTAACTATTTTATTATAAAAATTGCGTGCACCAAATGTACCTACCTATACACCTGATTATTACATAGAATTAAGAATTGTACCACAGTACTGTACATTCAATCTCTATTCCCAAACTTTAAGCGCCCTCTCTTTAGCTACGTGACAGATGAGACAGCAAACTTGCCCAATGACGCCATCTATGAACGTTATGAAGAACTTTTTCATTTAGCACGGTACTGTGGAGACACGCAACACGTTTTTATTCTTTTAACTTCCGCTACTCGACAACAGAGGGCAGTAACACAACTAGTAGTATTACAATCACTTATAGATGGCGCTGCACCCGTCGTAAGTTGGCGTTGTTGGTTACAAATACGAATGATGAAGTTCATGAACAGACCTCCTTGAACGTAATGTTATACAGTTATTCTTTGCCATAATTACACTGTTTTACAAGCTTTCATTTAACTTAAATCATGGCTCCAGGATCGTCTCTTGTTCAACAAGGAACCCTTATAGTTTCGCCATGTCTGTCCGTCTGTCCGTCTACCGCGGCTTAGCTCTGAGACTATTAGCACAGATGAGATACTAGTTACTTCGTCTATTAGAATTAGAAAGCTTTAATTTGACATTGATAAGTATACATATTAATCACGCCGACATAGTGATACAACATAATCTTGAAAAAATAATTGTTTTAGGGTATATTATATCCTACATGTACAGGTGTTGTACAGGAAGAGGGGTTTTTTTATAAACGTAGGAACCCTATTCTGCATCGTTGAATAGGTCTTTCAAAACTACCGAGGGTTTGATAAAACTATTTTTCAATTGAGGGTTCCGTTTTCGAAAGTGTAAATTTTTGTTAGAGTCACCGCTAAACCGCTATTTCAGGACATCAGAGAAAGATTATAAATAGTCGGACATAATTATAATCAATTTAAAAGGAAAGCTATCATTTCTAAGTAGGCTCTTTCTTAGTTAAGACAAACTATAGTATCTCATTTGTGATTCAAATTCAAAATTCAAATTCAAAATTCATTTATTTGTGATTATATGTTACAATAGATGTTAAGTTAAAATTATGTCCTATTATATAATCTGTCATTTGACATACAAATTAAAAATAATAATAAAATAGTAATAAAAACATAATCAATGAAGCCCTCAAAGTTAAAATTAAAATTACATAACTGATTTTTTTTACAATATTATTTAACTAAAAACAACGAGTCATTCATCATAACGTCAATATAAAAGATAAGATGTATTTTTTTTTATAATAAGCAAAACATGTCCAAACCTTATACCTACCTACTGATAAATTAATAATTAAAGATATCTTAAAAGAATGATTTAGGAGTAATAACCTGGGCTGTGCTACAGTCTCTCCACCGGTGCCAAATTGGCCATCGATACATCGAGGTGTTGAAGTGTTTGTATGAAAACGCCACCATGTCGGTTCGCCTCCAGGACCAGAACTCAAAACCTATCCAGTTGCAGCGAGGGGTGGGACAGGGAGACGTTTTGTCTCCGAAGCTGTTCACCCTGGAAGATGTTTTTAAGCTTCTGGACTGGGGTGGACTCGGCATCAATATTAACGGCGAGTACATATCCCACCTCCGATTCGCTGACGATATCGTGGTCATGGCTGAGACTATGGAAGACCTAAGCACAAAGCTCGATGGCCTCAGTAGAGTCTCTCAACAAGTGGGTCTTAAAATGAACATGGACAAGACGAAAATAATGTTAAATGTCCATGTCGCACCCACCCTCTAAAGGTTGGAGACTCTATACTGGAAGTTGTTGACGAATATGTATACCTGGGACAAACAGTCCAGCTAGGCAGGTCCAACTTCAAGAAAGAGATCAATCGACGAATCCAACTCGGCTGGGCAGCGTTCGGGAAGCTTCGCAATATCTTCACGTCCCTAATACCGCAGTGTCTCAAGACTAAGGTCTTTGACCAGTGTGTGTTGCCAGTGATGACTTACGGTACTGAGACATGGTCGCTTACTATGGGCCTTCTTATGGCTCAAGGTCACCCAAAGGGCAATGGAGCGTGCTATGCTCGGAGTTTCTCTGCGTGATCGAATCAGAAACGAGGAGATCCGCAGGAGAACTAAAGTAACCGACACAGCTCACAAAGTCGCTAAACTGAAGTGGCAGTGGGCAGGTCACATAGTTCGTAGAACAGATGGCCGATGGGGCAGTAAAGTTCTCGATTGGCGACCGCGCACCGGAAAACGTAGCGTACCAAGCTGATCAGCTGACCAAGTTAGTATGGAGACGTGACATTTTTTTGAAAGGTCCTTTGGGGAAAATTGTTCAGTACGAATATACATAAGTATTAAGTATAAGCCCCAGTTAACAGCACCTGCACCATTTTTTAATCCGTAGCGACGTGAAAAGACTTTATTTATTTTCCGTAAGGGACAAATCGTCTAAAAATGTGATCTTCTTTCTCTTATAACTTCAATTAATTCATTATTAATTAATTCATAATTCTGATTCCGATTCTGATTATTTTTCGGTTGGTGCTCTCTTCTCTTATCTAGTGGCACAATTAACCTCTCTTCTCTTATCATGTGGCATAATTAACGGTGCTATCCAAGGGATAGCGTGGCTGAGCGTGGATGTGCAAGGGCCGCTGCCTCCTGTCCGGGAGGTCGTGGTTCGAGAGTCCTGCTACGTACCAATGTGTTTTCAAATTTCGATTTCATATGTACGTTTATCCGACGCTCTTATGGTGAAGGAAAACATCGTGAGGAAACCTGCACAGAGGCCTGCGAAGAAACTCGAAGGTTTTGTGTGAAGTCTACCAAATCCGCACTGGGCCCGCGTGGTCGACTAAGGCCCGATCGCCCTAATTCAGGGTAGGCTCGAACCCTTCGGTGGGGACGTATATGAGCTGATATGATGATCCAAGGTATAGACGACGGCGGTTGCCTGGTGTTGTACTTAGCACCACCCGCGGTCACGTATATAGGGCATTTAGATTTACACGTACGGACGTGTGCAACGCGACCTTCATTATTACACATCTGGAATCAGATGTGCAAGTATCCTCCCGATGTTTCCCTTCACCGTTAAAGCAATCGATAATGTACGTAAGTTTCGAAATACTCATTGGTACATTTGGCCGTCTGGGTTTGAACCCGGGACCTTTGGTTAAGAAGACCGAGTCGTTACCGATTGAGTCACCGACGCTTTTTGTTAATTTAGATATTTGAGAATGGTAATCAACAACCATCAGAGTACATAATTCGAGAAAGATCTCAAATACTACTAAAGTTAAAAAAAGGAATGAAATACATTTTTTTAATTCATAATTATTAAGCCCTTGGCATAATCGCACCTGACGGTAAGTGACGATGATGCCGAAGATGGAAGCAGGGTTACCAAGATTCCCCAACGCAATGGACAATTGGCTATCTTATCTTCAAGCAGGAACACATCAATGTTGTTAACACTGATGTTTGGAGGCAAGACTTAGATAAGATGGTGGTAGCTAGCCAGGCGGGCTTAGAAAACCAACGAAAACCGAGTTTTACAAGTTGACCCTACCGGGAGTCGAACCCGCGTATCATTACTATTAGTCTAAGTCCTAGAATAAGTAACTAACTTTATTGTGATCCTTTGTTGGTCGAATAAATAAATTATATTATTATTTCAGTATATAAAATTTTAGCTACCCTGCTCACTTAGCACGAGGCGAAGTGGAGCACCTCCAGTGGAAGCACAGTCGGCTGGAGTTCAGTGCGACGGGGAGAGAAAGCGTCGGACTACGAGATCAGGACATTATCGAGGAGGACTGCTTTCTGCATTGCTGCAATTATTGGTCTGCCCCGGAGTTCCAGCCGCTTTATGTGACATTCAAGGTCGGCTGAAATTAGCCCGTTCACGGATAGGACTACAGGGGTGATTTCAGTGGATTTCACTCGCCACATATCAGTAACCTCGTTCACCAGGTCCAGGTACTTAGTAACCTCGTTCACCAGGTCCAGGTACTTGGTCCTTTTCGCGCCATCAGCCGGCACGCACTAGGTTTTTATCATATGGGATAGTGACATCAACCAAAAACACCCGTGACTGCGCCCGATCCATCAACACGATATCAGGCTTATTCGAAGGAATAGTCCTGTCCGTGATGATGGGTCGGTCCCAATAGAGCTTGGCGCAGTCGTTTCCGAGAACCGGCTGTATATTATTAGACACGCAGACAACTTTGAAAAAAAAACTGTCGAGCTAGTAAAGAAAATTTCAACAGATTTCAACCCAGTCCTACCCTACGTAACGGGACTGCCTGCCCGCGGCAATCCGCACTATACGGCCCGGGCCGACCGCTCCTAATTACCGCTCCAAATGCGCTCCAACCGGTCGGGTCGCCCTTACCGGACCGGACCGGACGGACCGGCTAATCACCCGGGCCCAGCGAGCGACGCGCGCGTAATTCACGGCATCTGCCAGCAGATTACTCTCTCGCAGAGACCAGTGCCTAGTACTAATATACATATGCTGTTCCAGTACGAAGGTAATTAGTGTATCGGTTCAAAATTAGAATTTCATTTTGATTACGGCACACCCCGGACACTGCATACAAATGGTCGTGAAATGACATTTCTAAAAACAAATGACGGAGCAAAATCACGTCGAAATGACGGAGCAAAACCAATCTGAATCAACAACCAATCTGAATCAATTTGGATGACGAGGGGGTGAGGTCGCAATCTAGAGAGCGGCAGGGAGTGTCCATACTGTATGTTAGTACTAATATATATACTTGGTTACGGTCTGAATGAAAATTACAAAAGGGAAGATTACACAAGAAATGCTTGTTAATAACCCAAAACCCGACTCCATAAAAAACTGATCCTTGTTTTGGGCAGTTAGATAAAAACCGATAAAGTGCGAGTCAGAACCGCGCACAAAGGGTTCCGTACCATCATACTAGATGGTGCTAGTTTCTTTACGTTTAAAAAAACATTTTTTCTAATTTTTAGTTTTTTGGTTGTTTTTTTTTTTTTTTTTTTGTTTAGAGGCAAAAGAAATAATCATGTTTGAAAATTTCAAATGTCTAGCTATCACAGTTTATGAAATACAACCTGTTGACAGACGGACAGACAGACAGCAGAGTCTTAGTAATAAGGTCCCGTTTCTACCCTTTAGGTACGGAACCCTAAAAATATGCCATGTCACTCTCGGGATCAAGACGGCACCTCGCACTCCAACAGCAACATCTGGTGTTATTAAAGAAAATGTTTACTTCTCCATATAACTACGAGTATGGTGGTCAGAGCCTACCCCCCCCCCCCCCCCTACTTATACTAATTTTCCAAGGTTTCAGCGATGAATCTTCAGTGTGAAAAGAAGTCTTGTATATATTACTATCTGATGTACCTATTGAGTATGATTTTTACCGCCTCCGTGGCGTAATGATTAAGTCCATTAGCTTCACATTAGGAGGTCGCGGTTTCGATTCCCAGCGGAGTCTTACTTTGTAAGACTCGATTTGGTTGGTGGAAGGGCATTTTCTAAGAGCGCCTGGCTAGCTACCCTACCCATCATCTTAAATAAGTGTTGCCGCCGAACATCAATGCTAACATCATTGATGTTTTCCGGCTTGAAGATATGATAGCCAGTTCCCCATTGCGTTGGGGAATTTTGGTAAGCCCGCTTCCATCTTCAGCATCGTCGTAACTTAGGTACCATCAGGTGAGATGATGCTAAACAAAAACTATATCCACGAAAAGTATGATGGATGAATGACGACATGAGAGCCTGCATCGTACCTATGATCAAGTGGGAAAAACTTTTCCTTCCTACCATACCACAGATTAGTTAATATGACCATACTTACCAATCTTGCCTTGGCTGCCTTGCTTCAGGTTCAAGATTCAAGGTATTTATTCAAAATAGGTGCAAATTACACTCTTTCTGATAGTCATCATCATATCAGCTCATATACGTCCCCACCGAGGGGCTCGAGTCTACTCTGAATTATTATTTATTTACTCATTTTACCCTGATAGTCATAAAATAATAAAAACATAATTTAATTTTAGAAAAATCAAGAAATAAACAATCATTAGTAAATAATGTCAAAATGCAATCCTTGAAATAAACCAGATTATGTCATTAGAACATGAAAACAATATGACACGAAAAGTTATAGTAATGTCATTGATACCTTTGACAAGAGTAGGGCAGTTCACACGGACAGCACCCGGTCACGAGTATAACGCGAGAGTCAGCCATCGCTCCCATCAACCATATTAGAGGGAAAGGAACGATCAGGTTCAGGAGAGCTAACTAAACAGATACTCTCCAAACAAACCCTTGGATGTTAATGTCTGCCTAGTACCGCAGTATCTTAGCCGCCTCATATACATATTTTAAACTAGCTTTTGCCCGCTGCTTTGCCCGTGTGGATGGGCATCGTTACTCGCAAGCGGTAAGCGAGTATAAAAATGAGTTTTTTTCCAGATCCAGAGAAACTGTGTCGGGCTTTCCAAATTACATAGTATAGTCTGTCATTTCTCACCACCTCAGCTATATCTGTACAAAAAAATCACGTCAATCCGTTGCTCTTTTTGCAGTGTGAAATAAATCAACCAGAAGTGTTTTTTGGGTTCCGTACCCAAAGGGTAAAAAGCGAAGTCTTAGTAATAGGAACCCTATTACTAAGACCCCGCTGTCCGTCCGTCTGTCTGTCCGTCTGTCACCAGGCTGTATTTCATGAACCGTCAGAACAAGACAGTTGAAATTTTCATACATGATGTATTTCTGTAGCTGCTTTAACAAATACTAAAAATTTGAAAAAGTTAAAAAACAAGGGGGGAGTTTCTTAAAAACAAACATAGGTTCAGTGATGAATAAGCTGTTTTAGTATATTGATTGAAGTTAAGGTATAGTGTTATTCTTGATCTGTAATTTTTAATCTCTTTAACTGTAAAAAGACTGACTTCATTAAGAGTTCGCTACACTGTGCACTGCCCTTAAAAGACCGCAGTCTATTATAGTCATACTACCCACACAAAAACGTGTTTTTTTTTAAACGAGATGAAACTAGCGCCATTTAGTTATGATGTTACGGAACCCTATGTGTGTGGTTCTGACTCGCACTTATTTTTTCAGTTTTCCCAGGAACTGTGACGAACTATGCTATTTTCCACTGACTTTAAAAAGGAGGAAGTTCTCAATTCGACTTTTATACAATTCGTTTTTTATTTGATATCTTCGCATATTCTGAACCGATTTTCGACATTCTTTTTTTATTCGATAGGTTTAAACTGCCAGGTTAGTTCCATATACAATTTTATTAAAATCGGTTCAGGTTTTTTTAAGAAATCAACAAAAATCAAAAATGTACCAAAATTGTACTTGGTTGGTGCGATTGAAGTCGAATCACGGGATAAAAACCGGCCAAGTGCGAGTCAGAACCGCACACATAGGGTTCCGTACCGTCATACTAGATGGCGCTAGTTTCATGTCTCACAAACCGGCCAAGTGCGAGTCAGAACCGCACATATAGGGTTCCGTACCGTCATACTAGATGGCGCTAGTTTCATGTCTCACAAACCGGCCAAGTGCGAGTCAGAACCGCACACATAGGGTTCCGTACCGTCATACTAGATGGCGCTAGTTTCATGTCTCACAAACCGGCCAAGTGCGAGTCAGAACCGCACACATAGGGTTCCGTACCGTCATACTAGATGGCGCTAGTTTCATGTCTCACAAACCGGCCAAGTGCGAGTCAGAACCGCACACATAGGGTTCCGTACCGTCATACTAGATGGCGCTAGTTTCATGTCTCACAAACCGGCCAAGTGCGAGTCAGAACCGCACACATAGGGTTCCGTACCGTCATACTAGATGGCGCTAGTTTCATGTCTCACAAACCGGCCAAGTGCGAGTCAGAACCGCACACATAGGGTTCCGTACCGTCATACTAGATGGCGCTAGTTTCATGTCTCACAAACCGGCCAAGTGCGAGTCAGAACCGCACACATAGGGTTCCGTACCGTCATACTAGATGGCGCTAGTTTCATGTCTCACAAACCGGCCAAGTGCGAGTCAGAACCGCACACATAGGGTTCCGTACCATCATACTAGATGGCGCTAGTTTCATGTCTCACAAACCGGCCAAGTGCGAGTCAGAACCGCACACATAGGGTTCCGTACCGTCATACTAGATGGCGCTAGTTTCATGTCTCACAAACCGGCCAAGTGCGAGTCTGAACCGCACACATAGGGTTCCGTACCGTCATACTAGATGGCGCTAGTTTCATGTCTCACAAACCGGCCAAGTGCGAGTCTGAACCGCACACATAGGGTTCCGTACCGTCATACTAGATGGCGCTAGTTTCATGTCTCACAAACCGGCCAAGTGCGAGTCAGAACCGCACACATAGGGTTCCGTACTATCATACTTGATGGCGCTAGTTTCATGTCTCACAAACCGGCCAAGTGCGAGTCAGAACCGCACACATAGGGTTCCGTACTATCATACTAGATGGCGCTAGTTTCTTCATGTATCAAAAAAAAAAGATTTTTGTATGGTGACCCGCTTAATTTTTTTGTATTTGTTGTTATAGCGGAAACAGAAATACATCACCTGTGAAAATTTGAACTGTCTAGCTATCACGGTTTATGAAATACAGCCTGGTACATAATAGATGGACAGACAGACGGACGGACAGCGAAGTCTTAGTAATTAGGGTCCCGTTTTACCCTTTGGATACGGAACCCTAAAAAAAGTAGCCTATGTCACTTCCCACCTCGTCAGCTATCTCTGTGAAAAAAATCACGTTGATGTGTTGCTCCGTTACTACGACGTCAAAGGACAAACAAGCAAACAGACACACTTTTACATTTAAAGTTCTAGAAAGGATAGCACCTCCGAGCCGCCGCGGCGCGCCCCGAAGTGGTTTTGGCTAGGAAGAACTAATAGCCCGCAATTATACGGGCGGCGACGAGAGTCATATCTACTTACTATAGAGACAAAGAATAAAGACTATTTACTACGTAAAAGAAGGTTAACTCGGCAAAATCATTTGAATGAATAGCGACTCTGCCACGACACTATAAAGTGCAAATTCAGGCCGCACAGCGCTAATTACCTACAGTTATTTATATCGCGTAACTCTTATCTCTTCACACTACTGAATTTGCACCTTGCGCGGCGTAGGTACATTTTCATACCTACAGCGCAGAGTGCGACAGGCCTGCTAGAGATTGTATGTGTGCCTACTCTGACGTACCTGCAGAGATCCAGGTGACCTGGACCAGGTCGGGGGCTTTGCAGTTGAAATGCGTGACCGATCACCATCATCATATTAGCGGAAAGACGTCCACTTCTGTACAAAGGCGTCACCTCAAAAAATCGTCGGTCTGCCGAGTAGGAGGCCTTCCAGTGCGCGATCGACACTCGAGAACTTTACTATCCCAACGGTCATCTGTTCTAAGAGCTACGTGCCCCGCCCACTGCCACTTAAGTTTAGCGATTCTGTGAACTATGTCGGTTGCCTAGTTTCTCCTACGGATCTCCTCATTTATGATTCGATCATGTAGGGAAACTCTGAGCACGAAAGATATCCACTGCTGGACTGCTAGACCAAGGCTTCCCTCAAAGATTTCCACGGTCGTTGTCCAGCGGCTTTCTGCAACCTTTACCAGGTCATCGTTCCACCGAGTAGGAGGCCTGCCTACGCTACGTCTTACAGTGCGCGGTTGCCACTCGAGAACTTTATTGTCCCAACTACCATAATATGTTCTTTAGGTCCCAAGTTTAGTAACGTTTAGAAATAAACATTCACAATACAAGCATAGTTAGTATTTGAGCTAAGTCCGAGAGAGCGGGCCCACCTTACTAACCCATCACGACCGCGGAAGCCCTCAACCCTCAACCCGTTCCCGTCCTCGAGTCGAGTCGCGCGAGGCCAATTAGTTCGCGCCTGCCATCGCCGCCCGACGGCTCTGTAGGGTTGAACATGATCTTATTCTCGAGTTTCTTTTAATTTTGAACAAAAAAAAACGACTTCAAGCAGGAAACTAAGGTTCCCCTCGATTTCTCTGAGATGCCATCATCAGATCCTGGTTTCCTTATCATGGTACCACTCTTGGGATATCTCCTTTCCAACAAAAAAAGAATCATCAAAATCACTTCATAATCGACGAACGAACGAACACACATAAAAATATATGTATACATATATTATACGTTCGAATTGAGAAACCTCCTCCTTTTTTTAAGTCGTTTAAAAAAATATGTTATGTTCACTAATTATGCTGTTTCAGTGTATTGAATGAAGGTAAGGTACCTGTAGTGTTATTTTTCATCTTATTATCTGTAATAACCTTCTTTTTTCGTAGTCGGGTAAAAAGGCTGCTGACTTGACTAAGAGTTCGCTACACTGCCCTTTCAAATACCGTAATCTATAGTGAAACTAGCGAAGTGTTCCTTTTTCAAAATGAGCACCTCCCCAAAACTGAGTTCGGTGTTCCGTTAAAATAACGATAGCAAACATTATTGTTTCTAAATAAAATTGGTACCAGAGAGGAAGTGTAACGTAATTTAAAAAAATGAGGTAATCATAAAATGCTAGAGAAATTAAGAAAAAAATACCGAATAGCAATATCACGTCACAGATATTTTTATTTATTTGCAAATTGAACGTAATAGCTAATAATAAACTGCCTTTTTTGAGATTTATATTATACGTCGTCTCTTTGGCTAACGATAGGTACCAATTATATTTAGAACCGTGAAAGTTGGGACGGAAAACGCCGAAACCAGTGAAGGGATGCCAACCCTTTTCTATCTTTTTAATCATCCCTCTCTTTCACTCTATGGTCACTGATGGAGTTGAAGGCATATTAATGTTTGTAGACCTCTTGCAATGCACGCCATTCGTATCGGTCTTGGGTTTTAAAAACAAGCATCCTTTGGACCATCTCATTTGCTATCTGCCCACATTCCATTGACCAGTTCTCGGTCCCCATCCTAATACAGCTTTGCAATATTTTAATTAAACTGAACTATTTTCTCAAGCAACCCTACAAAGCTGTTCTGAGAAACGTGGGCCCGCCGCGCCGCCGCTTAAGTCTCCATCTCGCCTCGGAGCTCCGATACGAGCTCTCCAAACGAAAATAAATTCAGCAGTAATAACCACCGCTCTCGTAGCTCTGCGCGCCTAGTACTCACCGCGAAGTTTCGCCTACACCTCACTCGCTCGGTATTCTTGTCGAACGAATTGCGTGCGTGCGGTGAGTTCATTTTGAGTGTTTGTTATTCTTATCCTCCTAATGTTGTCGTAATTGTTTTCTTCGTTTGGTATCAACTTATCATTACCCTTCCTACTTTCTGGATAACTAAATATTTTATATCCCTACTTTCCTAGTACTTTATGATCTCTTGAGAATATTATATTTTAAATAAGCGTGGGGTAGATGTCCAAAGTTGTCCACAACAAAGCAACAGGTTTCATAGTTCTTATACGGATATTAAATTACCCAACTACGCTCGAGCCAAAAAGAAGGCTTAAGCTATATGGCTCTCACAGTGAAGTTATTATGTAAAGTTCGCTCCCTCGTACAGCCTTAACTAATTAATTAGTCAAGTTTAACAAGTGAGGCATCGTAGGATGCTTCATGAAATTCTTGAACCAGTACATGTATCTGTTACGGGTAATGCTAGAAGAGAGAGTAAACCTAGCTTTACCCGAGTTTACTTAGGATTACCCAAGCTCTTTGGGTAATGTCCGAATATTAATTTGTATTCGGCGTTTACCCGTATTCACAACTAGGGCTACCCAACACTGGTTGGGTAATGTTAGGTGTTGCTCTGAATTGTTGCTCTGAATATGCACTGCATTGCACTGCACTACACAGCATTGCACTGCACTACACTGCACTGCATATCACATATTTTACATTACGTTACAAGAAATAATAATAATAGTAATTGTCATCATCATCATCATCATCACATCAGCCAAGAGACGTCCGCTGCAGGACAAAGGCCTCCTCAAAGACTTCGATCGGTCCTGCGCTGCCCGCTTCCAGCGGTTTCCCGCGACCTTCACCAGGTCGTTTTACGTTTGTCCACTGAGTAGGAGGCCTCGAGATTGTACGTACCAGTCTACGTATGTGTACCTACTCTGAGGTACCAGCGCAGATCCAGGTCGGGGCCTTTGCAGTTGAAATGCACTATCCATCATACAACGTCATCACAAAGGCCTGTCGTCCGCCGAGTGGGAGGCCTATATACCTACGCTACGCCTTCCGGTGCGCGGTCGCCACCCGAGAGTTTTACTGACAGAACGGTCAGCTGTTCTAAGAGCTATGAGCCCCGCCCACTGCCACTGAAGTTTAGCGAATCTGTGAGCTATGTCGGTATACCTGGGTTCTCCTAATAATATTATGAGGGTATTTACATTCTGAGGATGATTCTTCCAAATTCCGTACTTTTTCCGATCCCAGCGTTCAGCTATGATAGTTCTAGCTAGATATTAGTTCAATATTTTCATGTTTAATCATTATAGTTGATCATTGCCGCGTTTCGTGAATAATTTAGAATTTTGAAGACAATGTGTATTTTACAACCTTTTAGTTAACTTGCAATGTATGTATGTTTATTCGGGTGGAATCTTGCTGGTTAAATTGGACCCACTTCCCGGTTTCTTACTGAGCTGAAATTTTGCATGCATATGTATATCGCGTGACAATGCAATATGAAAAGCTTGTACCTAAAAGTTTTTATGTTTTTCGAAAATTATTTTAAAAAGGTTATGAAGCTGCGACTTATAAAAAACAAAAACGTATAAGCCTAGGTCTTTTTCTGACTGACAACCTATCAAAAATTGATCTAAATCGGTCAACATTTCTGAGGTGAAAATCGTTATCGCCGTTTGTATGAAAAGTCGAATTTTCGCCGTTGGTTCACAGTCCTCTTAAGAGCCCGCTGGAGTTTATAAATCCTATACAAACGTAGTATTTGATTTATTTGTTGAGGAAAGAACCGATTTTGAAATAATTTTATATCGATAATCGGGTGACGTATATCTGTGTCTTACCGCATTACTTTTTTGAAAAACGAAACAGGAATCCATTATTAATCAAAAAACTTGTTCTTAAGGTAAAAAGAGGAAAACAAGTTTATTGGTATTAAATGGATCCCTGTTTCGTTTTTCAAAAAGTAATGCGGTACAGAGTACAGACACAGATATACGTCATCCAATTATCGATATAAAATTATTTCAAAATCGGTTCTTTGGTTAACAAATGAATCAAATACTACGTTTGTATGGGATTTATGAACTCCAGCGGGCTCTTAATGATCCTTTTTGGGCTCGTATTTTCGAGAAATTGTAAGACATCGTAGGTTTGCTTGCTATATAGGTGCAACAACAGAAGACAAAAAAAATCTGAAACATTGGACATATAGATTCATTCCAATTATTAATTCGTTTGCTTTAACGGTAAAGGAAAACATCGTGAGGAAACCTGCACACGACTGCGAAGAAACTCGAAGGTTGTGTGTGAAGTCGACCAACCCGCACTGGGCCCGCGTGGTCGACTAAGGCTCGATCGCCCTAATTCAGGGTAGGCTCGAGCCCCTCGGTGAGGACGTATATGAGCTGATGTGATGAACGTATAGATACATTAGTTTACTTTTGTTGATTTAATTAATACATTGATACACTCTATATTAGCTAACACCATCTTCTAAGTCTTGCCCCCAAACATGAATGTTAACAGCATAGAGATGTGTTCCGAAATGACGATAAAATAGCTTGTTCCTCATTGCGTTGGGGATCTTTGTAAGCCCGCTTCCATCTTCGGCATCATCGTTACTTACCAGGAGGTCAGAGGATGCTAAGAGCTTACCAAAAAAAGACAAAATAGAAAGATACGAACCAAAGAGCACATTTTTCTGGTATCACTAAGTGTTTAGAAGTAAAATCAGTGGCGAAAAATCACTGAATGGCAAAGGGCTTGCCTTTACATTTACATACATTACATCCGCCAGGGCGCGGGAGGTAGCGGTGGCGACGGCGGATGTGGGAAAAAGGAGCAGACGGGTAGCGGAACTTCCGACCGCCATGTTCAGGGGCGACGGATATCGAGTATTGCTCACGGACTATACCTTGACTTTTCCATGTTACGTACGTCTGTCTTAACATAGAGCGTAAACTCCACATAGCGAAAACTCCCATTTAACAAAAAAACTCTCGTTAACGTATAGATCGTGGACCGCGAGGTCGTGGTTCGATCCTGCCACGTACCAATGTGTTTTCGAATTTAGATTTCATATGTACGTTTATCCGACGCTCTTACGGTGAAGGAAAACGTCGAGAGGAAACCTGCATACGCCTGCGAAGAAACTCGAAGGTTGTGTGTGCAGTCGACCAATCCGCACTGGGCCCGCGTGGTCGGCTAAGGCTCGATCGCCCTAATTCAGGGTAGGCTCGAGCCCCTCGGTGAGGACGTATATGAGCTGATGTGATGTGATGAACGTATAGATACATTGGTTTACTTTTGTTGATTTAAATTTTAATTAATACATTGATACACTCTGTTTATACTCACTCTCAATAGCGAGACCAAAGAAGATTTAATTCTTTCTGGGGCACGTTTGTAAGTGGATCAAAACGTTAATTATAATAAAAACGGCAATCAACACTTATTTGCAACTATAGAGTTGCTAAAAGGTGCTGAGATTTCTGTACGTCCTTATTCTGTGACTGCTGGCGGCAGGTTTTTGGAACCTTACATTTCGATGATCAGTTGTAGGCATATGAACTTACGCTTATAATGTAGCATAATCATTAAAATTTAAATGGATCTCTTTTTGAACAAAAAAACAATTATCTTATTGTTAGATAATTTAATCTCATGCATTTTGATTGTGATTTTTGACGACTATATCGAGAATGTCTGAGACAGTTTCTAGATCGAGGGTCGGCAACAGGTTGACCCGTTAAATATTTTTAAATAACTTACCTACTTATTCAATTTAAATAATATTTTAAGAATACCCAGTGTCTCATATAATTACTTTATATATATACGGTCGAATAGAAACTTTTATTTATTAGTTATTTTAGGTGTGATTTAAGGTATTTTAGGTGTGATTCAAGGTGTTTTATTTTTAGTATTTTAGGCATTTTATTTTAGGTGTATTTTGTAAACATTTTAATTTTAATTTTATTTATTCACAATGGGTAAGCCCTTGGCATCATCTCACCTGATGGTAAGTGACGATGATGCCGAAGACGGAATCGGGCTTACCAAGATTCTCCAACGCAATGGAGAACTGGCTATCTTATCTTCAAGCCGGAACACATCAATGTTGTGAACACTGATGTTTATTAATTATTGCACTCAAATTTTAATAAATTTTAATTAAGTAATTATTTATAGGTGTTACATTAATTTATGTAAAAATAAAAGTTTCAACTAGTAATTGTTATTTAATAATTTAGTAGTAGTATTTTTTTTTCTGGACCGCGTTTAAAATTTTTAAGAGTATCTGGACCCCATTAAAAATTACTTGACGACCCCTGGTCTAGATGTACGAGTAGAAAGTGACGAATTGGTAATGGTAAAAGTGACGTGATTACGCACGGAACTCTGCGAGGCACGGAGCACGGGAGCTCGGGAATGGAAGCATTAATTCCCTCTCGAGTAAAGTTATCTACCGGGGTGGCATAGCGGGTTGGCGTTGGCGGGTTCGGAGTAGCGCGTCTGCTCACCGCCGCCGCCGCCGCCGCCGGCTGTCGCTAGTTACGGACACGTGTCGATAGATTATTTTTTTGTTATCGATGTTGGAGTTTATTCAGGCCTTAATTCGGCATTGGACGTGTTTGTTTGTTTGTAAATTCTTTATTGACATGTTAAATTATTACTTGCCGATCCCTGGTCTAGATGTAGAAAGTGACGAATTGGTAATGGTAAAAGTGACGTGATTACGCACGGAACTCTGCGAGGCACGAGAACACGGGAGCTCGGGATTGGAAGCATTAATTCCCTCTCGAGTAAAGTTATCTACCGGGGTGGCATAGCGGGTTGGCGTTGGCGGGTTCGGAGTAGTGCGTCTGCTCACCGCCGCCGCCGCCGCCGGCTGTCGCTAGTTACGGACACGTGTCGTATTTCGTATTTTTGTTATCGATGTTGGAGTTTATTCAGGCCTTTATTCAATCAATCAATCAATCAAATATGCTTTATTGTACAATTGCAAAAATTACAAAATACAAGTACAGAATAAATAGTAAAATTATTCGGCATTGGATGTCTTTTAGTTGATATGATAATTAACAATTTGAGTTTAATAAAATTATTTACAGTTCAATCCGTTTTTTGATAAATTCAGGTGATTAAAGGATAACAAATTAGGAACTAGGTAAACCAAATTCATATTAAGAGACTTTGTTGTAATAAAAGAGGCAATTATTAATGTTTTTCTTTATTACTTGGTATTTTATCTTTATTAAGATACCAACAGCATTACAAAAAATTTGGTATTTTTTACCATGGCACTCGAGTGGTTAAATGTTTCGTAAAGTAACTACGTTTAAAAAATAACTATAAATGTAAAAATTTAAGTGCTGAACAATAAAAGTACTCCTATATACTTTAAATTCATAGCTGCAGTTCAAGCCGTTTTTTTTTACTAAAAATTTGACTGCATTTGACAGCAACTCACCTGATTGGAAGTGATGATGCAGTCCTACATTTCAGTGATAAACCGCAGTATATACTGAACAGAACACAGATCTAAACTATTGTTTCTTAATTTGGTTCTATCCATTTCAGTGTAATAAATATGTAGATATAGCAGCGGGCGTTCGGCCTCAAGTACTCAGAAACTGTTTTATAGATTCACTTTTGCAGCTTCAAAATAGAAAATTAAGGGTTTCATCATCATCATCATTTCGAATGGAAGACGATCACTGTGGATCATAGGCATAGCCGTTGACCTCAACTTGGTACGATCCTACACTTTTGTTGATCGCCAGTCCACCACTCTACTTATTCCTTTCCGCGGTCGCCATTCAAGAACCTTTCTTCCTTATCGCTTTATTATGTATTTTAATAATCACAGAGCGAGAAAAGATTTAGGTTGGATGTTGTCCCGCGTACGGGAATAGCTTTTGAACGCGATATCCAATTGTTACGCAATTTTCAGAGATTCTAAACAATGTCAAGAGTTATTATTAGACATTTGATTCGTTTTGGCGCGCGATGTGTACTTCGAAACCTTTAAAAAATCACTAATGTCAATATCGATAACAACTGAATGTAATGTCGATAGTTTTTATCCCGTAACTATGAACACTTCCACGCCCGAGCGCCATCTCGCGCGATTAATCACCCGTCGTTAGGTCCCGGAGCCCGGATTCCGGATCCCGGCCGCGTCTGGCGTCTGTTGTGATGTGACCCGCCCCGCCGCGCCCCGCCGCGCCGCGCCTATTCCACCGTCCCATCCAACTCAGGCAGATTCGCGTACCTATACCGAATTAAGGAGTCCATTCCATATTTAATCAATTTGTAAAAAAAAATGTCGACGCTCCATACAAAAATGCACAAAATTGGTAAATCTGCTGATCGTTTTGTGTGAAGAGTTTGTGATGAAGTCAATCTTTTTGGTAATTTTTATTTTTAATCTGTTTTTATATCATCTTTTTGTCCATTTTTACTTTTTTATTTTGTTTGTTTTTTTTAAATTGTGACTGTTATCACATTCTTCCTCATCATCCAGTCCAACCATACTGTCTGTTCCTATATTTTTTTACGATTATTTCTTTTCCATAAATAATTCAGTTTTGGTGGATTTTGCCTATTTTTTTTATTAAAGAACTTGGCCCTTCCCTCCATTATTCTAATTCTCCATCTCGTGCGAGCGACGGCGCAGACGGAGGGTGCGCCACCCGCCGCAAGTTCATCATTTTTTTGCGATTTCATCAAACTTATAGAACAAAAGTTGTTCAGTTCGATGAGTAGAAGCCTCAGTTAACGGGACCTACACCAATTTTTTTACATCCTGTATAGCTTATACAGGTGTAACACAAAGATGGTGGTCTTTAAAGTAGTCTGCAATCATGAAACTGAACAACTTTTATTCTACAACCTTGCTGAAGTCACGATTTTATTTTTTATACATTTGTTTTCCTTTTTTATAGTTTCGCTATGTTCGTCTGTCTGTTTGTATCATTAAATAGATCTTTTGAAAAAACTGAGGGTTTGCAAATTTTGTTTGGATCATTTAGCCGTTAAATGATTCGTTTAAAGTTCGTTTGCTGAATTAGCTGCAACTTTGACGACTCACGACAAACACTCTGTCAAAGAGGCCGCCTTGATTTCAATAGTATAAAGTTTAGTGATTGTTGTTAGATTTTTTTTATTAAAAATTTTAGTGCGTTTGGCTGCATCTCAACTGATGGTAAGTGCCGGTACAGCCGAGGATGTAACACGCAAGCTCAAATAGTGCCTATTCACTCTCGTCTTGAAAATTCCTAAATGATACGAATCGGAGAATACACACTCCGGCATTAAAGGAATTTAATCTATTTTAGGAAATCTGAAAGTATCGGAAATAGTAGCGCATATAATCAATTTAAAATGAAAATTATCACTGCCAAGTAGGCTTGCCTAGTTGTTATAGTCGACCAACCTAAGATGCTCAGTTAGGTTTGTAAACAGTTCATAGATTTTCCATACAAGATGTTCTATGCCACTTGCAAAACTAAATATTATTTTAGGGTTCCGTATTCAAAGGGTAAAAACGGGATCCTATTACTAAGACTCCGTTGTCCATCCGTCTGTCACCAGGCTGTATTTCATGAACCGTGATAGATAGACAGTTGAAATTTTCACAGATGATGTATTTCTGTTGCCGCTATAACAACAAATACTTCAAATCAGAAAAATTGAAAAAAATTAGGCGGTTTTCCATACAACAAAACGTGTTTTTTTTAAACATGAAGAAAATACCGCCATCTAGTATTAAGGTTTTTTCTAACATGAATAAAACTAGCGCCATCTAGTAATGATGGTATGGTACGGAACCCTATTTGTGCGGTTCTGACTCGCACATTAAAACATTTTTTTTTTATGAGAAGTCTTACGGAACCCTACATTGCACGTGGTCCAACACGCAGTTGGCCATTTTCCTAAATACATTTAGAAGTTATTTACATGCAAGAATGAAGAAGAAGAAATTTTCCATGTTACCTGTTTACTCCAGCGGAGGAAGAAAGGATGAAAATGTGACGTGATCGATCGAACGTTCAGAATGTAAACGAACATCGATTATAAAAGAGCGATGGGGAAGAATGATAGCTTTTACAGGGCGTAACAAAATTGGTGTAGGTCCCGTTAACTGAGGTTTCTACTCATCATACTGAACAACTTTTGTTCTACGACTTAGCTGAAAACGCAATTTTTTTTTTACTCTTCATACAAAAAGACCAATTTTGTGCATTTTTGTATGGCGTGTTCAATTTTTTTTTTAGAATTGTCTATGAGGTCCTTTGAGGAAAGTTGTTCAGTGTGATGAGTACAACCCCCATTTAACGGGACCTACACCAATTTTATTACTTATTATACGGAATGGACTTCTTAATTCGGCTACGCGAAGACAGACATGGCGAAATTACTAGTATAGGTATAATAAAGTTTCTAGTTTGACTACGGTATATGAACCGCGTATATATGACGTATATGACGTAAAGAGCGTCGGTAGCGTAACGGCCAGGTACGCCGCCTCCTGCCCGGGAGGTCGTGGTTCGAATGCTGCGACGTACCAATGTGATTTCGAATTTGGATTTCATATGTACGTTTATCCGACGCTCTTACGGTGAAGGAAAACATCGTGAGGAAACCTGCACACGCCTGCGAAGAAACTCGCAGGTTTTGTGTAAAGTCGACCAACCCGCACTGGGCCCGCGTGGTCGACTAAGGCCCGATCAGAGCCCCTCGAGCCCCTCGGTGGGGACGTATATGAGCTGACATGATGATATGAACCGCAAAAATAAGTCCAAGTAGCGCGTCCCGGCCGTAAAAGCATTAATACTACCCCATAATCTGGGCTTTGACACTTGACAGGTAGCTGGAACCGTCCGCACAATAGAAGGGCTGGCCCTTGTGAGGGGCTGATGAGACTTTTACTGCGATTTGCCCTTAGAGGGCCTGAAAGTAACTATGACTTAGCTGTAAATAGGTTCTCCGATAAGATAGAGGAAATATTACGGGAGGTATATTTTTACTGCGGTACCTATCTGCGGTATATTTATCAACTAGCTGGTGCCCGCGACTTCCGTGGAGAAATAAACATGACAAATTATGAAAATTATTACAAGTAACCACATGAAAATGAACCATTATAGATCCTGAATTCAAAAAAAATCGGCCAAGTGCGAGTCGGACGAGCCATCCGAGGGTTCCGTACCACTACACCTCTCCACACAACTACATAGCATAAGGACAATGATACCTATTTACTTTACAAACAAAAGACATCAACGCGAGCGACAAGAATATGTTTTTTTTGCATTCAGTTATTTCGGACTCCTTAGCGCGAGTACGACTCACACTTGGCCTATTTTTATTATTTGTTGTTTTACTTCAGTATCAGTACTACAATCACACCAAGTTTCAAGTATGTATTACCGTTTTTACGATAGAGCTAAATCAAAAATACTTCTATAGACCTATAAAACTGTTTTTTTTTATTCACAATTGTTAAACCCTTGACAACATCTCACCTGGTAGTAAGTGACGTTGTTGCTGAAGATGGAAACGGGCTTTTCGCGGCCATTTTGTTTGTTCCGTCATTCCTTTTTTGAAATGTCATTTCTGTTCCGTTGTATGAAGTGTCCAGAGTGTGACATTAGTGTACATACATTATTTCCTTTCTTTTTTTGTCGGTTTAATTTTAAATAAAGTTTCTTTTGGAGTTTACTCCTTTACATTTATGAATATAAGGGATGAAATCGAGTAAAGTTAGTAGCAGTAAAGTTCTCGAGTGTCGACCGCGCACCGGAAAACGTAGCGTAGGCAGGCCTCCCACACGGTGGACCGACGTCCTGGTGAAGATCGTGGAAAGCCGGTGGATGCGGGCAGCGAAGCACCGGTCGTTGTGTAAATCCTTGGGGAAGGCCTTTGTCCAGCCTTGGACGTTTTTCGGCTGATATGGTGATATAATGATGTAATCGAGTGTTGATCGGTAAAGCGTCACCGTTACTTTTAGTAACATTACGTTTTTTCAGTCCCGAAGGCTAAGGACACAGGCCATGCCACCTAATGCGACGCCGGAAGTCGAGCTCCGCGTAGGACGAAGCCCGTACCACTCCCTGCGAGGCCGGAGGACGAAAAAAAATGGCTTCATGAGTAAACTGTCGCGCGCCGGAGCTTACACGCACTCTTTTTCATATTTTAAAAACGCTAAACACGTTAAAAATCCGGCTTTATCCACAGCAACTAGAATTTTGCTTTTATTTTTTGTTTTTGTTGATTTCATAAAAAATGAAGTATTCTATTCGATTTTAATACAATTCATATGGGACCTCTACTCTGAAGGCACAATCTATCGAATACAAAATAATACTTAATATCGGTTGAAAATCGGTGAAGATATCGCGTAACATAAATACAATAAAAAGATACGCTGAATATATGAAAACATAATGTACGTTCGTAAAAATTTACATTTATTTTCTAAAAAGAGTGACAGGCATAATTTGAATCTATGAAATATAAATAAAATAGATATAGCCTTTTCGACACTAAGTAAGGTTAAAAAATCATTTGTGGGGCAGTGTATAAGATTCTACAATAAAATTCCAGAAAATGTAACTAGTTTGTCAGAGAACAAATTCAAGAATCATGTCAAAAAATGCTTGTGCTCTAGAGGATATTATAAAATAATAGATTATGTAAATGACACCCTATTTACCCTATGACAGTATTCGCCCTGATTCAGGGTAGGCTCGAGCCCCTCGGTGGGGACGTATATGAGCTGTAATGATAATGATGATGTAAATGACAATGATATATATGTTGATTCTATAACAAACACCTGAGACTGAAATCTGAATCATGACATTATGTAATAGACAATAAGTATTATTATTATTTTTTGTTTAGGTACTATTTAAAAGTGTGTGTAAGCACCTATTTAAAATATATTTTTTTATTTGATTTGATTACCATAAATAGCGAGAACAGCTCATAATGGCAAAGCGTCTCAATACCAATTACCAATACAGACAAGTGTGGGGGTGACTGTACTGTGGATAGCATGTCTATAGGTATAAGGTAGCGACAGGAAATGTCGGCGCGCGGCGCGTTTGTGTTCAGCAAATAGCGCCCCCAAATGTCCCGCCGGCAAACAGGGCGCCGGGCGGGCAAACGTCCCGCGGGCAAGTGAACACCCGGCTCATCCGGCGACCGGTACCCGGGCGGGCGGGCGCTCGGAGCTAGACAGCCGGCATCCGGGTGGCTAGGTATCTGGCTAGACTACTGGGCAAACGGAACGGTAGATTTTCGAACTAAGCGTCCAGGAGAAAACTAAGTAAACGCCTTTGCAGTTGGTTTAGAACATTTTATATGGAAAATCTATGAAGTTTTTACATATTCAACTGCATATCTTAGGTTGGTCGACTATTACTCCTAAACTGAGTTAGTACTAATATATATACTTTGCCAAAACCACAGCCTGGACACTTCATACAACAGGCCAGAAATGACATTTCAAATAAGGAATGACGGAACAAAATGGCAGCGACATCCTATACGTTAGACAACCAATCTGTATCAATCTGGGTGACGAGGGCACAGTATATATATTAGTACTAACGTAACGAGGGGGTGAAATGGCTTGCGGCTCGCGCACTGCGCACCCTCGAAAAGTCATAGAAACGTTGTCCACGCGGGTGAAGCCGCGGGAAACAGCTAGTGTTATCATATCAGCCGAAAGACGTCCACGGCTGGACAAAGTCCTCCCTCAAGGATTTCCACGACAACCAGTCCCACGCTTCCCGCACCAGTTCGTCGGCCCACCGAGTGGGAGACCTACCTACGCTACGTCTACCGGAGAGCCGGGCGCCACTCGAGAACTTAACTACCCCAACGGCCATCTGTTCTACGAGCTATGTGCTCTGCCCACTGCCACTTAAGTTTAGCAATTCTATAATTTTCAACAAAAAAAACCGACGTCAAACAGGAAACTAAGGTTCCCCTCGATTTCTCTGGGATGCCATCATCAGATCCTGGTTTCCTTATCTTGGTACCACCCTTGGGATATCTTCTTTACAACAAAAAAAGAATCATCAAAATCGGTTCATAAACGACGAAGTTATCCGCGAACACACATAAAAAAAAATTATACGATCGAATTGAGAAACCTCCTCTTTTTTTGAAGTCGTTTAAAAAATGTATAAAATGTTAACATAATTTTATTTCACAATGTGTCTCAAAAGCAAATGTTAACAAGAGTTGTCTCAGCTCAACAAGTAACTAGTATCTCATCTGTGGCTCAACTGAAGCGCGGTGGCATCGGTGTGGGCGGGGGTTAAAGCACACACCTGGACACTTCATACAACGGGCCAGAAATGACACTTCAAAAAAGGAATGACGCAATAAACAAAATGGCGGCGAATTACTATACGTTCGACAATCAAGCTGTAACCAATCTGTATCAAACTGGGTGACGAGGGGGTTAGGTCGCAATCTAGAGTGCGGCAGGGAGTGTCCATACTGTATGTTAGTAACTTATATATATATATATATATATATATATATATATATATGTTAGTAGTTATATGTACTTTGGTTAAAGTGTCCCGTCCTGTGTACAAACAAAGCCCTTGTCCCTCCAAAGCTGCTAGGGATGCAGAAAGTACCAAGGGCCCAGAGGGTTTGACGGCTTAGGCGAAGATTAAATTGGTTACGGATTAAAAACTATACACTCCTTGTTGGTCTTGGGTGTTGGTAGTTTTGTTTTTACAACGCCCAGTCCTGCGCTTTCCGTGACCCTTACCAGGTCGTTGGTCCACCAAATGTATGGCCTGCCTAATACGCTACGTAGTCTGTTGTGCGGTCGCCACTCGAGAACTTTACTGTCTGCTCTGTTTTTTAATATTTTTTACATGCTTTTATTTAACTTGCAATGTATGTATGTTTGTTGGGGTGAAATCATGCAAATTAAATTTTATCCACTTGCCGGTTTCCGATTGAGCTGGAATTTGGAATGCATATGTATATCGCGTGACAATGCAATATGAAAAGCTTGTACTCAAAAGTTTTTCGAAAATTATTATTATTTTACTGTTTAATCACCCTAATTTACGGTAGGCTCGAGCCCCTCAGTGGGGAAGTATTTTAGGTGATATAATGATGATGATTTACTGTTTTTAGAGAACCATAGTCCTACAAAGATCGCTTATGAATAGTTCTGTCCGTCTGTCAGCGTCGGGTTCCTCCGTTCCATTTACACTCCTAAACCTTCTATTCTACTAACATAAAAGATAATACTTATGTTTTTTAACCGCCTCCATGGCATAATGGTTAGTCCATTCGCATTTTACCCTAAAAAATGGCGTATATTGGCGTTGACCACGTCAATACCCTCTCTGCAGAAAGAAGCATATAAAAATCCAGCTGTGAATGTCAGGTGTGAGTGTTCATGCGTTACGTCCCCGCATCGGGCAGACCGCATGCACCCAGTTTATGTACCCATAAAATATGAAAGTGCGAATTTTATTTACTGTGGGAAAATCGTGGATTATATTTTATAGTCGCATCAATATGGGGGCGGTGACGGCGGCGGTGGAATTTGAGTTTTATGGATGAAGGCTGACAGAAATAGTACCGTCTGTTTCACGGATTGTGATAGATAATCTAGAAGATTTTTTTTTGGAAAAACTTAAAACTTTTAGGTACAAGCTTTCATGAAATATTGCAATAGTCACGCGATATACATATGCATGCAAAATTTCAGCTCAATCGGAAACTGGGAAGTGGGTCAAATTTAACTTGCAAGATTTCACCCGAACAAACATACATACATACAATGCGAGTGAAATAAAATAAATAAATAAATATTCTGGGACAAATTACACATGGTCATCTGGCCCCAAAGTAAGATTCCCTGTGTTATGGGAACCAGAGATTGATATACATACTTATATACGTTTAAATACATACATATATAGATATTTAACACCCAGACACAGAGCAAACAAATCTGCTCATCACACAAATGTTTGCCTTGAGTGGGGATCGAACCCACAACTCTCGGATCAGTAGTCAAGAGCACTAACCACTGAGCCACCGAGTCAGTCAATAAAAAGATAAAAGCTTGTTAATATTGCATTGTCACGCGATATACATATGAATGCAAAATTTCAGCTCAATCGGAAACCGGGAAGTGGGTCAAATTTAACTTGCAAGATTTCACCCGAACAAACATACATACCATACAATGGAAGTTAAATAGAAGCTTGTAAAATAGCCATATCTTTACTACCTGACTCTCTCCAAGTAGGAGAGCAATGTATTTCGGGTAGCCAATAACCTCACCAAATATCACCAGGAGGGAGTGGGGGAGAGGGGTCAAAAAGTAACCGAAAATACATTGAAACTGAACTCGAATTTTTCAATTCCTATATGACAGAAAATGAAGAAAAATTTATTGAAAGCACTTAAAATAGGCTATCGAATTAAGGCCCTAAGATGGGTCAAAGGACAATATTCAGTTCAAATTATTGAAAAAATATGTAATGCTTTCACTATGGAAAAAATATATGTCGGAGTGTCATTGAAAACGCGACCAATACCAGCTCGAGATAAGTTTACATAGTTACACTTTGTTTGGATCAAACGTCAGGTATTAGTACCTGGGTGAAACCGGTGGTGGCGTGACGATCGCTTGTACTCGTGAGACGATCGTTTGTGGTAGCAAAGATGATGTATTAACGGAAGGCTGTTGGTGCTGCCACACTGAGTTGAGAATTTATTAGATCTGTGGAGAAGCCAGATTAGCTGGACGTCAGTCTCGGAGCAAACACTTTTTGACGGAGCGTCGAGCAGAACACAAGTAGTGGTGATCTGTGAGCAAAATGGACGTGTCACGCCATCGCTGTGATCACTGCGTTTGCATCCATTGTTATCCAAGGCATCCTGTACAATTTCGATTACCAAATGATCAAGATTAATGAAGAAGGACCTCTGTGATATAGCTGCATTGTTATTTCGACGCCCAATACCGAAATAGTTAAGGACGTGAACCACGAGGCCATCCCTAACCTAACCACTCACTTCCTTCGAGATCAGAAGTTGGATAGTTCCCTGCGCTCGCAACAAGTGGACAACGACGGGAAAATGTGAAAATTGATGATGGAGCAGCGAAATAAAAACCACTGGCAACAATTCTTCGTGCTACAGAACCAGAACATGCTGCGATTGATTGAGGTTATGCAAGCACCATCGACTACATCTGCTGCAATCATATTGCCAGCATTCAACCGGAATATACCGGAAGCTAATCCACGTGCACGGCGCTCAACTGTCGATATCTCCCTTACGGAACGACCATTGGAATGAGGTGACAGCGTGGGCTGTGCTGGCAGCAGCGGAGATGCACGCGAGCGGCGCGTGCGGCTTCTGCGAAGTGCGTGATGTACGCGGTGTTACGAAAATCCGGTGAGTCGTACCCCTTTTGTTTTGATAGTTGTGGTACGAGTACTATTACCTAATCTGTGGTGGTACCGAGTGTTCTCTCGTTAAAGAAAGTTTCGTGTATAGACTTTCGGGAGTGTGTTCAATACTAACGCACTATTGACTTTTGTAGGCAACTCTTAAGTTTACTGTACAGAACAAATATCGAGTGAGGGTAATATTGACGGGCATCGTTCAGAATGGTCATATCTTGTTATGCCAGACGAGTACGAACGATATTATGATCGACTCAGATATTTTAAATCTAGGATTGACGGTATTCTTAAACGAGTCTGTCAATAACAAAACAGCTTGACTGTCGGTAAGGATGCGAATAGAGTAGTTAGTCCCTTACCCTTCTAGTAGTGATTGCATTAGCAGCTAAAATGATGCCTTGTGGAAAGTACTCTTTCACATGCTTTCGGATTTTTACTTGTGACACAACGTCGTGATGGAACGGAAGATTTAAAAAGAGGACTCATTGTAAATATGATGATTCATTTAGTTAACTAGTTTCGGTTATACAAACCTTAACCAAGATTGAAAGTATTGAAACCCCTTTAAGCTTTTATAATATTGAGACTGACATTTTTACATGGATTAAAAAAAAAACCTTTATTAGCTTTCGTAGTATTGGGACTAATATTCTCATTGATCATAGGCCAAAGTTGTTGCCTATTTTTAATAGCTTTCGTGATTAATTTGTCGAGGGCATCCTTAATGCCCCGCTATCGTATAGACCCTATGTAGGTAGATGAGTTTCGGGGACCCCAATAAAATATTTTGTTTACCAATTGTAAAAAAAAAAGAATAATAACAGGGTAGTATGCGGAGTGCAGTGATGAACGTCTTACGGCTGATGTGATGATGATACAGGATTCATGGGCTGGAGGCTGCGAATGTCATAAGCCCCGAAGCTTTCCCTTTTTGACGGCCTTATCATGCTGGTAAAGAAAAAGGATAGCATAGAACGCAAGTGTTGATAACCGTGAAAAAAAAATGATAACAACATGCCTGAACGGAAATTGCTTCCTCTGATAGCTTGGAACATCGATTGACTTCATAGGTGGTCACTATTTAACCACGTCAGGCATAGCTAGTGGTTACATCAGGTGCATTCTTTACCTATTAAATCGAAATGACTGATTTTGTAACCTCTGTTCAAATACGTCCACGTGTCATTCGATCTACGTAATGCCCCCTTGTATTTGAACTTACGTTCATAAACGCTTTAGGCGCGTGGCAACGGTCAGGTGAATCTTAGCACGTTTAAACGTTGGTACTCTTAGTTAAGTGTCCTTTAAAATATGCTCACTTCCTTCGAGTATAGTAATGAGATTTCAATGTTACAAGTCCTTCCATGATGATCATTTGGCAGCAACCAAACTGTTGGGTTAACCGAGTTACGAAGTACAGCCTCCTGGAGTTGCTTCTAGGTACGAGTAAAGTAGCCTAACCTCTAAATGTCATGTTTGTCGATTACACACACAGGCTGTAATTTTATCTAAGTGAAGCACGACAAAAGACTAGTGATAATACGGAGAGTAACGCATCATATGACAGGAGTTGTTAATCAGCTTGCTGCTGATGTGATAATAGACATGGGCCTCCCCCATGTTGGAGCGGTTTTACCAATTGTAAAAAAAAAACAAAAAAAAAGACGTTACGCTTGGTGGGCTGTTTGGCGGTAAAGTATAAGCGTGAAGGACGATGTTGCTCATCCTCAAATTTTTGGTCCCTTAGTTGCTTCATAAGGAACCCTCGGAAAGAGATGGGGTGTTACATTGCTCTGGGGCAGCACCACAGGCTGATTTCGAAATTAAAGCTTAGCTTCACAAGTTACCTAACTTTGTGTTGTTACAAATGGACAAGCGTAACCGACCACTTTAGATATCAAATACCGTCAGAGTTATTGAGGACAGACTACGTTAAATGCCCGATAGTGACAGTATTATTGACTTGGACAGAATTGATGATGGAGAGACTGAACCTCGACCATCTACTAGTGCAGAGTAAGGACTTTTGTACTTGACCGTGATTTTAACGTTCACTAGTTTGTATTTTGAACCTTAGACGTAAACAATTTTTCGCAACGGGATGCCAATAGCCTCAGCCATTCGTAGACGTAGGCGTAAAACACCGAGTTTATTTTCTCGTTGCTGTGCGGCCACAACTGTGTGTGGCGTGCGTTTGGCTCGCAGGCGTATCACCGGGGAGGTGATGTTGGCAATGACCAGAAAGAGGTGATGTTTGAGATCGCCGCATGGAAGCGATAGTGTGGTTGGACACCGGAGGGAGGTGGTCCAAGAGTCGCCAGGTAGGGTGACTGTGTTTTTGGGCGGACACCTGAGAGGTTGTCTGAGAGTCGCCAGGTCGAGTGACTGTGTGTTTGGGCGGGCACCGGATGGAGGTGTCTGAGAGTCGCCAGGTTGGGTGACTGTTGTTTGTTTGGGCACCGGATGGAGGTGGCCCAGAGTTGCCAAGATGGGTGACTGTTGTGGTGATACAAAATAAGGAGCGTAACCAAACCAAGTTAGATCCCAAATACCGAGGGCCGTTCAGGGTCGTAGAGGTCTTAGAAGGTGACAGATACAAATTACAAGCTTTGAATTTGAGACGAAGTTACAAGTATGCCCATGACCGTTTACGTAGTATGTCCGAAGGTTATTTGCCTCCGGATGTTGACGATGAATCTGGTGCAGAGGCGTCTACCTTTCAATGTTAATTGTATTGACAGATCGTAACTCAATCAATTGTGTACAGTTGTAATTTTTTTCTTTATCGTTTATTTTTGTGTGTAGTACTGAAGTATTCCAACATGTTTCAGCGGTAAATGAAGAGTGCTGAATGGCGCTATATGTTTGCATGAATTGGCTGCTGCTTGTTTTGTCAGACTCGTTCTGTCATGATGTGTAGCAGGTACATTCGTGTTTTTGTAAAAAAGAAGTATCCCGTTTACCGGCTAAAACTGTTGATGGTATTCCGTCGCCTGTACTGGCGATGATGGTATTCCGTCGCCTGTATTGGTGATGATGGTGTTCCATTGCCTAGATTGGTGATGATGGTATTCCGTCGCCTGTATTGGTGATGATGGTGTTCCATTGCCTAGATTGGTGATGATGGTATTCCGTCGCCTGTATTGGTGATGATGGTGTTCCATTGCCTAGATTGGTGATGATGGTGTTCCACTGCCTAGATTGGTGGTGATGGTGTTCCGTCACCTGGACTGGTGATGATGACTGATTGGTATTCCGTCGCTTGGCGTTAGTGATGATGATTCTTTGTGGTGTCCCGCCACCTGGATGTGGTGATGTTCAGTTCTGGTGTTCCGTCGCTTGTGATTTGCGATGATGATTATGTTCCGTTCTATGTGCCCCTAAAAGTTGTAAATGGTTGTAAGGTTTCAAGCCTTGCAGCTGTGATTTACCTTGGAGACCTAAACTGATTTGAGATTGTTTGAGTTACGATGCTAATGCTGAGGTTCATTTAGTTTACGAGAGTGAAATTATTTTGGTTTTTTTTGAGGCTGTTAAAATGTGTTGTTACCATGATTGTAGTCTTGAATTAAAGCTTCACATTATTAGTGTTGCTTTTATTCCTTGAGCTGTGGACCTTCCTAATGAAGGTCAGGATTGGCCGAACGAAATGGAATCTACTGGCTACCCTTTTCTTTTTCAGGTTAGTCACCCGAGGACGTGTGACTCGCAGGATGGCCGTGTCGGAGTGTCATTGAAAACGCGACCAATACCAGCTCGAGATAAGTTTACATAGTTACACTTTGTTTGGATCAAACGTCAGGTATTAGTACCTGGGTGAAACCGGTGGTGGCGTGACGATCGCTTGTACTCGTGAGACGATCGTTTGTGGTAGCAAAGATGATGTATTAACGGAAGGCTGTTGGTGCTGCCACACTGAGTTGAGAATTTATTAGATCTGTGGAGAAGCCAGATTAGCTGGACGTCAGTCTCGGAGCAAACACTTTTTGACGGAGCGTCGAGCAGAACACAAGTAGTGGTGATCTGTGAGCAAAATGGACGTGTCACGCCATCGCTGTGATCACCGCGTTTGCATCCATTGTTATCCAAGGCATCCTGTACAATTTCGATTACCAAATGATCAAGATTAATGAAGAAGGACCTCTGTGATATAGCTGCATTGTTATTTCGACGCCCAATACCGAAATAGTTAAGGACGTGAACCACGAGGCCATCCCTAACCTAACCACTCACTTCCTTCGAGATATATAACATACTTAAAGTAATAAAAAATCGATTTAATTAAATACTTTTTTAAAAATATTACCACTTTTAATGTAAAAAAAATATACGGAAGACCATGTTCATTGCAAAATTTCTCGAAATCAAATAGTTAATGTTGAATGTAACCAACACACAAAAATCGGTGACTAAAACACCTTTTATTTTTACTGAAAACATTTTTTTTAAACTTTTTTAAAAGTGGAGAGAAGTAATATAAATACATGTAAAAATCGAGAATTGGGCGTTCGGTTTCAACGTAACAGCCGCGTTGAAGCCCGCATTGATGAATAGACTTACGTTCGATAATACTGAAACACATATCAAACTGCTCGGATTGAGTGATCTTACCGCCTTAATACAGCACTGTATTATAAATTTTTTGGTGAAATTAATTGTGTCTAGCTAGAGTTACGCCGCGTTGAAGCCCGCATTGATTTTAACTTAAAACGAATAGACTTAAGTTCGATATTGTTTTAACACGTATCAAACTGCTCAGATTGAGTTATCTTAAAGCCTTAAGGAACGCTGCCAATTTTCTGACTTCGACGGAGTGGACCTAGGCAATGAGTTATTTCATCTTCTTGCAAATGGAACATTTTGCGTAAATCACAGTCACAGATGAGAAAGGAGTTGTGTTACATACGAGTATATAGTATCACTATTACGGTCTGAGAGTCTGAGAACATTCCACAAGACACATTGCATTTTTCTCGTCGCTCGCTGCCGCGGTGAGTAATCTGCGTACATCCCGGAATACGCCTACCTCCTTCTTCTGAATATTTCTCGTGCCAGCAGTGATATATTTGGGCATACCGTCGCGAAAGACCAACTTTGTAACCATTTCTTACTTCAATTAAGGATTTTTTTATCTAATTTTTTTTTGATATACAGGATATGAGTAGTGATTTAGTTTTCTTCAAATTTTTTTTAATACACAGAACTAAAGAAAATATATCCTAATCCATACTTTTTTTCTAGTTGTAACCATAGAACTGCTGCAATTTTAATAGAAATATTATGATAGTATGTGAACTTCTTAAAAAAAACAATATGAAATGATTTAATCTTCTTAATTTTTGGAAACCAATCTTATTTTATTTATCTTTATTAAAAAACTTTAATTTTCGCACGATTCTTCTGCAGCGATTGACTTAACAGCCACGTTGCAGTACGAGCTGACAAGAACTTTATTTCCAAGCCACGTCGTTCGATGTTAGAAACATCGTGAATCGAGTTGAGTGTATTAGAGACGGAAGAGCCTTACGGCGAAAATTTGACTTTTCATACCAACGGCGATAACGATTTTCAGTTTTCACCTCTTAAGGCGCTAAGATCACTCAATCCGAGCAGGTTGATACGTGTTTCAATAATATCGAACCTAAGTCTGTTCATTTTAAGTTCAAATCAATGCGCGCTTCAACGCGGCTGGTACGTTGAAACCAAAAGCCCAATTCTCGATTTTTACATATTTTTATTACTTTTCATCACTTTTAAATTACTTTTAAAAAAATGTGTTCAATTAAAATGAAAGGTCTTAAAGTCACCGATTTTTGTGTGTCGGTTTCATTCAATATATACTATTTGTTTTCGAGAAATTTTGCAAATAATGCCAAAAAAAGGGTCCACAGTATATTTTTTTTACATAATAAGTGGTGATATTTTTAAAATTTTATTCAATTAAATCGATTTTTTATTACTTTAAGTATATAATGTATTTTTTCTATGGTGATAGCTTTACACAGACTTTCAATAATTTGAATTGAATATTGTCATTTGACCGATCTTAAGGCCTTAAATTATGTGAGGAAATAAATATTTTTACCCGACTACCTACAAAACAGGGGTACTAATTATATGCAGTTGGGTTTATGATTTTAACCCCACTGCACAAGAAAGAGGGTATTTTTTTAGTTAATATGATCGTATGTATGTAAGTATGTTTGCGTCGGTTTATTAGATAAGAAAAAAATATATAAAATAAAACGTATGTATGACTTTAACTAAGCCTGTTCCTAATAGCTTGATGGATTTTGGACTGCGAGTCATCGTTAGATTCGTCTTGTTTTCATGAGCAACAAAGAAAACACTTTTATCCGACTACGAACAAAAAAGGGGTAAATGTTTTTATGCAGCCGTGTTAATTTTTAATTAAATTGGTTTGGGTAGTTTGTTGGTATCAGGGTAGTTCAATTGTGGATTTAAAAAAAATCTACATTATCATTCTATGTACGCACATAGTTTTACAACATAACTATGTAGGTATACATAGAATTATGATGTACCTATGCGTTATCTTTTCAGACAAAATTAATTAGAGTTAAAGTTTTGTCTAGCCAGACAAAACACGATATATTGCAGTAATATGCCTAATGAAATGGGTTCATGATAAGTCGCATGACCTAACTTCTGAGTATGATGCTATTCACTTGTATCAAGCACGTCCTATGACTGCACGCCCTGGTCTGGGGTACAATGAGCGTTAGGGCTGTGAGCCTTCGAAAGCTCATTAAATAAGTAGCGTTACAAATAAAGATGATTTTCTTCAAAATCACTGTACAGGTTGTAACAAAATTGGTGTAGGTCCCGTTAACTGGAGATTCTACTCGTCATATTTAACAACTTTCTCCAAGGAATTTCCCATAGTAATTGACCCTTCATACTAAAGTGCATAAAATCGGTCGATCAGCTGATTGATTAGTATGAAGAGTAAAAAAGGGTGTGTTTTTATGAAACCACGGTAAAAGTGAAACTTTTTTTCACATCATAGACATTTACAGAGCACGAAACGATCATGGCTGCTCTCGTCTTGGAGCTACGGTACAGAGGACGAAACGATCATACCGACCGTCACGTGACACACAGACGAAAAAATTCGAGACGATGTAAAAAAGTCACTTTCAAAATCACTTTAAAAAAAATTACGTTTTCAGCAAAGTCGTAGAACAAAAGAAGTTCAGTATGACGAGTAGAAGCCCCAGTTAACGGGACCTACACCAATTTTGTTACACCCTGTATACTTTAATTCACTCGACGATATACACATTACACACACCAACAAGCAAAATTGCATCACCTTCAAAAGACAGATGACAGGCCGCATAAATTGACAGCTGTCACTCAGTCACATTAAACTTTTTTTATTTTATTAAATGGTTGTTCAAAAGGGCTGTCTTAAATTATAACACCTGATTAATTTTCAATGAGTGGGAACGAGCGGCAAATTTTTTTTCTTATCTGTGAGTGGGAACGCTATACATACACTTTAAAAGGCTGACTTCAGCTTCAGTCACAACAACCAAGTATAATTTTGCTACATTTTTTGTTTTGCTAATTTTATAGAAAAGTATTGTACCAATTTTAGATGAAATTTGTAATGGGACTAATCTGAAAGTATATCCTTTCAAACCAGCCAAGTGGTTCCGTAGTCTTTTAAAAAAATACATTTGCGGTTGGCAATAGAACATTTTGTTTGTACGGAAAATCTATGAACTTTTTACAAATCGAACTGCACATTTTAAGTTGGTCGACTATTACTCCTAAACTAAGAAAGCCTATTTAGCCGCGATAGTTTTCCTTTTATAATTGATTATAATTACGTCCTACTATTTACATTTTTTTAGGATGTCCTGAAATAGCAGTTTAGCTGGTAGAGGGGGGGGACACAAAAATTTACACTTTGAAGCTTAATTTTTTTTTAAGTTACCAATTTCGTAGAACAGATGGCCGTTGGGGCAGTAAAGTTCTCGAGTGGCGACCACGCACCGGAAAGCGTAGTGTAGGCAGGCCTCCCACTCGGTGGACCGATGACCTGGTGAAGGTCGCGGGAAGCCGCTGGATGCGGGCAGCGCAGAACCGGTCGTCGTGGAGATCCTTGGGGGAGGCCTATGTCCAGCAGTGGACTTCCTTCGGCTGATATGATGAAGTTACCAATTGTGAAAAAAAACGGTTTCTCTAATCGAAAATTAGTATAAGCAAACCTTAGTAGTTTTGAAAGGTTTATTCAACGATATCCAGGATATATACGTATCAACAACAAAAAAAATCACCCCTTCTTTACATGTAGGGGAGATAACATAAAAAAAAATTGACAAAATTTTTTTGTAACACTGGCTTCATTAATAGGTATGTGGCGGCAACTGCAGTAACCCGCCACTGAACCTTAACACAAGCGACGGGAAAATAAAAGAAATACTACATCTAGAACGCGCTATTAACATTTCTTCAGCACTAACTAGCAACGGTTGCTCCACGGCCGGACCCCAGGCACACCACCTCGCCTGGCGGAGATATCTCTCTTTGCGCTCGTCATGTAGGAACAAACCCTTGCCACCCTTACAGCTTTCTAGTACTAATAATCTCTGACCTAAGCCATAGACAGACGGACAGACATGGCGAAACTATAAGGGTTCCTTGTTGACTACAGAAACCTAAAAAAAATTTTTTCCAAATAAATTAATAAATTAAGGAGTTCTGAGGTAACAAACATTAAACCTCCTACTTTATTGAAGTCGGTTGAATATGTAACAAACCATTTTTGTCGAGACTTACAGATTGGGCTGGAACTAAATAAATGACCAGCGAAATGAGAAATAATTATTTTGAGTAGCTTTATTACACATCTCATATACGTCCCTACCGAGGGGCTCGAGCCTACCCTGAATTAGACGACCACGCGGGCGAAGTGCGGGTTCGTCGACTTCACACACAACCTTCGAATTTCTTCGGAGGCGTGTGCAGGTTTCCTCACGATGTTTTCCTTCACCGTAAGAGCATCGAATAAACGTACATATGAAATCTAAATTCGAAAACACATTGGTACGTGGCAGGATTCGAACCACGACCGGACAAGAGGCGGCGGCGCTAGCCGTTAACCCACCGACGCTCTACCGAGTAGTTTTATAGATCAGACCAATCTGTCTATCTACATAAATTAATAATAATAATTTAAACGAGCAATTCTTGTACATAACATATAGGTTGTAACAAAAGTGGTGTAGGTCCTGTTAACTGGGGCTTCTACTCATCATACTGAACAACTTTTGTTAAACGCAAAAAAATTTTTTACTCTTCGTACAAATCGAACAGCTGAACGATCAATTTTGTGCATTTTAATATGGAGGGTCTAAGGTTTTTTTCGACTATGGGTACCTTGGGGAAAGTTGTTGTGTATGGTGAGTAGAACCCCCAGTTAACGGGTCCTACAACAATTTTGTTACAACCTGTATAATCTGAATCTCGGAAACGGCTTCAACAATTTGCTTGAAAAATTAGTGTACGGGGATTTTGGCGAAAAATCGATTTATATAGATCTCATCTCTGGGAAACGTTAGTTTCCGAGATTTTCGCACTTGAGTCGGGCGCGAAACGAAATAATATGCCGCGCAAGAGATGGCAATACGTAGCGTATTTTTAAACGTTTATAACGGCTCTGGGTACTATGCCCCGAGCAAAGCTCGGTCGCCCATGTACTAAATATTCAAACGAACAAATATATATTTTACAAGCCTTATAATATTATTAAGTGACAAAAAAAGCAAAAATCAAAAATTAATCGCCAAAACCCTACCTGGTAAAAAATATGAGTGTCAGCTCCAAAGCGCGACAGAATCATTCTGAATCTTTTTTTTTGTCCTACGCGAAGCTCGGCCTCCGGCCTTGCGGTTTAAGCTGTATTGTCATGGTATCTTAGCCTTTCTGATATAAAAGGTGACTGACATAAAACGTGGATAAACATAGTTTTCTTCAAATAACTTCAAAAATATATACGGTCAAATTGAGACACCTCCTCCTTTTTTTGAAGTCGGTTAAAAATAAATCAATTAGTTATTATGTTTTCAGCTATACCTACTTCGCGTAACGTAAAAAAAAGCGCTCAGCGTTTGCTGCGCGTAATAATTTCGTAGCGGTTACGGATGAAGAAACCTTCCTCCGGCGTTCTTTTAACGTGAAGCCAGGTAAAAACTGGTAAATAGAGCCTCCTTATTCACGCAAAAAGAATTCTCTTTCTAATATACGTTACAACAAACATTGCTAAGTAATTGGAGCAAGAGGACTAGGAAGTGGGAACTCATAACCCATTCGTAACCTTACACATTTATATTATGTGGACACATTACCTGTATGTATGTATAACGTAAGGAAGTTGACATCAAACGCAAAATCGAGACGTGTGAAGTCGCAACCCTACCAGGATAACAGCAGAGGGCTGGGGGTGTCAGGGGGCGCCCGGGGCGATGTCGATGGGGCGGCGTGCGTGCGAGCGATTTAATTCTATCGCCCGCCGCGCCAAGCCCGCCCGGGACGAGCGCCTGGAGTGCTGGCGACGTAGGGACGGCACATGCCATTCTGTATATTGCACCATGTTATCGAGATTGTATAACTATAATCTAATCTATGGATTTATCATCATCTTTTCAGCCGGAAGATGTAGTTTTTCTGGTAGATTTCAATCGCATAACGGCGGATGAACAATGTTGTGGCAACACCGATTTTATTGGCTCCGCCGGTTACCTGGTAGACGACAGTAAAAAACTGAGGATACAGATCGCTCTTTACCCCAGAGAACCGTCATCGTCACATGCCGGGTGCCGCCACGGTAGACAACTTGTAATAATAGACGCCTTAACTTCCATCCATTCCCTTTACACGCTGATATCATAACCCTTGCAGAAGAAATTCTGGTGTGAATTCTGGACAAGCCAAAAAATTCATCTACATTAAGCCAGTAAAGAAGTTGTAATTAGGATTGGTGGATGTAAAATGATGCTTAAAAATGGTTCAGTTTATATTCCAAAAGTAGGTAAAGCGCAATCTTTTTAATTGCACTTTTGTTTCCTAAAAAACTAAGTTTTTGTCTAAATTAAGCCTATTGCTAACGACCATTCAAGAGCGTCTAAAAGAACTGTCGACCATATATTGTAAAAACAAGCTTCAGTTGATATGACTCGGCAACGCAACCCAGGAAAGCGAGCGAAGTTAGTTCCGGCGCTTCGCCGGCCTTGCAGCGGCACGCTCGTATAGCTCGCTCGGCTCGCGCGTTGTCAAAATCAAATCTAACAGCTCGTCGGTTCGCTCCTCGCTACCTAACCAAACAATCTTGCCCCACCTAGAATCCACCTTGACATAATCAAGTCATGTGTCTAATCTAAACCTCAACACTGACCGGTTATTTCAGTCGGAATAAGAATCGTTGCTCTGGTTGCGTTGTTAATCCTTACTAATGTTATAAATGTGAAAATGTGTTTGTTTGTTTGTTACCTTTTCACGCTTCAACGCTTTGACCAATCTTTATGAAATTTGGCATGCAGGTAGCCTGTCACGGGGAAGGACATAGGCTACTTTTTAATCCCGGGAAAATAGCATAATCTGATGCAGTTCTTGAGGGAACTGAAAAAATACTCGATTGTTGTGATTTTTTGCACACAGTTGGTTGAGTAGGTGGGAAACTACATAATTTACTAATCACCCTTAAAGACAGTCATTAAAAAGATGTCCACGGGGGTGAAGCCGCAGGAAAAAGCTAGTTTATAATATTAAATGAAGCTTGTTTTCACAATAATTATAGTCGGCAAAACAGCAAAACAGTAGATGCATACAGGGTGTAACAAAATTGGTGTAGGTCCCGTTAACTGGAGCTTCTAATCATCACACTGAACAACTTTTGCTCTACAAGTTTGCTGAAATCGCAAAAAATAAAACAGCTGATCGACCAATTTTGTGCATTTTTGTATGTAGCGTCGAATATTTTTTTTGCGAATTGACTATGGGTTCCTTGGGGAACGTTGTTCAGTACGATGAGTAGAAGCTCCGGTTAACGGGACATACACCAGCTTTGTTAATTACTACGCCAGTATACCGAATACTGGCGTAGTAATTAAGAGGACAACTTACTTATTTAGAAAACAAAAACTGCTATTTAAATAAGGCGATTCGAAGTTTAGATGCAGGGTTCATATTAATATGTTTTTAGTAATCACCGTTAATCATCATTATTTTAAAATAAGACATGTTCCACTTATGATTTGAGCTGTATTTGCATTGAACTCTAGTAGTTAATTGTACTCTAGTTAGTGTGATCTTGACCCACTTGCATCCAGCGGCTTTCTGCAAGCTTTAATAGATCATCGGCACAACTGGTGGCGAGACCCAGGTCCAGCGGTGGTAAAAAGTCTAATTTCGTACATTATCTCTCAGTTTGCATAAGATATACGCAGCTCACGAACTAAAAACAACCATATGTGAAATAAATCAATTTGGTTATCTTTGATACAAAACGAAAATACATTTCCTTTGCCATGCTTTGTTATTCTACATGTAAGAAGATGTTTTTGACAACACTCCCACCCAATAACTTAAACTGAAGCAGACCAAATTTTTTTAGAAACACATAACAATCTCGCTTAATATTTTTTTTTAATCCGTTAACGAAAACCGCTTCAAAATCACATTTATAAACACGAACAGGCCAAGTACCTATCGATATCGACAAATTTAATCTCAACCTTAGCACATCCCTACAGTCGAGTGGCGGCGGCGTCTCGTCGTCGTCGGCCGGCGGGTGAGCGGCGCGGGCTGCTCGTAAAGTTGCGAGACCAGGTGATTCCGTCTGCGGCGTCGGCATACTCAATAAGCGACGTTGCTGTGCATCCAGCAGGTAGGTAATATAGTATACTGCGGCCGTCCAGAGAATGCTGATTTGACATATGCTAGTTTGACGTAACTAGTAATGTGCCCATAGACATCCATAGTAAATACTTTGTAACTATCATGTAGATGTAACATATAACGAAATAAAATAACCATTACCAAAATAGTGTTGCCAAACCCAAGGCTAAGGTGTACTTTGTGGACCGTCGATTTTAGAGGTGGTATGGGTGAAGGGGGTGGAAAATAAGTAAAATTTTGTGGCGGGAAACTAGTAATTCGTCAAAATTTGCCAAATTTGTTGTATCGCGGTTGAATATTTACTATTTCCTTGCAATCGAAGAGAAAAGCAGAGTGTAAAACTCGAGCATGAAACCCATTTTACCCTCGACGTGACTAGCCACCTTCGCTGTACCGGCTCGGTTTGCTAAATGAACGTCTCTGGTAAAATGGCTTATTTTATTCTCTTGTTGTACAATCTACTATTGTTATTACAACATATTACTTTTATGCCTGAAACTTTTATGGTTGGTTTATTGACGCAACAAGAAATAATTGTTTGGGTGGTAATGAATTATTCATAATAGTTACAAATACGTTAGCAATGGTTACATTGTGATAACATCACTATTATTAAGAAGAAATGACCATAGAACGTAAACTTTTTGCTAATGTTTCATATAATTACAAAATAAACATTCTGTTGTCCTTATACACAAACATAAAACTAAATATGTGTTCCGTTACTATTATTTAGTAAAAAAGATGTTTTTTTCATGTTTTTTTAAGCTTAGAAAGTAAAGATTGATTTGTTTTCAATTTCGAAGATTCATCGAATGTACATTCTATCGCTGTCTAGAAGTGTCAAATCAGCATTCTCTTGACGGCCGCACTATACATTTTATGCAGGCCAAGTATGTTACCTATCGATATCGACAAATTTAATCTCAACCTTAGCACATCCCTACAGTCGAGTGGCGGCGGCGTCTCGTCGTCGTCGGCCGGCGGGTGAGCGGCGCGGGCTGCTCGTAAAGTTGCGAGACCAGGTGATTCCGTCTGCGGCGTCGGCATACTCAATAAGCGAGGTGGCTGTGCAACCAGTAGGTAGGTAGTATACTACATTTTATGCAGGTTTTATGCGGCATATTTCTGTTGGATACTGGGTACGGTAGTACGCTAGTCTCTTTATTGTACTGTGACGAGGGGGTGAGGTCGCAATCAAGAGAGCGGTAGGTAGTGTCCATACTGTATGTTAGTACTAATATATATACATACCACGGATAAGATAAATAAGGTTGGATTGGCAATAGTCACACTTTTGTTTGAAAACCAGCGACGCCGCCTGTCTCCCACCCATCAACTCCACTACACAAGCAATAATAATACATATACACGAATTGCGCGCACTAATAAACAAAACACACTTAGAACACAGGGCTGCAATTGTGTCTCACACCATTTCGAGAGTCTGTACGTTACAGTAAAAAAACGCGTAAAAAGTATGAACGCGTGCTTCGGTTAAGTATGATTGTCTAATCATACTTGAGGCGCGCCTGCCCAGCGCACATTTCCAATCCAACCTTATTTATCTGATCCGTGATACAATATACTTTGACTCTACCCAGTTAAATTTCGTGCCCTATGCATCCATCGGTTCCCCGCGATTCTTACCAGATCACTAATCCACCAGGCGGGGGGGGGGGGGGGGGAGCCGTCCAACAACCGTCCACTAGGTCCTCTGGCTCGTCGTCGCAACTCGTTCCGCTTTCATACAAAAACTGCATGCCGGATTGAATCCAAACTTTGCGAATATATTGCGACACTAGACACATATCGATGTTCATAATTAGCTGTCGGTTTGAGATATGCCTACATAATAATGTATCGTATGTCATATCAGCTTATATACGTCCCCACCGAGGGCCTGGAGTGGATACAAGTGTATTTTTTAGGGTTCTGTACCCATAGTGTGCCAGCGGAACCTATTAGTAATAGGGTCCTGTTGGCCCTATTACTAACCCTTCGATGTCCGTCTGTCTATGCGGACTCTATTTTATGGATTCATGAATTTTCCGAAATTTCATGAACAGTTGAAATTTTTACAGGGTCTGTATATTTATGGACGCTATAACAACATATGGTGAGGGCCCTGGCAGAATATCAGCGTTATGGGCATTCACCTATAACATAAGCTGAGCCAGAACCTTTTTACCTTGTTAAATAAAAATAACTTTAGGAGTTCATTAAACATTAAAAACCCGACTGCGTAAAAACTTAACCCCACTTTTTGGCCATTCCCTCTCGTATATCTACCAGATACGCTAAAACTACCAGGTTTATGATATAGCGTCCCCACTTTCCTACCCCTTGGGCATACAGTGAGGGCCGCTATTCCTGCCAATACCATAAGGTGAAGACAAGGACCAGTTACGGTAGGTCTTGCCGCCAAGACGCTTGTCCCGGTACTCTGCAAGACGAGTGCCTCGTGGAAGAGAACCACTACCTACTGTCCAGGTAGGTCCCGGAGCTGTAGGCACGCTCACCTTCCCACTTTTTGGCCAGTCGCGAGTCGAGTAAAAATGAATCCTATCTCACTAACCAGATCAAGACGAAGCTAACTGTATATCATACGTTAAAATCCTTCAAGCCGTTCAGGCTGTAGCGCAGATTACTAATTAGTTAGCTGTAGCAGGGAAAATCTAAATCAAAATACATACATACATGTTATAAGAAGAACAGCCAACTTCAAGACTCGCTAGGGATATGAGATGTCTCTACTCCTCAGCTACTCCTATTCTTGGAAGTGGGCAGTACGAGTCTGACCCGCGGCGTGGGCACGCACGGCTATTTTAAATTATTAAATAACAGTACCAAGTAATAGATTAATAAAGGACATCCATATTATACATACATATATTATAAACATGACTCTCTTTCTGAGGCAGTCGGGTGTACACCAAAGACGTAAAAACTTTACCACGCTTAGAACCCACGCCACAGATGAGATATTAGTTACTTTCCACGCGACCCGAGACGACGTAGCCCGTAGTAGGTGTAGCGACGGGTCCTTGTTAACTTTTAGATCTTTCAAGTAATTATTTTCGATTTTAAAATACATACATACACACATACATATATACCTACACTCGAAAAACATGGCTCTACTTCTAAGACAGGCGGTCAGTTTTTAGTAAAAAGATCTGAAAGTAAGCAAGGTCCCGTCGCTACACCGACTACGTGCTACGGGTCGTCTCGGGTCGCATGGGTCCTAAGCGTGGGTCGCACGTACCGTATCGTATTACCTACGTGACGTGTCGCCAAGCAGTGAAACGTGTGCGATAAACGTTTAAAGTGGGCTGTGAACGTTTTCTTTACACCCACTGTACAGTTAAACGCACGCAAGTATTATAGTAACCACAGATGATTATAAGTGGAATGTGAAGCTGCTGCTATTCATACGGCGTTAGCGATTTGGGTCCCCAGTAGGCTCGAGTTTCCATACAAACGTAGTTCCGCTTTAATACAAAATCTACATGCCGGATAGAGTCCAAACTTTGAAATGAGTTGATATATTGTATTGAGATTACACATACAGATGTTTGTAATTGTGCTTTTTTTTTCTTTAGGTCGGTGTATATACATAGAATTTTAGGAAATCAGGATCACTTCTTATATCCCGTAAATTACAAAAAAATATATATATATAAAAAATAATTCATCATCATCATCATATCAGCCGAAGGACGTCCACTGCTGGACATAGGCCTCCCCCAAGGATTTCCATGACGACCGGTTCTGTGCTGCCCGCATCCAGCGGCTTACCGCGACCTTCACCAGGTCATCCTCAATTGAAGTAAAAAATGGTTACAAAGTTAATCGTTGGCGGGCGGCGGTATGAGCCTTAAGGCCCAGTGGTACCTAAAAATCCACTTAAACAACAGGTATATAGAATTCATTTTTGAAGTAGTTAACAGTAAATTTAAATTCTAGGAAAACATACTGGTATTATTGAGAATAGTTACGAGGGACACACGATTTAACAAAGTTGGCTCGATAGAACAATTTCGCAAAGGTACCCTCTTTTCGATCCATTTTATCGTCTATTTTCGGTTTTATTCTTAAAATAAGTAATTCGATAATATGATTTATTTACTGAAATAAAGTTCATAGGTGACTAAAGGGAAAAATCGAATAGATTATTATTTAAGATAAATATGATGAAAATAAAAACGAAAACATCGAAAAAGTGCAAAAGTGTGGTTATTTTCTTCCCTCTTTACACGTAAAGAAAAAGACAAAGACAGATTTTTAAGTGGCTGTTACTAGTGTGATTTTTAAGTGACTGTAATAATTACAAAATAATACTTTCCAGGTTTTACTTTCGCCCTAATTCAGTTTAGGCTCGAGCCCCTCGGTGGGGACGTATATGAGCTGACATGATGACTTTGCAGGTAAGAGCGTCATCAATTTGAAACATTAAATAAACTAAAACCATCGACGTACTAGCCTGGTTAGTACATTGATGACTAAAACCATCGATGTACTAGCCTGGTTAGTACATCGATGACTAAAACCATCGATGTACTAGCCTGGTTAGTACATCGATGACTAAAACACATATTACCATAGATGTTGTATCCGTTTATTATTATTTTATGATTAAGTCTCCGAGCGATTCAATACTAATTGTCAACTCAAAATTTAGGTATTTATGATATTTTTAGGGTTCTGTACCCAAAGGGTAAAAACGGGACCTTATTACTGAGACCTCGCTGTCTGTCTGTCCGTCCGCCCGTCTGTCACCAGGCTGTATTTCGTGAACCGTGATAGCTAGACAGTTGAAAATTTCAGAGATGATGTATTTCTGTTGCCGCTATCACAACAAATACTAAAAAACAGAATAAATAAATATTTAAGGGGGTTTCCATACAACATACCTGATTTTTTTGTTCGTTTTTGCTCGATATTGATAACGGCAACAGGTAGACGCTTAAAATGTTCACAGAATATTGAGTTACATATTCGCTTTAAAATTAAATAATTAAATTAATTTAAAATATATATTTAAGGGGGGCTCCCATACAAAAAAACGGATCTTTTCTCTCGTTTTTGCTCGATATTGATAACGGCAACAGATAGACGCTTGGAATATTCACAGAATACTGAGTTGTATTATTCACTTTAAAAATAAATAATAAAATTAATATTTAAGGGGGCTTCCATACAACAAACGTGATTTTTATAGATAATGGTACGGGAGCCTTCGTACGCGAGTCCGACTCACACTTGGCCAGTTTTTGCAGTTTACTATATTTTTTTAAGAACATTTTTAGGTTAAACATAAGATCAAGTATATTCTTCATTACAATGTACACTTTTACAGCCTCAAACATTGTTTAATTAAATAAGATAAATGATTACAACTTGAACTATTTTTCAGCGTTTTCCAAACATAGACCCTAAAACTAAACAGGATGTAACAAAATTGGTGTAGGTCCAGTTAACTGGGGCTTCCACTCATCATATTGAACAACTTTTGTGCTTTGACTCTGCAAATATTGCAAAAAAATATTTAACTACATGCAAATCGATCAGCTGGTCTACCAATTTTTGTGCATTTTTGTATGCAAGAACCATTTTTTTTTTAATATTGAATACTCGAAACCGGGTTCAAATCTGGACGGCCAATGTACCAATGAGTTTTTCAAAAACTTACGTACATATCATTACCGATTGCTTTAACGGTGAAGGAAAACATCGTGAGGAAACCTGCACACGCCTGCGAAGAAACTCGAAGGTTGTGTGTGAAGTCGACCAACCCGCACTGGGCCCGCGTGATCGACTAAGGCCTAATCGCCCTGATTCAGGGTAGGCTCGAGCCCCTCGGTGGGGACGTATATGAGCTGATATAATAATAATAATAAAAATTGAATACTCCTTGGGGAAATTTATTTAGTTCCTATGATGAGTATAACCCCCATTATTAAGTAAGGGGCCCTACACCAATTTTGTTACAACCTGTAGATAAATGGATAACATTATAGAAAATAAACTGATGCGATTATAGGTAAGATGTAGGATGTATGTTTGTTACTCTTTCACGCAAAAACTACTGAACGGATCTGGCTGAAATTTGGTAGGTAGACAGATTAAGACCTGGATAAACATATAGGCTACTTTTTTTCACACTGCACATCCTCGAAAAGTCATAAAAACGTTGTCCACGCGAGTGAAGCCGCGGGAAACAGCTAGTCTATAATAAAAACTTGACAAGTATGAATCGTAGTCGCGTTAAGGAGTCCGAATTGAATAAAAAAAAACATTATTATGATGCACTCATTAATGTCTGTTGTTAGAAATGAAAACAGTATAACTGTTGTACTTGTGTGGAGAGGTGTGGTGACTGGTGGTTGGTACGCAACCCTCGGTGCACGAGTCCGACTCACACTTGGCTAGTTTGTTGTATCCACGACTGGTCAGCTCATGGCTTCATCTCACCAGATGGTAAGAAAGTCATGATGATGCCGAAGATAAATGTGGGCTACCTGAGAATCCCCTCTCGGAAATAAGGTTTCGCCGTAGCATAATATCATCATCATCATCATCACAATTTAAGAGCCGCGCTCTTGTCGGTGTAGCTCTTTCCAGGTCTCTCTCTCCCACACTATCTCCTTTATTTCTCTAAACGTTTCCACCAAAAAAATAATAATTTATGTATTTTTATTTTCTATTTTTACGTAGTCTAATATACAGGGTGTAAAAAAATTAGTGTAGGACCCGTTAACTGGGGGTTCTACTCATCATACTGAAGAACTATCCCCAAGGAAGTCATGGTCATATCTCAAAAAAAAAATTGGACCCTCCATACAAAAATGAACAAAATTGGTCGATCAGCTGATCAATTTGAATGAAGAGTTACTTAAGTTTTTTTTGGCGATTTCATTAAAGTCATAGAACAAAAGTTGTTCAATATGATGAGTAGAAGCCCGAGTTAACAAGACCTACCTACCAATTTTGTTACATCCTGTTTAAGTCACTAAACGCTACACAATTTACACTTCTAAAGACCCAAAACCTGCATAGGCATTTAAAAAAAAATCTGTTTATTTTTGTTTGAGTTACATATAAATAAAACAACATCAGAACGCTAAATCTAGTATATTAAGATTGTGTGCGCCTGAGGGGTCACACTACACACACGGGTTAACTTAGCACTCATCATATCAGCTAATATACGTCACCACCGAGGGGCTCGAGCGTACTCTGAATTAGGGCGATCGGGCATTAGTCCGACCAGTGCGGGTTGGTCGACTTCACACACAACCTTCGAGTTTCTTCGCAGGTGTGTGCAGGTTTCCTCACGATGTTTTTCCTTCACCGTTAAAGCAATACTCGTAAGTTTCGAAAAACTCATTGGTACATTGGCCGTCCGGATTTGAACCCGGCACCTCTGGTTGGGAAGACCGAGTCGTTACCGGTTGAGCCACCGACGCTTCATCAACTTAAGCACTAAAATAACAATAATAATATTCAGTCGCGCTGTTGATTTCCAAGTTTCAGATATCCAATTGCTGAAGCAGCCGTAAGTACAACTACTGCTAATAGCAGGTACATTTACCTAGGTAGGTAAGTACGTCGCAAGTTCGCACCTCGCAACGAAGCCTACATTTCAGCCACCGCCGCCTGAGGTTCGAGTAGTTTCGTCGCGTCTCCGGGACTAGGCGTCACTTACAAGTGCCGCCGTGTCCCAGTCTAATGACGTGCTTGTTCCCGCGTTCCTGTCCCACCCCCCCTTCCTACCCCCTTCACCACCACCGCCCGTCATTGCCCGCATTTACCCGTCGACGCTCAGAAGGCTGTATTTTATTTATGAAACGCGTAGTTTCGCGATATCAAATGTTGGTGCGAACTGCCGTGAGGCTCAACGTGCCGCCTAGCGATTTATGACGTCCTAGTAAAGTTATATAATATTATTTATAATTATTTAATCGTAAGAACGTAAATTAACATTATAATTAATTATATTATGCGATTATATAATTATAATAATGATCACTTTAAACCGTCAACAAATGTGGTGTCAAAGTCGACATAGGTAATTTTCAGGGTTCCCGAGGCCAAATGGCAAAAAACGGAACCCTTATAATTTCGTCTGTGGTTTCACCAAGTCCGTCCGTCGTCCGTCTGTCTGTCGGTCGGTATGACATACATAGCCATTTTACTCAAAGACTGTAATGCTTTATTTATTCGTAGATAAAAATATAAAACTGAAATTTGGTGTAGTCAAAAATCTGTGATGCCTATAAACAAATGAAACCAAATCTGTAAAAAGATAGGGTAAATTTGGTACCTATGCCACCCTATGCACATGTAAAGTGGGGTTGGGGGTATTTTTTTTTTATTCACGTGCGGGATATCGTTGCCTATTGGTATTTCAATACTATTGACATATTGAGGTTTTGCGAAAAACTTTTTCGATAAATGATTCGATTACGAAAATTCAATAAGATTTATTTTTATTCTCAATTGGTAAGCCCTTGGCATCATCTCACCTATTGGTAAGTGACGATGATGCCGAAGATGAAAGCGGACTTACCAAGATTCCCCAACGCAATGGGGATCTGGCTATCTTATCTTCAAGCTTGAACACATCAATGTTGTTAACACTGATTTTTGGCGGCAAGACTTAGATAAGATGGTTGTAGCTAGCCAGGCGGGCTTAGAAAATGCCCTACCACCAACCAAACCAAGTTTTGAAACCATAAAAACTCCAGTCACTACACTTACACGTCCCGATCCCTTACTAGCTAAACCGATATTTATTATACATATAATCTGAAAATATTGGATATAGTAGGGCATACAATGAATTTACGTAGAAAATTATCACGGCTAATTAGTCAGTAGGGTTTCTTAGTTTAGGCAAAGTATATATTATATATTAGTACTAACATACAGTATGGACACTCCCTGCCTCTCTAGATTGCGACCTGACCCGTCACCCAGATTGATACAGATTGGTTTGAGTTTGGTTCTCGAACGTATAGAATTTCGCCGTGATTTTGTTTGCTCTGTCATTGTTTGTGGTTTAGGAGTAATAGCCGACCAACCTAATGTGCAGTCTGGTTTTTAATTTTTTTTTAGATTTTACGTACAAAATATTCTATAACAACTGCAAAAATAACTTTGTTTGTTAAAAATAAATATTTATTTTTTGAAAAGACTACGGAACCCTACCTTACGCGTGCTCCGACACGCACTTGGGTACTTTTTTTTTGGATATTTATAATATATTTTTCGGAGGTCTACTCGTACTTGTATTACTATCCTCGTGATGATATGACATTCATTTGTGTGTGCAACTGTAGGTAGATAAATCAAGAAAACATTAGGTATAATACACTTTTTCCCGAATCCAACAATAATATGAACATACATAGTTTAGTTGCTTACAGACACACAGATCAAGTAAATCTAGCGCGAAGCCATAGCTTCACTTCGCAGTATTGTCCGAGGCGCCACAAGAACAATGGCTGGCTAGAACGGAAGCTGCGAAGGACCACGTTTTTATTTATCTTCGTTCCCGCTTTATTTAATTCCCGCAATATTTATTGCTACTGAGGATTTTCTCTGGGCTACTTGTCGAGAAATGGATGGCCTTCGTTGCCAAGATAGCTCAGCGTTTGTCTTCGTTTCAGAGAAGTCTATGATCATAAATTAATGTAAAAATTTCCAATAGATTTGATGCCTACCTATACGTCAATCAGCTGATCGATCTGTATGAAGATATAAACGGCAACATCGTCACTTACCACCAGGTGAGATGTTGTCAAGGGGTTTACCAATTGTGAATAAAAAATTAAAAAATATTTTTGCGAATTTGCTGTAGGTCTTCTGGCAAAAGTTATTCAGTTGTTGTTGTTGTTGTTTTTTTATGTTGTGATGCAATAAAGAATATTGTATTTTGTTGTAGATAAGAAGAGGAGTTACGGCTCCTTCACCAATTTTGTTACATTGAAGGATTCCGAAAAAAAAAGTGCAGCTAGAACAGATGGCCGTTGGGATAGTAAAGTTCTTGAGGGGCGACTCCGCACGGGATAACGTAGCGTAGGCAGGCCTCCCACTCAGTGGACTGATGACTTGGTGAAGGTCGCGGAAAGCCGCTAGATGCGGGCAGCGCAGAACCCGTCGTCGTGGAAATCCTTGGGGGAGGCCTTTGTTACGAAGTAACTAGTATCACATCTGTGCCTTTGTCCAGCAGTGGACGTCTTACGGCTGGTATGATGATGATAAAGTTATGTTTCATTTGCAGGCGGTAAAATGAGCGTAATTCTCAATTCTAATTATTATTTTAACTTTTATTATTCTCTTTATTCTTATTCATTTCTAAATTACTGTTTTCTTTATTTGTTTTTTTTTGGCATGGATATTTTTTTCCGTTTTCATGCCAAAGAGGTTCGTACTCTTTTCGACCAGGTATACCTATTACCGTTCAAAAAATAGATGGATGGATGGACAGACAGCGCAGGCTTAGTGATAGGGTCCTGTTGACACATTTTGAATACAAAACCGTAAAAAGCCAATTCTGAGGATAAATCAGGCAGGTATGAAATTATTCCTGAATCGAGGCTGAATGACTCAATAAATAGGGCTACCTAACCATGTAACAAAATTGGTGTAGGATCCTTTAACTGGTTGTCTACTCGTCCTGAACAAATATTTTTAAAGAGACCTGCAGTCAATTCGAAAAAAAATTGAACTTTTTGAAAATCAGCTTTTTGGCCAATATTGCGATATTTTTTAGGGTTCCGTACACACCAAAGAGACCCTATTACTAAGCCTCCGCTGTCTGTCTGTCCGTCTGTCGGTAGTGGTTGGTCCTTGCCCTCGCCTCAAGGCGTTGGCAGGAATAGCGGCCCTCACTATATGACCTAGCTGTCGGTGCGTGGGGGGAAGCTATATCATAAACCTGGTAGTTTAGCGTATCTGGTAGATATATACGAAAGGGGATTTTGGTAGTGGTTCTCTTCCACGAGGCACTCGCCTTGCAGAGTACCAGGACAAGCGTCTTGGCGGCAAGACCTACCGCAGTTAGTTCTTGCCCTCGCCTCACATTGTCGGTGAGTGGGGACGCGAACCTGGTAGTTTAGCGTATCTAGTAGATGTACGAGAAGGCATTTCCGTCTGTCCGTCTGTCGTCCGTCGGCTGTATTTATTATTTCTAAATGTCCGTCGCCGTTTTCCGAGCCCGCGGTACCAGGTGTTCATAAATTGCAGGGCGCGGATGGTAGCGGTCTGCGCTGTATTTACTGGACTGAGCCATGCTGTCTTTAATCTTTGGCTTTGAGTCGTTGTCATCCGCACCGCCCGCAAGCAGGATTCGCGCTAGAGTTTCGAGTCATGTGGGGTAAGTGTGCGCAACCCCTTCATTTACGAATAGGACGGAGAAAGTTTGTGATATTCGTAGACAAATTAAAGGTATGTTAATGGAGAATTACTCGGAGTTTATACTCGGTTTAAGAAAAACCCACATGGCTTGGCTATCATTCCTTTACTTAAAAATTGAAATACACAGAATCCGGTTCTTTAAAGGTATTTTTTTTTGTCACGACAGATAGTCACTGAAGCGTTAGTAGTTAGTGTGACTGAAGTAAATGTTTTTGGTTCTATTAGTCATGTATTTCAGCTTGATTTAAGCATGATATTTGCAGCTGTTATATGTATCAGTATATGTATTATTTTTATTAGAATTAGTCTTCTTGGGATATTAAAAATTCAAAAACTTTGCTTAGTTGCGCATACTTACCCGCAGTGTGGGGTAAGTTTGCGCAATTTGAATTTTATTGCCACGGTTTTAATAATTATTTTTCAATTTAATTATTACTCAGATAGATACTGTATCATGTACACAGTTTCATTTTCCTTCTATACTTATACTAGATAAATTTTGACACCAATTTGAATGTTTAAGTGCACACACTAAACTAAGGTCATGATTTAAATGGGCGGTAAATTATCCCCATTCAGGCAGTTCAAAAATAAAATTTGGTTGTTAAGGTTATATCTAAATTCTAAGCAGAATTTGTGGTTTCTGTTGTGACATTATTGACTAGGAGATGATGAAAAATCTGGTAACGATAACGGAAATGGATAAACTTAGGTTAAGAGGATAAATGTCAACCCTACTGATATTAAATATGTCGGTCTGCCTGCGCAAAGTCATTGCGTTATGTTCTTTTAGCGCCTGAAAAACTAGTTATAAAAAAAGAAAAGGGAATGGCTGAATAAGATATAAAATGAAAGTACTAGTTGTACTCACGACAATTATGCAAAAACTGACCAAATATTCGGTTGCGTTATGGAGCAACGCCCGTTAGTAGAATGAATTCAGGACCAGGCCCCACCCCCTCCCCCCTGCCGGAGCACCAAAGTTGGAAATGGCAGACATTAATTCCATTAAAAAACCAATAAAAATAATGGTGTCACCCCCCCATTTAAATAGTTTACGCGTAGTCCCATTTCATCTTCAAGCGTTTTCGAGATAGAAATTCCAGGCAACTTTGAGGCTCGGGCAGGGGGGTGGGATCCTGGTCCAGAACTCTCGCTATTTCTACTACTAACAGGCGTTGCTACATAACGCAACCGAATATTTGGTCAGTTTTTGCACAACAGTCTTGAGTACAACGAGTACTTTCATTTTCTATCTTACTCAGCCATTCATTTCCCTTATCGTTTTTTTTTGGTAACGATAATTAGATTTTCAGGCGCTATAAGTACATAACGCAACCACTTTGCGCAGGCAGACCGACATATTTTACATCAGAGGGTTGCCGTTTATTCTCTTAACCTAAGTTTAGCCATTTCCGTTATCGTTACCAAATTTGTCGTTACCTCCTAGTATATTAATTAAGCTTAGCACGACAACTAGGTGCGTAATAAATTATCTCACAGAAGACCGAATGACAGTGCTTTCCTTCTTGTCTCTATAATTAATTCATTCACTTTCCACACACCGTTAGCGCGTCTGACTTATAATTAAGGGGGAAGCATCTTGCAAATCCTTTCCGCCTACACCTGGGTTCAGCTTTCTAGCTCGAAGATTGTTTGTTCGAATTTCAGTTAGGTTTTCAATCATGATTATTACTTACCAGATATAATTTATGTTGTAGATAAAAAGACCTAGGATAGCCAGTTCTCCATTGCGATGGGGAATCACGGTAAGCTGAGATGATGATCAGGTGAGATGATGCCAAGGGCTTACCAATGATAAATAAAAAAACCTTCTATTTAACAGATTTGATGATATCTCAATGCCTTAAGATGGGTCAACAGACTATATTCAATTCAATAAAGAAAGACTATGTAAAAAAATATATAGATAATATACTTAAAGTAATAAAAAATCGATTTAATTCAATACAATTTTAAAAATATTACCACTTTTGATGCAAAAAAATATACTGTAGACCCTGTTATTGGCATTAATTGCAAAATTTCTAGAAAAGAAATAGTTAATGTTGAATGAAAACAACACACAAAAATCGGTGACTTTAAGATCTTTCATTTTAATTGAACACATTTTTTTAAAACTTTTCTGAAAGTGGAGAAAAGTAATAAAAACATGTTTAAAATCGAGAATTGGGCGTTCGGTTTCAACGTAACAGCCGCGTTGAAGCCCGCATTGATTTGAACTTAAAATGAATAGACTTACGTTCGATATTATTTTTTCACGTATCAACCTACTCGGATTTAGGCATCTTAAAAAGCCTAATTTATTACTGGAACCTATGTAACACAAGGTACATGATGAATCCAACGATAACTCGCATTTAACAATCTATTATGCAGTTTAGCCTGCGGGCTCAGTCAAAGAAACAGACATACTTATTTATGATATGCACATGAAAAACATGGTCTGTTTTTGCAGTTAGGTCAAAATAATATTCATCATCATCATATCAGCTCACACGTCCCTACCGAGGGACTCGAGCCTACCCTGAATGAGGGCGATCGGGCCTTGTTGGCGATTGTGTGAGTGAGTCAAGTTCTCGAGTGGCGACCACGCACCGGAAAACGCAGTGTAGGCAGGCCTCTTACTCGGTGGACCGATGACCTGGTAAAGGTCGCGGGAACCAGTCGTCGTGGAAATCCTTGGGGGAGGCCTATGTCCATGCAGTGGACGTCGTCGTTCGGCTGATATGATAACCGGAAACTTAATTTTCACACTAACTTATATCCAAAACGAAGATACAGGTGGTTTAAAAGTATCGTGAGTTGCTTCGAAGAAAGGATGGTACGGCCGTGCTCGACTTGGAAGCACTCCCGTACCCACAAATTTCAACTAATACACTGGAACTTCAATCAACCAAAATTCCAAAAAAATACCTTCGAACCAGACCAGAGTGAATCCCTCGCCCGAGACTCGCTTTGAAAGTTGCTATGTGCCCCGGGGTGGGGCACTCAGTAGAGACCGAGGAAATTGTCCTCTACCCGTCTCCGCAAATATAATTAGGTTACGCTACTACCCCGGAGCTCCTTCCAACTAATAAGTAAGGTTCAACTTGATGGAAATCATGTAATGTGTTTATAATCTCAATCGACTCATCATATCAGCTCATATACGTCCCCACCGAGCGGCTCGAGCCTACTCTGAATTAGGGCGATCGGGCGCTAGTTGACCACGCGGACCCAGTGCGGGTTGGTCGATGTCACACACAACCTGCGAGTTTCTTCGCAGGCGTGTGCAGGTTTCCTCACGATGTTTTCCTTCACCGTAAGAGCGTCGAATAAACGTACATATGAAATCGAAATTCGAAAACACATTGGTAGCAGGCAGGATTCGAACCACGACCTTCCGGACAGGAGGTAGCGGCCCTTGCCATTACGCCACCGATTAATTTATAATCTCAATCGACTCAAATTATTTAAAGATGTATATTGAACGACGTAACAATTACAAACGCATTATTTGTTTTGATCGATCGCCTTGTGTATCGCCTAATAAAACTAAAACATTGTATCAAGTAAACAGTCCTAGATTTAACATTTTAAATAATTTTCACTTAGTTGTGTCACACAACAAGAAAGAGAGAGAAAAGAGAGAGTGAGATAATGCAAGATTAGAGTGAAACCACAGATGTTGGAAACCGCAGTGCAGCGTTGTGCAGAAATGAATGCATACATGCATACAGTATTAGTTGGCTTACAAATAGGGATGACGAATGCTTGTCATCTGAGTTACTTTTTATCATCTGTCAAAAACGACATTTTGTTCTTAAAATGTTTGAAATACCTAGGCGTGACGTCATAGTTTAGCAGCGTCACATTTGTACTCATTTTGTAATTTTGGTGATTTAAAAATCGAAGAAAAAAAACGAGTAAGGTTTTTCGAAGTTTAAGTAGGAGGGCAATTTAGTGATCAGGAGTTCATAAATCATAGTTTATTTCTGATGCTGTCGTCACCCCTATTAGGACTGCGATATAACACTGATTGAGCCGGTTTTCCCACAGATAAGAAAAATTTTTCGGTTTTCCTGTTATGTCAGCCAGTAATTTACAAACCAATTCTGCGTTATGTATAAGTGTCTGTCCAATCCTTACACAAAATTAAAATAACAAAAAAAAAGGAAAATAAATCCTTACTAATATTATAAATGCGAAAATGTGTTTGTTTGTTTGTTACCTTTTTAGGCTTCAACACCTGGACCAATGTTTATGAAATTTAACATGCAGGTTACCTGTGTCACTGGGAAGGACTTAGGCTACTTTTATCCCGTGCAAATAGCATAGTCCGATGCAGTTCCTGAGGGAACTGAAAATATTATACTCTTTTTGGTTAATTTCTATAACATCGCAACGGACAATGGATTGTTTAGATTTTTGATGTGTAACATCTTTGCTCTCGCTTTCCTGCAATTTGTGGGAGTGATTTCGTGAAATGGGACGGAAAAGTGTCCCATGGGACGGAAATGTGTCCCAGGGAGTCGCGTTTTTTCAGGCTTGAAAAGCGCGGAAAAGGCAAAGGTCTCTATGACCATACAGCCTAGTCTGCCGTATCTTTGCCGTCCTTTTATAAAGTATTTTGTCACATGTTACACATCATATGCGAGTACTGTAGGTCTCGCTCGAATTTTTTTGCAAAGAGATGTTTGAGGAGGTGGGAAATGACATAATTTACTAATTAGCCTAATACTGACACAGTTCCCGAGGGATCTGGGGTAAACCCATTTCCACGGTCGCGCACGTTGGCGTTGCAACGAGCAACGAGTGTTTTTTTGTATAGAATTGGTTGAGGGAGTAGAAGTGACATAGACTGCTATCAGAATAACCTGATATAGTTCCTGAGGGATCTGGCGAAAACACATGTCCACGCTCGTTGCAGCTCGCGAACTGCTCAACCTCAAAAACAGTCATAAAATCGATGTTCACACGGGCGAAGCCGCGGGCAAAACCTAGTAAATAAATAAATGAAAAGAAAAAATGTGAAAATGTGTTTGTTGTAACCTTTTCACACTTCACCGACTCGACCAATCCTAATGAAATATGCCATGCAGGTAGCCTGTGTCTCTTGAAAGGACAGAGGCTACTTGTTGACCTGTGAAAATAGCATAGTCCTATGCAGTTCCTGAGGGAACTGAAAAAATACTCTTTTTTCGGTTAATTTCTTTAACATCGCAACGGAACAATGGACTGAGTGATTTTTTGCACAGAGATGGTTGAGGAAGTGGGAAATGACATAATTTACTCATTAGCATATCCTGACATAGTGCCCGAGGGATATGGGGAAAACTCATTTCCAAACCCGCCAGCCGCAACGCGCACCACTCACCCTCAAAGACAGTCATAAAACGATGTCCACGCGCACGAAGCCGCGGGCAAGCGCTAGTATTAACATAATGCAAGATAACTGGCAACGCTAAAAACGATAAGAACAACCGACTTCATTCACGAGATCGCAGCGTTAAACCGAGACGTCGTGTTTTCCTAGTGATTGGTAAACACTTAACAGTCATATCTTGATAACTACTGAACTGATTTGGATGAAACTTGCTTAATCATTTTTTTTTTAATATTGCTTTTCGGTTTCTTGTTTCTGAGAAATACGTGGACAAACATACATACATACAAGTACACACTTATGAAATATGGCATACTGTTTAGAAACTGACATAAACGAATATTGTGCAATTCCAACAATATTATTTATTTATTTACACTTATAGTACACTAAAACCAAATTTCGTAAGGTATTACAGTAGGCGGTCTTATTGCGAAAATAATAGAATAAATAATAATATTACATAACTACAGGTCGAATTGATAACATCCTTTCTTGCAGTCGGTAAAAATTATAAATCATATCGTTAACAAGCCATACACGTCCTCACGGATGGAGCACGGGTCTCTTCCCACACTCCAAGTTATGTATACTAAGCCTATGTATCATTTGAAGTCGGGTCGTTCCTTTCCCTCTAATATGGTTGATGGGAGCGATGGCTGACTCTCGCGTTATACTCGTGACCGGGTGCTGCCCGTGTGAACTGGCCTACTCTTGTGAAAGGAATTATGACATTCAATAATTTTTATGTGTAACTTTTTGTGTCATATTGTTTTCATGTTCTAATGACATAATCTGGTTTATTTCATGGATTGAATTTTGACGTTATTAAGTAATGATTGTTTATTTCTTGATTTTTCACAAATGACATTATGTTATTATTATTTTATGACTATCAGAAATAGTGTAATTTGCACCTATTTTGAATAAATACCTTGTACAAAAAATTATTCAACCGTATCGTATCTGGAGGAGCCCAGACATGGTAAATTAGAAAATGATTTTTATTGTAATTTAAAACAAAGGGGCTGAAATGTAATGATGTGATATATTTTTAGAATTGGCTTAGACATCCCTTTCATTTGATATCACACACAACAGGTTTTAGAACAATTTTTTTTCATACAAGAAAAAAATACCGTCATAACTCCTCTCCTTTTTTTAACCGACTTCAAAAAAAGGAGGAGGTTTCTCAATTCGACCGTATTTTTTTTTATGTGTGTTCGCGGATAACTTCGTCGTTTATCGCTATTACCAACCTTCTCAAAAATTTTTGAGAAACTCCTTAAGACAAGACTAGTGAACCACTTAAAATCTAAAAACATTATGAGCAATCGGCAGTTCGGATATCGAAAAGCTATTGGTACTGTTGAGGCTATAGATACGCTATTAGATGACGTTATTCTGAGCCTGAACAAGAAAGAGAGAGTTGCTGGTTTATTTCTTGATTTGTCAGCTGCTTTTGATACAATTGATCATAATATTTTAACTGACAAACTTTTTCATTATGGTATTCAGGGAAAAGTTTTAAAACTTTTTAAATCTTATTTGAGTAACAGGTATCAATTTGTTGAAGTTAAATGTGTACATAATGACAAAGAAACTATAAGTAAAAGCAAATTAACTGCCATAAAAAGGGGTGTTCCACAAGGCTCTGTTTTGGGTCCCATTTTATTTAACATATTTACAAATGATTTGAATTACTATATACAACGCAATTTGACAAAAGTGAAAATGGTTAGTTATGCGGATGACACTAATGCTATTATCTCGGCAAGAACCTGCCAGGAGCTGGAAACTGACGCAAATAATACTTTTTCTATTTTCCGTCGTTGGTTTTGTGCAAACAACCTTATTGTGAACGTAGCAAAGACTAATGTTATGCTTTTCAGAACCACATCCAAAAAGAAAGAAACCATAAATGTATTTTTGGACAACACAAAAATTGAAACTGTGGAGAGTGTTAAATTTTTGGGAGTAATCATTGACTGTTACTTAAATAGGAAAGGTGAATTAGACAGAATAGAAGCAAAAGTCAGTTCAGCATGTTACGCACTACGAAGCTTACGCGACGAGTTAAACATTGAACATCTTAAAATTGTTTACTACGCTCTAGTCGAATCACACTTGCGGTATAGTATTAAATTTTGGGGGAATAGTTACGCATATAACGTAAACAAAGCGTTCATTATTCAAAAAAGGGCCATACGAACTATGGTACGAATACCGCAGTGGGAATCTTGTAGATGTCATTTTCAGGAACTAGGAATCTTAACATTACCAGCTCTTTATATACTGATTATATTGACGGATCTTGTAAAGAGACCTGAAAGATACGAAACACCTAATGAAAGAACCGAAAGAGAAAAAACCCGTAGGACCGACTTACCTTATGCGATTAATCCAAAATTAAATGTGGCAGCGCACAGTGTAAGGTATCAAGCAGTTAGGTTATTTAATAGTCTGTCAAACGAATTTAAAGTGATAAATAAATAAATAAATAAATATTCTGGGACAAATCACACATGGTCATCTGGCCCCAAAGTAGGATTCCCTGTGTTATGGGTTACCAGAGACTGATATAAATACTTATATACGTTTAAATACATACATATATAGATTTAACACCCAGACACAGAGCAAACAAATCTGCTCATCACACAAATGCTTGCCCTGGGTGGGGATCGAACCCACAACCCTCGGATCAGTAGTCAAGGGCACTAACCACTGAGCCACCGAGTCAGTCAATACATGATCATAAATAATTCAGGACTCAGCTTAAGGCTTTTTTGTTGGAGAGGTGTTTCTATAGTATAGACGAGTTTATAAACTGTAGGGATAAGTAGACGCAATAATATATTTATTTAGAATCATGAACTAGCATCATAAATAAATTTTTAAGAATGCATTTAATTTAGACTATTTTGAATTTTAACGAAGTGTAAGTAATAATTTAGTTAGTGTAATTGTATTATTATTATTTTTAACTCTTGTTTTCATAACCTTTTTATTGTGTAAATTTCCGACACAATTGTAAAATATTGTATGGAATAAATTGAAAAAAAAAAAAATATGAACCGATTATGATGATTCTTTTACTGTTGGAAAGGAGATATCCCAAGGGTGGTACTATGATAAGGAAACCAGGATCTGATGATTGCACCCCAGAGAAATCGAGTCCCCTCCCCGTCACCTTAGGTTCCTGTTTGAAGTCAGTTTTTTTTTTCAAAATTATTGGTGCTACGGGTCAAATTGATTCATATAGCCTAAAGATCATTTTGAAGAAGCTTCTAACACCATTTGCAGCTTTTTTGGCGTACCGATAGCACTACAACAACGCTCCAAGCGGGAACTTATGCATGACACGGCAAAACACAAATTCGCAAAACAAGATTAAAGTGTAGATTTTTTTTTCACAATTTTTGTTTGTGTTTGTGGCGAAATAAAAACGGAGCTTATTTTGAAACAATCATAAATATCATTATTTTGTTGCAGCGGTTATTTTATAATGTGTCTTGTATTCTTAATTAGAAAATCTGTACCTCTTGGATTTCTTGCATATTTTTCTTTTCCAAAGGCCACAAAAGCGAACGATATTTATGACATCGTGGGCTCGTCGCGGTCTGAACCACAGCCCGTGATAGCCCATAAACTCCGCTTAACAATTCGCAGTCGTAAAGCAAAACTGGTGAAATGCGCGACCGCTGGTATAGTGGTGCTTCAGCTCCAGGAATGGACTCAGTCAGGCAGATGAAAAATAAAGAGACCACAGGTCAAGGGTCCCCTTCTTTAAATCTTTTCGCAAAACGCTTGGAAGTTCGCATCATTGTAGTTTAATGTCTAGTTTGTTAAATCTAAAAGTCCCATTTATCAATTCTCAGTCGTAAAGCAAAACTGGCGAAATGCGATCGCTGGTATAGTGGTGCTTCAGCTCCAGGGATAGACGCAGTCAGGCAGATGAGAAATATAGAGACCACAGGTCAAGGGCCCCCTTCTTTACATCTTTTCGCAAAACGCTTGGAAGTTCGCATCATTGTAGTTTAATGTCTAGTTTTTTAAGTCTAATAGTCCCAGTTAACAATTCACAGTTGTAAAGTAAAACTGGCGAAATGCTACCGTTGGTATTAGTGGTGCTTCAGCTCCAGGGAAAGACTCAGTCAGGCAGACGAAAAATATAGAGACCAAGGTCAAGGGACACTTCGTTCCCGTGGGAATTTCCCAAAATCCTTTCTTAGCGGATGCCTACTTCATAATTGCTAACTGTGTCACAGATTACTAAGTAGTTACTGTGTGCAAAATTTCAACCCGATCCGTCCAGTGGATTGAGATGTGCGTTAATATATCAATCAGTCACCTTTTCCTTTTATATAGGGTGAAAATTTAGATCGTTTATACATTTTTGCCGATTTGATAACTTAGTTATGTATCGAGGACCAAAAATTATTTTTCTGATTTGATATATAATTTATAGTTTCTTTGGGAAAGTTGTTTGTAATCACGAGTACATTCATATCCTTCGTTATCAAGAACTAATTAAAAGTCACCCTATATATACATCAGCTATATCGTTAGATTCGTCTTGATCCTGTGAGTGAAATAGGACATTTTATTACCTGACTGGCAAAAAGAAGGGGGGTTAAGTTTTTATGCAATCGGGTTTTTAATTTTAAATTAATTCCCAAAATTATTTTCACGTGTGGTGTGGTTTCAGCCACCAACTGAGGGACTCCTAAAATATCTAGGGCCTAGGGCCCCTATAAAAGTACAGCTCTGGTTAGATCGTAAATAATGTGTAAAGATGGTGCCCTGCACTCTGCGGAAGATGGAACGATGTTTTCTGATACAGAAGGCAAATGATTCGTTTTATCGACGAATTATTGTGCCAAAGAATGGCGAAGGGAGGGGGAAGTCGTGAACGATACTAGTAAATGTCCTGCCAAGAAGCCTTGAAGGTTTATTGTTTACATCAATAAAATCATATAATTTTCAAAGCTTGAGTAGTGGAAACTTACGTAAATTACGTGGGTCATAATATCAGCCGATGGACGTCCACTGCTGGACATAGGCCTCCCCCAAGGATTTTCACGACGACCTGTTCTGCACTAGGTCATCGGTCCACCGAGTGGGAGGCCTGTCTACGCTACGTTTTCTGGTGCTCGGTCGCCACTCGAGAACTTTACTACCCCAACGGCAATTTGTTCTACGAGCTATGTGCCTGCCCACTGCCAATTATATTTAGCACTTCTGAGAGTTACGTCAGTTACTTACTAAAATTACGTGGGAAATAATGGTCAATCAGCTTTATAAACGTTAAAAACTGACTTCAATCGCAACGTTTTTGCTTATTTTCAAAAAAGTTTTAAACGGATTTTGATTAAATTCATACCACTTGAAAAAAGAGTTATCGAAATCGGACTACTCTTTAAAAAGTTATGCGTGGTCATACGTGAAAAATTATCGGGTTGACTTGAGGACCTCCTCCTTTTTTGAAATCGGTTGAAAACGTACCTGAAACAAAAATAAAAAAATGAGTTTTTATCGTTACTATAAAAAAACAAAATTTGTTATTTTATTTACTATACAGGGTGTAAAAAACTGAGCACTAATACATACGAGTACTTTAAGGCGGGCATCTACTCATCCAACTGAACAACTTTCCCCAAGGAACCTAAAGTCGATTCGTTCAGAAAATTTAGGACTCTCCATACAAAACTGATCAACCAGCTGATCGATTTGTATGAAGAGTCCAATTTTAGAATATAAGTTGTTCAGTTTGGTGAGTAGATGTCCATCTTAAAGTCAAAAGTTGTTCAGGTTGACGATTAGATAAGTTGACCTTAAGTATAAGTGCTCGGATTTTTTACACACTACAGGTTCTTTATTTGTTGTTGTGTTCAAATTTTTTTTTAACATAAGTAGCTCGGAATTTCTTTCTAAAATGCGTAACAATTGTAAGCATCCGAGACTCCTATCTTCTCCTATTTTTCACCTAACTGCCCACAATGGAGGGTACTGTTGTTCGGGTGGTTTCTTGGGTGGTTCGGGTGGTGTCGTTAGATTCGTTTTGATTCCGTGACTGAAAATATAATACCTGACTGCTCAAAAAAGAGGGATAATGTTTATTATAAGTATTGTTTTTAAGTGACTTCAAAAAAAGGAGGAGGTTACTCAATTCGACCGTATTATATATATTTTTTATGTGTGTTCGCGGATAACTTTGTCGTTTATGTATGAACCGATTTTGATGATTCTTTTTTTGTTAGAAAGGAGATATGCCAAGGGCAGTACCATGATAAGGAAACCAGGATCTGATGGTGGCATTCCAGAGTAATCAAGGGGAACCTTCGTTTCCTGTTTGAAGTCGGTTTTTTTGATCAAAATTATGTGCAGTCGGGTTTGTTACTTTTAATAACATTAATAAAGTTAATATTAAAGTAGGTAGATCTATCCTCCATAATGTGTACCGCAAACAAATTACGTACATACAAAAATATTGTTCGATAGTGCATCTATTTGTATGAAGAGTTCATAAAATAAAAGTTGTTCAGTATGATGAGCATTTTGTTACACCCTATTTATAAATAAACTAACTAACGTTTTCAAAAGATATTGAACTTGAATAAGAAATTTATCTGATGTAAATGAAACACGCGGACGACATAAACAGGAGGAGTTTACCTTCTGCGAACGAACCGTAGCGGCAGCAAGCGGAAAGCGGTTACTGAGCAAACTGCGTTTATTGACTGTTGCGATAACAAGCCGCATTGAGCAGTTGAGTACTTATCGTCGGGACGCGGGACGCGAATGAATCAATCAATCAACGGCGTGGCGTGCGAGGGGTGGGGTGAGGGGATAATGAGCGGGGTGGGGTAGACGACGTGGTGATGGCGTGTGCCATTACGAGGCTCGGGTGTGACATGGTACGGGAGAAAGCGGGTGAAGTGAGTTGTTAGATAGATAGACAGATAATAAATCATTTATTCTCTGCCACAACCCAAAAAATAATGGTAAACTTACCTAAAGTACGTTGTATTGAATAGTATACGATTTCTTTGCTTTGCCCTGCGAATCGCCCTAATTAAGCTATTGCATAGCTTTTATTGCGGGCTTTGAGCGCGGCGACCGAATCAAGAAATTCCGTAACGAAAATAAAACCAAACACCCCCCCACTCCGCCTACCATGTAGCTCGGCCGAGCGTAAGGTAACGTTACAGTGCCATCTATTAGCGATTTGCGGTACTAAAAGTACTTAGTAAATTTTATTGGTGTAACTTTCTCAGTGTTAATTTATTACATAAACATCCCGCGACCCAAGGACTATATGGTACTGGTAAATACTGCATAAATAAAATAAAAAAATAGTTATAATTGCATAAGTTAATAAAAAATGCTATGCAATAGCTTTACCGCGGCAGTCCCCGAGTGCCACACGTTTTTTTTTATTATTATTCCGATTTCTATATACCCCTAATACACGACTCAGCAACCCGGATCGATTCGGTACCAGAGGCACAGCACAGATGAGATAGGTACTAGTTACTTCGCCTGAGCACACCCCGGACACTTCATACAACGGGCAAGAAAAGACATTTCTAAAAACAAATGACAGAGCAAACAAAATTACGGCGATATCCTTTAAGTACGAAAACCGGACTATAACCAATCTGTATCAAACTGGGTGACGCGGGGGTGAGGTCGGTATGTAGAGAGCGGCAGGGAGGGTCCATATTGTACGTATATACTTTGGCCTGAGGGAAGATTATGCTTGTATTATCGAATCGATAGGTTGGTACATACAATACACAATATACAGGAGCCTCGATAATCCGTACCCAGGCTAATCCGAATGTACGAAAAAATGTTGCTTCGCAAATAGAGAGATAAAGCTCTTTTTTGATCTATCAATAAAACCCGCCAGACTAAAATAGACCAGTTTATGACTAAGTAAAGTTATCTTGTGATTAATAAATTTTACCAAACTGATTTTCCGAAAAAAAATATATTTTTGTGTGAACGCTCCGTGAGTGAGTGAGTGAGTTCGGACGAACAGGGGTATGTTCCTTCCTGTTAGTTCGGATTATCGGGGCTCTACAGTATATGGTATCTGCATCAATGGTAAGCTCTTATTCCAAGTATGTATATGCCGTGTCATTAATAGCATTGAGTTTGAGACTAACACACGCATAAACGTAATTAAATTACCTAGTATGACAATAATATACAGATGTGAAAAATTTTTATAGGTCCCGTTAACTGGGGCTTCTACTCATGATACTGAACAACTTATGTTATATGACCGCTGCTTCATACAAATCGATCAGCTGATCGACCAATTTTGTGCATTTTTGTGTGGAGGTTCCATTTTTTTTGAGAATTGACTCGGTTCCTTGATGAAAGTTGTTCAGTATGATGAGTAGAAAACCCAGTTAACGGGCTCTATATACCAATTTTGTTACACCCTTTATACTCTACTAAGGTGCGTTCGCTCATTTAAACGCATCGTATAGACGGCTCCCGACCATCACTCTGTCAAAGGTGCCGCCCTAAGTTATCAAACATGCCGCGCGGCGCCTCGCGACACATTTGAAAGTGTTTGTCGGGAGCCGTTAAATTTGCGGTTAAATGAGCGAACGAACTCTGTATGTATGTTTATGTGGCAGGCATATTGTATGATGATTAGTCATTTTACAAATAGTCAGGCAAATTGTATATAAATGGTCCGTATATAAACAGTCAGGCAATTTGTAAAATGCTGCACGCGGATTGTAAAATGTCATGCAGAATGTAAATGAGCGAGCGAAGCGAGCGATGTTAGGTTGGTCAGGTTTGATTGATTATATTAGTAATAGATTATAAATAGCCTCGCGAAATGAAATGAAATGAAATAAAATGATGGGCTTGTACTCATGAAATCAAACCACTCTGTTACAGTATTACAATATAGCGGTTTACAGTAGTGTATTTGCAGCTGGCGGCGCGGTGGGGCACAGCCTGGCAAACTCCGCGTGTCATATAAATTCATATATCTCGTGAAGTTTGCCAGGCTGTGCCCTGCAAGTACCCTTTCGTTGCTCTGCGTCAGTACATTCGTTGCGCTACTGTAAGCCGCTATACTGTTACCAGTTTCCTCGAAAACTACTTGGCCGATTTCGCTGCGGTTTTTTGCATTTAAAAGGTAAAATTTCAGAGCTGGTTCTTAGACAGTTTTTATGGCGGCAGACCACCATTTTTTTTTTGCGTGTACCATGTTTTGTTCAAGCCAGTGCTGGTGGTAACACTTTTATGAATTTGGACCCTAACCCTGCCCTCCAAGTCGTCGAACTTACTTTTGCCAGCAACGTCGCGAGTAGGAGAGCGCGTCGAGGCTGCTGTGCTAACCTACGCATTTAACGCTCCAGAAAATCCAATATCGCCGACACTGACACACATAAAACGATCATTAGTCAAAAGAGACCAGATAAACTTCACGCTCGCATCACTCGCAATTCGGCACAGATGCTGATAATAAAAATCTGGCGGAGACAAGGCGAGGGAACTTCCTCATCGATCGGGCGTTAAGCCGGGCTCAGATCGTGCCAAGTGGATCCCCTAGGGCGACGAAGTGGCGGGAAAAATTAGTGGGGGCGAGCAACTGTTAGCGGATGGGCGTTTTCATAATGCCCGATAAATATTGTCGTGAGAGGGGTTATTCATTAGCTATGCGAGATTTCGTTAAATTCAAGGTTTGTACTAGGGATGCATCCGATACCGATACCGATACCGATATATCGGCGATACTTCGGGTTTGCCGATATATCGGTATCGGCGATATTTTTATGGCAGATTCAACGATACTTTTCAAATTTCGCGCTTTAAAAATGTAATGTAAACGCGCGCGTTGTCCCATCTATTTCGTTGCAAACGAGGCATCTGTCGCATCTGAGAGACTATTTTCCACCGCAGGTCTTATTCAAACAGACTTGCGAAATCGTCTTTGCCCGCAATTGTTTTTTAATTAAAAATCTTATAAATGTTAATTTTGATTACTAAAACTATTAATTAATTGTGTTTTATTTATTCTACCTTCCTTTTTGAATTCAATTAGCGTATCGGTATCGGTATCAGTATCGCCGATATTTTTATAAGAGTATCGGTATCGTATCGGCATAAAGGCGTATCGAGGCATCCCTAGTTGTACTATGTTAATATTTTACTATATATATTATTGTTTTAATTTTTGGTTGTACAATAAAGGATACTTGATTGATTGATTGATACAGTCGAAGCACCGTATAGGGAGACGTAATACTGTGTTAAAAACTCTGGCTTTTTCTTTTTTTTATCCATAATTGGGTAAGCCCTTGACATCATCTCGCCTGGTGGTAAATGACGATGATGCCGAAGATGGAAGCGGGCTTACCAAGATTCCCAAACGCAATGGGGAACTGGCTAACTTATCTTCTAGCCGGAACACATCAAATGCTGTTAACATTGATGCTTGGCGGCAAGACTTAGATAAGATGGTGGTAGCAAGCCAGGCGGGCTCAGAAAATGCTCTTCCACCAACCAAACCGAGTCATACTAAGTTAGCTCCACCGGGAATCGAACACGCGACCTCCTGATTTCTATGGTCGAAAGATGAAGAAGTGAGATCAGGCTCCGAGCAGATCCAATCTAATTGGTATATCCGATTGATATACAGGGTGTAAAAAAATTGGTGTAGGACCCGTTAACTGGGGGTTCTACTCATCATACTGAACAACTTTCCCCAAGGAACAAAGTCGATTCCAGAAAAAAAGTTGGACCCTCCATACTAAAATGCACAAAATTGGTAGAAGAGCTAATTAATTTGTATGAAGTGTAAATTTTTTTTTTGCGATATCATCAAAGTCGTAGAATAAAAGGTGTTCAGTATGATGAGTAGACTACACCAATTTTGTTACACCCTGTTTAATTAGGCCTGGTATTTTTCAAACCAATTCTGCGCAGTTAATCCATTCTAACAAGGGTTGTCTTATAGTAAGCGTTCCAAAAGTGTGTCGAAGTCGATCATGTTAGTTTACTTTCAATCTGTTTTTTTATATTAATTTTCGTTTAATTTGTTTTTGTTATGTTTCAAATTTTTTTGACTTTTCTTCAGTCTACACATTCCTCTTGTTTCCTCATCAACAACTATGTCGGATATATAATATTTAAATAATTTAACCTTGTCATTGAAAACTCCTGTGAGCTTACACGCGGTTTGGTGGGAGCGTCGAGGCCGCAAAAAGCAGCCTATTCTAACTAAACTGGATAATGGAAAACGCTAAACACGTTTAAAAACCGACTCCCATCGCAACAACTTAGTACATTGGTAGACCTCTGGGAGGGGCACTGATAGTGTCATAATATATGCGTGGTTACTTATTGGGCCAATAAGATATAAAGTAACTAAGTGTCAATATTCAAACCATCGATTCGAAAAAAAGAAGAAGTACATTTTTGCTTTATTATTTTTGGTTTTTGTTAATTTTCTAATAAAGCACTAAACCGATTTTAACAAAAATTTATATGGGACCACACGGGAAGCACTAGCTTTCGAATAAAAAAAGAATCGTAAAAATTGGTTTAACCAGTCAAAAGTTCTGAAGTAACACACATAAAAAATAAATAACACTCAGTCGAATTGAGACTTGACTTTTTGGAAGTCGGTTGAAAAATATATCTCTCCGACATCGGATGGTGTAAACGTCCCCGATGGCGATTAATGTGTTTAAGCGTTATCGGGGACGCCGCCGCCGCCGCCGCCGGCTGGCGAGGCCCTGCCTTGAATTGCGAGCTCTTGCTGTTGCCCCGTCGCGTCGTGAAGTTCTGGGGAATAGTCGGGACATTTACGAATTCATACGAATTGACTTATTTTAGGATCTGAGAATACTATCCTAGAATTTCAGACAAAAATCTAGCTGGTTGGATGCAACAGACAATGATATATATATGCAGTGTCCGGGGTTTGCCGTGAGGGAACATAAAAAATTATAAGTAAGAGAGAGGTGGTGACAAATACACAGCTAAGAGCAAAAATATGAAACAAATAAGAAAAAGAAATATCTGACTCGTTGCTGTGCAAGCATCCTTCCGTTGCTCTGCGTAAGTACATTCGTTGCGCTACTGTAAGTCCGCTTAGTCCGATTTAACTGCCTCGGTAGCTCAGAGGCAAAGTTCACTGGCTTTACACAGGAAGTCGCGGGTTCGATTCCCTGTGGGGTCACCTTGTAAGACTCGGTTTGGTTGGTGGTAGGGCATTTTCTAAGCCCGCCTGGCTAGCTACCACCATCTTATCTAAGTCTTGCCGCCAAACATCAGTGTTAAAAACATTGATGTGTTCCGGCATGAAGATAAGATAGCCAGTTCTCCATTGCGTTGGGGAATCTTGGCAAGCCCGCTTCCATCTTCGGCATCATCGTCACTTACCATCTGGTGAGATGATGCCAAGGGCTTACCAATAGTGAATAAAAAAAAAAGTCGCTATATTGTAATACCAGAGTATTGAGATATTGCCCAATTCTGTGGTAAATACTGTCTCTAAGGTAGCAAACCGGGCTTGCTAGCATGCATAGATCTTGATTAGCAATACTTCTATCAAATGAATACGGTTAAAAAATGAACCGTCTCTCTAGGAAAAATTTACAGTTTTTAGACACAATATTTAATCTACATCATATTTTAACAAAAACTAAACCGAAAATTTTATTCTTATACAGATTCAAAACCATATCCCAAAAGTCTTCTATGTACATAATGTAACGGGGCCGTGTCTGTATATGAAATATTTTTTGGAAAATAATAACTGTAGTGGACATTACTAACGATATTGAGGCCAAAACAACAACTTTTGGATTTTTTGTCTACCTGTCTGTCTATATGTCTGTCTGTCTGTATGTTCGCGCATCACGCAAAAACTACCAGGCCGATTTTGATGAAATTTTGTATGGTGGGTTAACATTATAGGATACTTATTATCCCGGAAAATTCAAGAGTCCCCGTGGGAAAATTCAAAACCTTCACGCGGACGAAGTCTTGGGCACAGTTAGTCATCTAATAATTATCTGAGTAGCGGCACAGATGAGATACCTACTATAGTTACTGGTAGCGGTCCATGTACATGTAATGACGTATATCGGGGAATCACCTATGATACACGGACCGTCCACTAACAAGCTATTATGGGGCCTCTAATGAGGATTCTGTCTGCTGGAAACTGTATACACGTTGTAAAAAAAAAACACGAGAAATTTTTATTTAACTTGCAATGTTTGTATATAGGTATGTATGTATGTTTGTTTTGTTTATTTCAAATTTTGCGATCGATTTTAGAGCGACATTCAGGGGTTCGATGAAGTTGATATTTGGAATGAAGCCGTATTCCCGGTGACAATAGATCCTTTTGTTATTTTGAAGTTGATCTGATGATGAACTTTGAAGGTGGAATCAAGGTGCCAGAATCGTCTTTTATTTTTCAATATAACTGTGGTGACCACATTTCCTGGTCCCACGGAACCCTAAAAAGTTTAATTTTTTGTTGAGACACAACCAATAACGGTTCTTAGATTTTGAAGCTATAAACACGGACATTTTATTTTTATATGACTTCATGTAACTAAAGCTTTATTGAGGTACATCCCGGTTACGTTTTGGCGGTGTTGCACACTATAGTGGATTTCTAATAGCTTTCGGCTTTAACTGTTATTACGGTCTGCACCAGACGTCGAAATGTAATTCTGTGCAAAAGACATGCCGACGTTTATTAGTTTCTTCCTAGCTAAATTTTATAGTTTTATTATGTATTGTATCCCTGTTTGCTATTGCTGTACCGTACCTCTGTTTTCCCACGAATGTTTGTTAGTATTTCTTTTGTATCTTAGTATCGTTAGGAGAACCCCCGACCTCCGGTAACAAGTCGTTATTCAATGTTACGACACACACCAAAAGGAGTCAACTCTCAGCCACGGTAAAGATCGGACGTTCTCCTACGGACTAACTTAGCATACCGAATTTCTGTACCTACTTGTATTTCCCGTGTTATATTTTGTGTTTTCTGATATTATACAGTTATCAGTTTCACCTGAAGTTCTGAACTTTAATTTTTATACGCGACGTGAGTCATTACACCCGACCTTAGTGAGAAGCGCGACATAATCTTAAGAAATACATACTGTGCTGTGCTCATCTTTTTTGAATTTAGAACTGTATTTTGTATAATCATTTGAGCAGTTGGATTTTTGAGCATAAAAACTCTTTTCAAATTAAATTTTGTACGTACCTAAAAGCCTTTAGGTTTTTCGAAAATTATATGTGATTCAGAATCGACTATAATACAGAAAGAATATAATATTTTGGACTTTTCGTGAAAGCCTGCATACTTTTCACCTTTTTTTGCTAATGGATCTTAATTGTATTAAACAATGTCATAGTTTCAGTTGTGAAGGAAAACGTGATACGCCTAGCAGGAATAAGGCGACCTTAGATCTGATCTGATCTTGAGGGATCTTTGATAATAATTATTGTTCTATTGAGCAATGTTGATTATTAAAAGTAACTGGACCTAGCGCACGAGCTTACAGATCATGTGGCAAGTGGAATCCAGTAAAAATATCCCCGTATCCTTTTCGTGAACGGGCTAATCCCAGCTGACCTTGAACGTCACCTAAAGCGGCTGGCTGGAACTCCGAGGCACACCAATATTGCGGCTTCTACAGCAGTCTTCGACGATGCCCGGACAGTTACTTTTCTCCCCGTTCGTAGCACTGAACTGCAGCTGACTGTGCTTCCGTGGTCCTGCTGCGCAAACCTCGTACCAAATGTTGAATTGAATCCCCTGAATCATCATATAAGCTCATATAAGTCCCCACCGAGGAGCTCAAACCTACCTTGAAGACGATTGGGCCTTAGTTGACCACGCGGGCCCAGTGCGGGTTGGTCGACTTCACATACAACCTTCGAGTTATCCTTACGATGATTTCCTTTACCGTAAGAGCGTCGTCGGATAAACGTACTAACGTAATCGAAATACGAAAACACATTGGTAGCAGGCAGGATTTGAACCACGACCTCCCGGACAGGAGGTAGCGCCCCTAACCGTTACGCCACCGACGCCTAAATGTTGAATCATTTCAATAAATCCAACATAATATTATTTATATGATAGTAATCAGTACAGTTGTGGAAATTCAGTCGGTGGACCGACAACCTGGTGAAGGTGGCGGGATGCCGCTGGATGCGGGCAGCGCGAAAACGGTCGTCGTGGAAATCCTTGTGGGAGGCCTTTGCACAGCAGTGGACCTCTTTCGGCTGATATGATGAATCAGTATCTGACTCTGCATGTGTGAGTAGTTGAGTAGGTACTAGTACAAGTGTTACTCACGAGTATAATAATAAGCGCGAGGCGGGAGGTAACGAGAGTGCCGTCATTATAACTGAATTATGTATTGTGCTGCCATAGTCGGTTGCACGCGACGCCAGCCGGCCCTCCCTTGGTATTATGCTCGCCTGGTACTTCAGTTGCGCAGTTGCGCACAGAATGGGGTTACTTTGATAACGGGCATCATCGTCTTGTCCTCTTGGCCCTCCTGTCCCTCTTTTTACCCAACTTCCAAAAATAAAAGTGATGTTTTTCACGTGTATGAATGATGTATGTATGTATGACTGTTTCTTCGGTTGCGCGTGTAGCCTAAACGGCTACAAAAATGGATTTTGGAGTGCGAGGTGTCGTTCCTGGGTAAACATAGGCCACATTTTTACCCGACTACCCAAAAAAAATCAGAGAGTGTGCGCAAGAACTACACGACCTCATTCCCCTAGCTCCACTCCACCTTCGGTCAACGAGACGCAGGGAGAGGTTCCACCCCATTGTTGTTAATATTCAGCCTATCCGCACGAGGCGTTATGCTTCCTCATTTATTATGCGGACAGCGATGCTCGTCGCCTGCGTCTGTGTTTTCCGACTTTTAACATGGGGATCTTCAAGGCGAGAGTGAATAAAGATTATTTGAGTTTGCGTGTACCATCCTCGATTACATCGTCACTTTCCATCAAATGAGATGTAGTCAAACGCACTCAAATTTTTAATTAAAAAGAATTGTGCAGTCGGGTTTTTAATTTTTATAAAATTGAACTTTTCTTCCATTTATACGTCGTGTAGTATAGGTATATAGGCTTCCTCTGAGTATTTAACCCTACCTCTCTTTAACAATATCATCATCATCATTTTAGCCGAAAGACGTCCACTACTGGAAAAAAGCCTTCACCAAGGATTTCCACAACGACCAGTCCTGCGCTGCCCGCACCCAACGGCTGCCCGCGACCCTCACCAGGTCGTTTTGTCCACCGTGTGAGAGGTCTTTCTAAGCTACGTCTATCTTATATACAATATCAGTATAGATATCGTCTATAACTAGGTAGTGACCGTATTTTTTTTTTTAAATTTTGACCGTGGGTGACATGTCTATAGACAAAACCATTTTTTTCATACATCACGCAAAAACGGCGTAAACCATTTGAGCGAAACTTTGCACGCTGAAAGGTACCTTATGTTCCGGAGTAACATCTAAGATATTTTTATCCCGGAAAAGTCAAGAGTTCCTGAAGGAATAACTTCAAACTAAATTTATAAAATGCTTCATAGTGGCGGCATGATTATGTCATACCATGGATGAGTAAACATCACATTTTTTTAAATCTTGGATAATCGAAGAGTTCCCACACGATACCAAGTAAACTCTATCTCTGGGATGGCTCAATACATAAGTATATTAAGACGAAACCTTCACTCTTATAAGTAATTTCTCTTTACTTGACGTCATATTTTTGATCTCGAAATAATCAAAGGGTTCTCGCAGGAATGAAAGAAATTTATATCACTGGATTAATGTACTTATTCAATTTTCACTGTTAGATTAGGTACATTTAATATGATATAACACCGATTATACAGTAACGAATGTATACTTTGATCCCGCAAAATCGTGAGGTTCCCGTTGGATCGAAACAAACATTTAGTTTTTCCTTAAATTGGGCGTGCAGTATATCGTATATGTATCTCGCAAGTCTGTGTAAGTATATATTCCGCTTAATTTCGGTCTTCGTAAATTTGAAAATGTTTCTAAATTTCGTGCTCAACTTAAATGGTTACTTATTCCCCGTCGGCAGGATTCGCAAATCTTGTCTCTCCTCTATAACATCCTTTTTAATCCTGTTACTCCTTCTTACCTCAAAAATCTCTTTGTCTTTCGTTTATATACTCTAAACCGCACCTTGCGAACATCCAGCACCCTAATCCTCAATATTGCCATCCACTCTTCCTCTGTTTATTCCAACTCTTTCACAGTTCAAGCAATCCGGCTGTGGAGTTCGCTGCCTGAGTCTATCAGGCGTGCTCCAACGCTACAATCTTATAAAGGGCTTGTGAAAGCTCATTAATTAAATAATATCACTGTTCTCTGTTTTTAAATCCTTTTTTATAGTAACGATACTATGTCATTTTCCTTTCTTTACCATAGATAGATATAATCTATAATTTATTTATGTATATCTTTTTGTTTGCTTATGTATATATTTGTTATATTATATATTATTTTTATAATATTTATGTAACTGTTTATTTGCAAACTTTTCTGTTTTAAATTATTGCACAGCCTCTTAATTTATTCTATCGCTTTTTCCCTACCCAAAGAAAGGTGGAAGAAATTAATAAGGCCGCCTATTGTATAGGCTTTCTTCTATATTGTTCATTTTATTAGGTTGTGATGCAATAAAGAATATTGTATTGTATTGTATTGGGCATGCTAAAACGTTCATCTTCACTACGCTTGTGAACGGTATTCTTTTAAGAGTTTTAGCAAAGTATACAGTATGGACACTCCCTGTCGCTCTCTAGATTCCGACCTCACCCCTCGTCACCCAGATTGATACAGATTTAGATAGTTTGGTTCTCGAACTTATAGGATTTCGCCGTGATTTTGTTTGCTCCGTCATTTGTTTTTAGAAATGTCATTTCACGACCGTTGTATGCAGTTTCCGGGGTGTGGTTTTAGCATGTCCAAATACACTCACTTCCCGAGATAACTTACGAAAGGGTATAAGAAATAAAGTATTAAACGAGGGAACCTAACCTCCACGCAAAGCTGCTGGCACCATCTTTACAGTCATAAAAAAACGGCTAAGTGCGAGTTTGGCTGACTCTAAATAAAATTAGCACTTTAAAGTTTAATATCGCAAACGGATACGAATCCAAAAAATGGTTTTCACTCACAGACCCTCAATATTTTTGGAAGACCTATCCAACGACACCCCACACAAAGGTATAGACAATAAAAAATCCCCACTTTTACGTGTAGGAGAGGTACTCTATATATACATTTTTAACAAATTATTTTACATATTTAGGTTTTTTCTTGCACTATTCCACAATTAATGTAAATAAAACAAAATTTGTTTATACTGCAACCGGTTTCGTGATCATCTTCAAAAAATTGCCTTTTACTCGATCAAGTCACTTAAAAACCGTATCTGCAATAATAAAGACACAATCCCAATAAATGAACACAGCGGTATCTATAAACTCACATGCGGAACCTGCCAAGGAGTTTACGTCGGGCAGACAGGCAGAAAGTTCAAATTGAGGATAAAGGAACATATCAACAGTTGGCAAAAGAAGTCAACAACATCAACCTTTGCAGAACACCTCAATGAACATGCTCACACTTTTGACCCGACAAGAGATACAAGAATCCTACACGTTTGTAAGAAAGGAAGCAAACTAAATGCCCTTGAAGCCCTGGAAGTAAACAAACAGAGACTCACAACCAAATTTCCATTGCTTAACGATCAGACACATCTCTCGACATCGCCTGTTTTAGGTTATTTTAATTTAAATTCAAAAACTTAAGCTGACATTTGTAATTTTAGTAATTTTAAATTTGACATTTTTAATTTGACATTCAGATACAATTGTTATCTTATTTATTTATTTAGGTACTAGTATGACACAAAAACTACCGTTTTGGTAGATTTTTTCAGAAACTGTTATCCCTATTTTTAGTAAGTATCACACTACCCTCACTTTGAAATAAAGTAGTCTACTGCCTGAAGATGATCACGAAACCGGTTGCAGTGTAAACAAATTTTGTTTTATTTACATTAATTGTGGAATAGTGCAAGAAAAAACCTAAATATGTTCAGTTCAGTGTTCCACCAAGAACCTACTATCGCAAGCATACAATAAATTATTTTACCACTGTCGGCGTGATTAATATGTACTAAGTCTCTGAGCTAAGCCGCGGACAGATAGACACACGAACATGGCGAAACTATAAGGTTTCCTCCTTGCTGACTACGGAACCCTAAAGACGCATGTCCACGCGGACGAAAAGCGTAGGGTATTTATTCAATTCAATTTTATTTATTTTATTTTCCGCAGATAGGTCTTTTTGCGTCACAGTGGAACAAAGATTACTAGGAGAACATAAATCACAAAAGCTCAGTCGGTTAATTTACTTGAGGACCACTGGATGCCAGTTATAAGAAAAACAAGATGCGTGCAAAAAAATAATTTCGCAATATCAGTGCGGCGGTACAGATTACTAAATAGTTACTTCGTAGCGGCGCCGGCGGCGGGCGGGGCGCGATTCGGTCAGTATGCGGCGCCGCCAAAGACCGAGCGAGCTGAATGACAGACACGACCTTACGTCATAATCAGCGCAAGTATACCAGGATGATATGAGTCAATAGGCTAGGCATAAATATTATTATAGGAGTCTGATTCGGAGCCATTAGTCAGTGTTAGAAAAATCAGCTAGTGGTAAATATAGATAAGCGTATTCACCAAGGGTAATTAATTCCTGAAAAGAAGCCTGAAATAAGCAATTATTTATTGAAGCGCGTTGAGCGATTTTTGATAGGGGAAAATCTTATGGGTTCGCGTCACCAACGTACGACATGTTTGAAGTGAAAAAAACGGTAATTTAAAAAACTAAAAAACCCGCCTGCGTTTCTGTGTAATTTGGAAATGAAAAACCCTAAAACAAGAAAGTCGTCATACCCGATTGCACTTAACTTAAGAAAAATTGTAGCAGTCGGGACCTATTCTAGAAAGTCAGCCGTCTAGTCAGTATATTGGAGTAATCTGCAATGTAATATAGGTATGTGCTCTCAATTCACTATGCCTCCATTTCTAGAATGGGTCCCGACTGGTACAATTTTTCTTAAGTTAAGTGCAATCGAGTATGACGACTTTCTTGTTTTAGGGTTTTTCATTTCCAAATTACACAGAAACGCAGGCGGGTTTTTTAGTTTTTTAAATTACCGTTTTTTATTTTATTCATTTTTTTAGTTTTATTATTGAATGAGTTCATTTGAATTTGGCGCCAAAAATCCGGCATTATGTTTTTATTTAATTTGATATACCCAGTGTCATTCTCACAGTAAAAACGTATCTAACGACAACCCTCAAGCTATAATTATTCATCGAGCCGTTCAGGCTGCAGAGTGTGTCAAACATTTGAATTTTGCGCCAAAAATCCGCCATTTTGTTTTTTTTATTTTGATATACCCAGTGTCACTCTCACAGTAAATACGAATCTAACAACACGTCTCAAGCTAAAATCCATCCAGCCGTTCAGGCTGCAGAGCGTGCCAAACAATTATACATACAAACATACATACATACATACATACTCTCGAAAAACATAACCCTCCTTCTGGCGCAGTCGGGTAAAAAGTGGAAACTTCTATAACCGCGTTGAGCGATTTTTAGTAGAGGAAAATCTTATGAGTTCGCGTCACCGATGACATGCTTGAAGTGAAAACAAGTAAGTGCAAACTTCTTTGTGCGCTTTGAACGTTTTTTGGTAGGGGACAATCTTTTCGGTTCGCGTTACCGATGATGACATACTTGAAGTGAAAACAAGTGTAAACTTCTTTATGCGCTTTGAGCGATTTTTGGTAGGGGAAAATCTTGCTGGTTCGCGTCACCAACGACATGCATGAAATGAAAACAAAAATAAACTTCTATAGGCGCGTAGAGGTTAGTATATCAATGGCGTTGAGCGTTTTTTGGTAGGAGAAAATCTAATGGGTTCGCGTCACCGACATACTACATGAAAACCAGCGTTATTTCATAGTTTTATGTTTTCACTTCTCTCGGCAGTCCTCATGACTGATTTGATATTTTTTTAGGCGCGGGGCAAACACAAGAGGCGTGAGGCGCGGTCGAGGCACGGGCGAGGCGCGGTCGGGGCGCGGGCGAGGCGCGGGCGAGGCGCGGGCGAGGCGCGGGCGAGGCGCGGGCGAGGCGCGGGCGAGGCGCGGGCTAGGCGCGGGCGAGGCGCGGGCGAGGCGCGGGCGAGGCGCGGTCTTTCGTGTATATCTCGCGCCCCGTCGTTTCCTGTATAGTATAATAATTATGTTAATTTCGTGCGCCAGATCCAGGAGGTACTTGTGTTATTATTATTGCACCCTTGACACAAGTTAGGCGAGAGTGGCTTTCCGGAAGGCTTGGAACCTGGAACATAGTTGGAAACGCCCCGACCGCACCAGTTTTTAGGGTTCCGTGCAACCAAAGGGTGACCAACGTGACCCTATTACTAAGCCTCCGCCGCTGTCCATCCGTTTATCTGTCAGCGGGCTGTATACATATTTTCATGAACCGTAAAAGATAGGTAGACAGTTAAAATTTTCACAGAGTGAGCATTTGTATTGCCGCTATAGTAGTATCTTGTAATATGTGCGTCACGTTAACTGGGGCTTCTCTTCATCACACGGCACACCGAACAACTTTGGTTCCATGACTTTTCTGAAATCGCAAAAATTAACTCTTCATACAAATCGATCAGGTGATCGACCAATTTTGAGCATTTTTGTATGGAGGGTCAAATTTTTTTGGAAAATTGACTACTTATGGGTTCCTTGGGGAAAGTTGTTCAGTAAGTAAATAGTTGATTTATGAAGGTGTTTTGGTACGGAACCCTTAGTGCGCGAGTCCATCTCGCACTTTGGCCTGTTTTTTTTTTTACTTTTATTCGTTTGTAAACGAAAAGGCCACACTGGCCGACCGGCTTAAGGTTTATTATGGTTTATGACCTTTTACTATGGTTGGGTTTTCTAATGCTTGCTTGACTATGATGACAAATCTGTGCATCAATATCTTTCGTTAAAAACATAACCTGGAGTGCCGACAGAAAAGAATACTTTTTACAGTTTTATAAGTTTTGACCCTGCGAATGTTCCTGGTAAGGTGTCGTTGTCGGTGTCGATCAAAAAATCTCAAAAAAAGCCTAACGCGCCTAAAGAAGTTTTCACTTCAAAAAAATATAATCAAATCGGTTGGATAGAACGGCCGAAAGTGACTCGCGGGGTTTTGACCTTTCATCACACTAATATTATAAAGGCGAAAGTTTGTGAGTGTGTATGTTTGTTACTTCTTCATGCAAAACTACTGAACGGATCTGGCTGAAATTTGGTACGTAACTACGTAGACAAATTAAGACCTGGATTATATATAACACATAGGCCACTTTTATTCACGCTGTCCACGCGTGAAAAAAAGTGCGTCATAGAAATGTTGTCCACGCGGGTGAAGCCGCGGGAAACAGCTAGTTTAAAATAAAATTAAGCAAATCGGTTGGATAGATAGAACGACCGGACGGACTCGAATTAGACTGCACAAAACATTACCCCTCTTTTTTTGGCCAATGGAGTTAAATAAAATGTTTTTCATGTCACTTTCGGGATGAAGACGAATCTATCGACACCTCGCACTCCAAAATCAATCAAGCCAATTAGTAAGTGACTAGTATCTGATCTGTGGTTTTAGGCCTTTCAGGCTACATACACACATACATACAACCGAAAAAAAATCAATAGTCGGGTAAACAAACTAAAAAGTAGTAAAAAGTCACGTCACATCTTTTTAGAAGTCACCGGGCGGCGATTAAAAGACGAGTCGCACGACTTAAGGACGCGAACCGAAACCGAAACGTATAATAATCCAACAGAGTACCAGGCATCCATAACACGTGCAGAGTTCAAATATCGAGCGGGGCAGGCAGGGCAGGATACGGGCCGCGTTATCGCCCCAAACGCGCGCACGGCACGTCGGCGTGTCACCGAGCCAGTTTAATGGGCCGCCCGCGCCTCGTGCGACGACGACGACGCCCGAGACGACTTGATGCTTTGATTTATGACTCTCCGGTTATCCGTGCGGTGTTTGGTGTGTTGCGTAGTTCCGATTTGGTATCTTTATTTTTGATAAGGCGGAAGGTATTATTACCAAATGCTCGTGTTTCCCTGCGATCGAATCAGAAATGAAGAGAGGAGATCCGTAGGAGAACTAATGTAGCCGACATAGTTCAGAGAATCGCTAAACTTTAGAAGCAGTGGGTGGGGCACATAAATCGTAAAAGAGATGGCCATTGAGACAGTAAAGTTCTCGAGTGGCTACCATGCATCGAAAGACGTAGCATAGACGTCTACGTAGGTTTAAATGTAATATTAGTTGTATTGATGTTCTTTAACTAGCTTGTACGTAATTACGTGTTTCTTTGTCCTCACTAAGTCCTCTGTTTATTATTGCAGAGGTTGACTGGAAGAGATCCCTCTAAGGGATAAGTCCGCCTTTGTACTTAAGGTTTTTTTTTATATCATTATTTTAAGATTTTGTACAATAAAGAGTTTACAAACAAACAAGCATAGGCAGACCTCCCAATCGGTGGACTGAGGACCTGGTGAAGGTCGCGTTAAGCCGCTGGATGCGGGTATTGACTGCAGGATCGGTCGTCGTGGAAATCCTTTGTCCAGCAGTGGACGTCTTTCAGCTCATATGTTGATGATTATCATTACCAGAAACCTTAAATATAAGTATTTTTATGTGGTTTGATTTGCAAAGTATTGTTGTTTGATTCTCAAAACAAGTATGGATAAGTAGGTACAGTGCTTCTCTTTTCTTTTTCTTTTTGGCAATCATCGCATTACGAGTCCCTGTCCAATAATAATTATGAATTCAGAACTTCATAACCACGTACTTTATGTTTACAAAGTTTGCCGAGATAAATTAAGTAAGTAAGAAGCAAATCAGTCAACAAAATGCTATCAGTATTGAATCTTTATTCTTTCCCATAGTAAAAGCAGGGTGCACCAGCTGAGCCAAGCAGAAGCTAACATCTTGTTATGCTTGAAGAGGCTTGAAGTGCATTTTCTAGCTGCTTGTATGGTTCTACTGTGTCACTCATTACATAAACCCTACAAAATACTGCTAATTAAAATGCACTGTTAAATTCTGATTTAATTGATATTTTAAATAGTGTGGTTTAATTTAAACAAACAATTGATTTAAGAAAAATTGGCTTACGCTTAATTTTATGAATTAAATTTTTGAATCTATGTTATAGATTCATTTTGGGGAGTGTGCCCTGGAGTTTCACGTCACGACCTCATTCCTCCCTCTCCATTACATCGTCGGACGACCAGGTGTGGAGGGCGATTCCAAACCTTTGTTGTTAATGTTCCTCCTTTACGCACGAAGCGTTTTGCTTCTTCGTTAATTATGCGAAAGGCCAAGGAGTGGAATTCCCTGCAGGCGTCTGTATTCCCCGATTCGTATAATTTAGGAATCTTCAAGACGAGAGTCAATAGGCACTATTTGAGCTAGCGTGTTACATCCTCGGATGCATCGGCACTTACCATCAGCGTCGGTGGCTCAACCGGTAATGACTCGGTCCATCTAACCAGAGGTACCGGGTTCAAATCTGGACGGCCAATGTACCAATGAGTTTTTCAAAAAACTTACGTACATATACTTACCGATTGCTTTAACGATGAAGGAAAACATCGTGAGGAAACCTGCACACGCCTGCGAAGAAACTCGAAGGTTGTGTGTGAAGTCGACCAACCCGCACTGAGCCCGCGTGGTCGACTAAGGCCTAATCGCCCTGATTCAGGGTAGGCTCGAGCCCCTCGGTGGGGACGTATATGAGCTGATATAATAATAAGGTGCAGCCAAACGCACTAAAATTTTTAATAATAAAACAAAAATGGTTTGAAGCTTGTTACTACAAAAGTCAGTATAGGAGAGACATTAGATATTTAGAAAATATTATGTTTGTCCTTGTATAAAGTTCTAAAACGTTAGTGAGTGTCTAACTGCTAGCTAGCATAGAACTCCAAATGAAAATACAGACATAGGCACTTGGCTAGATTAATTAAACAACTGAACATATCTGCCTTGAGCACTTGTACATAAAACATATATATCGTACAATCTATCCTTTTATTAGTTTGCGGCAGTGGCAGCATCACGTTTGCATAAAAAAAAAATCCGTCGGCTTGCGGGTCGCATAAAAAATGTCTGGCCCGTGGCGCGGCCTGCGGGCGGCGAGGCGTGCGGGCGGGCAGGGTGGCGGCGGCAGGTCGCTAACGCCGCCTCTAATGACGGGCTCGCTCGCTCGCTTCAGCGGCAGGGTTGCAAATGACTGATTATAAAATATTTATTCAATTTATTCATCGCTTTATTTTATTACAGTCAAACAAAGGGATTTCGCCTCGTCAACCATCTGCCGAATATATACCTACCTACCTGGGCGTATTTCTATTGTGGTTCAAAGTATTATATCTATCCAAAAAAATATAATGATTGTGGTTTACCTGGTTGGCAATATTGTGTTATTGTTAAGCTTCATGATTGATTATTGATCAGTTTCATTATATTAGATTAGATAATTTATTTCATGTCACCAGTTACATATTAATACAAAATATATATCGCCCGGTGGGTCGACCAAGGTATCGCTGGAAAGATGAAGTCATCAAAGACCTCAAAGAGTTGGGAGTGCCCGAATGTTCAAACTTGGCACAAAATAGGATAGAACAGCGCACTTTAATGTCGGAGGCCAAGATCCACTTCGGGGCGTTTGCTGAGCCAGCGAAGTAAGTAAGTAAGTATATTAAAAATGTCGAAGTGTAACATGATTGTCAAAAAAAATTTAAGATGTCGAAACAAAAATAATGATTACAACAAAATACATTACTATGATGCAGCGAATTCAGAACAAATTCACTCGATATCTGTATTTGCGGCTTTACGAGGTTTATCCTTTTTATCCATTGATGTATCCCACATTATTCGTGCTGGGTATGGTGGGATACAACAAATTGGAGGTGCGAAGAGATTTCGCGCTCGTTGAATATTTGGTGAGAATCCTAAGGGGGATAACGCATAATCCGGGGGTTCTGGCCGGGTAAATGCCGGTGGCCACGCCTGCAGCCTGATGTGCTGTCTGTGCTTCCCGCACGTACGAACCTACTGGCTAAGGTGCCGTTCATTCGCGCTCTTCTAATTCTAACACTTAATGAAGTGGCTGAGAGGACCGATGCATTCTTGTGCTCAAAGAGTGAATTTGCAAAAATCTTAGTTATGGTTATATGGTATAAATAAATAAATTGTAAAGGAGTTTAGTTTTTTATTAATTGTTGTGTTCAAGTAATTAATTACATGTCTATCGAATTAGGTTATCGAGTTACTCTTTTTTGAGACATTACAACAAAAATAAAGCTATCTAAATTCCAATTAGAAAGACAAAAAATGAAATGCTGCAAAAGAATACACAAACAAAAACAAGCAGACAACGGAGCCAAAAAATTCGCTTTGCGATGCAACAATAACCGTCATTCATTAGCCATCTCATCGTCCCCAGCCTCTCATCTCATACATAATTAAACCAAATAGCTGAATGAAAGCGTCAGCCCTGGGTGCTCGGCTCCTACATATTTAATTTGCCCGGACTGGTTTCTGTCCGGAGTCCGGGCGCCGCTACGCTTTGTGTTTCATTATGGCTCTATCGCACTGCGCTGTGCCTGTGGAGCTGCCGACTGCTGCCGCTCGCGAAGACACAAAACTGTGTGTATTGTGTGTATACACTGGACCGGCAACAGTTTTAATTTCCTTCCTGCAAAAGATAGAATCCTGAGAGAGATGGTAATCTGCGTGCCTCGAACAGTTGTTAGTGAAAAACAATACCTCAATGGCACCATTGATCGCCCATTATTAATTTTATATCTTATAGTTTGACACAATGGTATAATAGTAGTTTATGAAACTGTTGCATAATAAGGGTTCTTAAAATACGAGCATTACACGAGTGTTTAAGACCAAATTATGTGCAGTTTCATACACTACTTTATCTAATCTCATACATTGGGACTGAATCAACTAAAATACAAAGATCAAAGTTAAGAGTAAGAAAAAAATCCCACGAAATTCAGTAAGTACCTACAATAAAACGTGTCATAGCGCTGAATCCCAGCGCATCACCGCGCTTGCACTGAAGCGGACGGTGTCACAGACAGGTAAAAACAACGCTTTCACTGATCTCAGACATTTTTAAACAAGAATGAAAATTATCCACGAAATCAGTATCTACAACAAAATTCAATGAAAAACCAACACATCACCGGTCATGCGTTAAAGCGGGCGCTGTCACAGACAAGTAAAAATTGGAATGAAAACTTTTTGTATTGCTGTAAAAATGGCGCAACCCCGTTTGTGCGTTCTAATAAAAAAAAAATTGATATGGAACTTCGTTGGTGATATTATTTCTTTGGTTTAAATTGTATCGTAATGGAAAAAAAATACATTATAACATTATTTCTCTAACAAAATAATGTTATAATGTATTTTTTTTAATAACGGTATTGTGTTTAAACTGTTTATATAAAGTATAATATAATCTCGTTTTGAAGTTGATAATGCGAACTTTACTAAGTATATGAGAGTACATAAAATATTGTTATACATACATATTTGAACTTGATTCTTACTTCTCATGTTTCATTCAACTTTATTTACAAGTCACATCTTAAGGTGCTTTAAGTCTAAAACATCCAGAAATGAACTAAGATCTCTGTCTGTAGTAAATGTATGTATTTTGGCCCTGGCCTTGATAAAATTTACCGCAGTTAGTCGTAAATGTATATCCTGATTAACCGTCAACGGCGTCCATCCATAGTCACATAATCAGCGTAGTAGCACTAGCCGCTCCGACCGATTGAGGAATTGCTCGCTGTTTTATTGTGCAGTACGTAGTTCAAAACGGCTCGTTTATATACTACCTATGTCTGCAATGGCGCACCAGATATTGTTAGTTTGATCAGCCAGTTCAGTCACAGTCAGTCAAAAGTAATATGTGTTTATACCATCGATATAATATATATATATATATATATATATATATATATATATATATATATATATATATATATGAATGTCTTTGGTTTATACTTTGAACCAATAGAATATTCTCAATACCCTAACCATCATCATCATATCATCCGAAGGACGTCCACGGCTGGACATAGGCCTCCCCCAAGGGTTTCCGTAGTCATACTAATTCGATTCATATTCAACATATTCAATTTCTATTTCCATACCCTAACCATAGTCTTCGATAACTTGCATTGCTCATAAAGAATTAAAAAAAACAATTGAGATCACTTCTTATCTTCCCGTACAAAGTGAGTTAATCACTGAACACTAATACCTAGGCATATATCTTAATAAAATTGGCATTATGTATTTCCTGTTGTATGTCTGGTTTGCTGAGGATCCTTTCCGTTTTAGATCCAAAATATCGCGTTCTTATTTTATTATAATTAAATAATTAATCGTTAATCAGCACTTGACACCAACAAGATTTGCTAGCGAATATATTTTTTAATATGTTTGATGAGATAAAACAAAAAGGGAACCACTGGAAAACTTCAGGAAGCATTTTCGAAAAATGTAGGGTGTAAAGAATCAGTGTATGACCAAGGCTAAGCCGAATAATTTAATCTTTGGCACGAACTTTTCCTTAAGCTAAGGGCGAGGGAAACCTTAACCATAAAGGAGGGGAGAAAAGCAGAGACCCTTACGGAATATTTAATTCTTTCAATAGAAAAAAAAACATATATCTATCAAATACTGACGTACCTATTAGTGTGTTTAACAAACAAACCTCATTTGCTGATTTTCTTTGATTTGTTGCTTGTTATACGTACTCCACTCCTCCTCAATTTGTGATAAAAATACCCAAATATACTTTTCTTTCATAACACTATATTCTCATCTCTTATCCAAGAGCATCATAAACCACTCACACGAACGTGGCTCATTCTGTAAAAGTAAAACTAATTTAACGCCATCTTATACTTAACATAAATTCTTGCTAACAACTATTATACCTACACCGGGAACAAAGGAGCTGCCTAACAGCGGGGAAGGAAACCCGACCATCCCTGTAGAAGCTTGGCTCATATCTTAATTCATAATTCAATATACACTTCGCTCCACTTTCTGCGGCAAAGTGCAAGCGCGCGAGAAAAAAGCCAGTATGGCAAGCAGCGACGATGGGGGGACTTGTAAAGATTAGAGATGTGCAAAGCAAAAAATATATATTTTGCCGAATAGCCGATTGGTTAAGCTTCATACCAGCCGACTAGTTGGCGTGACAAACCGTCAAGTCACACAAATGATAGCATATTTGGCTTGCTCAATAATTGGTGTAATGCGCACCTTTTAATAATCGTTTCTGTTGTTTATTAGATTCTCTATGCTTGCAGATTTCTTGGGATTTGTTAGCATCACGACCAGAAGATCCAGACAAAAATTCAAAAGTTAAAAATTATTTTGTCATTCAAATTAGTAGGTACCAGAGCATTTCACACAAAACTAGTTATGAAAGTGATGTTAAGGAAAGTTATATCAATTGAAATGTTATAAATAGTTATAATCAACAAAGATTACACAAAAACTACAGCTTTATTTAAAACTTTTTCTAACTTGTAAACTTTTTGTGAAATAAATTTATTATTATTATTATTGTTGAAATAACATACATAATAGTGCGCACCGTGATGTGGTGGTTACGACTACCTTTGTGAGCAATATTGATACTATTAGAGCAGTATTCTGTGAAACTCATGAAATATACTATAGTTGAATCACATTACTCCTGCATTAAGTTACTTACTGTCACTTACGATGATGCCAAGGGCTTACCCAATGTGAATAAAAAAAACTATTAGGAAGATTTTATTTCTAAAGGGTTGATTGATGGATATTGAGAGCATGGTTTAACTTGTGAACATGGTGGTTTAACGTTGTACATTTTTTCAAACCAAAAAATATAAACAAATTATAGTGTGTACAAATTAAAAAAAACCAGTCTGTCGTTGTAGAAGATTATTCTAAATTAAAGCCGAACAGTCAGCTTATTTCGGCTTTTCGGCCAATACTGGGTCGGTACACGTATACAACTCTAGTAAACAGCATAGGGAGGCGCGCCCCCACGGGTGCGCCACGGCACGGGCCACAGGATGGGGGCAAGGGCGTAATCCCTTATCGCGGCCGCCGACCGCGCATCGGCAATTATTATAAAGAGGTGCCATGCCGATGTAAACTTGTGTAAGTACGCGTTAGTTGCTGCTCGGCGTAGCTGCTGGCTGTACATTTATAGTTTGATGCGAGTTCATATATAGGGTGACTTTTAATTAGTTCTTGATAGCAAAGGATATGAATGTACTCGTGATTACAAACAACTTTCCCAAAGAAACTATATGTCAAATATGAAAAAAAAATTTGATCCTTCATACTATTTTGCCGATTTGATAACTTGTTATTTACCTACCGAGGACCAAAATTTTTTTTTCTGATTTGACATATAGTTTCTTTGGGAAAGTTGTTTGTAATCACGAGTACATTCATATCCTTTGCTATCAAGAACTAATTAAAAGTCACCCTATATGTATTTTGAATAGATTTTGATTACTTAGTGCATTATTTAAATAATCAACAAAATAAGCAGCTATGTGTTTATTTAATATAATCAATCAATAACTAAGCCAGTTCTCGAGTAGCCAGCCCTCCTTCTTGAACAGTCGGGTAAAAATAAGAAAGGCGGTTCATTTCGTTATTAAAATTATTATTTATAATTTTTATAAATTACAACTAAATTATCCGAACAAAGATTCGTTGTGGGTAGAAGTGAGAAAAAATACTATCGCTATTTTTTCGTAAATTTGATTATGTACATATTTTAAAGGTTGACTTGCGTGGTCTGAAAAAATAGAGCGGGTCCAAAAATACATTTTTGTATTGTCGTCAGATGGATCTAATAGACAGTATATTATTATATATATTTCTACTTATATTTAAGCGGTGTTAAGCTCCTGAAAGGTGTAAACTCTGTATAACGTCACTCGATATAACGATTCACTCTTTGTAACGTCAAATTTTCTGGCTCCAGTTGGTTTACTTTAACGCTAATTTCTGTCTATATTAACGAAAACTCTCAATTACGTCATACGTCACATAATGCCCGGTCCCTTGAGTGTCGCTATATAGAGTTTACATTGTAAATGTATTTTTATGCCGACATATTATCTAAAATGCCCGCCGAACTAAATTATTATTAACATTCATTGAATTTAAGTCAAAATATTCTTGCAATAATCAACTGCTAGTATCAAGATTACCTAAGTGCCCACGGCCCAACTATAGTAGGTATATATTGTTACTCAAAGTCGCCCAAGCGCATTTCAGGACACCGCATCGCACCGCGGGGCGCGTGGTCGTAACTAGACGTATGTAAGCTACCGTTTTCTAGCCTCTACCGCCCGACCGCAACCGGCCCATATCCGCTGTCCTGTCGCTGCATCCGTCTCACTCGCACCTATGCGCATCTGTTGTGTGTACTCGCTCGCGCGTTAGCACCCGTTTTACATATCCCGCAAGCCCGCACTTGTGCCCGCACGCTCCGGGCAAGACAGGAGGAAGGAAAATTTATAAGTAGGTAGGTACCTAATACCAAAGATGATCTGTGCGTAACACACGAAGTAACTAGTATCTCATTGTGGTAATACGTAGAAGTTTTTGACGAAAGGTGGAATTCATTACATTATTTTTTTTTATTTGTGTGCGTTTGACTGCAGCTCAAGACAGGAGGAAGGAAAATTTATAAGTAGGTAGGTACCTAATACCAAAGATGATCTGTGCGTAACACACGAAGTAACTAGTTTCTCATTGTGGTAATACGTAGAAGTTTTTGACGAAAGGTGGAATTCATTACATTATTTTTTTTAATTTGTGTGCGTTTGACTGCAGCTCACCTGATGGTAAGTGATGATGCAGTCCAGGATGGTACACGCAAACTCAAATAATAATTATGCAATACAATTCAATGCGGTTTATTTTGACCTTAAAAACAGAATGTTAGTTAGTTAAAATATTTCATTTTTAGAGGGGCGGGAGGCTCGTGGGGGTGGGCTACAACTCATGAAACTGAACAACTTTTATTCTGCAACAATTCTGAAATCACAATAATATTTTAGATTTCCCGTACAAGCTCGCGAATTAGCTAATCGATAAGAACTAAATCATCCATCATCATATCAGCTGAAGGACGTCCACTGCTGGACAAAGGCCTCCTCCAAGGATTTCCACGACGACCGGTTCTGCGCTACCCGCATCCAGCGGCTTCCCGCGAACTTCACCAGGTCATCAGACTACCGAGTGGAGGCCAGCCTACGCTACGTTTTCCGGTACTACATACACGACTTCATTTCCCCAGTTAAATTCCACCTTCGGTCAACGAGACGCAGGTTCCACCCCTTTGTTGTTGATATTCAGCCTATCCGCACGAAGCGTTACGCTTCCTCATTTATCATGCGGACAGTGATGCAGTAGAACTCCTTCCCTGCATCTATGTTTCCCGACTCTTACAATTTGGGGATCTTCAAAGCGAGAATGAATAGGCATTATTTGAGTTTGCGTGTAACATCCATGACTATATCGTCATTTTCTATCAGGTGCGATATAGTCAAACGCATTCAAATTTTTAATGTATAGGTATAATATTTAGAATGATAAACTGACTGACCGATAAATCAACGCACAGCCGAAACTGCTGAACCTAGAGACATAAAATTTTGCACATAGATACTTTATACAGTGTAGGTATAATTTTGAAAAATAAATTACTGAGGAATACACTGAGGAATAATTTTGGAAAAATGCCACGGGTACGGGTAAAAACGGGATCTGTGCGGCCGAAGCCACAGGCAACAGCTAGTAAAAAATAAGAGTAAAAATAACTAAAACCCGACTACGGAAAATCTTTACGGAAAAGTATGAAAACAGGAGTTTCCCGCCTGAAATATAACCTAGCATAGGACAATATAGCCTTTATTTTTCCTTTTATCTGGGGTAACAGCCGTTGTGGCAAGCCTTAATGATAGGTACACATATGATGTATGATAACGATAGTTAAGGCTTTTGAAACCTGAGTTGTTTTCGGTATAGGGAGAGACAAAGATACGGCTTGAGTGTAACCTACAATTACCATTTCGACGACAAAGCCCTTGCAGCAAAATACCTACATCAAATTGTACAACGACCGATTCTGCGCTGCCCACATCTAGTCGCGACCTTCACCAGGTAGTCGTGCGTGGGAAGCCGCGGAGGAAACCTTTGTCCAGCAGTAGACGTCTTTCGTCTGATATGATGAGGGCGTAGCAAAAAAACACTGGGTTTTTTTTCTTATCAGTATTAACCCTTCGCTACCAAAGGACGCACCTATTGTGCCATACGTGTGTCCACTGTTTACTTTTCGTTACAAAGAGGAGCTCCATACCGGAGTAACTACTATCTCATCTGTGTCTATACTACGATAGCACAGATGAGATACTAGTTACTTCGTAAACGATAGCTTTTCATGTGAGTACTTTATAAGCTGGCACTATTTTTGTAGGCGCTTAACGTAGGTTTTTTTTTATTAAAAATTTGAGTGCGTTTGACTTTATCTCACCTGATGGTAAGTAACGATGTAGTCGAGGATGGTACACGCAAACTCAAATAATGCCTATTCACTCTCGCCTTGAAGATCACCAAATTGTAGGAGTCGGGAAACACAGACGCAGGCAAGGAGTTCCACTCCATCGCTGTCCGCATAATAAATGAGGAAGCGTAACGCTTCGTGCGTGTAGGCTGAATATCAACAACAAAGGGGAGGAACCTCCCCCTGCGTCTCGTTGACCGAGGTATTCTACTGCAAGGGCTTTGTAGACCAAATGCAAATTATGGGTCACACTCAAGCGCGTATCTCTGACCCTTCCTATCCCGAAAACAACTCAGGTTTCAAACCGGTTATTACCAATGTAATAAATAATACATACAAGGCTCACGCGCTGCGGGTCATAAACGTAATGAATGGTGCCAGCGCGAAGGGTTACAATTTTCGTGGACCATAGCCGACGATTGACGTTGGTTTAAATTGTACTTACTGTTTTTATTTTAATTTTTTCTTTACTTTTGCTGACGAGATTTTTTTGTCTATTCCCTGCTCTTTTTTTGATAAAATCGAAGCACAAACTACCTAAAGCACAGATTACTAAATAGTTACTTCGTCCAAAGCGCATTACTCGTATTTTTAAAAATCTAACATATCCCGACTCGACAATATTTAAAATCAGGCCAGTAAATTTGTCAGTGCAAATCCTGGCCTGGTGGAAATATTTATTATGAATTGCGGGCGGTACGCCGCCGGCCGTCGCTGCGTGAGCCGTTCCCCGCGCTTGAGCGCTTTTAATTTACGACTGCTGCTCACCAAACGCCAACACGTTATTGATTGCTCAGTAAACGTTTAGTAGTGTGGGCACAGCGCTACGGTTTAAAAAGTTACTTATTAAGTTATTATTTTTAGTTAGACTTGTTATCTGCTAACTCATCTACAGTGAGTTTAACCACAGATTACTAAATAGTTACTTCGTGTTTAACCGCCCTCTTGACGCAATGATTATAGTCCATTCGCTTCACACCAGGAGGTCGCTGTTTAGATTCCAGGCGGGTTCAACTTGTAAGACTCAGTTTGGTCGGTATTAGGGTATTTTCTAAGACCGTCTGGCTAGCTACCACCATCTTACTAAGCTTGCCGCAAAACATAAGTGTTACCAGCATTACACGTCACGTGTAACATCAAATGAGATGATGCCAAGGGTTCATCACCTGTGAATTTAAAGAAAAAAACAATGGATTAAATAATAATAAGTGATAGCTTTTGTGACATATAAAATCTTCTGATGATAGATGCCTCCAAGGTAGGGTTACCAGATCCGCAAATAAGTTTTCCTGGCAAAATCCCTGCCTCAGCAATATTTTTATTGATATTTCGGCAGAAAAGTATTTTATTTTAAAAACTCGCGGGTGAGCCTGAATATGAGTGTGACAGGCGGTGTGGCGGGCGGGGTGCAGTGCGTAGGTGCGTGCGTACCGCGGCAAGGCACGATGACAAACGACGCCGACGCAGCCCGCACACTGGGATTGATATGAAAGACCAGGAGTTGCTGAAAGCAATATCCAGCAATGAAAAGTACGAGGATCAGATGAATAAATAATCAATTAATTTATTGTTATTTATTAGATTTCATTCTTTGATTATAATTTAATTTCTTACATTTTCTCTTTTTTTATTCCTGACAATTTCCAATTTTCCCTATTTTCCTGACATACAGCTAAGATTCTGGACATGTCAGGAAAATTCCTGTCATCTGGTAAGCCTACTCCAAGGAGACTTTCTTTAAGGCTCCTCCGTCCCAAAAATTAGCAACTCGATTCACGATGTTTCAAACATCGAACGAAATAGATGCAACGTGGATGTTACGTCAATCGCTGCGTGCGAAAATTGAGGTTTTTAATTCATCATTATGTATAAAATAAGAATAATTTCCAAAAAGTATAAAAACGATATATATATAATTTTAAGTATATTGTTTTGTAAAAGAGTTCATAAATTATCATGATTTGATTAAAATTGCAACAATTCTATAGTTACAACTAGAAAAAAACAAGGGTGCAATAAGATTTTTTTTTCTTTAGTTCTATGTCTTAAAATAGAATTCGAGGAAATCAAAATCACTCCTCATATCCTGTAAATTACAAAACATTTATTTTTCGATAAAAAAATCCTTAGTTGAAGTAAACAGTGATTACAATGGTGGTCGTTGGCGGCGCTATAAGCCTTATCTACCCATTGCTCGGTTCTATTAGGCAAATTACCAGTGGCCCGTCTTCTAGTATCAAGATTGGTTGGCGTCTTCGCTTTCAGGATTCGGTTCCGTCCGACTGACGACGTCGCCGATGTCTGAGAGTATTAACGACTGTACGAGACTCGAGACCTGCCTCGGGACTCACGAGTCGTTCGGGCGGAAGAATTTCTGCTACCCCGTTACGGGCGGGTGGCGCAGCGTCGGAAACTTGTACGTATTATCTGACATTAAAGAATATAACCCTCTAATGTGTGGTTTTAAGGAGTAAGAATGACAACAAAAAGCCAATAGCATACTTTTTAAACTACTACCTAATCAAAAGACATGTTCACTTTATGCTGTCCCTGTAATATCAAGAGTTTTTTTTACAAGCTTTTATTTAGTTTTACCTGTCCCCGGTGTCTGTAATAAAATCTTGCAAGGTAAATTTGACCCACTTTCCGGTTTCCGATTGAGCTAAAATTTTGCATGCATATGTATATCGCGTGACAATACAAAGGTAGAAAAAAACCGGGGAGAGTTTGTATCATATCGTACAAGAAAAAAATTCGAGCGAGACCAACAGTACTCGCATATGATGTGTAACATGTGACAAAATACTTTAGGTTAGTTAGATTTGATGACGATATTGTACCTGGGTGGCGGATCTGACAGTAACGAAAAAAACCGACCAAGTGCGAGTCGGACTCTCGTAAAGTAGAATTCCGCGCTTCGCGACTTCCTGTTACACATTTCCGTCCCATGTTACACATTTCCGTCCCATTTCACGAAATCACTCCCACAAATTGCAGGAAAGCGAGAGCAAAGATGTTACACATCAATAAAAATTACGTGCCCCCCCCCTTAAAATTTATTTTTGTTATTTGTTGTTAAAGCGGCAACATAAATACACACTGAGAAAATTTGGTCTAATAATTACGGTTTATAAAATACAGTCCGCTTATAGACTGACGGACGGAAAGCGGAGGCTTATTAATAGGGTTCCGTTGGTCACCCTTTGGGTACGGAACCCTAAAAGTACTTTTTTTCAGAAATATCTACTGCCAAAGTGCTCATTACAAAACTCATTACAAAGACATACTGTAGCTGTAAAATTAAATAAATCAAATGCATTATCTGTTCTTTGCCAATTAAAAAAACATTTTAAGATAAAACATTCAGGATTGGAAGTAATCTTTCCACATTTTATTAGGAAAACGTCCTTCTGTTGACAAACTTAACTTATGGTTAAACGGGTGTTAGTAAATTTAGGTTATATTTAACGCTTTCGAAATAATTTTGAGATAATATTTGAACGAAGCGTCGGTGGCTCAACCGGTAACGACTCGGTAGTCCTAACCAGAGGTGCCGGGTTCAAATCCGGACGGCCAATGTACCAATGAGTTTTTTGAAACTTACGTACATATACTCTCCGATTGCTTTAACGGTGAAGGAAAACATCGTGAGGAAACCTGCACAACACACCTGCGAAGAAACTCGAAGGTTGTGTGTTACGTCGATCAACCCGCACTGGGCCCGCGTGGTCGATTAAGGCCCGATCGCCCTAATTCAGGGTAGGCTCGAGCCCCTCGGTGGGGACATATATGAGCTGACATGATGATGTAGATGAATATTTGAAACACAAGTGCAGTGATATACAAGCACCAGCTCTTAGAGCTGCTAGTGTATTAACTAAATAATAATAATTTGAGTCTGCCTGAAGATGGTGTTCGAAACCGGTCGCTGACAAATTATAACGTGTAGTTTTATTTAATTTCTGTGGAATTAGTGTAAATGTATACCAAAATGAGTGAAAAATAATAATATATGAATTGTTTGTCGTAATTTAAAAAAGGGACTGTCAACGAGTGTATTTTGAACACACCATTCGAGCGACAATGCGAGATGGATTTATTACGCAACAAGCATTCGAAAATTGTCAACAGGCTTCTTGTAAAATATGTCAAATTTTTATAATATAATTGTCTAGCTGTCCCGGCGAACTTCGTACCACCTTACACTACACTACACTACCCTATCCTACACTACACTACCCTACCCTACCCTATACTACCCTACACTAGCCTACCCTACATTCCTTCACCTGACAATAACGAAATCAACAAAAAAGAATGAGCGAAATCGGTCCAGCGACTTGAGCTGAAATTTTGCATGAATATGTATATCGCGTGGCACTAAAAGCTTGTACCAAAAAGCTTATAGGTTTTTCGAAAATTATTTTAGCCTCGGTCCATCCTGAAATTCTATTCTAACTATTGGTGAAAGATTTTTTTTATCAGATGAGTAGTTTCGAAGAATAACCCCTACATACAAACAGACAATCCTTACTTCTTTATAATCTTTATATTTAAAAATGAATCTCTATTTCGATTGGTCATCGCATCACGCGTGAACGGCTGGACTCCAGCAAACTGAGTTTTAACTACATTTCTTTCCGATAGAGGAGTACTAACTAATATATATACTGTGATAGAGGTTTGTTTGTAAGAGGACACTTTTATACGTTCTAATACAAGCAAATATCCTGGCGAAGGGATGAAGAGGAAAAGAAGCTTTAACTGGTTACAATCAAAATGCATGGTTGGATATCGATACGCGAATCAATCGGATAAGTACTGCAAAGGTGCTGTCGAAATAATCCAAATAAGGCAAAAGCAGGAAAAAATTCAAAAATAATACAGATCTTACGACATTGATAAAATATTTATTTTCGATAAATCACATCTGTTTATTTTTACATAATAATCTAGTACTGGCACGTTCAGATATCTATTTCAAAGCTTATTTGAGGTATATTTTCGAAGTTCATATTCTGAGACACTCGTGGTATCTATATACTGGGTAACCTAGGTTTACTTAATTTCAAGTAGTATATAAACGCAAAAAAATGACTTTTGTATAATAAAAGAATCCCAATTCCCATCAAAGTTACTTATTTATTGCACAGCAAAATACTAACCTGAAAATATAATTAATTTAGGATCGTGACGCACCACTATCACTATATACCTACGTATAGCGTTTATCTGGTTTAAACAAAACTGTTTTATTATTTCGTAAGAAAGATCCGCCACCCAGGAGGGGGCGAGGGCGAAGCTCCTTGACGGTATAATCACTCACAGCTAGCCGAACCTATTTTCGCACACTTCGCTCGCTCAACTCTAGTCCAGTTGAGAAGGATAAATAATTTGATGTGCAATCAGTATTCTGAATATGATTGTCATATATAAACGATAAAAATAAATTTGTAGGTGATTAGTTGTCTGATGTGCAACTAAAAATGTTCCTTATATAAGTATATTAGTGTTACATTGACCACGATTTACGGAATAAAAGCAGTTATATCAAATATTTACTTACAAAAACAAAACCTTTAACTTGTTAACAAAAATCATCGAAATAAACAGCTGTGGCACCAGTAAATATTCGTATGTTTAAATTACATGTACCTGTCAAAACAAACGCTGATCAAATATTTACTTACAAAATTAAACAATACACCCCCTTAGTGCCTTATAATCTTTAACTGGATAAACAAAAAGTCATCGAAATAAACAACTGTGGCACCAGTAAATATTCGTATGTTTAAATCACATCTACCTGTCAAAACAAACGCTGATCAAATATTTACTTACAAAATTAAACAATACACCCCCTTAGTACCTTATAATCTTTAACTGGATAAACAAAAAGTCATCGAAATAAACAGCTGTGGCACCAGTAAATATTCGTATGTTTAAATTACATGTAAAGCCTGTTCGCTTAGATAGTGTCGCTCGCCCTTTGTAAACACTGACAGCGCGTGCCGCTGCGTGTCAAAGAACGCCGCCTTGACGTCAAAAAATGCTGACACATGTGTATTACTTGATTTGCATCTGTCACTTACCATCAGGTGAGATATAGTCAAACGCACTCAAATTTATAATTATTTTTTTTAACTATTTAGATTTAATAGGGATGACCAATGCTAGTTATCTGATTTACTTTTTATCATCTGTCAAAAACGACATTTTGTTCTAAAAATGTTTGAAATACCTAGGCGTGACGTTATAGTTTTGCAGCGTCATTTATGTACTCATTTTGTAATTTTGGTGAATTATAAATCAAAGACTTAATGGAAAACAAAACTAGTAAGGTTTTCCGAAGTTTAAGTAGGAGGGCAATTTAGTGCTAAAGGGTTCATAATTTATTTCTGATGCTGTCGTCATCCCTATTCTTGCATTTTGTTTAAACGAATGACACTATCTGAGCGAATCGACTTTACATGTACCTGTCAAAACAAACGCTGATCAAATATTTACTTACAAAATTAAACAATACACCCCCTTAATGCCTTATAATCTTTAACTTGATAAACAAAAAATCATCGGAATCAATAACAGTGGCACCGATATAATTATATTACACGTACTACCTGTTGTGACATTATTTTCTACTATAGTCATCTATCACACTTTAAATAAATTCGATAGAATGGTAGTTCGATCGAGTAGCTACTTGTATTGTGGGTAACTAACCTTCGAAATAATTTAAAAATATAAAAAAACACAGCCAAAACACTGAGATCTCTACTTTACTTCTTCTATAACATCGATCGAACGATTTAATGACTAGTACTTATATTACCCAAAGGTAGGTAACCTACAAAAGTTGGCGGAAGTTCGGAAATCCACAGACGTGCGCTAAGTCGGTCGCTAAGTACTGCAATTGTGACTTAGATACACACGTATATTTTGTACTGTTTAGATTATTTGTGTCTACGTAGTTGTACCTTTAAAATATATAATATCTACACATCCATAACATTTATAAGTACGCACCATTCTAACATCAATGACAATGAGTATACTAGGAGATGAGCAAACAGAGACTACGATAGAACGTTCCGATTAAAACCAAAATACAGTGTAAACTCCATTGGACAAAAAATAAACTCTCCAAAAAGTCGAAATTACTTGACATAGGTTGGTTGGTTTACCCTTGTTATTTATCCATACTTGATGCACTCTATGTAGCATCATACCCACTATAAATCGCTAAAACATACAGGGTGTAATAAAATTAGTGTAGGACATGTTAACTGGGGTTGCTACTCAACATACTGAACAACTTTTCCCATGTAACCCATAGTCACTAATCAAAAAAAATTGGACACTTCGTGGACACTTCAAACAAAAATGCACAAAATCTGTCGATCGGCTGATCGATTTGTATGAAGAGTTTTTTTTTGCGATTTCAGCAGTCATAGAACAAAAGTTTTTCAGTATGATGAGCCCCTATTAAAGGGACCTAAACCACTTTTGTTACAACCTGTATAGCAAATATACATTACGTTTGAGTTGTTTTAAAAAGGTTTTTTTAAGTTGCCGCAAATAGGCAGTGCGTAAGTTCTTTTGTTTAACTCGAATTAGGATACTGGAGCAGCATAAAACATCAGAAGAAGATAACAGATTTTACGCCCTAATGTTATGTGAAATTGGGGCATGTTTTTTTGTAAATCCTTATCCTTAATAATATTATAAATGTGAAAATGTGTTTGATTGTTATCTTTTCACGCTTCAATCTTGATGTTTGGCATGCAGTAAGCCTGTGTCACGGGGGAGGACATAGGTTACTTTTTATCCCGTGAAAAATAGCATAGTCCGATGCAGTTCCTGAGGGAACTGAAAAAATAATCTTTTTTTGGTTAGTATCTGTAACATCGCAACGCAACAATGGATATTGTTGTGTTTTTTTGAACAGAGATGGTTGAGGGAGTAGCAAATGGCATAGACTACTAATCAGAATAGCCTGATCTAGGATAGGGATAACATCCATAACAATAATGTCCGAGCTCGCGAGCCACTTTCTGCTCGCGCACCACTCACCCTCAAAGACCGTCATGAAATGATGTCCACGCGGTCGAAACCGCGGACAAAAGCTAGTAAATAAATAATTCAAACTCCGAATAATGCGATAAAGTACTAAGATTTAGTCCCTCAGTGTCGCAATGTAGAGTTTACACTGTTATTTATTATAAAGATGTAATTGAATCGCTTGTTTTCATCATCATCATCATATCAGCCGAAAATCGTCCATTGCTGGACAAAGGCCTCCCCCAAGATTTCCATGAAGACCAGTCCTGCGCTGCCCGCATCCATCGGCCTCCCGCGATCTTCACCAGGTCGTCGGTCCACCGCGTAGGAGGCCTTCCTACGCTACGCTTTCCGGTGCGCGGTCGCCACTCGAGAACTTTACAACGAACACAAATAGAAAATAGCAAGTTAACAATATTCATAAAAAAACTGCATAACTTTGATTTCTTGTATGGAATAAAATAAATTATCTTGTTTAATTTATAGTTTCAATTATTTGGAAAACAGAAAGTAAAAAAAATAAGATCTTGTTAAATACATATTATGTATAAGAAAATTTGGACTGGTGTTGTTTGGAAAACTAACTTGGACAAGTGTTGTTTGATAATTGGACAAGTGTTTTTTGGTAACTATACTCTTTGGTCATATATAACGTAGAGTTGCGTTGTGGTTGCGTTCGTTGTTCACATACAATAAAACACTAGTCCAGGACAAGTGGGGTTTGGGAACGAAGCTATAAAGTTTATGGTTTACGAACTTACTTTTTGAAGAGACAAGGTGTGTTTTAGTTTCAAAACCTTATGTCTCTTGATAAATAGAAAATATTGCCAGCATAAAAAAATCTAATTTACGCGGACTAGTGTTCATTGGAAAACAAGTGATTCAATTGTGGTGATACTGAGCAAATTCATTAATGGACATTCAAGTAGAACTCTAAAACCCTGCATAGTCCTTAGTCTTCAGCTTCTAAAACAATTGAATTCTCAATTTTGACATCCCGGCTCATAATATCATCCGTGGAATCGTTTTGTGCAGCAATGCTAGTATCCTCGAAAGCACTCTGCGATGCCATGCTTACCAGAATACCATTTGAAAGAGTTTGTACGGGCGATAGTTCGTGGGATGGACTAACGTAGCTGTATTGCTGATAAACAGCTTGAATCCTCGCAGCATTAACCAAAGTCTGGATCTTCAACTGTGTATCCAAAGCCAAGCTCAACGGGAGCTTTCTCAGTTGACTCGCAATGAGTTTCCCAAACATTTCGAACTCGTTCTCATTTCCATTCTCAGAATACTGACTCAAATCCTGTGGCATGTCCGAGTGATCTCCGTTTTTGTCTTCGTTGTTAAGTTTCTTTTGTTTTGTTGACATTGGGTAAATTGTTGCTAGTGAGGTAGTCAACGGCGTTGCTATGCCGACAGGTGGGTTGAGGAATGAGGTATTAGAAGAGGGCAGAATCGCAAAAGTGGACGCGGCCTGATTTAGTCCAAATGGTGTATTGGGGCGCGGTGAAGGCGTATTCAATACGTATGGAGTCGAAGATCGATTTGAACTTCGTCGTTTACGCGGAATTCTTTTATCAGGTGATTTTCGTTCGCTTAAGTCCTGGACAGCGTCACTGTCGTCACTTGCCGCCGGCATCTCGAGCAAACTGTTGTCCACCTACAAAAAAATAAAATTCATTCATCAATTCAGTTCATTGTCAAGGCTGCGAACTTACAGCGCATGTTCAGATTCCAGATATTGTAAACAAAATATTATAGACTCACCGAGCTCGGTGTGACGATTGCCCGTAGAAACCTGTCTGCGTGTTCGAACCACGTGACGCTCGGCCGGTACGCATGCGCGCCAGCCTTTCTCGCCGCGCGAATCTTCTTCAATTCGACACTGTACGACGACCGGATATTCTTTATCTTATTTTTCAATTCCTTGACAGTAACATCGACTAGATTCAGTGCGTGTATTATCTCCACGTAACCTTGCTCCCTAATTTTCTTGTTTTTGTAATGTTCCGATACCGGATTCCATAGATATTCACGTTTCTCGTACTCAATGATCATTTGTATGGTCAGATCTTCACTCCATTTCGGGTTGGCTAGTATGGCTACCATGTTTACAACATGCTATATTAATTATTTTGGCACGGGGGTTTTTGTATAAATTGTTTTGTGCTGTGTTAATTCGCGTGTTTGTGATAAATCGTACTAGGCGCACAGAAGGGTGCGGGCGGTTCGCACGCGCGCAGCATACTAAAAGCACGTCGATGGGCTAGGGCCGGCGGGTGCGGGGGGCAGCCTATTTCGGGAGCAGCCGGACCACGCAGCCGCGTGCTGTGAAGCGTGCTGTTTCCTCTTCGCACAGCTCGGAGGCTGGGCTCGAGTGAAACGGAAGATTTGTGGCCGTCGTCGTCGGCCCGACCTGTGAGGGTTCACACTAGTAAACCTCTCGCACACAGGCGCCCTTACCATTTTCGAGCCTGTAATCGCCAATAACCGATCACTTATATAGATGATGGATTATGATTACCTATTCGCTCGTTTAGGTGAAATGGTAGACAGCCGAGAAAATCTCAAAGGGATTAAAAAATCTTAGTACGTAAACGATTACAGCCTAGAAAATTTTATATTTGTCACCGAGTAGATAATTCATACTTCTATGTAGTTACATATTATGTATAATATTTTTATACTATATGGTCTAACAAAATTAGCTAAAACTATTTTTTTAAGGGCAAGTTCAGTACCTACATGAAACTTAACAACTTTCCACAAGAAACCTATGTGGTCAGTCAATTCGAAAAAATGTTTTGGACTTTTATACAACTTAAACCACCAGCTGATAGATATCTATGGGAACTCCAAAATTTTTTTCGAATTGACCAAAAGTTGTTCAGATTCATGTACTAACTAACCTTTTCCTGAAAATAATTTCAGCTAATTTTGTTAGATCTTATATGCAATAAATAAATTAATTATTTAGGTAGGTAGGCTAGGTACACAGGACAGCACATCCAGCTATAACTCGTAGTGCGATTCTGATCCATACCCATTCGGCATAAGAACGGTACAAAGTCCAAAGTGTGTAGCTTGATGTGCTGGCCTGTGTACATCAATTTTTATAATTTGTATTGAAAAACTAAAAAGGTGAATGTGTAAACAAAACAGAAGTTAAAAAAAAATGGCGATCCTCCCTCCACGTGTGTACAATGTCTGAATGTCTGTGATCATGGAGATGAGGCGTAGCGGGCGGCGAGGCGCGCGGGGCGCGGGTCACACCGTCCGCTGGCACTTGCCCGAGCCGCCTGTTTACCTGCCAGCCAGTCGACCGACAGTGATATACAGCCTCCTTGCAGAACAGACTTCTACAGTACTACATGTATGTATACTGTAATTCACGAATGTGGGCCGCACGGCCGTACGGCCACAGATTACTAAATAGTGGTACGGCCCGCAACCCGCACGCACACAATGCAAGGTATTGTAAGATTATTTTGATGGCCTCCGTGGCGTAATGGTTATTCCATTCGCTTTACACTAGGAGGTCGCGGGTTCGATTCCGGCGGGGTCAACTTGTAAGACTCGGTTTGGTTGGTGGTAGGGTATTTTCTAAGCCCGCCTGGCTAGCTACCACCATCTTATCTAAGTCTTGCCGCCAAACATCAGTGTTAACAACATTGATGTGTTCCGGCTTGAAGATAAGATAGCCAGTTCTCCATTGCATTGGGGAATCTTGGTAAGCCCGCTTCCATCTTCGGCATCATTGTCACTTGCCATCAGGTGAGATGATACCAGGGCTTACCAATTGTGAATAAAAAAAAAGATACGACAGCAAACGAAGGGTCATTTTATTTTTAACCGACTTCAAAAAAGGAGGAGGTACCATGTTCCACTGTATGTTTTTTTATGTATGTTCACCGATTACTTTGTCCACAAGTCGGAGACAGCAAAGCCATCGAATCTAAAACAGTAGATAAGTAAGTAGCTTGATGCTGGTATTTGCCTTAAAAAAAATTGTAAGTCCTTAATTTGATTCGTACCTATCTTTGATTTCGTTATTAATGGTTATTTTTATGTATTTATTTGTTAAAAAAAATATTATTTCATGCTTTTGAGTGAATTTATTTATAGGTACTTAGTTTTTTTTTCTATTAACATTTCTTTTAAATCTTTTGATTGATTGTTTTATCCATTTTGTACTATCTCTATTTATTTAATTAATACTTTTGATTATTTTTAGATATACATTACATTTCTATTTCATTTAAATTGAATTCAACTCTGAATAATGGGCGATATCATTTAAATAAGTTATTTATTGCAATTTCTTGGCGAAACTGAAAACTCTAGACCAGTGCGTGCATTACTAGCTTTATCAGCCTATTCAGCCCTTTTATAACGCACAGTGCACAGTTTATAACGCCACCACCCGCTCTGTCGCGCTGCTGCAGCTGCATTCAAATTGATGCGTATAGCCGCATACTGAGGCGCACTTTCTTTATTAAAGTTCAGCGCGAAGCGTGACTTCACTAAGCTAATTATTATACAGCCCTCTTAGGACTAGCGAATGCCTTTGTTACGGGAATGTAGTTTAGGTACCAAGCAATTTTTAATACTACTCTTACTTGAGACAAACGTGCGCTTTTGTGCACCTCATAAAAACCTTTTAAAATGTAACAATCACTGCGAAAAGATGGAAGAATAGAAAATGTAACAATCACTAAAAAGATCCAAGAATAGGAAAATGCAACAATCACTGAGAAAAGATAGAATTCAATTCAATTCAATTCATTTATTTGTTCAAGAATTCGGTACAGTTTGGTGTTAATTGTGTTGAAGTGAGCGAACTCAACCTTAAACTATGGTGTACAAATATTACTTTACATTAAAAAATCGTATTTTCTATTACATTTTAATTATTAATATAATTTATTAATTTAAAAAGACATAAATATTTCAAGCAGCAACACATTTAATTTTATTTATTATACCTATTTAAAAATAAAATCACTTTATTAGTTCAAAAATATACAAATAATGATTCATGAAATAAATTTTAAGTGTATTAATCAACAAATAATAACAAAAATTAAAATAAAGTTTAAGAAAAAGCATAGTTATTATAAATGTCCATCTCTCTTTGAAACTATAAAAGATTAAATAAAATATCACCAAATCACATTATTAATAGTAAAAAATTCATCAATGGAATAGAAGCAGTGCTGTAGCAAATATTTTTCAGTCTCACTCTAAATAATTGTAACGGATACTCTTTCATATCATCTGGCAGAGCATTATAAGTTTTGATACACATGTAATGTACATTATTTTGACAGAGACTTAAATCTACTTTTGGGTTATATAATTTATGACCATATCTAGAGCTGTGGATTTTCATTTATTTCTTCGTTTTAAATAAATGAGATTTTTTTTTAATAAGGAAAATAAGGATTTAGTATATATACAGGGTGTTACAAAATTGGTGTAGGTCCCGTTAACTGGGGCTTCTACTCATCATACTGAACAACTTTTGTTTCACGACTTTGCTGAAATCGCAAATAAATGTTTTCTTTATACAAATCGATCAGCTGATCGACCAATTTTTTGCATTTTAGTATGGAGGGTTCAAATTTTTTTTCGAGAATTGACTATGGGCTCCTTGGGGAAAGTTGTTCAGTATGATGAGTATAACCTCGGTTAGCGAGTCCCATATTTTTTACACATTTTGTTACACCTTGTATACTTTGCCTTTATGTCATAGTAAACTTATGTTACACACTGTACATCAATAAATAGGTACAATATGACTAAAGTACGTTCCGAAAATTAGCAGCAGTACACCCGAACGGAGTTCTGGAAATGTATTGAAGGATAAAACAATTTTACAAAAAAAATAAAATTGAATAGGTATTTTTTTATGTGGAATTTATCATTAATTTTAAACACTTTCAGTATTTTTAGAATCGTCGCCTAAATTTATATTTAAAGATTGAACAAATTACGCGCGATTGCGCGATCCCGTCCGGGTGTAACGTCAGCGGCGGCGCGATTGAATTCAGGGCGGCCCCTTTGTCTCTACCGTATGTCGCGGCATTTATAAAAGATGCAGCCAATTCAGCCAACGAACCATAAATCAACCATAGTTCTATAAGATAGATCAACTTACAGTCTTCCGTACGATATATACTACCCTTCTGTTCCTATCTTTCCATCTTATACAATTATGAGCAAACCTATGAATAATATATAATCCCCCTCACTTTTTAAACGTCAGTATCACCCTTCAAGAGAGCCCCTCTGTCGCCCCTCGCCATCTTCCTCTACATGTCACCGTTTAAGCAAAGGCCCCTTGGTCACAGTATTACGATATGGCTTACAGTAGCGCAACGCCTATGACGTCGCACGATGCCGCCACTGCGTAGGTACTAGCAGTAACTAGTATCTCATCTGTGGTACTAGCCTGTAGCCAGCCTAGCAAACTCGCGGAGTTTGCCAGGTTGTGCCCCGCCGCCCGCTGCCCCGCAAGTCAAAATCGAAATCAAAATAATTTATTTTATATAAGTGTTTAAACACACTTTTAAATAGTCAAAAAAAAACTTATTGTATATTACAAATAATGTCATGATTCAGATTACAGTCTCAGGTAATAGTAACTGTTATAGAATCAACATATATAAGGTGTAATAAAATTAGCTGAAACTATTTTATTTGGTGCTTCTACCCATGAAACTGAACAACTTTGCCCATGGGACTAATAGTCATATAGTCAAATCACAAAAAAAAATTGGCTCTCCCATACTAACGCGATCAGCTGATCAGCCAACTTAGTATGGGAAGTTCAAATTTTTTTTTGAGATTTGACTATGGGTTTCATGAGGAAAGTTGTTCAGTTTCATGGGTAGGAGCATCAGTTAAAATTGTTTCAGCTAATTTTGTTAGACCTTATATATCTTTGTCATTTACATAATCTATTATTTTAATTATAAAATAATTATTATAACTAGTTTGTCAGAGAATAAATTCAAGACTCATGTCACTTTAGAGCACAAGCATTTTTTGACATGAGTCTTGAATTTATTCTTTGACAAACTAGTTACATTTTCTGGAATTTTATTGTAGAATCGTATACAGTGACTTTGACACAAATGAAGTTTTAACCTTACTCAGTCTCGAAAAGGCTATGTCTATTTTATTTATATTTCTTAAATTCAAATTATGCCTGTCACTATTTTTAGGAAATAAATGTAAATTCTTACGAACGTACATGATGTTTTCACATATAAATTGACTAGCAACAGTTAAAATATTGATTTCATTGAACTTATTCTGTAACGACTCACGTGATTGCATCTATTAGATTTCGCGGATAGCTCTTTTCTGCAAGATGAAAATAGTTTCTTTATAAGCCACAGTAAGATGCCATAAGACATAAAAGTACATAAGTAGTACCCTTCCGTTGCTCTGCGTAAGTACATTAGTTGCACTACTATAAGCCGCTATAATGTAATACTGTGCCTTGGTGTTCGTGAACAAATAAGCAGATATGCATGTGTCAACTGCAAATCGGCGGTTTTGGGATGTAATCCGTCGCCTTCTGGCAAAGTCAAGTACAAAATCTGAAGAAGGACCATATCCATAATTGGCGACTGGCTCGGCTTTTTGCCAAATTCGGAGAAACGCTTGTTGTTAAAGAAAGTCACGTCTTGGTTTTATGTTGAATTATATCTTGTTATATGTTAAGACGTCTTTACGATCTTTACGACCCAGATACCGCAGTGTCTTAAGACAAAGGTCTTCGACCAGTGTGTGTTGCCAGTCGGAACTGAGACATGGTCGCTTACTATGGGTTATTAAGAAGAAGGCTCAAGGTCACCCAAAGGGCAATGGAGCGTGCTATAATGCTCGGAGTTTCTCTGCGTGATCGAATCAGAAACGAGGAGATCCGTAGGAGAACCATAGTAACTGACATAGCTCTCAGAATTGCTAAACTTAAGTGGCAGTGGACGGGGCACATATATAGCTCGTAGAACAGATGGCCTTTGGATCAGTAAAGTTCTCGAGTGGCGAACGCGCACCGGCAAAGGTAGCGTAGGTAGGCCTCCCACTCGGTGGACCGATGACCTGGTGAAGGTCGCGGGAAGCCGCTGGATGCGGGCAGCGCAGAACCGGTCGTCAGGGAAATCCTTTGGGGAGGCCTATGTGCAGCAGTGGATGGTTTTCTTGGGGAAAGTTGTTCAGTTTCATGAGTGGAACTAAATAAAAATTAAAAATACACCCTGGACACTTCATACAACGGGCCAGAATTGAATTTCAAAAAAGGAATGACGGAACAAACACAATGAGGGCGAAATCCTATACGTTCTACAATCAAACTGTAACCAATCTGTATCAATCTGGGTGACGAGGGGGTGAGGTCGCAATCTAGAGAGCGGCAGGGAGTGTCCATACCGTATGTTAGTACTAATATATATACTTTGCTATAGCGAAGCGAACGTCAAAAGCAGGCAATAATAATAAGCAGCTATACTTATTTCATATACGTGCCAGTGATAATGGTGGAGTAGAACGCCGCCGATGCGCCGAGAAAATTACTGGCCGCATTTGGTTCAAAGTGAGACGACGACGACGCGAGTCGCGACGACGAGAAAATTATTATTTATCGCAGTCGGCGTGGCTTACTGACGACACGACATAGCCTAGCTGCGTCATTTGAATTTAGAATTTAGTGTGTTTCCAGACCAATAATTTTCGAAAAACCTAAGAGCTGAAAAGAGTTTTTATGCTCAAATGAATATAAATACACGGTTCTAAATTTGAAAAAAGGCTGTATTTCCCACGATTCGCTATTGCAAATAAAAGACGATTCTGGCACCATGATTCCACCTCCAAATTCCATCATCAGATCAACTTCAAAATACCAAAATGATCTATTGTCACGTTCTTCGTAGATTGTCACCCGGTAATACGTAATAATACGCTTAGTGCCTACATTCCAAATTTCAGATCAATCGGACCTCGGAGTCGCTCTTAAATTGATCGCAATTCGCAAGATTTGAACTAAACAAAAATACATACAAACATTTCAAGTTAAATGTGAGGAGATCCGTAAGAGAACCAAAATAAGCGACATAGCTTACAGAATCGCTAAACTGAAGTGGCAGTGGGCAGGGCACATAGCTTGTAGTACAGATGGCCGTTGGGGCATTTCCTCTCGTATCTACCAGATACGCTAAAACTACCAGTTTTATGATATAGCGTCCCCACTTTCCTACCCTTGGGCATACAGTGAGGGCCGCTATTCCTGCTAACACCATAAGGTGAAGACAAGGACCAGTTTGCGGTAGGTCTTCGCCGTTGGGGCAGTTAAGTTCTCAAGTGGCGACTGCGCACCGGAAGACATAGCATAGGCAGGTCCCACATGGTGAAGGTCGCCGGAGGCTGCTGGATGCGGGTAGCGCAGGACCAGTTGTCGTGGAAATCCTTGGGGGAGGGCCTTTGTCCAGTATCGGACGTCTTTCGGCTGATATCATGATGATGATGATATGTTTCAAATAAATGTATACAGGTTTACAAATTGGTGTACTTCCCGTTATCTGGGGCTTCTACCCATCATACTGAACAACTTTTTGTTGTATATGACTTTTCTGAAATCTCAAAAAAAACCTTCATACAAATCGATCGAGAAATTTTGTATGGAGGATCCAATTTTTTTCTGAGAATTGACTTATTCGGTGTCTTGGGGAAAGTTGTTCGGTATGATGAGTGGAACCACCAGTTAACGGGACCTACACCAATTTTGTTACATTCTGTATATATATTACATTCTGTATTACTGTATATATATATATATATATATATATATATATATATATATATATATATATATATATATACAACAGGTGTAACAAAATTGGTGTAGGTCCCGTTAACTGAGTCCTTTTGAGGTATGGAACCCTAATAAATAGTCTTTTCAAATAAAATTAGCAAACTTTGAAAAGTCTTAATGTTATTTTGCGAATTGATCATTTGGTTCCTCAAGGAAAATTGTTAGGTTTCGTTTTCTAAGACGATGGACGCCTTTCAGGAGATGAATTCTCCTGAAATGCGTCCATCGTCTTACCGGTCAACCTATACAGGTGTAACAAAATTGGTGAAGGTCACACTCTTTAAGGTTTGCATCCGACTGGTAATGACATACGCGGCCCCCGTCTTTGCGCACACGCTCCCAACTATCATGGACATGATCCAAGTCGTATAAAACATATTGTGCCGTAGAGCGTTTAACGCCCCGTGGTACATCCGGAACGCCGATTTACACCGAGACATGGACATACAGACCATCCAACAGTTCGTTAAAGGCCTCTCCGAGAACTTCTTCAAGTCCTCGGAGTCGCACCTCAAACCGTTAATTCGAGAGGCAGCTGACTATACCCCGCCACTCGAACTATCTAGTAATATGGTACGTAGACCAAGACACGTTCTAGTTAACTAACTAAATTGCAGCCGACCTGAACTGTCTCCTGGCAGCTCAGGGAGGAACCGATAGTGTCACTTCATGAATGACACAGCCCCCCTCACTAGCACATTAAAATGTAATTCATAAAGCGATAGCTCCCTTCAGGAGCTCCTCGCGCAGTCTCTGAGCGCTTGTTTTTCCCCCCTCCCTAGGGGGGAGTCGCTCAGATGAAGGGTTCATAAGTCTTAGCAAACTTGTAATCCAGGGAGGTTTTTTAGTGGGTATGCACTAGGTGAGCCCCACATAGCCAACCTAGGACCGGACGTGGGTATGCGTAACGCATTTTTTAATCCTCCCACCCTCCGAAAAGGGAACAAAAAAAATGGTGAAGGGCCCGTTAACTGGGGCTTCTACTCCTCATACTGAACAACTTTTTTTTTACGATTTTGGTGAAAACGTAATTTTTTTTAACTCTTTATACAAATCGATCAGTTAATCGACCGATTTTGTGCATTTTAGTACGGAGGGTTCAATTTTTTTTTTGAGAATTGACTATGGGTGGGTTCCTATGGAGAAAGTTGTTCAGTTTTGACTTCTGGAATGCGTTCGTCGTCTTACCAGTCACCCTGTACATAAAAGATTACCTTGGCTCTTAACATTGGTAGGCTGTTGGTGTATTTAATTTGTTTAATTATCTGTAAATCAATCGAGATAATTCCATGTCTGCAAATACATTACGATTTGACTTTGCTGAGATTTCAAAACAAATTTTAGACTTTCCATACAAAGAGCTGATAAATCAGCCGATGGTTTGTATGAGAAGTGCAACAATTTTTTAGCGATTTCAGCAGTCGTCGAAAAAAAATTGTTCAGTGTCAGTGTGATGCGTAGAAGCCCCGTTAACAATTTTGTTACACCTTGTATGATCTCTCAATGTATCTATTTTAACAAGATATTATTTATCTTGCAACTATAGCTTCGACATGGATTTTGTTTTAATGAATGACTTTGAGGGTGAGTGGTGCGTGAGCCGCAAGCGGTTCGCGATCGTGGATATTAGTTTTCTCCAGATCCCTATATCCCAGATCGGGCTATTTTGATTAGTAGTATATGTCATTTCCCACTCTCCCAACCATCTCTGTGCAAAAATCACAACAATATATTGTTCCGTTGCGATGTTAAAGCAAAGTATATAATATATTAGTACTAACGTGGTTAAAGTAACTGAAACAAGAAAAAGACTATTTTTGCAGTTCCCTCTAGAACTGCATCGGTCTATGCTATTTTAATGGAATAAAAAGTAGCGTATGCCCTTCCCCGTGAAACAGGCTACTTGGTCAAGGTGTTGAAGCGTTAACTAAAAGGTAACAAACATATTTTCACATTTATAATATTATAGTAAATATGCTCGTATGTATAGGTAATGTAATGTACGTATGTAAGTTGTGCGCTTCAAAATAATACCCGGTTTCCGATTGAGCTGAAATTTTGTAAACACGTTTAGTTTGGATGATAAAATGCATGGTTACCTATGTGACGTCATTCTAAATCCAATATGGCGGTCAGTTATTTTTATGCACCCCCATGACATGGGTATCAAATGATAGAGTTTGCTGAAAAGAATACGAATTATTTAAATTAATTTCAAACAAAACTACCTAAATTATTAACCTTTTTTTTCACATTAGTAAGCCCTTATTGGCATCATCTGTGACAATGATGCCGAAAATGGAAGCGGGCTTACCTAGATTCCCCCGCAATGGAGAACTGGCTATCAATGTTGTTAACACTGATGATTGGCGGCAAGACTTAAAATGGATGGTGGTATCTAGCCGCCTGGCTAAGAAAATGCCCTACCACCAACCAAAGCGAGTCTTACAAGATGACCCCACCTGGAATCGAACCCGCGACCTCCTGGTGTGAAGCGAACGGACTAACCATTACGCCACGGAGGCGGTTAAAATTTACTTATCTAGCTGTTTTTATCGGTACGTCGGTGATTTTTAAGGTTTTGTAGTCAAACTAAGAACCTTTATAGTTTCGCCATCCGTTAATAAATGATTAGTTTACGAAATATTGAGTTTTTAAGTGCTGCTTTTTGTTTGAGTTTTAAAACTGCTATTTCAGGAAATCTGAATATGGTTTGGAATAGTAGGACACATAATGAATTAACAAGAAAAATTATCACGGCTAAGTAGTCTTTCTTAGTTTAAGAGTGATGGTGGACTAACTTAAGACGTGCAGTTATATTTGTAAAAAGTCCAACTCCTTACAAAATGTCTAAATCTAAACTGCAAAATTAATATAGTTCATCTTCTATTTACATTTTTTTGTCACTACGGAACCTTACTTTGTTCATGATCCGACACGCACTTAGCCAGTTTTATTAGAAGCTTGAGGCGGAAATGATCTTAGTATCCTTACGTCAAACGTACATTATTGAACTTAACACGTGTACGTAAAAGTGAGCGTGTCAGCAACAAACACGCCTTATTTTAAATTGACAAGCGTAACGCGCAACAGTGGCAGCGGCTGCGGCGCGGCGGTAGCGGGGCGTACGCGGTAACGAGGGCGACGCGGACGGCGGGGTTGCTATATTCAGGCACCCGGGTCCCCGAATCAATACCTTCTTGACCGCATACTGTGTAGTGTGTACTTCATTCCCATTCATCGTCATCATATCAGCTCATATACGTCCCCACCGAGGGGCTCGAGCCTACCCTGAATTAGGGCGATCAGGCCTTAGTCGACCACGCGGGCCCAGTGCGGGTTGGTCAACTTCACACACAACCTTCGAGATTCATCGCAGGCGTGTGCAGGTTTCCTCACGATGTTTTCCTTCACCGTTAAAGCAATCGGTAATCGGTCATTCCCATTAAAACAAACAAATAAAAAAAAAACTTTTAAGCTATTGTATAGCTTTTATCGCAGGCTTTGAGGGGACCGAATCAAGAAATTTCCCTTTCGTATAACGAAAATAAAACCTGACACCCAAAAAAAAAATATTGAGTATTGTATAGCTTTTATCGTGGGCTTTGAGGGGACCGAATCAAGAAATTTCGTAACAAAAATAAAACCTGACAGCCCAAAAAAATATATATTGAGTTCTAAAAAACTTGCAGTGCCATCTATCTATCCATGATGATGATGATGATGATGATAATGATGGCGATGGCGATGGCGATTGATGATATGATGATGATGATGAAATTTCTTAGTGTTAATTTATTACATAAACATCCTGCGCCCAATTACTATATGGTACTGGTAAATACTGCATAAATAAAAAATAAATAAATAATAATTATTGCATAAGTTGATAAAAAATGCTATGCAATAGCTTTACCGCGGCAGTCCCCGAGTGCCACACGTCTTTTTTATTATCAGATTAAAATCCATAGTTAGGTTAGTAGACTTATAGCTAGGTTAGTAAAGCACATAAGAACACAATTAATTTATTTAAATAACCCAATGGATCGTTCCACCCAGGATTTCTGAATGGGACAATCCATTCGGTCTGCAATCATCTAATGAATATTTCGCGAAGCAACTTACGCGAACTGGTAACCAGAACAGCCCGATATAATTCCTGAGGGATCTGGAGGAAACTCCTGACACCCTCAAAGACTCACTCAAAGACAGTCACAAATACGATGTCCACGCGGGCCAAGCCGCGGGCAAAAGCTAGAAACGACATGAATCGTAATTAACGCAGCCTACCAGCTGTTAAAACACCGGTTTTTTTTTTAAATATTTTTTATTTATTTTTTTCTAAGCTGGTAGAACGATTACAAATCACATGCAATTATAAAAAAAATAGTATTTTCCGTAGTAAGTGGGTTAAGGCCAAAGTGAAGTGTAAAATGGCGAGTGCGACTCGAGTGGCGACCGCGCACCGGAAAACGTAGCTCTTCATACCCATTAAAACGATAAAAATAAAAATAATTATTATTTCGCAAAGCAACTTACGCACTTATTTTATGAATTTGTTTTTAGCGTCCCTGGGTAATGCTATTTCACGTTAAAAAAAAACATTTCAATCGCAACAACTAGATCGACTTTGGATTATTTTTTGTTTTTGCTAAATTGCTAAAAGAAAAGTAGTGAACAGTAGTATCAAATTATATATGTATGTATAAAAAAAGAATCGTTAGAATCGGTTCATAATCGCCGAAGAAATACAAAAAAAAAACAGTCGAATAGGGATGACGACAGCATCAGAAATAAATTAAGAACTCTTGATCACTAAATTGCCCTCCTACTTAAACTTCGGAAAACCTTACTCGTTTTGTTTACCTTCAAGTCTTCGATTTTTAATTTACCAAAATCACAAAATGAGTACATAAATGACGTTGCAAAACTATAACGTCACGCCTAGGTATTTCAAACATTTTAAGAACAAATTGTAGTTTTTGACAGATGATAAAAAGTAACGCAGATGACTAGCATTCGTCATATTACTTTTTTGAAGTCGTTTTAGATTATAGATTTGACGCAACTGTTCTCTGTACCTATCTATGATCGAACGATAAAACAAGTAGGTATGTACAAAGTGTGTTTACAAATCCAAAAGTCTTTACCCTAGAATCATTCATGACGTGGCTTCACACAGCCGAAGGACGTCCACTGTTGAACATAGGCTTCCCCTAAGGATTTCGACGACGACCGGTTCTGCGCTGCCCGCATCCAACGGCTTCCTGCGACCTTCACCAGGTCATCGGTCCACCGAGTGGGAGGCCTACCTACGCTACGTTTTTCGCTAACTTTACTATCCCAACGGCCATATGTTCTAACGCTGTGGCTTACGCATTACAAATTTTCCTCAATTCAGGACATTTTCTATTGCTGGTATCCCTGACCGACAGTGTGGTGTGGGTGATGAAGATGAGTGGGTGGCGGAACCAGAATATACCGCCATGACGACGAACAAGCTGGAAGAGCGCTTGGAGTGGTCATTCATTACAAAATGAGATCGTGGATCGTCGTGGGTATAGCATCAAGCATTGCATCTTAAAACATAGGTAGTAGGTGTTGCTAGAACCCTAGAGGTTTTTTCCCTGTCCAGTGAAGTTGAAAAGGCCTCTGCAGGCATCTGCTGCATGGCATTATTATTGAAGCTAAATTTAGATAGATAAGCGTTTAATTAGGATTTCATCCAACACATACAATACATTTATTATTTTACCTTATTTAATGAGCTTCAAGGGCGCTTGGTGTGGTCGTTCCGATGGCATCGTGGGTCGTCGCGGGCACAGCATTGTGTCCTAGAGCCCTAGAGGTTTTTGAAGTGAAAACTTTTTAAGCGCGTTGCGCACCGGGAACAAAACGTAAAACTGTATTTGAGATGGGAAAAAACCATTGAACTCGAGACACCTTACCGTTACCTGTTACCTATTAGTCCAATTACCCTGTTACCGAAACTTTTCAAACTTTTCTTACCTTTATAAAACAATACGATACGATACGATTATGAAAGAATTTAAAAAAAACGATTGGTGTACAAGTTTCAAGACTTTAACAAAGTACTAAAATACAGTATGGACACTCCCTGCCGATCTCTATATTGCTACCTCACCCCCTCGTCACCCAGATTGGTTACAGTTTGGTTGTCGAACGTATAGGATTTCATCGCCATTTTGTTTGTTCTGTTATTTCTTTTTTGAAATGTCATTTCTGGCCCGTTTTATGAAGTGTCCAGGGTTACTAAGTAACTATTTAGTAATCTGTGTCCAGGGCCGATTTTCAAAGAAAGTGCGACATCGCCCTAGTGACGCGGGTTTTGGGACTACGTGGGCTGCAAAATGCAAAAAAATAATAATAGAAAAGAAAGAAAGAAAGACAGAAAGAAAGAAAGAAAGAAATGTTTATTTGCCAGAATACATACATGTGAAGATCTTAATGTTAGAATGGAAAATGTATTCAGCCATAAAGATGGCATGCAAATTTTTACAGGTTAAAATATTATACCTACGCTAATAACATTATAAAGATAAATTAGTTTTATTATTAAAGTTCATATATTCACTAATACTATAGAAGCAGTGTTGCATTAGCCATTCTGTTAATTTTTTCTTAAGTCTAATTCCTCGTAATTGTTTTATGTCATCTGGAAGCTTATTAAATATTTCAATACACATATTATAAATATTTTGTTTATATATTTTAGTTTTGCAGGGAGGTTGCTGTAACCAATGTGTATATTGAGCCCTTGGTACACGAAATCTAACGTCTCTAAGATATTGAAAATACTCTGGGTGAGATTCTGTAAACAGACAAACCTTTCTTATATACATGCACGGCAACGGTAAAATATTTAGTTTTTTAAATAGGGGTTTACAACTCTCCATAAACCACGCATTATTAATAGCACGTACACACTTTTTTTGCAATCTAAATGTTCTATCGACATCTACAGAATTTCCCCATAGTAAGAGACCATAATTGAGGACTGACGATACATGGCCATGGTAGGCTGTCAAAGCGGCTTCTATAGAGACTGTTTGCCTTAGTTTTCTTAACGCGAATACAAACCGATTCAGTCTTTTGCAAATTGAGTCAATATGGTCCTTCCAGTTCAAATGATTGTCAACATGTACGCCTAAAAATTCAAGTCCATTAGTTACGTCAATTTTACTATTATTATAATTTATGTCCAGAAAAAGGGGTTTTGTTTGATATGAGTGAAATTGTAATATCTTAGTTTTAAAAACTTTGTAAACTTTTTTGAAATTCTAAAAAATGAGATTAATGCGGTCGTTTTTCGCCCGGTTTCGATCTGAAATAAAATTCATAAATCGAAAACGAAATGAGATATCGAAAAAATAAAAAGTCTTCTAGAAATATGACTTTGGGCTACATTTGAAAAAACGTTGGAGGTGCGTGTCACTGATGGGTTATTCATAAGTTGTACCTTTGTGATGCGGAGTTTACGCGCGGAGAGTGCGTGAGCGCGCGCGGTAGTGGCGGTGAATAAATGTTTTGGAGCATGATTATGTTTTTGGACAAAGTGTAAATACCTCTACGCGTTCTGTAAATACCTCTACGCGAGGGTCTTGACAGACAGACGGACAACAAGGTGATCCTATAAGCCATTTAAGTTTAGCGATTCTGAGGGCTTTGTTCGGTTAGTTTGATTCTCCTACGGATCTCCTTATTTCTGATTCGATCATGTAGGGAAACTCCAAACATAGCAAGCTCCATTGCCCTTTGGGCAACTGACTTTTACGTATACTTCGAAAAATTATTTAAGATACATTTATATTAAATGTAATTTTTTTTTAGTATAATGACTGACTTCGTGGCTCAGTGGTTTGTGCTCTCGACTACCTGATTCGAAGCAAACATTTGTGTGGTGAGCAGATTTGTTTGCTCTGTGTCTGGGTGTTAAATATCTATGTATGTATGTATTTAAACGTATATAAGTATGTATATCAGTCTCTGGTTCCCATAACACAGGCAATCCTACTATGGGGCCAGATGACCATGTGTGATTTGTCCTAGAATATTTTTATTTTTTTTAGTATATTATACAGAATCAGAAAATGGCAAGTATCAAAACGTGTGTGTCAGCGTAGCGCTGGTGTCGCCCGCCTGCCACTCGACGGGCGGGCGCACCGCACACATTCGCGCGAGCCAGGCGCGCGGCGGCCCGTCTCGTCGTCGCCCTGCCACTTGCGTGCGACCTACCTACACTCGCACTGTGTGTAGGTAGTAGGTAGGTATGTGTGTAGTGTTTGCAGTGCATACTTTTTTACCTGACTGCACCAGGAGGGTTATGACTATGACTTATGTTTCTCGAGTGTATGTGTCACCGATAAATAGCAAGAATCGTAAGTTGATCAATTTTCTAGTTAGTTGATTAACTGACGAAAAATAACAAACGTTAGTAGAAATGTATTATTTAACGCAGTGCATTTTAGCTAATTGGTCAACTTACAGTACCTGGCAGTAATTTAATAATTTACGATTGTGCCACAAGTAAAATCATCCACTAACGGGCCAATCGTTGCTCAGTGTACTATTTAACGGTATACTATTACCCGTCACATAATACACTGTTCTCTGATTGGTCGAGGGCATTTTATAAGCATTTGGCTATTTTTATTTTATTTGTACTTTTCGTATTTCACTTATTTATTACTACATGTTAATGATTTATGGCATCTAGAGTTACACAAAACTTTGGCTTTTTTGCAATTACACCTGTTAGTTAGGTGGCGGCCGGGTGGCGGGCGGGGAGCAGTGTAAAAGCAAGTACGTGAGTCGTTTAACCAATCAACGTACACCTCGCCTTCGTCGGATGATCTTACGACAAGGCGCCGTAAATTAATCAATTTACTAAAATACATACGTTAAATAATACATTTTAACTGCTGTTTATTATTTTCCGGGAGTTGATCAACTACCTTGAAAATTGATCAACTTACGAGTCTTGTTATTTGACGGTGACATATGTATGTTTGTGTCAAAGTATATAATATATTAGTACTAAGTTACTAACATACAGTATGGACACTTCCTGCCGCTCTCTAGATTGCGACCTCACTCCCTCGTCACCCAGATTGATAAGATTGGTTACAGTTTGGTTGTCGAACGTATAGGATTTCACCGCCATTTTGTTTGTTACGTAAATCCTTCTTTGAAATTTCATTTCTGGCCCGTTGTATGAAGTGTCCAGGGTGTGTTTGTGTGTATGTTGATTTATTTATTTCATTGACACGCTCTCCTTAGCCTAAAAGGCTTGATGGATTTTGGATTGCTGCTCGTATGTGTCGTTAGATTCGTCACCCAAAGCACACCTCGGACACTACATACAACGGTCGTGAGATGACATTTCTAAAAACAAATGACGGAACAAATAAAATCACGGCGAAATCCTATACGTTCGAGAACCAAACTAAAAGCAAAATGTATCAATCTGGGTGACGAGGGGGTGAGGTCGGAATCTAGAGAGCGGCAGTGAGTGTCTATACTACATGTTAGTACTAATATAGGTAATTACTTTGCCCAAAGGGTTAAAATAAATCCACACTTTCTGCGTCGTCTACTTGTCTTTGTTTTATAGACATTTATAATTATAAATTATAACAGCACAGCCACATAAACTGTCTCTAACTGGTAAACCATGATAAGATAACTGATGAAAAGATAAGATTGATAATCCTATAACAAATCACAAATTGACAAGGATTTTGATATGGATTTCACGACGATGGTAGAGATTCTTGGAAGTTAGGTTTTTGGTGGAAATTACCTTAATTTAATTATTAAAATATTATGTTTTTCTAAGTAACAGTGATTTATTATGGTCTGTTTTTTATTATTTCTCTTACTTGTCATCGTTTCTGTGTTTATTCCAACTCAAGAGTCCTGATAATTTAAAAGTTATGGCACAGATGAGATATTATAGTTACTTCGTGTTAATGGCCCTTTATTATTCATTCACATAAAGAGCTCAAACTTTAGTTATAAAATATTTTTTTGTAAAAAAAGCACCACTTTTTTTTAATGATAAATTTCAGTATAGTTTCACTTCCTTTCCTGGGCACCCTGTATAGTATAAGTTCCTGAGTCAAGTAAATATAAAGAGGAAATGAAGTCAAGCTTGGAAACATACAATGCGAGGGTATGTCTCGTCCTCGTAGTCAGAAGACAGAGACTATGAGATACTAGTTACTTGTAAAGGCATTGAGGTACATACCTACCTACCTACCCATGTAGGTCAATTAGTGTCACAAAATATCAGTGTTATCCAATAGCGGTTCACAATAGTCAAACAATGCCCAAAAACAAAAGCAAATTGCTAACCCAAACAAAACAACCCCCAAAATTCAACGAGAAAACTGGGGGTGAAAATGGCCGGGCCGGGTAAGTCGGGCTAACGAGCGCAGCTACTAGGGTGGCATGACATTACAGCAGTACGCGCCATTAGAGACAGGCGCGCCGGAACGGGCCCTATTTCCGAGGGAAGCGCTCCGGAAGCCGCGCCGCGTCCGTCCGCCCCACGCTAACTTGCTTCCAATTTTGAAACAGAAACTAGCCTTTCTCTGGCTGCTTATGTAAGCCTAGTGCTTATCACCTGTTTTTCATATCTGCTATCCTCCTGGTAAATCGGAAGACTCATCTCGAAAACATAGGAAAAATGAAGGAAATTTTGCATAAGTACCTGAAACAAACAAAAAGAAAAAATTACTATCTCAGTTAACTGACCGTAAATGTTGCCTATGAATGAAGTTCGAGATGACGAAGTGGGTATCTTAATTTCATAGAACGCACCACCACACCACCGTCCCGTCCGACCGATCCCAATCCCCGGACACAGAATTCCGCAAACACATTGTGGTTGTAAAAACAGCGCAAAAAGGCCTAATTATGTATTTGGAACGCGATCCGTAATGAATGTCGGGGGACTGTGTGGGGTATTAATCAAAATTAAAAGTGGATTAGACTGGGACAACACGCACGGCACGGGCGGGCCGCGGGAATGAGTCACGGACACGGACGCAGAAACTCAGGTTTAAGAGTTAAATAAAACATTACTTAACTAATATGCAAATATGTGAAACAGTGGCCGTCCGGGCCTCTATGTCGGGGTACGAAGTAACAGATGCTGAGACAACACTTCGATTTTTCGTAAGAGCTCTTATACGACCACGCCGGCCCAGTGCGGGTTGGTCGACATCACACACAACCTGCGAGTTTCTCCGCAGGCGTGTGCAGGTTTCCTCACGATGTTTTCCTTCACCGTAAGAGTTTCGGATAAACGTACATATGAAATCTAAATTCGAAATCACATTGGTACGTGGCAGGATTCGAACCACGACCTCCCGGAGAGGAGGCGGCGGCCCTAGCCTAGATTTTTTTACTTTCTCTTTATTTTCCTTGTATATTGCTGTGCCGGCTGGCTCGTTATTGCATCACTTATAGCTGTTGATGAACAGAAGAGCAAAGTTTGAACCAGGAATGCGTCTAGAGAATTCTGGCTAGAACTCCGAACAAGAAAATTTTCAAAATTCAAACGTAGCTTTTTAAACAACGCGCGGTCAGAATGCTCTCACTCACACAAGGAGGTTCTATGGACGATTGTGAAGAGAATAGAGATACATTATCTACTCGTTTTAATTTAACCTCTTATCGTTGTGGCATTAGTATTGCAAGGAGTAGTGAGCGGTGTTGTTGTCAGTTTGTTAACATCAACCACGACCCGCGTCCAGATCGCAATTCTTTTCGATTAGCAGAGGCTTTAAGACCAATTTGAATAGCGACTGCGTATAGTGAATGTTGAGCGAGCGACATATGCTCGTATAGTATGCTGTGGGTAAGTAAGAAAGGAACTCTAGAAAAATACGCACGATGCAACGCCACGACGTAGAAAACACTACAAAGTCGATTTCCAGTCTTCTTCAGTTTGTTTTCCTTTACTATACTTAAGGCTCCTGCGTCCCTAAAAATAGCAACTCGATTCACGATGTTTGAAACATCGAACGAAACAGCTTGGGAATAAATTTCTTGTCAGCTCGTACTGCATCGCAGGCTGTGGACCAATCGTCAATGAAAAATTGTGGGTTTTAATTCATTTTAAATAAAATAGGAAGAATTCCCACAAAGTAAGAAAACTAAATTATTTTTATTTTTTTTTGTTATGAAGTTCATGAATTATCATAATGATTGGATTTAAATTGCAGCAGTGCTATAGCAACAACTAGAAAAAAAGGGTGCTCTAGGATATTTTTTTCTTTAGTTTTGTGTATTAAAATAGAATTCGAGGAAATCAAATCACTCTTCATATCCTGTAAACTACAAAACAATATTTTTTTCGATATTTTTTTTAAATATTGGTAAGCCCTTGGCATCATCTCACCTGATGGTAAGTGACGATGATGCCGAAGATGGATGCGGCCTTACCAAGATTCCCCAACGCATTGAGGATCTGGCTATCTTATCTTCAAGCCGGAACACATCAATTAGCGGCAAGACTTCTTCGTTCGTTAAATAAGATGGTGGTAGCTAGCCACGTGGGCTATTAAAATGCCCTATCACCAACCAAACTAAGTCTTACAAAGTTGACCTCGACGGGAATCGAACCCGCGACCTCCTGGTGTGAAGCGAATGGACTAACCATTACGCCACGGAGGCGGTTAAAAATCCTTAAATTTAAGTAAAAAGTGGTTACAAAGTTGGTCGTTGGCGGCGGTATAAGCCATAAGACGAAGTAACTAGTATCACATCTGTGCCGGCCACCGTCCAGTACTGTCGCCGCCGCAATTCGCGCGCCGCCCGTGTACGCAGTTATAACCGCTAAGTAGAGCGCTTTAATACCCATGTTTCCGTGTATGGGAAAGAGTAGGTGAATAAATGCATAGGTATTTATAAGGAAGTGCAATAAAAAAAAAATATCAGTTTATTTTCACACCACATTATCGTACAGTTATTAACAATATCTATCTGTTACGAAGTAACAAGTATCTCAGCTAGTATCTCATCTGTGTCTGTGCCTTAAACAACTGCAGTCTGTTAACGATCCACACACCGCCGACGACGGCGCGTGAATTTCACATTCTATTTACGCCACTACCCATGTGGCTAATGTTTATTTTGAGCCCTTAATTGAACCCCCCTGGAGTCGGGCAAGTGTCAAACAAACAAAACAACATACGCGCAGCGCAGCGACTCAAATTATGGTAGAGTAAACATTATGGCGAGAGAGGTTAAACCCGAGACACACCCCGGACACTGCATACAACGGTCGTGAAATGACATTTCTAAAAACAAATGACGGAGCAAACAAAATCATGGCGAAATCCTATACGTTCGAGAACAAAACTATAATCAATCTGCATCAATCTGGGTGACGAGGGGGTGAGGTCGGAATCTAGAGAGCGGCAGGGAGTGTTCATATTGTATGTTAGTACTATAATATATATACTTTAAGTATTACGATATCCCGAACCATATTATGAATACTTACTAATATCCTACAACAAATCTGAAAGTGCGTCTGTCTCACGTCTGTCTGTTCCTCTTTCACATCGATATTGAAACTTTTGTAGGTTCAAGATATTACAAGGTTTGTATATTGATGCTCTTTCACGATAAAACTACTTAACCGATTTCACTGAAATTTAAAGCCATACCATACCATTTTATACCAGCAAATGCGAGGTATCTGAATAATATAGATAATAACTGATTTTTGGAGGTAAAATTTGAGTCTATAGTATAGTATAGTATGGTATGGTATGGCATGGCATAGCATAGCATAATTATAAAGTATGGTAAACTATAATATGATCATTAAAGGCGTCCACTGGTGGACAAAGGCCTCCCTAGAGGATCTAAAGTAAAGTAGGTATTTTGTTTTATTTTTTATCCACAATTGATAAGCCCTTGGCCCTTGGCATCATCTCACCTAATGGTAAGTAACGAGGTGGCCGAAGATGGCACCGAGCTTACCAAGATTCCCCAACGCAATAGGAATCGGGCTATCTTATCTTTAAGTCGAAAACACATCACCGCTGTTAACACTCGTGTTTGGCGACAAGACTTAGATCAGATGGTGGTAGCTAGCCAGGCGGGCGTAGAAAATGCCAAACCGAGTCTTACAAAGTTGACCCCGACAGGTATCGAACCCGCGTCCTCCTGACGTGAAGCGAATGGACTAACCATTACGCACAGAGTCGGTTAACCTTACAAATACAAGTAAACGAGCAAGTAGTCAAGAAAATATAAATAAATACACGAACTTAACAAAAACAAAAAGTACGTACATAATAGATTAGTTAGATAATCACAAAATCCAGCGCAGCTCAAAACAAAAACAAACTTATCCTTAAAACATTTTACGAGAACTCAACATCAAGGTTCACACTAAATTACCCGCGTCTGAACCGCGCGAGACGTGACGCGGAGATATATCCCGTAAATTCCCGGCCAGATCCGGGCATGCTATCCCGGTCCCGGGGAGGCCATATGCTGCCGGCGCGCGAGCCGCCAAATTGATAACTTGATAACGCCTGACCCCCGGGACGATCCGCGAGCGACCCGTCCAGGGTTGCCCCTTTTCGCAAGATGTGGATTTATCATCAAGTTTTTGCCCCTTCTATATAAATAAGTCTTAATTCTGTTAGTGTAATGCATGTGTATATTGTAAATAATATAATGGATGTATGTATAATTTAATAAATAATCAAATAACTTTCGAATCTCACTAAAAATTAAAAACTCGACTGCATAAAAACTTAACCTCAATTCTTTTGGCCAGTAAGGTAAAAATGTATCCTATGTCGACCCATCCAGGGTTGCCCCTTTTCGCAAGATGTGGATTTATCATCAAGTTTTTGCCCCTTCTGTATAAATATGTCTTAATTCTGTTAGTCTAATGCATGTGTATATTGTCATTAATATAATGGATGTATAATTTCATAAATAATCAAATAACTTTAGAAAGTAATTAAAAATTAAAAACTTGACAGCATAAAAAACTTAACCCCAATTTTTTGGCCAGTCGGGTAAAAATTTATCCAATGTCATACGTGTCTATGTTAACGACTAACGACACACCTCGCACTCCAAAATATTTACATCAAGCCGTTTACCTACAGAGCGTGCCAAAGAATAAGTAACCTCTTTTTTTGGTTAGTCGGGTAAAAATATTACTTTTTTTATATTAAAAATTTGAGTACGTTTGACTGCAACCAAGCAGATTGTAAGTGATGATGCAGTCGAGGATTGTACATGCAAACTCAAATAATGCCTGCCTATTCACTCTTCCCTTAATGATATGGGAATCGGGAAACACTCACGGGATCAAGAAAAATCTAACGACACCTCGAACTCCAAAATCCATCTAGTCGTTTAGGCTGCAGGGCGTGCCAAAGAAATAAACATACATACATAAATTCGAAAACCATAACACGCCTTCTGGCGCAGTCGGGTTAACAAAGAGGAGCGCTGATGGGATTTATTCAACAGAACTCACCTAATACTTAGTCCTTATACAATTATTAGTACTACTAGCTTTTGCCAACGGCTTCGCTCGCGTGAACGTAGTTTCTAGGACTGACTTCGAGAGTGCGCGCGGCTTGCGAGCGTGGTAAAAAGTAGTCTATATGGTAAATACAGGTGTTTATCTGACTACCTACCAAATTTCAGCCTGATACGTTCAGTAGTTTTTGTGTCAAAGAGTAACAAACATACACCCATCCATACATACAAACTTTCGCGTTTATAATATTAGTAGGATTAAAATCATCTGTATACAGTGCTAATGATAAAAGGTAGCTTATTTGACATCGTTGGCAATGATAGCTAGTGAATTATATCTGTTCTGGTAAAATAGATAAAAAATCACATCTTAAACAGTAAAAAAAAACAGGTCAAGTGCGAGCCAGAACCGTACACAAAGGGTTCCGTACCAAATACCATCATACTAGATGGCGCTAGTTTCTTTACGTTTAAAAAAAAACATGTTTTTTGTATGGGAACCCCCCTTTTTTTGTTCACTTTTTCACTTTTTCTAATTTTTAGTGTTTGTTGTTATAGCGGCAACAGAAAAACATCATCTGTGATAATTTCAACTTCTTCTCTTCTCCTCTTCTTATTGTGTGGCACAATTGACAGTGCTATCCAAGGGATAGACGGCAGTTGCCTGGTGTTGCACTTAGCATCACCGTTGCACCGGCGCCGACGACGTCTATAAAGCAAGCGTTCAGACTGACGGACGGACAGCGGAGTCTTAGAAATAGGATCCCGTTTTACCCTTTGGGTACGGAACTCTTCATCATCATCATCGTATCAGCTCATATACGTCCCCACCGAGGGGCTCCAGCCTACCCTGAATTAGGGCGATCAGGCCTTAGTCAACCACGCGGGTCCAGCGCGGGTTGGTCGACTTCACACACAACCTGCGAGTTTCTCCGCAGGCGTGTGCAGCTTTCCTCACAATGTTTTTCCTTCACCGTAAGAGCGTCGGATAAACGTACACACGGCGCCACATCAAGCTATACAAAACCAGTATACACGGGCCTCGCGTATGTTGAAACGCAAAGGCGTCGCGCGGCCAGCTTATACTGGTGTTGTATAGCTTGATGTGTCGCTGTCCGTACATATGAAATCTAAATTCTAAATCACATTGGTACGTGGGCCCCTTAAAAATAGCATATGTGACATTTTAGTAGAAGCAACAGCAAATAATGAAGATTCGGTTAATTAATTGCGTCTACCAGCAACCCTAGAAGTGACCGTACAATCCGGTCTTTGCACGGACGGCTTATCCGCCAGTCCAAGAATCATCGCCCGGCACCGACGACGGCTGTAAAGCTAGCATTGACACCGTCTAGCAATTTAATTTGATGCTCGCTTGTTATTCAAGCAACTAAATTTATTTGTAGTGATAAATTTAGTGCTTTTTTGATGCTAATTAGTTGCCCTAATGAGAATTTTGTTACTCGAGTAATTTCTGAGCAGCAAATTATAATGATTACGGTATCAATGCTTGGTTTGACGTCTGTAAAGCTAGCATTGACACCGTCTAGCATTGTAATTTGTTGCTCGGTTGTTATTCAAGCAACAATTTGTTTAATGCTAATTCGTTGCCCTTATGAGAATTTTGATACTCGAGTAATATCTGAGCAACAAATTACAATGCTAGATGCTGTCAATGCTTGCTTTGACGTCTGTAAATCTAGCGTTGACACCGTCTAGCATTTGGTGTTCGGTTGCTATTCAAGCAACAACATTTATTTGTAGTGATAAATTTAGTGCTTTTTTTGATGATAATTAGTTGCCCTAATGAGAATTTTAGTAACCCCGCTTCCATCTTCGGCATCATCGTCACTTACCATCAGGTGAGATGATGCCAAGGGCTTATCAGTTGTGGATAAAAAAATGTATTGAACAAGATTTTAGCGAAATTCGTCGGCATGAAAGTATAAAAAATAATAACAACATTACTCACTTTGTATTAACATAACAAATATTGTTGTATATTTTTAAAATTTATACATCAAAATATTAGTCAAAACTAGAGTTAAAGGAACGATGTAGACCTATCTTTGGGTTTTTTTTTCTATAGAGCCAAAACTGCTCAATCGTGTTTTTAATAGCTTTTGACTTAAAGGAACACATCAAAATGAGGGTATTTTTTAACCTTAGGTTTTCTATCGTTTAGGAACAATTGACGTCAAAAATAACGAAAATCTGTAATATTACCGCCTTAAGTCGACGGCATCCTTCTAAATTTTGACGTGGCTCAAGATTCAAGAAAGGCCGCTTGGGAAATAGAATTAAACGTATCAACTGGTAGTTGAAAGCGATCACACGACGGGAAAGTTTGAAACAAAGCAAAGGAAAGGGATAGAAACAGAATTTTGTTTAAAGGTTTGTCTACTCAGTCGTGTTAGTGAAGGAGCTGAGACCTCAACTGATAAAGATCGCTCGGGCTGTCTCCTCGGGATTAGGCATACCAGACGTCAGGATTTATCCTGATATGTCGGGATTTTTAGGCACCTGTCAGGATTCCAGCCGGACTTTGAAAATATCAGGATTTTTTGGATCATTTAGGTGTTTTTTTAGGTCTTCATCATGGTACTGTTGCAGCCCATGGACTTATAGTAACGGTGATTTTTCACTGTGTGGAGGAAGAAAAGTCTCAATCGCGGATTGTGAGTTGGCGAGTGACCGGTCGGCATTGAAAAGGAATATCATAACTGGTATTTTATTTTATTACTATGACTGTGCGTCGTAAAACCGCGCGCGCCCGTTTCAGTAAAATGTCAGGATTTTTGTCAGGACTATACAATATTACATCTGGTAACCCTACGCGGGATGGGCGATAGGATAAACTTAAAGCAAGGAAAGTGGCTGGACAGTTTTAACGAAATTGCTTGTGGATAGCTCTGTTTGGAAACAATAATGGAATTGAATGAATTAGTAAGAGATGGAAGTGGAACTAATGAAGCAGGAGCAGGTAAGCAGGAATGAAAGGGATATGGAGAGTTTTCATTAAGGGGGGGTATAAAGCAAAATGTCAAGTTTAGAAATGATTAATCTGAATTATGCTAAGATATGGCCGTTGGGGTGTTAAAGATCTCGAGTGGCGACCGCGCACCGGAAAACGTAACGTAGGCAGGCTTCCCACGCGATGGACCGACGACCTGGTGAAGATCGAGGGAAGCCGATGGATGCGGGCAGCGCAGGGCAGGACCGGTCGTCGTGGAGATCCTTGGGGGAGGCCTTTGTCCAGCAGTGGACGATTTTCGGCTGATACGATGATGATGATGCTTGTTTATAAATTATTTTTATAAAAGATTCTTCAGATTATATGTATTAACAATGGTTGATTAACCATGCAGTCCATGCATTACCACCATTAACCACCTTCGTGGCGTAACGGTTTAGTCCATTAGCTTAAACCAAGAGGTCGCGGGTTCGATTCCCGGCGGAGTCTTACTTTGTATGACTCGGTTTGGTTGGTGGTAGGGCATTTTCTAAGTCCACCTGGCTAGCTACCACCATCTTATCTAAGTCTTGCTGCCAAACATCTATGCTAACAACATTGATGTGTTCCGGCTTGAAGATAAGATAGCTAGTTCCCCATTGCGTTGGGGAATCTTGGTAAGCCCGCTTCCATCTACGGCAACATCGTCACTTGCCATCAGGTGAGATGAAGCTAAGTGCTAACCAATTGTATATAAAAAAAGTTTTTCAAACTGTTTAATAAACCGAAAAAGGTTTACAGCTGAAATCACTCTACCCTACTAACTTACTCAAAGCAAGATTTTTCCCGAAAATCACAAATAGCCACGCCGAAACTTGTAAACTTACTCGGGCCATTTCTATACCCTCTTCGGGCTGGTCTACGGTCGGGTACGGAACCCCAACTTGGGGATATTCGATCACGGCCGCTAATTGGGGTGTGAATTCACTGGCGGGGCCCCTAACCGTCACGCTCCTTCTTATCGCTTCAGTACCTTCCACCTAATATAATGGACCGGCCCTGTCCATACATTCCCATAAAAAATGATTCAAACACAACTGCACGCAAACACACACTCGCACCACTACACAGTCTACCGCGTCTCGTTAAAACATAAACAATGACAGAGACATAGAGAGATGTACTCGTAATGTAGCACGAATGAGATACCAAATAATAATAAATTCTAAAGCCTGATATCGTGTTGATGGATCGGGCGCAGTCAAGGGTGTTTTTGGTGGATGTCACTATCCCATACGATGAAAACCTCGTGCAGGATGATGCCGCAAAAAGGAACTAGTACCTGGACCTGGCGCACGAGGTTACTGATAATATGTGGCAAGTGGAATCCGCCGAAATCATCCCGGTAGTCCTATCCGTGAACGGGTTAATTTCAGCCGACCTTGAACGTCACTCCGAGGCAGACCAATAATTGCAGCAATGCAGAAAGCAGTCCTCCTCGACATGCCCGGATAGTCCGACGCTTTCTCTCCCCGTCGCACTGAACTCCAGCCGACTGTGCTTCCGCTGGACCTCCTCTGGACTCCGCTGGAGTTTGCCTCGTGCCAAGTGAACAGAGAGGCTCTAGTTTTATATTCGGTAAATTCTACTAATTGCAACCCTTAAACCATTTGGAGAATCCTGATCGACTGAGGCGAAATGAGCGACTGCGCTCACTCTGTATCTGTAGGCATCATACCGCTGTTCGCGTAGGCCGGTCCATGCTGTTATGTTGGTGGAAGTTCAGAACCGAGGAAGGAGTTGTTTTATAGTTGGTTCCGTTATTTCGGAAGACTCTGATAGCAATTTGTAATCTAAGTTGGGGCAAAAAGATCAGCCCCTTTCTTACCCTTAGGTAGTGTGCGTTCAGTTTTCATGGATAAAGTTGGCCACGTAGGGTACAAAAACATTAATTTATCATATTATAGTATCATTGGAGGATTGATAATGCCGGTTGCCCTAAAATAATAGTGTAGTATATTCATATAATAGAGCGTCGGTGGCGTAATGGCAAGGGCCGCTACCTCCTGTCCGGGAGGTCGTGGTTCGAATCCTTCTACGTACCAATGTGTTTTCGAATTTCTATTTCATATGTACGATTATCCGACGCTCTTACGGTGAAGGAAAACATCGTGAGGAAACCTACACACGCCTGCCAAGAAACTCGTCTCGAAGGTTGTGTGTGAAGTCGACCAATCCACACTGGGCCCGCGTGGTCGACTAAGGCTCGATCGCCCTAATTCAGGGTAGACTCGAGCCCCTCGGTAAGGACGTATATGAGCTGTTATGATGATGATGATGATTGATGATTCATTTAATGAATTTAGCTTATACATAATTCGAATAAATTTCTCTCCGATTTCAGCAAAACCAACAAAAACAGACAATATAGTAAGTGTGACTCTAAGTCGAAATTCGAATCTCGGTAGAGATGAGAGAGGCGCAATCACGGTACAATAAAGCTAGATTTATGAAAATATTACATAATTCAAACATTCTATTTTTTTAATTCGAATCGCCGGCCCCGGTGAGTGAAGTATTCAAATTCAAAATTGGAACGTGCCATGGAGAGGCGGCCGACGAGTGACAAGGAACAAGCGAAGCGGACGGCGGCGCGGCGGCACGTTCGTTCGTACTTCGTTCGCTCGCTCGCCATTTTTACGTCGTATTTTTACGATGTAGCCGATAACGTTTACGAGGCGCGCTGAGTGGCGTCGCCGCGGCTCGCCCTTACTGATTGCATGCGAGGGTAGCACGTGGATAGAGATGTTGCTATTTTATCGAAAAACTGTAAATTTTCAGTACAAATCTGAAATTTATTTTGATTTTATTTTTCTTGTGACCAACACAGTTCTCAGGCTGTGGCAGAATTATCAGTGTATTGCTCGCAAGAGCAAATCAACACACTGAGTCACGCACGGCCCTTTTGTGCTATTGCAACACACATATGTTTTTGTATTCTTTTTTGCTCTGTTTTATTTGTTAAGTTTTGTTTTTATATTATGTACGAGTGTAATAATATCTGTGTGATTGCAGTGACCAATAAACGTGTTATCTATCTTCTTCTTTTGGTACCCTATCCTAACGGATGTCGGCGACCAAAATGCGAAATTCTTCCCTCTCCTTGGCCATTCTGCAGAGAGTGGCTGCTATTTATCTATTTTATTATTTTTTCTTTTAGATTTCTACGATAAACGATGACTGATAGTTCGCTTACCTGTGAGAAAAGATTATAGTTTAAAATTACGTTGAGAATTAGTGACGAACTAACTGCAATAAAATAGGTAGACTAAGAATTTATACTGCTAGCAAAATAAAATATAGTGCTAGCATAAAATAAAATACCTGAAATAAATAAATAGTTCCCGGTGCAGAGGCTGTCCATAACCATTCAGTGCGAAAATGCAGCTTTTTTTGGGCACCTTTGCACTGGGGATGACGAGGGACGGGTTATTTTAGGTGGTTTATTATAGGTGTTTTAGGTTTTTTAATTAGTGTGATATTAAAAAATAAATAAAGAAATAAACAATTCTTTATGAATAAGTATTTTGAGAAAAACTACTAATCATATCAATGATGATATCAAAAGAAAACCTAAATCGTACAAAACTATCGACATATCGATGGTGAATATTCTCGGCACTATGCCAAGCCGGGTCGTGTATCCGTGACACATAGTACAACCGACGACACCGCTCGCCGTATTTTATGCGCCCCGTCGAGCACCGACCGACTCGAGGCGAGCGAGGCAGGCAGGCAGGCGGGCGCGCTCGCTCGCAACTCGCAATACGCCCATACAAGTAATGAGCGAAAACCAGCCGGCGACGCGGCGCGCACCGCGCCTCGCCTGTCAGATAAAAACTAACGACCGCGCCGCCAACTGGTCTCGAAATTCGGAATTTGAATAACAAAAAGGCTCGTCATGTTCTCTTTTTTTTTTAAGTATTCCAACGCAGGCCGTAGACAGGGCTGCAGAAAATTAAGCAGATAATAAGCCGTTTGAAAATAGCTCTTCAGCTTCTATAAGAACAAATTTAAATATTGTAATACTTAGAAAAAGGGTTTTTCCAGCTTTGTGTAATCAAAACAAGTACCCCAAATCTGGTAGAACGAGAGTTTTATTATATGATATGATTGGTTGAACCAAATCGACTTGAGATAGGTAGTAAATCATGTACAGGGGCCAGCACATCAAGCTAGACACTTTGGAATTTGTACCGTTCTTATGCCGTATGCGTATGGATCAGAATCGCACTACGAGTGTCTAGCTTGATGTGCTGGCCTCTGTACATTGACGACATTATGAACATATAATATTACCAGTCGGAAGCGTAATGGTTAGGGCCCTTACTTCCTGTCCGGGAGGTCGTGGTTCGAGTCCTGTCACGTAACAAAGTGTTTTCGAATTTCGATTTCATATGTACGTTTATCCGACGCTCTTACTGTGAAGGAAAACAGCACACAGGAGGAATTATGCACACCCCTGCGAAGAAACTCGAAGGTGTGTGTGAAGTCAACCAACTGGGCCCGCGTGGTCGACTAAGGCCCGATCGCCCTAATTCAGGGTAGGCTCGAGCCCCTCGGTGGGGACGTATAATATGAGCTGATATGCTGAAGATGATGATGAACATTACCAACATCATCATCATCAAATAATCATCATTAATTTTCTCAATCACACGCCTAAAATCAGGTTTATTTCAAATCACTTTTCCAATAAATTCATGAAATTCTATAATTTTTCAAGAAAGTACTGCATCTAATCACTTCACGTCACGGTATCATATCGGTCTCAATCTTAAGTCTCAGTTCTCAAAGAGTTTAAGGATAATAGAGTGCCGAATATTTGTACAAGTTTCCTCTAATTAAGAGGGAAGAATAGTACGTGCTCGTCCATACAAAAAGAGAAAACGTTTTTCCACTTCTAAATATTTTCCAATCATCATGATTTTTTAGTATGTTATTGACACAATGAATTACTAGGTTTATAGCTTTTGCTTTTTTCAAAATTTGCTATAGATTCAAACTTATAGGCAGCTCAAGTAACGTAATTTTTGTGATTAAAACTGTGTTGAATTAAGCCGTTTTTTGAACAAAATCAATGTATTTTTTTAAAAAAAGCGAAACCTATAAACCTAGAATATATTGTGCTGAAACGATCGACATCAAAATCAAAGAGGTTTGTTAAGATTTAGTTAGTGAAAACCGTTTTCTCCCGAAATGGGAATTTCGTCCAGTAAAGTACCTATTGTCAGTTGCGAGCTGCAACGCTCTCTATCGCACGATTGGGGGTCGGGGGGAAAGCAAAGCACACGTACAATAGAGATGTCGATGGTAAAGTCGATAGTAGAGATGGGATCCCACCCACGTTATCGATATCGATCTGTTTAAAAAATTCTGGGAGTGGGAAAAGTTAATATTAGTAGGTTTTCAAGAAAAAGATTGACCAGTGATTATTGTTTTATTTCTTCCTAACTCAAAATGGATTACATTGCTTTTTTTTGTAAACGATTGTGTGTTTGTACTTTGCTGTTCCAAGACGTTACAGCAGCTAAACATGTTCGTGAATGTAGCCGAATTTGCCATCGTCGCATTTGGACGAATAAGACGAATACGCGAACACGAATAGCGATGCGATGTGCTAGCATTAGAGTTCGTTGTTTTGCTTCAGAGCCCTTATCTTTTTGCTTTGCACTAGGTTGAGTGGCTTCCATACTCGCCTCCCCTGCCCGGTGAAGTTGTAAAGGCCGCCCCGGCCAACAACAAGCTTGTCATTAAAAAAAAAAAATTCAGAGCCCTAATAAAACCAAAACCCTAATGTGGCTTATCCACCTACTCATTACAACGGTCCACGAATAAGAATAAAAAAAATAAAAATACGGTACCTATACTAAACGTGACCATAGTCCCTTTTTCAGGCTGTTCGTCCCGCTGTCCCCAGCGAGGGAAAAAACGTCCCACTTTCGCAAACAGACCAAACAATAAATTAATTGAAGTATCTACCTATTATTTTTTCACTCGCAAACAACTGCTTAGATATTAGAAGTCATGTTACTTACTAAGGCATAAGTAGCTCAACTTATGTGAACTAAAAAAAACGAGCAAGTGCGAGTTGAACTCGCGTAGAGAGGGTTCCGTACAATTGCAAAGACATTTGGGTGATTTTTAAATAATTAAAAATATCACATTTGAAATCGTCACATTAAGATGCACTAGCGCTATCTAGTGGTGTTTTAGTGAACTACTAGCTGTCCCGGCGAACTACGTACCGCCTTACAATACATTACACTGCCTTACCCTACCCTAACCTACACTACACTACCCTACCCTACACTACCCTACCCTACACTACTCTACCCTACACTACACTACCCTACACTACACTACCCTACACTACCCTACCCTACCCTACACTACACTACCCTACCCTACCCTACACTACCCTACCCTACCCTACACTACACTACACTACACTACCCTACCCTACCCTACCCTACCCTACCCTACCCTATATAAGATCCTTCTCCTGACAATAACGAACTCGACAAAAAAAGAATTAGTGAAATCGGTCCAGCCGTTTAGGAGGAGTTCAATGACTAACACACGGACAGAAGATTTATATATAGTGAACTATTTTCCGTAAATTTACGTAATAAATTGAGTTTACCACGTTATTTAGATGACGATGTGTGATTTGTCCCAGAATAATTTTTTTTTATTTTTTTTATTTTATTTATTTACAATTGATAGAACTATTATAGGTTTTCCTGTAATCTACAAGCAATAAACTATATTTTGTAGTTTCGGAGTAATCACCTAATGGGGGGAATGGTCAATTTTCTTCTTTTTCCAAGCGATTTCCAAAAAGGAGGAGGTTCTCAATTCGACTGTATGTTACCTCAGAACTTTTATTGGGTGAACCGATTTCGATGATTCTTTTTTTCTTCGAAAGCTAGTGCTTCCCATGTGGTCCCATATAAATTTTATCAAAATCGGTGTAGTGCTTTATAAGAAAATTAACAAAAACCAAAAATAATAATGCAAAATTGTTCGAAGTTGTTCATTTGATATATGACACAGTAAGGTCTGCAAAACTTTTTTTAAAATTTCCTAATTGGTCCCCCAAAAATACCCTTAATTTTTAAAAATATTTATTGACTGCACATCTGTGTTTGGGTGATAGTAAGACACACAGGCGCACGAGTGATCCTGTAAGGGTTCCGTTTTTTTTGTACGGAACCCATAAAACCTACTTATTATTTAGATGGTCACGTTAGGTATACTCGTATAATTATTATAGTATCACATTAGTAGTTTCGTTCACAATAACTAGCATAATATTTTATCACGCTTTTATTATCAGGTGAGGTGCAGCCAAACGCACTCAAATTTTTAATAAAAAAAATGCTTCACCTGTATGTTTGTATGTAACCGACTCCTTTACTCGATTCTGACCCACTTTAAACGGACAAATTTAATTCAAACTTTGTAGACTTATAAAGAATCAGCGCCAATATAATAATCTCATAAGTTTGAATTAAAATATAAATAGAGTTTAAAAAACTAAAAAACACGCTTTTAAAGTACATCAGACTAAAAAGTAAAAAATAATTCTTAGATATAAGTTGAAAATAATAATTAACAAAAAATACTAGTCTTATTTGTGAAAAAGTGTGGGTTGCTCGATAGACGAAAAATATGGCACAGAGCGCCCCACGCTTTTTCACAATAATCTAGTATTATTTTAGTAATTCTAGTTATATTTTTCGTTAATTATTATTTTCGACTTATATTAAGAATTATTTTTTACTTTTTAGTCTGATGTACTTTTAAAGCGTGTTTTTTAGTTTTTTTTTAACTTTATTTATTTTAGATACACTGCAAGTACCTAAATAACCTTACAATACAAAATTTCAGTCATTTAGGGCGCATATCGTCAACAAGCCGATTTATCAAAAATCAATTTAGTTTATACTCCTTGCTAATTACTATTATCTACATAACAAAATACTCACTCGAAATTATCACTATTACCTACTGCTATTACCTTCAATGTCTCTGTAGCGGAGTGTCGGGGACGCCACAACAATCACTATCCGTAGGTACCAAGTAAGAAAACACTCCGCCTTTCGTCGCAACTTCTCGCCAACTGGCAGCGTCCGTCGATGTGTGCGTGAGGCTCTTTGTATGTGCTGTGCGCGATGCCCGGGGGCATGAGCGCACGAGCGATAGCAAATGTTTTCCCAAATACCTATTTCGTTAGGATCGCGAAGCTATTCTTCCCTCTTAAAGAAGAAGAAGTGTGCTGGTTCCTAATAAATAACGTTCGAGATAATATTGGAATTACAGACGATACTTAACACCGTTCCCAATTTGTAAATTTTAAATTTGTCTTTTGAAGAGCGCCGTGTGAGAGATTTTTATTATATTATGGTTAACTAGGATTTCGTGAACCACACAGATCGATCGGTTTTCGAATCAAATGAGACGATGAATTTGCGTATAGATACTAGGATATCATGGGATAATATAGAATCAAGTTTAAATTTTGTGAATATTGTATCTGTATCAATCCGTGGCATTCTTTAATAGGGCTTCAGTCAGACAGAATTAAAAGTAGAAACTAAGGTTAATGTTAATATTTTTAAGAATCAACTAAAATTGGTATTTTAAGAGACACAATGTTATTCCTTTAACTACTTTCGAAATATGAAATTCAAAGACTGTAATTAAAAATTGTTAACTTTCATACAAATTTTGTGAATGTTAAATTAAGTAATATTTTTTTTATTCAAGAAGTTACCTACATAGCTGCTGACAAAATTAAACAATGGGTGAAGGTTTCACCTCCCACAAAAAGGGAAGAACCAATGACTTCTATATTACTGGAAGAACCCTGTGTTATAGGATAGGTAACAATGTTCATCCTTCCAAATCATTGACACAAAAGTACCTAGTAATAAGTCACTGTAGCACAAAAATTTAAATTTAATGTTAGGTTAGGTACGTTCCTGGTATCTACAAGTTGTAAGAAAATTAATGTAGGTCCCGTTAACTGGGGCTTCTACTCATCATACTGAACTACTTTTGTTCTACGAGTTTGCTGATAACAAAAAAAAATTCGAGCGAGACCTACAGTACTCGCATATGATGTGTAACATGTGACAAAATACTTTATAAAAGGACGGCAAAGATACGGCAGACTAGGCTGTATGGTCATAGAGACCTTTGCCTTTTCCGCGCTTTTAAAGCCTGAAAAAAGGACGGCAAAGATACGGCAGACTAGGCTGTATGGTCATAGATACCTTTGCCTTTTCTGCGCTTTTAAAGCCTGAAAAAACGCGACTTCCTGTTACACATTTCCATCCCATTTCACGAAATCACTCCCACAAATTGCAGGAAAGCGAGAGCAAAGATGTTACACATCAAAAATGTTTTACTCTTCATACGAATCGATCAGCTGATCGACCGATTTTGTGCATTTTAGTATGGAGGGTCCAAATTTTTTTTTGAGAATTGACTATAGGTTCCTTGGAGAAAGTGGTTCAGTATGACGAGTAGAACCCCCAGTTAACGCGACCTACACCAATTTTGTTACACCTGTATAGTTTTTATTATTCACTTCTTACATAGTAGCCGTTGGTGCCGTTGGCTAGTAACGTTATTTTTTTAAGTTAAGCCGTTCCGTTTTGGTCACCAAAAATGTCTGGCCAACCAGTCCTAAGATAACAAGTATTCGCATGTGAATATTCAGAGGATAATGTAGGTACAGACTCCAGCACATCAAGGCACACTTTGACTTTGAACCGTTCTTATGCCGTACGCGTAGCGTTGCCAGGCGTCCGGATAAAGCCGGACAGTGTTAGGCTTTTTGGATGCGTGTCCGGCCAAATTAGAAGGTGTCCGGCCTGTCCGGCTTTTTAAGGTTTAATGATTTTTCCAGTCACCTGGACATTCGGGTGAGCGCTGTCGTATTTATGAGACTATGGCGGCGTTTCTTAGTCTGATTAGGACCTCGCTAAAGGCCAGTAAACATGACTGATTGATTTAGGGGTGTCTAAAGAGGGCTTTAATAATTTAGGGAGTCCGGCTTTTTTACCCAAAAGTCCGGCTAAACTGGCAGGTATGTCCGGTTATTTAGTTTTAAGACCTGGCAACCCTACGTACGCGTATGGATTCGAATCGCACCACGAGTGTCTGTGCTGTGCTGGTCTACTTACTTGCTTCTTGCTCATCTGCTTTGTGTTAGTTTTTGTCCTTTGTTATAGTAGCTTCAAAATTATTATGTTACATACTAGGGGGTGCCCCGCGGCTCCGCGTTTAAAATTCAAGTGTGCGGCGTATCTTTGTCATTCTTCTCCTCCTTAACAGCTTGACCGATTTTGATGTTTTTTTTTTGGTACTTATTGGGTCATTTAGATGGTTCTTTATAGAAGTTGTTCAGAATCATAGCCTTGTATAACACATCGGGTAGGTGATGGGGCTTAAATTCTGCTCATCATACTAGAAGTGTGCGCCGATGCCTTCTTGACCGGCGGCGGACGCCGGCGTCAAATTTGTCAGCGGCGGCGGCGTATTCGGCGTCATCGGCGTGGGCAGTATAATTAACAGATATGTTAAAATTATTCCACCTTTTATTTATTATAATAACAAAAATTTAATAATTTTGCTCAATCTAACATAATATGTCACGGTCCTTCACACCACGTTACTTTAATTTTTTTAAGTCTTAAGTAAATGTACTAAAAACTGATTAACGAAAATCTACTTAAAATTAAAGAAATAGAGCACTAATGCACAGTCTAAAATAATAAGGCACAGTCCTTAACACAACATTACTTAAAAAGACAGATTAACAAAAAACTGCTTAAAATTAGAAAAACAGAGCACTTTACTCAATCTATCATAATATGGCACTATCTTCAAACAACTTTTCTGAGAATGTTTATTCAAAATATCCAATCTTTAATAAATGAACTACAAAAACAGATAACAAAATCTAAAAAAAATAAATCGAGCACTAGAAGCACCCCTACTCAATCTAGCACCATATGGCAAGATTGTTCACATAGCATTGTTAATATTATATTCAAATCAAATCTTAAACGGAATAAAAAAATCACTATTTCGCTTGTACTTAGTTTTTACATGTCATATAATTTTGTCCACTGATATTGGACTTAACCTTGACCTTTTGACTGAAATTGTAAGTCCTGCAACCGAAATCACTCGCTCGCTGGGTGGCAGGAGTACACATTATGGCTCTCACCAAATTAAACAGCCAAGGATAACTGTGTTTTTTTTCTTGCTAATAACTTAGCAAGTTTCCGTCTAACAAATCTTTGGGATCACATCCTCCAAACTACTTCCAACATTCCACTTGTACGATCATCATCTGTACTAGCGCTTGGAGAGTAATAATTTTGTGACATTGTTAGAAGCAAATCTAAGGCGGTATTTAGAGTTTCGGTAAAAGACGACGACTAAACATTTTCATTTCTTTCTCTCTGATGAATATCAGATTCTTTTGTTAGCTCTCTTACATAGAAAGAAATGATACTCTTGTTTCACCTTTTGCTTTTTAATACTTGTCAACAGCATAGAGACTTTGAAATCGACAGTCACGTAATGCTGCTGCGATCAAGAGCTTGTTCACAGAAAATCGGTGTTTTAATCTTGCTGACATGTTTTTCTTCATTTGTTTCATTCACTTGTTTCAAAGCATCTTCTATTTCACATCGAAATACGACAGCGGCATTAATTGTAGTCGATTTTGACCCACTCATTATATTGACGGCATCCCGATTTTTATTCAATATTTATATTTATCAAATCTCCAAGAAGCTCCAAGAAGTCACCGTGAGCTGAGTGTTTCCATTTATGCAGATTTGTACGTATTTATCCTATTTATGAATTAATTTCGATTTATTGGTGCGTGACTAAGGACTTTGTACGGGTAGACAACATACACATATTGGCGCCGATTTTACGCCGACACAATCGTCGGCGGCGGCGGCGTGACTAAAAATGTCGGCGGCGTGCGCCACGCCGATCGGCGCACACGTCTACATCATACTGAACAACCTTTGTTCTCTATTCTATAACTTTGCTGAAATCTCAAAAAAATATTTTAACTCTTCGATCGATCAAATCAAATCGATCAGCTGATCGACCAATTTTGTGCATTTTAGTATGGCGGGTCCAATTTTTTTTTAAGAATTGACTATGGGTTCCTTGGGAGAAGTTGTTCAGTATGATGAGTAGAACCCCCAGTTAACGGGTCCTACACATATTTTTTAACATCCTGTATAACTGGTAGTACCAGTACCTACTATATTTTGGGAAGTCGGGTAAAATGTATCCTATATCACTGACGGGATCAAGACCAATGTAACAAAACCTCGCACTCTAAAATCCATCAAGCCGTTTAGAAGATATCGTGGAATATAGAAACATACATACATACAATACATTATATCTGAAAACAAAACACTCCTATGTGGGCAGTCGTGTAAAAAGGTTTTATTTCGTAGGCAGTTTCAAGTTTCAACAATCTAAATACCTAACTTATCTAATTATCTTATTATAAAAGCAATAAATAAAATCCTACTGCTTACACCTACTTAACGGTTTTAATTTTCATACAGCAATAAATTGTGCAAGGAAGACTGTTTAAACAAATTAAAACTTAATAAAGAGCCATAATTTTAGTCCAATTTACAAAGATAATGCAATAATTAAGAAAAATATCGAGTTTACAGAGTGTAACAAATCGGTGTAGGACCCATTAAATGGGAGGTGCTACTATCATACTGAACAACTTCTCCCAGGGAACCCATAGTCAAATCTCAAAAAAATTTTTACTCTACATACAAAAAAGCACAAAATTAGTCGATCCGCTGTTATTTTAATTATTTATTTTTAAAGTGAAAATACAACTCAATATTCTGTGAATTTTTCAAGCGTCTAGGTACTTGCCGTTATCAATATCGAGCAAAAAAATCACGTGTGTTGTATGGGAGCCCCCCTTAAATATTCGCTATCAAACTTTAAAATTAACAAATCTTAAAATCTTTGTTTATAGAAACTGATACTTTCTATAATCTATTTGAATGAAGAGTAATTTTTTTTGCGATTTCAGCAAAGTCGTTGAACCAAAATTTATCAGTATGATGGATGAGTAGAAGCCCCAGTTAACGGGACCTACACCAATTTTAACTACACTAATAAATAAGTATGATACTTTTTTATAGAAACACTGGTTGATAATATATTATTATTATTATGGTTCTAACTAACCAAGTAAGTAGATTACGTAAGGGTCTCATACAAAATCATAGACAGAATTAAACTGTCCGCTTTGCATTGACATTAGAAGTTGAAGTTTGCATATAGATTGGTTATAGTTTGGTTCTTGAACGTAAAGGATTTCGCCGTGATTTTGTTTGCCCCGTCATTTGTTTTTAGAAATGTCATTTCAGGATCGTTGTATGCATAAAGTGACCATACGTTCCGTTTTGAACGGGATCGTCCCTTTTTTCGGTTCTCCGTCCCGGTGTCCCCAAAAAGAGAATCGGGACGCAGAATTGTCTCGTTTTCCTAAACCCTTTACCTTGTAAAATGAGGTCATGTAATTAAAATGAAATATTTTCCTATTCACCACTTCCTACTCTCTTGTCTAAAGGCTAAACATGAACATTAATCATAAATTCACGTTGCCTCAGTTATTGTTAAGTGAAGTCATGTATTGTTAAAAAAACTAAACATTTAGACGCTCGCTTCGCTTCAATTTTCTTTCTGGACGATTGGTAAATTTGATCAAGAAATGGCCCCCTGCTGAACGAAATCCTGATTCCGCGCCTGATTCCTCTAATAAATATAAAAATAACTGTAAATTTTTGTTATATTACTTTATTTTGTAATAAATACCTACTATTTTTAAAAATTGGTAAAATAAAACACCAAAAATGAGTTTTTTTTCCATAAACCAACCTACTAAATGACGTAAGTAAACCGATGTCCCGTATTTAGTCAAAAAAATTATGGTCACGTTATGTATGCAGTGTCCGGGGTGTGCCTTTGTTAAGACCCTATTATAATTAATTACCTACAGTCTTTTGAAGCCTCGCTTTTATACAGTAACATAAAAAGCCTATAATATAAGTAGGTACATATAATGTGAATACCTATGCAGGCAGGCGAGGCGGCACGGCGGCGCGGCGGGCGCAGCGGCACAGCGAGCGGCTGTATAATATTATAGGTGTGATATATAAGCTGTAAGTGTAGGTGTGTAGCTCTCGTGGCGGGCGGTAGCGCCGTCGGATGTATAAAGTGGCGCGCCCGCCGGTGGCCGCATGACATAGCTATAACTTCGCGGTAGCATGACAAACAGCCGACCCGACGGCTGTAGAGTCGACACATTCTTTTTATTATAATTATTTTCATATGTATTAAAAATTCTAGGCCTAAAGCAGAGAATCGATGGCAGTTGGAGAATCCTTAAAAACACCGAGATCCAAGAGCTGGTGGCTGTTCCAGACATTATCGGAGAGACGAAAGCTCATAGACTCCGGTGGCTCGGTCACCTAGAGAGAATGGGAGAAGATCGGTATGTGAAGAGAGCCTATCAGGGTCAACCAACAGGTCGACGCCCGGTCGGTCGCCGCAGGTATCGATGGCGCGATGTGGTGAAAGCGGACCTGCGCGAGCTCTAAGATGACGACTGGCGCGAAACCACACAAGACCGGGACAAATGGCGAGTTCTCGTATCGGAGGCCAGGACTCACTTTGGGTCGTTGAGCCAGCGGAGTAAGTAAGTAAGTATTAAAAACAACAATAATTTTCGAAAGACCTAAGAACTTTTAGGTACAAGATTTTATCTGAAAATTTGCAATTACTTCGTATTCTTCTCTGCAATCCCTTTTATTTGATACCCATATAATAGGAGTTCATTAAAAATAACTAGTCTGTCATCTTGGGTGTGCCGCCATGTTGGATTAAGAATAACGTTACACAGTTAACCATGCATTTTCATCCAAACTAAACGTGTATACAAATATTTAGCTCAATCGGTTGAAGATATCTGCTTTAAAATTGAGTTGCAAGATTCCACCCGAACAAACATACATACATTGGAAGTTAAATAAAAGCTTGTAATGAAGATAGCTGATATTGTGGTGGATTTGAACTACACTCGGGAGCTTTAAAACCGGTAGGATAATTGTGGAAGGCTTCATTTTGGATATAAATTAAATCTTTAATCATCATTATTCATAAGGTAATAAATCATAAACAAAACGTTAATTGAACATTAATTAAATAAAATAAATAAAAGCAATAATTAAAGTACAATTTAGAGTATTATACACAAAGATAACGGAGGTGCCGGTATTTTACGCTCGCGAGTGTTTAATCAGTACCAATCACATATTTGTAGCAATGTGTAAGAAACGAATGCTCAGCAGTTAATTGTCACAAATAATACAAAATGGCTTACATATACTTAAACTTAAATGCCAATGACTGAAGGACTTTTCAATATACTTTTTGAAGCTACATTCACACTCATTGATAAATATGTACAATCATTTACTTAGTTCTGAAATTATGCTTATAAAGTTGACACCTACATACTAACCATTTAAATTTTATGTAACCCATGTCCCGAACTCATATAAATATGATAAAGAGTAATTGCCTAGATAAAATGAAATCGTACGATAAAGATCATAAATAATCCAAATAATTTTAGTCGTAATGTGTTTCTACGCTGTATCTGTCCGCGCCCGACACCGGAGGGCGCCGTCGCTAAAGCGCGATACTACGGGCTCGCCTCGGGCGGCGCGAACCAATTACCCGCCGCCGCCGCGCGGGCATTTACTCCCGTCCCCCTGCCGCCGCCCCCCTTCTCGACGCGGCACAGAATTACTTATCTCCAACGCGACTCTGCGCGCCGGGTACTCGCCCGCCCGATGAACGCCCGCAATGCGATAGCGACGCGGGTTTTTGTCACCTACACGCGAGCTGCATCATCAATATCATAATCATCATGCATCGGTCGGGTCTTGCCTTCCGGGATATGCTGTCGACTGGTTTTGACCCGTCATCGTCGTCGTTCTTGCAAAAAAATATGATAATCATGAGATCTCGGGAGGAGTTTGAGGGTTGCTCTATCCTTCCTGGTCTAAAGCCTATGGCTATCTCCAACGCGGCAATGCCGCCAGTGTGATGTGGTCGTTTGGGTCAGTCAGGAACTTACATTACTTGTTAATAAATAAGTACTGAAAAAATATTATGTTTTATTTGTCTATTGTATGTAACATTATTTTTATGCTAACTTTAAGTTAAGTGCAGAGTGACATTTGTTTTAGTCAAAGCGCTAATGACGACATGGATTACATATAAATGGCGGCCGATAGAAGTTTTAGTTTTCCTGCGAGGCCTTGAAAGTTGAACTGAAAACTTATGTATGACTGAATTGTTGAGAAATAACTATTAGATTATCGAATTCATTATTAGTTTCAGAGACATGACTATATTTTCGTATAGATAAGTACTCGCATTAGGACAAAATCTTCGACAGACAACATTCACACGGGTAAACCGCTCTGCAGTTGTTTTCTCTACATTTTTTTCGCCGCGCCTTTGTGATGTCGCGCGCGGCCGACCGGCGGCGGCGGCGGCGCGCGGCGGGTGAGACCGGCGGCGGCGTGGCACGGCGCGACCGGGTGCGACCCACCCGCCCGCGCCATTCCCGCCATAATTTACGACGCGGGCCGCGGCGACCGCTCACTCGTCGGGAGCGGCCCGGGCCCGATTTATGGTGTAATTTTTACAATAGCTGCGGACTGCGGTCGATCCCACCCGGATTATAAAGTTCGGCTGGTTGGAACTGAACGATTGTTCAGATTTTGTGACTGTTGAAGTGAACGGTCTCATTAAAGGCGGTGAGAAAAATGATAAATAAGTATGATGAGATGAATGAAAAACCAGCCTCCCTTGCCGAGCTATGGCCTATTTGCACTGCTGCAGCTAGGGTTACCAGATGGTCGGGATTCGACGGGATAATCCCGACTTTTCATATGATATCCCGACTCCCGACAAATTACAAAATATCCCGACTTTTTAAAAACTTGGAATTATATATTCGTAGGTAGTTAAAATAGCGCGCGCGCTATGCTATCTCGCTGAGAGCCCGCAGACCGCACTCCACTCAATACGTTATCCTTTACACGCTAGAAAGAAAACCCGCACCAGCAGCTCACAAAAGTAAAATTTGATTTAGTTTTTAAGCTATTGCATAGCTTTTATCGCAGGCTTTGAGCGCGGCGACCGAATCAAGAAATTCCGTGACGAAAATAAAACCTAACACCCCACGCTCGGCTGAGTTCTAAAAAACTTACAGTGCCATCTATTAGCGATTTGCGGTACTAAAAGGACTTAGTAAACTTTACTGGTGTAACTTTCTTAGTGTTAATTTATTACATAAACATCCCGCGCCCCAAGGACTATAATATTGTATTGGTAAATACTGCATAAATAAATAAATTATTATAAATGCATAAGTTGATAAAAAATGCTATGCAATAGCTTTACCTCGGCAGTCCCCGAGTGCCACAGTTTTTTTTTATCCCGATAAAAACCCCAAAATCCCGACATTTTGAAAATGTATCCCGACATTTCAATTTTCACATATGGCAAGCCTAGCTGCAGCACACCTTTTTAAAATGAAACTTTTCGTCTATGTGTTGCATGTCGCGTGACAGTCGCTTTCGTCTGACGGTATGATCGTTTCGTCCTCTGTACCGTAGCGAGAGCAGCCATGATCGTTTTGTCCTTTGTAAAGTTTAACTTTTACCGTGGTTTCATAAAACCACACACTTACTTTTTTAAAGCTTTGTATTTTGTTTTTACTTTGTTGCCCTAACACTCCTTACTTGTTACTACGTGAAAATAAAACAGTTTATCTATCTATCTATCTAAGTGTGAGTCGGGCTCGCACACCGAGGGTTCCGTTCCGTACCACCCCATCCATCATGTCTTCTCACGGGTGTATAACAATAATACCTATTAATTACAAGCAAAAGACATCAATAACAAAGACAACACGAACAATTTATTCAGTTCGGACTCCTTAGCGTGAGTGCGACTCACACTTGGCCAGTTTTTGTACTCAATCATATCACATTTATTTAACGTTATGTTACCGTTTTTACGATAGAGCAAAAACAATAAATTTAAGTTAGTAATCTGATACATTATTGTAGTTTGAGTATAATATAACAATCGACTAAGAAAATTTAGAGGTACTAAATCGGTCTGGTATGCCTGTATCAAAGTATATATATATATATATATATATATATATATATATATATATATATATATATATATATATATATATATATATATATATATTAGTACTCCTGTATAATGCAGATCTCTGTTTAAAAAAAGAAGTTTCTTGATATTTTTATATTTTTTCCATTATAATATAAAAGTTAACGCATCGTGTTTCTGCAATTGACAAAATGAAGTAAGTGAAATGAGGAATCTGAAACTGTGGTTTTTAATTCATAATTATAAATAAAATGATAAAAATTTCCAAAAAAAAAAGAAAACAAAATCGTTTTATATTGTTTTGTTACACAGTTCATAAATTATAATTATTTTCTATTAAAACTGCAGCAGTTCTATGGTTACAACTAAAAAGGGTGCATTGTGATATTTCTTTCTTTAGTTCTGTGTATTAAAATAGAATTCGAGGAAATCAAAATCACTACTCATATCCTATAAATTATAAAACAATTTTTTTATGAAAAAAATCCTTAATTGAAGTAGAAAGTGTTTACAAAGTTCAAAATAAAAACATTAATTTAAAAAAGTAACCGTAAAATATTCTTCTAAATGTTATTACCTATGTGAATATTATAACTTAAAATCTGATATTCTTCAAGTACAACAAGAAAAATAATCAAAAACATCTATGTTTGTATTTTTTTTTTATCAAGGCAAGTTACAATTATCGTGTTTTGAACCGTTGAATAATCAAGAACGTATATTATTAAACTAAAACATATATTTTTTACGGATCAAAAATTTTAAAACCGATATTACTATGTTTTCAGCTGTATCAAAAACAGGTAATACGGGATATTCTGGCCTTAACAGAATAATCTCCCTAACAGTGCTTTAGTAAAAATTGCTCTAGCGCTGACAGTATTTTTTTCTGAACGTGTTTGCATTTTACTCTCGTAACGAGTTCAGTTATTGGAATGTAAGCTCGATTTTTCCATTTGGCGTGAGTAAGCGAGTTGAGAGGCACATGACGAGACGGCACACCACCGTGGTGGCTCACCCCAGTCGGTGTGTGATGATGCGGACTAATTTAATTGCCACGACGACGGCGACTGCATCCGCTATTTGTAGAGGTGTTTTATTTTTTGCCGCATTACGTCTGGCCTCGATAGCGAATCGCGATATTCCTGCCTATATTTTAATTGCGTCCCATTTTGTACCCACTCGGAGCTTCGTTATTTTCACGCTTTCTTCAGGAGTCAGAATCATCGGGAATCGGGATGTGTATTATGAAGTTAAAGTTAGGTTAGTACTATTATTATCATCTGTGGTTCGGTGCTAAGTTGCTTTAAAAGCTTTAAAGGAAATTAGAATGATCCTACAATTTCCAGATTAAGGCCTTATAACGGGTCAAATGACAATATTTAATTCAAATTATTAAAAGACTGTGTAAAGCTATCACCATGGAAAAAATATATAAAAATTAATTAAAAAATTAAAATAATAATATACTTAATTAAAGTAATAAAAATCGATTTCATTGAATACAATTTTAAAAATATGACCAGTGTTGATGTAAAAAATATATACTGTAGACCCTGTTTTTGGCATTAATTGCTAATTAATTAATCTCGAAAACAAACAGTTAATATAAAATGAAACCAACACACAAAAGTCGGTGACTTTAAGATCTTTCATATTAATTGAACACATTTTATCAAAACTTAACACTTTCAAGTGATGATAAGTAATAAAAACATGTAATAATCGAGAATTGGACGATCGGTTTCAACCCAACAGCCGCATTGAAGCCCGCATTAATTTGAACTTAAAATGAATCGACTTACGTTCGATATTATTGAAACACGTATCAACCTGCTCTGATTGAGTGATCTTAGCGCCTTAATACAGCACTGTATTATTATTTTTCGGTGAAATTAATTCGTCTAGGTACTAAGACATATCTTAGTAGGTAATAAGGATGACGACAGCATCAAAAATAAATTATGAACTCTTGATCACTAAATTGCCCTCCTACTTAAACTTCGGAAAACAATACTCTGTTTTGTTTTCCATCAAATCTTCGATTTTGAATTCACCAAAATCACAAAATGAGTACATAAACGACGCTGCAAAACTATGACGTCACACCTAAGTATTTCGAACATTTTTTGAAACAAAATGTCGTTTTTGACATATGATAGAAAGTAAATCAGATGACTAGCATTTGTCATCCCTATTATATTCTAACATGATTTATAAATCAAGTCCTTAGAATACTGGAATACCTACTTAGATCATCATATCAGCCGAAAGACTTTCTACTGTTAGATAAAGGCCTCCCCAGTGCTCCCCACGGATTACTATAACGAAGCCTCTCCACGGATTATCATAACGACCGATCCTGCGCTGCCCGCATCCAGCGGCTTCCCGCGACCTTCACACCACATCTTTCATCGTTGGTCTGCCGAGTGGGAGGCCTGGCTGCGCTACGTCCTCCGATGCGCGGTTGCCACTCGAGAACTTTACTACCCGAACGGCCATCTGTGCTATGAGCTAGGTTAGGTTATAGTGTGCTATGAGGAGGCTAGGTATACATGTGAGCTATGTCGGTTACATTGTTTCTCCTACGGATCTCCTCATTTTTACGAAACTCCGAACATAGCTCGCTCTATCGCCCTTTGGGTGACCCTGAGCCTTCATATGAGGCCCATAGTTAGCGATCGTGTCTCATTTCCTTATGTCATCGCTGGCAACACACTTTATAACGTTATTAGAGTATAAATAGGTATACCGTCAGTATCTCTTAGCCATAACCGCCTCCGTCGCTCAGAGGCAAAGTTCACTGGCTTTACACAGGAGGTCGCGGATTCGATTCCCGGCGGGGTCAATTGTAAGACTCGGTTTGGTTGGTGGTAGGGCATTTTCTAAGCCCGCCTGGCTAGCTAGCACCAACTTATCAAAGTCTTGCCGCCAAATATCAATGTTGATATCATTAGTGTGTTCCGGCATGAATATAAGATAGCCAGTTCCCCATTTGCGTTGGGGAATCTTGGTAAGCCCGCTTCCATCTTCGGCAACATCGTCACTTACCACCAGGTGAGATGTTGTCAAGGGTTTACCAATTGTGAATATAAAATATAAAAAATAACAAAAAATTCCAGTTATAAAAGTATATTATTATATTATAATAATTTTGAACAAAAAAAAACCGACTTCAAACAGGAATCAAAGATTCCCCTCGATTTCTCTGGGATTCCATCATCAGATTCTGGTTTCCTTATCATGGTACCACCCTTGGGATATCTCCTTTCCAACAAAAAAAGAATCATTAAAATCGGTTCATAAACGTAGAAGTTATCCGCGAACACACATAAAAAAATATATACAGGGCCTAACAAAAGTGGTGTAGGTCCCGTTAACTGTGGCTTCTACTCATCATACTACACAACTGAAATCGCAAAAAAAAAAATACTCTTCATACAAATCGACCAATTTTGTGCATTTTAGTATAGAGGGTTCAATTTTATTTTCGAGAATTGAGTATGGGTTCCTTGGGGAAAGTTATTTAGTGTGTTGAGTAGAACCCTCCGTTAACGGGTCCTACACCAATTTTTTACACTCTGTATATACGGTCGAATTGAGAAACCTTCTCCTTTTTTGGAGTCGGTTAAAAATAACACTTAATCAAACGTATTATTCTGAATCACCGGATTGTGTGATGGATTACTGATGAGATGAGATAAATTTATGGGACCTTTCTATTGTTCCATTTCATCATTGCTCGCCTGGACCGGACAGCACAATATGAATGAATTATTATGAAATATTTCACATTTTAAGCTAAAGTGTAAAAAGGAAATCAATTAAAAAAAAAAACGAGACCTACAGTACTCGCATATGATGTGTAACATGTGACAAAATACTTATGAAATTAATTAATTATCGGGTCGTACATTCACGGGCCGACCCTTCGAATAGTAGTATGTCATCTTTGCCTTTGCCATCACACTAGGCTGCATGGCTATGACAACCTTAGTTTTCTAGAATTAAAAAACGTTCGCATTTCCTGTTACACATTTCCGTCCCATTTCACGAAATCACTCTCACAAATTGCAGGAAAGCGAGAGCAAAGATGTTACACATCAATAAATATTTAAAAAATATAAAATACAACACCTTCTCCTGTAAATTGTAGTAATAAGATGCAATATCGATCAATTAGAGATGGGATGACACATCTCTCGATGCGATTGAACCGATTGAACGAAATCATCGATACTTTCGATTTAAATTACTAGGCTGGAAAGAAAGAAGCAAGAGGTTGACAAGACAGCCGGCCCGCTTGAAGTGAACGATGCGGTGAGCCCCTGTAACATCGATCGTCTCTTATCGCCATCGCCTACATAGTATCGGCGCCGCCCGCCGTTGAGAGTCGAGCGAGAGTAGTTGAGAGACGCCGGCCGCCGGCCGCCGCCGCTGAATCCGCCGACGGTAAGACCAGCGACCTCAAAAATATTTTATCTAAAGACCGAGCCTTCCGAAGTGCTTTTGAGCATGTTGCTGCTTTGATGAAGGTCACTACTAACTGACAGAATGGGCGCCTAATAGGCTTCACCAAAGTGTACAAATTTTCAATTTCGAAGTCGCCCCGTCCTGTCTTTAGGAAGTAAGTATCTATGGTCCTTGGGCTATCTGCAGTTGGTGCGCAACACGCGCAAACAAGATCGGGCGTCACATCAAACGGAATACTAATGAGGGAGGTGACTATCTCGCATTCGAACAAACCAATTAAACGAGCTATGCTTCCGTGGTAATCGTGTCTGCGTACCTACTTAATTTTGCAGACGTTTCCTTTGCGGGGAAAAATCTACGTGTGCAATCTAAATTCTGATAAGTAATCATAAGTTTTGTTTTTGTACTGTGTCTGTGGAGGTTAATTTAAAAGCAGATTTAGCAAATCTTCAATATCGATAGAAAAAGGCACTTTAGAATACTTATTAAGTACATACTAAGTACATTATTACTACAACGAACGATGACACATCGCTGCGAACTTAGTCCTTTGATACTATTGCGTCACGTCACAGTCACATAAACGTGTCAGGCCCGATTAACCCTCGGGCGGGCGCGGCGGCTGGCAGCATGTGTGTCCATATATGTACGTGCCTACATAATTGTCTCATATGTATACTATGTGATCCGAGTACCTACGTGTGGTCGCCACGGCCTCGCCACCCATTGTTTCGTAGTTCCACTCGTTTTTGCTAAAACCATGCGCCGTCGCCGCACCGTGCCGGGAGTGCTCGGCGAATATAAATTGAATGCGAGCCGTTTGTTTAAAATTTCACACCGCGTCGCCGTTGTCGGTCGCAGACGCACATTGATAAAATAGTGAAATGTGCCGATGGCGGTGCCGCTTTTATATTTCCTATGTCCCTCTGTTTCCTGTTATCCTGATCAAGCGTTGTGATGGAAATATACTTTATAGCATCAGTGTAGGTTGGATATTTTAAACGACGGTACAAATTCAAGGAAAAAATCTGTGTCTAAGAGTTGGATAGGAATATTGAATATGCACACGAATCTCTCTTAGCACACTAAGACTCAGTGTCTGTCTTCTGATTGATGGCGCCGAGTGGTTTTTGTTATGGCGGATTTGAATTATGACTTTGTCTGTGTCGCTGGTTGATCCTAATTCTTCGTTTCATTTTAAACCTCATCGTGGATCTTTCACCTTTACTTTCTTCAGATGAATCACATTGCTTCTAAGTTTCTGTCCTGTTTCTTCATTTCTTTATAGTATGTCTCCACCATTAGCTTGATCGACTATATGAGGTGCCGTTTAAAGTTAGCAGATAGTTTATTTTCTTTCTAATTGTAAGTAGGTAGGTAGAAGGAAATGCAAAACACCAGCGACAAAGATAAAGTTATAATTCAAATCAGCCACACCCAAAAACCACGCGGCGCCATCAATCAGAAGAGCTTAGCCAGATGTAAGTTCAACGCCAGCCATACCGGGCGAGACACCAAAATATTAATAACGGCGAGTTCAGGTGAGGCTCGCTCGCGGGATAGGCGGCTCTTTAATAAACATGAGGCAGACCGCTAATAATAAATGAGTGTCGGCGGCGCAGGCGGCGGCGGGCCCGCATCCCGCCTGGCTGACTGCCGGCCGCGTTTGAACACCCGCCTTCATACATATACATACATACAGCCGACACATTCAAGTCTGAACAGTTGAGCGGAGCACTGCACCGGGCTGTATATCGATATTATAAAACATACATGCAGGGAGTTTCGTACAAGGTGCATTAACGCTGGCTTTTCCAGTTATTGTGATTGGGAACTTCTGTTAGTGGATATGGATAATGCTATGTATCTGATAAATGTGTATTTATATTACTGATGATGACGATGATCTTTTAAGGTTAGCAGATTGCCACTGGAATCTGGATGCATGTGGATTAAAATGTAAATGAAGGTCTTCCGAAGTTCCGACTGAGATGATGATGAATTGATGATATACATCATCAATGATGTATATCATCAATTCATTATCATCTGTATTATTTTAATGTTTTAAATGATGTGTTTCATCGTTAATATCAAGACGATAGTGCAGGTAGGTAGTTATTTGAATAAGTACATCATATTATTGTTATAGTAAGGTAAGTTCCGTGTCCTAGTCTATAAATTGTTCTCCAGCGTCATATCATAACTTTTATCGAAATGCTCAACGACAACAAAAATGTTCTCTCGTATTTCAAATAGTTCATGCACAATGCTCAATAATTCTCTGTTTCTATTTACACTACTGCTACTGACACTCCTATTATATAGATACTACCATGTGGACATTATTATAACTTCTTCAAAGTTATGTTGTCTTAGTGTTATTGTAACAGAAATCACCTGTTCTTTGAAGCTTATGCTTATTTCTCTGAACTAGCTCTATTTTGTGTATTTGGAAGTTTATTTTTTTTAAGTTATTGATAAAAGTAAATAAATAAACACTAAACGACAACTAAAATTGTACGTATCAAAAAACAAAAACCCTAAACCGCTCTTGTTTTGACTGGCAACCTATCAAAAATAGGTTAATTTTTATGAGGCGAAAATCGTTATCGCCATTTGTATGAAAAGAAGCCTGTTTAAAATCCTCTTAAATCCGATTCTTGTAATTTCAAAACCACTGAAAATTATCAGTTTGATGAATTCCGGATTAACTTTGTACAAATCCTTGTTTTACCATATTTATTGGACGCTAGGTGTTTCCCGGTGCTTTTTTTAAATAAGGACCAAATATCTAAGAAGTAAGAAGTAAAACTAATAAAATATCTAAATCTATCCATATTTTTTTAAAAAACGGCAGACCTCTATCAATTTATTTAAATAAATACAATATAATGTATGTACTACTTAAATGAGACTAATATTGAAGACTTAGCTCCTTGAGCGCATTGCCCGAGAACATAGTAGATTTACTTCTACTATGCCCGAGAAATTCTAAGGACATTGCAAAAGGCGTTAGACTGGTGACGGGATGCTGCTGAGATTGGTAGTGAGCAGCGAGCGACGAGTGCCGGTGCCGCTTGATAAATGGCCGCGCATCAGGCTAACGATAATGACGGGCAATCTTCTAGCTAGTCATGCTGGCCGCGTACTGCGGTGGCACACTTCACCTGTTCTTTGATCTCTGCTCACTCGCACCAAATGATGAGGAGATGTTTCAAAACCTGCTCCAATAGGGTCAAGGAGATCATTCTGTTGACAGTTTATTTAGTGCTAGTTATGTAGATGGAAAAGCTCGCTAGAACCCTAAAGCCACGTTTTTATCAAAACAACCAAGCGCTGAAACTGACAACGACTGACTAACAAACACTTGATAAAATAGAGTAGGTAAGCGCTATTGCGGTAGTGGGAGTGGCTGACTGAGTGACGACATAAAACAAAACACACCTAATAATGCTATGTTATCTTGGTGTTTGGGTTACCGAAATCACCTGTTTTCTTCTGATGCGGTAAGCGTTTATCTTCTCTCCCAATGGATGTTGATTAGTTGATTGACAAGTGATTTTGTATTTTCACTCGATTTCCTCCGAAGGAGAGTTATATTTTTCGAGTGTATGTACGTACTGAACGGCTTGAAGGATTTTATCGTATGAGGTATCGTTAGATTCGTCTTGACTACTGGCCAAATAGAGGAGCTAAGTTTTTACGCAGTCGGGTTTTTAATTCATAATGAATTCCCTTTGCTAAGAATGCTAATAATTATAGTTTTATATGAGAAAAAAAAGTTCTCTTACCTTTAATGGTGGACTGGGAATATACAGCGGTGGATCATTCTGAGAACCGGTGTATATCTCTTGACCGTCTGGGCCCCGGGCACACCCATCTGCATCCAACACGCTATATCGGCAGACAATACCATCTGCGGGCTTCGCGTCGTATCCTGGAGGTTTCCCGACGTGAAACCCTTTAGCTTTCACCCAGAAACGGAACTTTGAACTGTCAGAACTGTTACATTCCTCTCCGCGCAGTGTGCGAAGGATCCTGGCATACTTTTTCAGCGTTATAGTTTTTGTTTTCGCTAGATCTCCGTAAGTTGAGATCACCCACGGCTGGTATGTCGTAAACAAATCCAATTTCGGGTCTCCTGTTTGTATTTTAGGTCTTTTATTGTTGTTTTGTTCATTCTTTTTGTCAGTTTTTGAACTGCCGGCTGTAGATTTGCGTTTTGAAGGTTTCCTTGGTGTTTTCTCTGGGATAGCTTCCTGTGTTAATTTTTTGCGAAGTCCGCGATCACTTATCATGGCTGCCGCCATTTTAGATGTTCTAATTTGCACTCGCTAGTCGAAAAATGAACAGTTTCCCATTGTAATTCCAATGTCACAGTCTGAATTGTTCACGAAACTAAACTCTGAAAGCTGAACAATTGTCTTATACGTACGTCTTGGTACTCTTTTGTTTCAAAAGGCGACACGCTTGGGGAATCGTCGGATTGTTGCTGAGAAAAGTTTTGTAACTGAAAAGTTTCGAGTCTCGCGTGCGTACAGCTGAGAAGGCGGAGTTTTGACTGCAAACTTTGCGCCGACTTAGGGACTTGTATAGAGAGGAAACTTTTCCCGTCGGGCGCGACGGCGGCGACGACTGGATTCCGATGAACGAAGAATATTGTGCGCTCGTTTGCCTTATTATTTTTGACGGCTTAAGTACTTTACAACTAGATGGACTAATTAGAACGAGGGAGTAAAACACCGTATGTTAATGAGAAACTAATAGGAGTAACAGAATACAGTTAAAAATAAAAGCATAGGAATTTTTCGCGTTGCTGTGTAAAATAAAAAAAAAATATGGTTCCTAATCTCAACGGAGCTATTGTGTGATAAGAAAACAATAACGTTAGAAATACTAACGCAAGAGCACTCTATTAAAATTGACTTTCAGCTAATAAACGTCGAGAGCCAACAGGTGTCCACAAAAAAGTTTCAGCAAAGTTTGAATTGCGAATAAAAATAACAAAAGTGTACCAAGGAGTTTGGTGTAGGTACTCAGATGCGGGACGCTGGGTCCCGTTCGCTACTGTTTCGTACTTCGCCGCGAGTCGGGCCGAGACGCGGCGCGGGTCGACCGGCGTGAGACAAACAGTCGGCCGCTCGCGTGGGGCGCGCGCGGAACACTGTGGCGGCCGCCGCCGAGTGTTGCCAACACCCTGTAGCTGGCGCCCACTGTACCCCGGCGGCAGACGAGTTCACAGTTCACGCCTTTGTTGAGTGGGTGGAGTGTCGAGTGTTCCACGCATTGTAATTATAATTATGATTACAGTTGGTGTTACAAAAGAAAGATATTACTTGCTTGCTTCTGCTTCTGTACGATACCGATGCTATCAAGTTTCTAAATTAAAGGTGGTAGGTACAATACAGAGAATCACAGCCACGTTTTTTTTTTCAACCTAATACTTTATTCGTTCTGTTATACTAAGTAAGATGTAACATCCTCGGCTGCATCGGCACTTACCATCAGGTGAGGTGCAGCCAAACGCACTCAAATTTTTAATAAAAAAAAAAGTACCTAGGTGTACTTAAATTCAAGTAGTATATAAACGCTAGTAAAAAAAACTAATTTTTGTATTATCAAAAGATAATCAAAATTGCTGATGGATGACACAGTAAAATACTTAGGTACCTCAAAATATAATTAATTATTAATTAAGCAACAATTTAGGTTTGTGGCGCACCACTATTTACCACAAGTATAGTGTTTTATTATTTACTAGCTGTTTCCCGCGGCTTCACCCGCGTGGACCACGTTTCTATGACTTTTCGAGGGTGCGCAGTTTTGGTAAAAAGTAGCCTATGTCTTAAGCCAGGTGCTAATCTGTCTAACTACCAAATTTCAGCCAAATCAGTTCAGTAGTTTTTGCGGGAAAGCGTAACAGACAGACAGAGTTACTTTCGCATTTATAATATTAGTAGGGATAGGGATTTTGTAAGTCAGCTTCGCCACCTAACCAAACCTATTATAGCCGCTTCGCTCGCTCAACTCTAGTCCAATTATAGGAAGGATAGATAATTTGATATGCAATCAGTATTTGTGATATTATTGTCATAAATAAATGATGAAAATAAATTGATAGGTGATTGATTAATAATTAGTTGTTTGATGAGCATTTGAGCAACTAAAAATATTCCCTTAAATTCTGCGTGTTTTGCAGTTCTCAAATAAATTTAAGTACACATTTAGATAAGGTAAGGACACCTGAACTTAGCGAGATTCAATATGTTGGAGCGATACAGATACATATTAAGATGTCATAGACTATATTCTAAGTCTATGAGCGATATCATTAAAACATAACTACCAATCAATAACGATATCACCGACAATTACGAATATGAGTAAAAGTCCCATACGTCCTCGTTGCATCAGCAAAGGCCTGGCAACACTTTGCACCGCGCGCGCGCCAGCTGGTTTGTGTGCGGGCCGCGGGCCGCGGGCCGCGTGGGGCACGTGCGGGACGGCCCGCGCGGGCTGCGGGGTCGCCGCACCGCCACGCCGCACCGCCACGCCGCGGCCCGCCGCCGCCGCCGCCGCCGCCGCGGGCGGGACGGTCCGCCTGCCGGCTCTAATTGCCCACAAAGCAATTGAGCGGATGACGCCGCCGATCGGCGCAGTGCAGCGGCGAAGTAACTATTTAGTAATCTGTGGCAGCGGTGGCGGCGGCGTCTCGATGCGACTTGCGTTGCGTGCGTGGCGAGCTACGACCATATACAGGGTGTAAAAAAAGTGGTGTAGGTCCCGTTAACTGGGGCTTCTGCTTATCATACTGAACAACTTTTGTTCTACGTGTTTTCTGAAATCGCAAAAAAAATGTTTACTCTTCATACAAATCGATCAGCTGTCGACCAATTTTGTAAATTTTAGTTTGGAGGGTCCAATTTTTTTTTGAGACTTGACTATGGTTTCATTGGGGAAAGTTATTCAGTATGATAAATAGAAGCCACAGTTAACGGGTCCTACACCAATTTTTTTACACCCTTTATAAGGTGTAACAAACTTACCCTTATAGTGTAACAAAATTAGCTAAAACTATTTTAACTGGTGCTTCTACCCATGAAACTGAACAACTTTCCCCATGGAATCCATAGTCAAATCGCGAAAAAAAATTGGCTCTCCCATACTAACTCGATCAGCTGATCAGCCAACTTAGTATGGGAAGTTCAAATTTTTTTTTTGAGATTTGACTGGGTTTCGTAGGGAAATTTGTTCAGTTTCATGGTTAGAAGCACCAGTTAAAATAGTTTCAGCTAATTTTTTTAGACCTTATATAATATATTTTACCTATACAAGAAACGTGGCTAGCATTAAGATGGGTGACTGTTATTATAAAGTTGAAATGTAGGTACTCAACTACTCACAGGACAGCTACCAGAAACCTTTGAAGTCAATCTATTTAGTTCATATGCGATCTTTTTAGGGTCCCGTACAAAAAAAATGGAACCCATAGAGGATCAATCGTGCGTCTGTCTGTCTTTTCGTCCGTGTCACAGCCAATTTGCTCCGAATCTACTGGACCAAATCAGGTGAAATTCTGTAGGATGGTGTAATCATATGTATGACCCAAACACAGATGTGCAAAGTAAATAAATATTTCTTTAAAATAAGGGTCATTTTCGGAGGACAATTAGGAAATAAAAAAACTGTTTTGCAAACCTTACTGTATCATATACATATTATTATGTATCGAGGACCAAAAATTTTTTTTCTGATTGACATAATTATGTTCCTTTGGGAAAGTTGTTTATAATCACGAGTACATTCATATCCTTTGCTACCAAGGACTAATTAAAAGTCACCTGTATATAACATTAATCCAGTTAGTGCACCCTAACTAAACCGAGATCCATTCCCATTTACTAGGTTTCCCTAAACCTATTCTGCAGAGAGTACCTACCATTCGTAGTCGCCCACTCGCCAATTTTTTATAAGTTAAAAAAAAATTAAGTATCTACAATTGGTAAGGTGTTGGAATCATCTCATCTGATGGTGAGTGACGAATGACGATGATGCCGAAAATGGAAGCGGGCTTACCAAGATTCCCCAATGCAATGGAGAACTGGCATTGAAACAGTATAGACCATCTGCTTCTCAGCATATGGTCTATACTGTTTCAATGCCAGTTCTCCAATTTTTTATAAGTTAATAAATAAATATTTAAAAAAAGCGTCGGTGGCTCAACCGGTAACGACTCGGTCCATCTAACCAGAGGTACCGGGTTCAAATCTGGACGACCAATGTACCAATGAGTTTTTCAAAAACTTACGTAAATATACTTACCGATTGCTTTAACGGTGAAGGAAAACATCGTGAGGAAACCTGCACACGCCTGCGAAGAAACTCGAAGGTTGTGTGTGAAGTCGACCAATCCGCACTGGGCCCGCGTGGTCGACTAAGGCCTAATCGCCCTGATTCAGGGTAGGCTCGAGCCCCTCGGTGGGGACGTTAATGAGCTGTTATAATAGACCATCTGCTTCTCATGCAGTCGGAGGCAATATATCTTGTTTAGGCAAGGTAGTCAAAATAAAATTTACGTTATTTTTTCAAAATTCCCACCACGACGGGCCAAGCTGCGGGCAAAAGCGATGTTCACGCGGGCCAAGCTGCGGGCAAAAGCGATGTTCACGCGGGCGAAGCTGCGGGCAAAAGTAAGCAATTTTTATTAATTAATGTAAATATCTTCGACCACATATTAGTAGTTTATGAAACTGTTGTATAATAAGGGTTATTTTATTTTATTTTTATTTTATTATATTTGGAAAACTTACTGCTATTATACATTAATGATAAAATAACGTATTACGTACGGTTCTTAAAATACGAGTGTAAGTTAAAAAAACGAGTCGAAGGCGAGTTTTTTATAGCATTATACGAGTGTTTTAAGACCAAATTATGTGCAGTTTCATACACTACTTTATCTAATCTCATAAATTGGGATTAAATCAACTAAAATACAAAGATCAAAGTTAAGAGTAAGAAAAAAAAGACGCGTGGCACTCGGGGACTGCCGCGGTAAAGCTATTGTATAGCATTTTTTTATCAACTTATGCAATTATAATTATTATTATTTTTTATATAAGCCGTATTTAACAGTACCATATAGTCCTTGGGGCGCGGGATGTTTATGTAATAAATTAACACTAAGAAAGTTAAGAAAGTTAAATCATCATCGCCAGCGTCATCGTCCACCATCGCAACCACCATCGCGCCCGCCATCGCGCGCGACCGTCATCGCGACCGCCACCGCGACCGCCACCGCGACCGCCACCGCGGCCGCCATCGCGACCACAATCACGAACAACATCGCGACCACAATCACGACCACCATCGCGACCAACATCGCGACCACCATCGCAACCACAATCGCGACCGCCATCGCGACCACAATCACGAACAACATCGCGACCACAATCACGACCACTATCGCGACCACCATCGCGACCACCATCGCCACCACCATCGCGACCGCCATCACGACCATCATCACGACCACCATCGCGACCACCATCGCGACCACAATCAAGACCACCATCGCGACCACCATCGCGACCGCCATCGCGACCACCATCACGACCACCATCGCGACCACAATCACGACCACCATCGCGACCACCATCGCGACCACCATCGCAACCACCATCGCGACCGCCATCGCGACCACCATCACGACCACCATCGCGAACACCATCGCCACCACCATCGCGACCGCCATCACGACCATCATCACGACCACCATCGCGACCACCATCGCGACCACAATCAAGACCACCATCGCGACCACCATCGCGACCGCCATCGCGACCACCATCACGACCACCATCGCGACCACAATCACGACCACCATCGCGACCACCATCGCGACCACCATCGCGACCACCATCGCGACCACCATCGCAACCACCATCGCGACCGCCATCGCGACCACCATCACGACCACCATCGCGACCACCATCGCGACCACAATCACGAACAACATCGCGACCACAATCACGACCACCATCGCAACCACCATCGCAACCACCATCGCAACCACCATCGCAACCACCATCGCGACCGCCATCGCGACTACCATCACGACCACCATCGCGACCACCATCGCGACCACAATTGCGACCACCATCGCGACCACCATCGCAACCACCATCGCGACCGCCATCGCGACCACCATCACGACCACCATCGCGACCACCATCGCGACCAAAATCACGACCACCATCGCGACCACCATCCGCCATCGCGACCACCATCACGACCACCATCGCGACCACAATCACGACCACCATCGCGACTACCATCGCGACCACCATCGCGACCGCCATCGCGACCACCATCACGACCACCATCGCGACCACAATCGCGACCACAATCACGACCACCATCGCGACCACCATCACGACCACCATCGCGACCACAATCACGACCACCATCGCGACCACCATCGCAACCACCATCGCGACTGCCATCGCGACCACCATCACGACCACCATCGCGACCACCATCGCGACCACAATCACGACCACCATCGCGACCACCATCGCAACCACCATCGCGACCGCCATCGCGACCACCATCACGACCACCATCGCGACCACCATCGCGACCACCATAGCGACCACAATCACGACCACCATCGCGACCACCATCGCGACCACCATCGCAACCACCATCGCGACCGCCATCGCGACCACAATCACGAACAACATCGCGATCACAATCACGACCAACATCGCGACCACCATCGCGACCACCATCGCAACCACCATCGCGACCACCATCGCGACCACCATCACGACCACCATCGCGACCACCATCACGACCACCATCACCACCATCATCACCATCATCATGATGGATATGCACGGCCTTCAAGCCACACCTCCGTGCCCGTCGGAGTGGGCAGCGTGAGGTTTTTTGTCGTTACGGAATTTCTGGATTCGTTGCCCGCGCTCAAGGCCCGCGATAGAATCTATGCAATAGCTTAAAAATCCCACGAAATTCAGTAAGTACCTACAACAAATCATGTCATAGCGCTGAATCCCAGCGCATCACCGCGCTTGCACTGAAGCGGTCGGTGTCACGGACAGGTAAAAACAATGCTTTCACTGATCTCAGACATTTTTAAACAAGAATGAAAGTTATCCACGAAATTCAGCATCTACAACAAAATTCAATGAAAAACCAACACATCACCGCGCATGCGTTAAAGCGGGCGCTGTCACAGACAGACAAGTAAAAATTGGAATGAAAACTTTTTATATTGCTGTAAAAATGGCGCGAACCGCATGTGCGTTCCAATAAAAAAAAATTGATATGGAACTTCGTTGGTGATATTATCTCTTTGGTTTAACTTGTATCGTAATGGAAAAAAAAACATTATAACATTATTTCTCTAACAAAATATTACCGTATTGTGTTTATAAAGTATGCCAATATAAACTCGTTTTGAAGTTGATAATGCGCACTTTACGATATGAGAGTAGTATTATATGTACGGTCATAGTAAAAGTTACTATGGTATGGTCGAGTATGGTGTTATGGTATGGTGTTATTTATTGTATTTTATTGTACGTCAATGAATATTGTAACTATCCAAAAAGTCCTCCACACCTGACTCAGATTTCTCAAAATCATAGTGTGGCCATATTTCCCTACTCTTTGGCACAATAGACTAATTCATTAGTCTACTGTGTCTTTGGTGTGTGTGGTGCCGACTGCCCTGTGTGTGTGCCCTATCCTGCCAGAGTAGGCGTGTACGTGTAGCGTTTGCGCGCGCAAGCGCACAACAACGGTCGTGTCTCGTGCTACACGCACGCGCGAAGCCTGTGATCACTGCTAGCGTCACTTCGTCCTTATCTCATTGTAACTAAGTAAAATTTTCTTATTCCTCTGTTTGGTCTGTTACGTCCTTATGGTTGCCACAGCTAGGCCTGCACGCGCATAGAACACGAATTTCATGCGCGCGCGCCGCTCGAGTTGCGCGAAATGTGCGCATGTTACCAGGTGCCCATAAGCAATGGAGAAGTAGAAGGCGGGTAGTGGAATGATTAACTTGCGGCTGCGCGTGCATCTCAAAGCACAAAAGCCTCAAAGAGGTCTCAAACAAACCCAACCTTTTGACTCTGTCACTGTCGTCAGTTGCGTTTACAATGTGTCACTCTGTTACTTGAATTTGGATCATATTACCCAGGACATTCAGTGCATTTTAAATGTACATCAGCATTCAACCAAAATTTTGGTTTGCGCCCGCGACGAATTCTGTTGATGAATACACTTCTTTGACGCTATGCTACCCTTGGAACTTGATGAACACATTAACCATGATTTTGGATCAATCTTTTTTTTTGCTTGATTATGATCTATTGAACTTGTAGAGAGAGTATGACAGTTGATCATCAAGTTAGTTTCACGGCCATTCTGATTCGATTTCTTGTGTGTTGGTGTCGTGTTTTCATAAATTCCTAACTTTGCTTGTTTGTGTGCCTGAAAAATTATTGGATCAAATGGTATGATGACGTTTTTATTTATCTATTTATTCTGGTGCATGTATCCTTTTTTTCTAGTCTAGGTACAAGCTGACTTCTACTTAAAGAGTTGATCAAGTTAATCATCAAATTAGATTTCACGACCATTCTGATTTATTTTCTTGTTTGTAGTGTCGTATTTTCTTAAATTAGTAACTTTGCTTGTGTCCCTGAAAATTTTGGTATGACATTTTTTCTAATTTATCCTGGTACCGTTTTTTCTAAAAATAGACTAAGAACATACACTTATAACTTAATTTATTTTTCTATCGATTGAACAATCCTAGTCTAACGTATCGGTAAAAAAAAAATCCGTTAGTAAAAATAATTTAAGCGTAATTTAATTTTATCATCTAGAAAATGATGAAGTTTCTTTCTTTGTCAATCGAGAATCCAAATCGATTGAGATGTTGCTTCATTAGGTCGAGTTTGTACCAGGGCAATAGAAGTTTGAAGGGGGAATCAGTAAGTAAACGCCATCTGAATTGATTGCTGAACCTACCACTCAACGTTGATCAATAGAATAATGCTGTAATCATTTTGTTATTAAAGTACAGATCGGATTACATAGATGGCGCTGAAGATGAACCGTGTCAATGTTTTACAGTACAGTCGTGCGACACGTGCGTTTTAGCCTGTAGTAGCAGTAGTTCTACAGTAGACCAGGGTCCAGGTTAATCATAATATAATGATATTCACGCAATTTTTCTTTCGCGTGAGTGCACAGGGGGCAGAGGCTGAAATCCGGTGAGTGCTGGCATAGGTATTGGCCTATTGGGCCACACTAGTACCACAGATAGTAATAATATATATATATACTTTGACCCATTAGTAATAATTCAATGTCTTTGATCACAGTCTAAAGAATCCATCGTCCAACGTCTAGAGTCTAGCGGGGGCCAAGGGGCGAGACGGAGGAGGTGTGGCCCCAGGCACAGATTAGGTTGCCCCAGGTTCCCTAGTCTCCGTTTTTCAGAAACTCGGGATACTCGCGACCACGGCTATCGAAGCATAGTCGAAACGTTGAGGTAAAAACACCATCAATAAAAATCACGTCAAGCCCCGTTTTCAATTTGCCATTATGAATAATCGTGAAAGTTTAAAGTGTTATAGTTTGTCTATGATTTTATATTGAACTGCGTATGGCAGTAGAAACAGAATTTTATAACGACGTAAGCAAAGTTATATATATATATATATATATATATATATATATATATATATATATATATATATATATATATATATATAGTGAAACCTGGCTTAGTGGAACCTGGATAAGTGAAATACCTCTTTTAGTGGTACAGAATCACCGGTCCCGGCACCTTCGAACGTAGTTACCTCTATTAGTGGAATTCATAAACCTCTTTTAGTGAAATTTAAAATCTAGAATATTTTTGACAGGAACCTCTGTAAATGGAATAGCTAGAATAGATTAACTCTATAAGTGAAACTATTGTTAATATTCAAAAATAAAATCGTATGTTTATTTAAATGTATTAAATAAAAACCTCTGTTAGTGGAACAACTATGAAGATTACCTCTGTTAGTGACACGATAGGTACTTTCAATTGAATATCAAAAAAAAACATTTGTTATTTTAAATGTGGGTATTGGCACATTTTTACTCGTTCCGTTCTGGATTTGATCACCTCAGAATGTTTAGTGCATTGGGAGATAACTTTTGCAAGTTAACGTAAAAATGCCCAAACGAAACGTTACAGTTTTAACAGCTCGTGAAAAACAAAAGATATTACTGGCTTAAGAAAGTGGGAAGTCACGCGATGATATTTTAAAGAAGTTCACGTGCCAAAGCCCACCCTTTGCCGAATTATCAAAAGCAAAGAAAAGATACAGGCACAGTGTGCGTTGATGCACAAGGAAAACTAATATATGTATAAGCTTAAATGTTATTGTAAAGCCTACGTTGATTTTCAATTATTTCAGTTTTGATTTACATACTTACAACTTGTGTTGATTTTATATAACTAAGTATGTGAATACGATTCATTTCTACCTAAAATGTGTCTTTTAATAAAAAAAATCATACCTCTATTACCGAAATCTGTCATGTTTGAGCCTCTGTTAGTGAAACCCTCTATTAGTGGAATTATTTTTTTTGAACCTGGATAAGTGGAACCCTGTATTAGTGAAATACCTCTTTATATGAAATTAAATTGCCAGTCCCTTGAAATTCCACTAATCCAGGTTTCACTGTATTAGTACTAACGTAACGTAAGTCCATAAATGAACCCAAAGGAGTTTCAACGCAGTTTTAAGTTTTAACTATATTTGCTTACTTTAGACTTTAGAGCATAAGGTCGCGTATTGTTACCGGGGCCGATAGGTCCCATTAATCTGTGGCGACCACATTTCCTGGTCCCACGGAACCCTAAAAAGTTCTATTTTTGTAGAGACACAACTAATAACAGTTCTTGGATTTGAAGCCATTAACGCGGACACTTTATATTTTTATATGACTTTATGTAACTACAGTTTATTGAGGTACATTCTGGGGACGTTTCGGCGGTCTTGCACATTATAGAGAATTTCTAATTGTTTTCAGGTATAACGGTTATTACGGACTACCTAAGGACAATAGAATGTTTACTAGACGTCGCTATGGGAACGTAATTTGTGCAAAAGACACGCCGACGTTTATTAGTTTCTACCTAGCTAAATGTTTATAGTTTTATTATGTATTGTATCCCTGTTTGTTATTGCTGTACTGTACCTCTGTTTTCCCACGAATATTTTTGATGTGTAACATCTTTGCTCTCGCTTTCCTGCAATTTGTGGGAGTGATTTCGTGAAATGGGACGGAAATGTGTAACATGGGACGGAAATGTGTAACATGGGACGGAAATGTGTAACAGGAAGTCGCGAAAGCGCGCGCTATTCGATCTGACGAATGAGCTTTGCTCTCGCTTTCCTGCAATTTGTGGGAGTGATTTCGTGAAATGGGACGGAAATGTGTAACAGGAAGTCGCGAAAGCCCGGAATTCTACTTTACGAGAGTCCGACTCGCACTTGGTCGGTTTTTTTCGTTACTGTCAGATCCGCCACCCAGGTACAATATCGTCATGAAATCTAACTAACCTAAAGTATTTTGTCACATGTTACACATCATATGCGAGTACTGTAGGTCTCGCTCGAATTTTTGATGTGTAACATCTTTGCTCTCGCTTTCCTGCAATTTGTGGGAGTGATTTCGTGAAATAGGACGGAAATGTGTAACATGGGACGGAAATGTGTAACAGGAAGTCGCGAAAGCGCGGAATTCTACTTCACGAGAGTCCGACTCGCACTTGGTCGGTTTTTTTTGTTACTGTCAGATCCGCCACCCAGGTACAATATCGTCATCAAATCTAACTAACCTAAAGTATTTTGTCACATGTTACATATCATGATGATGATGATGATGGTCCTAGCCGTTTTCGGCTACAGCGACCGCAGCGTTGTCCGGCTCAGCTGCAAGCGTCCCGCTGCTCCGCCTTCATATGCGAGTACTGTAGGTCTCGCTCGAATTATTGATGTGTAACATCTTTGCTCTCGCTTTCCTGCAATTTGTGGAAGTGATTTCGTGAAATGGGACGGAAATGTGTAACAGGAAGTCGCGAAAGCGCGGAATTCTACTTCACGAGAGTCCGACTCACGAGTCGTTCGGGCGGAAGAATTTCTGCTACCCCGTTACGAGCGGGTGGCGCAGCGTCGGAAACTTGTACGTATTATCTGACATTAAAGAATATAACCCTCTCCTCATGTGTGGTTTTGAAGAGTACGAATGACAACAAAAAGCCAATAGCATACTTTTTAAACTACTACCTAATCAAAAGACATGTTCACTTTATGCTGTCCCTGTAATATTAAGAGTTTTTGATGTGTAACATCTTTGCTCTCGCTTTCCTGCAATTTGTGAGAGTGATTTCGTGAAATGGGACGGAAATGTGTAACAGGAAATGCGAACGTTTTTTAATTCTAGAAAACTAAGGTTGTCATAGCCATGCCGCCTAGTGTGATGGCAAAGGCAAAGATGACATACTACTATTCGAAGGGTCGGCCCGTGAATGTACGACCCGATAATTAATTAATTTCATAAGTATTTTGTCACATGTTACACATCATATGCGAGTACTGTAGGTCTCGTTTTTTTTTTTGATGTTTAACATCTTTGCTCTCGCTTTCCTGCAATTTGTGGGAGTGATTTCGTGAAATGGGACGGAAAAGTGTCCCATGGGACGGAAATGTGTAACAGGAAGTCGCGAAAGCGCGCGCTATTCGATCTGACCAAGTGCGGGTCGGACTCGCGTACAGCAATTTGTGGGAGTGATTTCGTGAAATGGGACGGAAATGTGTAACAGAAAATGCGAACGTTTTTTAATTCTCGAAAACTAAGGTTGTCATAGCTATGCCGCCTAGTGTGATGGCAAAGGCAAAGATAACATACTACTATTCGAAGGGTCGGTCCGTGAATGTACGACCCGATAATTAATTAATTTCATAAGTATTTTGTCACATGTTACACATCATATGCGAGTACTGTAGGTCTCGTTTTTTTTATATATTTTTTTGCATCTTAGTACTGTTAGCACCCCCGATCTCAGGTAACGAGTCGTTATTCAATGTTACAAGACACACCACACCAAAAGGAGTCAATTTCCAGCCACGACATAGATCGGACGCTCTTCTAGGGACTAACTTAGCATACCGAATTTCTGTACCTACTTTGTATTGCCCGTGTTTAATTTTGTGTTTTCTGATATTATACAGTTATCAGTTTCACCAGAACTTTTGAACTTTCATTTAATACGCGCCGTGAGTCAGTCCACCCAGTTAAAGAGGTTTCACGTCAACAACATCTTTACGTCGTTTGCGTTCATGTCTTTTGATTGTAATGAATAAGTATCATTTTTTCATTGCCAAAGGGCAATGGAGCGTGCTATGCTCGGAGTTTATCTGCGTGATCGAATCAGAAACGAGGAGATCCGCAGGAGAACCAAAGTAACCGACATACTCGTAGCTCTCAGAATTGCTAAACTTAAATGGCAGTGGGCGGGGCACATTGCTTGTTGGGGCAGTAAAGTTCTCGAGTGGCGACCGCGCACCGGAAAACGTAGCGTAGGCAGGCCTCCCACGCGGTGGACCGACGACCTGGTGAAGATCGCGGGAAGCCGATGTATGCGGGCAGCGCAGTACCGGTCGTCGTGGAAATCCTTGGGGGAGGCCTTTGTCCAGCAGTGGACGATTTTCGGCTGATATGATGATCTACATAATGTAAATTAATAATCATATAAATAAATGTTATTAATTAAATATAATAATATGCATATAATAAAATAAATAAACTATATAATAAAAACTAATATGGGAAAAGATAAGAAGTGCTTTTAATTTAGATTTAAAGGAATACAGACTCTGACTATCGCGAATCTCGTGTGGAAGTGAGGTCCACACACAACCTAACCGCATGCACGGAGAAGGAATAAGAATAGAAGTCAGTGGCTTTTTTCGTAGTTTGCGTTGATGTCCTTTGTTCGTAATGAATAATTATCATTTTTAAACTTGTGTGGCGTAATATTGTCGTGGTACGGAACACTTGGTGCGTAATAGTCCACTTGGCCGGTTGTTTTATTGATTGATTGCCGTCCATACAAATCGTAGTCTACTGATAATTTTACCCGCCTACTAAAGAAGAAGGGTTATGTCTTTAAAAAAAAAACAAGAAGATTTTTTTTATAGAAAGATCCGTTTACTTACGATCGAGTAGGAGAAAACTATGTTCGTATATCCCTGTCTTTTTCAAAAAAGTTAACAAATCGGCAAAAAGAACAAAGGACCAAACATTTTTTTTTTCATATTTGACATAAAGTTTCTTTGGGAAAGTTGTTTGTAATCAATCACGAGTACATTCATATCATTTGCTATCAAGAAATAATTAAAAGTCACTCTATATAAATAGATACCGTTAGTAAAAGTCGTAAATCGGTGATATTATGCGGCGATTTCAACGTTGATTTGTTGGAAAAGAAGACATTAACGACTAGAATTAATTGTCTCTTAATTTCATTTGATTTCTTAGTTTGATTTAGATTTTTTTTATTCACTATTGGTAAGCCCTTGGCATCAACTCACCAGATGGTAAGTGACGATGATGCCGAAGATGGAAGCGGGCTTGCCAAGATTCCCCAACGAAATGGAGAACTGGCTATCTCATATTCGTGCCGGAACACATCAATGTTTTTAACACTGATGTTTGGCGGCAAGACTTAGATAAGATGGTGGTAGCTAGCCAGGCGGGCTTACAAAATGCCCTACCACCAACCAAACCGAGTCTTACAAGGTGACCCCACCGGGAATCGAACCCGCGACCTCCTGTGTAAAGCCAGTGAACTTTGCCTCTGCGCTACGGAGGCGGTTAATACATATAGTCTAAATAGTATAAAAGATTATATGTAGGTATATGTATTTCTGGAACAATAAGAACAACAAAGACCTCTTCCACATTTACAAATAAAGTATTTTGTAATTGCAGTTATTTAAATAAACAGGATTTTAATTGTTTGAGGTCAGATCGAAGCGCAGTAGCTTTCCCGTAAGTATAAATAAAAATATTAATGTAGCAGATCAAATAAAAATTAAAACAAGACCGGTCAGTGATAGTCGAATAGAAAAGTTTAAAAAAACCCAAACTGAAAATGAAAACTGCCCATACCAGATTTTAATAATTTACTGTAAGCCACCAGTTTTATTATGATTTTTTTACAGTACTGGATAGGGAATTCCTAAGTGAATTTAAGTCTAAATCCAAAATTAGTATTATCAAATTTAAATTCACTTTGTTTGACCTTTATGACAAAAAACCTTACACTTTTGAAGGCAACTTTAGAAATTACAAGCACAAATCACGTGAGGTCCTTCGATGTTGGGTCACGAAAAAATCACGAAAAATTCAAAATGAACCTCACCAAATATCACCAAAGGGGGGAGGGGAAGTCAAAAAGTAGCCGAAAAAACCTCGCGTGATTTGTGCACAAGCCATATATGCCGATTGCCGTGTAGCAAAATTTAATTTATTGTTTACCTACAAAAATACAATTACTGGGTAATAAAATAAAGACCTGGTAAAGTTCGCCAGATGCGGGCAGCGCAGAACCGGTCGTCGTGGAAATCCTTGGGGGAGGCCTATGTCCAGCAGTGGACGTCCTTCGGCTGATATGATGACGATGATGATGAAAATAAAAACTGTTTGGAATATAATGGCCGAAGCGAACTTACTACCAAAGAAACAGGTAAAGTCAAACCTTTCGACAAAAAAAATTCGAGCGAGACCTACAGTACTCGCATATGATGTGTAACATGTGACAAAATACTTTATAAAAGGACGGCAAAGATACGGCAGACTAGGCTGTATGGTCATAGATACCTTTGCCTTTTCCGCGCTTTTAAAGCCTGAAAAAACGCGACTCCCTGTTACACATTTCCGTCACATGGGACACTTTTCCGTCCCATTTCACGAAATCACTCCCACAAATTGCAGGAAAGCGAGAGCAAAGATGTTACACATCAAAATATATTTTACAAACAGATCAAGGTGAATCCCGATCGATGTAGCCAAAGAAGTCAAAACTTTATTCATAAATCACAAATCACCTACGTATGCTTGCTTAAAGGTTGCTAAAAGATAATGTTCTTTATTACTTCTCGTTTTCAAATTATCAGTGGACTGCTATTTGTAATCGAGACGGCCGCCAGGGACATGCCAGAGATGTATTGTCACAATTGAAAAACGTCGTATTATCAAAATTCATAAACTTCAATAAATAAAAAGGAAAAAATATTTAGTTCCCTTTGTGGTTCTTGTTTACACCACAATTTTTACCACATTGTTCTCTTTCTTTCACCATGAAACTGTTGAAATGACCGACCGACCGCCGCGGCTTTATTTGCAGATACGCGGTTTTCGAATTTGTTGCGTCGCTCTTGTATTAGGATCACATAACACCTTAGAGGTAGACTGATTGCAACTAGTAGTCTTTTCAGCTAATATGTGGGCCTGGTGACCGTTCGACATGAGGAACCTGTCACGGGAAGCGGATTATTGGCAAGATAGAGGGCGGTAGAAAAGGCAGAAAATAGATTTCCTCCGAGAGATTGACCAGAATACCTATTTTACTAGGTCATCTTCATTATATTATGCATTCCTAGTATTTGGAGGCTCCGACATTGCTAAAGAAAACGTAAGGAGGCTCCGATGTGCTCCGACCATGCGTCGTCGGCTGACTCCCGCGCGTCACGACTCGCGAGACATTTCTTCCACCGACCGATCACCGTGCGCAAAGCATATTCTCTGTTGCAGCTCTTTTTAGTACATGCTGTCCTAGTAATCGTGTGGCGCTGTGACGCAACTTCGACGACGTGAGTCGTGCGGACGAACGAAACAAATGGTAGATCGCGGCTTACGGTTTTCACAATGGGACGAACATGAGGAATGTTTTATAATAATTCCCCGCCAGCCACTTGCGGTCGTGCATCGCAAACCTCTAACAACCTGTAGTCTAACTTTCAAAATCAAAATCTACCCTCTGTAAAATACACTTTGCCTCCGTACTAGGGAATCCAATCCCGCATTAATGTATCAATCCCGCAAGCCTGCGGGATCGAGGTCATCAATCTCGCGGATCCGCGGGATTTGCGGGGTTGCAAAAAAGGACAATATATGTATATATATTTTAAAAAATTGTGAAAATCGTTTTCTGTCGTAATTGTAACATTTTTTAAAGTATTTCCGAAGAAGGGAAAAAATATTTAAAGTTTCATCTTTTAAATTTGATCTTATTTTGTAACACATATACCCAGCACGGCGGCGGAAAACGCACGCTCGGCCTCGACACTGGTTGGTGGGTGGTATCAACTTTACATAATTATAAGCAGCTTCTAAGTACTTTCCTCTATTGCCTCCGCATTCAAAAATAATCATCTCACGTTTCAATATTAGGTCAAGTGAATTTGCTCGAGCGAGTCTTGTCATATACCCATGTGTAGACTCGGCTGATTCAGTACGGAGATTGCGGCATTGCACGGCGGCGGAAAACGCACGCTCGGCCTCGACACTGGTTGGTGGGGGTATCAACTTTACATAATTATAAGCAGCTTCTAAGTACTTTCCTCTATTGCCTCCGCATTCAAAAATAATCATCTCACGTTTCAAGTGAATTTGCTCGAGCGAGTCTTGTCATATACCCATGTTGTAGACTCGGCTGATTCAGTACGGAGATTGCGGCATTGCGCTCTAATTCATCTTTTGGTGGACAATTCCCTGTCATAGCGTAACTTGACATTAGTCACGTTCGGATTCGGATACACGTACCACACATAAATATAAAAAATATTTAGAAAGACGTTTGCGCCTATTTTTATTTAAATTCCATATTTATTTCAGTCCCGCATTACTTATCCCGCAAAAAAGGTGCGGGATCCAGCATTTGCGGGATCCCGCGTGTGCGGGATTGAATTTCCTACTCCGTACCGTATACGTTCTTAATTAGCAAGCTACTCCATTACGGCATACACGGACTACTTCTTTGTTATTTTATACACGTCTTCTGCCACTCCTTTGTCACTTATTAGGGTTCCGTACCTTTACAACGTATAATTGGAAACGCAAACAAACACGTTAAAATAACCGACTTTCGTCGCAACAGTTTAGTACAAAATAGCATTACATTATTTTTGGTTTTTATTAATTTTCTAAAAAAGTACGTCACCGATTTTGATTAAATTTATATGAGACCAACTCGGGAGCATCCCCTATCGAATAAAAAAAATCATGAAAATCGGTTCACAGTTGAAATTTTCACAGATGATGTACTCGTATTTTGTTGCAGCTATAACAACAAATACTAAAAATTAGATAAAGTGAAAAAATGGTGGGTCTACATACAAAAAACGAGTTTTTTTTAAACATGAAAAAACTAGAGCCATCTAGTATGATGCTACGGAACCCTTTGTGTGCGGTCCTGACTCGGACTTGGACGGTTTTTTCTATCCAAGGCCTACTGAAAAAAAATCATATAGAAATAAGCTGAACCTTTTGTATGTTTCATCTTTTTTATGTATGTTTATCCCTATCTGTATATAATATTTAAAAAATAATGTACCTACGTACAGTAAAACAATAGGTTGCGAAAAAAGGTCACAACAACTTGAATCTTTGCAGAGGGCTTTCACCAGGCATCTAGCTTTTGTATGACAGGGCATTTCGCACAGGACTCCATACAGCCTACGTTTAAAACACATCAAGCTTGATACTCTATCTGAGCGTCGTAAACGTCTTGGCCTTGTCTTTCTTTATACATGCATTAGGGGCGTAATTAAGTGTGAGGAGGTATTTGACTATATAGCTTTGTCTGTTCCGAGCAATTATCCGAGATATCCCATGTCAAGAGTCTTTCACATTCCCTTCTTTAGAACCAATATAGGTAAGAATTCTCCTTTCTGTAGAATGTGTATGGATTACAACACCATTAACTCTAAACTATCCAAAATTGGTATATTTTCTAACTCCTTGCCAACATTTAAAAGTAATGTTTCATTAATTTCTTAGTTAGTATTTTCCATTTTGCTTTCACAATAATTTTATGTCAATGTTGTTTACACCTATAATAAGCATTTGTTTTAGAATAAGACCTAACTATGTTATGGAAACGTGTAATATTTATGCCGTTGGTGTGCCTTATTCAAATTTTTGATATTTTGTATGGAGATTTAAACAGGGCGAACAAAACGAGCTGCATCTTGAACGTTAAGATTTCCATACTGGAAACCCTTGAAAAAAGTTTGTTAGATCCATAAACACTTAAATATTCGCGGCCTGTGTTGCATTTTTATCTTTCTTTTTACATAAAATTTCAAAATGTAGCGAATTCCTCGTTACTCCAACTCATTTTCATAGGCAGAAAAAACAATTAAAAAATGGCGGGAATTTTCATATTTATTCAAATCTCGAATTTTTCCCCTTTTTATTTTTATTTATAACCAGCCAGTTACAAATAATGAGATTTGATTACAAATTTCTACCTACAAAATACGAAAAAACTTTTACCCCGACTCGAAATTACAATACGATATGCATAGTATAAAACCTATATAAGGTGTAACAAAATTAGCTGAAACTGTTTTAACTGGTGCTTCTACCCATGAAACTGAACAACTTTCCCCATGGAACCCATAATCAAATCGCAAAAAAATTTGTCTCTCCCATACTAACTCGATCAGCTGATCAGCCAACTTAGAATGGGAAGTTCAAATTTTTTTTGGAGATTTGACTATGGGATTCATGGGGAAAGTTGTTCAGTTTCATGGGAAGAAGCACCAGTTAAAATAGTTTCAGCAAATTTTGTTAGACCTTATAAAACTTAAAAAAAACAGAGGCGTTCGCTAATGCTTCGTTCCGCATCCCGATGCCCATCCCGTCAGCCTAGCCGCCGCCGTCGCCCTCTTGTTGAATGATTGTAAAGAGAGATGAGAGTTTTATTTTGTATATTTTATATCGATGATTTATATCATTCTGATTATTATTCAGAGGTACAATCATACGTAGTCTGAACTAAATAATAAAAAAAACATTTTCCTGTCTAAGGCTCCTAGCCATACCGCCTAAAATAAAGTGATCTGATCTATTGAACAGAGATAGTAAATGAGAAAACTCTCGTGAGAACAGAACTGAAACTATGATAAATCTCTTTTTTGGTTGATTTCTTTCACGTCGCAATGGGGAACGAATTGACGTGATTTTTTGGTACAGATTGAGGGGGTGGGAAGTGATACTATTATATAATTAGCAAAGCCTGACATAGTACCGGAGGGATCTGGAAAAATCTCATTTCACGCTCATATGTATAAGTCCCAAATTAAAAAAGCTAGTCCCAAATTAATAAAATAAATCAACGCGAAATGCAAGTTATGGCTGTTTAGAAAGGCAATCAACGAGTCGATTAATACAAGTTAGCATCTCATGAGCACCGGGCGGGATGGAATCTTGTGTATTTATAAAAGGAAAAGATGACTGACTAGAGCATCAACGCACAGCCGAAACCACTGAACGGATTTCACTGAAATTTGGAATACAGACAGTTATGAAGACGTATATAAGCCACCACTAAGAAAGGATTTCGGGAAATTCCCACGGGAACAAAAAAAAACGGTATCTGCGCGGGCGAAGCAGAGGGCACTCACTAGTCTGAAATAAATCATATACAAGCACGAAAAATCGGCCATGGGAAGTGGCATTGATTGAGCCGGACAATTCTTCGAAGATAAAACCACGTTTAGATTCATGCTAGCGCAGAGTCGAAGCGCATCGGAGCGTTGCGTGAATACGCGCGTATTCTCGTGAGTTCTCGCGCACTCGCATGCTTTCACGTACATCAGCTGCCAGTTGACGAGTTGGTTCGCGTATTAGACGCTTGGGTTTGGGCGGACACGCGAGCACCAATCAGCGTTGGTCGCACGCAGACGCGCGTATTCCGCAGGATGTGCGCGAATTCGCTTATCAGTTTTTTTATCTCGGAAGAAATATAAGCATTACGTTGTTGAGATAAAGGTGAACTTGCTATATTAACTATTAACTTTTAGATTAACGCTTCGATGCGCTAGGTTCTGCGCTAGCATGAATTGACTCTTTGGCAAAAATTGACGGTTTCTCGAAACGGCTGTATCAGCTAGTGCGAAGATCAGTATGAGAGGCTTGCCTCGGTCATACTATGAAGACTTTTCGCCTATCCTAATAATATGCCTCGGTGGAAGTTGATATTTTGCACAACAGGAGATCGGACTGCATCAAAAATAAAATCTGAAATATGATTTCCTTTTCCTCTTGAAGTTTCAAAAACCTTACTTGTTTTGTTTTTCCATCACGTCTTCAATTTTTAATTGATCAATTTCACAAAATAGGTTCGTCAATGACGCTTCAAATCTACGACGTCACTTGTGGGTTTGTCATACATTTTTAGAACAATATTTCGTTTTTGACAGATCATAAAAAGTAACTCAAATGACTAGCAGTCCACTATTGTTCCCATAATTGAAAACGCTAAAACGTTAAAAAAAACTTCTTCAATCACAACAACCAACAACAGTTTTGCAACATTTTTTGTTTTTTGTAGATTATCTAGCAAAGTGCTGAACCGAATTTTGTGCATTTCTATGGGCCTAATCTGAAAGAAGCCTTACAAATAAAATAAAAAAAATCCAAATTGGTATATAAATGAAGGAGTTCTGAGGTAGCAAATAGACTAGTAGCAATAGGTTTTTTTTTGAGCATCGCTGCAAAGTCGCCTGTCTATCGGTATTCTATCGAATTCATTTCGGAGAGTGCGCGCAAGAACTTCACGACCTCATTCCCCCTGCTCCATTCCACCGTCGGTCAACGAGACGCAGGGAGAGGTTGCACCCCTTTGTTGTTGATGTTCCACCTTTTCGCACGAATCGTTACGCTTCTTCATTTATTATGCGTACAGCGCAGGAGTGGAACTCCTTGCCTGCGTCAGTGTTTCCCGATTCCTATAATTTGGGGATCTTCAAGGCAAGAGTGAATAGGCATTATTTGAGTTTGCGTGTACCATCCTCGACTGCATCATCACTTACCATCAGGTGAGTTGCAGTCAAACGCACTCAAATTTAAAAAAAAAAACTTGTTTATTTAATTTATTCCCAATATTATGTATGTGTGTTTGGTGACAAGGAATCAATAAATGTCTTATGTCAAACATAAAAAATACAAACGATTTTGGTTGAAAACGAACGTCCATTTTCCACTCTTCTTGTTAACGTCTTATCAAACGTCAAGAGTTCAACATTAACTCCTAAAGTTGGGGCAACTATAAATTGGATTTCATCGACATCATTGATCATGACCAGCCCTAGTGACACGTACTACAACAGGGCAGCCAGTGGCGCGTGTTCGCGCCGACCCCTCCCCTCCCCCCCCCTCCCTTCCCTCGCCTCACCCCCGGCTTATCTGACGCGGAAACCCGTCGCAGATATATTTCATCTCGCCACTTGGATAGCGGGTGCTCTGTAACTCTACGCACAATTTTTAGGGTTCCGTACCCAAAGCAAAGTATATACAGGGTGTAAGAAAATTGGTGTAGGACCCGCTAACTGGGGGTTCCACTCATCATACTGAACAACTTTCCCCAAGGAACCCATAGTCAATTCTCTAAAAAAAAATTTGGATCATCCATACTAAAATGCACAAAATTGGTCAATCAGCTGATCGATTTGTATGAAAAGTAAAAATATTTTTTTTCGAGTTCAACAAACTTGTAGAACAATAGTTGTTCAGTATGATGAGCAGAAGCCCCAGTTAACGGGACCTACACCACTTTGTTACACCCTTTATATATATATATGTATATATTAGTACTTACATACAGTATATGGACACTCTCTGCCGCTCGCGACCTCACCCCCTCGTCACCCAGATTGATACAGATTGGTTACAGTTTGGTTGTCGAACGTATAGGGTTTCGCAGCCATTTTGTCTGTTCCGTCGTTCCTTTTTTGAAATGTCATTTCTGGCCCTTTGTATGAAGAGTCCAGGGTGTGCCCAAAGGGTAAGAACGGGATCCTATTACTAAGACTTCACCGCCCGTCCGTCTGTCTGTCCGTCTGTAACCAGGCTGTATTTCATGAACCGTGATAGCTAGACAGTTGAAATTTTCACAGATGATGTATTTCTGTTTTTTTTTATTTTTTTTATTCTCTATTGGTAAGCCCTTGGCATCATCTCACCAGATGGTAAGTGACTATGATGCCGAAGATGGAAGCGGGCTTGCCAAGATTCCCCAACGCAATGGAGAACTGGCTATCTTATCTTCATGCCGGAACACATCAATGTTTTTTTTTAACACTGATGTTTGGCGGCAAGACTTAGATAAGATGGTGGTAGCTAGCCAGGCGGGCTTAGAAAATGCCCTACCACCAACCAAACCGAGTCTTACAAGGTGACCCCGCCGGGAATCGAACCCGTGCCCTCCTGTGTTAAGCCAGTGAACTTTGCCTCTGAGCTACGGAGGCGGTTTAATTTATTTCTGTTGCCGCTAACAACACATACTATAAATTAGAAAAATTGAAAAAAATAAGGGGTATCCATACACAAAACGTGTTTTTCAAAACGTGAAGAAACTAGCGCCAACTAGTATGATGGTACGGACATAGTATAATATTAGTTTGGGCACAGTATTACAATATAGCGGCTCACAGTAGTGCAACGAATGTATTTACGTAGAGCAACTGAAGAGTACTTGCGGGGCAGCGGGCGGCGGAGCACAGCCTGGCAAACTCCGCGAGTTGGCCAGGCTGGCTACAGGCTAGTACTGCTAGTATACCCACGCCGGTGGCGGCATCGTGCGGCATCAAAGGCGTTGTACTCCTGTAAACCATATCGTACTACTGTGGTTCGGAACCCTTTGTACTAGCGCCATTTAGTATGACGCTACGGAACCCTATGTGTGCGGTTCTGACTCGCACTTGGCCGGTTTTTTTATGCGCAACGCGTCCCTTTGCTCCTTTGTGCCTGTTATTTGGGTATGGAATACTTACATCGAATTTGGTCATTTCCATCCAATGCAGGAGAGACCGAAAGATCCATTAAATGGAACTGCTGTTCATGACGAAGGATCCATGGCAAATACTAATTATATATTATATACTGTGCCTATGGTCTATTTGCAAAATTAAAGTCTGTGAAGAATGTTGTTAAGTTTAATACTTGTATAATTGAAAACGCTAAACACGTTAAAAATCGACTTCCATAGCAACAACTTGGTACATTTTTGCATTATTATTTTTGGTTTTTGTTAATTTTCTAATTAAGCACTACACTGATTTTGAAAAAAAATATATGGGACCACACGGGAAGCTAGCTTTCAAATAAAAAAAAGAATTATAAAAATCGGTTTACCCAGTCAAAAGTTATGAGGTAACACATATAAAAAAAAACATACAGACGAATTGAGAACCTCCTCCTTTTAAGAAGTCGCTTGAAAATCACAGAAATAAAAATAATTGCAAAACAAGTTTTATTAAGTTCTGAATTTTCTTTCATAAGTAAACTATAATTATCTTTGGTAAAGTGAAGATACTGGAACTGACCGCGCGTGCGCGAAGTGCCTCCGTTTCAGTTTGGGCTTTCTTATGTCCGGCTGTTTTCCTCTACAGGTCGCATTTCCCAACCGATTCTTGTGATAGAATAGGAGAAACTATAAATTTAAAAAAAATATTTATTGTTTCTCCTATTGAGCTTGCGTGTTACATCCTCGGCTGCATCGGCACTTACCATCAGATGAGGTGCTGCCATAGGCACTCAAATTATTAATAAAAATGAAAGTGAGCAAGTTCGATAATTACATGGACTTTTTTGTCAGTTCAGTTTTAGAAAAGAAATTCAAAATGGCGGAGCCCAAAACGGCTGACGGCGGAGCGGGGTTCAAAACCTTCAAAATATAATATTTCGGGCATTTCAAAAAACTCGCGAGGTCTACAACCAACTTTGGCAGACAGAGCTACAGTAACTGTTTTATTGAAACCACAACCGACCACTAGTAGCTTAGAGTCAGGGGTTCCTAAACTTAATTAATTGAACAGCCACCAAATAACTTTCATTTTATGGAACCCCATATCAAATGATTACAAATCAAAGACACTATAATTTAAATCAAAACTAAAACTTTTATTGGAAATATTTTCAAACTGAAACACTTTATTTTTTAATTTATCTTTCAATGCGAAGAATGAACTTGTTGCACTGTTTTATAAATAATTGCTTTATATTTTACTATTATGTCGCGGAACCCTGGTGACTTTTCTACGGAACATCTAGGTTTCGCGGAACCCACTTTCGCTGACTTACAGCCTTAGATGAGACTTGACCGTATGAGAAACAAGTTTATACATATAGTCCATTAGCTTTACATCAGGAGGTCGTGAGTTCGATTCCCGGCGGGGTTCAACCTTGTAGTAGGTGGAAGGACACTTTATAAGCTCGCCTGGACCGCCTGGCCTGCTACCACCATCGTTACTAATATATAAATGTGAAAATTTGTTTGTTTATTCGTTACCTTTTCACGCTTCAACACCTAGACCAATCTTGATGAAATTTGGCATGCAAGGTAGCCTGCGTCACTGGACCTTCCCTAGTGAAAATAGGTTAGTTCGATGCATTGCTTGAGGGAACTAAAAAAATACTCCTTTTTGGTTAATTTCTTTCACATTGCAACGAATCAATGGATTGTTGTGATTTTTAGCCTTGTTGAGGAGGTGGGAAAAGACATAATTAACCAATAAGCATGGATATGCTATTATGGATATTAGTTTTCCCCATATCCCTCAGGAAGTATGTCAGAATTGACATGGGGAAAAGTCATTTCCATTCCACCCTCGCGCACGTCGTTGTCGCAACGGAGCAACGAATTGAAGTGTTTTTTTGTTAAGAATTGCTTTAGGGGGTGGAAAGTGATATAGACTGCCAATCAGAATAGTCCGATATAGTATCTAAGGGATCTGGAGAAAACTCACGTCCACTTACTCTCAAAGACAGTCATGAAAACGATGTCCACGCGGGCGAAGCCGCGGGCAAAAGCTAGTCTTATATGAGTCTTGCTGCCAAAGCCAAGCATCAAATGTTAACTGAATTTATGTGTTCCGGCTTGAAGATAAGATAGCCAGATACCCATTGCTTTGGGGAATCTTAAATTGGTAAGCCCGCTTCCATCTTCGGCATCATCTTCACTTACCATCAGGTGAGACGATGTCAAGGCTTACCAATTGTGTGTAAAAATATAACTCACATCAGCTAATATATACGTCCCCACCGAGGGGCTCGAGCCTACCCTGAATTAGGGCGATCGGGCCTTAGTCGACTACGCGGGCCCAGTGCGGGTTGGTCAACTTCACACACAACCTTCGATTTTCTTCGAAGGCGTGTGCAGGTTTCCTCACGATGTTTTCCCTCACCGTAAGAGCACAGTATTACGACATGGCTTACAGTAGCGCAACGCCTTTGATGTCGCACGATGCCGCCACGGCGCAGGTACTAACAATACTAGGTAGCCAACCTGGCAAACTCGCGGAGTGTTGTGTTTGCCAGGATGTGCCTCGTCGCCCGCTGCCCTGCAAGTACCCTTCCGTTGCTCTGCGTAAGTACATTTGTTGCACTATTGTAAGCCGCTATAATATTGTAAGCCGCTATAATATTGTAATACTGTGGTAAGAGCGTCGGATAAACGTACGTATGAGATCGAAATTCGAAAACACATTGCAAACAAAAATATAACTAGCTATAGATATTTAATTTCTGTTATATTTAGTTTGTGATAGTGTCCAACACGTTTTTTATTTATTCTCGATCTTTTTGAGTTATCCTTCTATAAAAGAACAAAAAAGCGTTACCCAGCCATCAGCCCAACGCAACGACAAAAACTTACGGTTAGCAAAAAATCCCTTAATTACATGCCAGCACCTCCCGTCAAGCGACTAATTATTCCGCCAGGGTTATTTTGGTACTGACTTCACTCTTATCTTATAGTTTTTAAAGACGTTTATTGCTCAGCTAAGATTCGCTACTGGAAAGCTAGATATTAAAGTGCTGCTGTTGGTTCAGGAGTGTTGTTGGTTCCCTTTAAATCCGTATCCTAGTTTATTTTTTTATTCGCAACTATAGCTGTCACCCGCGGCTTCGCACGCGCAGATCCTGTTTTATACCGTTCCGTGAGAATTTCCTAAAATCCTTTCTTGGCGGATGTCATTGTCATAATTGCTATCTTTATGCCAAATTTTAGACCGATCCGTCCAGTGGTTTGAGCTGTGCGTTGATACTTGATAGTCATTGTTTCCTTTTATATCTACACAAGATTGATTGATTAGCCTTTGCCGTCACTTTGGCACCATCTTACCTGAAATTTAGTGACGATGATGCCGAAGATGGAAGCAGGCTTACCAAGATTCCCCAACGCAATATGGAATTCTGGCTATCTGTAATTCAGCACTTTATTAGGAAAAAATATGCAAATCGGTACAACTGACTATTATACTGCATGCCGGAACACATCAATGCTGTTAAAATTGATGTTTGGCGGAAGACTTAAATAAGCCCTTGGCGTCACTTTAGCATCATCTCACCGGAAAATAAGTGACAATGATACCGAAGATGGAAGCGGGCTTACCAAGATTCCCCAACGCAATGGGGAATTCTTGCTATGGCTGCTATGTGGTTGCTAACCAGGCGGACCTAGAAGATTATCTTCCATGAACCAAACTGAGTCTTACAAAGTTGGACTTCGCTGAGAATCTAATCCGCGACCTTCCGGTGTGAAGCGAATGGACTAACCATTGCACCACGGAGGTGGTTGCACTGCGCTGTTTAGGCAAATCCATCAGTGCGCCAGCTCAAGCTTAGTTTTATGGGGAGCTAGTTTATAAAGATTGTTGTAAAGAATGTGGCAGGAGTTCAGTGTGTCACTCCACGAAAGAGAGAGACTCCACGGTTTGGTGTACCAATATTATATACAGATGTAAAAAAAATGGAGTAGAACCCGTTAACTGGGGCTTCTACTCATCATACTGAACCACTTTCCCCATTATGAGTTCCTATTACCCATAGTCAATTCGGAATATACAAGTTCGACGCTCCATGCAAAAATACTCAAATTGGTCGATCAGCTGATCGTTGTTCTATTTCTCTTTTCGTGTGGCACAATAAACCTTGCTATCCAAGGTGTGTCCAAGGGATCTTTTTGAGATGCTTGATCGTTTTGTAAATTTTTTTGCAATTCCATCAAAATTGTAGAACAAAAGTGGTTCGGTTTGATGAGTTGAAGTCCCAGTTAACGGGACCTTCACCAATTTTGTTCATATCAGCTCAATCCTAACCTGAATTAGGGCGATCGGGCCTTGGTCGACCACGCGGGCCAAGTGCGGTTAGATCGACTTCACACACACCTTCGACTTTCTTCGCAGGCGTGTGCAGGTTTGCTAAAGATGTTTTTCTTCACCGTAAGAGCGTCAGATAAATGTACATATAAAATCTAAATTAGAAAATACATTGGTACGTGGCAGGATTCGAACCACGACCTCCCGGACAGAAGGTAGCGGCCCTTGCCAATACGCCACCGACGCTCCGAATTAAAATTTTGTTACATGTTATACTTTGGTGTAGTCCAAATCGAAGTTGCTCTAAAGAAGGTCTGGCGTTTTGTTATCTTTACTATCGGGAGTGTCCATTCTGTATGTTAGTACTAATATATACTTTGCTGAGGGGCTCGAGCCTCCCTGAATTAGGGCGAAAAAAAACGGGTGGGGCTGTGTCGGGGCACACGGCCGTTGGTTTTAACGTGAATACGTCTCGTAACGGGTAATATGTAGTTTCTATATAAAATATTATTATTATTATTATCTGCGTAATTTCAACCGTCCCAGATGCAGATGTACTGGCACCGTCGTTGATCCGCTCGGCCGCATTCCTTACTTTACGTTGCCGGCACTGCTTGACTCGATCATATGGTGTTTTATTGGTACCATTCGATTGCTGTTGAGATGCCCTTTCCAACCGTATACGATCTCTGTATTTCGATTTGGCTTTTGGACGCGTATAGGCCGACATTATATATTTTTTGATATTATTTTTTTATTTAAACACCTATTATAATCACAGTTACAATTTTACACTAATGTTTTATATATAATCGATAGATTTTGACAAGAGCTGACGATTGAAACTTGAATGAACGTCGTAGCTTCACCGACTCGAAAGTTATACTAAATGGAAATCTCGATACGCAGCAAAATGACCTTCAAAATGGCGGGGCTGCCCCCTCCCCCGCGCGCGATGTGTTACAGTCCTTACTTAGCGTAATAAATTCTTTGATTCTTTAGCTATCAAGTGGTGTAAACGAAATTTGGATGGAGATGATAGATATGTAGCTACAACATTAAACTGTATCCCCCGATTTTGTTATCATTCGTTTTTTTGGATTGCATCCCTATGGAGGTAATTTTAAAGACGTATTCACGTCACACGTCAAAAGAATAGAGCCTAAAAACAGAAAAATAAAAAATGTGTGTGTGTGTTTGTTTTGTGTGCGTGTGTATGTTTGCGTCTGGTGCTCTAGTTCCCAAACTACTGGACTCCATTGTACCGTTGCGATGTTAAAGAAATTAATTAACCAAAAAAAGAGTTTTTTTTCAGTTCCCTCAGGAACTACGAGTACATCGGCCTATGAAGTCATATGGGGCATTTTTTCTTTAAATTAATATAAAATTGGAAATGTCTAGTGAAATACAATGAAAGAAAGTTACTTGTTATAAGCCTTTATTTATTCAACAACTACAGAAAACTTAATCTCATTAACTTACTTATAATTCTAGGAAAATTATAAAAAAAAACTTTGTCAAAATGCGTACACTTACCCTAATGTCCCCTACATTGTGATAGGTGTATGCAACATAAAGTGAAAAGATCCTAGCGAATAGTTACTTATAAAAACTGAAATTACTACCGGTTCTTTTCGCTTAGTGTAGTGATAGACATTATAATTTTTTGAACTAATCTACATTAGTATAGAAACGTTCAAAAAAAAAATATGCACAAGATGACAAGACGTAACAAAATTTTACAATTATTTCAGTCAAAAACTTCAATCAAATGTGAAGACAAAACGGTGCATCGACGATCACTGGCATACAAGCACTCTGTAGTACGTCACTTGGGGTTTTAAGGAAGGAGGATACTCATCCTAGATTTTAAATGATTTTCGAGATATTTTCTTTGCGCACACTTGCCCCACATTTACAGAACATTTCGCGGGATAAAAAGTAGCCTTTGTCCTTCCCAGTGACACAGGCAACCTACATGCCAAATTTCATCAAGATTGGTCAAGGACCACGCACCGGAAAGCGTAGTGTAGGCAGGCCTTCCACTCGGTGGACCGATGACCTGGTGAAGGTAGCGGGAAGCCGCTGGATGCAGGCAGCGCAGAACCGGTCGTCGTGGAGATCCTTGGGGGAGGCCTATGTCTAGTAGTGGACGTCCTTCGACTGATATGATGGTCAAGGTATTATAGCGTGAAAACAACAACAAACGTGATAACAAACAAACAAATAAACTATCAGACAAACACATTTTCATATTTGTAATATTAGTAAGGATACTGAAGATAAGGTACCTCATTAATTTAATTACCTATATATTGTATACATAATTATGAATTATAAAGATTTCGTACGTACCTATCACGTATAAAAGTACCTGGGTGGGTACAGTAGGACTTCTTTACTTAGGCCGTGTCTTCAGATGAGAAAGTGATAAAGAGGAAGATCGAAGCCATGAAAAATACTCGAGAAACGCATCAAGATGAATTTCCGACTTTCCGAGCGACAAAATAAAAGATTTGCAGTCAGTGCCGCTAACACCGGTTTATACAGGAAAACATAGAATTTCCAATCGTAACCAAGGTTTTTTTTTAACTATATAAAACCAATATGTGCTAATTATTTTTTATTATTATTGAATACTCATTTTGGTACATATTTGCATTAATTGCACATAAAATAAATAAAAACTACACGTTATATAAGGTCTTTGAACTTCCCATTCTAAATTGGCTGATCAGCTGATTGAGCTTAGTATGGGAGAGCCAATTTTTTTTTGCGATTTGACTATGGATTCTATGGGGAAAGTTGTTCAGTAACTTGTCAGCGACCGGTTTCGAACACCATCCTCAGGGAGACAAATGTGTTCCAATAAAAAGTATCAACTATCCCAATTGAATAGGTAAAGTAAGCTATTCTATATTATCATGTGGTCGAATCTAAAACGTCTCATTTGATAGAATCGCCTCGCCGACGATGCGACAACGACGTGACCGGGTCTGGTCAGTGGTCGGTCGAGAGCCCAGAATAGAGGCAATTTTTTTTTCTGATCTGTGGTCGAGAGTCTCAAAAAAGGGTCGGGATTGAATTCTCGAAACTAGTCACTCCTCGACTCGAGACAGAAGACGACCGAAGCACACACCGATCAACCGAATGACCCCGACACAAAACGATCCGTTCCTTTGTGTTACAACCACCAGGATAGCATATCGCGTAAAAGATATTATTGGTCCACGCGCAGCATCCGAACCTTGAGATTGTGATGCCGCGGTCCATTTAGAAACTCAAGCAATTGGTGCTCCTGTACCAGGATCACATAAAGTGAGTGGTGGATTGAGTATCGCCCGAATAGGCGAACTAGCCTCCGAGTCCAAAAACTAGTGAAGGGTTATTTAAAATAAGCTTCTTTTATGTACGTTATAATATAAATGAGAACGTTAGTGCTTATCTGGAACTCATGGAGGATATTTTCATATTTATACTTATAAACAATAACCAAACTAGAGATCGCCATCACCGTTATTCAAAATAGGGTTATTTATTTGTAACTAACCTGAAACCTCTTCAGTTTTCATTCTACAGCTACACCTGAAACAAACTTCGTTGTTTTTAAGTGAAAACTTCTTAAGGCCATTGAACTCGCGACACTTGTAATGTAACCGACACCGCCAGGAAAACTCGGAGGGTAAAAACTTATAAAACTGTATTTGATATGGGAAAAAACCATTGAACTCGCAACATTAATAATAATAATATTAACCTGTAATGTAACCGCCACCGTACCAGGAACACTCGCAGGGTCAAAACTTATAAAACTGTAAAAAGTTTTCACTTCTGTCGGCACTCCCGGATTAACAGTATTACGATAAATTTTAATACTGTGCCGGAGTGGTTAGGTTTTTTTCTTACTTTTAAATCGATCAGCTATACGAAAAACAACGAACACAGGCTGTTTTTCGTTGAGAATACCAGAGGCGCAGCGCTCGTGGGTGTCAACGCTGCCGCCAGAAAGCAGAGAGCAGAAAGCGCCGCATGCGGATTTATAATATTATTAATTATTACAAGCTTTTATTTAACTCGCAATGTATGTTGTATGTTTGTCCGGGTGGAATCTTGCATGCAACTTAATTTTGAAGCAAATATCTTCAACCGATTGAGCAGAAATTTAGTACACACTAGGGTTTTCAAATACCCGACAATTTTGGATACCCGGGTCTCGGGTACATTTTTAAAAAATACCCGGGTATACCCGGGTACCCGGGTATTTATTGTGAAACTGGAAAAAAACTACAAAGATATCAAAAATCAACTTTTATTACGATAATTACCACTCAGATAATATAACCAGCCAACCAGGTATACATCATAACCTTGACCTGCAGCATCTCCTGAAATCTGCAGGATACCCAACTCTATCAACTTACAGCAGAGAAATCATATTGGGCTCATTAGAATAGTCTCAATGAATAAGTGTTAGATAGAATATAGTAACCTTGACCTGATGCTGCATCATCTTTTGGAATCTACAGGATACCCAACTCCTAGCCAACTTACAGCAAAGGTATCGTGTTTGGGCTCATTGGAATAGGTGTTAGATAGAACATGGTAATTTTGACCTGATGCTGCACCACCTTCTGGAATTAGCAGGATACCTAACTCCTCACTAACTTACAACAGATAAATCGTGTTTGGGCTCATTGGAATAGTCTCAATGAATAGGTTTTAGATAGAACATGGTAACCTTGACCTGAAGCTGCAGCATCTCCTAGTATCTGCATGATATCCGACTCACCAACTTACAGCTGAGTTATCGTGTTTGAGAAACATGTAGTTTAAAAAGCATGAAATAAAACTTTAATTAAAAATTTAAAAAAACCCTGACAAATTAGAGAAGATAAGTAAATAAAATAATAAAAAAACAATAAAATGAAAAAAAGAATAAAACTCTTTTACTACAATAAGTTACTAGGAAATGCTTCACAACTTAGCGGCCCCCCTACGCGATAACTGTTTGATCAAAATAGAAACAACATAAATTAAACTTAAAGGACCAAACCATATTATTTTCTAGTTTTTAAAGGTTTTTTTGTCGGGGATTTTTAAAATTATGATAACATCACTGGACGAAGAATTCAAGGAATATAGAGAAAAGGCATAAAGGTTAAACTAAAAATATTGACAAAACAGATCTGCTGCTATTGTGTCCTAATAAAAAACCGATTGACCAGCAAAACTTGCTGATTTGCAATCGATGTACAAGTTAATTCCTGAGGATAGTCTCCAATTTTATAAAGCTTGAAGAGCTCAGAGGACATTATTTACGACTTTGATGGATTTGGTGAAGTACCATATTTTGACGTGGATGACGCAGAAGAACAATAACTTTATAATATTTTTTTTACATTTTAGTTAAACTTTTTAACTATCACTGGTTTATTATTTAAATAAAAGGTTATTTTTTCTGTAGTAATTTATAAGAGTTTCTTAAAATATAGTATTGTTAGGGTATAAAAATAATATAATGTGATTGGATCGTTTAAGCAGAATCATCTCAATTTATTGGCCATACAAATTAACTTTTTGAAAAATGTTCCGAAAAGGTTTTTTTATAAAAATATTATCAAAAACTATCACTTTACAAATATCCTATACATGTAAACATAGGAAATTTATATTTCTATTAAATAATCCGTACAACTTTGTCAAAATGAATAACACAAAAAAGTATACCAATAATACACAAATTTGCGTTTATCTCAATTTGAACTCGGTGTAGAATGGAACATTTACGCAAAACGACGTCCATATCAAAATTACCCGAGACCCGGGTACGTCTCTTGTTTGTACCCGGGTACCCGAAGTATCAAATACCCGGGTATACCCGGGTCCGGGTACCCGGGTAAAAAACCCTAGTACACACGTTCAGCTTGGATGACAATACATGGTTAAATGACTAACGTCATTCTAAATCCAACATGGCGGCACACCCAAGATGGCGGACTAGTTTTTTTAGTGCACTCCTACAATATAGGTATGAAATTAAAGGGTTTGCTGACAAGATTACGAAAATATAATTGAAAAATTTTCAAATAGAAGCTTGTACCTAAAAGTTTTAAGGTCTCGAAAATTATTTTCATATGTATATTGTTAGTCCTGGACCCCGGTTGCAAAATAGAGAGGTAGTGGCTAGTAGTGGTCCCGCGCCTGCAGGGCTGCCCTAACTGTTATTATTATAACATGCCGAAACGCGGTTGGTTTTCTCAAGGTATAACGCAAAGTTCACTGGCTTTACACAGGAGGTCGCGGGTTCGATTTCCGGCGGGGACAATTATAAGACTTGGTGGAAGGGCATTTTCTAAGCCCGCCTGGCTAGCTACCACCATCTTATCTAAGTCTTGCCGCCAAATATCAATGTTGACATCATTGGTGTGTTCCGGCATGAAGATAAGATAGCCGTTCCCCATTGCGTTGGGGAATCTTGGTAAGCCCGCTTTGATCTTCGTCAACATCGTCACTAACCACCAGGTTATATGTTGTCAAGAGTACCAATACCAATTGTGAATAAAAAAAATGGAAAAAAAGGAACCTAATGTTAATAAAATGGATGAGAGTAAAATGTAGATACCTAAGTCACAGATGATATGATACCTACTAGTTACTTCGTAACAGATATTGCACTTCCTTATAAAACGAAAATACCTATGCATTTATTCACCTACTCCTTCCCATACACGGAAACATGGGTATTAAGGCGCTCGACTTAGCGGTTATAACTGCGTACACGAGAGGCGCGCGAATGGCCTGTAGGCCGCGCCTATGTGTAGGTAGGTACTTATCTCGCCAGCTCGACCAAGCCTAAGTACCAATATAAATACAAGGCAAGCTAGGGTATGCAAAACCCGTCTCGATTCCTCATTTTAGAAATCTTTTAGAAATCCGTGTTTTGGCCATGTCCGAACCGGGTACCCGGGTTTCTTCAGTTGCAAGAGATTGTTTTTAATTTTGTACTTATATGCATGTGCCTATTCAGTATAACTATTTATAAGGGCTTATACTGTAAAATATTAGTACTAAAATAAAACTTCGTGGCTCTTAACTTCGCCCGATTTTTGACACATTTTTCTATCTCTTCTTCTTTTTCTTCGCCTTGTCCCATTACTTGGGGTCGGCTTTCCTCGTTTTATAATGCAGAACGCTCTGTTCTGGGTTGCTGAATGTGTTAATTGGGTTTTTTTTACCAGGTCTTTGGACACAGTGGCCCACCAGGTGGCCAGGTGCTGTCCTCTTCCTTTGCGCGCATCTGGGAGCGCGAGGGCTTTGCGCTCGGAATGGTCATTGTTCCGCCTCATCACGTGGCCATACCATCTCATGCGCGATGTACTTAGTAGTCGAGCCAGTCGGTGAGACAAGGCTTGACAGAAGACGGACGTCTACGCCCAGCCCCAGAACGCTACAACTAGGCCTGACCCAGAATACAACCGAAGCTACAGCACTTATGCTGCCTTAGTCCTTCGCATTTAACGGTGAACCAGTCATGGACAGAAGAACAGACAGCGTTGTTGGATTTCATAGGAACAAGTTATATAAACAAGTTAAAAACAAGTCATTAAAACGATGCCCACGCGAGTGAAGCCGCGGGCAAAAGCTATGAGGTCATATTTGTGATACCTTCTACCACTTTTGATATTATCACATTTCTCTGTAGAAAATAATTAAGTAGAAGAAAATTACAAAATACATACAGTGGAATACAGAACCTCCTGCTTTTTTTGCAGTATGTTATAAACTAGGGATGCGTCGATAGGCCTTTTTGCCGATACGATTGGTTATCGAATCGATTAGTGAATTTTATTTTCTGGATGGTTATTTTCGACGCTCTGAAGCGATGTCTTGGATGGAATTTTATATTCTGAATAGTTATTTTCGATGCTGAAGCAGTGTCCAATTCACTTGGATGGTACCTCTTTTTTTTTTTTATTCACAATTGGTAAAACCCTTGACAACATCTCACCTGGTGGTAAGTGACGATGTTGCCGAAGATGGAAGCGGGCTTACCAAGATTCCCCAACGCAATGGGGAATGTGGATCCACTAGTTTGATGGGTTACAATTTTTAAAATGTATGCCACGGGACACGTTTTCAATACATTCAATATATTGTTTTGGGAAATGTCAAATGTCGAAATTTCAAAATTATACCTTAAAGTATTTTTGTGTTTCAAAATTCAAAATTATTTTGCTATTTATTTTATTCAACCGACTAGTTATAAAAATACTCATACGCAAACTAATTAATTTTGATAAGTAATTTTGTATTTTCAACCGACTTACAAAAAGGAGGAGGTTCTCAATTCGACTGTATGTTTTTTTTATGTGTGTTACCTCAGAACTTTTGACTGGGTTAACCGATTTTTATGATTCTTTTTTGTTTGAAATCTAGTGCTTCCCGTTTGGTCCCATATAAAATTTATCAAAATCGCTGTAGTACTTTATAAAAAAATTAACAAAAACCAAAAATAATAATGCAAAAATGTACTAAGTTATTGCGATGGAAGTCGGTTATTTAACGTGTTTAGCGTTTTCAATGATTCTGGGAGGAGATGAGCACTACTGCAAGAGTCCTGTGGTCAAGCTCTTGTGGCTCTGTCATCATACAACATTGATGGCAGAGGAGGGGTTGACCACCCGCGTGTTTTTGCCGTGCGCGGGGACCCGTACGGAGGGATAACGGGATCCTGGTGGTTGAGTCGACACGGGTTGGCAACACACTACTTTGGCCCGAATTTCCTCTTACACGGGAGGTCGCCGGGGAGCCAAAGGCGGTCAATAGGCTAAGGTGCCTGTCCCTCAGACGGCCACCAGGCGAGTGTCCGGGGGTGATGGGAGCAGTGCGCATTGTTATTGCCACAAGTGGCGCGAAGCAAGACGTGCTGTGTACCTCGTGGGCAGCTCAGTCAGGGATGCTATACCCCTTGATAACCCTGGTGTCTATTTAGGCATCCCCAACGTTGAGGACTCTATAGAGGGTGAGGAGTCAAGGTGGTGAAGAATAAATCTTATAAATATGGAGAATTTCAAACAAAACACAAACTCTACAGGGGAACTGTCCGATAAGGGCGGGTCCCAAAAGGTCTCAACGCCCGCAAGGGCCGTACCTGCCAGGGGAGGAAACTCAACGGTGACAAGAAGTGGGCGGGGCACTTCTCGGGGTGCTCTGTCTTCTCGTGGCGCCAGGGTTTGGGAACCAGGTAGGGGGGCTTGTCGGGGAATGGAGCTAGTGCGGGAATCGGACCGCATGGCAGTGTGTGGTGGGAACGCTGCGGCAGGCGATGGCCCCTCTGGGGCTGTCAACGCTGCAGTACCCGCTGCTGGAACCGTGATTGCAGGTGCGATATGTGCCGTGACCGATGCTTCCATCAGAAAGAAGAAACGGCTGAGTGGCAGTCAGAAGCGGAAACGCACTCTGAACAGGCAGGCAGCCGTTGCTTCTGCAGGGATGCCCATCGAAGTGCCGTCAAAAAGAGCTAGGGAGGTCAGTAATGAGGCCACTGACCAGTCGGGAGACTCCAAGCGGTCCAAAATTCAAGACAGCTCGTTTAAGGAGGCACTGACGAACGTCAGAATAGCGGTGATTACGGAGGACCACCTTTCGAGGACGAAGGACGAAGGAAATGGTATCCTCCATAAGGAATGCCATATGGGAGATGCTGGAGGAAACTCCAGACCCACTGCCTGTTGTCAACGCGGGAACACTGATTGCAGGGGCCATGCACTCTCACGTGAAGGGCAGGCGTCTGCGAAATGGCTTTGCGGATTTAATGGCACTGCCATTAAGGATGTAAAGCTCAAGGTGATCAGCTCCAAGGATCTTCCAAAACCGGTAAAAATGGCATGGAAGACCAAAAACAACTGGTGCCTGGACATCACTGGGTTCTAAGAGTTATTGAACGCTACAACCCTGCGCTCAAGATCAGCGAGTGGAAGGTAGTGGACACATTGGTCGAGGAGGGCCATGTGAGACGCATATTCCTGATGGACAGGATCTCTGCGGATCACATTAAGGCGAAGGGCTACTGTCTCCAGTCGGGCATGGACACGAGCACCTTCAAACTCTTGGAGGACATTGAAGGGAGGATGGAGTAGCCTGTCGGTGCTGTCGTGGGGGCAATAGTCCCGCGACCGAATCCGAAGGAGGTGGAAGCAGAGCAACCGAACCCGATGGAGGTAGTGGAACAGCCTCCATCACCGGCGACGTCACAGAAGACGGTGGATCTGCTGGTAGAGCTTGGTGACTTAGGCTTGTCATCATCTCCTCTGGCTGTCGATGATGTGACGGAGAGTGAGGCACCCAGTGGTGGCCAATAACTGGCCGCCGCACCCCAGCGAACACTCAAAATGGGTCTAAGGTGTGTACAAGTAAACCTACAGCACTGTAAGTCAGCAAAGGCCCTTTTAGCCAGACAGCTGCAAAGTAATAAATTTGATATTGCCCTCATACAGGAACCTTACATTAGAAAGGGATTGGTATCGGGTTTGGGTAGGGCGGGTGGATCCATAATCTATAACTGTCTTACTAATGATATGAGGACTTGCATCTATGTCAGAAATGGCGTAGATGCAATGCCCTTATACGAATTCTGTTCCAGGGATCTTAGAACTGTTAGGATCCTTAAAAGGGGCAGGAGCGAGGTCATCGTGGCCTCTGCCTACATGCCCTATGAGGAGACGGAGCCACCTTCACCTGCTGTGAGGGAGCTAGTCGAGCACTGCGGTAAGAATCAATTTGATCTTATTATAGGATGTGATGCTAATTCACATCACACGGTCTGGGGAAGTACAGATATCAATAAAAGGGGGGAGGACCTATTATAATACATAGTAAGTTCCCCGCTACAAATTTTAAATAGAGGCAATGAATCAACGTTCGTCAATTCTAGAAGGGCCGAAGTCATTGACATCACGGTTGCCTCAAATAGGGCAAGTAAGGACATAACTAATTGGCATGTATCTGACGAAATCAGTGGTGCTGATCATAGATACATATGTTTTAGGTACAAAACTGATAACCACATACAGACTGTACAAAGGAGAAACCCACGGAACACTGACTGGGAATCTTATGTGGCAGATCTAAAGGATGAATTTTTTTTCAACACTTACATTTATTTTAAAAAGAGATAATAGTATAATGTCATTAATTAAATTATATAGCCTAATATTACATTTATAGTTAAGTACATCAAAATTTAAAAAATAAAAAAATATTTCACCGTTAGGTTCGTCAAATCGTCAGTCAAAAAGAACACTTCTGATCCCTCCCGGCGCAAAGGTGCCCATTATACTCGCCGCGTTGCCACGTTGTATCGCAATGGACAGCCTCTGCACCAGGAAAGAGCAGGATCGTGGGTCACAACCATTATTATGCATCCGGCGACTTATGTCCCTGTCTAATTCCTTCGCTTTAACAGCCCATGGTCCACTCGTCTCTACGGCGAAAGGGATGAATTTATAGGCTTGCCCCAACGCCGTATATTTTGAGCATTTGCGGCAGGCGGCCGTCTCTGCAGCTGCACCAGCCTCTCGGACTGTGCGTGAGAGGTGTGTCGGAGCAAAGGTGCTCACGCATGTGGCATCCCACAGCATGCACCTTCCCCTCTGCCACGGCACCAAGGTCAAACCGTCTGGTCTTTTTCCGTCAGTACGGCTTAGACTAGGTGGTTCAAGCATGCACGGTACATTGGCAGAGACTAATGCCCGACGCAGAATGTCGTTGAGGGCGTGGTGACGCAGGAACCTTCCAGCACATCTGTGGCAACTCAGCGAGTGGTGGCCATTGGCTTCCACCCGGGAACCGCAGATGCATAAATGACGTTCGCATACATTGCAGCCTAAGCGGAGAGCCACGGCCACGCGCAAAGTGTCGCTGTCGAGGAGTGTACCCAAGTTGGGTGAAGGAATTGCGTGTCACCACGCCCCTGACTCCGGTCTAGAAACGGCTTTTAGTCTAGCCAGCTCGATATCAGTTGCATCTATGGTAAGTAACTGCAGAGTTCACCTTGACCCAATTACGTCCCATGCGTGCTGGACAGCCGGCGCCTCTGGAAGTAACTATTTAGTAATCTGTGCCTCTGGTAATTCTTGGTCAACTGTGGACCACGCGGTCAAGGCCTCCGAGACAAAGGGCAGGTGCACCTCGTCTTCACTAGTCGAAAGAATGGAAGCTATCAAACCCTTCGCCGCATGTGTGGAAGCCAAAAAAGCTGGGAGGCCTACATCTCTGACTCGCCGAACACCTAGTCCCCCATGCCTAATAGGCAATGCTGCCTGCACCCATTGACGAGCACTGAGTTCTACATTCGCGATACATTCTAGTGTTACTTTTAATGCATCATCGAAAGCTGAAGACTCAGTGGAAAATAGCCAGGTAGGGGATGTTCGCAGCAAATAGATTATCTTGGGTGCGGCGAAACACATTCTGAGGAGGACCAGTGCTATGTGCGGCGAAATTTGCTGGAGAAGATTGCGTGCTTTGTCTAAGAGGGTTCTTCTAGCCTCTAGGGCATTAGGGACACTGGAAGAATAAATTGGAGACCCTAGCAGATCAAAATGATCCTCCTGCAATACTTTTGAACCGGGGACGAGAAAATGGCGACGTGCACCTGCCCCACATGGAAAAATTCACATTTCTTGTGTTGACCTCAAGCCCTATCTCACGCAGACGGGGAACTAAGCTAAGAATGTCCTGCTCCACCAGCTCGGGACTACCCCCAATCGTTCCATCGTCCAGGTACCAAATATTGAGCGGTGACTTTAACTCTGATATGATATCATGGATCGCGAGGCTAAATATGAGGGGGCCTAGGGGATCCCCTTGCTGGGCTCCCACCTGCGAGGACACCAAGTCATCCCCAAAAAAGAGATTACTAGGCTTTTGGTATACCTGGTGTAGAAAAGGGTACAGGGTAGGAATCCTTTCACTAACGTGAGCCAAAAGAGTATCCCTTTCAATGCTGTTAAATGCATTTTTTATATCCAGCTTGACGACAACATGACTGACATGTTCCGGGTTCATGGCAAAAGCACGCGTGGCGTGTATTGCCGCCTCACAACCGAGACTAGTGCCAAAGCACAGTATAATATATATTAGTACTAACGGCCAAAGCCTGGCTGATGTGGCCGAAGTTGCGCTGATATAGACTCTCTGACAGCCTGGCACCCTAGTTTAGCTGTCAAGCGGCGAAAAGTATTACCTACAGCGATGGGGCGAATTCCCCCGTCTTTTTTTATTAGGGCGCAGAGTGTGGCCCCATAAAAGTAGGGCCATACTTTCGAGTTCAGCTGACCACTAAGGAGAAAGTTACAGAGTTTGGTGAGGCATTCGGCCAGCCGTGAGCCCTGATCCCCAGATGACTTTGAAGTTAGTTCCTTTAAATGAGCAGGACGGATCCCGTTAAGACCGGAGGAGGAACCACTATAAAATGTGCCTAAAGCTGACAACACGTCTTCAACCTTGACCGTCAGAGAAGGCGCCGCACAATCCGGAGCCGCTGGAAAGTTAAGAGAGCGAGATGGTGCAGGCTGTTTCGACTGCAGAACAGCTAACGTTTCCTGGTTTGATTGTGCAAGAGCGTCATCGGACAACAATAGTCGTACCGCTCCCCTGAGATCCCCCTCGTGAACTTTGGATTCGATGGTCTTAACGGCAGAGGATGTTCGGGTCAGTGGTGTTGATTCCGGAAAGTAGGACAAGGTGGATTCTATATTGCGCTTAACTTTGACGGTGAGATTCCCGTCACCCTCCCTATCAGGAATCCTCAAAGCTATGTAAGCGAACGCGAAGAGAGAGAGAACCAGTCACCTTCCTCATTAGTGTTGACACATTTGATTAAAATATCACTCAACTTAGATGCGGCCAGAATTCGTGCGCCTTTAGGTATATGCTTTAACACGCGAACAGACGTTTTAAGTTTAGGAATTCTTTCCCAACACGGTGTTTTAGTCTGTGTATCCCGTGGCAAGTTTGGCTGAGATAGGCGGACGTCCTTATGTTTTCGATCGATGTGGACATTGAGGCCGCGAGCTCCATTATAGAGACGAGATGACTCGGGGCAATGTGGGCATGCCACCTTGGCTGTGACGTCACTCATTTTATCAATATCTGACATAAAAACGTGACAAAAGAGAAAAAAAAGTACCTACCAAAATAAAATTTAAAAAGCTCAAAAATTATTTTTGTACAAATTAGTAGACAATAAATGATATATGAAATCAATTGATAATTATTAAAACGAATAAGAGTTTTAAAACCCAGTTACAAAATATTATGTCAACATTGGTAATTATTAAAAAAAAAACGACGGGTTGCACTCCGGGAGTGCCGGCAGAAGTGAAAACTTGAATATTAACGTTGTGCATTTATATTACATTAAAAAGTTTATATCTCAGAAAAATCAACAAAAAATCAACTTCATCCGTCTTACGAATTTCCGATCAGGTCACGTGTCCTGACGCGAGTTTAACATTTTTTACCCTTACAAAACAAGTGCACAACGCCGCTAAAGAAGATTTCACTTCAAAAAAATAAATAAATATGTATATTACTGGATATACCTATCCAAATGCGTCAGAAATATAATAAATTAATTCCAATAATATCTATGAATTTCTCACAGCTAAAATTACTTAATAAATTATTTCTAGTACCTAATATCTATAAAACTTCAGCTGCAGCTTCGAAGATATCCAGAAATATTAGGTGGTCTTTGACGAAACTGTGTACAACCTGTTAGTAAGGTGGGAAACGGACGAACGGAACGAACATCACATGTAGAAAACTGACTGAATCTGGGAAGGAAACATTGGAAATAATGTTTAAAACTCACTTCCCGCACTGTGAACAGATAGCGAAAAGGATGACCCAGCAACTCGGAATGAGCTGAATACTCAAACGAGAAAGAAAGACTGGGACGTAGCCAAAAAGGTAGTAAGTTAGCAAAAGCTACTTTGGTCTATGGGTAGCTTTCAACCATTGAAATCACCAGGACCAGATGTGATCTATCCCATCCTACTACAAAAGGATCAAAGGCAATGCTTAAGCCATTATGTAGGCTATACAAAGCGTGTATCGCCTTCGGATATATTCCAAAAATCTGGAGACGTGTGAAGGTTATCTACTTGCCAAAGCCAGGAAAAGATTGCTATGATGAACCGAGGCCCTACAAACCCATAAGCCTTTCATCATTCCTACTGAAGACTTTGGAAAAGCTGGTCGACAAACATATAAAGGAGGGTCCCTTGCGGAAAAAACCACTTCATGGACTACAATGTGCATATCAGTCTGGCAAATCGACTGAAACAGCACTTCATCTTGTAGTATCACGTCCTGAAAGAGCGTTGGAGAACCAGGAGGTATGTGCTGCTGCCTTCCTTAATATAGAAGGAGCCTTTGATCGCACTACCTTCGAGGCAATCAAGAATTCAGTTACCTCCCATGGTATAGACCAAACGTTATGCAAATGGATAGATATCATGCTTAGGAAGAGAATTATAACATCTTCACTAATGGGGGACGAGGTTACTGCCACCACTACGAAAGGATGCCCACAAGGTGGCGTTCTGTCACCAACACTTTGGAGCCTAGTTAACTTGCTTCTACAGGAGCTGAACACCGGACTTCTTTACACGATTGGTTATGCTGACGACCTAGCTATACTAATCAGCGGCCAATTTCCGAACATAGTATCGCAGATAATGCAAAAGGCCTTGCGTAAAGTTGAAAGGTGGTGTGGTGAAAACCACCTATCGATTAACCCTAGCAAGACAACGGTTGTACCATTCACCAGGAAAAGAAACCTACAAGGTTTACAAACTCTCAAACTGTATGGTACAGAACTAAACTGGTCCACTAGCGTCAAATATCTAGGCATGACCTTGGATAAAGAACTAACGTGGAGTCTGCACACGGAAAGGATCATGGTCAAGGCCATTAGAATCTTTGGTATGCTTAGATCTGCGTACGGAAAGACCTGGGGCTTGAAACCCAGAGTCATACACTGGCTATACACAATGATAGTAAGACCCATTATAACCTATGGCAGCATTGTGTGGTGGCCTAGAACGGAGTTAGGCACGTGCAGGCAAACACTTACAAAACTTCAGCGGTTGGCTTGCCTGGCAATTACTGGAGCATTTCGTACAACACCTACTGCATCTAAGGAAAGGCTGCTAAATCTAAAGCCGCTTCAAATACACATTCAAACGTAGGCGGCCAAGGCCCTACACAGGCTATCGTTAAATGGCATGTGGAATTTTGACATGGCCAAAACCAGACATACCATTCTATCATTAGACACAGGTATGGAAAGGCTTATGCGCATGGGATGTGACAAAATACAGACTGTGCACATTATCAAAAAAGAATATAAAATCTAAGTTCCGACAAGGGAAGAATGGAGTAAAGGACTTGAACAACAAGGACTAAACACTCTTACATGGTACACAGACAGATTGAAACTGGTCTGGGTCCCTGGACACGTAGGAGTAGAAGGCAATGAAGAAGCAGACAAACTGGCTAGAATGGGATCACAGACAACAATGTGTGGTCCAGAACCGAGGATAGGGCTACCAAGGAGCACTATTATAAGGGCATTAAAGGAACAGGCCGAGGGAAGACACAGATTGACATGGCTATTTAGGGATGGACACAAACAGTCTAAGCTCTTCATCGGTGAGGTCACCACCGGGGCAACCAAGTACATTTGGAATAACAGCAGGACGCGTGTCAGGGCTGTAACAGAAGCGTTGACGGGCCACTTCGCCACAAACTCTGCAAACTCGTACTGTGTATGTGGTAGGTGTATAAGTGAACCAGGTAAATCAATCAGTTGTATCAAGTTGTATGAAGGTATATAGGGTCTAACAATATTACCTGAAACTATTTTAACTGGTGCTTCTACCCATGAAACTGAACAACTTTCCTCATGAAACCCATAGACAAATATAAAAAAAAAATTTGAACTTCCCATACTAAGTTGGCTGATCAGCTGATCGAGTTAGTATGGGAGAGCCAATTTTTTTTTGCGATTTAACTATGGGTTCCGTGGGGAAAGTTGTTCAGTTTCATGGGTAGAAGCACTGGTTAAAAAAGTTTCAGCTAATTTTGTTACACCTTATATACAGATGTAACAAAATTGGTATAGGTCCCGTTAACAGGGGCCCAAACTCATCATACTGAACATTTTTTGTTCTACGACTTAGCTGAAAACGCAATTTTTTTTTATTCTTTCACAAATCAATCAAATACATAATTAGTAACTTGTATTTTTTTATTATTATTTTCTCTCTTATTTTTTCGTCGCTATAATTAAGTAGTTATTAATCAGATCTGATTTGCTTGATTTGATTAAGTTGTGTTTCCTTTTAAAAATTAATTTTGGAATTTTGGAGGCCTTTATAGATTAAAGGCTTCATCACTTTATTTTCTACCTAGTAATAAGTATTTTATAAGTAAAAAGCTGTTGATTTCCCTATGGAATAAATATATAAATAAATAAATTGATCAGCTGATCGCCATCTTGTCCAATGAGCGTCGGTGGCGCAACGGCAAGGGGCGCTACCTCCTATCCGGGAGGTCTTGGTTCGATTCCAGCCACGTACCAATATGTTTTCGAATTTCAATCTCTTATGTACGTTTATCCGACGCTCTTATGGTGAAGGAAATCATCGTGAGTAAACCTGAACACGCCTGTGAAGAATAGAATAGAATTCGTTTATTTGCCCTTGAGTTGAAACTCGAAGGTTGTGTGTGAAGTTGACCAACCCGCACTGGGCCCGCGTGGTCGACTACGGTCCGATCGCCCTAACTCAGGATAGGCTCGAGCCCCTCGGTGGCGACGTATATATGAGATGATAATATGATGATGATGATCGTCCAAATTTCTATGAAGCCCAATTTTTTTTTGAGATTTGACTATGGGTTCCTTGCGGAAAGTTGTTCAGTATGATGAGTTGAAGTCCCAGCATTGTAGCATTTACCTCAATATGTAGCCGTCCCAGGCTTGTCCCAGCGATGCAGTTACACCGTATAGTATAAGGTAGGTAGATACTCTTGGGCTTACTATGGGCACAGTATTACAATATAGCGGCTTACAGTAGAGCAACGGATGTACTTACGCAGAGCAAAGGAAGGGTACTTGCGGGGCAGCGGGCGGCGGGGCACAGCCTGGCACAATATGTTATCTTTCAATGTACCTGTTTTATCCAAATCAATAATCTTGAATCTGGGCTAACTCCGAAAGTTTGCCAGGCTGGCTACAGGCTAGTACTGCGCCGTGGCGGCATCGTGCAACATCAAAGGCGTTGCGCTACTGTAAGCCATATCGTAATACTGTGCTCGTACTGTATAAGAAGGTAGGTCTGTGCAATCAATCAGTTGTATCAAATTGTATGAAGGTATATACAGTATGATGAGTAGAACCCCCATTTACCGGATTCTACACCAATTTTGTTACTTTCCGTATATATTACTGACTATTTAAACTGAATTTGCTAGGTACCAAACTGCGTTCGAAGCATGTACAGAGTTCGAACTGCTGCGAAGTCCAGACATTTTCTCTAACTAGATAGTTATATTGATCTAGGCTTATATCTATGATCACTATTATCTTATCGGTCTGTGAAGAGCTCTGCTGTGTCACTTATAGATAATAAACATTTAAATATTTCGCAGATGTAGAGCCATGTAAATATACTACAGCCATCTATCGCCACGTCATTGTATGTATAGCTTTTTTGTAATGCACGATGTAATAAGGACGCCTTTCCGCTCTGTGTCCCTGGTACCATGCGCCCAGATTGTTACAATGTTACGGGGTAATTGCGGCCAACTGCTTGGTTGGGCCCACCGTGTTTGCTTTTTTTTACAACCAAACAAATCCTAATCACTATTTAATTTTGAAATATCTTTAATAATCTTTAATTTTTATGAGATACTCTTCTTTTATCGTGTCGTGTTAAGAACACTCGCAGGGCTAAAACTTATAAAACTGGGAAAAAAGATGGGTAAGAAAAACCATTGAACTCGAGACACCCGACACCGACAACGACAGGAACACTTGCAAGGGTCAAAATGTATAAAACTGTATAAAGTTTTTTTCTTTAAGTATCTATTTTTCGCAGTGTATATCCGTCTCTGGTTCCCATATTAACCAGGAGTTCTAGTTTAGGCCCTAGACCTGGAAGACTATGTGTGATTTGTCCCGAATATTCATCATCACATCATTGTGCCAGCCGAAAGACGTCTACTGCTGGATAAAGGCCTCCCCCACGGATTTCAATGACGACCTGTCCTGCACTGCCCGCGTCCAGTGGCTTCTCGTGACCTTTAACAGGTCGTCGATCCACTCAGTGGGAGGCCTGCCTGCGCTACATCTTCCGGTGCGCGGTCGCCACTCGAGAAACTTTACTGCCCCAACGTCCATCAGATGTTCTACGAGCTATGTGCCTATAGCACATTGCTACTTAAGTTTTGCGATTCTGTTAGCTATGTACTCGTATGTCCGTAACCATAGCTACCTTGGTTCTTCTACGCATCTCCTCATTTCTGATTTGATCACTTAGATAGATATCATCATTCATCATCATATTAGCCGAAGGACGTCCACTGCTGGACAAAGGCCTCCCCCAAGGATTTCCACGACGACAGGTTCTGCGCTGCCCGCGAACTTCACCAGGTCATCGGTCCACCGAGTGGGAGGCCTGCCTACGCTACGTTTTCAGGTGCGCGGTTGCCACTCGAGAACTTTAATGCCCCAACGGAAATCAGTTCTACGAGTTTTGTGCCCCGCCTACTGCCACTTAAGTTTAGCACTTAGATACATTTTATTAAATTAACAAGTTGTACAATAAAAGGCTACTTTTTCAAAACATTATTAAGTAGGACGTATACAGGGTGTAACAAAATTGGTGTAGGACCCGCTAACTGGGCATTCTACTCATCATACTGAACAACTTTCCCCAAGGAACCCATAGTCAATTCGCAAAAAAAAGAATTGACGCTCCCAGTATATACAGGGTGTAACATAAAGGTGTGGTGATACTTTAAGGTGGGCTTGTACCCATCAAACTGAACAACTTTCTCCATGGAAACCATAGTCAAATCGCAAAAAAAATTTGAACTTCCCAATTCCCATACTAAGTTAGCTGATCAGCTGATCGAGTTAGTATGGTAGAGCCAATTTTTTTTTTCGATTTGACTATGGGTTCCATGGAGAAAGTTGTTCAGTTTGATGGGTACAAGCCCACCTTTATGTTACACCCTGTATAATCTGTGGACGCTCCATACAAAAATGCACAAAATTGGTCAATCAGCTGATAGTTTTGTATGAAGAGTTCAATTTTTTGTGTGATTTCAGCAAACTTGTAGAAAAAAAGTTGTTCAGTATGATGAGTAGAAGCCCTAGTTAACGCGACCATCACCAATTTTGTTACACCTGTATAGGTACTTGTCATATCAACTATGTATTTAGAAACATAGTCCGTTTTCAAGCGACTTCCAAAAAGGAGGAGGTTCTCAATTCGTCTGTATTTTTTTTTTATGTTTGTTACCTCATAACTTTGGGCTGGGTGAATGATTTTTATGATTCCTTTTTTATTAGAAAGCTAGTGCTTCCCGTATGGTCCCATTTTACTTTTTTAGAAAATTAATAAAAACCAAAAATAATGATGCAAAAATGTACTAAGTTGTTCCGATGGAAGTCGGTTTTTTAACGTGTTTAGCGTTTTCAATTATAAAGTTTTAATACGTAGGCGGGATGATAAATAGCTAGCCTAACCCATATTTTGTATAATGACGATATAAAATCTCCTTAGTATTTTACTCATTGGTTCATTAGCTGCCAGTGTTCCAAATTTCAAATCGATTGTATAGTTTTTCTTTTAAATATTGACATTTCAAAAAGCATTGTTTTGTTTTTTCTGCAAAATGGATAAAATTGAGCTACGAGCTGTGATAAAGTTTTTGCATTTAAAAGAATTAAAAGGTGGAGAGATTTTTTCGATGTTTTGGGAGAAAATTCTCCTTCATATGCGACCATAAAAAATTGGGTGGCTGAATTTAAACGTGGCCGTACCAGCACCCAAGATGAACATGATGTCCAAAAAGTGCCACTACTCCAGAAATTGTGACCAAAATTCATGATGCAGTTTTAGCTGACCGAACATTGAAACTTTCCGAGATAGCTGATACTGTAGGCATCTCCAAAGAACGGGCGCATTACATTTTGACTCAAGAATTATGTATGAAAAAATGATCCGCAAGGTGCGTGCCGCGATTGCTTACAGTTGACCAAAAACGCGTTCGTATGCAAATTTCACAAGAGTGTTTGGACCGCTTTAAGAGCAATACAACTAATGTTCTGCGACGGTTTGATACTACAGACGAGACTTGGGTTCACCACTATATACCTGAATCGAATATTCAGTCTAAACAATGGACGGAAAAAGGATCCCCGGCTCCAAAGCAAGCAAAAGCCGTGAAATCAGCGGGGAAAGTCATGGCGCCAGTATTTTGGGATTCGAAGGGTATATTGATGGTTGATTACCTTGCAGAAGGACAAAACATAAATGGCGAATATCATGCTGATCTACTGGATAAATTACAAGTGTGTATTCGTGAAAAAAGACCCGTCCTGGCTAAAAAAAAAATAATATTTCATCAGGATAATGCGCGCGTTCACATGTGCATCACTGCGATGGCGAAATTCAAAGAATTAAATTATGATTTGCTACCACACCCAGCTTATTCGCCTGATCTGGCACCATCTGACTTTCATCTATTCCCCAAGCTCAGAATTTTTTTAGGTGGACAAAGATTTGAAAATAATAGCGAGGTGATGTCTGCCGTGGGCAGTTATTTTGAAGGGCTTGAAGAAAACCACTTCAGGGATGGCATCAAGGCTTTAGAGCATAGATAGATGAAGTGCATAGCGCTTCAAGCAGACTATGTCGAAAAATAAATATACTTTTAAGTTTTAACACACTAATTCAAGTTTTTCTATGCTAGGCTAGCTATTTATCATCCCGCCCTCGTATCATCCATAACGAAAAAAAAACGACTGCAAAAAATCTATTTGAACAAGGCAAGGATTTCTCCCGAAATCGGTCAGACCAGTGTATTCCAGGATCACGTAACTGACTATTTCTACTATCTCAAGAGATCCAACCCCTGGCGGGATTGAAAGAAGCGTTTTGGTACCAAGCGAATGAGAGGAACTAAAGAAACAAGATTTTTTTTTGAAGTCGGATAAAAATAGTTACAGACAGGACTTAAAACCTACAAAACTAAATTGTAGTAGCGGGAGTCTCGTCGTTAATGTCTTTTGTATGGAGTAGAGCCGGCAGAAAATTATTTTCATCTACCAGTAGCAATAGTAGCATAGAATAGCCAGTACTTGTAACTTGTAAGTAACCTTCGAGACGAAGTAACTATACTAGTAGCTATCTTATATTTTGTGCTTCGATTGGACCAAAATGTCATTTTTATTTTGCATAGGTACTCTTAAAATAGGTATGTACGTAATACTAAGAATAATAATATAAATAGTTTGATCTGTTACTACAATCTGATGTTCGCCTGGTACTTCAGTTGCGCAGTTGCGCACAGAATGGGGTTACTTTGAACGGTGAGCTCTTATCGCGGACTGTCTGTGTGGTCTTGGACTCTTGTTCCTCCTGTCCCTCTTTTTACCCTACTTCCTAAAAGTGATGTTTTTCAGATGTATGTACGTATCTCTTGTTTCTTCGGCTGAGCGTTTAGCCACAGATTACTAATTAGTTGGTTTAGCCTAAATGGTGTATTTTGGAGTGCGAGGTCTAGTTAGGTTTGTCAGATGTCAGATACAACAAGGTATAATTATTTTTCCGTAATTATTACACTGATTTGTTTGTTTGTAAACTCTTTATTGTACAAAAAAATATACACTAAAAATAATATTTAAAAAAAAATCGAGCGAGACCTACAGTACTCGCATATGATGTGACATGTGACAAAATACTTTAGGTTAGTTAGATTTGATGACGATTGACGATATTGTACCTGGGTGGCGGATCTGACAGTAACGAAAAAAACCGACCAAGTGCGAGTCGGACTCTCGTAAAGTAGAATTCCGCGCTTTCGCGACTTCCTGTTACACATTTCCGTCCCATGTTACACATTTCCGTCCCATTTCACGAAATCACTCCCACAAATTGCAGGAAAGCGAGAGCAAAGATGTTACACATCAAAAAAGATAAAAGGACGGCAAAGATACGGCAGACTAGGCTGTATGGTCATAGATACCTTTGCCTTTTCCGCGCTTTTAAAGCCTGAAAAAAGGACGGCAAAGATACGGCAGACTAGGCTGTATGGTCGGTCATAGATACCTTTGCCTTTTCCGCGCTTTTAAAGCCTGAAAAAACGCGACTTCCTGTTACACATTTCCGTCCCATGTTACACATTTCCGTCCCATTTCACGAAATCACTCCCACGAATTGCAGGAAAGCGAGAGCAAAGATGTTACACATCAAAAAGATAATGTACAAAGGCGGATTCATCATACTTACAGAATATATAAATTATTAATTATTGTTCTAGGTTCTACCTACTTACACAATAGGGTATTTTACAAAATGGTAGTTACTTAAACGAATAATAATAATAGTAGTGGTTCGATTCGGTATAAAACTGTTTAATTTATTAATGGTACCAACATACTAAAATCATTGGCAAAAGTTTTAGATATTCATCTAGGTACCTTACCGGTATTTATTTGAAGTCGTAGGTATATTTTTGTATTAAGGGTCCCCAGGAGGCTCGAGTTTCCATACAAACGTAATTCCGCTTTAATAAAAATACTACATGCCGGATTGAATCCAAACTTTGCGAATATATTGAGTAGACACATATCCATGTTCGTAATAATTAGTTTTCGATGTACTAATATAAAACGGAAAAAAAGAGAAATTTAAAACTTTCAGAACAAAACTAATTAAGGCCTTCGTTTAGTTATGTTTCAATTTACTACGATGAAACTAATTAAGAACATCGATATGTGTCTATTCAATATATTTGCAAAGTTTGGATTCAATCCGGCATGTAGTTTTTGTATTAAAGCGGAACTACGTTTGTATGGAAACCGAGCCTCCAGGGGACCCTTAATCGCAACCTGGGCGCAAATTAAACATTACAAATTACTAACAACTAGCTGGGATACCCGGCTTCGCTCGGGCAAAGAGTAGGGATGGCTCAGGCAGTTGATATGAGAAATCGTGTGTTTCATTTCTAGAAGACATGCAAGTTCACACGATAACTATTGCTCAACCCTAGCCGGAGTTCCAGATCGGTACATAGATGGCACTGTTGCCGCACTTTCGTACACTCTGGCCAAAGTATATATTTATATTAGTTACTAACATACAGTATGGACACTCCCTGCCGCTCTCTAGATTGCGACCACACCCCCTCGTCATCCAGATTGAATCTGATTGGTTACAGTTTGGTTCTCAAACGTATAGGATTGCGCCGCCATTTTGTTTGTTCCGTCATTCTTTGTTTGAAATAACATTTCTGGCCCGTTGTATGAAGTGTCCAGGGTGTGCTCTGGCTGTGTTGATGGGACTGCAACTTATAATAAGTATCTGAACATTGAATGTCATTAATGCCTTTGACAAGAGTAGGCCAGTTCACACAGACAGCGCCCGGAGTATAACGCGAGAGTCAGCCATCACTCCCATCAAACATATTAGAGGGAAAGGAACGACACGGCTTCCGATGCGCCACCATCCGCATAAACATTTAAGTGAGCATGTACCACTCATGTCAATGCTAAGATAAAAATATTAATTAAAAGAAGTACTAGACTTGTCATGTCTTGTCGATTCCACGTCAATTCTAAGGTTGTTCATCATTTTATTATATTAAACATGATTAGTAGTGTTGATGTAAGAAACAATGTCTACCCATGTATTTATGTCATTTTTAAATGTTCGGATATCTTATAACACAATTATAATAACCTTTTTTACAAATAGTTCTGTTGACACAATTTTTAAATTGTTTTTCTGACAAATTTAAGACATCGTCGGGTAATTTGTAATACATGAGTGAGCATTGTCACAAAGGACTTATTGATTTTGCTAAGTCTGGTATAAGTTACTTGAAGTTTATTCCTATATTTCGAAGATTACGACTGTGCCTCTCACTATTCAGTGAAAAGAGATGCAGTTTTTTACGTACATACTTACATTATATTTTCATAAATGTACTGAGAGGGGAAAGTCATTATATTAATATCTTTGAACTTATCTCGGAGCGATTCACCTACGCATTCCATAAATCGTGCGAACCGCTCTTTTTTACAGAACAAAATTATGGTATTTATATCAGCTGCATGTCCCCACAAAAGTATCCCATAAGACATAATACTATGGAAGTAACTGAAATATACCAGTCTTGCGGTGTCTATATCTGTAAGGAGCCTGATTTTTTGCCTTCGTATACATGCGGCTGAGCCTGCAGAGTGTCGTTTACTTCGTCAGACATATCAGTTCTTCTGTTAACCTTACAAACTAGTTAAGTATCATCCGTAAACAACACAATTTTCGACAGTGATTCAACCATGAATAGTAGATCATTAATAGTATAAACTAGGCAAAAATAGAACCTTGAGGCACACCCATATTAACCCTAGAAACCATTGATTTCGTACCATTTATTTGTAATTTTTGTATCCTTTTTAAAGTGCAATATCAACGTGTTGTCGTGAGTTTTAGGGGTACGTGAATGGTTAAGATCTCAAAAGATGCGTATAAACAAGGGCTACAAGATGATGTAAAAAAAATCGGAAAAGTCAAAAACTTTTTTGGAAATTGCGAAAATGACAAAAATAATTACGCACTTTTTTTGGGGAGTAAAATCAGACGTTATGCGTTATGCGATAGTTGTATAGTACTGTTATTAATTTTGTGCTAATGTATGTATGTATGAAAGTATGTATGTACGTATGCATGTATGTATTTATGTTTGTATGTAAGTTTATTTCTTTGGCACGTCCTGTAGCCTAAACGGCTTGATGGGTTTTGTAGTGCGAGGTGTCCTTAATATGTCTTGTCAGAATTGAAAAAAGTGGCTGCCATTTTGAACTTTTTAGTTACTGGACCGATTGCTTCCAAAATAGATATCTGAGGGTCCCTGAGTTCCCTAATCACGAGTCCGTTGTCAGAATTGAATAAAAGTGGCCGCCATTTTGAACTTTTTAGTTACTGGACCGATTGCTTCCAAAGTCGATATCTGAGGGTCCCTGTAGTCCCTAATCGTGAATCCGTTGTCAGAATTGAAAAAAGTGGCCACCATTGTGAAATTTTTAGTTACAGGACCGATTGCTTCCAAAATCGATATCTGAGAGTCCCTGAGGTCCCTTATCAATCACGAATCCGTAGAGGTGTAGAGGATGGAGCTCTCAGTCTTTTAAATTCGTATTTCGACAACAGAACACAAAAAGTACAAGTAAATGGCACGAACTCATCTGGATCTAGACTGAAAATGGCTGTGCCCCAGGGTTCCATATTTAGGGCCTTTTGTTTTCCTTGTTTACGTAAATGATTTGCCTATTATGGTATAGTAAATTATGTCATTTCCCACCCCCTCAACCATCTCTGTGCAAATAATCACACAATACATTGTTTCGTTTCGATGTTTAAGAAATTAACCAAAAAAGAGTATATTTGCCCTCATAAAATAAAGTAAGTAAAGGTAAATATTTTATTGTTCCCTCAGGAACTGCATCGGGCCATGCTATTTTCACGGGATAAAAAGTAGCCTAAGTCCTTCCTCGTGATACAGGCTAGACGTGTGCGCCGATCGGCGTGGCGCACGCCGCCGACATTTTTAGTCACGCCGCCGCCGCCGACGATTGTGTCGGCGTAAAATCGGCGCCAATATGTGTATGTTGTCTACCCGTAAAAAGCACTTAGTCACGCACCAATAAATCGAAATTAATTCATAAATCGGATAAATACGTACAAATCTGCATAAATGGAAACACTCAGCTCACGCTGACTTCTTGGAGCTTCTTGGAGATTTGATAAATATAAATATTGGATAAAAATCGGGATGCCGTCAATATAATGAGTGGGTCAAAAGCGACTACAGTTAATGCCGCTGTTGTATTTCGATGTGAAATAAAAGATGCTTTGAAACAAGTGAATGAAACAAATTAAGAAAAACATGTCAGCAAGATTAAAACACCGATTTTCTGTGAACAAGCTCTTGATCGCAGCAGCATTACGTGACTGTCGATTTCAAAGTCTCTATGCTGTTGACAAGTATAAAAAAACAAAAGGTGAAACAAGAGAATCATTTCTGCCTATGTAAGAGAGCTAACAAAAGAATCTGATATTCATCAGAGAGAAAGAAATGAAAATGTTTAGTCGTCGTCTTTTACCGAAACTCAAAATACCGCCTTAGATTTGCTTCTAACAATGTCACAAAAGTATTACTCTCCAAGAGCTAGTACAGATGATGATCGTACAAGTGGAATGTTGGAAGTAGTTTGGAGGATGCGATCCTAAAGATTTGTTAGACGGAAACTTGCTAAGTTATTAGCAAGAAAAAAACACAGTTATCCTTGGCTGTTTAATTTGGTGAGAGCCATAATGTGTACTCCTGCCACCCAGCGAGCGAGTGATTTCGGTTGCAGGACTTACAATTTCAGTCAAAAGGTCAAGGTTAAGTCCAATATCAATGGACAAAATTACATGACATGTAAAAACTAAGTACAAGCGAAATAGTGATTTTTGTAGATTTTTGTTATTCCGTTTAAGATTTGATTTAAATATAATATTATTAATGCTATGTGAACAATCTTGCAATATGGTGCTAGATTGAGTAGGGGTGCCTCTAGTGCTCTATTTTTTTTATTTTATTTAGATTTTGTTTTCTGTTTTTGTAGTTCATTTATTAATGATTTGATATTTTGAATAAACATTCTCAGAAAAGTTGTTTGAAGATAGTGCCATATTATGATACATTGAGTAAAAGTGCTCTATTTCTCTAATTTTAAGCAGTTTTTTTTGTTAATCTGTCTTTTTAAGTAATGTTGTGTTAAAGATTGTGCCTTATTATTTTAGACTGTGTATTAGTGCTCTATTTCTTTAATCTTAAGTAGATTTTTGTTAATCAGTTTTTAGTACATTTACTTAAGACTTAAAAAAATGAAAGTAACGTGGTGTGAAGGACCGTGACATATTATGTTAGATTGAGAAAAATTGTTCCATTTTTGTTATTATAATAAATAAAAGGTGGAATAATTTTAACATATCTGTTAATTATACTGCCCACGCCGATGACGCCGAATACGCCGCCGCCGCTGACAAATTTGACGCCGGCGTCCGCCGCTGGTCAAGAAGGCATCGGCGCACACTTCTAATACAGGCTACCTGCATGCCAAATTTCATTTAGATTGGTCAAGGCGTTGAAGTGTGAAAAGGAAACAAACAAACAAACACATTTTCACATTTATAATATTAGTAAGGATTTGTATTTGGTATTGTTAATTTGTAATTAATAACGTTACCCAAACAAAGTTGACCCCACCGGGAATAGAACCCGCGGCCTCCTAGTGTGAAGCGAATGGACTTAACCATTACGCCACGGAGGCGGTTAACAACAGCATTCATGTGTTCCGGCTTGAAGATAAGATAGCCAGATCCCCCATTGCGTTGGGAATCTTGGTAAGCCCGCTTCCATTTTCGGCATCATCGTAACTTCGTCAAAGTCCTTTGACGAACTGTCTAGTAAGTCCAATAGCAACAGATGCGAACTCATTTTCTTGATCATCCTGTATAAAACGTTTTAGGTGTAGCTGATTGAAAGACTTGTAACATAATGTTGGGTTTTCATTTATTATAGTCTCCCGTGTGTGATAACTTTCTATGCTATAAGTTTTTATCTTATGATACTCACAGATACACGCAGATAAAATATTATAGTATAGCGCCCGTGTGTGACAACTTGAATACTATCTGAGCTAAGCCGCGGACAGATGGACAGACAGACGGACAGACAGACATGGCGAAACTGTAAGGGTTCCTTGTCGACTTCGGAACCCTAAAAAAATAACGACTGCGCGAAAATAGCCCCAGAATGCAACATCTAAAGTCCCTATGCTGCCTTGGTATAACATTTAATCTAGTGGTACACGGTGAACCGTCATCGCATGAGATTAGCCTCCCAATGTGATCGCTGCAGCGCATATGCTGCCTTGGTACTCTAGTGGTATACTGTGAACCATCTCGCATTGAGTTCAGCCTCCGAATGTGGAATCCCTGCAGCGCTTAATGCTACCTTGGTACTTCACGTTTGAGCCAGTGGTACACGGTGAGCCAGTCATGGACGATTTGATTCTTCAAGAGAAGTCATGTCAGAGGTTCCTACTTTATTTCAATTTGTAATTTGCATTCGATTTAATCTACGATCTTTCTAGGGTGAACGTGTGTGATGATGATGATGAAATGAATCTTGTAATATTTGCTATAGGTACAGGCGCATTTCCTTCCATTTAGAAAGGTTAAATTGGAAATAGATAATGGATGTAGAGTGACAAAAGACGACACTTCACAAAAAACCATGATGTTCACTGATTGGAAAATTTTTCAACATTTCAACTGAGTCATCACATTAGCTCATATACGTCCCCACCGAGGGGCTCGAGCCTACCCTGAATGAGGCGATCGAGCCTTAGTCGACCACTTTTCATTAAAAATGTTGCCTGGTTGAAGTAAGCAAAAATGCCCTGGTAATTGTGGGGCTACCGGTAGACTTGTGATTTGGGAAGAAATGAAGGGTTGTTTGTTCGTTAATTAAACGGCTACAAAAGTTTCAATGTTTTTTATTTATTTAGAACCTGACAGAAGAAGGTAGTTTTCTATTTCTAATTTCATTCAAGATGACACTCAAAAGCGTAGGTATTCACGTCAAAAAGTTTTTGTCAAATGATTTTTCATATATTTTTTAAATATACCTATAAAAAATCGTTTAATACCAAAACTGTTACAATCAGTGCGGCCGTTTAATGCGTAGAATTATTTGAAGGATTTTTTCTTTGCGTATACATTTACAGAATGTATACTCAAAGGTTTTTTCAAAAATGTGGCGCCATCTGTTTTCCACGGGTGAAACGGGGTCAATTCGCTAATAAAATTGTGGACCCGAATATTATACGGTACAGCCATCTATTGTCGTCATGTCAACGTCATTCCTTTGTATTTACTATATTGATTAGTACTAATATATTATATACTTTGGTATTGATGTAATAAGACGCCTTTCCGTTTCGCTTTATGTGTCCCTGGTACCATGCGCACAGATTGTTACAACGTGACGGGGTAAAATGGAACGCTCGATGGTTGGTTTGGTTGACCAGTGGCGGCGGCGCCTATATTTTTGATGTGTAACATCTTTGCTCTCGCTTTCCTGCAATTTGTGGGAGTGATTTCGTGAAATGGGACGGAAATGTGTCCCATGTGTAACAGGAAGTCGCGTTTTTTCAGGCTTTAAAAGCGCGGAAAAGGCAAAGGTATCTATGACCATACAGCCTAGTCTGCCGTATCTTTGCCGTCCTTTTTTCAGGCTTTAAAAGCGCGGAAAAGGCAAAGGTATCTATGACCATACAGCCTAGTCTGCCGTATCTTTGCCGTCCTTTTATAAAGTATTTTGTCACATGCTACACATCATATGCGAGTACTGTAGGTCTCGCTCGAATTTTTTTTTTCTGTTCTTATCTATACCAAAGATGACCTAAAACAGAGTCACAACGAATAACATCTATGCTACAGACGTCAAAATTAAATGACGTCAATATACCTACTATACATTATCAAAATCGATTCCGAACTTTTAACCCTTTCATCGAAGCTAGTCTAGAATTTTTCATTACGTACGACCATGCAGGTACCTTTATTTTTACCCAACTGCGTACAAAGGAGGGTTCTGTTTTTCGAGTATATGTATGTATGTTTATTTATTTGGCACGCTTTGTAGCTTAAACGGCTTGATGGACTTTGGAGAGATGTATAGATTCGTCTTGATCCTGTGAGTGACATAAGAATCTTTTTCACCCGACTGGCCAAAAATGAGGGGTCAAGTTTTTATGCAGTCTTATTTTAATTAATTTTGTGTAAGAGCAAACGTCTGAAAGTCATGGTAATAAAAAAAAAACTAAAATTTTCTTCATCATCATCACATCAGCTCATGTATGTCCCCACCGAGAGGCTCGAGCCTACCCTGAATTAGGGCGATCGGGCCTTAGTCGACCACGTGAGCCCAGTGCGGGTTGGTAACATTTTCTTACTTGCATTAATTTTAAGATATTTTTAATGGAAGATGAGATCCCTTTAAAAATATTAAAAGTAAAGAAATTACAAGTCTTGTAGTGTTTCGCCGTAAAAATATTTCAGACCTCGTATAGAGCAAGTCTGGCATTCTCATTGGTTTTAAATCTCATCTCATTTCAGCTCATATACGTCCCCACCGAGGGGCTCGAGCCTACCCTGAATGAGGGCGATTGGACCTTAGTCGACCACGCGGGCTCAGTCCAGGTTGGTCGACTTCACACACAACCTTCGAGTTTCTTCGCAGGTGTGTGCAGGTTTCCTCGCGATATTTTCCTTCACCGTAAGAACGTGGGATAAACGTACATATGAAATTCATAATATGTACGTTTATCCGACGATTTCATATTATGAAATCGAAATTAGAAAACATAATTGGTACGTGGCAGGATTCGAACCACGACCTCTCGGACAGGAGGTAGCGGTACTTGCCATTACGCCAACGACGGTATTAAATCTAAAAGTAATAAATAAGACAAGTAAATTAGGACTTTATTTATTAACTCATAAGTACCACTTTGTGATTTTCCACACACATCTTTATTTAAAAATAACATTTTGTGACTTGGTAATCAATCACCCAGCAACGTAACCCTTCGATGTTTAACTAAATTTTTAGAATAAATTGTAGGTACAGCCAAGCTGTGCATATTTAATTGCGTAGCCTTCACCCTCTGGCATACATACCTACCTAGTAGCAAAGTATGAATATTTTTTAATTTGTATGGAAGGTACCTGAATTTTTTTTTTTTTTTTTAATAGAATAATAAACTATGACACGAGAAGGCCTTGTAAAGTTTTAGTAACCCAAAAAGTATCATTAAAACCGATGGAGATATTTTTGAGAAAAAATAACAATGACTCTGGATTTGTAATTGTGCAAGTACCTTATTATAATGTTTCCTGGAATAATTGAATAGTAAGTTGTAGTAACATACAAAGTTCGGGTTACTCGCATAATGACACATTTAGGTAGCCAAACGCACATTATGACGCATGGTGTCTATGCAGAATGCCATTTGCAAATTGACACATATTCTCATACGCGAAACGACACGTGGGAACGTTTACGCGAAATGTATACTCGAATTGGCACGTATTATACAGGGTGTAACAAAAGTGGTGTAGGTCCTGTTAACTGGGGCTTCTACTCATCATACTAAACAACTTTTGTTCTATGACTTTGCTGAAATCGCAAAAAAAATATTAGCTGATCGACCAATTTTGTGCATTTTTGTATGGAGTCAAAAATTTTTTTTTGAGAATGTACAATGGGTTCCTTGGAGAAAGTTGTTGAGTATGATGAGTAGAACCCCCAATTAACGGGGCCTATACCAATTGAAAACAATTTGATTAAAACATCATCATCATATCAGCCGAAAGACGTTCATTGCTGGATATAGGCCTCCCCCAAGGATTTCCACGACGACCGGTTCTGCGCTGCCCGCATCCAGCGGCTTCCTGCGACCTTTACCAGGTCATCGGTCCACTCAGTGGGAGGCCTGCCTACGCTTTCCGGTGCGCGGTCGCCACTTAAGAACTTTACTGCCCTAACTGCCATCTTTTTTTTATTTTTTTTTTATTCACAATTGGTAAGCCCTTGGCATCATCTCACCTGATGGTAAGTGACGATGATGCCGAAGATGGAAGCGGGCTTACCAAGATTCCCCAATGCAATGGAGCACTGGCTATCTTATCTTTAAACCGGAACACATCAATGTTGGTAACACTTATGTTTGGCGGCAAGACTTAGATAAGATGGTGGTAGCTGGCCAGGCGGGCTTAGAAAATACCCTACCACCAACCAAACCGAGTCTTACAAATTGACTCCACCGGCAATCGAACCCGCGACCTCCTGTGTAAAGCCAGTGAACTTTGCCTCTGAGCTACGGAGGCGGTATCTATTCTACGAGCAATGTGCCCCGCCCACTGCCACTTAAGTTTAGCAGTTCTGAGAGCTATGTCGGTTACTTTGGTTCTCCTACAGATCTCTTCGTTTCTGATTCGATCACATGAGGCCCATAGTAAGCGACCATGTCTCAGTCCCGTATGTCATCACTGGCAACATACACTGGTCGAAGACTATTTTATTATTATTATTGAAATATATAAAATCTAAGCTACTTTGCTCACTTGGCACGAGGCGAAGTGGCAGGAGCACCTCCAGCGGAAGCACAGTCGGCTGGAGTTCTGTGCAACGGGGAGAGAAATTATTATAATCTCCTTTTCAGGGTTTTTCTTTTAAATCGGCCTGAAAGGCAATATTAAAAGGACGGGTTCAGAGGTTTAGATGTCTACGCACTATGGACGTCGTGCGAAGTAAGTATAACAGATTTTAAAAGATTGTCCCGGACTACCACCGGCAAACCTAGTTTAACTAGATTGTCGGTGAGTAGTCTCGTTACAATCCCTGTCGTAAAGAGGATAATAGGGATGACGTTTGGTCTACAACTTAGTCAACTTTGACCAAGGTGTAGACCAAACTTTAATTCAAAATGGCGGAAAAATAAAATGGCCGGCATACAAATTACTATTTTTACTACAACTAAGTATCTAATCGCGATTCGCGAGGCCAGGGACGTCAAAACTTTATACGCCAATATCTCTGTAACTATTTATCGTAGACCACTCGTGTTTAGACTCATATAAATTGGCTATAAATACTCATATAAATATATTTGGATGCAAATATCTCTAGAACCGCTTATCGTAGACCCATCGTGTTTGTACTCAAATGAAAGGGATCGACGATAGCTATCAGATGGGATTTTTTTTTAATACGTTAAAATATTTTTTTTTTCTAATTTATTTATTTTTTCAATCCTGGATTTGCTCCGATTGGAATGAAAACCTATATCTGGTAGTTTTTTTGGATTCCGATGCCAAATTTGGGGTCGAATTTTTTCCCCCATTTTCCAAGAATTGGCCGCCATACAAAATTTGCGTAAAAGAAGAGTTTTTCGTTTTTTAATTGGAATTTTCCAAATGTCTGCTATTTTGAATTCATCGTAATAAAAGCAAAGCAAGCGGAGCACCCACTAGTTAAAATTATGAAGAAGTAAAGTGAATTTGATCTCTCTTCAAACCTACGTATGTAATTTTCATGATTCCTTTGCAGAGAAATATGCGAGTAAAGGATAGATTAATTGGACACAGGCTACTTTTTACGGTGGGAAATCAACAGACGAAGCCACTGGACGGGAAACTATGTACAATATGCGTATAAGTCAATAAGCGTATCAGTCAATATGCGTATAAGTCAATATGCGTGAAAGAAACCAGTCGTTATCGTAATGTCCATTTTTAGTTAGTTTTTCTTTCCGCATTAGTACAAATTCTTTCAATTTATTCATGTTTATTTTTTTTAAGTATCTCGAATAGTTGTTTGATGCATGCAAAATAAACTTTTGTCAAATAGAAGTGTGTTTTTAAGAAAAAAATATTTTTGTGTTGCGTTTTAGCTCTCTCAAACTTTCAACCCAAACTTTGACAATCTGCCGTGGGAAAAAATGTAAGTACTAAAGTAATCTGGCAAATTATTTTAAAAATTACTCAATTTATTACGGATTTAGAAATGGTATAACACTTACATGAGAATTTTACAGAAACTTAAAAATTGGCATTTTTATCATTAAGATGTTAACTAAGCAATTATATTGTAATATTAAGTAAGTAGTAACGCCTAGGACCGTTACCTCCTGTCCGGGAGGTCGTCGAACAAATCTTGCCACGTACCAATATTTTATCGAATTTCGATTTCATACGTACGTTTATCCGACGCTCTTATGGTGAAGGGAAACATCGTGAGGAAACCTGCACACACCTGTGAAGAAACTCGAAGGTTGTGTGTGATTTCGACCAGTCCGCGCAATGGGTCCGCGTGGTCGACTAAGGCCCGACCGCCCTAATTCATGAGCTGATAAGATGAGAAACAAAAATAAAAGCTTAGACACTTGATTCTAAATTCCACGCGTACGAAGTCTAAGTCTAGTTTAAGTCGTTAGGACTGTTACCCTTGCCCTGTATGTATATTTTAGAGGTCGCTACTATCGTAAAAAATAACTTACATAATATATTTAATGATTGAAAACGCTAAACACGTTAAAAAACCGACTTCCATCGCAATAAATTAGTACATTTTTGCATTATTATTTTTGGTTATTGTTAATTTTCTACTAAAGTACTACACCGATTTTGATTAAATTTATATGGGACCACACGGGAAGCACTAGCTTTCAAATAAAAAAAGAATCATAAAAAGCGGTTCACCCAGTCAAAAGTTCTGAGGTAACAAACATAAATAAAAAAAAAAAAAAAAACATACAGACGAATTGAGAACCTCCTCCTTTTTGGAAGTCGCTTGAAAAAGACGAGAGATGTGCACAAAAGGACTGTAAGAGACCCAAACAAATTAGTTTTAAACAGTATACCCAAACTGACTCATTACAATAGACAGTGTGTAGTAATGTGTGTTAAAATTTATAATGCTTTACCTACTGACATTTAATCAATACCTAATATTATAGGTACCATTTAAAGCAAACTTGTGACATTTCTAAAAGAAAAAATATTTTATTCCGTAAATGAACTCCTAGATAGACATTTTTGACAATTAACATTGACTATGACAATTGCGTTTTATTAAATTATTTTGTAGTTTTTTTTTTTGTGACTGTGTGTGAATTTTAAAAGTTATAATTATGATAAGATTGATATTTGCATGCCAAATCTGGTGAAATATGAGAACTTCCTATATAATGTTAACAGCTTTATAACCATGTTTTATGCAAATAAATTTTCATTTTCATTTTCATTTTCAAAAGCTAGTGAGTAAAGAAACGTAGTGCTAGCTAGCCTACTTGTATAATTTGATTGCTATATGAATCTAAACCAATCTGAAAGCCAGACTTCGCTCTATATGAGATCTGAAAACTTTTTATCGCGAAATAATAAGGAGGCTTGACGTTTCTTTTTTAGTGCATAAGCTAAGTATATCGGGTACCTAAGTACTTACCTACTAAAGTTTTTTTTGAAGTAATTTTTTTTTACGCACGCTTGACTTGGGGAGTAAGCTGGTGGATGCGTGACGGACGAGAGCGTTACGGAAGTGTGTTCGGGCGAGGCGAACGGAAGTTGAGAGGGATATGTAAATTAGTGAAGATAGAAAGAGAGATACTATTAATTTTTGTTTACCAACAAAATCGGTTGCCAAGGCAACAATATTGGCTGTCAAAACAATCAAAACAAACATCTAAGATAAAAAAAAATTCGAGCGAGACCTACAGTACTCGCATATGATGTGTAACATGTGACAAAATACTTTATAAAAGGACGGCAAAGATACGGCAGACTAGGCTGTATGGTCATAGATACCTTTGCCTTTTCCGCGCTTTTAAAGCCTGAAAAAAGGACGGCAAAGATACGGCAGACTAGGCTGTATGGTCATAGATACGTTTGCCTTTTCCGCGCTTTTTAAAGCCTGAAAAAACGCGACTTCCTGTTACACATGGGACACATTTCCGTCCCATTTCACGAAATCACTCCCAAAAATTGCAGGAAAGCGAGAGCAAAGATGTTACACATCAAAAAGATTTGATAATTTTCAGAGGATAATAAAACTCTTTTCATAAACTGTCTATACCTCAATATGACAAAAAAAAGATTTGATTATTTTCTGAAGACTAAGTATATTTTACTTTCATACATATAGATGGAGCTAAAGAAGTTTTACTTCAGTCGTGTGGTCTAAAGCACACTCGTATTCTTATTTACAAGCTTATATTTACTTTCGTTCACCTGTCCCGGTGTCTATAATGAAATATTGCAAGTTAAATTTATTTGACCCATTTCCCGGTTTCCGATTGAGCTGAAATTTTGCATGTACGTATGTTTTCTCGTATGTTTTTGCATTATGATGACAATGAGCTGATATGATGCTGAAGCTGGAAGGAGGCCATAGGAACTCCGCAATAAAACGACACAACTCCATCGAGTTTGGGCTCGTTTTATTCGTATTGACGAGTACTTTGATCCTAAAATGCTTGTACCTAAAACCTTTTAGGTTTTACGAAAATTATTAGTACAAGGTTATTAATTTTGACCTGACATATGTTGGTCAACTTGTTGTTTAGGTCAAGGGCAAGGTCTAAAAAATATGGTTTAGGACCCGATAGCTGGGAGTTCTATTCATCATTCATTACTGAACAACTTTCCCCAAGGAACCAATAGTCAATTCGCAAAAAAAATTGCATCCTTCATAATAAAATGTACAAAATTGGCCGATCAGCTGATATATTTGTATAAAGAGTAATTTTTTTTTTGCGTTTTGAGCAAAGTCTTAGAACACAAGTTGTTCAGTATGATGGATGAGTATATAGAAGCCCCAGTTAACGGGACCTACACCAATTTTGTTACATTCTGTATAAACTTAGTCAGGTCATAAGTTCTGTCAAAAACTTTTTATAAAGTTAATGATACACTTTTGGATAATTTAATTTACAATAGGTACAATTTTATTTACATTATTCAAAATGCCCTCCCTTATTTTGAATACATGCCCTTAATCGACAAGGCCAATCATCAATCGCAGCACGCACCACATTCCTATCTATTTCTGCCGCTGCTTTAGCCAAACATGCTCGGAGAGATTCCAAATTCTGATGAGGTTTAGCACAGACTTTCTCCTCCAAATGTTGCCATACCTTGTAATCCAGTGGGTTTAAATCTGGACTAGAAGAGGGCCAGTCTTCATGTCCGGATAAAGTCAATTCCACGGGCGGTCAACCAGTTTTGCGTGCTTCGTGCCCTATGAACTGGTGCAGAGTCCTGTTGGAATATCCAATGTCTGTTTTTGAAAATTGTTTGAGAAAGAGTTGCCGCTATGTTTGTTAGGATGGTATTGTGGTACACCTCGGCACTGGTTTTTACACCTTTTTCACAGAAAAACACCTCAGTTAAGCCTGAATATGAGACTCCAAGGCAAACCATGAGTGACGAAGGATAATGCCCTCGTTGAACCCTCGGAAAACGCGTGCTGGCTTCTTCACTGCTGTGGGCATACACCTTATCATTTTGTTTATTATAACTTACTTCGATGTTAAATTTTTTTCCATCCGAAAACAAAATTTCGTGGTATTTTTTCCCGCGTACCGCCGTAACAAAGCGCGGGATCTATCCAGCCTAATTTTTTTCAAACGCTCGTTCAAAAAATGTCCGGTCTTCTGACGATGAGCTCGTAGTCCCAAGTCTTCATTTATCACTCTTTTGACCAGAGATTTTCAATATTCTACAAAAATTGAAAATAACCCTACGATATGTTTATCGCGCTATCAAACGATTCACTGAAGATTCAAGCTTCGAAGATCGTAAGACGACCGGCCGACCTCGTACAGATAGGACACCCGCGATCATCAAAGCAGTGAAGGCGCGAATTCAACGAAATCCTGTACGTAAACAAAAAATCTTAGCTCTTCAGATGGGCCTAAGCAGAACCATTTTGGCGCGTAACCACAGCGGTGCAACGCGATAACCGCTACTCTATCTTCTTGCTTCGACCACTCCATATTTGAAAATGAATGAAAATGAATGTCTTTTTTTATTTTCGGCATGCGCAAACATTCTCTTTTTTAAATTGGTGAAGTTCATCTAGCCAGTATTCGAAAATGATAAATAATAAGGTTTTGACAGAACTTATGACCCGACTATACTACTTCTCTTCTTCGCTGGCTCAGCCACACAAAAAGGGTCTTGCCCTCATACACAATGATATTCATATAATGCTACTATCGTAACTAAGTTCTACCACTCTTTAAATAAACGTAAATGACCTATATGACAAAAAAAACTTACACTTTTGATGAGAACTTTAGAAATTATGTGAAACAATATTCAAAAATTTTTAAGCAGGTTTGCCAAGTAGCAAAATCTAATTATCTGACTAGAAAAATAAAATTGTCAGATAATAAAATAAAAACTGTTTGGAATATTATTAGCAAAGAAACAGGTAAAGTCAAACCTCGCAACAAAGAATATGTTTTGCAAACAGATCAAGGTAAAATTAGTTCGAATGCCGATGTAGCCAAAGAATTAGAAACTTTTTTCATAAATATTCCACTTAAGACTACTGAAGCCCTAAACCCATCCATCACCTATGTATGCTCAAAGGTTGCTAAAGGATAATGTTAGTAATTGTGATCAAAAATTCTCCTTCAGAGTAATTGAACCACAAACTATTGTAAAAACTTTTAAATCTCTTAAAGTGAAAAGAACCGAAGACCTCTGGGGATTATCGGTAAGCTTGATCAGTAATGTAATTGATACTTTAGCGCCATATTTATCTTGTCTTTTTATTATTAGCATTGATAGTGGCGTCTTTCCAGATCTCATGAAGCTAAAAACTGATCCAGGCAACTACAGACCAGTTTCTGTGCTGCCAGTTCTTAGTAAAGTGTTTGAAAAGATTATGCTTAACCAAATGCTACAATATTTTACAGAAAACAAACTACTGCATAACCAAAAATTCGGTTTCACTAAAGGACGATCAACAACCGATGCAGGAGTAGCACTCATTCGAAACATATACGATGCCTTCGAGGAATCGCAGAATGCAATTGGAGTGTTTTGTGATTTATCTAAGGCTTTTGATTGTTTTGAACACCAAACATTATTTATGAAATTAAAGCATTATGGTGTAGCAACAGAACACAAAAAGTACAAGTGAATGGCACGAACTCATCTGGATCTATAGTGAAAATGGGTGTGCCCCAGGGTTCCATATTAGGGCCTTTTCTTTTCCTTGTTTACGTAAATGATTTGCCTTTTATGGTGCAACATCTGTCAAATATTGTGTTGTTTGCGGATGATACTTCTATTATTTTTAAAGTGAATAGGAAAGTAAACGAAATTGACGAAGTAAACAACACTCTTTCAAAGATACTGAACTGGTTCACTGTGAACAACTTATTATTAAATACTAAGAAAACAAAATGCATAAAATTTTGTTTGCCAAATGTAAAAAAGGTCAATAATAGTGAATATTAGACAGTAATAAATTATAATTTGTAAATACTACGGTGTTCCTTGGTATAACTTTGGATGTTTCACTTCAATAGGGACCACACATTGAAATATTAGCGGGAAGGCTTAGTTCAGCTGCTTATGCCGTTAAGATAATAAGACAGTTAACGGATGTGGGTACTGCGAGACTAGTGTGTTTTAGTTACTTCCATAGTATGACATATTTTTATGCGGCTGATATAGAAACTATTTTCATCCTGCAGAAAAGAGCTATCCGCGCAATCTATCAGATGCGATCACGTGAGTCGTTACTGAATAAGTTCAAAGAAATCAATATTTTAACTGTTGCTAGTCAATTTATATATGAAAACATCATGTACGTTCGTAAGAATTTGCATTATTTCCTAAAAACAGTGACAGGCATAATTTGAATTAAGAAATGTAAATAAAATAGATATAGCCTTTTCAAGACTGAGTATGGTTAAAAAGTCATTTGTGGGGCAGTGTATACGATTCTACAATAAAATTCCAGAAAATGTAACTAGTTTGTCAGAGAATAAATTCAAGACTCATGTCAAAAAATGTTTGTGCTCTAGAGGATATTATAAAATAATAGATTATGTAAATGACAAAGATATTATATATGTTAATTCTGTAACAAATACCATTACCTGAGACTGTAATCTGAATCATGACATTATTTGTAATATACAATATTTTTTTTTGTTTTGACTATTTAAAAGTGTGTGTAAACACCTATTTGAAATAAACTGTTTTGAAGTGGTGCAATGAAAGTTTTGCCTTTGACCTGAACAATAAATGTCCAATCGGCGGATGTCAGGTCAATTTAATATTTTGTATTCTGTTATGTGTTTTGCGTATAGGTACCTACTGAATTAAATGCTCAGTAATTACATAATTTTCAAAATATTTCATCCGTAGGTGTACTGCCAGCAGGCGTAAATTAATGTTGTACAGCAAAGCTAAACAAACATAATATGCGGACTCGTTAATTTGAACGCGCACGATTCCGGGTAACAAAGTAGTATTTTTGTATTCCCCGATTCGTATAATTTAGGAATCTTCAAGACGAGAGTGAATATACACTTTTTGAGTTTGCGTGTCACATCCTCGGCTGCATCGGCACTTACCATCAGGTGAAGTGCAGCCAAACGCACTCAAAATTTTTATTAAAAAAAAAAGAGTACCTACCAATAAAGAAAAAGATATTTTGATGAATATATTAGATATTTATAAGGACATGCCATACCTGTGGAATAAAAAATATAAAAACTAAAATTTACGACACGAGGGATTTTGCACTTTTTTATCCACAATTAATATGGCATCATGGTAGATGACTGATGGTAGGTAAGCTATGTAGATTTATAGTAACGTACAGAGGTTCATCAAAATCGTTTAAGCCATTTTTGATTAAAAAAATACGAACAGACAGATAGAAGGACATGGCGAAACTATAAGGGTTCCTTGTTGACCCTTGTTGAACCCTAATAAAGAAAATGCATTTTAGCAATAAATCCAGTCACTTTTTAGGGTTCCGTACGCCCAAAGGGTGACCAATGGGACCCTATTACTAAGCCTCCGCTGTCTCTCTGTTTGTTCGTCTATCTGTCAGCGGCCTGAAATTCATAAACCGTAATAGGTAGGCAGTTGAAACTATCACAGATTGTGTTGTATCTATTGGTGCTATAATGTCATTAATATAAAAAAATAATAATTATAAAATAAGGGGGGTGATAAACAAAAATGTTTTTATAGGTAGTTCACGTGTACCTACTTTTAATTTAGCTCTATCGTAAAAACGGTAATACATATAAACGTCAAACTTGATGTGATTATACAGGGTGTAATAAAATTGGTGTAGGTCCTGTTAACTGGGGCTTCTACTCATCATACTGTACAACTTTTGTTCTACCAATTTAAAAAAAAATCGTAAAAAAAAATTACTTCATACAAATCGATCGACCAATTTTGTGCATTTTAGTATGGAGGGACCACATTTTTTTTGAGAATTGACTATAGGTTCCTTGGGGAAAGCTGTTCAGTATGATGAGTAGAACCCCCAGTTAACGGGTCCTACACCAATACTGCAATTAAACAAAAAATAATTAAAACCGTCTAAGTGTGTGTCGTACTCGTGCTGTGTTCAAACTGAATTTTAAAAAATGATTTTTTATGTCGTTTACGTTGATGTCTTTTGTTTGAAATGAGAATAGGTATGGTTGTGTGGAAGTAAGGTGGTACGGAACCCTCGGAGCGCGAGTCTGACTCGCACTTGGCCGATTTTTTGTCGATGTCTTAAATTTAGATAACACGTTACAGGTGCCATGTTTACCGTCTGGCGTCTGGTCTGCGACTGAGTTAGGGAGCCGATTTAGTGAGTGTAAACAGAACGCCCCTACTGCCGCCCACTCTAGGGTCCTGACTTAGTACTTGATAAATTGTGTAGTCTAATTGCTGCTTAACACGACGACCTACCGCATCGAGTGCTGCGCGGCGACTGAGCGCCCTAAGTAAAACTAGAAACTCCGATTACACTACACAATCGGACGACCAGGCGCGGAGAGCGGTTCCACCCCTTTGTCGTCAATGTTCCACCTTTTCGCACGAAGCGTTTTGCTTCTTCCTTCATCATGCGAACGGCCAAGGAGTGGAATTCCCTTCCGGCGTCTGTATTCCCCGATTCGTATAATTTAGGAATCTTCAAGACGAGAGTGAATAGGCACTATTTGAGCTTGCGTGTTACATCCTCGGCTGCATCGGCACTTACCATCAGGTGAGGTGCATGCAGCCAAACGCACTCAAATTTTTAATTTAAAAAAAACAATTTAGTGCATTAAATTAAAAGTTAATGTGGTAGGGCTCACCCAATCGCCCTAAATTGGCACACTAACTCCCTAACTGCGATTACACTACACTTTTTAAGGGCCCTAACTGAGTTAGGGCGCGATAAATTGTATAGTCTAGTCGCTGCTGTAGATATCTTTTTATGGTGCAGAGGCAAAGCGCAGCATCATGAAAAGGCTTCCTAAAAATGTTAGTTTGTTACATTCGCTTTGGCTTCCTACCTTCGATCATATATACAAGTAAATATGGTCGAAGCTTCCTACAAATCCTACAGCAAATATTATTACCACTACCTAGCATAGAAAAGCGGAAATAATACCACTTACTGCAGCAACACTGCGTTGAGCGCCATCTATCAGTAAATAGTCTAACTAATTTAGTTACAGCACGAGACTTCGTTTTGCTACTCGATACTAGATAACGCTTTTGAGCTATTACACTGCCATCTATTGGGTTTAAGAGAACTTGCATGGTGTTTGAAGTTTGGAAACTTCTGCCCGTGCTGCACACCAGGCACACATTTAGCAAATGTGAACGCTCTAGTTATCATATCATATTCATATCAGCAGAAGGACGACCACTGCTGGACATAGGCCTCCCTCAAGGATTTCAACGACGACCGGCTCTGCGCTGCCTGCATCCAGCGGCTTCCCGCACCCTTCACCAGGTCATCCGTACACCGAGGAGTTAGAGACCTGCCAATGACTACGCTACGTTTTTAGGTGCGCGGTCGCCACTCGAGAACATTACTGCCCCAACTGCCACCTGTTTAACGACCTACGTGGCCCGCCCACTGCCCATGCTAAGTATGTTCATAACATTTTTCAAGGTTCCTTGGGAAGTCATTAAGTTTTATGAATTTCTATGAAAAAAAATCTCTAGTTCAGTTGATTGAATGTTAATTGAACTACTAGGAACAGACGGTAGGTATAACTACCATTTAAAAAAAAACGTTTCTTGTATGGGTGCCCCATTTAATTTTAATTGTGTATTGTTACAGCGGCAATACAAATACACTAGTGAAAATTTAAAATGTCTAAACATTCATCATCATCATATCAACCGAAAAACGTCCACTGCCGGACAAAGGCCTCCCCCAAGGATTTCCACGATGACCGGTCCTGATTTACGGTTCATGAACAGACTGACAGACGGTAGGATGGACAGCAGAGACGCAGCGTTGGCACTCTTTGGGTAAGAAACTGTACAGCCACGCTTTTCATACTTTCTCGCGAGGGCTTCACCATCCGTCGTAGTCGGGCATACACAAATCAACAATAAACATTGCACTTACAAGGAAAAGTACCCAATTGTCCGGCTAACACCACCACCTTATCTAACTCTTGCCGCCAAACATCAGTGCTAACAACATTGAGGTGTTCCAGATTAAAGATAAGAGAGCCAGATCTCCATTGCGTTGGGAAATCTTGTTAAGCCCGCCTCTATCTTCGGCATCATCGTCACTTACCATCAGGTGAGATGATGCCAAGGCCTTACCAATTATGAAAAAAATAAAATAACAGACACGTATTTTTTTAGCTGCCGTTCAATTTAAACTATATTGTGAGAAATTGACATCCAAAATACTAAAAAAAGGGTTCCGTACCATCATACTAGATGGCGCTAGTTTCTTCATGTTTTAAAGAAAAACACTTTTTTTGTATGGAGACCCCCCTTATTTTTTAACTTTTTCTAATTAGTATTTGTTGTGATAGCGGCAACAGAAATACATCATCTGTAAAAATTTCGACTGTCTAGCTGTCACGGTTCATGAGATACAGCCTGGTGACAGACAGCGAAGTCTTAGCAGTAGGGTCCCGTTTTGACCCTTTGCATACGGAAACCTAAAATATTACTAAACCCTTTAACGAGATTTGTTCAATTTAATTACTGGTTTGATCATATGTTTGAGAACATGAAAAATAATAAGGACGTGTTTAGTTACAAACGGCTCTAACTCATATTTACTTAAAACAAACGCTCTCTAAAATTGTATATTTCTCTTGAACTAGGTGATAGTTATGAAAACCAACAGTCAAAAAATGTTATTAGTGCGTTTTAGCATTTTTAACAATAAAACAATCAAAACATACCTTGTCCAGCATCCAAACATTTTGAATATTGGTTTTTTCATGTTCTCAAACATATGAAAAGCAGTAATTAACTCGCGATTTGCGTTTAGTCACTTTTTATGTCAATTTCCCCCAATGGCTTGAATTAGGGCAGCTAAAAAAATACGTGTCTGTTATTTTAGACTACTCTCTAACTTAGAGGGTGACTTTTAATTAGTTCTTGATAGCAAAGGATATGCATGTACTCGTGATTACAAACAACTCTCCCAAAGAAACTATATGGCAAATATGAAAAAAAAATTGGTGCTTTATACATTTTTGCCGATTTGATAACTTATTAAGTATCGAGGACCAAAAATTATTTTTCTGATTCGACATAATATAGTTTCTATGGGTAAGTTGTTTGTAATCAAAAATACATGCATACCTTTTGTTAACAAGAACTGATTAAAAGTCAACCTGTATAACATTATAAAGCCGGGCAGTTGGGTAAATTTTCTTGTTAGTAGTGAAGAATAAGACTATGAAATTTAGGTTTGTATAAGAGTATGAATTTTTCCTGGAATTATTAAGTATAAGCCCTAGTTAAAATCGTTACAGCAACCCTAAAAAAACAAGATAGGGAGTTTTTTTTAAAAAAAACGACTGGATATAAAAACAACATTGCCCTAACCCAAATTTTACCAAAATCCGTCTAGTAGTTTGGGAACTAGAGCACAGGACGGAAGTGCAGACACACGCATTTTTTTTAGACTTCATCATATCAGCCGAAGGAAGTCCACTGCTGTCCACTTTTTAGACTTAGTGTAAGACAATCTATCCTCATCGAAAACTCAACTTAGATTTCTCTCACTTCTCATAAAATAAAGAGTTGGTATGATATTATAAATAAAATACCTATAATTCAACTAAAGTCCTAAGAATCCTAATATTCATTATTCTAATAAATAAAAAGCCATAACTGTGTATATATTAAGTTATATTTAACACAAAGTTATCTAGTGGAAATAAAATCATTAGCTTATTAATTTGATTGAAAAAAGAGAAAAAAAATAGTTTAAAATCAGTTAAAAAAAAAAAAGGAACTAAATTTAAACAAAAAAGAAAAACCATATACTCTGTCTCTTATTTATCGGGCACCATACCCTGATATTCCGAGGCAGCACACACTACATACTTGAAAAAAAAACCAGTAACATTTATATTCTATGTGGCTATTTTGTAAGATTTACAGTCTTTACACAAATTATCTTATACGTTAACATAAACTTTACAAAACAAAATACACACAATTCCAAAATAGTCTAGGCTCCTAATATTGATTCCAAGGGACATTTTCAATAGCATGCTTCTTTAACTTATGTTTTTTTAGATATTTGGAGTCTATAAATGCATCTCCACACAGCGAGCATACATACGGACGTTCCCCTGTATGCGTCCGAAGATGGACCACAAGGTTACCTTTTAGAGCAAAGAATTTCATACACACAGAGCAACCAAACTTCTTTTCCCTTGTGTGTGTGAGTTGGTGAGTCCGTAAGTGAGTTTTAGTTTTAAACCGCAACGAGCACAAACCACAAGGGAATGGTCTTTCATTTGTGTGAACTCTTTCATGCATGATCAGCATTGCCTGGCTGGAACAACCCTTGCCACAGATCCCACACTCAAATCTCTTTGAGTTTCTCTGCTTATAGTTTTTATGTGTCAAAATGTGACTCTGCATCTCTCTTTTTGAAGGCAGCACTTCACCACACTCAGAACACAGCAGCTCTGACGGGTCCACCATGTGAGTGCTTTCTATGTGTTGTTCTAGTGCAGATTCTAGGGAAAACATCTTCTTGCACAATGAACAAGCGTACCCCAGTAGCTTGCCAAGATTAGTAGTGATCTCTTGCTTGACTGTCTTCATAAGCTCATCCTTCACTTTCTGGACTTTAGACTTGGTGCATTCATTTGATTCTTTGTGTGATTGAAGAGCAAGTTTACTCTCAAAGGTTTTATCACACTCATTGCAATCGAACTGATTCCCATTCATGTGTGTGAGTCTGTGTGTCTGCATTGTGATTTTTTGATGAAAACGCTTATAGCAGATATCACATTCAAACTCCCGGATGCCGGTGTGTATCATCATATGACGTTTCAGGTTATTTGGATTAGCAAATGTCTTTGAACAGATAATGCACTGTGGTTTGGTGTTGATGTGGCTGTATTTGATGTGCTGGGTCAGAGAGTTACGTCTAATTAGCTGCTCGCAGAATGGGCAGGGGACCAGCACCCCCGTGACGCTGTGCAGCACTGTGTGGCCAGTCAGAATTTCCGCAGACTCGAACCCTTTCCCACATAAGTTGCATAAATGTTCCCCAGCTGGGTTATGCTGGTACTGATGTTTTTCGTATTCTGCGAAATCTTCGAATTGCTCTCCACAATCGCACAGGAAAGTGCCATCTTCTTGTTGCATGACTGTAGCTACCTGATCATCATCAGTATACTCTATGACTAGCTCTGATCCATCACAGTTTAGGATTTTGAACTGAGACTCGTCACCTTCACAGAGGATGACTTCCTCTTGGTTCATGGGGTCCCCGTCATCTTCGGTATCATTTGTTATAAAGTGAGAGCCTGTCAAATATTGTACCCCATCATCACTTTTAAGCACAATTGTACCATCAGCTGTTGTTGTTAATATCTTGATGATATTATTGTTCTTTGTAATCACATTGTTTTCTTCAATATCAATATTAGTAATTTGGTTCTGTGACTCCTGCGAGTCTTCAATTTGCGGAAATCCTTGATCTTGAGATGTGCTGTCTTGAGTTTCGTCTATATCCATTCCGTTGTTATATTCCTCTTCTTCATTCTCTTGGCTCTCTTCCTCGTTTTCCAAGATAGTGGCTGGTACGTTTACCGGAACTTTAGTATTCAGGTACGCATCATAGTTCTCGTATCGCTCATTCTGGGTCTGACTGTCGTCATTAGGTTCAGGTTCCTCAACATTCTCTTCTTTTTTCTGAGTTTCTTCCTTCTTTATCTGACTTGGTGTGATCTCAGGTTGTACATCTTCCACAGACTTATCTTTGGGATCGTCGATGACCAGAACATAGTAGCAATCATCATCTTCGTCATTGGGCTCGTCTTTGATGATAGCTTTCAGCTGTGTTATAGGGTCCTCAAAGACATTTTCTGTTTGTTCAGTTGCTTCCAAAGAAAATTTATCTATTTCAGGTTGAGGTTTTAATGCCTCATTATCCTTGATCTGCCTCATAAGAGCTTCAAACTGCAATTTCAGTTCACTCTCCATCTTGATACACTGTTGTCGGAACTGGTACGCGGAGTTCATAATTGTGTAGCAGTCACCACACAGTCTCTGCGGTAACCCGTCGTCTTTGTGAACCTGAAAACATAAAACACATTTTTGTAAAGACATAAATTCTTAAAATGTGAAATGTTTTATTCCTACAGTTAGTTTGGTAGGAAAATATACAAAGCTCTTTGATAATTTTGGATGACATTGTGATCATGAAGCAAAGATTACGACAGACAGAAGACATTTTTATCAATGAAATTTTATTCACATTTGAACTCGTTCTTGATAAAAAAGTTTTTATTACACAGTTTCAAGGTAAAATTATTATAGTTTTAAAACGGATCCATCTATAGATGACACATCTAGTTTAGACTATTTGGGACTCTAATTATTAAGGTTAGCAATTTATTATGACTAAGAATCTCTTTGCATGAAGGCATGACCTTATTTTTATTTTATCTTGCTAGATGGCATTGGCAAGTGATGAGAGTTCTGTTCGAACCGCCGTAGCGAACACACGCATACACCAGATGTGCGCCTTGCAACGCGCTATCCCGACTTTCTAAGATTTAGAGTCCTACTGTTAAACACGTGCGTCGCCTTCATCCGACCCGACCCAAATTTCGCGGAGAGTCTGACGCCGCCGCGAGAGACACCATCCTCATACAGATCAGTGTTTGTCAAGTGCATCTAGCTCACAACCATAAAACACCACCCAAGAGCCGTGGGACTACAACAGACACACGAGAAGACTCCAGCCAGCAATCCCGGTGAGATCGTTCCTAAACTCTCTCTTATCTCGAATCCTGCTTGCCTTCATCAATACTGCTTTAATATAATTAAGACATACGCACACACAGTCACCAGCCAGATAATCATAATCACTTTATTGGTATAAAAATATTTTATACCAATAAATACTCCGACTTACATACCCAACAACCTACACAAATTCCCAACAAATCTACCCATCGGTATAAAGAACACACATAAAAATAAGAGAAATCCGGGCACTTATAATTATTAAATAATAATTTTTAAATAATAATATATTATACTTATAACAACAATAACACCAATACAAACCTCATCGAAATTACATAATTCCCCCAAAATACCTACTGTAATTGAGTCATTTGCTTCCCGAACTTTAGAATCACAAGGCCATCATTTTTAGGGTTTCGTGAGCCCATCGGTCCGGAGGGACCCTGTTGCTCGGCCTCCGCTGTGAGTCCGTTTGTCCGTCTGCGACTTCTTTTGTGGATCTTTAGAGGTACTTTCGGTTTGGGCAGCGTTTAGAAGCGGCGGTGCATAGGGGCGCGGGACTTGGTGCGTAGAACCCTCTAGGAGTGCTGGACTGACTCGCGCTTGGCCGGAGGTGCCTTTGTCTTTCCCTATAGAGAATAACAACAATCGGGGAAAAAAAACACAGCGGCCATAAATTCCCCATAGACAGATTGCTCATACTTGGATCGAAAGTCGGATAGCCCGCCCGAACATCTGTTAAACATTTTGCTGCTAGAAGGGACAGCACAAAAAAAAAATTCGACAGTCATTCCCTTTCTTAACCAAACAAAAAAAAGTGAACAAGGGACGTCACCACACATCCACTTAACTCGAGACCAACCCACTGTCTGCGCCAAACAATAACTCCGGCAATTATGAAAATTAAAAAATAGCCAAAGATGGCAACTGCCTCTTCCGAGCTCTAGCTGATCAAATTAATACAGCTTATTATCTAAATTTTAATCACGACTTGTGTTTGGACATCGGGCGAAGGCGGAAGTACCCAAGAGCGCTTCCGACAGCCTTCCGAGCGAAATTATTTTACGACACCTTTTTTTTCAACGCAACGCGGTTCGGCCCTCTGCCTGCACCGACGCTATACACAATTGCGCCTTACGCGCGTCTATTTTTTATTGTGAATAACTCTGACACGTGAACCTATGAACATATAGCGGTAATTTATATAATATCCTAACAAATACAAGTGTCCGCGAGTGTTTTTTTTTTACGGTCATAAACTGATTGTGTAGCTGTGTAGTGAAACGAACCTGCAGCCTACAAGGATCAAAACAGCTCTACCCCACACAAATTTGGTGAGATCGTTTCTTTACATAAAACTTTTTTTGTAGGATCACTACACTTTTCAAAATCGCAGAATTGACTCACTACTCTAATCACGACCGCTACCTACCTCTCCACTCAATCTAGTGTCTCAGCAGGCTACCCGGCCACCCTATATTTCTTAATGTATTTTCTTTGTTAATTTTCTTTGTTTTGAAGAGCGTGATAAATAGTTGAATTTAGCAAATGTTAAAGTTTTATTAGCCTGACACGTGAGTACATTAAACTTATACCCATTTCGCCAATACAATCGAAAGCTCTAAACCCGCTAAGTTAATTAACCTTGAACGCCTATACATCTTAAGGATAAGACAGAAAGACAAGGCCCCGTAACATTGAACCCCTCAAAATACCTATTACTGTCTCCGTACAGAAAAAACCGCGAAAGGGTTAGTTAATCTTGCACCACTACATTTGTAGCCTCATCCTTGATCCAACACAACATAGGCATAACATTAAAGTATTGGGCATTAACTCAATAATGCTACAACTCCATTACGCCTTGACGGGATAAATATTTATTATCTAGTAAACATCAAAATCCTCGAACGCTTCGAAAAGCAACGTTTTATCTGCTTTTGTTTAGTTAGAATATAATACAACGAGAGACAGGGTAAAAAATAACTGTGCATCATACAACATCTGGCGTCTAAGGAAAGATTGTAAACCCTCAATAAAATCAGGACTAACTGAGAATTGCGTCGTACAACCATTTGTACACAAAGCTTATCTATAGCCTTCAGAACAAAGGGATACCGAACAATAGAAGCCATGAAGATAGTTAAAACAGCTAAGGACGGAAATTGTCTGTACAGCGCAATTGCGCACCAAATAAACACACTATTTGGTCTTACTTTTTCTCACGAAGCAGTAAGAAAAGACTTGGCCAAATATGTATACAATAATCGCCATGATGAAATAATACGTCAGATTACTATGAACAATGTCCTTGACACCTACACACAGAACGATGGCTCCACTAAAATGGAAACTAAATTGGAAAACTATCTCAAGAAACAATTTGAACAGGGCTTCTGGGGGGGCGAGGACATCTTAATAGCGGCAGCCAACTATTATTTCGTAAACGTATATGTACACGGCGTTGGCAAGGACCCCTTGGTATACAGCCCGATAAGCAGTCAGACTACAAACAACATCCACCTACACTACGAGGCTAACCACTATGACAGTGTCATATTCGCCGAAACCGAGAACGACTCTCCAAAACGTGAAAGCAGTCAACAAATACCTAATGAAAGCCCCTTTATGTATGACTTAGAGAATACAAATGTTAATCAGATCGACCTGACCAACACGACCATCCAGGGTGACCATATTCTTAAAATGTCGAGCCCTACTGATACAGCCGTCAGTAGCGCACGCGAATCAATCGCAACCTATAATACACGAAGCTGTAGGAACTCATCAGAGGAAGTAGCGGACACTACAGGGTACAGGCTAATCAGGAACTCACCTAAACCAACAGAATTAAATGTAGGCAAGAGGAAAGGTGATTTACCACGCATAGCGACCTGGAACGTCCGTGGATGCGCATCGTTCAGTGATAAAAGACGTATAGACTACGAGATGGACAAAAGACAAATAACTCTAGCCGGAATCCAGGAAACACATATGTCCAATGGTACATACACATCAAGCAACTACGAATGGATCCTATGTGGGGGTAAGAAACCAAAAGAGAAACGAGGCATCGCAATACTTATTAGCAAACACGTTTCATACACAATCAAAACAATCACAAGAATAGACCCAAATGTTATGGCAGTTCAACTGACGATTGAACTACATCAACAAAGAACACCACTAGAAATTCTCTTTATTACTACACACATCCCCGCAAAATCAACACAATGCTTTGCTAAAATCGGGAAACTTATCAAAAAAAATCCAAACGCATACCTTATAATAGTAGGTGACTTTAACGCACATATAGGCTCATTAGACATCGAACGCCTACCACGTAGCATGATAGGAAAAACACTATTCCACAAAAAATCCAACGATAATGGCAACTTATTAGTAAACTTCGCCCAAGAACACGACCTTGTTATCGATACAACGTGGGGCCGCCCATCTTGTAAAACTACCTGGTCCCAAGGCAAGAACACTTCACAAATAGATCACGTGTTAACTTGCATAAAAAAGAAAGTACATTTTGAGGCCATGAAAGGTGAATGGGCAAAATCCAAAAAGTCAGATCACAAACTAATATGGGGGAATATCAGACAATCAACATTCTTACAGCGCAATAGGAACAAAAAGCGTAACGTTAAACAAAACTTTAGGACCCAGAACATAAGCGCTAACAGCTGCGAAAAAACATCACAACGTTCTCAGAAGAAAATATCGTACAATTATAAAGTGCTAGATTACGAGTCTCTTCAAAGCTCCAAAACACTGAAGGAATTCCAAAGCCGAGTAACTTCAAAAATTAATGATCTTATTACTCAACACGACTTAAAAAACACCCAATCGGATTCCAATAGGAACAGCCCGGAAGGGGATGCCTACCTACCGGTAGATAAACTAAATGAAACTTTGCGCGAAACAGCACAGGAATTATTAACTTTATCAGGAGCTAGATCTCGAGAAGGCAGACTAGCTCTAGCCGAGCTGCAAAAAGCCTTGTTTTTGAAAAATAGAAACCCCGAAGATAAAAACTTACAGACTAGGGTGAAAATTGCACGTAAAAAAGTTCGCGAAATACATGAAGCCGAAGAACAGGAACTTAGTCGTAAGTTTTTCGAAGGCCTTAGTAAAACTCATAAATCTGTAAGGATGAAACTCACATATAAATACTATAGGAAATACTCAAACAAAATAAAAAGAACCCAATCAAAGTATTACATCGCAATGTCCAATTGGATCTACGAGTTAAAAAAAAAGCGAGGGCCCCAAAATAGACTTGTTAAGAGAAGGTAGTGCGTCCATTTCCGAAACTGACAGCCCCAAAGTAGCAGACATAGAGTGCATTATCGCCAGACTGAAGAACGGAACAGTCCCTGGCACAGATCAAATCGTACCAGAACTCTATAAAGCTGCACCCCCGGCGTTCCTATCCCAATTTAAACTAATCATGAAAGACTGTTGGTTAAACAACAACATTCCGGATGAATGGAGACTTACCAAGCAAGTACCTATACCTAAAAAAACAAATCCCAGACAAGTAGGAGATTTCAGGAGGATCTCTATATGCAATGTGGGCTACCGTATATATGCCAGCTACCTTTTAGAAAAACTTGATGATAAAATACAAGAACTTGGCTCATACCAAGCAGCATTTCTGGCAAATCGATCTACAGACGATCACATATTCACATTAAGAAGGATTCTAGACATACACTGGCGATCTGGAGACAAAATATACCTAATAGCACTAGACATAGAAAAAGCCTTCGACACTGTAGACCTCCTTGCGCTCAGGGACATATTAGTTACCCGTACCCGAGACATTCCGCTTACAAACCGCATAATTAACGCTTGCATGAATGAAAGAACATTTATCACCTGGTGCGGACAACAATCGGAAGTTATCAACAAAGGAAGAGGTGTCAAGCAGGGATGCCCCCTATCACCTAGACTATTTACTATTCTAATGGACGATGTGCTGAGAACTCTAGAAGAAGAAGAACCGACAGTAAGACTCGACCAGGACTACAATATTAATTTACCAATCATATTGTCCTTTGCCGACGACCTCATAATCGTAGGTAACAACATTACCGACCTAGACAGAATAGTCACAAAGCTTAAATCCCTCCTCAAAACAGTTGGTCTTGTTCTAAATGAAACAAAAACAAAATTGGTAGTTCGCGACCCCTTAGGGCCAGCAGCTAATCAACTTAGACCAGTACTGGTGGGAGCTACACCCATACAACCAGGCAACGAGATTAAGTACCTTGGAACCTACATCACAGCTGGACACAGCAGGAAATCTACCATCAAAACGAGATGCAACAAGGCAACGAAATATTCTAAAATATTACTAGAGTTTATCAACAACAATAAAATGGAATGGAAAATAGTACGCCTGATATACAAGATGGTTATCTCCCCCGCAATGACATATGGACTCAACGTAACAGCCCTAACAAAATACAATAGGTCTCGTCTGAGGCAATACGAGCGCCACATTCTAAGGAGTATGCTACAAGTGGCAAAAGATCCTCCAAAACAGAAAATACGGGAAACTTTAGAAGGCAAAACTATTTCAAAGATTATAAAGGTACGCCGAATTTGCTACCTTGGACACATAATGAGACGTAAAGCTCCACACCTGCTACACGCTGCATACAACTACAAGGAAGGAAAACGCAAGGTAGGGAGACCAATCTTCACCTGGGTGGACTCCCTCAGCCACGACATACGACGATACACCGACCTCACATTAAACCAGTGGATAATGCTATCAGAGAGAAGAAGCGACATGAAAAAAATGGCGGAGGCCATATATAACACACCTGAAACAGATACGGAAACCGAGTCGGAAGAGGAGACCCAACCGGAAGCAACCGTATCTACCTAATTACAAGCAGTCATAAACTTCCTTCCCCATATGTATATGTACACACCAACTTATAGAATTTATACTCCCCATACTGGCTACGATGTTCTGAATTCGGGCTGGTTCAAGCTCCCATCGCTCCTCATCCTGACTGCGCTGACCTACACTCCTGACCTATCTACGCCCCCCTCTGGTTTCTTGGGTCTCCGCGCCCTTGCTGCAGTAATGCTGGCTGGGGGGGGGCCTGAACTGAACTGAACTGAACTAGATGGCATTGGCAAGTGATGATGCTGAAAGTGATCCACTACGAATCTAAGAATCTCTAATGGGGAACTAGATAGACATAACTTATGTTTAAAATATGTAACAATTTTTTGTCATCCTGATAAAATGTAATAAAAACAGCATATTTAATTAATGTTTTGAATAAAATAAGGTCATTTTCTGTATAAAAAACATAAATGAAATTTAGTTTTTTTTGTGGTTTGATCACGTGTTTGAAAACGCTCTGTGGTTGGTTGCAACTCTAATGACGTCATACAGAAGTAAACATTAGTTTCAGTGCGTGCTTTCACTATTACAGCAGTTTGTTGTTTACTTATGTGTGACGTCATCTGTCAGAGCAACCAGGCGCCATAGCGAAAATTGCGTTTTGGCGCGTAATTTTTAAATTCAAACTTTAACATTGATTTATCCGTATATACGATAGATCTCCAGGAAATATTAAAATGGTTTGCATTTTATGCAATAACAAATAATACAAAACTATTTTCCAGTAGTAGTCAAATAGCCTATTAAACATAACTTAAAGGGGTTGGCCCTGAATCGCCCTGATTCAGGGTAGGCTCGAGCCCCTCGGTGGGGACATATATGAGCTGTAATGATGATGATGAAAGGGGTTGGATTATTTTGTATAGATAATTACACACTGGCATTTGAGCATTTTTTTTTTCACAATCTATCACCCCCGATTAAACTCAAACCTATGATTTCCATGGGGTTATGCACATACAAACCGAAAAATATTCTTGGGCGATTCTCTGTTAGAATGTTTTTTGCTGTCGCGGGCATTTTTTTATTACGAAAGTAAAACAAGATTTCTATTTGGGCAATTGATTACTTAAATGAAATAATTTTAGTTTTTTTTGTTATAAATTCCTAATCCACCGAAATTAGTCCCCTGGGCTGTCCCTTTTCCAAAATTGAAACTTTAAGATTAAATTTCAAGTTATTCATCTATTATTACATTAAACCAAAGTTTGTCCCTGACGTTTTAAGAACAGTCCCCTGCCAAAAGTTCAAAATAAAAAAGAAAATATTCCACCGCGCTTTTTTATGTTATGTTGCATCCATAGGTACGTTATTAGTCTGAATTTTATTTACCACTTTTTCGTCATTTTATTTAGTATCAGAGTTCCTTTTGTAGCAGAAAGATGTGTTGGGCCAATTGGAAACTCAGTCCCCTGGCAATGGTTTTTTGAAATATGTATTTATGAAATCGGAAATAGTCTGTATAATTAAATAATGATTTATGAATATATTGATTGATAACTCTCCAATTTAGAAACATTATGATGGTTTAGTCAATGTTTCATAAACCACTTATTTTCCTTCTACGAGTATATTCTCTCAAAATATCTTGAGAAACGTAACGCTTTTGGTGAAAATGTCCCGATATATTTTCAGTTTCTATTTGAATCCCTTACTTTAATATTTGTTAAATTACTAATTTCCTTCTCTATATCTCAAAATCAGGGTTCGAAATTATCAAGATAATTATTTTATTTGATAATCACACTAATATTATAAAGGCGAAAGTTTGTGAGTGTGTATGTTTGTTACTTCTTCACGCAAAAACTACTCAACGGATCTGGCAGAAATTTGGTACGTAGACAGATTAGGACCTGGATTAACACATAGGCTACTTTTTTTCACTGCGCACCCTCGAAAAGTCATAGAAGCCGCGGGAAACAGCTAGTTATCCGATAACTATCGGCGTTGATTCTTACTTATGGCTCTTTATTTTTTTACTAAAAATGAAAATACAAAAATATTACTCATGTAGAAAAAATAACTGATTGACTTTTGTGATCACGTTTATTAACCAACAATTTTATTTTTGTGACTTTATCCAAGTGCGTTTCAATACGTCACGAAACGTCAAATCGTGTTCGGATAAACATGGCAGGAAATAGCGCGAGGCAAGCGTTTTGTCAAAGATAACTTTATTATTAACGTTTTGTTTTATCAAATAATTTTATTGTTATCAAGATAATTATCAACGTCTCAAAATATCTGAGTAGCGTGACGCTTTTGAACGAAATGTTCGTATTTGCATCCCCTGTAGGTTTAATCGTGTGCGAAAGATTTAGAAATAAAGTAGTTATGTTCCTATTCCAAAGAGGTTCGTACTTCTTTTTTATCCCCAATTTTTACAAAGTTATTAAGGCAAAAAGAAAACACTCATTATTAGGGTTCCGTAGTACAACAAGGAACCCTTATAGTTTCGTCATGTCTTCTGTCCGCGGCCTAGCTCCTAGACTATTAGTAGGTAAGAGATGAAATTTGGCAAAGATGTATGTAATAATAATGCGGAGAGAACTGTAAGAAATATTTTGGAAAAAAAAACTTTTTTAGGGTACCTCCCCTACAAGTAAAGTGGGGATTTTTTCACATCAAACCCAGTCATGTGGGGTATCGTTGGTTAGAGCTTAAAAAATACTTGTAAGTCTTCTTAGACCATTTTATAATTTAGGTTTCAGTTTTCGAAAAAATAGGCTTGAAGAAAGTGCTAAATATTGTTGGAGTCGAGTGTTTACCACCGCTGTATTTGGAAATTTGAAAATAAGATATGGACGCGATAATGGCAACTATGGAACCCTACATTGCGCTAGCCCGACACGCACTTGGCCGGTTTTTTATCCTTAAATAATCATTTGCCGAAGATGGAAGCGGGCTTACCAAAATTCCCCAACGCAATGGTAAATGTGGCAATCCGATCTCGGCGACAGCGACCGGGGACAGCAACCGGCGACCCGAATCAGATCATGCGACCCACTGCACTGCTTCGTATTGATATACGTATGAAGAACTGACGAATGCAAGCGACCGGGTCGCGCGACAGTATTCATACAAAAGCATGGGTCGCAGTCGCCAAGATCCCAATGCTACCTTAACGGGACCCTAAGACTAAACCTACGCTGTCTGTCCGACCTTTAATAAAACCAATGAGTTATTATGGCGGATTTACTAAAAAAAAGGAAAAATTAGGTGTGGTCGCCATACAAGTTTTTTTTTTAATTTTGCTCTAATGTAAAAACGGTAATACATACAAGCGCCGAACTTTACAGCACGAATTCTAAAGTAAAACAGCAAATAATACACTGGTCAAGTATAGTGGCGTGCTAAGGATCCCTAACCGAATTATGTAAAAAAAATTTGCTCTCATTAAAGTACTTTGATTAAAATTTTGATTATTATTGTTATACTCGTATGGAGAGGTGTGTGTGTTGGTACCAAACCCTCGGTCATGAGGTAAAGAGATGTCTCAGTCTGCGACTTCGACTAGAACTTGGCCGGTTTTTCATTATATGTTTTACTAAAAAAAAAGACAAGAAGAAAGAGAAAGAAAAAAGACTGTATATATATTGCCTTTTAGCCTTAGGTCCTAACAAAAACATTTTTAAACTGTGTTGACACTCCAGTGGCAAAGGAATATCACCTTATAGAGCCTTACCAGAACAAAATATAAGAAATCTTAAAAATTTGTTTATGAAATTGTCGATTTGATGAAACAGTACTTAATAAAAAAATAGGTTTAAATACAAAATTTGTTTTTCAAAACCGATTTAAACTATTAAAATTATGGTACATTTTGTAGCCCATTTTGTATATATTTTTAAAGCGTGGTGGCTTTAAACTCATGAAGACGGGTATTTTCACCTCAAAAAATGGCTATTTTAAGGCAAATTACACATAAATTTGAACTTTAAAGCTCTAGAGTATCACAGCACCTTTGTTTTCGTTACAAATTCAACAAAATTTGTAATGCGGTAACGCCTTACAAATTCTTGTCCTTCTTCCTTTCGATCTATTTCATCTCTTTCTCATGCGTTGGCACATAACAATCCATGTGTCACATTTTGAAATCAAAGTGTGAAACATGTGATTAAAAAATCCGAATTCTTTTCAATCATTCAATATTTTCACCACCAAACTTGGAAACTTTATAACATTTTCAACCTGCTGCTTTCTTTAAAGACCCATCTCCGATAAGATAAAATTATGTTTAAATTTAATAAAATATAATTTTACAAAGAAATATAAAGCAAAATTGAAACAAAGGTGGACTTCTCTCTAATGGGATCTATTCCAGTTCATTTAAGTACATTGATATCAAAACTTTTTTGCTCCTATTATTTAGGTTAAAATAAGTTAGTTTAAAAAATAAAAAGCCTCATCAAAGTGCAAAACTGTACACTGATGTAATAGATAATAAAATCAATAAACAATAATGTTTTGATTTTTTTCAGGCAATCCAGGCATTGTGTCGAAGTTACTCAATGGCTATCGGAACATACGAGAGTGTGACCTCTTGGCATCATGAAGACCAACTGAGATGAAATAAGTGACTTGGCTCGTTCTGTAGTATTAAAACCATTGTTCACGTACGCCAGTCCATAGCCGTTATATTAGTTGAAAGCACATGCACCTATTATAGGTATAACACAGAATGTAGGACAAAGCAAAAATGTTCTCGATTGTACATCCTGCTTACAGGCTTACAGCAGGGTGAACATTCAAGTTCTATTCTCAATGGTACACTGGGTGTACAAGGGGGGTGGGTATACCAGCAGGAATAACTGAATAGAACCCTTCATATAGTGAAGTATGTGCCAGCTGTAGGCATAAAAACTTAATACAGTAATAATCTAGGTTTGGGTGCAAATAACCAGGCTACCATAGGGGAGGGCCTTGCTTCGCAACACACTTTGACTGTGTTATTATCAATCAAACCTGACCTAAGCTATTTTGGGATTTAATGGCAGCCTGGTTATGTGCACTCCAACCATAATCTAAGCTAAGGTTCACAAACAGGAAAAGTACCTGATCCTGGTTGGGAAGGTTTTTTTTACTAGATAGTCAAGTTCACTTGAACCAAACAACTTTGATAGTCGAGGCCCGAGGCTATAGAGGTATAAAATTGCTTGAGGCCTCTCGGTTAATTAGGTTGCTCCACAGTTAACAGCCACTACTTTAATTTTTGTAATTCTTGTTCATCAAAACCACTTCATGACGAGGTAATGAATTTTATTATTGTAAAAATAACGCCCATAAATTACTAAATTTGAAACTAACAGAACAAGATAGGTTGGGGTGTACATACAGAGGCTGCCATACAAACAATTAAAGTAAAAAAAAATTGAAAGTTTGTAAAATCGGCGCGAACAGTGCCAGTGCTGAAAAAACCAGAAAACTATAGAATCTCCTTACCTCGATAGTGGTAACTTGAAGGAACTTTTCGCGGACATTCAGCTCGTCATCCAGGAATGACACCTGGGAATCCTGCGACAAGCAGCATCTGCACAGATCCGACCACGAATCCATCTCGTCACCGCGTCAGACGGCGCATCATTATCACACCACAAAATATCTGGAAAACGCAGAAAAACTACAAAAATACATTTCGCACCCATTATTTTGACAATCAATAGATAAATTAGAGCAGAGAGCACAATAGTCCAAAGAGTAAAATTATCTACGGACCTTGCCATAAACGAAAGGAACAAACACCTCGAAAAAATAGACAAGACGAACGAAATGCTGTCCGCCAGCCATAAACAAAATGGCGGAAGTCGGAACAAGAACAAAAATAGGTAGCGAGCGGAGTCGCGTCGCATCCGCCGTAGGTATTAAATTCTCTTTGGTCGTATCGACGACGAAGGAGGTCACTTCTAACAAATGTTTTTTTCTCATTGTTTGCGTACGTTCAGAGAAAGACAGCCATATTAGTTGTTTGAAAATACCCCAGATGGCGACACATTATACAGACAGAACCATCAAAATATAAAATATTATATTTATATTAAAATGTGATGACCGAAAAATATTAAAACAATTCATTTTTATCAAACAATTTTGTCGCTCAATTCTATAGAATTCCATAAACATCTTTTGACTTCCAGTTTCTGCTTTTGATTTTTCTGCATCAATGTTGGTAGCCCTGGAGCAGCGGTGTAGCGTAAGCTGGCGGTAGTTTTAAAATACTAATACATAGTTTCTTCCGAAGGGATGTCATTTGAGTTAATACGCTTTGTCATCTTTCTTATGAAATTTCGTACCTACTAAAAATGTATGATATAGGTTTATAGGAATGATAGACGTTATAGTTTCTCCGCGTCATTGATGTACTATTTAAATTTAATTTAAACGCAGTGCAAAACAAAATGAGTAAGATTCTTTTGAAGTTTCAATGAGAGGGCAATCTACACAGTCAAATAGGATCTTGGCATCCGACATTCTTCTGTCCTGCACCACTTTGTGCCAATCGGATCTTTGGAGGGAGTTCAGGTTCTTTTGCACTTTGTCAATCAGCGTTACCTGGGGCGCCCAACAGTGCGGAGGCTTCGGAAGAACAATGAAACTGAAAATCTGGTGTGTGAAAATATTATGGGCGAAGCAAAGTCAGCTCGTCTTCCCTGGCTTGGCCACCTAGAGAGGATGGAAGATGACTTTGCTGCAAACAGATTTAGGAAATACATTTCAATATTTTATTTTTGATGCAGTTAACATCCCTACACAGGTGTGGCTCCCGATATAGTTAAATTCGTTATTTTGGCCTTTGCATGCCCGCATGCCTTATTCTTTCGAGTTTTGCCCGTGATCCACCTGATTGGTTCACCTGGGTGGACCACGGATGATCACGTCACGGGTACTTTTTTTGCGTTCCGTACCTCAAAAGGTAAAAACGAAACCATTATTGGATCACTCGTGTGTTCGGCCGTCCGTCTGTCACAGCCACAGATAAGAAATTTTTTTTCCGCTCCGATAGATTGCGTAAGGAGGCGTGGCACACGCGTCGCCTTCATGCATAAACGGGTATGTTACTGTCATTCGTAAATGATTGTACTGCGCAGAAATTGCACAACTTCATGACAAGCTGAGCTCCGAGTATTTTTGTGACAAAATGCCGAAATGTGCTATAATAAGCTGCAAAAATGCAAGTAGTAAAGTGAATTTAAAAAATGGAGGAGTTTCTTACCATGTGTAAGTGAAAAACATTAATGAAAATCAATAGTTACATAGGATTTATTTGATGACAAAACTTGTCTGAAATCTGACCATTTTTTTAAATAAATAATTTCCATTCAAAATAGATGATCCCTAACCTAGTCAAATAATATGCTAATTTTATGTCTATCAAACACCCACTAGCTTCTTAGCTTCTAGCTTCTTGGTACCCAAAATACGTGAACTGGTTGAGATAGATCAGTTGAGATAGATCAGTTGGTTGATGGTGACTGTACTTACAATCCGTGGATGACAGAACTTTGGGATTTTCCCTACGCTCAAAACAATATGTTTTTCTGTCAGATAACGACTGTAACACACACATTATATTAGTCATGTGAATTCCCGAACTAAAAATATGTAAACATAAAACTTTTTAGATAAGAGTGGTCGGCATAGGTACATCGCATTTATTAAGGAAAACCAGACTTCAATAACAAGAGATAAATAACTTACGTGGACATTTGATAGTTGTTTGAAAAACGGTCTTAAAAATATGCAATTTAAAAGTAAAAAGGACCCTAGGTCAGTCGGGCCAATGGAGAAAGAAAAGATAAGCGAGAGAGAGGACCTACTTGGAATCTGAAGATTGTCTGAAAATTTCATCGAAATCGGTCCAGCCGTTTTGGAGTCTATAAGGAACATTTTTTTTTCCTTCACATAACACAGAGATAGACTGGATTCAAGTGCTAATAACTACAGCCTCCCTGATATAATAAAAGGATTTGAATGTAAATCACATGTTAAACGCTCATAAGAATTAGAAATGATTTGAACGATTAAAAATTATTCAAAATGATTACAAATCAAATCATTTTTAATCCTTTTTAATGATTTTGTTTAATCAGGGCTGTGATTAAAATAACTAAAAAAGAGATTATAAGGTTTTCTTATTTGTTTACTTAGCTTAAGTAATAAAAATATGTATCGTTTATTTAAGTAAATAAACTTTAAACAAAAAAAAATGTTATGAGAAAGTGGTAGCCCTAGTTTTGATAAGCATTGCTATTTAAACGGAGACGGAGGGTCGAAATGATTCATATTGTTGCAACCATTCCGGTCAAATGGAGTCCCAAAAAAAAATATGTATCAATTGTGGCCGAAGTTACGACTTTAGCCCTTTTTGGAGGTGGTGCAGAGACTGCGGAATAAATAAATTTATCGAGGAGGAGAAGAAAAAAAAAAAAAAATAAGTGTTAATCTTCCGTTCACACATCATGAATTTCGTGTCTAACATTTTTTTTGGTGTTTGTCTAAACGTACTATCCTCATAGATAGCAGTGAGAAGCCAGTGCTGTCGTTAGCTGGTAAAGATATTGAGTAAGTTAGTATTCTCAAGAACCTGGAAGCTATTATCGATCCGACTCTGCAATGATCTGAGAACAACCGGACTATACGCTGTTATCGCCGATTCCGGGTACATCAATGTACAAGAGCTCTTTTCTTGTCCTTGGAGTTGCTTTCTGGAACTTTGTGCCACCTGCTGTTTCAACTGCTGCTTCCCTGGATGAATTCAAGACGATGCTACAACCACTTACTTGCTATTGAGCAAGCTAAGTCGCGAGTGCATAGTTTCTGGTGTGTGATGTGCTGGTAGGGCTGTCAAGTGTTATATGATACAATACTTTTTGTAAATCGTTTTGTTTCTGTTTTTTTAAATGCCATGAGTTTTATATTATTTTTGTCTTTATTTTAAAAAAAAAGGTTGAGCTAAAGCTTTTGTATTTTGTAATGATAAAGCCTACTCGAGGGTAAGCAGGCTAAAATCTTAAAATATTAAAAATTTTAAATACAGAACATAATTATAAAAAGCGTCTGATTATGGAATCTATGTAAATGGAGAGGCATCAAGATTTAATTAATAAAAGGAAAGATACAGAAACCATAGATAAGATCTACCATGATTTAATTAAATTAAAATAATCTTTAAAAAGTACCGTTGTTACACTTTCTTGGTTAATTAGTTGGAAATTTAAATTTGCGTTTGTATTCATGTAATTTCAAAATTTGTAATTGTAAGTGTCTTTTAAACTTTATGATTATATTTATGTAGTTCAAAATTGACAACCCTGGTTATCTGGGTAGGTGATTTGAATGACTGACTGTATAATTTGTAATATTACCAACTGTACATAAGACCAGTGTTAGCACACGGTTTTGGCTGTCAGTTGACCAATAATAAGATTTATGAACGCATTGTTCATGTGACTTTATAATTTCTTAATATTATAGTGTTTTTTAACTAACGTTAAGATAATTAAAGTTAATGAATTAATTAATTAAGTTACATAGTTGGACTCACATGAGTTTATTTATTTTAATATGGTTCCAAATTTAACGGACAAAACAGGTTATAAGTATTCACCGCTATAACCTGTCCTCAGAACATTTTTTTTTGTTTAAAGTTTATTTACTTAAATAAACGATACATATTTTTATTACTTAAGCTAAGTAAACAAATAAGAAAACCTTATAATCTCTTTTTTAGTTATTTTAATCACAGCCCTGATTAAACAAAATCATTAAAAAGGATTAAAAATGATTTGATTTGTAATCATTTTGAATAATTTTTAATCGTTCAAATCATTTCTAATTCTTATGAGCGTTTAACATGTGATTTACATTCAAATCCTTTTATTATATCAGGGAGGCTGTAGTTATTAGCACTTGAATCCAGTCTATCTCTGTGTTATGTGAAGGAAAAAAAAATGTTCCTTATAGACTCCAAAACGGCTGGACCGATTTCGATGAAATTTTCAGACAATCTTCAGATTCCAAGACGGTCCTCTCTCTCTCTTATCTTTTCTTTCTCCATTGGCCCGACTGACCTAGGGTGCACGGAGAAAAAAATATCGTCAGAATAACTATTCAAAGTTTATAGTTAAATTAGTTAAAAGACGTATCGTTAATATAGCCAACTGTTTCGTCAAACTAAGGATCTGTATCGCTGAATTGGCTATACAGATCCTCAATTCTAGAAAACAGTTGACTACATCAACGATACGTCATTTAACTAATTTAACTATAACTTTGAATAGTTATTCTGACTATATTTTTTTCTCCGTGTGCTTTTTATATTAATAATATGTATGTTGCAGTCGTTATCTAACAGGACAAAGTATTATTTTGAGAGTAGGGAAATTCCGACGGAAGTACGGTACTGCTATTGGTATCTGGCAATTGCATGACACCACCTCGTGGTCAAATAATATAAGTAAAATAGTCTTTTTCTTTCTAATTTAGAGGTAAGGGTTAATTTTAAGGGTCTTAGGAAATGAAAATGTAAAAAAAAATACATAAAAGTTATGCAAATTTAAAATATGCGACATTAATACCGTAGATAAGTTTATATAGTTCAGGATCGTGTATAAAGATATGCATAGAGCTACTGTTTCGTAATTAATGTTTTACTTAAGAAGAAATAGGTCATAGATATAATTATAGAGTAATTTAGGTTTCTTCTTTGTTTGCTAGTGAAAACTGCCAATGTTTTCATGTTATTATTTATTATCTCGAGTTGTAAAAAGATTTCTTTGTTTCTGAAACTTTATATGTGTAATTAGACATTATCTTCATTAAGTTTTTATAGAGTGTATAGACTTCATTTGTGACATTTGATGTGTATTTTCGTTCATTCTCTAAAAAGCTACAAAATTTGCGAACTAGTCACAGATTTGTAAGCTCTCAGATACCATAAAATTCACTATTTATCAACCATTATGATTCAGCATAGAACGATAGCCATCCAACACATTGAATGGTCATTCTTTAGCGCCTACATGTTTTAGAATATCAAAATCCACTGAATATATGTTATGAACCTGATGTGATGTCTTGTTTACGAAAATGCCATTACTCAGCCATAATAAATCATTTCGGATAACATCTGTGTTTCATTTAACGCTCCCTGTACAATTATAAACAGTGCGCATGGTTAAATTTTTTATAAGAATTTTCTAGTTGTTTTCTTCTAATCTTTTGATGCGCACTCACAGAAAATCTCGTCGAGTTTAGTTAAGTCCTTACTTTTGGATCCGAATAAATTCTGAGTTATATAAAAATATGAATATTTGTTTTTGGGTCTTTGTTATTTAGTGCGAGGGTTTTGTCGATATTTTTCAACGATATATTTTTATTTTTACTTTCAGTTTTCCAAAAAATCCTGAATTGAAGGAAAAGTGGATCACAAGTACAGGGCGTAACAGTAATTGGTTTCCCACAAAAACAAGCACTGTTTGCTCAAAGCATTTTAACGATGATGACTTTGTGGTTACACCAAACAAAAAATACATAAAATGTTTTGCTCTGCCTCATGTAGACGTTTGCATACTGACTTCAGTACGTATCGGTCGTTCTAATATTTTCATTACTTTTTACAAATTTACAACCCCATAGTACTGGGAAACATAGTTTGGGGCTAGATGAAAGTGTTTGATTTGTTCATGAATATTTTTACTTTAAGTAGGCAAGTATCTAGTAAGCATCTTTAAGTACCTAGCAAAAATTATAGTTTTAATAAAGCTTTAGTTTAGTTTTCCTTGAAATAAATCATTATTACAGGTAAGCAACAAAGTATTTCGTGGCTTAAAAAACGTAATAGTTTGTTACCCATTCGTAAAAACATAAAACTCGAAGTCAACAGAAAAAGGTTGCTAAGCAACGCATATGTTGACAGTTATAAACAGCAATAAGTACCTACCTATTTACAGTGGCACGACTAAGCAGTCCGCGGACTACGGTAAATATTAAATATTAGGGTAGTAAATTATTAGGTTTACTTTTTGTAAGTACGAAGTATTTATGTATAGTAACATTACATTGTTTAAAAATAGTAACTAAGGGTTTTATTATCTTCGCATCGGAACCCGCTTTAGGTACATCATTTTATTAGCCAAGGGACGTCCACTGCTGGACAGAGGCCTCCCCCAAGGTTATCCACAACGACCGCTCTTACGCTGCCTGCAAGCAGCGGTTGTCGGTCCACCGAGTTGGAGGCCTGCCTAATCTACGTTTTTCGTTACGCGGTCGCCACTCAAGAACTTGACTGCACCAACAGCCATCTGTTCTATGTACAGGTTGTTAGGTTGTTGTTGTATTCTAACTTTGTATAAATTCTGAAATTGCAGTAATGTTTTAAAACAGAAGTTGTTCAGTTTCATGAGTAGCTTTCTTAAAAAAATGTGTTCTATTAACATCCTATATAGGTACTTCGATTTTTTTTCAGTTTGATACAAGTCCAATAAAAGTAGACAATGTTTCGGTCACGCTAAAGATGTTCGAGCGTAATATGTACCGAACTCGATCCGCTAGGTTCAATTACTATATAATTATTATTATTCATTTATTCTCAGGTTACTTAGTACTAAAAGTACAGACCCATAGATTTAAAAAAAACTTATAAAAATAACATTACATAGATACTATAAATATAATAAATTATATGTATGTCAGTGTGTAACTTAACCAAGATGTTAGTAGTTTCGGTGACGCGTTGATAGGCATGGTGCCTCGGAACCGCCGAAACACGACATCTTTCGGCCAGAAGTCGGTGCTGGCGATGGTCTCCAGCAGAGGCTTCGGCACGCGCACCACGTACGACGTGAAGTGCACGTAGTGGCGCGACTCCAGCGGGAACACCCGCAGGCCGTAGCAGGACTTCTGGTGGACGCACTCCGTCACGTCCTTAGCCGTGACCGAGTGGTGCAGCCACGACACGTAGAGCGCGACGTTCGGTGTGGCGGCACGCAGCACGGAGCCCTCTTCCGGTGCGGCCGTACCACACAAGCTTCTGCGAGGTTGCCTTCGGAATTTGCACCTCCTCTGTACCAAGGTGAAACCCTCCTCATCCACCCTAGCACGAGAGGGGTCGCTCGATGTAGGCGGCGACCTCGGTTTTCCGGACGACTTAGGTGGTGCGGGTCGCCGGCGGTGGCGTGCGGTGGCGGTGAAGTCACGGCAGCTCGCACGAACCAGTGGCGTTGGGTTGTCGGACATAGGCGCCCGCGGCGGGGGCTGAGCGGCCGCGCGGGCAGCGCTCACAGGCGGCGACACAGGCTGCAGGAACACGATGTCCTTCAGCAGGCTGGTGACGTCGACGTGATCGAAACTGACAGGCGGTAGTTTGGCCAGCTCCCGCGCCACAAACGACGGCATATCGTCAGAGTCCGTCTCCTTCAGGACCTTAATGATGTCTTAAAGGGACTTCTTTCTATGTTCATCACCCCTTCTATGGGGAGCGAAGGTGCCGCAGATCTTCAGTGACCGGTAGAGCACCTCTTTGGCGCTGCAGATGTCACTCACGCTGAAGTTGCTGGAACAGATGTGGATGGCAGACAGCTCGTCCATCACGTCCAGCTTCTGCTGCAGGAACGCCAGGAGCTATTTGACGATGAGTGGCGCGTCGGAGGTGCTCTTGATGACGCGAGCAGCGGTGCGAGCCGCGCTCGACACGTAAAATGTATCACTATTAATTCCCTGACTCGGTAAATCGACCGCATCGCAGCGCGCATTGCACAGAACTGTGACACTATATTATAGTAAAGTGTACGTAGGTGTAATATTATAGTACGTGTAATAAACACCTAATCGATATCTGACGGTCCTTGAGGTCTCTGACGACGGATCCGTGGTCACTTTCGTAGCAATCGACGCAGTAACTGAAAAACCTACCATACCTCGCATTCCTAATATAATCTATCGATATTTAAAAAATGCCTTATAACCACAACACTATGAAAATAATACCATTTTTGGAAAAATTATTGCACCGAAAGTTTCAATTGAATAACCTTACTTCTAGTATTACGATCTGAAATTTTATTCGAAATAAATGTTTTTTAATGAATTGCACAACATTACATATTATTTATTTAGTTCTAAACAATCACATTATTTTTTAAACTTTTAGTGTTCATCAATTAAACTGGGCAGTTTTACTATTCTGGTATCACCTTACCGTTGTCATTCTGTCAATTTTCATAAACTCAATCTTATTTAATACAGTTTTAAGTCTATTTTTATTAAATGATTTTAAAGGTTTGTTTTTTTGTTTTTGGGGGAGGTTACTTTAAAAAAATACCCAATAGCATCAACCTGTTTGTAGTGTGCTGTATGTGTAATGGCTCGCTCGGTGCTAGTACTAAAAAATAAACATCAGCGTTCTATTTAATTCTTCTATTCTGTGGTCACAGCTGAAACTACTGGATCGATTGAAATGAAATTTGGTACACATAATATGGAAATCGGTGACCCAAAAACGGACGTGCAATATTAATAAGTGCATTTTAAAGTTTAGGGGGAAATTAAATAAAAATTGCAAACTATATCGTATGACATATCAAATGAAAGGGCTTGTGAGAATCTAAAATATTTTTTTTTAATTTTAAGATAATTAGTTTTGAAGTTATTTAAAAAAAAACAGGCGAAAATTGACTACTCCTCTTCCTCCCCTTGTCTCTGGAACTATTAAATCTCAAATCTAGAAAAAATCACAGTATATGAGGTCGAATGCATAGATTACAAAAAAATCTATGAGAAAATCTAAAATCCTTTCGTTCCCACAGAAAAAATATTTTTTCCAACGCCAGAACAAGTAGACCCCTATTTACCTAAAGCAAAGTATGTACTGAGAGGTCTTGTTCTGTTAGGAGTATATGTTTGGTGCGGTGGACCGCGGGCAAGACCCGTATTCTCATTGTAGCCCTCTCTCTCGTCTCATATAACTTTATGTTCATGTCTATTTTTTCTTATATTTCAAATCGATTAGTCCCATTAACCCTCCCTTTAACCACACCCTGGATACTTCATACAACGGGCCAGAAATGACATTTCAAAAAAGGAATGACGGAACAAACAAAATGGCGGCTAAATCCTATACGTTCGACAACCAAACTGTAACCAATCTGCATCAATCTGGGTGACGAGGGGGTGAGGTCGCCATTTAGAGAGCAGCAGGGAGTGTCCATACTGTATGTTAGTACTAATATAAAAGGAGTAACAAAATTAGCTGAAACTGTTTTAACTGGTGCTTCTACCCATGAAACTGAACAACTTTCCCTATGGAATCCATAGTCAAATCGCAAAAAAAATGTCTCTCCCATATTAACTCGATCAGCTGATCAGCCAACTTAGTATGGGTGGTTTAATTTTTTTTAAATTTGACTAAGGGTTTCACGGGGAAAGTTGTTCAGTTTCATGGGTAGAAGCACCAGTTAAAATAGTTTCAGCTAAATATGTTAGACCTTATATACAAGGTATAAGAAAATTGGTATAGGTCCCATTTACTGGGGGTTCTACTCGTCATACTGAACAACTTTCCCCAAGGAACCCATAGTCAATTTTCAAAAAAAAATTTGACCCTCCATACTAAAATGCACAAAATCGGTCGAGCAGCTGATCGATTTGAAATGAAATGAAAATGTTTATTTTGGCACTTACAAGTTATAAACACATTTAGTTAATTCCTTATTTCCAAACTAGTCGTAAGACTGTGTCTTGGAAACTAGTTCCTTCCCTTATGAAGAGGGAATTTTTTTTTTTACGTTTTCAGCAAAGTCGTTGAACAAAAGTTGTTCAGTACGATGAGTAGAAGCCCCAGTTAACGGGACCTACACCAATTTTGTTACACCCTGTACACTTTGCTTTAACTCCTAAAGTAAGTGCTTAAGCAGCTAGGCAGTGAAATTTTTGTGTGTGCTGTTGCAGCGAAATTTTGGCGAGCCCTTTTTGATTCTTTCTATTGTTTACCCTTCTTTGTAGCGACGAGGAGGCATCCCCGACGTGTCTAAGGGTCCAAGGGCAGTAACTTGGGGCATTGTTAAAACTCTCAACCGTCTGGGTTTTCCCCTAAATCGAGGCACACCCCGTGTACCTATATGTTCTAGGGTGAATACAGCAAAATAATAATTATGGTTATATCGAGCGTCGGTGGCGTAACGGCTAGGTACGCCGCCTCCTGTCCGGGAGGTCGTATTTCGAATCCTGCCACGTACCAATGTAATTTCGAATTTTGATTTCATATGTACGTTTATCCGACGCTCTTACGGTGAAGGAAAACATCGTGAGGAAACCTGCGCACGCCTGCGAAGAAACTCGCAGGTTATGTGTGAACTCGACCTACCCGCACTAGGCCCGCGTGGTGGGCTAAGGCCCGATAGCCCTAATTCAGGGTAGGCTCGAGACCCTCGGTGGGGACGTATAGAAGTAATATACTTTATTGTACGCCAAAAACAATACAGGACTTATAATTTGTAATATACATAGAGTGCAAAGGCAGCCTTCGCTTTAAGCCATTTCTACCAGGCAACCTTAAGTTAGGGATTGAAATATAGGTAAACTAGAAGCTGATAATATAAATATTATGGTTGTAATATGTATACAGGGTGTAACAAAATTGTTGTAGGACCCGTTAACTGGGGCATGTACTCATCAAACTGAACAATTTTTTTTCTACAAGTTTGCTGAAATCACGAAAGCAAATTTGAACTCTTCAATCAATCAGCTGGTAGTCCGATTTTAAACATTTTGATATGGAGCGTCGAAATTGTGTTTTGAGAATTGACTTAGGTTCCTTGGGAAAAACTGTTCAGTTGAGTAGATTCCCCAGTTAACGGGTCCTACACCAATTTTGTTACATCCTATATAATATTATTATGATCATTTGAGACAGGATTACTGCCCTTTTAGACTTTAGTGAGGCCTTTTTGTCGTTTAAAAGGTTTTGTAAAGAAAAAAAAATGTACTGAGCTTGAACTAAACTTTCTCGACAATTTTTTCATGAATTTTTTTTCATATTTTTTTTTAAATAATTTTTAATGAATTCATAATTATATTTATACATGTCAATTAATTAGCTCCAAACATTTGTGAGCAAATCGCAAGTTTCAATTTTATTACCATACAAACTCGATTTTTTCCAGACCAATGGGTAATTACTATGTAATTGATAAACATAAGCAACTCTAACATGCAAAGTTTCATCAAAATCTTTTGAGCCGTTTTTGAAAATGTGTTATGTATGACGTCATTTCAACCGTTGTTAAAATAATGACGCAACCCATTACCGGCGATTTGACGGCTGGTTACGGTTTGGTTATCGTTATAGTTACATGGTGCAACTCACCCTTAAAGCTGGTGATAGACTGACGGACGAGCTTACTCGCCGTACTTACGTAGTAACTTATTAGTAATCTGTGGCCGTACTTAGGGCTCCATTAACTTTTTCGTTCGCATACTTAGGGTAACACACCGGCGAAAAAGGTAATGGAGTCATAAGTACGCCCGTCTATCAATAAGTAGCTTAACTCTGGAAACGTCGATCGGACGCAGCCGCGACCCAACTAGACTGTGTCTGAGGCGTCTACCGGACGCATCCGCGACCAAAAAACTTCACTCTGATTGGTGGCCGATTATCTGTTAAGGCGAGGCACTGATTGGAACAGTTGTCTCTGTCTTTTTCTTTACGTGTAAAGAGTAATGGAAATAACCACACTTATTTGCACTTTTATAATGTTTTTTCGTTTCAATTAAAAACTACAATTAATTTAAAAAAATCCAACTGGCATATTGAAGAGTGTGTTTAGACTAATCGACTAAGAAAATTTAGAGGTACTAAATCGGTCTGCTATGCCTGTAGAATGAAAATCTCTGTTTTGAAAGAGGTTTCTATGATGTATTTATTCTGTTATAAAAATTAAAAAATCTTGATTCTGTATCTGACAAAATGAAGTCATTGAAATGAATCATTTTGCAAAATATCACTTTCATATGTTTTTTAATTGCTGAAAAAAATCGAGATCCCTGTGACCGAAGCTTCCAATGCGTCGCCTTAAATGAATTTAGTAGTAAGACTTTTTTGTTGGCAGCATTGCTGTGAGTATAGTCGGTTGTTTTATTTAACCTGTAACGAGTATAACAAAATTGTAGTTTGTTGCGTTTATAGTCGGTTGTTTTATTTAACCTATAACGAGTACAGTTAAATTGTATTTTTTTGGAATTATAGTCGGTTGTTTTATTTAACCTATGACGAGTACAGTTAAATTGTATTTTTTTGAAATTATAGTCGGTTGTTTTATTTAACCTATAACGAGTACAGTTAAATTGTATTTTTTTGGAATGATAGTCGATTGTTTTATGTAACCTGTAACGAGTATACCAAAATTGTAGTTAGTTGCGTTTATAGTCGGTCCTTTTATTTAACCTAAAACGAGTACAGTTAAATTGTATTTTTTTGTAATTATAGTCGGTTGTTTTAATTAACCTATAACGAGTACAGTTAAATTGTATTTTTTTGGAATGATAGTCGATTGTTTTATGTAACCTGTAACGAGTATACCAAAATTGTAGTTCGTTGCGTTTATAGTCGGCTGTTTTATTTAACCTATAACGAGTACAGTTAAATTGTATTAATTTGGAATTATAGTCGGTTGTTTTATTTAACCTGTAACGAGTATAACAAAATTGTATTTTGTTGCGATTTTAGTCGGTTGTTTTATTTAACCTGTAACGAGTATAACAAAATTGTAATTTGTTGCGATTTTAGTCGGTTGTTTTATTTAACCTGTAACGAGTTTAGTGAAATTGTAAATTGTTGCAATTATATACTCGGTTGTTTTATTTAACCTGTATTGAGTATATCAAAACTGTATTTTTTGCGGTTATAATCGGTTGTTTTATTTAACCTGTAACGAGTATAGCAAAAATGCAATTTGTTGCGTTTATAGTCGGTTGTTTTATTTAACTTGTAACGAGTACAGCAAAATTGTATTTTGTTGCGTTTATAGTCGATTGTTTTTTTAACCTCGAGTACAGTTAAATTGTATTTTTTTGGAATTATAGTCAGTTGTTTTATTTAACCTGTAACGAGTATAACAAAATTGTAATTTGTTGCGTTTATAGTCGGTAGTTTTACTTAACTTGTAACGAGTATAGTAAAATTTGTGACGTAAACAAACATTTCGTCCCAAGATTAAAAACTCTTTTAAATTAGATTCTCGTTCGTTTGGTTTCGTTCTTTTTGGCGTGTCATAGGAAAATTTTAAAACGCGGCATCTGACATGTGAAGGTTGATTTTTGAAAAAGAACAGCTGAAATGGTGACCGCACATTTTTTTAGACTGGGAAATATTAGTAAAATTTATTTCTAGTTCATTTTGCAATATATGTTTTGTGCAGTTTTTTAACAAATATCGGAACCCTGCCGAAATTTCAAGGTTCGTTTTTTCTACTTTCGTTTTCATTTTTCCTTTACGATTTGCACTATGCTAAATTGGTATTCTTTTGCATTTTTAGGGTGCACCTTTACCTTTTCCTTTTTACTGGCCATATAACACCAGGAAATCTGTGAAAGACGTATTGGTACCACAGCACAGCAGGCTGGACAATTTACTGTACTAATATTCGCTGAAGCAGCATGTTTGCTTTGCCATCGCCATAAGCAACTTCCATCGAGCCAGCAGTTAAGGGAAGTACATACTCCATTTTCCTTCAGTTTTCCCGGCCAAGAAACCATGGTTTTTTATGAACTTTAATCAGTGTTTAATTTAACTTGTTTTATGTGTGTCTTTTTACATACAATTTAAGATATATCACAAAATAAACAGAAAACGATCTATACCTATGACTCGTCAACTCTAAAATTCTTAAATCTTCAAATATTCAATGTAAGCTCACACTTTTCGTTCTATATTTAGTAATAGGTTCTAAACTTCCTAAATTTGGCCCTGTTTAATTAATTTTGTATTTAAGAAATTTTCATATCATCCTGCGGTCACCAACCTTTTTTTAAACGACTTCAAAAAAGGAGGAAGTTTCTCAATTCAACCGTATATATATATATATATATATATTATGTTTGTTCGCGGATAACTTCGTCGTTTATGAACTGATTTTGATGATTCTTTTTTCGTTGGAAAGTAGATATCCCAAGGGTGGTTCCATGATAAGAAAACCAGGATCTGATGATGGAATCCTAGGGAAATCGAGGGAAACCATCAAATTTTATAGGCAAGTATTACGTGTTTCATACGTTTTGTAAAGCTATTAAAGTATTTGCATTTTGCAGTCATTATCTTATGATGATGAGCTGATAAAGAAAGGTACAACTCATTAACGGGTATGAGTTAGTGGATTATTCTTTAAATATAGATAGATACGTAGGTACGCATAGACCGGTAGTTGTATTCTTTCAGGTTATTCAGATGAGCTGATGATGGAAGATTTAAATCGAAATATATATTTTTTAAAGGCATAATAAACATTCGGTCCGCAAAATAACTACTTGAGCGGCAAGATTTCATGATTGAGCGGCAGAAAAACATGTCTATAAGCAGCAACTCAACACTGTAGGAAGAGTGTGGTACGGGGAGTTCTAAATGGAAGCGGGAGCGAGCGAAGCGAGCTCGGACTTGCGGAGCACCCCGACTCGGATCCGTTAGGTTCGGAGACTGTGCGGGGAGGCGAGCTAAGCTCGCCTCCCCGCACAGTCGTAGTGTTAGGTTTAACATGAGAACACAGAAGTAGGAGCCCTGAAGGGGCTCCGTCGACCACTCAACACTGTAGGAAGAGTGTAGTACGGGGATGTTTAAAATAATTACAGCCATCCAGAATGACATAAATTGCTGATTGATTTTGAAATGTTTGCTGACCATGAGTTGCTGACCAATTAGCTATTTCTGCTGACCGATTAGCTATTTCTGCTGACCGATTATATTTTTCTGCTCACAGAAATAACAATACTATGCTAACCATTTAATTGACACCCATTTAAATCTCATGCTGCTGAGATGATGATGGAAGCCACAGGACTCTGTATCTTTTAATGAAACACATGCATAATGATTTGATGATTCCTATTGGTGAGTAGGTGATTGGGTTTAACGTTGTGAGATAGACAGCATTATCACTAAAAATAAAGGAAATAAAAAAAAAGTTAAAAAAAAATGAAAAACAACTTTAATATGAAATTTACCCAAAAGTATAAAATAACATTAATACACATAAATACACGACATTAACAAACAATAACGAAATCAAAGGTAGGTACGAATTAAATGAAGGCCTAATTTTTTTTGAGGTCGGTGTCAACAAACCATTGAATCTAAAACATTTGATACGTAAGTAGTTGTGTGCGGACACCGAACTCAAAAAATTTAAGTCTCTAATTTAATTCGTACCCACCTTTGCTTTCATTATTGTTCGTTAATGTCGTGTATTTAACTGTATTAATATTATTTTATACTTTTGAGTAAATTACATTTTGAAGTCGTTTTTCAGTTTTTTTAAACTTTGATTTTTCATATATCCAATTATTAACTTTAAATATTTTAAATTATAATTTTATTTTTACCTCTTAAGTTCTTTTCCATTATTCCACCGTTGAACATATATTTCCCTAAATTCTACGTATGATCTAACGGAATTTTAAAGGGTATTTATTCCTATTTTAATCATTTTCGTTACAAATTGTAATTTGTTGCGGTTATAGTCCGTAGTTTTATTTAACTTGTAACGAGTACAGCAAAACTGTTATTTTTTTGCGGTTATAGTCGGTTGTTTTATTTAACCTGTAACGAGTATAGCAAAATTGTAATTTATTGCGGTTATAGTCGGTAGTTTTATTTAACTTGTAACGAGTATAGCCAAATTATAATTTGTTGCGGTTATAGTCGGTAGTTTTATTTAACTTGTAACGAGCATAGTAAAACTGTAATTTTTTGCGGTTAGAGTCGGTAGTTTTATTTAACTTGTAACGAGTATAGCCAAAATGTATTTTGTTGCTATTATAGTCTGTTATTTAACCGGTAACGAGTATAGTAAAATTGAATTTTGTTTCGATTATAATCGGTTGTTTTATTTAACCTATATTGAGTATAGTAAAATTGTAAATTGTTGCGATTATAGTCGGTTGTTCTATTTAACCTTTTACGGGTGTAGCAAAATCGTAGTTTGTTGCGTTTATAGTTGGTTTTTTTATTTAACCGGTAACGAGTATAGCAAAATTGTAATTTGTTGTGAGTATAATCCTTTGTTGTATTTAACCAGTTGAGCGTTGTCATGTTAATTATGTCTTGCCAACACATCTACACAGGTGAGTGAATATAACAGAGTACCTTTACTGAAGAGCTGGACAACATGGAATGCCCACCCACTCCAGACTAAACTCCACAGTTTCATCATCATCATATTATATACGTCCCCACCGAGGGGATCGAGCCTACCCTGAATTCACGCGGGCCCAGTGCGGGTTGGTCGACTTCACACACAACCTCCGAGTTTCATCGCGGGTGTGTGCAGGTTTCCTCACGATGTTTTTCCTTCACCGTAAGAGCGTCTTATAAACGTACATATGAAATCGAAATTCGAAAGTACATTGGTACGTGGCAGGATTCGAACCACGACCGCCCGGACAGAAGGTTGCGGCCCTTGCCATTACGCCATCGATGCTCTACACTAAACTCCACAGTTAACGAGCATAATAATACCAAAGATTTACAATACTTACTGACAGCACCTGTAGTAACTTGTGTAATTAAATTTACTAGCGACATTTTGTGATGAATTTTTACCCGACTGAGCCAGAAAGATGATTGTGTTTTTTCGATTGTATGTATGTACGGATTGTAAGGATCTCTCCTTGCAATCGTCCATTGCTTCTCCTTTGTTTTGTTTGAAATTCTGTCAGAATCTACTGGATGCATTTCTGGTTTAGTCTTGACTCAGTAAAGAGCTTTAGAGAAACTCTTCAGATGCTGCTAAGCAGCAGCTCAATGGATCGCCAAAAGCTAAGTCTTTAATCGCTTTAAAAATCAGCCGGCACAGCTATAAACAGGGTGTAAATTCATTGGTGTAGGACCTGTTAACTGGGGGTTCTACTCATCATACTGAACTACTTTCTCAAGGAACCCATAGTCAGTTCTCGAAAAAAATTTGGACCCCTAGATCTATTTGTATGAAATATTTTTTTTGCGATTTCAGCATAGTCGTAGAACGTAAATTGTTCAGTATGATGAGTATAGAAGCTCCAGTTAACGAGACCTACACATATTTTGTTTTACCCTGTATAAAGAAAAATAAAGAGAAAAGTTAAAAGTAAACGTTATTATATTGTTAAGGGTTTGAACCACCACTGACTACTTACCCCGAGTTCCCTTAGCAAAGTAATGTATATATTAGTACTAACATACAGTATGGACACTCCCTGCCGCTCTCTAGATTGCGACCTCACCCCCTCGTCAACCAGATTGGTTACAATTTGGTTGTCGAACGTATAGGATTTCGTCGCCATTAGGTTTGTTTCGTCATTCCTTTTTTGAAATGTCATTTCTGGCCCGTTGTATGAAGTGTCCAGGAAGTGCCCTTAGGGCCACAACAATATTGTTGGAGGCGCCGCGCCGGGTATGTATATTATGTTTATTTATTGTTTCTTTGGCACGCTCTTTAGCATAAACAGCTTTATAGATTTTGGAATGCGAGATGTTTTTAGATTAGTCTTGATCCCGTGAGTGACATAGGATACATTTGACCCAACCGGTCAAAAAAGAGAGGTTAAGAAGAAACGCGGGCGCCATTTTTTCCATACAAACGTAGTCCCCTGTCTCCTCCTTGGATAATAACAATAGAGCAAAAATGTTTTTTGATGTCTAACATCTTTGCTCTCGCTTTCCTGCAATTTGTGGGAGTGATTTACGGCTGGACCGATTTGGCTAATTTTGGTATTGAATTATTTGTGGAAGTCCAGAGAAGGTTTAAAAGGTGAATAAATATAAAAATGCTCGGAATTAAATAAAAAATAATGAAAAAATAAAAAATCAGTCAAAAAATAATTGGTTTTAGGGTAGGGTAGTGTAGTGTAGGGTAGGGTAGGGTTGGGTAGTGTAGTGTAGGGTTGGGTAGGGTAGTGTAGTATAGTGTAGGGTAGTGTAGTGTAGAGTAGTGTATGTAGGGTAGGTCAGGGTAGTGTAGTGTAGGGTAGGGTAGTGTAGTGTAGGGTAGGGCAGTGTAGTGTAGGGTAGGGTAGGGTAGTGTAGTGTAGTGTAGGGTTGGGTAGGGTAGTGTAGTGTAGTGTAGTGTAGGGTAGGGTAGGGTAGGGTAGTGTAGGGTAGGGTAGGGTAGTTTAGTGTAGGGTAGGATAGTGAAGGGTTGAGTAGTGTAGGGTAGTGTACGGTAGGGTAGTGTAGAGTAGTGTATGTAGGGTAGTGTAGTGTAGGGTAGGGTAGTGTAGGGTAGGGTAGTGTAGGGTAGGGTAGTGTAGGGTAGTGTAGTGTAGGGTAGTGTAGTGTAGGGTAGGGTAGTGTAGAGATGGGTAGTGTAGTGTAGGGTAGGGTAATGTAGTGTAGGTTAGGGCAGTGTAGTGTAGTGTAAGGTGGAACGAAGTTCGCCGGGACAGCTAGTTCTTACTATTTTTGATGATCAAACGAACTACCTATACAGGGTGTAACAAAATTGGTGTAGGTCCCGTTAACTGCAGCTTCTACTTGTAATACTGAACAACTTTTGTTCTACGACTTTGCTGAAAATGCATTTTTTTTTTCTCTTCATACAAATCGATCATCTGATAAGACCAATTTTGTGCATTTTATTATGGAGGGCCCCAAACATTTATTGAGAATTGACTACGGGTTCCTCGTGGAAAGATGTTCTGTATGATGAGTAGAACCCCCAGTTAATGCATCCTATAACATTTTTTTACATCCTGTATAATGTGAAGTTGGATCACAGTTTTATTTGACAATACCCCACCAGGAGTCTGTATTGCCAGGGGTTCGGTGGGTACACAGCGATATTAACCCACTTTTTACAAAAAAAAATATTCGCAAAATTTTGTATTTGAAACGTATAATAACAATAAGAAAAAATCTAATATTTTTTTGGTGGAAAAAAAGTGGTTTTAAAACGACAGTAGTTAAAAGAGGGTTAATTCCTACATATCGTATATCGAAATACAATGAATGAATGAATGGCTCTTTACAGCCCAAGGGTTAAAGTATGAATTTAATTTAATTTAATTTAGTTAATTTTTGGGTACAATAAAGAGTATTTATCTTATCTTATCTTATCTTATGAAGCATGTTGTCTCCTTTGTCTATGGACGAAACATCAACTTCGACGGTTCGAATTAGCATACAAATGAGTGTGCCAAACTGGAGATGTAGGCATCCAAGGACCCTATATCATGGACGGCCCCTATAGAACTGGAATATTTTTAACCCCCGACGCAAAAAGAGCTGTGTTATAAGTTTGACGCCAATGTCTGTGCGTAACTTAATAAAATAAAATAAAAGTTTAAAAAAACTGAAAAACGACTTCAAAATGAAATTTATTCAAAAGTATGAAATAATTTTATTATACTTAAATACACGACATTAACCAACAATAACGAAATCAAAGGTGGGTACGAATTAAATTAGGGGCTTAAATTTTTTTGAGTTCGGTGTCAGCACACTACTAGTTACGTATCAAATGTTTTAGATTCAATGGTTTGCTGACTTCTTCTTCTAAGTCGTAACCCCAGCGATGTCCACGCGAGCGAAGCCGCGGGCAAAAGCTAGTATAACCATAAATAGATTACATTTCAGAGCTTGGTATAATAATGTATGTATTAAAAACTCCTTAGAAAATATTACCTTTTTCTTGGTGCAACCTATGCGCTGCATGCTTCATCAATCTATCTCCTTCTAATACAGGCCACCGTGGTATTTATGTTCCTTTCTTCACAAAGGTGGTCCCCCAAGGTAGAATCTAACCAACTAGTATTTATGTAACGAGGAATAACCTATCTCTTTTAAAATTTTCCTTTCAAAAGTCTAAAAGAAGATTCTATACATTTGGTTGTTAACTTTTTTTATTTGCTAGAAATGTCTAGTTTCTCTGAGTTAGAAATTATAAAAGTGGCAACATAAAAGTGTGCGGTAAAATCAATTTTGCGCACAGTAAACTGGCATATAGAGTCTCACTTTTCGAGCAACTGTTTTGAAAACAAACAAGCGTAAGAACCACTGCATAGAGAAATCTTGTCATTTTAGAACCAAATTGGGTCAACAGGCCAACTTTAATTAAATTACAATCGGATTGAAACAGATTACATCAACTAAATCAAAACTATGATTATATATTATGGAAATTTATGCAGAACCCTTGCGTTTGGCTCTGAATAAGCAATATTTAATATAAACTGTAATAAATCGAACTCATAATAATAGTTCGAACCCTTATAGAATCGCTTTGTTGTCCGTCTGTCAACACCCATTTTCTCAGAATAGGGTAAAAGTAAAAACGTCCACTGCTGGGCAAAGGCCTCCCCTAAGGATTTCCACGACGGCCGGTCCTGCGCTACTCGCATCCACCTTTAAAGGTTAAAGACGCTACACTGAAAGTTGTTGACATATATGTATACCTGGGACAAACAGTCCAGCTACGTAGGTCCAACTTCAAGAAAGAGATCAATCGACGAATCTAACTCGGATGGGCAGCGTTCGGGGGAGCTTATCTGTCTACGAGCTATGTGCCCTGCCCACTGCCACTTCAGTTTAGCGATTCTGTGAGCTATGTCGGTTACTTTAGTTCTCCTGCGGATCTCCTCGTTTCTGATTCGATCACGCAGAGAAACTCCGAGCATAGCACGCTCCATTGCCCTTTGGGTGACCTTGAGCCTTTGTTAACATCGTGAGGAAACCTGCACACGCCTGCGAAGAAACTCGAAGGTTGTGTGTGAAGTCGACCAACCCGCACTGGGCCCGCGTGGTCGACTAAGGCCTAGTCGCCCTGATTCAGGGTAGGCTCGAGCCCCTCGGTGGGGACGTATATGAGCTGCAATGATGAGCCTTCTTATGAGGCCCAGAGTAAGCGACCATGTCTCAGTTCCGTAAGACTGAATAAATAGAGTTTAAAAAAACTAAAAAACACGCTTGTAAAGTACATCAGACTAAAAAGTAGAAAATAATAATTAACAAAAAATACTAGTATTAATTGTGAAAAAGCGTGGGGCGCTCTGTGCCATATTTTTCGTCTATCGAGCAACCCACACTTTTTCACAATAATACTAGTATTTCTTGTTAATTATTATTTTATACTTTTTAGTCTGATGTACTTTAAAATCGTGTTTTTTAGTTTTTTTTAACTCTATTTATTTTTTATTTTTTAGTTCAAACTTATTAATTTATTATATTGTCGCTGATTTTTGATAAGTCTACAAAGTTTGAATGAAACCTGTCCGTTTAAAGTGGGTCAAAATCGAGTCCAAAGGAGTCGGTTACATACAAACATACAGGTGAAGCTAATAAAAGCGTGATAAAAAATACGTCAATCCGTTGATCCGCAGCGACGCCGACGTGCGTCAGCCGGGAAATCAGTTTTCCCTAGATCCCCCGGGAACTGTCTCAGGTTTATACTAATTAGTAGTCTATGTCATTTCCCACCTTCTTAACCATATCTGAGCTAAAAATTACAACAAACCGTTGCTCCATGGGGATGTTGAAAAAACCAACCAAAAAATCTCTGTTTTTGACGTGATAACGTCTTATAATTCGATGGAGCCGGCTGCACGCACGAAAAAATGCGTCGTTACCATGCGTCGTTACCTCGCTCTGAGGCGTTCCGTCGTTACCTCGCTCTGAGGCGTTCCGTCGTTACCTCGCTCTGAGGCGTTCCGTTTTCGATATTATGAAACCATTCCATCAGTATTTTCTTATGACGTTGTCACGTTCAACTATCGTCAGTAAACCGACTTTACAGACAACAAGATGGTATTAGCTAGCCAGGCGGGCTTAGAAAATGCACTTCCACCAACAAAACCGATTTATACAAAGTTAGACTCCGCAGGGGATCGAACCCGCGACCTCCTGATGTAAAGCTTATGGATTTAACCATTACGCCACGGAGGCTGCAGAAGCCTCAGATAACGGGTCATACTGTATGACTCATACAACAATTTTGATACTCTCTGTAAACATAACTATCCTATATTAGGAACGATGCAGTTTATTAAACTTTTTTATGTTTGTTCGCGGATAACTTCGTCGTTTATGAACCGAATTTGATAATAGCTTGACATACTGGAGCTTTAATTAAACCCAAAAAATATAATTTAAACTGTTTAATTGCAAAAAGGTACAGAGCAACGTCTTGATTGATGGTTCGTAAAAATGCAAGTACCGACACACACAGTAAAAATAGAAACGCCTAATCAGAGTGGGTAACTTAGCAAATATTGTCAGAATTGCTAATGTAAAATAAGTAGGCACAGTGAGTCGCAGTCGAAGCGTAGACATCTTCCCCCCCCGTTGAAAGGTGCCTTTCAACCTTGACAATCTTCAGACGTCAAAAGGGGACACAGACGAACGAGTGGTCTTCGAACGCAGCCTTTGGGTGTATTTATGTCAGCTACTCTTGACAATCCATCTGGTCCAGGAAATAGGCGCGCCACTCTTCCAAGGCGCCAGCATAATGGAGGTAAGTTATCCTCTTGAAGCAGCACAAGGTCACCCACACTCAGCTTATCAGTGTTGGTACGCCACTTGGTTCTTTGCTGTAACTCAGCCAAATATTCCTTCTGCCACCTTTGCCAAAAATGCTGACGGATCTTTTCCACACGAGCGTAGCGCTGCAGCCGATTTTCGTTGCAGTTCTTAAGATTTGGGGTTGGTAATGCAGTCAGTGGTCTTCCGATCAGGAAGTGACCTGGAGAGAGTGGAAGGAAGTCGTCTGGAGAGGAAGAGAGTGGATATAAAGGTCGGCTGTTCAAAATAGCTTCCACTTGGGCGAATAAAGAAGTTATCTCTTCAAAATTTAAGTGACTGTTCCCGATAACGCGTCGCAAGTGATATTTAGCGGACTTTACACCGGATTCCCAAATACCACCGAAGTGAGGAGCATAAGTAGGTATGAAGACAAACTTAATTCCTTGCTGGCTTGCAAAATCAGTTAAAGGCTCTTTATTCGCATTTAAGAAAATACCTACTTCTTTTGCTGCTGCCACAAAGTTACGCCCGTTGTCACAAAATATTTCCGCTGGCTTTCCTCTTCGCGCAACGAAACGACGGAGTGTTAATATAAAAGCGTCTTTCGATAGATCGCTAACTGCTTCTAAATGTATGCATTTATAGCGTAAACAAACAAACAAACACATATAACACTTAATTAATTTACTACCGCGCCCTTTACGGTTAAGTATGTGAAACGGACCGGCGAAATCAACTCCCACAGAAATAAATGGATAATCTGCAGTTATCCTTTGTGATGGAAGATCACCCATTTTTGGACACAGTGTACGCCCTCTATAACGCCTACAAGTTATGCATTTGCTGGCAGTGCGGCGAGCTAGATGTCTGCCATTCACGGGCCATACCGTCTCTCTAACCGTTGCTAATAATAATTGAGGGCCGGCATGCATATTCAATCTATGCTCTCGCTCAAATAATAATTTAGTCAAATAATGTGACGAGTGAAGCAATATCGGATGTTTTTTGTCAAAAGAATATTTAGACGCATGAATACGGCCACCGACTCTAATTAAATTTTGCCTGTCCATAAATGGTGACAAAGGCAAGATCTTGGACTTGGAATGCAGCACCTTGTTTTTTAATAGCATCTCATACTCAATCGGAAACGATTGTCTTTGTGCCATAGCACATAATAAATGGAAAGCCTCATTCAACTCGTCAGTAGACAAACTACCTAGACGTCTATTATTTGGGTTTTTAGTATTGTATAGGAATCTTAATATATAGGCAAAAGATCTCTGCAATTTATTTAGCGTGGAATAATTCTCAAATTTAATTAAAGTTTCAAATACTACACCCACGTTTGATTTTATTTCCGGTAAATTTTCAATAGTTTTAATGTTTAAAGTAGGCCACTCGATTTCCTTTTGTAATAAAAACTCTGGGCCTGACCACCATAGTTGTGACGCAACGAGCTTATCACCGTCAATGCCGCGAGATATCAGATCAGCTGGGTTAGCTGCGGTAGGTACATATCACCATGATGTTTTATCTGTTGTCTCAGTTATTTCATTTATACGGTTAGCCACGAAAGTGTTTAATTTGGTAATATCGCATTTTAGCCAACTCAACACAATACTCGAGTCGCACCAGTGAATTAGTTTTTGGGGTTTGTATCTTATAGAATCTAGGACCGCTTTACATAGTTTTGAGGCAAGCAAAGCAGCGCACAACTCGAGACGCGGCATGGTGGTAGGCTTAAGCGGGGATACCTTAGACTTAGAGCATAATAACCTGACCGTTATGTCATCATTTAAATGTATTGACCTCATATATATACACGCTCCGTAAGCATTCTGAGATGCATCACTGAAGGAATGAAGTTCTACCTGATTAGGGTTGTCACATAAGACTAATCTAGGTATCTTCAAATTAGCTATGTATTGTATTTTCGATAAAAATTTGTGCCAAAATTCTTTTATTTCCCGTGGTGCTGGCTCATCCCAGTCGAGATTTTGTTGCCAAAGCCTTTGTAAAATCATTTTTGATTGTATGACACAGGGACTCAGTAATCCGAGAGGGTCGAAAATTTTGAAAGTATTGGACATAATCGATCTTTTAGTCACTTTGTTTTCATCTGAAAATTCCTTTGTAGGAAAATGAAAACAATCATTAGTTGGGTTCCACCCTAATCCCAATGTCATAGATGATTCGCTGATGGCCAAATTTTCACATGTATTTATTTCGGAATTTTGAAAAATAGTCAGTAAATTACTTTTGTACTTTCTTAAATTGAAACAGCCTGACCGTAATGCATTTGAAACCGACCTTTGTATGTAGCATAATTGATCTTCATCATCAGCGCCCGTAATGAGGTCATCGACCAGGAAATCTTTTTGAATGATATTTTTTATCATTTCGTCTTCTTGCTCCTCTCCTAGCTGCCATAAACAGCGCGTACTTAAATAGCTTGCACTTGCGGTTCCGTAAGTGAGAGTATTTAGCTTTAGCGTTTTGATGGGCTTAGACTCATCTTCTCTCCATAAAATGAGTTGCAGGTTGCGATCTTCGGGACAAACCTGAACCTGGCGGTACATTTTTTCAATGTCACCAGTCAGTAAATACTTGTACTGTCGTGCCCTAATTAAAATGGAGAAAAGAGAATCCTGAATATTTGGACCCACCATTAGGATGTCATTTAGCGAGTGGCCAGAGGAAGAAGGAGCAGATCCATCGAACACTACCCTGGTTTTTGTCGATTCACTTTCAGTTTTGATTACGGCGTGATGGCATAAAAAATATGAATTTTCAGGTATCCTTTTGTCGGACTCTGAAAGGTGATTAAGGGATTCATACTCATTAATGAAATTTCTGTATTCTTCCTTAAGCACTGAATTTTTATAAAATCTCTTTTCTAGATTTAGTAAACGCCTTTTAGCTAATCTGTAGGTATCACCTAAACAGTCAGGAGAATCTATTAATGGCAATTTTACGCAAAATCTACCATCCTCTTGTCTTATAGTGTTAGCTAAGAAATGCCTTTCGCAAACATTATGCCTTTCACTAACTATTTGTCTATTTGGAACGTCTTCCAGTTCCCAAAATTTAGGTAACATGTTTTGAATATTATCTTTAGAGGACTCCGTTATTATAGCATGATTGCATTGAATATCTTTTGTTGATTTTCTCTTTATTGAATTGATAGGACCAGAAACTATCCAGCCTAATTTTGAACTTCTCAATTTGGGATTATTAGAGCCTAGTGATTTCTGTTCACTGCCTAAAATGTCCCAAAAAATATCAGCTCCAATCAGCACATCGATAGGGGCTGGTTGATGAAACTTTGGGTCTGCTAACATTATGTCTTTTGGCAATTGTAGATTTTGTATGTTAACTGGAGCTTTAGGTAACTCACTGGTTAACTGATTCAATTCGGTTTGTTATACACTACGATTGACCTATAATAAGGGCTGGTTTTGTAGATTTCCAATATTGGTGTAGGCTGTACTAACAGGTGATGTCGACGCGAACTACTACAGTATTCATATTTGCTTAAATTTTTATGGACATAGTTAGCGATTTCAAGTATATATATACAAGGGAGCGGGAGGATATTTTCACTTTCAAAAAACGGGCGACAAGAGACTCTTGGTTTTATATTTAGGAGTATACGTAGACATTTCTTTTGTAAAACGAAGACGCCATCAGCATGTGCGCTGTGCCCCCACATGATAACGCCGTATCGCAGCCAAGCGTGTGCGTACGCGAAATAGGCAGCCCGGGCTGACTCGTAGTGAGTATTTCTTTTTAGAACGGATAGTGCGTAGGTGAATTGGGACAATTTGGTTTTTAGTTTTTCTGTATGCGTGTTCCAGTCCAAATGTGAATCTATTGTTACCCCTAACAGTGTGAATGCGCTTTCCTCGGAAATATTCAAATTATTAGATAACGGTATGAGATTAAGTTTTCTTTTCTGGTAGGGTTTAAATTGAATTAGTTTCGTTTTATTTGAGTTAATTTCGAGATTATGGTCGGATAGCCATGATTTAACTATTTGGAATGTTGAGCTCACGCGATTTAAACTTTCTGCCTTTCCGTCACATCCAAACAATAATGAAACATCTTCTGCAAACATTATACAGTGTGATTGTAATACATCTGGCAAGTCGTTAATATATATTATGAATAGGACACATCCGATTACGCTGCCCTGGGGGATAGAACAATTTACTACGCGTGTTTCCGAGCGGACTCGGCCTATTTCTCGACTTTGCTGGTTGAAGAAGTCTACCTCCACGATTAGTTGCCTATCCGAAAGGTATGACTTTAGCCAGTTATGTGATTTTCCGCGAATACCTATTCCATACAATTTATTAAGGAGGATGTTATGCCGAACTTTATCATAGGCTTTGGTCATATCTAATAATATTCCAATACCGTACATTTTTTCCCGGATGAAGTTATAAGCCTCCTGTATGTATTCGTAAACTGCATTTGAGGTGGACTTGTTTTTGAGAAAACCGAACTGATTTTTATTGAGTAGGTCGTATTTTTCTAAAAACTCATAGATACGATTTGCCATAGCTTTTTCGAATATTTTTGAAACAATAGGGAGCAGGGCGATCGGTCTGTACTGATTAACATCTTCTGATTTGCCGCCTTTTTTAATAATCGGTCTTACTATAGCTATTTTTAGCCTATCTGGAAAGCGCTCGTCATCGAATGATTGGTTGATAAGCATAGTTATTGGCGAGGTTAGTTCTTCCTTACAACTTTTTAACAGAACCGGGGGAATTTCATCAATGCCGTAGCTATACTTATTTTGCAAGCCTTGAATTATAGTAGATACTTCTTGCTCAGTCACTGGCTGTAGGTACAGCGAGTTAACAGCTGTACGTGACGGTGGCCGGCCGGCCGGCTGGGTACCTGCATCACTACTCGATGTGCATGTGATATTGCCTATGGATATAAAAAAGTCGTTGAAAGTATTTGCTACGGATGTCGGACATTCGATTGTTTTGTTCGATGATTTTAATGTTATATTTATTTACTTTATTACTTTTGTTGCATTTCTTAGTTACTTGGTTGATTATGCGCCACATTGTTTTTGTTTTATTTTTTGCATTTTTCATAGTGTTTATGTAAATCATTTTTTTTGATAATTTTACACACTTTTTCAATATATTTCTAAAATTTTTAAAGTGTAGATTTAGTATTTTATTTTTGCTTTGGTTAACTAGTATTTTTAATAACCTTTTGTGTCGGCATGATTTCTTGAGACCTGCGGTGAGCCATGTCTTTTCTTGTATTTTTATTTTTACGCGTTGTTTAGGTATTCGTAAATTTAGAAGGTTAATTAATATATTTTCAAAAGCATTATAGTTTTCATTTATTGTAGCTTGTTTTAATAAAACTTTGGCCCACTCTACTCTTCCTAACTCAATTTTAAATAAAGATATGTTTTGTGACGAGAAGCATCTTTGAAACGCAAACTTTTTTTTATTGTTTATTCTTGGTTCTTTATATGTAAATTCATATAAAATACCTCTATGGTCCGATATTCCGTGTTCGTTTACTGACATGGAAAAGTCTTTATTATTTGTAAAAAGTAGATCAATACACGTCGAGCTGGTGCTTGTTACTCTGGTTGGTGTTTTGTTAAAAGGGCGCAAATTACACTCCAATAGCATGTTACATAATTTTCGATAGCTAGGCGGGTTTACCAACGCATTTATGTTGAAATCGCCCCCAATTATGACATGTTTATTAGTACAAGTTTTGTTAATAATTTCAATTAAATTTTCGATAAATTGGAAGAATATTTCTATCTTATGGTCTTTCCTATATAAATTAATTAAAATAATATTTTCTTTTGGTAATTCGACTGAGCAGCATTCTATAACATATTCTATCGATATTTCTTTGAAATCAGTCCTTTCTTTGTATTCCACGTCGTAGTCGTCCCTCAGTAGGATCACCGTGCCTCCTCCCATGCGCTCGCGCCGGTTGTAAGATGCGGCTAGCATGTATCCTTCTATGTTTGTTAATTCCTTATTTTCTTCCTGGAGCCAGGTTTCTGATAAGCATACAGCCTGATATTTTTTTTCGTTTAGAAAACTCTCCATCATATGTGTTTTATTATTCAGGCTCTGGACATTTTGGAAGAAAATATTAAAGTTACTTTCGAAAGGAGTTATGCTGTGGAGGCCTGTTTTGTTCAACTTGAAGTGTTTTACTGATTGTGCTGTTCTGCTGTTGTTCCGCTTGGTTCTTGTTTGTGTTTGTCCTTTGTTGTGCAGCGTCCCTATAGTTTGTGTATAGCTTGCCCTCAATGTAAAGTTTGTTGTCGCGTATTACCGCATATTTCCCGTTATCGCGTTCCCTTTGTAGTATTTCTCTTAGTTTTTTTCGTTCCTGTAGTGACTGGTCGTCTAAGGCTTCTGAAATGGCTAGGCCTGATCCTCTAAAGTATTTTTTATGTTGCAAAATATAATTTGTCATTCTCTTGCTAAAAAGCTCCACTACGAGAGGTCTTCTATTCCCTTTTTTCCCTAGGCGCCTTATATCTTCTATGTATCCTACTAGGTTTAAGTTGAGTATGTCCTGGAAGGCTGAAATGACTCGGTTTTGTAGATCATACTCTGTATTCCAGTTATCTTCCTCTAGACCATAAATAACTATTTTCTTAGATAAGTCACAATCACATTTTGATTTCCATGTGTCATTTTGTTTGTAGGTGGTATTTGTTAGTTTTTGCTCTAGGTCTCTTATTTCTTTTCGCAGGTCGATATTTTCTGCTTCTAATTTTTTTATCTTTTGTTAAAGCTTCTTGAAATTTACGTTGTTCTTCACTCATAGCTTCAGTATAGGTAGTAATTTCGGATTTTAGTTTAGTTATTGCGGTAAATATTTCGTTTCGTAGAGTAATTTCCATTTTAGACATTTCTGATAGAATTGATTTAGTGTTACTGTTTAATTTTGTATCTAGTAGGTTGGCTATTTGTTCCAGTGTTATTTCATTGGATTTTAAATGAAGAGTGTTACTAGACGTGTTTTCGATTTCATTTATAGTATCGCCTAAGATATCTTTCCCTACATTTACCAGTTCGCTAACGGAAATTTCTGGCGTGCAAGTAGCATCGAGAGTATTTTCCAAGTTCTTATCCAAAGTTTGGATTTGCAGCAGTGAACGGACTGGGGTGCCGTCTTTTTTTGCGGGTCTTTTAGTTAACATAACGCATTCTGGGCACACCCAAAACCGTTCAAGCTCTAATTTTTGGGTAACCATTTGTGTCTTAGCTATATTGACACATTTACTGTGGTATTTGCCTTTACATTGGGTACATTCAAGTAGTTCAAGGACAGCAATATGTTGATTACACGCCAAACAAGATCTCATCGTGATTATCCTTTATTTATAATTCGTACAAAAGTGGGTAGATATATGTATTTACTTACGAGCGCTCGATCCGAAGCGAGTTATATGTTTGTATCAGCTGGTGGCTGGCAGTGTTCGATGACTCACGCACGTTTACAAGTACCGGCCTGGCGGCCGCTGCTTGTTTTTGACTAACGGCGAATTCGTTATTTATTTTCGTGTTTGCGGCTCTTGTGTTTTTGTATTTTTGATAATTCCTTCACAGCTTTGTTGCACGTCACTTGATATTTGGAAGTCCATTCTTCCTAATGCTTTCCCGGCTTCCCTGACTCGTACTCATTACGATACTTTTGTATTAAAATCTATACGAATTTGTCAGACCTACACCACTCTCAAACTACACTGATTTACTATGGATTCACTGATTAGCTAGCAAAATAGATAATTTGTTATCTTGCTAGCTATTCATTATCACTATCTCAAAACTGAAAGACTGAAAGAAGTTGAAACCAAATTGAAATTGTAATATTACAATTGTAAACATTGGATTTAATTTTTAGAAAAAAGTTAAAAGAACGGAACAGGTAACGCTTAATGTACTGACAGCAAATTTTGTAACAAAATCGCTTGACATTCTAAGATAAAAAACTATAATAATAGTACTAACGTACTTTCGTTGTTATCTACGCAACCTTTACAGAACTGTTATATTCGTTATGAAATCACCAAGCAGAAATATTATTTACAAAAGTTTATTTTTATTTTATGACTCGTCATTGTGTAAACTGCATCTATTAAAAATCACTGCTGTATAAAATATCGTTTTACTATATAGTTCGAGACATTTTTCCATATTTGAAACACACAAATCTTTTGTATATTGTACAAAGGCCTCTCTCAAGGATTTCCACAACGAACGGTCCTACGCTACTCGTATCCAGCGACCTTCACCAGGTTGTCGCTCCACCGAGTGGGAAACCTGCCTACGCCACGACTTCCAGTGCGTAGTCGCCACTGGAGAACTTTGCCTCCCCAATGGTCATATTCTCTACGACAGGGTTTCTCAAACTATGGGTCGCAAGCGAATATTGAGTGGGCCCTGCCTGTTAAAAGTCCTCATACCATTGGCGAAAACTTAGTACTTATTACCATCGATTAAAGATGCTATTGGAGCGATTTTTGGAGAAAAAGAAGTAAGTTTTGATGTAGTTTTTAATTAAGTAATAAAAAATTGTATTAAAACTTTGTCATTTGAAGAGTCCTCTTTTCATATTGGTAACGGTTAAATTTCCTGGAGGTGGGTCCCGAGTTTGTAAACTTGTATTAGATGGGTGGTAGCCCAGACAACTTTGGGAACCACTGCTCTAAGAGCTATGAGCCCCGCCCACTGCCACTTCATCATCATCATCATATCTGCCACTTAAGTTTTAGATTCTGTGAGCTATGTCGGTTACCGCTTGGTTCTCCTACGGATCTCATTTCTGATTAGATCATGTAGGTGAACTCCGAGCATAACAGACGAGCTAATCAATATATAAGGTCTAACAAAATTAGCTGAAACTATTTTAAGGGCAAGTTCAGTAAACGAAACTGAACAACTTTTTCTTCAGTGACCATACCGAATTCTAAAAAAAAATTGCCACATTCCATTATTGCCCACTATAATATTCTCGTGTTGTAGTACGGTCCTTTCTTTTCGCTGGATTCGTGCCTTGCCGCAACGAAACTGCGCTGTGCCTGGCCGTTGACCTTTGGTAGTTCTCTCAATCAATTCTTATTTAAAAACTAATATTACCTATTTAAAACCTTATAGTTCCCCTTTTAGATGTAGGTAGTAAAATACAACCCAACAGGTATTTACACTTTTCGAAAAATAAGAAATTGAGCGGCTTCTTTGAAGCTTTGAGGCCATTGAACTATTTTGCTGCTCGCTCGTAGGTACATTTCGCCTACAAACAAGTGCGATGCGTGCGCGAAAAAAATATCTCAGTTACTCTCGCGCACTCTTTGAGTTACGTTCTCAAAACCTAACCTACAGATTGTGACCTAAGTGCCTAAGTTAAGTGTTTTATTGTGAAAATGCCATGTACAACAATATTTGGACATGGCGGTGTGATATGAAGTTTGTAACCACAACCTAATAGACACCAGGAACATGTTTCAAGATTTTCCGAGCATTTCCCCGAGCATTTCCCCGAGCATTTCGCCGAACATTTCGCCAAACATTTCCCCGAGCATTTCCCCGAGCATTTCGCCGAACATTTCGCCGAACATTTCGCCGTACATTTCGCCGAACATTTCGCCGAACATTTCGCCGAACATTTCGCCGAACATTTCGCCGAGCATTTCGCCGAGCATTTCCCCGAGTATTTCCCCGAGCCTTTCGCCGAGCATTTCGCCGAGCTTTTCGCCAAGCATTTCACCGAGCATTTCGCCGAGCATTTCGCCGAACATTTCGCCGAACATTTCGCCGAACGTTTCGCCGAACATTTCGCCGAACGTTTCGCCGAACATTTCGCCGAACATTTCGCCGAACATTTCCCCGAACATTTCCCTGAACATTTCCCCCGAACATTTCCCCGAACATTTCCCCGAACATTTACTTGTCTTTTCTTGTCTTGTCTTGTCTTGTCTTGTCTTGTCTTGTCTTGTTTTGTCTTGTCTTGTCTTGTCTTGTAGGTGTCATTTCAGAGTACATTTTGAAACGCTAACTATCGTTTCGAGCCGATCTCTTTTGTCGCGTTTCATAATTAAATTCTTTTTTGATGTCGTTGCTCTATGGTATTTGAATTTGAAAATAGTTGTTATTTTTTGACAAGAAAAACAAAAGGTTGACCGTGATCCCGTCTACAGATGCGAATTTAAATTTTTTTTGATAAATTGTTTTATAAGTCGTTATTGAGGCCCACAATTTTATTCTGTGGTAAGTAATTTGTATAAGGAAACCGCTTTGCGTGTATTTTTGGTTCTGCGGCGAATTACATTGATATATCTCCGTAGGGTTTCATCCAGCCCCTACGAGGTTGACGTCCCCGAAGTTTTACAATAAAGGATTAATCCCGGGTTGGAGCAGTGCCGATCACCAGCCACTCCTTTCTACTGCCCGCCTAGCTGCTCGCCATAAGGGAAGTGAATTTATTTTATCTTTTATCCCGAGCGACTCTCTGTCTCTCTGACCTTTCCGCCGACCTAGAAGATTTCCTGTTTCCAGTTTCTGACCATTAGTTATTTATTTTAAATTTTAAAAGTGTTTTGTATCTGATACATATTTTGTTAAAAAGATAGGGTAATTCAGATCAAACTGAAATTTTAAACTTAGTAACTTATTTAAGTACCAAAGGGACGGTGACGATCGTTGCCTGCCGGCATACTATAAAATAACCATTTTATATACAGATAAAATTGTAACCTTAAATTTATTTCCGTAAATTCTCCATAAATATATTAGGTCATTGTTTTTTAATTGTCTACACGGTCAACCATTGTATATTGTTCATATTGTTGGTCATATTGTTTATTGTTCCTTCTTTTTAGGAAAAAATCATAAAATATATTTATTCTAATTTACCCCATAATATTTTTTTCTTCAAACTCCATTTAGGCCTGAACCTCTAAATCGTACGTATCGTATGTGGCAAATTCCGTGAGGGTTTTTATCCCCAGTTCCCTTTATTTTTGTCACATATTTATGGCGCCCGAACTAATGTTTTATCCCCTTTTCTGCCTTTAATCTTTCCCTAACGAACCCGTTTTTTTGTCGTTCGTGGGTGTATCCGTTTTCCGGATATTATGGTTCAAGTTTTAATACCTCAAGACCCTTACTTAATTTAATCGTGCAGTTTTCTTTGAAACATAAGGTTTTTTTGTTTGTATGCACGGTATTTTTTTGCTTCTCTTCACACGGGTCGTTTTTTCCCGGCTTAATGGCATTATACCTCTTTCGGATAATTGCTTACGTGTTGTTGAGTTGTTTTTGCCTGAGTATTCCCTTACGATTCCAAGAAAATTTTTAATTTAAGTAGTCAATGGCCAGACTCTAGATTTCTTTCAATCGAAAGTCGGGACAGACTTACTTTTATTGCACGATTATTTAACGTTGTTTTAAGGGAAAAATCTTTAAGGGTTACTGTTTGGAATATTTTTACGCGTTGCTTTGCGAGGTACTCCTTAAATTTTTGGCGTACCCTGTTCACTTTTATGTGACAACGTTTCTGTATTCCGCAGTATTGTTTAGATTTCTTGAGGTCTTATAACAATTTTCCATTTTTCAAATTTCTTTCATTAATCTTGCCCTTGTCTTACCTCAAATGGCCTATTTTTCGGTAGTGTTGTCCCTTTAGACTCTTGCGTATCGCGTTTCAGACTTCCGGTGTTAATTTTATCCGTGAGTCGGATTTTCACGCATCCGCCTTTACCGCTTTTGTCCACGTTTTCGCTGGCGTAACCGACTATGTTTCGCAAGTTTTTTCAGTTTTTGATAACCCTACTGGTCTTTAATGTTTTACTAGTTCTGGGGTTTTTTCCCTCGAGATGTGTTAAGCTTGACAGCCCTACTTGCCTATTGTGCGGACTTGCGGAGTGCTCCTTTTTTCCTTCTTCGTTCTCTCTTTATACTATCTAGTTTTAATTAGTTGTTTAGTTATGCTCTTTCGGCATTAGTTGACTATTTTAGGCTGTGCATAGCGATCCCTTAACACTAGTGTGTTATTGGGGTTATTAAGTTGGTTCACTTTTAGATGGAGTTTTTGCTGTTTGTATGTGTACGTTCGTGTATAAATGTCAACTTCTACCAGCTTCAAGTAAACGTTCGTAGTTAACTAGTTACTTAGAGAGTTTTTATTTTTTTCTTCTTCAGGGCTGTCCAACGTCCATAGGGTTGTCCAAATTTCAAAATTTTTTGGACTTCTCGCCTTTTTTTGTGAGTTTGTGGGTATTTTGAAACGCTAACTATCGTTTCGAGCCGATCTCTTTTGTCGCGTTTCATAATTAAATTCTTTTTTGATGTCGTTGCTCTATGGTATTTGAATTTGAAAATAGTTGTTATTTTTTGACAAGAAAAACAAAAGGTTGACCGTGATCCCGTCTACAGATGCGAATTTAAATTTTTTTTGATAAATTGTTTTATAAGTCGTTATTGAGGCCCACAATTTTATTCTGTGGTAAGTAATTTGTATAAGGAAACCGCTTTGCGTGTATTTTTGGTTCTGCGGCGAATTACATTGATATATCTCCGTAGGGTTTCATCCAGCCCCTACGAGGTTGACGTCCCCGAAGTTTTACAATAAAGGATTAATCCCGGGTTGGAGCAGTGCCGATCACCAGCCACTCCTTTCTACTGCCCGCCTAGCTGCTCGCCATAAGGGAAGTGAATTTATTTTATCTTTTATCCCGAGCGACTCTCTGACTCTCTGACCTTTCCGCCGACCTAGAAGATTTCCTGTTTCCAGTTTCTGACCATTAGTTATTTATTTTAAATTTTAAAAGTGTTTTGTATCTGATACATATTTTGTTAAAAAGATAGGGTAATTCAGATCAAACTGAAATTTTAAACTTAGTAACTTATTTAAGTACCAAAGGGACGGTGACGATCGTTGCCTGCCGGCATACTATAAAATAACCATTTTATATACAGATAAAATTGTAACCTTAAATTTATTTCCGTAAATTCTCCATAAATATATTAGGTCATTGTTTTTTAATTGTCTACACGGTCAACCATTGTATATTGTTCATATTGTTGGTCATATTGTTTATTGTTCCTTCTTTTTAGGAAAAAATCATAAAATATATTTATTCTAATTTACCCCATAATATTTTTTTCTTCAAACTCCATTTAGGCCTGAACCTCTAAATCGTACGTATCGTATGTGGCAAATTCCGTGAGGGTTTTTATCCCCAGTTCCCTTTATTTTTGTCACACTAGGTTTTAACATGTTTTACAGCAGTAGACCACCAGGAGCGCTGCAGCAGCCAGGATGGTTGGCGCCTGAGTTCGTGAAGAATTTAAATAATCTACGACATACGGACAACAAAACCTGTAAGAGTAAGTAGGAAGGAAGGGAGGAATGGTTTTGCTGCAGTTATACTGATCCACAAAAGTGGCTCAAAGAATACCCCGAACATTTCTCCGAACATTTCTCCGAACATTTCCCCGAACATTTCCCCGAGCATTTCCCCGAGCATTTCCCCGAACATTTCCCCGAGCCTTTCCCCGAGCATTTCGCCGAGCCTTTCGCCGAGCCTTTCGCTGAGCCTTTCGCCGAGCCTTTCGCCGAGCCTTTCGCCGAGCCTTTCGCCGAGCCTTTCGCCGAGCATTTCGCCGAGCATTTCGCCGAACATTTCGCCGAGCATTTCGCCGAGCATTTCGCCGAGCATTTCGCCGAGCATTTCGCCGAGCATTTCGCCGAGCATTTCGCCTAGCATTTCAGTTATTATATTGGGCACTTCATGGTTTCGTAAGATTTTTGTAATTGTGAAAGTAATCCGTTATGCCAGTAATTTCTAGTACCAATTTCAGTGATGCATATTTTTACTTTATTTGTTTTGAGCAATGTACCCGCATCCAATGGCATTTGGTATGGCATTAAATTATGTAATATTTTTAATAGTTCACATAAAGCCATATGGGAAATATTGAATTTCACTGCCCAGTCTCTGATATCATGACGAATATGGACTTTCTTCAAGCTATCAACTTTCTTCAACCCTTCATTTATAATGTCTATATCACTATCACTATCGCTACAATAATATTCTTCCTCACTGCTTTCCTGACCATTGTCATGTTCTATAAAATGATCATCTACGGAACCACAGGCTGATTCATTGGTTTAGCTTGGTCATTTCGTAGTATTATAGGCGTAGAAGTGGTGGGTGTAATGCTTATAGCCATGTTTTCGTATTTTTTTTCAAATTATATTCTATAACCACCACTCTACTTAAACTTCCAGTCTTTTGAATTCATTTTTTAAAAGCAAACTTTTAAAACTGTAATTGATCCATGTAACAATCTGCAGCACTTTCAAAATGGCGAATCTTGTTATGTAAAACATTTTAAAATAACCATAAAGAGAATAATGATTTTATAATTACTATATAAGTGAATATGACTTGCTTTAATTCTTGTAAAGACCATATACAATGTTATAAATCGTTTGTTGGATAGCCATCTTATAAAATACTCCTATAAGTAAAAAAGCATCTTAGTTATCTTATGCATTACTTTTATAAGAATAATTGGTCATATTTAAAGCCTTTATACGGTTTTGAATATTATACGGCTAAAGAGCAATGTAAATAGCCTCTATAAGAATAACACATTTTGAACCCTTATTGTAGCCATATTCATTGGATTTATTAACGTTTACCCAGCCAAATTATAAGAATAAAGGTAATTTAAACCAAATCTTCTTATAATGTACCATTATAAGGTACATTGACATATTGATTGCTCTTTTAAAACAACTATAAGAGTTTAGACCTTATAGATTTAATTTTATAAGCTTAGTTTGTTTGTTGGGTACGGACTCATACAAACGCTCATACAAAAACTCATGCTAACACCTCGGATACTGCATACAAATGGTCGTGAAATAACATTTCTAAAAACAAATGACGGAGCAAACAAAATCACGGTGAAATCCCACACGTTCGAGAACCAAACTGTAACCAATCTGTATCAATCTGGGTGACGAGGGGGTGAGGTCACAATCTAGAGAGCGGCAGGGAGTGTCCATACTGTATGTTAATACTAACATACGAGTATATATACTTTGCCGTAAGAGCGTCGGATAAACGTACATATAAAAACAAAATTGGAAACACATAGGTACGTGGCAGGATTCGAATCTTAGCCTCCCGGACAGGAGGTAGAGACCGTAAAGTAACTAATATCTCATTGGTGCCGTAACCGTTACGCCACCGATGCTTTATATAAATGTTAAGTTATAATAAAAACAGGGAAAAACTGTTGTTGTAGCTTTAGCTGCTGACTACGCCAGGGCGTGTACATAGCGTGTAGCAAGCAATATTTTGCCGCTTTGTCGCAAAATCTCACCAAGGTACACAGAAATAGCACTCGCAGCTGTCTGTAAGGCATTTGCGCATTTCTATGCTAATTAATAGGCGTCGCAACTAACGCACTAAAAGTAGTGACAAAGACCTGTGACCTGTGTTTCGCATCACTGCTGATACGACGTTTATAATTGTACTTTGCGCAGTGTATATTCATCCTGGAGCAAGTGTTTCAAACATGAGTGTATTGCTGCACCAAGCACTATTTGCGTATGTAAACAACAGGCAGTATGTGCATCCGATCATGCAAGTTAATACCAATGTACCAATAGGGGATCGGACTGCTAGTCATTTGAGTTACTTTTTATGATCTGTCAAAAACTAAATTTTGTTCTAAACATGTTTGAAATACCCACAAGTGACGTCATAGTTTTGTAGCGTCATTGACGAACTTATTTTGTAAATTTCATCAATTAAAAATTAAAGACGTGATGGAAAAACAAAACAAGTAAGGTTTTTTGAAACTTCAAGAGGAGATCAATTTAGGAAATCATATTTCAGAATTTATTTTTGATGCAGTCCGATCCCCTATTCTTCTTTGTGGCAACTTCAACACAAACGTGAAAAATGATGAAGCATACCTCAAATTCATGAAAGATATGTACAATCTCGAATGCGCATCAGATGTTAATAAGTCAACAACGCTGAGAGGAACAACCACCGATTTGACTTTATCGAGGCACATAAAACTTGAAACACTCCCATTCGTTTCCTACTTTTCCTATCATTGTCTTATCCTTAACAGAATAACACAGAATGGAAGAAGTTAAATAGCAAACATGTATAAACGTTATAGTTAAAATAATCTGTTCGTTAAAGTAATAAACATATTTGAATAAGTGAGAGTAGATTTCATTTCACCCCTTCTTTGTATCCATACAAAATAATGATAATTCAATAAAAATGATTCACATTTATTCATAAAAGTATGCAATCATTTCATCAATGTTTTGTTATGACGTTGTCACGTTAAACTATCGTCCGTAAATTGACTTTACAGACAACCAATTTTTGGTTCTTGTTAATTTTCTTATAAAGTACTACACCGATTTATATGGAACCAACTCGAGAGCATGCCGTATCGAATAATAAATAATCATGAAAATCGGTTTACAACCTGCGAAAATATCGCGTAACTAACATACAAAAAAACATACAGTCAAATTAAAAGTGCTCGGCTTTTTGTATATGAAAAAATGCATTATGGAGTCCCAATAACTCACGAACCATGAATGACAGCCTGATAACAGCTGGCCGATAACTCTTATTTAATTTATTTAGTTCATTTTATTTATTACGGAAAATCAACAGCCCTTAAAGTAATATTAAAAATCGGCCAAGTGCGACTCGGGGTCACACAAACATGGTTCCGCAGCAAAACTTTAACTTCCAACAGTATAAGAGCTCTCACTAAATACATTGCTCTAGGTAAATAGGGGTCTACTTATTCTGGAATATAGAAATTTCATTTTTCCCGTGGGTACGGAAGGACTTTACATTTTCTCATAGATTTTACTGTAATCTATGCATTCAACCGCATACACTGTGATTTTTTCAAGATTTTAGGCCCAGTTAATTCGGATATAAAGTGGCCCCCCATGTTCAAAATTCATTTATTAACGTTACATGTCATTCTTTCTATCACCGATTTACATATGTGTACCGAATTTCAACTTAATCGGTCCAGTAGTTTACGAGAAAATTGCCTATGTCAGACGGACGGACAGACAGACACACGTGTGTACACGAGGTACGAAACCCTAACTACCTTTTAAGATACGGAACCCTAAAAACAGTACAGATTAGGTCTTTACAGATTTTCACGGTACTGTACTGTACGGTACACGGTAATGTAGGTACATTAAACAGAAAAAGTCGTGTTAAAGTAAACAAGATATAAATATTATGGGTTTCGCTGAACTCAATTTTGATAACCGGAAGTCCGTCCCTGTACCGGAACCGGTTTGACTGACGCGGTGGCTCAGTGGTTAGTGCCCTTGACTACTGATCCGAGGGTTGTGGGTTCGATCCCCACCCAGGGCAAGCATTTGTGTGATGAGCAGATTTGTTTGCTCTGTGTCTGGGTGTTAAATATCTATATATGTATGTATTTAAACGTATATAAGTATGTATATCAGTCTCTGGTAACCCATAACACAGGGAATCCTACTTTGGGGCCAGATGACCATGTGTGATTTGTCCCAAAAAAAAAAATGGATGAAAAACGGTTGTCTGTAAAGTCGGTTTACTGACGATAGTTGAACGTGACAACGTCATAAGAAAATACTGATGGAATGGTTTCATAATATCGAAAACGGAACGCCTCACGGAACGCCTCAGAGCGAGGTAACGACGGAACGCCTCAGAGCGAGGTAACGACGGAACGCCTCAGAGCGAGGTAACGACGCATGGTAACGACGCATTTTTTCGTGCGTGCAGCCGGCTCCATCGAATTATAAGACGTTATCACGTCAAACAAGATGGCGGCAATTTCGTAAGTATATAACTTTTTTTTTCAGCTAAACAATGCTACTCACTCTGAGGTGTCGTTTTCAAGGTTTCCGGGACTGCAAGGCTTGAAAATCGTCACAAGAAGTACCACCGGCCACCGAAGGTGAACTTACAGACTCAAAAAGGGTGACAATCGGAACAACATTTCAAATCGATTTTTAACCGCCTGCGTGGCGTAATGGTTAGCCCATTCGGTTCACACCAGGAGGTCGCGGGTTCGATTGCCGGGGTGATCAACGTGTTAGATTCGGTTTGGTTGGTGGTAGGGCATTTTCTAAGTCCGCCTGGCTGGCTACCATCATCTTATCTAACTCTTGCCGCCAAACATCAGTGTTAACAACATTGATGTGTTCCGGCTTGAAGATAAGATAGCCAGTTCACCATTGCGTTAGGGAATCTTGGTAAGCCCGCTTTCATATTCGGCACCATCCAAAAACCAAAATCCGGCCAAGTGCGAGTCGGAATCGCGCACGAAGGGTTCCGCACCATTATCTATAATAAATGACGTATTAAAAAAAAACTACTTACTAGATCTCGTTCAAACCAATTTTCAGTGAAAGTTTGCATGGTAATGTACATCGCATATTTTTTTTAGTTTTATCATTCTCTTATTTTAGAAGTTACACACATTTTACCACTTTGGAAGTGTCTCTCGCGCAAACTATTCAGTTTAGAAAAAATGATATTAGAAACCTCAATATCATTTTTGAAGACCTATCCATCCATAGATACCCCACACGTATGGGTTTGAGGAAAAAAATAATTGAGGTTCAGTTCTAAGTATGGGGAACCCCCGAAATTTATTGTTTTTTTTCTATTTTTGTGTGAAAATCTTAATGCGGTTCACATAATACATCTACTTACCAAATTTCAACAGTACAGTTCTTATAGTTTCGAAAAAAAGTAGCTGTGACATATGGACAGACAGACATGACGAATCCATAAGGGTTCCGTTTTTTGCCATTTGGCTACGGAACCCGGTGAGATGATGCCAGGCTTACCAATCCTTACTAATATTATAAATGTGAAAATGTGTTTGTTTGTTAGTTTGTTTGTTTGTTACCTTTTCACGCTTCAACGCCTTGACCAATCTTTATGAAATTTGGCATGCAGGTAGCCTGTGTCACGGGGAAGGACATAGGCTACTTTTTATCCCGGGAAAATAGCTTAATCTGATGCAGTTCCTGAGGGAACTAAAAAAATACTCGATTGTTGTGATTTTTTGCACAGAGATTGTTGAGTAGGTGGGAAACGATATAATTTACTAATCACCCTTAAAGACAGTTATAAAAACGATGTCCACGCGGACGAAGCCGCGGGAAAAAGCTAGTTGTAAATAATAAAAAAATAAATATTTAAAAATCCGATTATTATTAAAAAAACAGGACATCGTTAAATCAATAAAAATAAAAGAGTGTGTGTTTTTACGAAACCCTGGTAAAAGTGAAACTTATGTTCACATTATAGACATTTACAGAGCACGAAACGATCATGACTGCACTCGTCTTGGAGCTACGGTACAGAGGACGAAACGATCATGTAATAAAAGTTTCACTCCTCTTGGAGCTACGGTACAGAGAACGAAACGATCATGGCTGCTCTCGTCTTGGAGCTACGGTACAGAGGACGAAACGATCATGGCTGCTCTGACGAAAAAGTTTGAGACAGTGTAATAATCTCTTTGCCGTCACGCTACACACAGACGTTGAGACGATTTAATAAAAGTTTCACTTTAAAAATCATCGACCTCCTCCTTTTTATTTACACAATCATTGCTACATGATTGACACATGTTGGTGCATACTTTCTCTGCCCGTCTGTACCTGCACAGGCATGTTGTGCCACATCGACCTTTGCACTTCCACGAGAGGAGTTGTATTGCCCCTTTTCCTTTTTCTCCCCTCCTTCGGGTCCGGACAGAGTATCAGCGCTATGGTTTTAGTAATAAAACCACAAGCACCATGCTAATTTTTGGACCTTATCGGCATAAAATTTCATTTTAGTTTTAAGTCTTTAATCTTTAGCTACAGTTTATTTATAGTACCTAATACTGTTTTTTTTATTTTTTATTCATAATTGGTAAGCCCTTGGCATCATCTCACCTGATGGTAAGTGACGATGATGCCGAAGATGGAAGTGGGCTTATCAAGATTCCCCAATGCAATGGAGAACTGGCTATCTTATCTTCAAGCCGGAATCAATGTTTTAAACACTGATGTTTAGCGGCAAGACTTAGATAAGATGGTGGTAAGGTAATAATGTAATTATTTTTCCTTTTTTTTGCCGATTAAACTTCAATTCTTTCTTTCTTTCTTTCTGATGCACTCATTGTGTACCGAGGGGAGCAATGACGACACGGCAAGGAGTATTATGCCATCGACTTCTTGATAACCGCACTCAGTTGGATCACGCAACGGTGGGTCAGCCTGATCCTGATCAGCGCTGCTCCAAACAATCCGGTATTTGACTGCTAGTCATTTGAATTCATCATCATCATCAACATATCAGTCGAAGGACGTCCACTGCTGGACATAGGCGCTGCCCGCATCCAGCGGCTTCCCGCGACCTTCACCAGGTCATCGGTCCACCGAGTGGGAGGCCTGCCTACACTACGTTTTCCGGTGCGGTTGCCACTCGAGAACTTTACTGCCCCAACGGCCATATGTTCTGCGAGCAATGTGCCCCGCCCACTGCCACTTAAGTTTAGCAATTCTTAGAGCTATGTCGGTTACTTTGGTTCTCCTACGGATCTCCTCGTTTCTGATTCGATCACGCAGAGAAACTCCGAGCCAGTGACTTATATATTACTGGATCTGTGCTCCGAGCATAGCATTTGAATTACTTTTTATCAACTGTCAAAAACGACATTTTGTTCTGAAATTGTTCGTGTTACAAACTTGTGACGTCATTTTCTTTGACGAACTAATTTAGTGATTTTGATAAATATAAAATTGAAATTAAAATAAAATGTTAAATGAATAAGTTTTTATGCTTTTGTCGGAGAAATGCTATTTAGTGAATAATATTTTTTAATTTATTTTAAACATTGTCAAATAACCTATCATCTGGAACGTGCTGGTCTACGTGGTGCGTCTGACGTGGGTGGCAAAAGCTCAAGCGCTTGAGTGATTAACGGAGGGTAAGGCATGGCGGGCATGGTCGCAGGTCGGTTCCGTGCTCTTGTATGGCAAAGCCAGGAACTTGTCAGACTTAGCCATGTCGCTTTCGCTCTAGGGATGTATGCCAGTCCCATTGAGTAGTTCACTGTGTTTCCGATACACAGTCTATACCAACTAGCACACAAGTAATAGTAGCAGGCTTTGTAGCACCTAGTGGCCCGTATAATAGCCGTATAATAAGGCATGTCACTAACTGTTCAGTTCATACAGAAGAGAAACTGAACTCTCTTTTACAGCAAGGCAGTAAAGTAACCGTATATGAGAGCAAGTAAACTCTTTATTCCGTATAAAAGAGAGTTTAAACTCTCTTGTACAGCTAGGTGGTGTAGTAGCAGAACCAAAGAGTTGGTTGATTCTTTAGTCTGTACATTAGAGGGTACAAATGCTCCACGTTTGCCAAAACCTGATGAAAAACGGACATACTTTCAATGGAAGGAGTGTCTTTAGTGAGTGGTTTTAACGTTTTTTAACGTTACATTTTATTATTTTATTACCTGAAATAAAGTCTTTCGAATAAATAGTAAAGCCTCGCTAAAATAGGCGATATGGCCATGGAGCTTTAGGCTTCGGGAAAAACGTGACTGACATTCACTGACCTCCATTATTACTGTATAATGCAGGTCAGTGCTGACATTAATTATAACATTTAATTTAAAAAAAAAAGATTCATAAAATATTCAAAATGTTTATCAAAATAGGTGCAAGTTACACTCTTTCTAATGGTCATAAGATAGTAAAATAACATTACATAATGTCAGATTATGATAAAATAAAAACAAACAATTATAAGTTACTTAATTTGCCGTTATTGCCTTTGACAAGAGGTAAGCCACACCTTTTTGTTAAGGCTTCTTCGTCCCTAGAATTTGTAACTCGATTCACGATGATTCAAACATCGAACGAAATAGCTTGGAAATGAAGTTCTTGTCAGCTCGTATTGCAAAGTGGCTGTTACTTTAATCACTGCGGCGGACGAATCCCGCGAAAATTTTGGTTTTTCATTCATTATAAATAAAATAAGAACTTCCAAAAAGTAAGACAACTGTCTAACGCCATTATAGGTTGTCTCTGACAAAGATGTCATATAATTAAATTTTCTTTGTCTGGATCTTTTCTAATCATATATTAAGTAATCTTTGTTGTACGCAATACGTCATCTTTGGTGTAATGGCAAATAGCAGAACTTAATTTATATTCTTTATGGCACTGAGTATCTGTACAAGACAAGGAAGCAAGTAATGCGTATTGTATAGTAAAACCAGAAACAAAAACCATATTAATAATTTTGTCTTCTGAAATCCGGCATTTTTACTGACGCTAAGGGCGAAACAAACAACAACAAAACCATTTTATATTGTTTTGATAAGAAGTTCATAAATTATCTTAATGTATCGATTAGAATTGCAGCAGTTCTATGGTAACAACTAGAAAAAAATAGGGTGCATTAGCATATTGTTTTTTTTAGTTCTGTGTATTATAATTTTGAACAAAGAAAAACCGACTTCAAACAGGAAACGAAGATTCCCCTCGATTTCTCTGGGTTTCCATGATCAGATCCTGGTTTCCTTATCATGGTACCACTCTTGGGATATCTTTTTTCCAATAAAAAAGAATCAACAAAATCGGTATAAACGACGAAGTTATCCGCGAACACACACATAAAAAAATATATGGTCGAATTGAGAAACTTCCTCCTTTTTGAAGTCGGTTAAGAATATAATTCGAGGAAATATAAATCACTCCTCATATCCTGTCAATTACAATTTTTTTTTCAATAAAAAAATCCTTAATTGAAGTAAAAAGTGGTTACAAAGTTGTTCGTTGGCGGCGGTATAAGCCTTAACACTCGATACGAAAATCGATTCTTAAGGAGTAATCTCCAATAAACTCCAATAATCATAAAAATAGTTTCCTCACCGGATGCGTGGTATACCTACAGATTGTTTACGATCGCGCATCAAAATGTCATGCAGAGATATCCGGCTAAGCTGTCGTAGGCTATTACTGTGACGGCGTGGGTTGTGGTTTGAAATTGAAATCCATACCAATGTTATTTTATGACTGCAGAAGTGTAGTTCTTGTTTGAAGTTTACTGCAGGTATCTATTGTAATATTTACTTTAGGTATTAGGTAGGGTTGGTATTACTGTAAGAGCTATATCTTTTGAAAAATAATAGGGTAGCCGATAGTTTTCACAGAATATCTATCTAATACCTTTGAACGAGAAATTTTTGTACATATACATATAATCTGAATCTCGGAAACGGCTCTAACGATTTGCTTGAAAATTGGTATACGGGGATTTTGGGGGCGAAAAATAAATCTAGATAGGTCTCATTTAGACTGGTCGATTCCTGGCGGGGTCACTCGGTTTGGTTGGTGGAAGGGCATTTTCTAAGCCCGCCTGGCTATCTACCACCATCTTATCTAAGTCTTGCCGCCAAATATCAATGTTAATAACATTGATGTGTTCCGGCTTGAAGATAAGATAGCCAGTTCCCTATTGCGTTAGGGAATCTTGGTAAGCCCGTTTCCATCTTCGGCATCATCGTCACTTACCATCAGGTGAGATGTTTTCAAGGGTTTACCAATTGTGAGTAAAAAAAACGCGATTTTCCGAGATAAATAGCAATGGAGTGGGGCACAAAATATGCCGCGCAATATGTATCATATATTCACAATTTAAATCAGAAGCTATCCTAGCCGAGTGGTTAACGAGTCTAGTTCACAAATCGAATGGCCTGGGTTCTAAACCTCATTAGAGGCGTGATTTTTTCACGTTTATTTTCACTTAGTTTTTTATGTTATGGGTTTAATTTCATGTTTTTTTATTTTTATTTTTTATTCACAATTGGTATTCTGAAAGTCAGCGTTTACACAAAAAAAAAGTTCACATGCCCAGGAAACTCCTCAAGGTGGTTCGATTAGCATACAAGCCCCGCCGAAAGAAATAAATAATTTACTCATTCTTATGGACTTTAGTCGGTTCGCCTCCAGACCAAAATTCGAGACGTCATATCTCAGAAATTTTTCAGCGCTACCCTATATTCCCCTCTTAATCCAAATCCGGTCCTCCGCATTCGACAACCGCTGACCATGGAGACTAAGGATCGTACTCCATTGTCCCATACATGTTCCGAGGAAGTCTCGAACTGTTTCATCTATCTTGTACAGTTCGAGGACCCTCTTCAACCATGAATCGACCGTGTCGAAAGCCTTCTTATAATCAATCCAGGCAGCGGAGAAATGGCGTCGATTGCGGTTCACCAATTTGCCCACAACCGCATCAATCAGGAGTAGCTCCTTCATACCACGACTTCCGCCCCGACATCCATTCTGAGTAATCGCCATGATATCATTCGCCTCAATGAAGGCGTCAATTTTGGCCTTCAGAATGGATGTCAGTGTCTTGTAGGTGGTGGAAAGACAAGTGATGGGGCGGTATTGACTAGAGTCAGCGGTATTACTCGACTTAGGAGCCAAATGAGTGATCCCAGTGGTCAAGAAGTTCGGGACCTGACGCTGCTCGAGTGCTTGCTGGAACTGGCTAGCCAAGGTCTCGTGACTCGCATGGAACCTTGAGTTTTCCAGTTCGGAGCTTTACGGACCGCTTGCAACACATTATCGGCACTAATGGCCACGGGGTTCATAGGTTCGATACAGGCCTGACAAAGCGCATCACTCGGGGCCTACTGTTGCCTTACCTGAATGCAATCAGTTTGCCAATGAGGACTCTAGCCTCAGCAATACGACGCTCAATCCTTTTCTGCCATGCCGGCTTTTCCCGTGGATAGGATGTTCGAGCCGGTTCCGGCAATTTGGCACCGATAAAACGGCAGACTGCCATTGCAGCACCAAACAGGATTGAGTTCGTATCACTGAGGTCGCTGCTGTTTGCCAGATATTCTGGCAGTATGCGATTTACGGCCTCAATGACATCCCGATTTCGGATGCTAAGGGGTAATCGTGGAAGTCGCGGCCTCTCCTCGGGAGGTAAAATATGGAATTCCTGAGTCGCCTCCTCTAGTGTACTCCTGATCCGCTCCAATTCCTAAGAAATCGTTTCCGTCTCATGATCCTCGCCAAGTGATGGTGGTTGTGGTGGGTCTGAAATTGGATCAGCCACTTGCGGCACATGTGCCGATAATCGGAGCGAGCCATTTAAAGAGGATCGTGAGGCGGGAACGACCTCGCGTCGTAGTCCTTCGAGTTCGGTTCGAGCGCAATATGTACCGAACTCGATCCGCTAGGTTTTGCTCCGAGACAGACAATGCAGGTTGTAACCGCAAGAAGTCTTGGTGCAGCCTCGCTCGGTAGCCCGTCCGACGAGTTTCTCCCCCCGTCGCACTGTAGTACGCACGCATAAGGTTCTGGTTTTGGGATATAGTCCATCTCATGCGGCGCACACCACCAGTGGCGGGTACCACTTGCTGGGCCTGAGAAGACCCTGCCGGCGCCAAGCGCACTGGTGGCAATGGTGGAAGTGACCGGCCAGATGTTCGGGCTGGTCGTGGTGCGCCGACTCGCATCCTGCCACGCCTGGCATCAGCGCGACCAGACGCGCCCCGGCGGCGGCCCCCGGGTAGCGACCCTATACGCTCTTCTATATTTGTATTTTCCATCATTTTTAGCGTAACCGTTTTGTTATAATTATTATTGTTATATCACAACAAGGCCGAAATGATACAATGCGTAGTCTTTCGTAGCCCGTAACAATCATCTAGATAATCGGTCAAGTTCGCAAAGGAAAAGGGCAACACTGGCTTTGGGTTATATTATTGTTATATCACAACGAGGCCGAAATGCTACAGCGCGTTGCCTTTCGTAGCCCGTAGCAATCATCTAGACAACCGGCCAAGTTCGCAAAGGAAAAGGGTGACACTGGCGGTGGGTTATATTATTGTTATATCACAATAAGGCCGGAATATTACAGCGAGTCGCCTTTCGTAGCCCGTAACAAGTCATCTAGACAATCAGCCAAATTCGTAGAAAATTGTTATATATTATTGTTATATCACAACAAGGCCGAAATGATACAATGCGTAGTCTTTCGTAGCCCGTAAAAAGTCATCTAGACAATCAGCCAAGTTCGCAAGGAAAAAGGCGACAATGGCCGTGGGTTGTATTATTGTCATATCACAACGAGGCCGAAATACTCCAGCGCGTAGCCTTTCGTAGCCCGTAACAAGTCATCTAGACAATCAGCCAAATTCGTAGAAAATTGTTATTATTATTATTGTTATATCACAACAAGGCCGAAATGATACAATGCGTAGTCTTTCGTAGCCCGTAGCAATCATCTAGACAATCGGCCAAGTTCGCAAGGAAAAAGGCGACACTGGCCGTGGGTTGTATTATTGTCATATCACAATAAGGCCGAAATATTACAGCGAGTCGCCTTTCGTAGCCCGTAGCAAGTCATCTAGACAATCAGCCAAGTTCGTAAATAATTGTTATAATTATTATTGTTATATCACAACAAGGCCAAAATGATACAACGCGTAGCCTTTCGTAGCCCGTAGCAATCATCTAGACAATCGGCCAAGTTCGCAAAGGAAAAGGGCGACACTGGCCATGGGTTATGTTTAGAACCGAACGGCACCCTCCGTTTCGATTCTCGCAACGCTCGTAGCCGTGTCGTGCCGCAAGGCCCGGCTGGTCCCGCGCATAAGCATCGGGCTCGCTGTCACTGTCTGTTTTGATTAGATCGCCTTTCAGTCATTCATTTATATCAGCTCATATACGTCCCCACCGAGGGGCTCGAGCCTACCCTGAATTAGGGCGATCGGGCCTTAGTCGACCACGCGGGCCCATTGCAGGTCTAGAAGAAACGATACTTGGGTTGTTTTAGGGCACTAACATTTGTTTCTTCATTACATCAACCTATATACGTCTCCACCGAGGGGCTCAAGCCTACCCTGAATAAGGGCATCTGAATTCACACACAACCTGTGAGTTTCTTCGCAGGCATGTGCAGGTTTCCTCACGATGTTTTCCTTCACCGTAAGAGCGTCGCATATAAAATCTAAATTCGAAATCACATTGGTACGTAGCAGGTTCGAACCATGATCTCCCGGACAGGAGGCGTCTTCCCTAGCCATTACGCCACCGACGCAATTTGAATTACCGTAGATATAATTTATAAAATCACTATATAACTTGAGACCCATTTAGATCTCTGCACATTTTTTGTATCGAACTTGGCTCTCTTTTACGTTTATGTTTTTGAAGGGATACGAGTTAATTCTAAGTAAGAACCTATGTTCAAGTTTGTTTGTTTCTTTGTTTTCTCTTCATGCTCAGTTAATATTGCGATAATACGTGTAATTTGATGTCGAGTATCACAAACTTAAATAACTTTGTAACTACACAACAAAAACATTAACTTACTACAAGCAAACCAATGTTTCAAATTCACCGAATCAGATGAAGCAACCTCTTAGCTCACCTCAAGTTTGCATGTGAGAATGAGATGGAAAAATTTGAAGCAACAAAGGAGGAAAAGAGAGGAAGGAGGACTATAAATGCTGAAAACATGAACTCTGTTTGGACGAAACAAAGGATTTGGGGTCGTTGGAGACTGTGAAATGCCCCAATTTTGGGGTAATTTCGATTCGGAAAGGTCGAGCGATGCGGTGTTAAATCAACTTTATTTTCTTTTTTTTTATTGGTAACTAGCTGTCCGGCGAACTTTGTTCCACCTTACACTACACTACAGTACCCTACCCTACACTTCCCTGCACTACCCTAAACTACCCTACACTACACTACGCTACCCTACCCTACCCTACCTTACACTACACTACTCTACCCTACCCTACCCTAACTACACTACCCTACACTACACTATACTACCCTACCCTACCCTAAAACCAATTATTTTTTGAATATCATATTTTATCCGACGAAGACAAATGCAAAAACACAAAAATCATAAAAATTGGTCCAGCCGTTCTTGAGAATATAGATATATAGATTTAAGTCTAATAAATTGAAGTTTTGTTCCTTTTAGTACTAGACTGATAGTCATTTGTGTTACTTTTCTCGTGGAATCGTAGTTTGTAGATCACACGGCATCTCTCCTCCCCGTATATAGAGTCGTAGGAAGGGCGCAAAGCTAATAAATTGAAGTTTTGTTTCTTTTAGTACTAGACTGATAGTCATTTGTGTTACTTTTCTCGTGGAATCGTAGTTTGTAGATCACACGGCATCTCTCCTCCCCGTATATAGAGTCGTAGGAAGGGCGCAAAGCTAATAAATTGAAGTTTTGTTCCTTTTAGTACTAGACTGATAGTCATTTGTGTTACTTTTCTCGTGGAATCGTAGTTTGTAGATCACACGGCATCTCTCCTCCCCGTATATAGAGTCGTAGGAAGGGCGCAAAGCTTCACCATGACATGTAGAAATTCTTCCTTTCAGTACACGGGGCGTAAACTCCTCGTCATCAGGGGTTACCAATCGTCAGGAATGCTCCAAAAGCACTTGGCACGTGATAAAATATTGGTATTTAACTTTTAAAAAAAATGAATACGTTTGACTGTATCTCACCTGATGGTAAGTGACGATTTAGTCGCGGATGGTACACGCAAATTCAAATAATGCCTATTCACTCTCGCCTTGAAAATCCCCAAATTGTAGGAGTCAGGAAACACAGACGCAGGCAAGGAGCTCCACTCCATCGCTGTCCGCATAACTTTCATTTTCTTTATATTGTTGAGATTTTAATTAGATAAACTTAAAAGATGCAGTTGTTTTGGCGAAATTAATACGTTTTCAATAGAAAAGAACTGGACTACTGTGCTATGCAAAGATCGAATGTAGAATGTCTCTAGAAGGTTCCTGACAGCGTTTTTTATATTCACCATTCACCAAGCCCTAAAAAATATAAAATATTAAACTTTCGTTAAAAGTGAAGCGCGGTTAGAACAACTACAAAGGAGGTGAGATACGTGAGTGTAGAAATATGCGCGGTTAGAACAACTACAAAGGAGGTGCGATATGCGAGTTAAAAAAGGGACGTGTGCGCCGAGTCCTTAATAGTTTCGGGGCCGCCTTTTTCAAGGTAGTCTTTACGATCAATTCATCATCATCGCGGGTCGTCGTGTGCTTTGGACTTTGGAGGTGTATCGCAAGTAACTATTTAGTAATCTGTGGTATCGCGGCGATGGAGAAGCACGCAGAATCGCAGCCGTGGAACTCGAACCGCCCCCTCATCCCCGGAGCGTTAGTCGACATGAAGCGAGCGTAACTCGGTCACTGTGCACGTCTCCATCGTCGGGAAGCCAACGTAGCCATACACGTCGCGGCCCGGCTTGCTTCGGACGATCGATACCTTTGTGTCACGTGCTTCAGATGGTGACCCTGGCGTTGGATTTTCGTGGGTATTGGTCGAGAGTATACTCTACAGGCGTCGTATCTCGGCCAAGTCGCGGATCCTTCGTCGGGGAGCTATTCGTCGGTCTGTGGCACTTACTAGTTTTGGGCCGCCTTTTTCAAGGCAGCCTATTGCGGTCACTACCGTCTCTCCCTCACCTCTCAGTTCTTGTGCCATTCTTCTTCATTCTTGCCAGATTCCCATGGGAGGGGCCCCTGCATTGGGCGCGCCGGCTATCTACACGGTGCGTTTGATGCAACCCCTCTCTACTTACACACCCACACCCTTCCCTAAGGGTATGGGTCGCACAGATGGGCTTTTAAGGTGGCCTATGCTGCCAAAGCCTTAGGGGGAGGTTAGTGGGTAGTACGGTCTTGGGCCTGTGCATATTTATTTATATATACCTTATGTATATAATGGGTATGTTGCATATAGGCGCATGGCATGTGAGTCCCACATAACCAGTGCAGCCGGCTGCTACTGTGTATGCGTAAATGCATTCTCCTCTCCCCTTCGTCAAAGGGAAAAAAAAGGTATGGGGTTTTTTTTAAAAAAACTTTTGAAATAGAAAGGCGTTGATGACTTGATAAAAAAGCAAATAGGTTTTTTAAAAAACTTTATAGAATAGCAATTAATGTTTACGTTCATAATTGGTTTTCGATAAAGTCGATGACCCTACTATTCCAACACAAAATACTTAACTCGTTAAAAATTAAAGTGATGTTCGGTATAAGGTGATGCTAAAAATTATAAATATTGTCTTGTGTTAAGTTTGAAAAAATATTATAAATAGAAAAAAAGTAAAGAATTCCACGATTAGGACTGTGACGAAATCATTCTTTTTTGTTGAAAATATGACTTTTCTTCAGTCTTCGAATTCTTGATTTATTTCTTTCTTTTCATTTCTTTGCTATTTTTACCTAAAAAAAACAGTGTTGGTGGTAAAAGTTTATTTAACTTAAGTTTTGTCCATTTGGACCCTAACCTCCCCCCCCTCCCCCCTCCCAAGTCTTCTAATTATTTCACCGTGCGTTCTTAGACGCGGTTGGGGAGGGGGGGGGGGGGGGGATCGTCAAGGCCGCAGAACTAAAGCAATTTCCGATAAAAACTTTGTAAGCTTTGGGCTTTGACTGGCATAGCGGATGGATGGAAAAATCATACATTGATAGCTGCTGTACACCCGAACGAAGATCTGAAAATGTGTAGAAGGACATAATTAACTTTATAAAAAAAAAACTAGCTAGATGTTTTTTTATTTAGACTTTATCATTAATTTTAATCACTTTCATTGCTGGACGAAGAATCTTCATAATCGTAACCTACATCAATAATTAAAGACTGATCAAGATTCGCGCGACCCCGTGCGGGTGAAAAGTCGGCGGTGTCGCGATTGAACTAAGGTCGGCCCCCTTTGACACAACCGTTTGACGCGAGCCGGCAGCGGCGAGCGGCATTTATCAAAGGTGCAGATAATTCAGCGAACGAACTATAAGTGCCAATACAGCCAAAGATGAATCACGTAATCGCAATTAGTGTCTATTCACTCTCGCCTTGAAGATTCCTAAATTATGCGTATTTAACTCCTTGGCCGTTTTCATGTTAAGCAATAAATAAATAAACATATCAAGTTTATTTCGGACCACAAAAATCCATAATTTGTGTTAGTAACAATAGAGACTTAGCCTATGTCAGTTAGTACTTAAAAACTACTTGGGAATAATTCAAATAAGTATTATTTTATCGCACCGGTGACTATCCTAATACTTTAATATAATACTAGACTACAATAAAGCAAAACGCTTCATGCCTTTAGCTACAACATCAACAGAACAACCGAAAATAAACAGAAAACTCCTAGTAACAATAAGCTTCAACAATGAACACGAAATAACCTCTGCAATAAGCATAAAAGTAAACCAAAATAACCCAACGATCGTTCACAAATCGTAAAAGTAAACACATTCAAATCACACATCAAAGCTAGTTGGGCATAAAAAAACTTTGTTGTGATTAAACACTCCTTGCTTTGCGGGAATCCATTTTTCCGAGCTGGCGACACTGTGCCGTAAGAAAACCGGGAACTGGGGAGCTCGGCCGGCCAGTTTCAGCTGCGGCTTCAGTCGACCGCAGGAGCGCGAGCGCGCCACACGCGTCGGCCGTCACTCGCGACTCCACCGCGACAAATACAAATCGACAATTCGACAAAACGCTCAATTAAAAACGTGAAAGACGAGTTCGAAACTGAATTTATTGTTTTGGAAAATAAATTTGAATGTTCTTTTGTGTTGTTCCATTTTTGAAAATGAAAGTAGGTTGTGACACGGGAGCACAGGATTGGCCCGCAAAACAGGAGTATTAATAAAAAATAAAAATAGGCTGTTTGCACTAGGCGAGGGCTGGCAGGTGAGTTTCCTTTCGAGTAAACATTTATTATTGATGGTCGTTCTTTTTTGCTGTCGCTCTTCTGAAAGGGAGCTTATTATTGTGTAGAGCTTTTTAGAAAATGAGTGTGACACACTCGTTCATTCATGACAAAAGCTTTGTAGCACTTTTTTTAATTAATCTTGTTTTTGTACAAGTTATAGGTACATTGTAGAATATTACCGTTTCATTGTTTAATATGAAGGAAGGCGTTTTTCTGTTGTTGGACATTATGGAACCCTCGTTAAATTCTACTTAGCGCGCGAAGGGTTAGACTGAGTTATTTACATAGGAGGCATTTTATGCACCAATAAGTACAAGTATAAAGTACAGACATACTATAAGTGCGATTTTCTTGTCTCATACATAAAACAAGCAAGTAAAAACATACTTAGTTAAAATATTTCGCTCCCCTGAAAATCCAATGTCTTTAAAATGACTGACTCGGTGGCTCAGTGGTTAGTGCTCTTGACTACTGATCCGAGGGTTGTGGGTTCGATCCCCACCCAGGGCAAACATTTGTGTGATGAGCAGATCTGTTTGCTCTGTGTCTGTGTGTTAAATATCTATTAAAGTATGTATTTAAACGTATATAAGTATGTATATTTCAGTCTTTGGTTCCCATAACACAAGGAATCCTACTTTGGGGCCAGATTACCAATTGTGTGATTTGTCCCAGAATATTAATAAATTTATTTATTTATTTAATGTATTGTTTTTGCAAGTAAATTACTAATTGAATGATTGGCATGTATGTATTGACATGCATTGTTTTAGATATATGCTTGCACCTAATTAGGGTACCGAAGTCAAAAAGGCACCCTTATAGTTTTGCCATGTCTGTCTATCTGGCCGTCCATCTGTCTGTCCGTCTGTCCGCGGCTTAGCTCAGATACTATTAGTATATGAAAGGTGTAATTTGGCATGGGTATACATATTAATCACGCCGACAAAGTGGTACAATAAAATCTTGAAAAGAATTTTTTATCGTATCTGCCCTACTAATTGTAAAGAGGGCGTGATTTTTTTTTGCTGACGTTCCCTATCGAGTGGGGTGTCGTTGATAAGGCTTTTAAAACTAATGAGGGTTTGCTAAAACCATTTTTCGATTCAGTGATCGGTCTACGAAATATTAAGCTTTAAAGTGCTAACTTTTGTCCAAGTCGTCCCCCCCCCCGCTATTTAAGGATATTTGAAAAAAAAAATAGTAAGACATATAATCAATTTAAAAGAAAAATTATCACGGCTCAGTAGAATTTTTAAGTTTAGGATTAATATAGTCGACCAACGTTGGATTTATAAAAAGTTAATAGATTTTCCATTCATCATCATCATCATATCAGCCACAAATCGTCCACTGCTGGACAAAGGCCTCCCCCAAGGATTTCCACGACGACCGGTCCTGCGCTGCCCGCATCCATCGGCTTCCCGCGACCTTCACCAGGTCATCGGTCCACCGCGTGGGAGGTCTGCCTACGCTACGTTTTCCGGTGCGCGGTCGCCACTCGAGAACTTTACTGCCCCATCGGCCATCTGTTCTACGAGCTATGTGCCCTGCCCACTGCCACTTCAGTTTAGCGATTACCAACTGTAAATATAATTTGGTTTTTTATAACAAAAATTAATTTTTTGAGAAGACCACGGAACCCTACATTGCGCGAATCCGACTCGCACTTGGCCGGTTTTTTCTTATACTTTTGCCATGTGTGTCTGTCTTTGGCATAGTTACCGAAAAACTGGCAAAATAGAATCTTAAATTTTTTTTTTAATGTACCGTGAACCTTCTCTACACGCGAAGTAAGAGTGATTTTTTTTTCGCCTATCCCATAGTTTTGTTGGACAGGTTGTCCAAAAATATTGCGGGTGTGTGTAAAACATTTTTAGACTCAAGGATACGTTTACGAAATGTTAATATTTAAAATGCATTTTTTTTATTAGAGTCAAAATAAAAAGCAGCCTCTGCCATCATCATCATATCAGCCGAAAAACGTCCACTGCTGGACAAGGGCCTCCCCCAAGGATTTCCACGACGACCGCTCCTGCGCTGCCCGCATCCAGCGGCTTCCCGCGATCTTCACCATGTCGTCGGTCCACCGCGTGGAAGGCCTGCCTACGCTTCGTTTTACGCTGAGCCTCTGCCACTGCTAAACACTGCTAAACCACTATTACAGGAAATGTATAAAAATGGAAATAGTAGGACATATAATCAATTCAAAAGGAAAACTATCACGGTTAAGTAGGCTTACTTAGTTAAGGCAAGTAACTAGTATCTCATCTGTGGTTAACTTAACTTAGGATGAGCAGTTTGATTTTTAAAAAGTTAATAGATTTTCTCTGCAAAATGTTTGAGTCCGACTCGCACTTGACCGTTTTTTTTTTGATTGAAGTAACAAAAAGTTTGATCAGTGACAGTGATATCAGCGTTTTGTGATCAGCAAATATTTATTGATTTGATCGGACACTCATTAAACGAATTATTTCGCTGGTCATCAGAGATTTGTTACCATAGATGGGTTATGCACTAACAAACCACATTTGAAAATCGAATCCATTTACACACACATTATAATAGGTACCTACCGAATGCTACTATGAAAAGAGATGCCAATTGGCATCTTTTTATTGCTTCACTTTTAGGATGCATGTGACCTATCTACCTCCCCTTATATATAGCATATCTCTGCTGGTCATTTATTTAGAATCTCAATTACATTACTTTAGAAAACTACACACCAACGTCATAAATCTTAAAATGAAATAAATCTTTTCTCAAAAGAAAATCGTGCTGAAAAGTGTAAAATTGTATGCTTCGCCTTCAAAAGCGGGGTACCAAGGCAACAGAAATTATAAAGATCTAGACTCAAAGCACCGCTCGCTCATACGAGGCGAAGCGAACCGTACAGTACGTAATTGCTTCCTGCAGGGAAGAGCGACGTGTGAGAAACGACCGCCCTGTTGCTTTGCAGGTACTAGGCGCACATAAATTTTATGGAGTTGGTGCTAATTAAGTAACAAGGTTACTACGTTACAAAGACGTTGTAACGCGATTCACGTTTCTTACTAAAATTTACAATGTGACAAAATGTAACGAAATCACAACACTAATAACATCGAAAAAATAATTTAAGAACAAGCTTTTAATTGAAAACAGTTTTTAAGCTCAAAAATGTTAGATGCTAATTTGTGAACATGACACGTTTGCAAATTCAAAAAAACCGGCTAAGTCTGAGTCAGAACCGCACTCATAGGGTTCCTTATCAATCATACTAGATACCGCTAGTTTCATGTTTAAAAAAACCATTATACTAGATGACGCTAGTTTCTTCATGTGAAAAAAACTAGTTTTTGATGTGTAACATCTTTGCTCTCGCTTTCCTGCAATTTGTGGGAGTGATTTCGTGAAATGGGACGGAAATGTGTAACATGGGACGGAAATGTGTAACAGGAAGTCGCGAAAGCGCGGAATTCTACTTTACGAGAGTCCGACTCGCACTTGGTCGGTTTTTTTCGTTACTGTCAGATCCGCCACCCAGGTACAATATCGTCATCAAATCTAACTAACCTAAAGTATTTTGTCACATGTTACACAACACATCATATGCGAGTACTGTAGGTCTCGCTCGAATTTTTTATTTTTGATGTGTAACATCTTTGCTCTCGCTTTCCTGCAATTTGTGGGAGTGATTTCGTGAAATGGGACGAAAATGTGTCCCATGTGTAACAGGAAGTCGCGTTTTTTCAGGCTTTAAAAGCGCGGAAAAGGCAAAGGTATCTATGACCATACAGCCTAGTCTGCCGTATCTTTGCCGTCCTTTTTTCAGGCTTTAAAAGCGCGGAAAAGGCAAAGGTATCTATGACCATACAGCCTAGTCTGCCGTATCTTTGCCGTCCTTTTATAAAGTATTTTGTCACATGTTACACATCATATGCGAGTACTGTAGGTCTCGCTCGAATTTTTTATTTTTGATGTGTAACATCTTTGCTTTCGCTTTCCTGCAATTTGTGGGAGTGATTTCGTGAAATGGGACGGAAATGTGTCCCATGTGTAACAGGAAGTCGCGTTTTTTCAGGCTTTAAAAGCGCGGAAAAGGCAAAGGTATCTATGACCATACAGCCTAGTCTGCCGTATCTTTGCCGTCCTTTTTTCAGGCTTTAAAAGCGCGGAAAAGGCAAAGGTATCTATGACCATACAGCCTAGTCTGCCTTATCTTTGCCGTCCTTTTTTCAGGCTTTAAAAGCGCGGAAAAGGCAAAGGTATCTATGACCATACAGCCTAGTCTGCCGTATCATTGCCGTCCTTTTATAAAGTATTTTGTCACATGTTATTTTTGTATGAAGAACCCCCCTATTTTTTCACTTTTTCTATTTTTCAGTATTTGTTGTTATAGCGGCAACAGAAATACATCATCTGTCAAAATTTCAGCTGTCTAGCTATCACGGTTCATGAAATACAGCCTGGTGACAGAAGAACGGACGGACATCAAAGGCTTAGTAATAGGGTCCCGTTTTTACCCTTTACGTACGGAACCTTAAAAAGACGATTACAGTACAGTATTTCCTACGGTTCCATCTTCGGCATCATCGTCACTTACCGTCAAGTGAGATGAAGCCATGGGCTTATAAATTGTTAAAAAAAGACGATCCTGAATCCTTGATTCCACCTCCAAAGTCATCATCAGATCAACTTCAAAATACCAAAAGGATCTAATGTCCCCAGGAATACGGCTTAATAACAAATTTCAACTCAATCGGACTTCAGGAAGTTACTATTTTGCAAATTTTGAAGCAGACAGCGTACATAAGTACAACAATATAAGTTAAATAAAAGTTTGTAAAAATAAAATATCTATTAAACGGAATAAAATCAAAAGGATAGAGGGATTTAAAATACATACATACATTATGTAAAAAGTGAACTGGCTTTTAGGGTTCCGTACCTTAAAAGGTAAAAACGAAACCATTTTAGGATCACTTGCGTGTCTACCTGTCTGTCCGTCCGTCCGTCTGTTACAGCCAATTTGCTCCGAAACTACCGAACCAATTGAGTTGAAATTTGGTACACATACGTAAGTCAGTGATCCAAAGACGGGCATGTAACGTAAATAAATGAATTTTTAAACATAGGGGTCACTTTGGGGGGTAAACTAGAAAATTTTAAAAAAATACTGCAAACTATATTGTGTGGCAGTGTGGCATAACTAATGAAATTGTATTGAAAATATCATATATTTTTTTTATAATTTTAAGATAAATAGTATTGACGTTATATAATAAAACAGTCGAAAATTGACAGTATTTTCAAAACTATTAAGCCTTAAATCTTGAAAAAATCACAGTATACGAGGTTGAATGCATTAATTACAAGAAAACCTACGAGAAAATCTAAAGTCCTTCCGTTCCCACAAGAAAACTAAAATTTCAAAAGTCCAGAATTACTAGATACCTATTTACCTAGAGTAATGTAAAAAAAAGCGTCGGTGGCTCAACCGGTAACGACTCGGTCCATCTAACCAGAGGTACCGGGTTCAAATCTGGATGGCCAATGTACCAATGGGTTTTTTTAAAAAAAACTTACGTAAGTACATACTAAACGATAGTTAGCTTTAACGGTGAAGGAAAACATCGTAAGGAAACCTGCACACGCCTGCGAAGAAACTCGAAGGTTGTGTGTGAAGTCGACCAACCCGCACTGGGCCCGCGTGGTCGACTAAGGCCTAATCGCCCTGATTCAGGGTAGGCTCGAGCCCCTCGGTGGGGACGTATATGAGCTGTAATGATGAAAGTATGTACTGAGAGGTCTTGTTCTGTTGGTACTTAAAGTTTTGGTGCGGTACCCTGTTTGTGTGACCCCGAGTCGCACTTGGCCGGTCTTGTTCTGTTGGTAGTTAAAGTTTTGGTGCGGAACCCTGTTTGTGTGACCCCGAGTCGCACTTGGCCGGTCTTGTTCTGTTGGTAGTTAAAGTTTTGGTGCGGAACCCTGTTTGTGTGACCCCGAGTCGCACTTGGCCGGTCTTGTTCTGTTGGTAGTTACAGTTTTGGTGCGGAACCCTGTTTGTGTGACCCCGAGTCGCACTTGGCCGGTCTCGTTCTGTTGGTAGTTACAGTTTTGGTGCGGAACCCTGTTTGTGTGACCCCGAGTCGCACTTGGCCGGTCTCGTTCTGTTGGTAGTTAAAGTTTTGGTGCGGAACCCTGTTTGTGTGACCCCGAGTCGCACTTGGCCGGTCTTGTTCTGTTGGTAGTTAAAGTTTTGGTGCGGAACCCTGTTTGTGTGACGCCGAGTCGCACTTGGCCGGTCTTGTTCTGTTGGTAGTTAAAGTTTTGGTGCGGAACCCTGTTTGAGTGACCCCGAGTCGCACTTGGCCGGTCTTGTTCTGTTGGTAGTTAAAGTTTTGGTGCGGAACCCTGTTTGAGTGACCCCGAGTCGCACTTGGCCGGTCTTGTTCTGTTGGTAGTTAAAGTTTTGGTGCGGAACCCTGTTTGTGTGACCCCGAGTCGCACTTGGCCGGTCTTGTTCTGTTGGTAGTTACAGTTTTGGTGCGGAACCCTGTTTGTGTGACCCCGAGTCGCACTTGGCCGGTCTTGTTCTGTTGGTAGTTACAGTTTTGGTGCGGAACCCTGTTTGTGTGACCCCGAGTCGCACTTGGCCGGTCTTGTTCTGTTGGTAGTTAATGTTTTGGTGCGGAACCCTGTTTGTGTGACCCCGAGCCGCACTTGGCCGGTCTCGTTCTGTTGGTAGTTAAAGTTTTGGTGCGGAACCCTGTTTGTGTGACCCCGAGTCGCACTTGGCCGGTCTTGTTCTGTTGGTAGTTAAAGTTTTGGTGCGGAACCCTGTTTGTGTGACCCCGAGTCGCACTTGGCCGGTCTCGTTCTGTTGGTAGTTAAAGTTTTGGTGCGGAACCCTGTTTGAGTGACCCCGAGTCGCACTTGGCCGGTCTTGTTCTGTTGGTAGTTAAAGTTTTGGTGCGGAACCCTGTTTGTGTGACTCCGAGTCGCACTTGGCCGGTCTTGTTCTGTTGGTAGTTAAAGTTTTGGTGCGGAACCCTGTTTGTGTGACTCCGAGTCGCACTTGGCCGGTTCTTCTTGTTAGTAGTACTTGTTACTACGCTCGCGTAGCACCGCTTTTACACTTTGCAGCAAAAAGTCGCAATACACAACGCGCGCTAATTAGCACAGCAATTAAAATGAAAAAAATAATAATAATTGGTTACTTTAATTATTTGTTGAGTTTAATATCAAACAAGTACGACTAGACTATACTTTTTAAACACTTTGCAATGAAAATGAAGTGCCAAAAGTGGCTATTTGTAGTTCGCTGTCTAACTACATCGAGCTATAATTCAGAGAGTTTATAGCCTTAATAAACTACAGTTAGCTATTCTAAAGTATTTACTCAACGAGTTCTTAATTTTTTTAACAGTTGGCGCCACTAGATATCTTGGGGTAACCCCTTAAAACCCAGTATAAGCCAGGATGTACTTACCTACAGCTCGTAGAACCGATAGCCGACGGGAAAGAAAGGTTCTCGAGTGTCTACTGCGGGCAGGAAGACTTAGAGGTCGCGGAATCGTATCCCATAAAATTTCAAAAAAATCTTTTATTATGTCTTTTATTTCAAAAAATAAATTTTGATTGTGTGTACGCCCCACTTATACCTACGACGTGCTACAAATTATGTATGTGTTAAAATGTTTATAGGTAGGTATATACAGGTGACTTTTAATTAGTTGTCGATAGCAAAGGATATTACAAACAACTTTCCCAAAGAAACTAATTATGTCAAATATGAAAAATGGTCCTCGATACATAATAATTAATAAGTTATCAAATCGGCAAAAATGTATAAAGGACCAAAATTTTTTTTCATATTTGACATATAGTTTCTTTGGGAAAGTTGTTTGTAATCACGAGTACATTCATATCTTTTGCTATCAATTACTAATTAAAAGTCACTCCATATAATCATCAGTGTCTGGATCTTTATTCAAAGAACACCGTTTATTTTTAAAACTTGTATATTTTAATCACGACAGGATTTTCGGCACGTTAACGTTTCAGGTTTACATACTCTTAGTCAAGCTAGGTACAGTGGGCAGCACATCAAGCTGGGCATTTTGGACTTTGTACCGTTCTTATGCCGTATGTGTATTGGTCAGAATTGCACTACGAGTGCTGGCCACTGTACTTGACAGGGTTAAAACATAGTTAAACTTCGCGGGCAACTAAGACTCCGCCGGGAATCGAACCCGCACATTACGCCACGGAGGCGGTTTAAGTCGGTAGGTATTCTTATAAGTCATCTAGGTAAAGAGTTTCTTTTACGTACAGAGATTAATAAGTTGAGTTCAAGACCTCATCATATCAGCCGACGGACGTCCACTGCTGAACATAGGCCTCCCCCGAAGATTTCCATGACGACCGGTTCTGCGCTGCCCGCATCCAGCGGCTTCCCGCGACCTTCACCAGGTAATCATCCATCGAGTGGGAGGCCTACCTACGCTACGTTTTCCGGTGCGCGGTCGCCACTCAAGAACTTTTCTTCCTAAACGGCCATCTGTTCTACGAGCTATGTGCCCCGCCTACTGCCACTTAAGTTTAGCAATTCTGAGAGCTATGTCAGTTACTTTGGTTCTCCTACGGATCTCCTCGTTTCTGATTCTTTCACGCAGAGAAACTCCGAGCATAGCACACTCCATTGCCCTTTGGGTGACCTTGAGCCTTCTTATGAGGCCCATAGTGAGCGACCATGTCTCAGTTCCGTATGTCATCACTGGCAACACACACTGGTCGAAGACCTTGGTGTTCTGGACGTAAAGATATTGCGAAACTTCCCGAACGCTGCCCAGCCGAGATGGATTCGACGAGTAATCTCTTTCTCCTAGTTGGACCTACGTAACTGGACTGTTTGTCCCAGGTACACATATTCGGCAACAACTTCGAGTGTGGAGCCTCCAACCTTCGGAGGAGTAGGTATAACACGGACATTTGACATAATTTTCGTCTTGCTCATGTTCATTCTAAGACCTAATTGTTGAGAGGCTCTACTGAGGCCATCGAGCATTGTACCTAAGTCGTTCGTAGTCTCAGCCATGACCACGATATCGTCAGCGAATCGAAGATTGTTGATGTACTCGCAGTTGATTTTGATGCCGAGTCCACCCCAGTCCAAAAGCTTAAAAAAGTCTTCCAGGGCGGCGGGAAACAGTTTCGGAGATATAACGTCTCCATGTCTCACCCCTCGCTGCAACCGGATAGGTTCCGAGTTTTGATCCTGGAGGCGAACCGACATGGTGGCGTTTTTATACAAACACTTCAGTACCTCGACGTATCGATAGTCAATTTGGCACCGCTGGAGAGACTGTAACACAGCCCAAGTTTTGACCGAATTGAAGGCTTTCTCATAGTCCACGAACGCCAAGCATGGTGGCTGATTGTACTCTTCGGTTCTTATGTATAATCTGCCGCAGCGTATGTATGTGGTCTATGGTACTAAAGCATTTTCGGAAACCGGCTTGTTCGGGAGGCTGGAAGTCGACAAACCTGCGTGCGAGACGATTCGTAATGACTCTCGAAAACAGCTTGTAGACATGGCTCAGAAGTGAGATGGATCTGTAATTATTCAGCAGGGTATTGTCGTCCTTTTTGAAGAAAAGCACGACCACACTTCTGTGCCATGCCTTAGGCGTTTGTCCCTCAAGTATAACGGAATTAAATAACTTCTGAAGAGCTTTAAGTACCAGTGTTCCACCTGCTTTCAGAAGTTCAGCCGTAATTCCATCATCACCCGGTGCCTTATTGTTTTTGAGCTGTTTGAGAGCCATTCTAATTTCGTACAGACTGGCGTCAGGGATATCTTCGGTATAGTGTCGGGTTAGTCTGGCTCTAAAGGTTTTTTACGTCAACTTTGAAGTTTGATTTTTTCACAGCTTCAAGTTACTGTAGATTGTTGTTTAAATTTCAATTTGATACGTGAAGGTTCTGAGACAAAGGGTCTTGACAGACAGAAAGACGGACGGACAACAAAGTGACCCTGTAAGGGTTCCGTTTTATCTTTTTGAGGTATAGAACCGTAAAAATAAATGGCTCTAACAATTTTGAGGAAACCTTGAACGTTACTTTAACTTTATTTGATGTGTGACACATACGTACACGCATTAATTTTTTAGGGTTCCGAAGTCAACAAGAAACCCTTATAGTTTCGTCATGACTGTCTGTCTGTCTATTCGTACTTCTGTCGGTTCTTCTGTCCGCGGTTTAGCTTTGAGACTATAAGTAGTAGATAGTTGTAATTTGGAATGGGTATACAATATACATATAAATCACGCCGACAAAGTGGTACAACAAAATCTTGAAAAAAATATTTCAGGGTACCTCCCTCCCCTACTTGTAAAGATGGGCTGAATATTTTTTTTTGACGTACCCTATCGTGTGGGGTATCGTTAAATAGGTCTTTCAAAACTACTGAGAGTTTGCCGACACTATTTTTTGATTTAGGGTTGGGTTTACGAAATATTACGCTTTAAAATGTTAATTTTTGATAGAGTCAAGTAGGGATTCACCAGAGTAACCGCTATTTCAGGACATGTGAAATAAAATGTGTATAAATGGACATATGAGGGGTATAGAAGCAAAGTGACCTCAGTCCTATGTCCCTGAAAATCGAATCTATCTTTTTTGTTTGAACATGAATACAGTTTGTATTGGAATGAGGCGTGTTTGCTGTTAAAGTCGTTTTAGAAAATAGATTTCCTCAGGACTGAAGCGTACTCGTATTTGTACCTAAAATTTTTTGCTGACATGTAGCCATAGACACAAAGAAAAACTTGACATTCACAGATTAAAAACCACCAAATATGGACTGAGGTCACTTTGCTTTTACACCACTCATATAATCAATTTATAAGTAAAACTATCGCGTCTAAGTAGGCTTTCTTAGTTTGGGAGTAATAGTCGACCAACTTAAGGTGTGCAGTTGGATTTGTAAAGTTTGTAGATTTTCCATACAAAAAGTTCTATTACGATGTAGAAATATAATTTTGTATTTTAAAATACGCATTTATTTATTAAAAGACTAAGGAACCCTACATCGCGCGTGGACGGACACTCACTTAGCCACTTTTTTATTATTTGAAATGTAAGTGCGTCTGATTGCATCTCACCTGATAAAAAGTGAAGATTTTATCATTTTTAGGGTTCCGTACACAAAGGGTGCCAACGGTACCCTATTACTAAGCCTCCGCTGTCCGTCCGTCTGTCTGTTAGCGGGCTGTATTTCAAGAATTTGTACTCTGTTAGTGTAAGACAATCGATCCTCATCAAAATCTCAAGTCCGATTTTTTTTTCAATAAAATGCCTACATTAAAAAAATAACTTTTTTTACGTTGCCCGCCAACTGAAATAAATAAAGTGATAGGCTTTCAAAACGACACCTACTCACTGAGTATTTTATTGAGTCTTCTTTGAACCCCTAGAGAAGCCATTATTATGAAACTTCAAAGAGCTTATCTTTCGACGACGATTTTTGTTTGAAATGTGATTCTAAGTTAAAAGCAATGTTACCACAAGTTTCAGATTATTTTGACGTGAATTAGATAAAAGTCTTATTACGTTTACTTTGGTGGGTATTTAAGGCGGTATTATTATAGATTTCCGTTATTTTTGACTTCAATTACTACTAGATTATAGAAAACCCAAGGTTAAAAAAAACCCTTATTGTTGATGATGTTCCTTAAAGTCAAAAGCTATTAGAAACACGATTCAGTTGTTTTGGCTCCATAGAAAAAAATCACAAAGTTAGGTCTACACCGTTACTTTCATCTCTAGATATGACTAATATTTTTAAGTATAAATTTAAAAAAAATATACAACAATATTTGATAAGATAATACAAAGTGAGAAATGTTATTATTTTTTATACTTTCATTCAGAAAAAAACTAAACGAAACAACATTGAAAAAGTGCAAAAGTGTGGTTATTTTCTTTACTTTTTACACGTAAAGAAAAAAAAACAGAGACAACTGTTCCAATGATTGCCTCAGCTTAAAAAAATGTGACATAAATACTATATAATATTATATACCCACACATACTTTTGAGAGCTTTGTGCGGCTAAACTTAATTAATTTCAAGTTGATAACAGAAGCTGATAACGTTTAAATAATAAACGTTGTTTCAGAATTTTCAGGTATGTTTCGTTTGTTTTGTTCCTAAAAAGGAAAAAGGTCAAAGGAAAAAGGTAAAAGCTGAGTTAGAAAAAAAGTTGAGGCAAGCGCAAAAATTGATGCTGGAAAATTTAATTTTGTGTCACCTCTGGTGGTGATGGTGACAGGGGGCGCCGTGGGCCCAATAGGTAATCATTTGTCTCATAAATAAATCCATAATTTATAGGAATGCTGTAATTTTTTAGGGTTCTGCAGTCTACAAGGAACCATTAAGACTTTATTCTGTTCATCCATCCTTCCTTAATGGACAGTAACAGCATCATAACTTTTATTTTTTTATCCCACTGCCCAAAAAAGAGAGTAATGTCTAGGGTGCCTATTTGTGTGTATATACTAGCTTTTTCCCGCGGCTTCGCCCGCGTGGACATCGTTTTTATGACTGTCTTTAAGGGTGATTAGTAAATTATGTCGTTTTCCACCTACCCAACCATCTTTATGCAAAAAAACAAAACAATCGAGTATTTTTTTAGTTCCCTCAGGAACTGCATCAGAATATGCTATTTTCCCGGGATAAAAAGTAGCCTATGTTCTTCTCCGTGACACAGGCCACCTGCATGCCAAATTTCATAAAGATTGGTCAAGGCGTTGAAGCGTGAAAAGGTAACAAACAAACAAACACATTTTCACATTTATAATATTATTAAAGTAAGGATTTGCGGCCTCATTCCCCCAGCTAGCTCCATTCCACCTTCGGTCAACGAGACGCAGGGAGAGGTTTCACCCCTATGTTGTTGATATTCAGCCTATACGCACGAAGCGTTAAGCTTCCTCATTTTTCATGCGGACAGCGATGGAGTGGAAGCCCTTGGCATCATATCACCTGATGGTAAGTGACGATGATGCCAACGATAGAAGCGGGCTTACCAAGATTCCTTAACGCAATGGGGAGCTGGCTATCTTATCTTCAAACCAGAACACATCTATGCTATTAACATTGATGTTTGGCGGCAAGACTGAGATAAGATGGTAGTAGCTGGCCAGGCGGGCTTAGAAAATTCCCTTCCACTAACCAAACCAAGTCTTACAAAGTTAGTCTCCGCCGGGAATTGAACCCGCGACCTCCTGGTGTAAAGCTAATGGACTGAACCATTACGCCACGAAGCGGTAAAAATTGGTCTAGAGAGGTCTACCCAGGATCTGTGTCACGATCTCGTCCTCGCTGGCTGTATCCACAGGAGCGTGCGGAGTACTAGTCAAGTTGGCTGCAGGAGACCGCCGCATGTTCAGGGTTCGGTGCACCCAAAGGGTTACCAACGGGACCCTATTACTAAACCTCCGTTCCTCCGTAATAGGCAGACAGTTGAGAATTTCACAGAGTGGCTATTGTGTAGGCCAAAACCACTGGATTCAAGTTTTAGGGACTCTATTCTCAATATATTAAACAAACATGGTATCTACGGTTTTTTTTTCGAAAGGACAAGCTAACAACAGTTGGCCGTGGGGGCCTTTACATACAACTTCACCGGACAGGGGAGGCGAGTGCGGAGGGCACTCAACCTAATGAAAAGCAAAAAGATGCAACTGCTTAAGGGCTTAGGTCGTTGCTTGGACGGGGAGGATCGGAGAGATGGTATCTACGCGACTTCTGTTCCTACTGAATACTTCCAATTCACATCGGAGAATGGCCTCACTGCGATTTTTTTTGTTCCCCTTTTCGGAGGGACGGAGAGAGATGCATCATGCATACTAGTGCAGCCCGGCTGTACTAGTTATGTGGGACTTACAGCTTAAGGCTGAACTTACCCACTAAAACTCCCCCTAATCGCGGTACGCAGACTGGTGAGGGCCCTGGCAGAATATCAGCGTTATGGGTATTCACCTATAACATATGCTGAGCCAGGGCCTGCCACTTACTGCAATATATAATGTATTTTATTGTATTTATTAGTAAGTAGCTATAAGTTAGTCTTAGTTTCTAACCTTATTTAAAAAAAATATTACCAACCTTTTACTTTTTTTTGTGCCTGGTCAGTGAATAAACGGTTTATCTATCTATCTAATGGATTGCAAGTCTATATGACTTATGAATCCTTCATCAGAGGGACCTTTGGAAAGGGGGGTGCATATCAGCTCTTTTTGAAAACTTGTGGTGGGGCGACGGGTAAGCAAGAGGGGCATCGTCACGCTGCATCGTGTCACACCCTGGACACTTCATACAACGGGCCATTGACATGACATTGACATTGAAATGACATTTCAAAAAAGGATTGACGGAACAAACAAAATGGCGGCGAAATCCTTTACGTTCGACAACCAAACCTTAACCAATCTGTATCAATCTGAATGACGAGGGGGTGAGGTCGCAATCTAGGGAGCGGCAGGGAGTGTCCATACTGTATGTTAGTACTAAAATACGAGTATAATACTTTGATCGTGTAATATCTAAATATATTACATGTGTGTCTGTACTCATGACTTGTAATAATAAAATTACAGTGAAATAAGTAAATAGAATATTGTTAAATGTAATAAGATCGCAGACGAAATAATGAAGTAGGTGCGTTAAAGATATTTCCAACAGTTGGGACTATAAAAATAAAAATAAAAATATATATAAAGGAGGCCCCATACAAGAAACCTGATTTCGTTTTTCTTTCCCAGAGTGTGTATTTCTATTGCCGATATAACAAAAGATAATAAAAAAAAATGAACCGGACATAAAGATAAGTGTTTTTTTTCTTGTACGATGGTACGGAACTCTCCGTGTATGAGTCCGACTCGAACTTGGCCGGTTTTTTCTTCTTGTACCTAACGGAGACAAATGTCAAGTTTAATTTAGGAGTTTTTCTTCTTCTAAACTGGTTGCAGACCAATGCTAACTAGTCTTATTGCAATTCATAATCATAATCATCATTTCAGCTCATATGCGTCCCCAACAAGAGGCTCGAGTCTACCCTGAATTAGGGCGATCGGGCCATAATCGACTACGCGGGCCCAGTGCCGGTTGGTCGTCTTCACACACAACCTGCGAGTTTCTCTGCAGGCGTATGCAGATTTCCTCACGATGTTTTCCTTCACCGTAAGAGCGTCGAATAAACGTACATATGAAATCTAAATTCGAAATCACATTGGTACGTGGCAGGATTTGAACCACGACCACCCGGACAGGAGGCGGCGGCCCTAGCCGTTACGCCACCGACGCTCTTGCAAATGCTACGAAATTGCAATTCCCCCTGGTAAAATTAATAGTTACATGAAATATAACCCCCCCTCTCCCCCCATCTGACCGTCACGTAAGATCGCCCTCGATTTATTGGGAAGACTTTTACTTTATATGGCCTTTCGTATGAGTTCCCGTGGTCGATTTATGGCTCCTAATGTTCGGGAAATGTTTGTTTTTCTTACGTCCCTTCGTTCGTGACGTCATCGGTCCAGAATGATGTCATTGACTATCGCACTGTGAATGTGCCGACGAGATAGTTACTCACCTATAAATAGAAAAGATTCGCGCGCTTAAAGATCAAATCTGGTCCTAATTTATTTGAATTTCGAATGACAAGTTTAGCGGTCTCTGTGTCACCTTTTAACAGGTATTTAAAAAAAAGTTAAGTTTTTTTTATCCACAATTATTGATAAGCCCTGATGGTAGGTAAGTGACGATGATGCCGAAGATGGAAGCGGGCTTACCAAAATTCAAATTCAAATAACTCTTTATTGTACATCAAAATAAACAAATACATGCACAAAATTTAATTAACAACTATGAGAAGTACAATTTAGACGGCCTTATCGCTCAGAGCGATTTCTACCAGATTCCCCAACGCAATGGGGAACTGGCTATCTTATCCTCAAGCCGGAACACATCGATGCTGTTAACACTGATGTTTTGGCGGCAAGACTTAGATAAGCTGGTGGTAGCTAGCCAGGCGGGCTATGAAAATACCCTACCACCAACCATACCGAGTCTTACAAAGTTAACCCCGCCGGAAATCGAACCCGCGACATCCTGCTGTGAAACGAATGGACTAACCATTACGCCACGGAGGCGGTTAAAAGTTAGGTTACGTTTTTTTTAAGTTACTATCTTCTTTTATTAAATTATTTCTTTTTATTTTAAATTTATCTGGAATGTGTACTTATTTTGAATATATATACATGTAATTTCTATTTTTTTCTTATTTTATTGCAAGCCAGTTTTTTTGCTGTCACTTTGTCTGTTTGTATGTTTGTGAACTCTTTATCTTTATTGTACAACAAAATATACAATAGGAACGACGACTGCATCAGAGAGGTCCTTTATCAAAAGTAATATCTATTTGTGGCCGCGCGCCAGGGCAGAGGTCCCTTTTATGTGTGTTTTCTATGGCAAGGGTATAAATTAGCTAGCTCGTATAGTTTACAAACCAATAATAAGTCAGTTGACAGAGCATATGTTTTACGAAGTGAATAAAGACAGCTCTACAGCCTTGTTCATATCGTACAAACGTATTTCTTTCCATGGTACCTGTGAGCTATGATCCCCTGACGTTAAGTAGACACTTCATGGTACTAATAAGGAAATACGATGTGGAAATAGGGATAACGACAGCATCAGAAATAAATTATGAACTCTTGATCACTAAATTCCTACCCCCTCCTACATAAACTTTGGAAAACCTTGCTCTTTTTGTTTTCCATCAAGTCTTCAATTTTTAATTCACCAAAATCACAAAACGAGTACAAATATGACGCTGCTAAACTATGACGTCACAACTAGGTATTTCAAACACTTTTAAAACAAAGTTTAGTTTTTGACAGATGATAAAAAGTAAAGATGACTAGCATTTGGCATCCCTAATGCATGCACAAAGGCGGACTTCGCCCAAACAGGGATCTTATTCAGCCAGACCTTAATTATATCACTTTCTGTAAAATTTCTTCTCAATTCTGGAAGGTCTTATCCTAACGAGTTTTGCTTGATCTAAGGAGGTTTGTGTCGGATTATACTTATCTATGGACACCATGTTAGAAACGGATTAAAGGTCTACTAGGTACAGACAGGGGTGTGTTAGAACTCGGTCCAATTTATTATTTTTGGGCCCTTGTCCAACATACACAGGAGATCAAAATCAAAAATTGTTTAATTTGTAACGGTAGATTGCTACTGATATTATGTGTTTTGACATCCTTTTAAGTAAAGAGACTTGTGACAGGATGCCCGCAGTTCTTCCATACCACTAAGTACAATTAAAAAAACAAACAGATCAACATATAACATAAAAATGTTCATTTCTCGAATTAGTAAATCAAAAGTTTACACAAAAGGCAATGGAGAATGCTACTCGTATGCTCGGAGTTTCTCTGCGTGATCGAATCAGAAACGAGGAGATCCGCAGGAGAACCAAAGTAACCAACATGGCTCATAGAATCGCTAAACTGAAGTGGCAGTGGGCAGGGCACATAGCTCGTAGCAGTAAAGGGCAGTAAAGTTCTCGAGTGGCGACCGCGTACCGGAAAACGTAGCGTAGGCAGACCTCCCACGCGGTGGACCTACGACCTGGTGAAGATCGCGGGAAGCCGATGGATGCGGGCAGCGCAGGACCGGTCGTCGTGGAAATCCTTGGGGGAGGCCTTTGTCCAGCAGTGGACGATTATCGGCTGATATGATGACATAAAAGAGAAAAAGGAGAAACGAGTCTGTGGGGGCATGCGGCTGTTATAGAAACTATTTTCATCCTGCAGAAAAGAGCTATCCGCGCAATCTATCAGATGCGATCACGTGAGTCGTTACAGAATAAGTTCAAAGAAATCAATATTTTAACTGTTGCTAGTCAATTTATATATGAAAACATCATGTACGTTCGTAAGAATTTGCATTTATTTCCTAAAAACAGTGACAGGAATAATTTGAATTTAAAAAATGTAAATAAAATAGATATAGCCTTTTCGAGACTGAGTAAGGTTAAAAAGTCATTTGTGGGGCAGTGTATAAGATTCTACAATAAAATTCCAGAAAATGTAACTAGTTTGTCAGAGAATAAATTCAAGACTCATGTCAAAAAATGTTTGTGCTCTAGAGGATATTATATAAAATAATAGATTAGTAAATGACAAAGATATATATGTTGATTCTATAACAAATACCATTACCTGAGACTGTAATCTGAATCATGACATTATTTGTAATATACAATATATTTTTTTTGTTTTGACTATTTAAAAGTGTGTGTAAACACTTATTTGAAATAAATTGTTTTGTATTTTTGAATTTCGAAACAAATAATAAAAGAACTATGAATAACGTGTGGTGTGTGTGTGTGTGTGTATTCCTGTGTGTCCGTGTGTTAATTTAGTTCACAAGAGAGTTGGAATTCCCTGAGTGTTAGGTCTAATGTACTTCAGATTTCAGACTAATCCAGATAAAGCCACGTCAGACTCTACCTAAATTTAATTTGCGTGATTGACAAAAGGTTTGTGTTTGTGTAATCACATATCGTAGATACTTATGCCAGTCATCATCATCATCATATCAACCGAGAAACGTCCACTACTGGACAAATTCTCTACGTGATCGAATCAGAAATGAGGAGGTCAGTTGGAAAGTTGGGGCCATAAAGTTCTCGAGTGGCGACCACGTACCGGAAGACGTGGCAAGGCCTCCCACTCGTTGGACCGATGAGCTGGTGAAGCTTGCGGAACGCCGCTGGAAGCTGGCAGCGCAGGATCGGTTGTTGTGAAAATCCTTGGGAGACGGGTGGGGTTTGTTTTGCAGTGGACGTTGATATGATGATGGCTTCAAATATAATATATTTATTTGTATTATGTTAAATGCCGCCTCCTGTCCGGGAGGTCGTGGTTCGAATCCTGCCACGTACTAATGTGATTTCGAATTTAGATTTCATATGTACGTTTATCCGACGTCTTACGGTGAAGGAAAAACATCGTGAGAAAACCTGCTCACGCCTGCGGAGAAACTCGCAGGTTGTGTGTGAAGTCGACCAACCCGCACTGGGCCCGCGTGGTCGACTAAGGCCCGATCGCCCTAATTAAGGGTGGGCTTGAGCCCCTCGGGGGGCCGTATATATGAGCTAATATGATGATGATGATAAAGTAGCCCTAATTCAGGGTAGGCTCGAGCCCCTCAGTGGGGATGCATATGAGCTGATATTATGATAATGATAATTATAGTAAAGCGTGATAGTAACTCAATGTGATTTGCGTGGTTGGGTAACGCAGGATATCTGACCTGAAGCACGGTCATCACCTAGATGGGTTTAACTGTTAGTGGCATTTCTCTTGACGTTTCCGCGCTTCGCAAGGCATGTCAAGCCGTTGGTGCTGGTTGCTTTCACTAGATGGCAGTCGTTAAGCCGTGTCAGATGACTAAAGGCGGCTTGAAAAACTGCTGACAAGTGGGGTTTCCCACTAGTCCTACAACCTTCACCAAACCGGACTTGGTCCCCGTGCGTAGAGTAAAGCGTATATACATCAGGTGAAAAGATACCAAGGGCTTACCAATTAAGAATTTTAAAAAAGAGCTATGCTCTTGTCGATGCAGCATCCATGTCATTTCAGTTGTGCAACTTCCGTTTTGTTTACCTCCCTATACGAATTATCATTTATCTTCTCCTTAATCTATGATACGCAGCTCCTCCTGTATATTAATACTAACATACAATATGGACACTCCTTGCCGCTCTCTAGATTCCGACCTCACCCCCTCGTCACCCAGATTGATACACATTGATTACAGTTTGGTTGTCGAACGTAAAACGTTTTCGTCGCCATTTTGTTTGTTCCGTCATTCCTTTTTTAAAATGTCCCCATTGCGGGGCACGGGTCTCTCCCAAGCTCGGGAAGATTACGCCACACCCTGGACACTTCATACAACGGGCCAGAAATGACATTTCAAAAAAGGAATGACGGAACAAACAAAATCACGACGCAATCCCATACTTTCGATAACCAAACTGTAATCAATTTGTATCAATATGGGTGACGAGGGGATGAGGTTGCAATCTAGAGAGCAGCAGGGAGTGTCCATACTGTATGTTAGTACTAATATATACATATACTTTGCCCCCGGTATGGAAATTTTATGAGGAGTAAAATTTATACTAGCGGTAACTTAAAAGCGTTACGTTCTTCTGCGCACCGCACCTTGCGCACCTTCCACCTTTAATTGAACTGCGTTTCTTAATTAAATCTTAAAACTGTTTACTGTCTTAAGACATACTTAACTAACAATGCGTTCATCTACTTGATTAATTACGGTTAGGTAAATAGGTGAGTAAGGGCAACTCAACAAATGTGTAAATCAAACCAAATTAATCAAAGCTATTATGTGAAGCATGGCTACTGGATGATATATCCATATACAGTAGGGTACAAGCCGGATAGTAGCCACACTTTTTGAAATCACTCTATATCTCTCAGTAGGAAAAGAAAAATACTTTATTTGTAAAACTGGCCGGTACTTTGGGGTTTTATCTACAAATTTTTTAAACGTAAAAAACATTATCTTTTATGTGTTTAGACTTTAGCGATTTTTGCTGACCTTTATATTTTGTGACATCTATCCCACTTAGGGGATAGTTGCCTAATCCATGTAAATTACGTTTAGGGTAGATACCCCGCCGAGAAACAGGACATGTACCCCGCAAAAAAATTGTTCGCATTTTGCCTTCCCATGCAATCGCACAGAGACATGAGACACGGTCAACTTAGTGGTAATTGGAGAATTTTTCAATAGATTAATAAAATAGTATGCGATTCATCCGCGAAACTAGAGTAATTACAATCGAGGCAACTATACCCCTGGGCCAACTATCCTTGTTTAACCCAATTGATAGGAATAAAAGTTAGCAGAGAGAATTTGGAAATTCTCTACTCTCATGTGGCACAATTAAAGCGGTAATATTTTTCGATATTTTTGACGTCAATTACTCCTAAACGATAGAAAACATAAGGTTGAAAAAAAATACCCTTATTGTTGATGATGTTCCTTAAAGTCACAAGCTATTAGAAATACGATTGAGCAGTTTTGGTTCTATAGAAAAAAACCCAAAGATAGGTCTACACCGTTCCTTTCAACTATAGTTATGACTAATATTTTGAACTATAAATTTAAAAAAAATATACAACAATATTTGTTATGATAATACAAAGTGAGAAATGTTATTATTTTTTATACTTTCATTGTAGTTTTTGATTGAAAAAAATAACCATTGAAAAAGTGAAAAAGTGTGGTTATTTTCTTTACTCTTTACACGTAAAGAAAAAGACAGAGACAACTGTTCCAACCAATACCTCGCCTCAACGGTGCTATTCAAGGGATAGACGGCGGTTGCCTGGTGTTGCACTTAGCATCACCCGCGGTCACCACGTCTAGGGCATTCAGATTTACACCTACGGACGTGTAAAACGCAACCTTTATTACAACACATCTGGAATCAGAAGTGTAGGTTTCCTCACGATCTTTTCCTTCGCCGTTAAAGCAATCGGTAAGTATATGCATGTAAGTTTCGAAAAACTCATTGGTACATCGAGCGTCCGGATTTGAACTGGTTAGGATTTGAACTGGTTAGGAGGACCGAGTCGTTACCGGTTGAGCCACCGACGCTTTAGTTGGAAATCGAAATTAAGTTACTGGCAGTCAATCCAAGTACAGTTCTTTTCAAAAATGAATAAAATATCAATTTCATTAAACACCGTTCTTCAGTTACCCTCTCCCTAATCATTTAACTTGGAATTATGTTTACGTAAACCATGGCAAGGAGGACGGCATTATGCTAGACCCACTAGTTGGACAGAGACCGAGGTATGAATTATTCATGGCTTGTGATTTACTGCATAAGCGCTGTCTCATCTCCTGGTCCAGACCAGAGACATTTTGCGGATGTTTTATTCATTAAGTCCACCTATCTAGATACTTACTGTGTCTAGACTTTAACAACGCCTAAATCCAAGTCTAAGTCATATTAAAATAGAAGAGGTAAAGTTTTTTTTGTTTACAAGCGAGCGACTTCTTGGGGTCCGATTAAGCTGAAATTTGGAATGAAGCCGTATTCCCGGAGACAATAGATCCTTTTGTTATTTCGAAGTTGATCTGATGATGAACTTTGGAGGTGGAATCAAGGTCTCAGAATCGTCTTTTATTTTTCAATAGAATCATAGGAAATACAATACTGTGCTCACCTTTTTTGAATTTGGAACCGTGTGTCTTTATATTCATTTTAGCATTTGGCTTTTTGAGCATAGAAACTCTTTTCAAATAAAAGCTTGTACCAAAAAGGTTTTAGGTTTTAAAAATTATTGCCTATTAGTAGCTAGTTATATATACAGCTGTATAAGCTGTATAGATGCTAACCTACTTAGCTTATAAGATTTATCATAGTTAAATGTGTTCTAAATTTCAATATTGGTCTGTGGCCCATAGGTACTTCCGATAAAATGAATTCCCATTAAAATATGGCAGAGACAAAGTAGTCATTGTAATTTCCATTCTGCGAATAACAACAAAGCCGATTTCGTATAATTATAAACATAGAATCTTAATTGAAATGTCCACCATTGTGTCTTAGGGATCAAAGCTAGAATTAACATCAAAGAATCTCATCTTAAGAGGATTGTGAAGCTGTGACTTTTCATACAGACGGCGTTAACAATTTTTCACCTCTTAAATGTTAACCGATTTGGACCAATTTTCAATAGGTTGTCAGTCAGAACAAAAGCTAAGCTTATACATTTTTGTTTTTTCGATAAAGTTAATAAGTTTAATTTTATTGTCGTTCATGTTTTTTTTTTATACAAAACTAATTTCGGCCATTTTTTGTTTATTTGTAATCAGTAATTTAAAAAACGAAACGTATAAGCCTAGCTTTTGCTCTGACTGACAACCTATAAAAAAAATTGGTTCAAATCGGTTAACATTTAAGAGGTGAACATCGTTAACGCCGTCTGTATGAAAAGTCACAGCTTCACAATCCTCCTATCGAAACTTGTCTTACGTTTTTTTAGCATTTATGCTTAAAGAAGGGGAAATTTATTCGAAAGATAGAAACGTTACCATAGACGAGCACAATGGTTGAATATCAACCACCTGCGGTACTAGTAAGAATAAATTAACTACCTTCATGGTGTAATGGTCAAGTCCATTAGCTTCACATCAAGAGGTCGCGGGTTCGATTCCCGGCGGAGTCTAACTTTGTAAGACTGAGTTTGGTTGGTGGTGGGGCATTTTTAAACCCGCCTGGCAGCTACCACCATCTTATCTAAGTCTCCACCACCTCATTTTCACAACACATTTCTACGATATGTTGAATACTAATTAGAAAAAGTGAAAGTCCCCATACAAAAAACGTGTTATTTTTTCAAACGTAGTGAAACTAGCGCCATCTAGAGTATGATGGCACGGAACCCTTTGTGCGCGATTCTGACTCGCATTTCATCGGTTTTTTTCTTCAGCAAAAACATGTACTTGCCACGCTAATGCGATTGTAGAGATAAAGGTTCCTCGAGGAAAGATTTTCTGTTTCTGGATCTACCATTTGCCTCTTTTTTTACAAATAATCATCATCATCATTATATCAGCCAAAAAAGGTCCACTGCTGGACAAAGTCCTCCCCCAAGGATTTCCACGACGACCGGTCCCGCGCTGTCTGCATCAAGTGGCTTCCCGCAATCTTCACCAGGTCGTCGGTCCACCTACCTGCCTGCTTACGCTACGCTTTCTGATGCGCGGTCGCCACTCGAGAACTTTACTGCTACAACAGCCATCTGTTCTACCAGCTATTTGACCTGACCACTGCCACTTCAGTTACAAGTAATATCATACTCATTTTTTTAATAACAAGTTTTTATCATAGTGTGCTAATAATTCAAGCCCATGACACGAGTTAGCGGCTGGTGGGGTTCTACATTCATGGGTCGTGCATTTTCGTGTCGGGAAATATTGGGACCACATATTGCATGTTTTAAATTTTAAAAAATCAGGAGTGGTCTGTGTCAGAGACACAACCGTTTAAGGGGTCCCCAGGAGGTTTGACGAGTTTCCTTGCAAACGTAGTTTCGTTTTAATATATAAACTACATGCCAGATTGAATGCAAACTTACAAATATATTGGGTAGACACATATCGATGATTGTAATTCGATTTCGATGTACTAATATATATAAAAAAAAATAACAGCTGTTTCAAAATTTCAGTACAAAACTAATTTTAGCCTTTGTTTAGTTACGAATGTTTATATTTACTACGATTAAAAATAATTACAAACATCGATACGTGTCTACTAAATATATTAGCAAAGTTTGGATTCCAGTCCAGGGACCCTTAAATTTTGAGATTCATGTATTTGATGCGGAAATTAATGTATGTTAAAGAAAACAAATTTAAAATTTTGGCAGAATTTCGAACTTTTTCTATACCATACTTTACGAAGGGCATAAAGTACAAAACTCAAGTATCTTATTTTGTCATGTCAGAGGAATTCACTTCAGGGTGATATGTCTCTCTTGATTGTATCCCTTTCAGTTTTCGAGGTCTAAGTCGCCCAAAGAACATAATTTTTGTGACGCAACTTTTTGTAAAATACCTCCTCCCGCCAGTGCTCAAAAAATACACGTCAAAAATGCAAGCACTGTAATATCTTACGATTGTATTAAAAAATAGACAAATCTAAAACCTTTATTGACGTCACTTAACTAACCATGCATTGCTCTCCAAATTTAACAGTATGCAAAATTTCAACTCAATCAGAACCGGGAAGTGGTTGTAATTTAGTTTACAAGATTTGTCACTAACTAACAGACGAACTAACACGGCAAGTTAATAATATAAATAAATAAATAATAAATAAAATTTAATATAGCTTGTAAAAAACTCAGCTTGTATGTTTTAAAGGGCAAGCGAAGCAAGCCCGGAAATTCTAAATTCTGCTTTTGGATGTACATGTAGATTGTAGGTATAGTGTCGCAGCCGTTACGTAGAATTCGCCAGTTTTCAAAACGGCGCGCTGAATGGCGCCGTATTGTAATACAGCGACGTTTTGTAAAGAGGCGGAATTTGCGCCGCTTTGTAAACTAGTTACTGAGTAAAAAACTCCGAATAAAACCGATGATTTCTATTCTGCTACCGAGATTGTATGGTATAATCAATTAAACTTGACGGAGCCTAACATCGCTCGCGTCGCTCGCTCATTTAAAATATGTTACTCAGTAGTTTTTACATAAAACGGCGCCTCACACAATGCGACCTACTTTCTTTCAGCCGAATTGCAATCCTACTGAACGTGATGTAGCCGCATTAAGGCGCTAAGATCTGAGCAGGTTGATATGTGTTTAAATAATATAGAACGTAAGTCTATTAATTTTAAGTTGAACACAATGCGGGCTTCAACGGGGCTGTTACGTTGAAACCGAACGCCCAATTCTCGATTTTCACATGTTCTTATTATTTTTCATCACTTTCAAATTTTTTATTTTTTTTTATTCACAATTGGTAAACACTTGACAACATCTCACCTGGTGGTAAGTGACGATGTTGCCGTAGATGGAAGCGGGCTTACCAAGATTCCCCAACGCAATGGGGAGCTGGCTATCTTATCTTCATGCCGGAACACACCAATGATATCAACATTGATATTTGGCGGCAAGACTTAGATAAGATGGTGGTAGCTAGCCAGGCGGGCTTAGAAAATGCCCTACCACCAACCAAACCGAGTCTTACAATTGACCCCGCCGGGAATCGAACCCGCGACCTCCTGTGTTAAGCCAGTGAACTTTGCCTCTGAGCTACGGAGGCGGATGAAGTTAAAAAAAATGTGTTCAATAAAAATGAAAGGTCTTAAAGTCAACGATTATTGTGTGTTAGTTTCATTCAATATTAACTATTTGTTTTCGAGAAATTTTGCAATTAATGCCAAAAACAGGGTCTGCGGTATATTTTTTTACATCAAAAGTAGAAATATTTTTATAATGAAATTTAATTAAATCGATTTTTTATTACTTTAAGTATATTATATATTTTTTCCATGGTGATAGCTTTACACAGTCCTTCAATAATTTGAATTGAATATTGTCATTTAACCTATCTTTAGGCCTTAATAAACGCCGCCATTTTAAAATCCAGCTTTGTTCGGCGCGCTGTTTTGAAAACCGGCAGATTATACAATACGGCTTTTACATAATGCATTATACTCACAGATAAGGAAAAAAAAATCCCGCTTAGAATTATACTCAGTGAATATAGGCAGGCCGAATGTGTAGTCCGGACTGTAGCATAACAGGACAATCAAAAATCCTGACAATCAGTATATTGTGGTATATTTATTACGCGTTTTTTTACCCGACTGTGAACCCATTTTAATGATTATTTTTTAATTGATGTTTATGCTTCCAGAGTATCGAGTTGAAATTAAACCTATACACGCCGGTCTACGGTCCCTTGAAGATGTGAAAGATGATACGGCCGTTTATACCGCAAAAAAACTGTAATTTAAAAAACTAAAAAACCCGACTGCGTTTCTGTGTAGTTTGGAAATGAAAAACCCTTAAACAAGAAAGTCGTCATACCCGATTGCACTTAACTTAAGAAAAAATGTAGCAGTCGGGACCCAGTCTAAAAAGTCAACCGTCTAGTCAGTATATTGGAGTAATCTGCAATGTAATAGAGGTATGTGCTTTCAATTCACTATGCCTCCATTTCTAGAATGGGTCCCGACTGCTACAATTTTTCTTAAGTTAAGTGCTATCGGGTATGACGACTTTCTTGTTTAAGGGTTTTTCATTTCCAAACTACACAGAAACGCAGTCGGGTTTTTTAGTTTTTTAAATTACAGTTTTTTATTTTATTCATTTTTTAGTTTTATTATTGAATGAGTTATTATAGTAACCTATATACACAATGACACACAAATTTAAATTTACGTAAATTATTAACTTAATTAAGGTTTGTAATTAGCATAGTTTTAAATTTAATTTTGTTACTTATATATATTATTAAGCTGTAAATCTTCCGAATAGCAAAAAAATAAATAAAAATAAATAAAATAAATCAGTTGATAGAAAATCCATCGAGCCGTTCTGGCTGCAGAGCGTGCCAAACATTTGAATTTGGCGCCAAAAATCCGCCATTTTGTTTTTTTTTTTTTGATATACGCAGTGTCACTCAAACAGTAAATACGTATCTAACGACACCCCTCAAACTAAAATCTATCGAGCCGTTCAGGCTGCAATGCGTGCCTTACATTGGAATTTGGCGCCAAAAATCCGCCATTTTTTTAATTTTTTATTTTGATATACCCAGTGTCACTCTCACAGTAAATACGAATCTAACGACACCTCTCAAACCAAAATCCATCCAGCCGTTCAGGCTGCAGAGCGTGCCAAACAATTATACATACATACATACATACATACTCTCGAAAAACATAACCCTCCTTCTGGCGCAGTCGGGTAAAAACGTTCATTTCGACACTCTCAAAGGAATCAAAATTCATATGGTATTTTCCGTTGCCCTAGAACTATGAAATTTGGCAAGTATATTAGGGAAAAATCTGAAAACTTTACATTTGTTATTAAATCATAAAAAATACAGTCTTTATTTGAAGTACGTAATCAATTATGCAAGGAACGGCGGTCCAAATTTTGAATTAAGTTAACCCGGCGCCAATGACGTGTAAAAAAAACGCGGACGATGACGCGGGGTCAATATGTTTTTTTTAACTATCTGGTTATCTGCTGAATTATAAAAAAATAATACAAATTAAGAACTATTGCATGACCACGAAGTCATTGTAGTACCAAGATGTTTAAGTTAATTTAGATATCAAATTATGATTTGGTTTTAATACAACAACCTCAAAAGGGCAACAAAAATAATTTCTCTTAGAACTAAAAATGTATGGATCTGTAGCCGTTTTATTCCCGTTTTATTCAAGAAAAGGGATTTTACCATTCTTCACTGGCACTTGCTCACTACACTATGGTACAAATCATATGAATTGAGGTCTTATCTCCAGCTACTGAGAAAACCATGAACGATTATAATGTGTTTTTTTCGATATTTCCCCAATTGAAAATCGCTCGGGTCCATATGACCCAGCGTCATTGTCGCCGGGTTAACCGTGTCATGTGGGGTATCTTATGAAAGTGCTTCATTGGCACAAGCTTAAACATATTTTAAATTATTTTTATGATATATAATTTTCGATTTATTATTTCTAAAGTTCCTTATACAGAGATGTGGTGCTATGGAACCCTCGGTGACCGAGTCCGACTTGCCCTTGGCCGGTTTTTTTGACGTGTTCAGCGTGGTCAACTATCATTATTATTCATGAGTTTGCGTTCTCTTAAATTGAATGAGTGAAATATGACTCGCCGCCGGGTAATGGATTTTTCAAGGAAAGTACTCAAAGTGCCTACTGGTAGTGCCTGTCTGGCACTATCTATCTGCCCATCAATCTTCAAGGGAATATAAATCGGAAAAAAATGGTAGCCGAAAGAAAATATTCCATAAAAGTAGGCAATATATATTATTATATGTATTGTAACGGTTTTTGTTGCTATGGGATCATTGCCTTCATTTTAAGCATGTTTTACGGCGAGGTATTAATGGAACAGTTGTCACTGTCTTTTTCTTTACGTATAAAGTGTAAAGATAATAAATAATCACACGGTTTTTCGTTTCAATCAAAAACTACAATGAAAGTATAAAAAATAATATCATTTTTTATAATCATAACAAAAATTGTTGTATATTTTTTAAAATTCATACTTCACAATATTAGTTATGTAGAGTTGAAAGTAACGGTGTAGACCTATCTTTGTGTTTTTTTTTCTATCGAGCCAAAACTGCTCGATCGTGTTTCTAATAGCTTTTGACTTTAAGAAACATTCAAACTCAAACTCAAACTCAAATTCATTTATTGCATAACCATAGGTATGTAAAAAGGTCTTACATATAATTAAAAAAAAACTTCTGCCATGGCTTACCTTAAGAGGTGTACAATGTCATTTTCTTAAACCACATTATCTATCCACATTATCTATATACATAAAACTCAAAGGTGACTGACTGACATAGTGATCTATCAACGCACAGCCCAAACCACTGGACGGATCGGGCTGAAATTTAGCATGCAGGTAGATGTTATGACGTAGGCATCCGCTAAGAAAGGATTTCGGGAAATTCCCACGGGAACACCACAAAACGGGAACTACGCGGGCAAAGCCGCGAGCACCCACTATCGACAATAAGGGTATTTTTTTAACCTTGGGTTATCTATCGTTTAGGAGTTATTGTCGTCATGAACAACGAAAATCTGTAATATTACCGCCTTAAACCCCCAATGAAAACAGAGGGGTATTATATAATTAACATGTGTATCAGTGTACTTGTCTGCGGGAGCTACGATGCTCACAAACAGATGAAGCGATTTCGATTAGTTTTTTGTTTGGTGACTTAATCGAGAGTGTTCTTAGCTATAATTTAAAAAAAGTCTGTTCGACCGTTTTAAGATCATTAGCATAAGCTAATATAACTATAGTTATTTAGTTATGAAGGGATGTGAACAAACAGGTCTGATCGATTTGAAATTTGGTATCCTGTTCATCATCATCATCATATCAGCCACAAATCGTCCACTGCTGGACAAAGGCCTCCCCCAAGGATTTCCACGACGACCGGTCCTGCGCTGCCCGCATCCATCGGCTTCCCGCGATCTTCACCAGGTCATCGGTCCACCGCGTTGGAGGCCTGCCTACGCTACGTTTTCCGGTGCGCGGTCGCCACTCGAGAACTTTGCTTCCCCATCGGCCATCTGTTCAACGAGCTATGTGCCCTGCCCACTGCCACTTCAGTTTAGCGATTCTGTGAGCTATGTCGGTTACTTTAGTTCTTCTGCGGATCTCCTCGTTTCTGATTCGATCACGCAGAGAAACTCCGAGCATAGCACACTCCATTGCCCTTTGGGTGACCTTGAGCCTTCTTATGAGGCCCATAGTAAGCGACCATGTCTCAGTTCCGTAAGTCATCACTGGCAACACACACACTGGTATCATGTTACTTCAATGATATTGCAAAAACATATTAACCTTGACTTGATGCTGATAAAAGTTTGTGAGGAGGATACCCAACTCCTCACCAACTTTTATCAGAGGTATCGTGTTTCGGATTATTGGAATGGTCTCAATGAATAAGTTAGAGACAGATGAACAAATAATAGTCTCAATGAATAAGTTAGAGATAGATGAACAAATAATAGTCTCAATGAATAAGTTAGAGATAGATGAACAAATAATAGTCTCAATGAATAAGTTAGAGATAGATGAACAAATAATAGTCTCAATGAATAAGTTAGAGATAGATGAACAAATAATAGTCTCAATGAATAAGTTAGAGATAGATGAACAAATAATAGTCTCAATGAATAAGTTAGAGATAGATGAACAAATAATAGTCTCAATGAATAAGTTAGAGATAGATGAACAAATAATAGTCTCAATGAATAAGTTAGAGATAGATGAACAAATAATAGTCTCAATGAATAAGTTAGAGATAGATGAACAAATAATAGTCTCAATGAATAAGTTAGAGATAGATGAACAATTAATAGTCTCAATGAATAAGTTAGAGATAGATGAACAAATAATAGTCTCAATGAATAAGTTAGAGATAGATGAACAAATAATAGTCTCAATGAATAAGTTAGAGATAGATGAACAAAAAATAGTCTCAATGAATAAGTTGGAGATAGATGAACAAATAAAGTTCTAAACACTTGAATCTAACAAATATTAGCACTTCAAAGCTTAATATTACACAAACCGATCTGTGAAAATCGAAAAATGAGTTTAGCTAACCCTCAGTAATTTTAAAAGACCTATTCAACGATACCCCGCACAATAGGGTACGTCAACGAAAACAAATTCACCTCCTTTACATGCAGGGGAGGTACCCTAAAAAAATTTTTTTCATGATTTTATTGTACCACTTTGTCAGCGTGATTAATACGTATACCCATGTCAAATAACAGCTTTTAAGCACTTATAGTCTCTGAGCTAAGCAGTGGACAGACGGACAGACAAAAGGAGGGATAGAAAGACAGACAGTCGTGGCGAAACTATAAGGGTTCCTTGTTGACTTCGGAACCCTAAAACTGGCCAACATAACCAGTATAGTTATTTGTGTTAATCTGCAATGAGCTACGTGAATCGTAATTTACGAGTCGTTAACAACCCGTGAGGACACCAACACACGCCTGCGAATAAACTCGCAGGTTGTTTTTGAAGTCGACCAACCCGCACCGGGCCCACGTGGTCGACTAAGGCCCCATCGCCCTAATTCAGGGTAGGGACGTATATGAGCTGATATGATAAAACAACACCCATAAACGTCCCATCTGTTGGAGCTAGAGGTGGGCGCCGACCTAAAATTTGCCGGCGGCGGCGCGCCGGGGAAAATTGGTCGGCGTGGCGGCGCCGCGCCGCGGCGTGGCTTTTTTTGTAAAAAAAAACTCAATTTTTAGATGCGAAAAGTTTTATTCATGTGTTTTTACAATTATTGTAGTTGTCGTGTATGAAAATAATTTTATTTACGCGAGTAGGGCTCAAACGTGATCGCTTAGCATTTAAAACTAATCCAGCTATAGAAAAGACATGTTCGCTCAGCAAGTGCAGCTAGTCCTGGGAAAACATTCTTTTTCTCCCGCCAATAGGCAAGAACATCCCCGTTCAAGAATTCTACCTCTTTAGGATCAATCGACGCTAGATATCTCCAACATTCTTGGGAGAAATCTGACTCTGGTAATTCATCAATGTTGCTGCAACTACTGTGCTTTTTAGATAATTTTGTCAGCAAAGATTGAGTCGAAGAAAAGCTTGGTTGTGGCTCTGATACATCATGAGAAGTTTCACCAGATTCGGAACGTGGCAGATCAGAGGATCTAATGAGATCATTAATGCAATCTGGCAGAAAAGCCGCACGGTTTGTGTTCATTTCGAATAAATATGAATCAATTTCTTTTAATCCTGAAAATCTGGGATCAAGAAGAGATGCCAATACTACATTCTTTGTCAAAGGAAATCTGTGGTCAAATTTCTCGAGCATTCTATTTTTGAGCGATATCATCGTCGCAATTTATTCGTCAGAGATCGAATTTAAAATCTCTTTTAATTCAGAGCGAAACACTAGAGCTAAGTTGAGAGAAACAGACTTTTGCGCACATAAAACTTCAACCGCTTCGCGAAATTTCCGAAGAAATCTGATGAGGTCTTCCAGCAGGTTCCAATCGGCTTGTACCAGTTTCAAATCTTCCTTGCCAATCCTGGTGAGAATAGAATTTACTGGTTTCTTATTGCAACAATGCGCCAAACTCTCCAACATACTAAGCACACTATGCCAACGGGTGGGCGTTGCGGTTTTAATGCTTGGCAATTGGTTTAAATTGCCAAACTCGTCGTTGAATATTTGAGAGTTTTGTGAAACTTCATCGTCGTCATCACCAATTGGTACATTTTCGTCATTTTCCAGAACTTCTGTAACATTTTCGATTTGTTGTAAAAACTCCATTTGCTCTTTTTCCGCTTCCTTCTCCAATTCGGGCAAGCGATACCTTATGGCTTTTACAATCTTTTTAACCTTCTTTACCAACTCTTTCAAAGAAGGGACATTTTTAATCCCATCAGCAATGACCAGGTTATGTAAACCATGCCCCAAACATAGATGGCTGTCAAGACCAGACAGCGAAATGGCACGCTTAACGTTTGATCCTGCGTCTGTTACCGTATACAACTCTTTATCACACAACCCAAATTCTGATACTGTAGTATTTATCAGTCCTTGAATCTTTTCTCCTGTCTTTTTTCCTTGGACTAGTTGAGTACTGAGTGTAAAATTTTTGAGCTCGTAATCTGAAAAAGTAAAAATCTGTAAGAGTAATGGATGGAATATGGGTGACATTTCTACGTTATAGTCTGCTACAGTAGAAAACCAAGGATAGGAGGCCTGTTTCCTAAAATAGGCCACAAACTAAAGGTAAGTCTAATATTAGTGGGTTCTCTCTCACCAGCAGTAATGAAATGAAGCGTGAATGTAATATAGTTGAGTCTTTGATACTGGTCCGTCCACAAATCAAACGTAATAGAGACATGTCGTGGAGTTCCTGTTAATATTTGGGTTTTCACACTCGCAAGCATAGTTTCATATACGTCATCTAGCGCACCTCGACCAACAGTGTATCTTGATGGCATGTCTTCATCAGAGACAATTATGTTATATTTCTAAAATATAAATACACAGAACAATATAAAGAATTCAGTAAATTTAAAAGGTAATGAATTAATGACGCTATTTTCTTATATTCACTCACCTTAAAGAAATCGATCATCCCTTCATCCGAAACAGAGTCAAATGGCATGAGTGAGGTGCAAAACCAAAGTGCTAAATCTCTTGCAAGAATCCATTTATCTTTTTTAGTAACCATATTCATTGTTGAACTGGAAGCAACTGTGGCTCTTGCTCGAGGGCGTGGGGTGGGGGTAAAAAAGTCGTTTATAAGTCTTGTTGACTCAGTTTTGTCCTCCCTTATATTGTGAGAGTCTCTTAAGTGTCTTATAAGATTCCCTGTGCTGATGGTTTTGCCATATGACTTAATTTTGGCCCTGCAATTAGTTAAAACGTTATACTTAATATGAGGTAATTATGTTGTTTTTACTTCAATGTGACTGATTGTTAAGTTTCTGCAAAATAACTAATATTAGTAAAAACCCAAAATACAACCAAAATCCAGATTAAAACTCCGCAACCTTATTTTCAGAGCATTAGTATATAATTATTCTATTTCATCCATATGTTTAGTCAGCAGCTTAAGTGATCGATTGAATAAGTAGGTACACAAACATGTAAATACATATTTTAGGAGTAAAAAATCTGTTTATAATTTATTATGTGTAAACAATAAAATTAAAATATTCGTACACATATTCACTTGTGTCAGAAAACTTACTAGATAACTCACTGAGTGGATATGCACTTCTGCAGCTGACCGTACAATTTTGTATTCAAGTCGTGTAAGGAAACTAATAAGAATAAGCATGACAGTTTTAAGAAACACACACACACACACACACACACACATTTCATTACGTACCAAATTAAAAAATTCAAAAATAAGGCCAGCAAAGGCAAATTAATATGCAGTAGGTAGGCAGGACGGCAGGACGCAGATGCAGGTTAGTTTTGCGTTAGGTGCTGTAAAGTACAAACATTGTTTCCTAAATACATACAAAAATACTGAATACAGCACTGAGCTGTCAGTCAGAATGGTCCAGCGCATCTAGTACATCTTGAACCTAGAAAAAGTTACATTGCGTCATTGTCAATAGTCTGCCCCACAGACGTGATTGATTTATAGGTAGTAGGTACCTACTTCTTTTAATAATATACAGTAATTAATATACCTATAATAAGAGAATGTGAGTTTAGATAAATACTTACATTTCGAACGATATATCACCATTTTCAGATTGGCAGGCTGTAAGACATTGCTTGCAATAAACTTGATCAGTGAAAATTTTACTCCTTTTGTTTTCTTCTTCCAAAATCAATTGACCAAAGTGCTTCCACGCGAAGCTAGATTTGGTTTTCCGATCAAAAAGTACCGAAATTGAAAACTGACTTATTTTCATTTTGCTAACATTAGTATTGGACGACATTTCGACTAATTCTTTACGTAAATAAAGCAGTCGGCAGGGCGGCGCGCGAAAACGTACGTGTGTTGCGTAGTAAAGCGTACTAGCAACTGACTGGCTGTGTGCGCCGCGCCACTGTGGCGCGACTCGAACGCACACCGCACCCCGCGCCCCAACCGCCCGCTCCCGGCGCCTAGCGCTCGGCGGCCTGTTGCTATGCGAACAATAAAGCGAAAATTGAAGTTTTTGAAAATTGAAAATTTTGAGTCGATATCGATCGGCGCGAATTTTCGGATACTCGGCGGCGGCGGCGCCGCATGCATGGCGGCGCGGCGGCGCCGCGCCGGCGCGGCGCCCACCTCTAGTTGGAGCACATGTTTTTGGTCTCTTGAAGGTTAGGCCATACACACGGGGCACATTTCAGATTGCTAGACTTTGTAGATAGATAAAACGTTTATTCAAAGCTACACTACAATTGATACTCAAAAAGAAAACTAAAAATAATACTGATGATAAATCACTAATGTTCGTGCGGATGGTGGCGCATCGGGAGCCGGGTCGTTCCTTTCCCTCTAATATGGTTGATGGGAGCGATGGCTGACTCTCGCGTTATACTCGTGACCGGGTGCTATCCGTGTTAAATGCATTCAATTATTTTTTGTATAACTTTTTGTGTCATATTGTTTTCATGTTCTAATGACACAGTCTAGTTCTAATGTCATTGGTCTCTATTGTTGGAAAATTATATTAAAAAAGATACTATATGCATGTATGTTTGTTACTCTTTCACGCTTCAACCACTAAACGGATCGGGACGAAACTTGGCCCACATATAGGTTAGGTCCTGGATTAGACCATAGGCTACTTTTTACCACGGGAAAACGTCTTACTCCCATGGGAAAATCGAAAACAACGCGGGCGTAGCCGCAGGTGGATGGCGAGTAATTAATAATTTAGGAGGTAGAAAAGCTTTATTTCACTTTTCATGCTCTAAAAGTACGCCAATATAGCCCTACCAAGCGGAAATAAAGTGACCACAGTAAAAACTATTTTTTTTTATTTCCTTCATGTGACATAGACAAATTCAAAAAGCCAGTAAATATACTATTAAAAAAAATACTAAAATACGACTGCATAAAAACATTACCTCTCTTTTTTTGGAGCGAGTAAAATGTACCTTATGTCACTCACGGGATCGACTCGAATCTAACCACATCTCGCATTCATTCATCAAGCCGTTTAGAAGATATCGTGGAATACACAAACATACATACATACATACATACTTACACACATACATACATTGAACCTGGGAACCATTTTTTGTTCGCAGTCGTGTAAAAAATAGAAATTTATACAGGGTGTCACAAAAATTAGTGTCGATCCCGTTAACTGGGGCTTCTACTCATCATACTGTACAACTTTTTATGTATAAATCTTCATAAAAATCGATCGATCAATGTTGTGCATTTTTGTATGTAGGGTCCATTTTTTTTCGAGAATTGACAATGGATTCCTTGGGGAAAGTAGTTCAGTATGATGAGTAGAACCCCCCAGTTAACGGGTCCTATACACCATTATTTTTACAACCTGTATGATACTAGTAGGTATGTGAGGAGGATCAACGTGGAAAAGAAAAGAAAACCTCTCTTGTTTTTTTTATCTCTAGAAGATCTCTAGTGATACCTCTATTGAGTGGAAATAACGGATTATGCAAATTGGGACCCCAAGCATAATATTCATGATTTTCATGCGATTCCCTAGCCCGCAGTGTATGTGTGGATTATACAGGAAATAAGAGATTTGGAACTAAGCATATACACCAGGGCAGTAGGGCGTCGGTCCGCCTCCTGTCCGGCAGGTCATGGTTAGAATCCTGACACGTACCAATGTGATTTCGAATTTAGATTTCATATGTACGTTTATCCGACGCTCTTACGGTGAAGGAAAAAATCGTGAGGAAACCTGCACACGCCTGCGGAGAAACTCGCAGGTTGTGTGTGACCCGCACTGGGCCCGCGTGGTCGACTAAAGTCCGATCGGCCTAAATCAGGGTAGGCTCGAGCCCCTCGGTGGGGACGTATACGAGCTGATATGATGATATGGTACGGCGGGTTGCAGCCTTTAGACTTGGGTTTTTGTGTTTACAATGGTTCACTCTACAACAATTTCACAAACGCAAACCTTAACTTTTTTGTAACTATACATTACTAGCCGTCCGCCCGCGGCTACGCCCGCGTAGATTTCGATTTTCTCGTGGGAATAAAACGTTTTCCCGGGGTAAAAAGTAGCCTATGTCCTATTTCAGGACCTAACCTATATGTGTGCCAAGTTTCATCCCGATCCATCCAGTGGTTGAAGCGTGTAAGAGTAACAAACGTACATCTGTACATACAAACTTTCACATTTATCTATAATATTAGTAGGATATCGTTACTAATACTATAAATGTGAAAATGTGTTTGTTTGTTTGTTACCTTTTCACGCTTCAACGCCTTGACCAATCTTTATGAAATATGGCATGCAGGTAGCCTGTGTCACGGGGAAGGACATAGGCTACTTTTTATCCCGGGAAAATAGCATAATCTGATGCAGTTCCTGAGGGAACTGAAAAAATACTCATTGTTGCGATTTTTTGCACAGAGATGGTTGAGTAGGTGGGAAATGACATAATTTACTAATCACCCTTAAAGACAGTCATTAAAACGATGTCCGCCCGGGTGAAGCCGCGGGAAAAACTAGTATAAATTAAATATTAGATACAATACTATTAAAAAGGCTACTATTCCTCAAACTAAACAACTTTTTGGTTAAGATCGAAAAAAAAATGACATCTCATAAAAATCGATCAGCTAATTATCCAAATGTGTATTGAAAAGTCTACTTTCAGCAAAGTTGCAGAACAAAACCAAATGTGTATTGAAAAGTCTACTTTCAACAAAGTTACAGAATAAAACTTTCTATTGAAAAGTCTACTTTTAGCAAAGTTGCAGAACAAAACCAAATATGTATTAAAAAGTCTACTTTCAGCATAGTTGCAGAATAAAACCAAATGTATATTAAAAAGTCTACTTTCAGCAAATTTGCAGAATAAAACTTTTTATTGAAACGTCTACTTTTAGCAAAGTTACAGAACAAAAACAAATGTGTATTGAAAAGTCTACTTTCAGCAAAGTTATAGAACAAAACCAGATGTGTATAGAAAAGTCTACTTTCAGAAAAGTTACAGAACAAAAGCAAATGTGTATTGAAAAGTTTACTTTTAGCAAAGTTGCAGAACAAAACCAAATATGTATTAAAAAGTCTACTTTCAGTAAAGTTACATAACAAAACCAAATGTGTATTGAATCGCCCTGATTCAGGGTAGGCTCGAGCCCCTCGGTGGGGACGTATATGAGCTGTAATGATGATTGAAAAGTCTACTTTCAGCATTGTTGCAGAATAAAACCAAATGTATATTGAAAAGTCTACAAATTTCAGCAAATTTGCGGAAGAAGAGTTGTTCAGTTTCATGTGTAAAAGCCCTTCTACATCCTGTATCTACCTACCCACCTCCTTCTGCACAGTGCACACAGAAACACAGCACTCTACCTCCTCATCACAAATTCAGATTAAATTACTCCCGCCAGCACGCAGCACGGCCATCAGAGACTCTCCAAGAAATCACTGTTGCATTGAAATTTACGAGCTGCACGTTTTAGGATTCGAATCCACTGAAGAGAAAAGCTTGAAAGCTTTTTCGCTTGTCTATGCTCGAACCTAGCAAATACTAGCTGCCGGCCGAGTCAATGTGTCGCTCAGAGACAACAGCGAGTTGAAACCAGGGTTTCTCATATTATGATATATATATCGGATATACAGGGATATACGTGGTTCGAATCCTGCCACGTACCAATGTGTTTTCGAATCGATTTCATATGTACGTTTATCCGATAATTCAGGGTAGGCTCGAGTCCCTCGGTGGGGACGTATATGAGCTCATATGATGATGATGATCCGCCGCCGCCTCCTGTACGGGAGGTCGTGGTTCGAGTCCTGTCACGTACCAATGTTATTTTGAATTTAGATTTCATATGTACGTTTATCGACGCTCTTATGGTGAAGGAAATATTTAATATTTCCACAATATTAGCTATTTTTGCAACCCTCTATATTTTGGAACATCTGTTGCACATAGGGGATAGTTGCCTAATCCTTGTATAATTCATTTCACCGCCGAGAAACAGGACATCTATCCCGCAAAAACTTTGTTCGCATTTTGCCTTTCCATGCAATCGCACAGAGACATGAGACACGGTCAACTTAGAGGTAGTTGGAGAGTCTTATGTAAACTGGTAAACTCGTACGTGGTTCTTCTTGTCCACTGAGAAAGCCGTTAAAGAGGCCCCACAATAGGGCTGGTTGACAAACGGTCGGGGAAAAAGTTTTTTCGTATTTTGTATGCAAACTCAAACAGGGCGAACAAAACGAGCTGCATCTTGAACGTTCATATTTCCATACTGGAAACGCTTGAACTAAATTTGCGCTACTGATTGATACTGCATTAGGTCCATAAGTGGCACAAATTTTATTCGAGGCCAGCGTAGCATTTTTACCTTTTTTACATAAAATTTCAAAATGTCGCTACTTTTCTCGTCACTTTCACTCATTTTCATGACCAGAAAAAACTATTTAAAATGGTGGGAATTTTATTTTTTATTTATAACTAGCTGTTTCCCGCGGCTTCACCCGCGTGGACCACGTTTCTATGACTTTTCGAGGGTGCGCAGTGCGCGAGCCGCAAGCGGCTCGCGAGCGTAGTAATAAGTAGCCTATGTCTTAATCCAGGTCCTAATCTGTCTACCTACCAAATTTCAGCCAAATCCGTTCAGTAGTTTTTGCGGGAAAGCGTAACAGACAGACAGAGTTACTTTCGCATTTATAATAGTAGTAGGGATTAAAATTTCGAAAGTTCACTTATTTAATTTTATTACAACCAGCCAAGTACAAATAATACAAGCAAAGAGATTTGATTACAAAGTTTTAGTTACAAAATACGAAGAAACATTTTCCCCGACCTATTAGTGTGCGATTCATCCGCGAAACTAGAGTAATTACAATAGGGGTTACTTTACCCCTGGGGCAACTATCCTGGTGGTTTTATCCTTTAGGTAAATCGAAAGGAATAAAAAAGTGCGAGTCGGACTCACGTGGAGAGGGTTCTGTACAACACCGAGCAGCTTCGTGCGTTAGGGTTGTCGGTTAGGTTTGATTGTCTTGTACGGTCGTAATAGAGTCATGAAATTCTATTACGAAATATCAAATTTTATCACCTTTCGTCAAGTAGTCTCGAAGAAAATCGGGTGTGACAGACGGACAGACAGACACAAAGTGATTTTATAAGAGTTTTTTTTCGTCACCCATAAAAGCAAACGGGAACCTTTTTTTAGCTTTGCACGGAACCCTTTAAACCTATAGTAGCTTACAAAGCTCCTTATAGTACATTAGTGCAGCGGCCAGCAAAAGAGGTATTGATGGACGAACTTGTAAATGTGGGCCAAGGCGAAGCCGAGGCACACATACGTAAGTCCATGAATGTCTAGTTGTGGCCAAGGCTTGTATAGTACTTTTCTTAAATAATGCGCGGAAATTAAAACTTCAATAATTACTTTTCAAAATCAATGACGAACAACGAACAACAATTTTTTTTTCACGCGTCAAAGTGTTCATTTGTTTTATCAATAAACAGCGTTCTGTTTGCAAGTCGGTTCGAAATTTAAATAAATCATTTGATAAGTTACCTCGTTGGTTGCCATGTTTCGTAGTAAAATATATGTAGTTCCATTTTTAAATTACACGACAGATATGAGTTTGCATAGTAATTTATTTGTACGCTAAATGCGTGATCGAATCAGAAACGAGGAGATCCGCAGGAGAACTAAAGTGACCTACATAGCTCACAGAATCGCTAAACTGAAGTGGCAGTGGGCAGGGCACATAGCTCGTAGAACAGATGGCCGATGGGGCAGTAAAGTTCTCGAGTGGCAACCGCGCACCGGAAAACGCAGCGTAGGCAGGCCTCCCACGCGGTGGACCGACGACCTGGTGATGATCGCGGGAAGCCGATGGATGCGGGCAGCGCAGAACCGGTCGTCGTGGAAATCCTTAGGGGAGGCCTTTGTCCAGCAGTGGACGATTTTTGGCTGATATGACGATGATGACGCTAAACAAGCATGTTTGAGAAAAATATTTTTTAAGGCGCTAAGATCACTCAATTCGAGCAGGTTGATGCGTGTTTCAATAATATCGAACGTAAGTCTATTCATTTTAAGTTCAAATCAATGCGGGCTTCAACGCGGCTGTTACGTTGAAACCCAACGCTCAGTTCTCGATTTTTACATGTTTTTATTACTTTTAATCACTTTTAAATAAGTTTAAAAAAATATTTTTAATTAAATTGAAACATCTTTAAGTCAACGATTTTTGTGTGTTGGTTTCATTCAATATTAATTATTTGTTTTCGAGAAATTTTGCAACTAATGCCAAAAACAGGGTCTACAGTATATTTTTTTACATCAAAAGTGGTAATATTTTTAAAGTTGTATTCAATTAAATATATTTTTTATTAAGTACCTTAAGTATATCATGTATTTTTTCCATGGTGATAGCTTTACACAGTCTTTCAATAATTTGAATTGAATATTGTCATTTGACCCATCTTAAGGCCTTAAAGTCACATGCACCTTGCCTGCGTCAGTGTTTCCCGATTCCTATAATTTGGGGATCTTCAAGGCAAGAGTGAATAGGCATTATTTGAGTTTGCGTGGACCATCCTCGACTGCATCATCACTTACCAAGGTGCAGTCAAACGCACTCAAATTTTTAATAAAAAAAAAAATGCAATTTAGCTAATTATTAAGTTGGTTCTCATTGCGTATATTTGTACTTTCTTCATTCTAACCATCTGTGCGAAATAAATAACGACCTAAACCTACAAGGGGAGGTTTCATTAAATTTCAGGATTCCCTAATGGAGGCACGTAAGCGGCATTATAATGCCATCAGTTTACGACTTAGCGCGTCATGGTTTTACGGTTATCACGGTTAAACGTTTTTTTTTTTCTTCTTTTGAGCGATAAAAAAGAACGGTGCTTGGCACGCTTTCATGTCTGGAATATTTAAATTCTTAAAAATATCATGTACCTTGAACAGATTGCTCGTAGAACAGATGGCCGATGGGGCAGTAAAGTTCTCGAGTGGCGACCGCGCCCCGGAAAACGTAGCGTAGGCAGGCCCCCCACGCGGTGGACCGACGACCTGGTGGAGATCGCGGCAAGCCGATGGATGCGGGCAGCGCAGGACCGGTCGTCGTGGAAATCCTTGGGGGAGGCCTTTGTTCAGCAGTGGACGATTTTCAGCTGATATGATGATGATGATCATGTACTTCCTTATTTAACCATTTGTACCCGACTGAGACAGGAGGAGGGTTGTGTTTTTCGAGTATATGTCGTAGTCGTATCAGCTTATATTCTTCCCCAACGAGGGGCTCGAGCCTACCCTGAATTAGGGTGATCGGGCCTTAGTCGACCACTCGGGCCCAGTGCGGGTTGGTCGACTTCACACACAACCTTCGAATTTCTTCGCAGGCGTGTGCAGGTTTCCTCACGATGTTTTTCCTTCACCGTGTAAGAGCGTCGGATAAACGTACATATGAAATCTAAATTCGAAATCACATTGGTACGTGGCGGGATTCGAACCACGACCTCCCGGACAGGATGCGGCGGCCCTAGCCGTTACGCCACCGACTCTCGAGTATATGTATGTGTATGTTTGTATGTATATTTCTTTGGCACGCTCTGTAGCCTCGTTTAGAATTTTGTAGTGCGAGGTGTCGTTAGGTTAGTCTTGATCCCCAGAGTGACATAGGATACATTTTTACCTAACTGGTCAAAAAGAGGGGTTATGTTTTAGTGCAATCGGGTTTTTAATTTTCAATTAATTCGGTTATTAATAGCATGCATTCTATAGGTACTCTTATGTCACCCACAAACACAATTAAAGTATTTTAGAAAAAGTGTGCACGTGTTTTGTAGAGAAACTGCTTGACCGATTTTGATGAAATTTAGCACCTAAGAGTATTTTCTTTCAAGCACCGGCCAAGTGCGAGTCGGACTCGAATACAGAGAGTTCTGTATCACCACACTTCTCCACACAAGTGTAACGATGATATCCATTCATTACATAACAGACATCACCGCGAGCAATAGAAAAATGTTTTTTTTTACTAAATTCAGGTTGATATCCTTAGCGCAAGTAAAACAATAGAAATACACATTCTTTGAAAATTTTAACGGTCTAACTATTACTAATTATACAAAGATAGGTACTAATTATACAAAGATAGGTACTAATTATACAAAGATAGGTACTAATTATACAAAGATAGGTACTAATTATACAAAGATAGGTACTAATTATACAAAGATAGGTACTAATTACACAAAGGTAGGTACTAATTATACAAAGATAGGTACTAATTATACAAAGATAGGTACTAATAACACAAAGGTAGGTACTAATTATACAAAGATAGGTACTAATTATACAAAGATAGGTACTAATTATACAAAGATAGGTACTAATTACACAAAGGTAGGTACTAATTATACAAAGATAGGTACTAATTATACAAAGATAGGTACTAATTATACAAAGATAGGTACTAATTATACAAAGATAGGTACTAATTATACAAAGATAGGTACTAATTATACAAAGATAGATACTAATTATACAAAGATAGGTACTAATTATACAAAGATAGGTACTAATTACACAAAGGTAGGTACTAATTATACAAAGGTAGGTACTAATTACACAAAGGTAGGTACTAATTATACAAAGATAGGTACTAATTATACAAAGATAGGTACTAATTATACAAAGATAGGTACTAATTATACAAAGATAGGTACTAATTACACAAAGGTAGGTACTAATTATACAAAGATAGGTACTAATTATACAAAGATAGGTACTAATTATACAAAGATAGGTACTAATTATACAAAGATAGGTACTAATTACACAAAGGTAGGTACTAATTATACAAAGAAAGGTACTAATTATACAAAGATAGGTACTAATTATACAAAGATAGGTACTAATTATACAAAGATAGGTACTAATTATACAAAGATAGGTACTAATTATACAAAGATAGGTACTAATTACACAAAGGTAGGTACTAATTATACAAAGATAGGTACTAATTATACAAAGATAGGTACTAATTACACAAAGATAGGTACTAATTATACAAAGATAGGTACTAATTATACAAAGATAGGTACTAATTATACAAAGATAGGTACTAATTACACAAAGATAGATACTAATTATACAAAGATAGGTACTAATTATACAAAGATAGGTACTAATTACACAAAGGTTTTGAAACGCTAACTATCGTTTCGAGCCGTTCTCTTTTGTCGCGTTTCATAATTAAATTCTTTTTTGATGTCGTTGCTCTATGGTATTTGAATTTGAAAATAGTTGTTATTTTTTTGACAAGAGAAAAACAAAGGTTGATCGTGGTCCCGTCGAAACTGATGTGTATTTAAATTTTTTGTACAAATTGTGTTATAAGTTTTTGTTGAGGCCCACAATTTTATTCTGTGGTAAGTAATTTGTATAAGGAAACCGCTTTGCGTGTATTTTTGGTACTGCGGCGAATTACATTTTTATATCTCCGTAGGGTTTCATCCAGCCCCTGCGAGGTTTGACGTCCCCGAAGTTTTACCTGATAAAGGATTAATCCTGGGACGGAGCAGTGCTGATCACCAGCCAGTCCTTTCTACTACCCGCCCAGCTGCTCGCCATAAGGGAAGTGAATTTATTTTATCTTTTATCCCAAGCGACTCTCTGACTCTCTGACCTTTCTGCCGACCTAGAAGATTTCCTGTTTCCAGTTTCTAACCTTTAGTTATTTATTTTAAATTTTAAAATGTGTTTTGTATCTGATACATATTTTGTTAAAAGATAGGGTAATTCAGATCAAACTGAAATTTTAAACTTAGTAACTTATTTAAGTACCAAAGGGACGGTGACGATCGTTGCCTGCCGGCATACTATAAAATAACAATTTTATATACAAATAAAATTGTAACCTTAAATTTGTTTCCGTAAATTCTCCATAAATATATTAGGTCATTGTTTTTTTTAATTGTCTACACGGTCAACCAATGAAATCGCACCTTTTTTTATACTCCTATTGTTTATTGTTCCTTACTTTTAAAATAATCATGAAAATACATATATTCTAATTTACCCCATAACCTTTTTTTCCTTAAAACTCCGTTTAGGCCCGAACCTCTAAATCTTACGTATCATATGTGGCAAACTCCGTAAGGGTTTTTATCCCCAGTTCCCATTATTTTTGTCACATATTTATGGCGCCCGAACTAATGTTTTTATCCCCTTTTCTGTCTTTAATCTTTCCTTAACGAACCCGTTTTTTGTCGTTCGTGGGTGTATCCGTTTTCCGGATATTATGGTTCAAGTTTTAATACCTCAAGACCCCCTTACTAAATTTAATCGTGCAGTTTTCTTTGAAACGTAAGGTTTTTGTTTGTATGCACGGTATTTTTTTGCTTCTCTTCACACGGGTCGTTTTTTCCCGGCTTAATGGCATTATACCTCTTTCGGATAATTGCTTACGTGTCGTTGAGTTGTTTTTGCCTGTGTATTCCCTTACGATTCCAAGAGAATTTTTAATTTAAGTAGTCAATGGCCAGACTCTAGATTTCTTTCAGTCGAAAGTCGGGACAGACTTACTTTTAGTTCACGATTATTTAACGTTGTTTTAAGGGAAAAATCTTTAAGGGTTACTGTTTGGAATATTTTTACGCGTTGCTTTGCGAGGTACTCCTTAAATTTTTGGCGTACCCTGTTCACTTTTATGTGACAACGTTCTGTATTCTGCAGTATTGTTTAGATTTCTTGAGGTATTATAACAATTTTCCATTTTTCAAATTTCTTTCATTAATCTTGCCCTTGTCTTACCTCAAATGGCCTATTTTTCGGTAGAGTTGTCCCTTTAGACTCTTGCGTATCGCGTTTCAGACTTCCGGTGTTGATTTTATCCGTGAGTCGGATTTTCACGCATCCGCCTTTACCGCTTTTGTCCATATTTTCGTTAAGGTAACTAATAACGTTTTGCAAGTTTTCAGTTTTTGACAACCCTACTGGTCTTTAATGTTTTACTAGTGGTGTGGTTTTTCCCTCGAGAAGTGTAAAGCTTGACAGCCCTACTTGCCTATTGTGCGGAGTGCTCCTTTTTTCCTTCTTCGTTCTCTCTTTATACTATCTAGTTTTAATTAGTTGTTTAGTTATGCTCTTTCGGCATTAGTTGGCTATTTTAGGCTGTGCACAGCGATCCCTTAACACTAGTGTGTCGTTGGGGTTATTAAGTTGGTTCACTTTTAGATGGAGTTTTTGCCGTTTGTATGTGTAGCTTCGTGTATAAATGTCAATTTCTACCAGCTTCAAGTAAACGTTCGTAGTTAACTAGTTACTTAGAGAGTTTTTATTTTTTTCTTCTTCAGGGCTGTCCAACGTCTATAGGGTTGTCCAAATTTCAAAATTTTTTGGACTTCTCGCCTTTTTTTTGTGAGTTTGTGGGTATTTTGAAACGCTAACTATCGTTTCGAGCCGTTCTCTTTTGTCGCGTTTCATAATTAAATTCTTTTTTGATGTCGTTGCTCTATGGTATTTGAATTTGAAAATAGTTGTTATTTTTTTGACAAGAGAAAAACAAAGGTTGATCGTGGTCCCGTCGAAACTGATGTGTATTTAAATTTTTTGTACAAATTGTGTTATAAGTTGTTGTTGAGGCCCACAATTTTATTCTGTGGTAAGTAATTTGTATAAGGAAACCGCTTTGCGTGTATTTTTGGTACTGCGGCGAATTACATTTTTATATCTCCGTAGGGTTTCATCCAGCCCCTGCGAGGTTTGACGTCCCCGAAGTTTTACCTGATAAAGGATTAATCCTGGGACGGAGCAGTGCTGATCACCAGCCAGTCCTTTCTACTGCCCGCCCAGCTGCTCGCCATAAGGGAAGTGAATTTATTTTATCTTTTATTCCAAGCGACTCTCTGACTCTCTGACCTTTCTGCCGACCTAGAAGATTTCCTGTTTCCAGTTTCTAACCTTTAGTTATTTATTTTAAATTTTAAAATGTGTTTTGTATCTGATACATATTTTGTTAAAAGATAGGGTAATTCAGATCAAACTGAAATTTTAAACTTAGTAACTTATTTAAGTACCAAAGGGACGGTGACGATCGTTGCCTGCCGGCATACTATAAAATAACAATTTTATATACAAATAAAATTGTAACCTTAAATTTGTTTCCGTAAATTCTCCATAAATATAATAGGTCATTGTTTTTTTAATTGTCTACACGGTCAACCAATGAAATCGCACCTTTTTTTATACTCCTATTGTTTATTGTTCCTTACTTTTAAAATAATCATGAAAATACATATATTCTAATTTACCCCTTAACCTTTTTTTCCTTAAAACTCCGTTTAGGCCCGAACCTCTAAATCTTACGTATCATATGTGGCAAACTCCGTAAGGGTTTTTATCCCCAGTTCCCATTATTTTTGTCACAGTAGGTACTAATTATACAAAGGTAGGTACTAATTACACAAAGGTAGGTACTAATTATACAAAGATAGGTACTAATTATACAAAGATAGGTACTAATTATACAAAGATAGGTACTAATTATACAAAGATAGGTACTAATTACACAAAGGTAGGTACTAATTATACAAAGATAGGTACTAATTATACAAAGATAGGTACTAATTATACAAAGATAGGTACTAATTATACAAAGATAGGTACTAATTACACAAAGGTAGGTACTAATTATACAAAGATAGGTACTAATTATACAAAGATAGGTACTAATTATACAAAGATAGGTACTAATTATACAAAGATAGGTACTAATTATACAAAGATAGGTACTAATTACACAAAGGTAGGTACTAATTATACAAAGATAGGTACTAATTATACAAAGATAGGTACTAATTATACAAAGATAGGTACTAATTATACAAAGATAGGTACTAATTATACAAAGATAGGTACTAATTACACAAAGGTAGGTACTAATTATACAAAGATAGGTACTAATTATACAAATATAGGTACTAATTATACAAAGATAGGTACAAATTATACAAAGATAGATACTAATTATACAAAGATAGGTACTAATTATACAAAGATAGGTACTAATTATACAAAGATAGGTACTAATTATACAAAGATAGGTACTAATTATACAAAGGTAGGTACTAATTATACAAAGATAGGTACTAATTATACAAAGATAGGTACTAATTATACAAAGATAGGTACTAATTATACAAAGATAGATACTAATTATACAAAGATAGGTACTAATTATACAAAGATAGGTACTAATTACACAAAGATAGGTACTAATTATACAAAGATAGGTACTAATTATACAAAGGTAGGTACTAATTATACAAAGATAGGTACTAATTATACAAAGATAGGTACTAATTATACAAAGATAGGTACTAATTATACAAAGATAGGTACTAATTACACAAAGGTAGGTACTAATTATACAAAGATAGGTACTAATTATACAAAGATAGGTACTAATTATAAAAAGATAGGTACTAATTATACAAAGATAGATACTAATTATACAAAGATAGGTGATGATGATGAGGATGATCTATCCGACCGATTTCGGTAATGGCGACCACTTCGACTCCTAGTCGGTTTGCCGCGCGTGCGCTCGAAGATGGCTTATGTAGCCAATCTTCGCAGCGAAACTCCTCGCGCACTGAGGGCATTTAAGTATGCCACCCTCGTCATCATCATTACAGCTCATATACGTCCCCACCGAGGGGCTCGAGCCTACCCTGAATCAGGGCGATTAGGCCTTAGTGGACCACGCGGGCCCAGTGCGGGTTGGTCGACTTCACACACAACCTTCGAGTTTCTTCCACCCTCGTAATTGTATGAAATGTTCGCAGGTGGTCGGGCCTTTAAAGATAGGTACAAATTATGCAATGATAGGTACTAAATATACAAAGATAGGTACTAATTATACAAAGATAGGTACTAATTATACAAAGATAGGTACTAATTATACAAAGATAGGTACTAATTATACAAAGATAGGTACTAATTAAACAAAGATAGATACTAATTATACAAGATAGGTACAAATTATACAAAGATAGGTACTAATTATACAAAGATAGATACTAATTATACAAGATAGGTACAAATTATACAAAGATAGGTACTAATTATACAAAGATATATACTAATTATACAAAGATAGATACTAATTATACAAAGATAGATACTAATTATACAAGATAGGTACAAATTATACAAAGATAGGTACTAATTATACAAAGATAGGTACTAATTATACAAAGATAGATACTAATTATACAAGATAAGTACAAATTATACAAAGATAGGTACTAATTATACAAAGATATATACTAATTATACAAAGATAGATACTAATTATACAAAGATAGATACTAATTATACAAGATAGGTACAAATTATACAAAGATAGGTACTAATTATACAAAGATAGGTACTAATTATACAAAGATAGGTACTAATTATACAAAGATAGGTACTAATTATACAAAGATAGGTACTAATTATACAAAGATAGGTACTAATTATACAAAGATAGACAATAATTATACAAGATAGGTACAAATTATACAAAGATAGGTACTAATTATACAAAGATAGGTACTAATTATACAAAGATAGGTACTAATTATACAAAGATAGATACTAATTATACAAGATAGGTACAAATTATACAAAGATAGGTACTAATTATACAAAGATAGATACTAATTATACAAGATAGTTACTAATTATACAAAGACAGGTACCAATTATACAAAGATAGGTACTAATTATACAAAGATAGATACTAATTATACAAAGATAGATACTAATTATACAAGATAGGTACAAATTATACAAAGATAGGTACTAATTATACAAAGATAGGTACTAATTATACAAAGATAGGTACTAATTATACAAAGATATATACTAATTGTACAAAGATAGATACTAATTATACAAAGATAGATACTAATTATACAAGATAGGTACAAATTATACAAAGATAGGTACTAATTATACAAAGATAGGTACTAATTATACAAAGATAGGTACTAATTATACAAAGATAGATACTAATTATACAAGATAGGTACAAATTATACAAAGATAGGTACTAATTATACAAAGATATATACTAATTATACAAAGATAGATACTAATTATACAAAGATAGATACTAATTATACAAGATAGGTACAAATTATACAAAGATAGGTACTAATTATACAAAGATAGGTACTAATTATACAAAGATAGGTACTAATTATACAAAGATAGGTACTAATTACACAAAGATAGATACTAATTATACAAGATAGGTACAAATTATACAAGATAGGTACAAATTATACAAAGATAGGTACTAATTATACAAAGATATATACTAATTATACAAAGATAGATACTAATTATACAAGATAGGTACAAATTATACAAAGATAGGTACTAATTATACAAAGATATATACTAATTATACAAAGATAGATACTAATTATACAAAGATAGATACTAATTATACAAGATAGGTACAAATTATACAAAGATAGGTACTAATTATACAAAGATAGGTACTAATTATACAAAGATAGGTACTAATTATACAAAGATAGATACTAATTATACAAGATAGGTACAAATTATACAAAGATAGGTACTAATTATACAAAGATATATACTAATTATACAAAGATAGATACTAATTATACAAAGATAGATACTAATTATACAAGATAGGTACAAATTATACAAAGATAGGTACTAATTATACAAAGATAGGTACTAATTATACAAAGATAGGTACTAATTATACAAAGATAGATACTAATTATACAAGATAGGTACAAATTATACAAAGATAGGTACTAATTATACAAAGATATATACTAATTATACAAAGATAGATACTAATTATACAAAGATAGATACTAATTATACAAGATAGGTATAAATTATACAAAGATAGGTACTAATTATACAAAGATAGGTACTAATTATACAAAGATAGGTACTAATTATACAAAGATAGGTACTAATTATACAAGGATAGGTACTAATTATACAAAGATAGTTACTAATTATACAAAGATATATACTAATTATACAAAGATAGATACTAATTATACAAGATAGGTACAAATTATACAAAGATAGGTACAAATTATACAAAGATATATACTAATTATACAAAGATAGATACTAATTATACAAGATAGGTACTAATTATACAAAGACAGGTACCAATTATACAAAGATAGGTACTAATTATACAAAGATAGGTAGTAATTATATAAAGATAGGTACTAAATATACAAATTAGAGTACTGGTCACCGGCTAACTGGGGCGCGGACGGGAGGCAACTGCCGGCTCTGTATGTAAAACGGGCGAGCTTCGCCTTGCTACAAAAAGTGCTGACACTACTGTCACACCCTGGACACTTCATACAACGGGCTAGAAATGACATTTCAAAAATCGAATGACGGAACTAACAAAATGGCTGCGAAACCCTATACGTTCGACAACCAAACTGTAACCAATCTGTATTAATCTCGGTTACGAGGGGGGTGAGGTCGCAATCTAGATAGCGGCAGGGAGTGTCCATACTGTATGTTAGTACTAATATATATACTTTGCTACTGTGTCCCTACATACTCTTTACTTGTAATGATTCCGAGGACGACTGAGCCATAATTCATGGTGATTTATGTTTTTGTTTTCTGTCGGCACGTTTTTCCATTGGCAGACTTCTATACTACCTATACTATAACTATAATTTTTAGGGTTCCGTAAGGGTATAGACTCTGCTGTCCGTCCGTCCGTCTGTCTGTCTGTCCTAGGGTTTTCAAATACCCGACAATTTTGGATACCCGGGTCTCGGGTACATATTTTTTAAATACCCGGGTATACCCGGGTACCCGGGTATTATTGTATTTTTTGTGAAACTGGGAAGAAAACTACAAAGATATCATAAATCAACTTTTATTACGATAATTACCTCTCAGATAATATAACCAGCCAACCAGGTATACATCATAACTTTGACTTGCAGCATCTCCTGAAATCTGCAGGATACCCAACTCTATCAACTTACAGCAGATAAATCATATTGGGCTCATTAGAATAGTCTCAATGAATAGGTTTTAGATAGAACATGGTAACCTTGACCTGAAGCTGCAGCATCTCCTAGTATCTGCATGATATCCGACTCACCAACTTACAGCAGAGTTATCGTGTTTGAGATACATGTAGTTAAAAAAGCATGAAATTTAAAATTTAAAAAAACCCTGACAAATTAGAAAAGATAAGTAAATAAAATAATAAAAAACAATTAAATAAAAACAGAATAAAACAAACTACAATAAGTTACTAGGAAATGCTTCACAACTTAGCGGCCCCCCTACGCGATAACTGTTTGATCAAAATATAACAACATAAATTAAACTTAAAGGACCAAACCATATTATTTTCTAGTATTTAAACGTTTTTTTTTTGTCGGGGATTTTTTAAATTTTAAATTTAGGTTTTATAAGAACATCACTGGACGAAGAATCCAAGGAATATAGAAAAAAGACAGAAAGGTTAAACTAAAAATATTGACAAAACAGATCTGCTGCTATTGTGTCCTTATAAAAAACCGATTGAACCAGCAAAACTTGCTGATTTGCAATCGATGTACAAGTTAATTCCTGAGGATAGTCTCCAATTTTATAAAGCTTGAAGAGATCAGAGGACATTATTTACGACTTTGATGGATTTGGTGAAGTACCACATTTTGACGTAGATGACGCAAAAGAACAATAACTTTATAATATTTTTTTTACATTATAGTTAAAATTTTTAACTATCACTGGTTTATTATTTAAATAAAAGGTTATTTTTTCTGTAGTAATTTATAAGAGTTTCTTAAAATATAGCATTATTAGGGTATAAAAATAATATAATGTGATTGAATCGTTTTAGCAGAATCATCTCAATTTATTGGCCATACAAGTTGGCTTTTTGAAAAATGTTCCTAAAAGGTTTTTTTTATAAAAATATTATCAAAAACTATCACTTTACAAAAATCCAATACATGTAAACATAGGAAATTTATATTTCTATTAAATAATCCGTACAACTTTGTCAAAATATATTACACAAAAAAGTATACCAATAATACACAAATTTGCGTTTATCTCAATTTGAACTCGGTGTGGAATGGAACGTTTACGCAAAACGACGTCCATATCAAAATTACCCGAGACCCGGGTACGTCCGTTGTTTGTACCCGGGTACCCGAAGTATCAAATACCCGGGTATACCCGGGTCCGGGTACCCGGGTAAAAAACCCTAGTCTGTCCGTCTGACACCAGGCTGAATTTCATGAACTGTGATAGCTAGACAGCTGAAGTTTTCACGGATGATGTATTTCTGTTGGCGCTATAACAACAAATACTAAAAATTAGAAAAAGTTAATGTCTCCATACAAAAGTGTGTTTTCTTTTAAACGTGAAGAAACTAGCGCCATCTAGTATGATTCCTGCTCTGATCTGATTAGCGGTTCTGACTCGCAATTTACTGGTTTTTTCCATTAATTTTCTTTACACACGCCTATGAAAATAGGTAATCTTTGTTACTTCTTAAATATCACGAAATATTATTGGAAAGTGTGTTTAAGTGTCTTAGTTACTTTATATATAGGTTCTTAATCACTATATAAACTTAGTTATATTTCGCCTCAAATATGTTTTTCTCAGCTACGTCTTAGAATTGGTGTGCTATGCACGCAGTTTCTCTGTGTGATCTAATCAGTAACGAGGAAATCCGTAGGAGAACCGATGTAATCGACATAGATACCAAAGTAACCGAAATCGCTTAACTGAAGTGGCAGTGGGCAGGGCACATAGCTCTTAGAACAGATGGCCGTTGAGGCAGTAAAGTTCTCGAGTGGCGACCGCACACCAGAAAACGTAGCATAGACAGGCCTCTCACGCGGTGGACCGACGACCTGGTGAAGATCGCGGGAAGCCGATGTTTGCGGCCAGCGTAGGACCGGTCGTCGTAGAAACCTTGGGGGAGGCCTTTGTCCAGCAGTGGACGATTTTCGGCTGATATGATGACGTCTTCATATCAGCTCATATACGTCTCCACCGAGGGGCTCGAGCCTACCCTGAATTAGGGCGATCAGGCCTTAGTCGACCAGGCGGGCCCAGTGCGGGTTGGTCAACTTCACACACAACCTTCGAGTTTCATCGCAGGCGTGTGCAGGTTTCCTCACGATGTTTTCCTTCACCGTTAAAGCAATCGGTAAGTATGTACGTAAGTTTTGAAAAACTCATTGGTACATTGGCCGTCCAGATTTGAACCCGGTACCTCTGGTTAGAAGAACCGAGTCGTTACCGGCTGAGCCACCGATGCGACGCTTTTTATCGTGACGATGACCTCTTAGAATCTGTTAATTTTATTGACTCCACTTCTCTGTCGTGCCGTGAAAATACATTGCTTCTCTGGAGATGTAAAAATTCATTGGTTGATGTCAGTAATACCACCCCCCCCCTCCCATTATTAAGATTCTAGGGTATAGAGCATATTTTTGTACGGCTTTAGCTTATAAAACTGGACAACTTTAGTTCCACAATTTTGTTGACGCAAATCGAGTTTTTTTAACGTCACAGTGACAGAATTAGATTTCCCTAAATACACCCGGACTCGTTACAGTTATAGGAATAGACTCGGAAATAAAGAGTGATGCATGTTATTATTGGTGTATTTAGGTTTTGGTCATGGCATGGCATAGATGTCACGGTCATGAATGTATTCAATAGAGCATTCTCCAGTAGTTAGCAAAAATAAATTTTTAAATGTTATCGATCACAAAAATATGTATCGGTTTTGAAGGGCCATAGAAAAAAAAGTATTAGATTTAATATAAGTGCGGTTTATTTTATTCAAGTCACTATTTTTAACCCCCGACGCAAAAAAGAGGGGTGTTATAAGTTTGACCGCTATGTGTGTGTGTGTGTCTGTGTGTGTGTCTGTGTGTGTGTCTGTGTGTCTGTCTGTGTGTCTGTCTGTGGCACCGTAGCTCTCAAACGGGTTAACCGATTTGGATGCGGTTTTTTTTATTTACAAGCAGGTTTTTTGGCGATGGTTCTTAGATACGTTTTATCAAAATCGGTTCAGCCGTTTCAAGGTCATCAGCTCTTTTGTTAGCTGCGGTAGGGTTCTTAGACTCTTAATGTGTATTTACTTTACTTTCAAACATACATGTGACCAAAAACTTGAAACACTCATGTATGCTTAATAACTATGCAGGATTATGGAACTCTTGGTCTGATGCTGCAGCCAGGATATCCAGAACACTAGCACACTCTTAAAAAAATAATAGCAGATATGTCGTGTTTGGACTCGTTTTGATCAGTATTTGATTCTGCATACAATGCAATGGTGGCAACACGGTGAGCTGATGCTGCGGCCAGGATATCCAGCACACTAGTACACTCTTAAAAAAATAATAGCAGATATGCCGTGTTTGGACTCGTTTTGATCAGTATTTGATTCTGCATACAATGCAATGGTGGCAACACGGTGAGCTGATGCTGCGGCCAGGATATCCAGAACACTAGCACACTCTTAAAAAAATAATAGCAGATATGTCGTGTTTGGACTCGTTTTGATCAGTATTTGATTCTGCATACAATGCAATGGTGGCAACACGGTGAGCTGATGCTGCGGCCAGGATATCCAGCACACTAGTACACTCTTAAAAAAATAATAGCAGATATGTCGTGTTTGGACTCGTTTTGATCAGTATTTGATTCTGCATACAATGCAATGGTGGCAACACGGTGAGCTGATGTTGTTAAAATCCGTTAAATTTTTGACATACCTACGTACCTGAAACTATGACTAACTGTGAACTAAATATTATTCAGATAAACCTTCGCTTTGATTTCTTATATAAACCCCCGACGCAAAAAGAGGGGTGTTATAAGTTTGACGCCAATTTCTGTGTGTTTGTGTCTGTTTGTCTGTGACATCGCAACTCTCGAACGGATGGACCGATTTTGATGCGGTTTTTTTTACGTGAAACAAGTTTCCTTGCGGTGGTTCTTAGCTATAGTCGATAAAGATCTGTTCAGCCGTTTGAGGGTTATCAGCTCTTATCTAGGTGACTAAGGGATCTGGGCAACTTATACAGGTCTGATCGATTCAAAATTTGGTGCCCTGTTAATGTAAAAATATTGCAAAACCATGATAACCTTGAACTGTTGATGCAGCATCTCCTAGAATCTACAGAATACCCAACTCCTCAAAAACTTTCAGTAGAAGTATCGTGTTTGGGCTCAAAAAAAATATTCAAAACAATTTATTTCAAATAGGTGTTACACACACTTTTAAATAGAATTAGAATAGAAATTATTAGAATAGTCTCAATGAATAGGTGTTAGGTATAATATGGTAACCTTGACCTGATGCTGCAGCATCTCCTGGAATCTGCTGAAGCAGCGGTTAAAAAAGTAAAAAACTTCCATGGGTCCATGGATTTGAAGTTTAGAGTTATAACACATTTAATTGCAGCTTCAAACAAGGGAGGTGAGCAACTTCCACAGGCTTGATCGATTCAAAATAGGCTAGATTTTGTGTCGCAGTATCGTGTTTCGTCCCGGAAACTATTTGTATGAATGTGGGGGTAGAGTTTCGATTGTATGTAATAGTTATGTAAAGTTTAAAAAGCACGAAATAAAAATTAAATTAAAAATTTAAAAAACCCCCGACAAAAACCTCTAAAAAGTAAACAATAATATGTATTGACCCTTTGAGTTTAATTTAAGTAGTAATATTTTGATCCAAGAGTCGTCGCGTAGGGGGACCGCTAAGTAAATAAAATAAAAACAGAATACAACTGATTTACTTTACTACAACTAATTAGTAATAACTTCACAACTTAGCGGTCCTCCTACGCGACGACTCTTGGATCAAAATATTACTACTTAAATTAAACTCAAAGGGTCAATACATATTATTGTTTACTTTTTAGAGGTTTTTGTCGGGGGTTTTTTAAATTTTTAATTAAATATACATTTGTTACATAAATTTGAAAATTACATCAACAAGATGGCGGCTATCATTAGCGATGCACTGATGAAACACAGCAAATGCTGAACGTAACGTTTTGATGTTGGTAAACTTTTTTTCTGGGTGGCGCATCAGGAGCCGGGACGTTCCTTTCCCTCTAATATGGTTGATGGGGGCGATGGTTGACTCTCGCGTTATACTTGTGAACGGGTTCTGTCCGTGTGAACTGGCCTACTCTTGTTAAATGCATTCAATGATTTTTATGTATAACTTTTCGTGTTATATTGTTTTCATCAATCTGTTTTATATCAAGTATTGAATTTTGACGTTATTAACTAATTATTTATGTTTTATATCTTGATTCTTCACAAATGACATTGTTATTATTTTTTTATGACTGTCAGAAAGAGTGTAATTTACACCTATTTTGAATAAATATATTGAATTGATGAATTATGAGATTTGGAAGAACTAAGTGAGGAAGAAATCCAATTTGGGAGACACATAGTTCCAGCAAGACAGGGTGACAACTCACATAGCTCGAATTTCAATGGTGAAATTGAAAAAAAATGTTTCCGGCGCGACTGGTTTCTGTGAGAGGTGTCGTGGGGTGGCCTGCATGCTCGCCAGATTTGAGCATTTGTCACTTCCTTTAGGTTTACCAAAAGGAAAAAGTTCTCAAACATCGTCCTAACATCTTAGATAAAGGTAAGATGAGAATTAGGGAGGACATAACCGCCATACTCATTGAAATGTATGGGAAAGTTGTTTAAAATTTCCGAAATCACCTTCATCAGTGGATCGCTGCTGATGGCCGCCATCTTGCTGGTGAAAGTTTAAAAACTTGATGTAGCAAATGGCATTTCATAGTGACTTGAATAAAATAAACCGCACTTATATACTTATTACTTCGAATACTTCTTTTTTCTGTAGCCCTTCAAAACCGATGCATATCTTTTGCCCCACCCTGTGCCTTCTTAAATATCTGAAAATCTTACCTGTTTCACTCACATAAACCTAAATAATATTCAGTGTGTTTGGGACATAGTGCATTAAAGGGGAGCTAGAGGCGGACATTTGGAACATATTTGACTTAATACACTGGTAGCATTCTCACAGTTTTCCAGATACATACGAGTACAGTGTAAACTCTATACAGCGACACTCAAGGGACCGGGCCTTTTGTGATGTTATTGAACATGTTTGTTAAACAGAGAGAAATTAGCTTCAAAGTAAACCAACTGAAGCCAGAAAATTTTTAAGTTTGAAAGAGTGAATCGTTATATCAAGTGACGTCATAAAGAGTTTACACTGTATTCGTTCTTAGGGTTCCGTGCCCAAAGGGTAAAAACGGGACCCTTTTACTAAGACTCCGCTATCTGTCCGTCCGTCTGTCTGTCTGTCTGTCCGGCTGTCACCAGGCTGTATTTTATGAACCGTGATAGCTAGACAGTTGAAATTTTTGCAGGTGATGTATTTCTGTTGCCGCTATAACAACAAATACTAAAAATTAGAAAAAGTGAAAAAATAAGGGGGGTCTCCATACTAAAAACCAGTTTTTTTTAAACATGAAGAATCTAGCGCCATCTAGTATGATTGTACGGAACCCTATTGTGCACTTAGCCGGTTTTTCAATTATCAGATTCTGTTTGAAAAACACATTTATTTAAATGTTTTGTGATTTTCCATAAAACAAGTTATACTACAGTTGGGATGCAAATACGGTGAGATATAGTCAAACACACTCAAATTTTTAATAATAATAAAAAAAAAATACTTTCTAATTTTATCATCAGCTTTTAAACAAAGTAAAAAAAAATACAACATCTTCGCCACAAAAAACAATGATTGTTGTCAAAAACGTGCCTCGGATCCCAACAATTTTCTATGGAAAAATGATAAACAGCAACTGATTTGACAAACAAAAGTAATCGACATAGCTAACAGAATCGCTTAACTGAAGTGGCAGTGGGTTGGGCACATAGCTCGTTAAACAGATGGCCGGTGGTCCAGTAAAGTTCTAGAGTGGCGACCGCGCACCGGAATACATAGCGTAGGCAGTCCTCTCACGTGGTGGACCGACGACCTAGTGAAAATCGCGGAAAGCCGATGGATGCGGGAGTCGCAGGACCGTTGGGCGGCCTTTGTCCAGCATTGGACGTTCTTCGGCCGATATGATGGTTTGACAAAGTGGAAAATACCCCAGTGAGTTCGTTCTATTTTCCAAATAACTAAATAAATAGTTTATCCATAAGTCTCGAATTCGATTTAAGATACGATTGTGTTGCCCCCTGAAGCCAATGAAGACATTAAGAATGACCTATTTGTTTATTGAACTTGATTTGTTCGTGTGTATGTTTACGTAGGTACCAATCTTGCGATCGATTTTAGAGTGACTTTCAGAGGTCCGATTAAGCTAAAATTCGGTATGAAGACGTATTCCCGGTGAAAATAGATCATTTTGGTATTTTAAAGTTTATCCGATGGTGAACTTTGGAGGTGAAATCAAGGTCCCAGGATCTTCTTTTGTTTTCAATAGAATCGTAGGAAATATTGTGCTCACATGGTGCTTCTTCATATCAGCCGAAAAACGTCCACTGCTGGACAAATGCCTTCCCCAACGATTTCCACGACGACCGGTCCTGCGCTGCCCGCATCCATTGGCTTCCCGCGATCTTCACCAGGTCGTCGGTCCACAGCGTAGGAGGCCTGCTTGCCTTTTTTTGAATTTGGAAACGTGTATTTGTATTCATTTGAGCATTTGGTTTTTTGAGCATAAAAACTCTTTTCAAATAAAAGCTACTTCCTACCTAAAAAACAAAAAAAAAAATCGATGCTGCGAGACTAGTTCTTGCAACACGTACATTTGCGATTTGCAGCACATCAAGCTAGACACTTTGGACTTTGTTCCGTTCTTATGCCGAACGCGTACGGATCAGAATTGCACTACGAGTGTTAAACTTGATATGCTGGCCTGTGTACAAAAACTTTGTCGATTTATTTAGTCCACTTAAAATGGCAAACTTCGAGTAGAAGCTAATAGAAGCTTTGTTGTTTCCACCTTCCTGAAGTGAAGTCTAGAAAAGTTCATTCTGAATAGGGGTGACGACAGCATCAGAAATAAATTATGAACTCTTGATCACTAAATTACTTATCCTACTTAAACTGCGGAAAACCTTACTCGTTTTGTTTTCCATCAAGTCTTCGATTTTTAATTCACCAAAATCACAAAATGAGTACACAAATGACGCTGCAAAACTATGACGTCACGCCTAGGTATTTCAAACATTTTTAGAACAAAATGTCGTTTTTGACAGATGATAAAAAGTAAGTCAGGTGACTAGCATCCGTCATCCCTCTAGATTCTAGATGTTAGTGAGTGGATGGGATGAAGGAGAATGGAGGTGATGCGAGTAAAATCTACACTAGAAAATCCTGAAAAATAATTCAAATATAAGTATAGATTCTCACCTAAAGAATTATCCCGTTCTAAACATAACAGACTTTAATCGGAACGATCGCATAAAATGTTTTTATTTTTGTTGTTTTTGTTAATTTTTAACCAAGTACTTTATCGATTTTGATACAAAGACTTATATATAAATTAAAAAAATAATCACTAAAATCGGTTCACAATCAGCGAAGAAATCGCGTAAAATACATACATACAAAAACCGGCCAAGCGCGAGTCGGACTCGCACACTGAGGGTTCCGTGATCCGTGCCAAAACACATTTGGGTACGAAACTATAAACATCAATGAGTACAACAAATCGAATTGAAGAACAAACGTAACTTTCAACAAAAAAAAAGATTCTCCTATACATCGATAAACGGTCACGGTCAATTCTCCAACTGCAAATATAAGTTTGTAATCGCAAAAAATATTTTTAAGTAATAAGTACAAATTTAAATTTTTCGAATACTTGTGCTGTAAGACCTTGCTTCTTGCAAAATTTCATGATTCTAGTTCAACCGGAAGTACCCTAATAGGTTTTGATTTACTAGCGAGCATCAAAACATGTGACATTAATGGCAATAAAATGGCCATATCTTTTTACAAGCTTTAACTTGGTCGTTAATTTTTTTACAGTTTCAAGTAAAGGTAGACCTTAGTATTTGATACTAAATTCAACTTGATACCACCACGCGTTCCTCAGAAATAGGGTCTTGACAGACAGATGGACAGACCTTCCTTTTTTTCCTTTTGAAGTACGAAACCCTAAAATAAGAACTCACTGGGAATCGAACTCGCGACCTCTTGGTGTAAAGCGAATGGAATAAAATAGAATAGAATTCTTTATTTGCCCTTAAATAACGTAAGTATAAAAGGTCTTACAATTAGTAATTTTAGAATCACTTATTTAGCTACTTTAGTATTATTAGCATGCAAATATTGTTTAGGAGTACAAATTAATAAACTATGCCATGGACTGACCATTACGACACGGAGGCGGTTAAATTAAATGGCTTAAAGTTAAATATCTGGGTAAATTCTAAAAGCAGTAGGAACTTGTTATTACAAAAAAGTTTTACAATGTTATACCTTCAATGATAGACCTACCCTTTTTCCTTTTAAAGTACGGAACCCTAAAAACAAGAAGAAAAAAAAGGGTGTGTCAGTTTCGACGCGCGATTGGAGTTTACTCATCGTGCAATTTCTATAGTTTTGACGTCCCTGACAAATGAAAAAGTGAAAAAGTGTGGTTATTTTCTTGACTCTTTACACTTAAAGGTAAAAACAGAGACAAATGTTTTACAAATATATAGAAGGGACGCTCCGGACTTCGCCCTACGCGGAGCTCGGCCTCCGGCCTCGCGGTTTAGGCTGTGTGGCCATGGAGTCTTAACTTTCCTGATATAAAAAAGTTTACTGACATAAAACCACGTGCTACAAATGAAAATCAATTCCTAACCGGTAAACTTGTGCGGAATAATAATTGAAAACGCTGAACACGTTACAAAACCGACTTCCATCGCAACAACTTAGTACAATATTGAATTATTATTTTTAGTTATTGCTAATTTACTAATAAAGTACTTCACCAATTTTAATAAAATTTATATGGGACCCATTCGGGAGCATACTCTATCAAATCTTGCAGGTGTAAGTTTAAAAACTTGATGTAACAAATGGCATTCCATAGGGACTTGAATAATATAAACCGCACTTATATTAATCGAATACTTTTTTATCTGTGGTTCTTCAAAACCGATGCATCATAATCATGAAAATCGGTTGACAATCTGCGAAGATATCACGTAACAAACATACAGACGAATTAAGAACCTCGAAGCCTTAAGTCGGTTGAAAAGTGAAAAAATGTTGTGAAGCCGTAGATCTTCATTCAAAAATCTATTTACGGCCCATGCGGAAACACCGGGGTTTTCTTAAATTTGTTTATACGTGATTCTGCGATTTTTTCTTACTAATTTCTTAACAGCGGCCACTGTGACAGAAGTAGGTAGTCACTTCGACCGGCCTGACAGGATTCTGATCGTCTTCATAGTAAAAATGACCTCTTTCAAACTATTTATCATCATATCAGCTCATATACGTCCCCACCAAGGGGCTCGAGCCTACCCTGAATTAGGGCGATCGGGCCTTAGTCGACCACGCGGGCCCAGTGCCTGTTGGTCGACTTCACACACAACCTTCGACTTTCTTCGCAGGCGTGTGCAGGTTTCTTCGCGATGTTTTCCTTCACCGTAAGAGCGTCGAATAACGTAAATATGAAATCGAAACTCGAAAACACATTGGTACGTGGTACGCCGTAACCGTTACGCCACCGACGCTCTCAAGTGTTTATACCAGCGTTTTTTTTTAACCAAAATTGGTAAGGCCTTGGCATCATCTCATCTGGTAAGCGAAGATGATGCCGAAGATGGAAGCGGGCTTATCAAGATTCCCCAACGCAATGGAGAACTGGCTATCTTATCTTCAAGCCGGAACACATCAATGCTGTTAACACTGACGTTTGGCGGCAAGACTTAGATAAGATGGTGGTAGCTAGCCAGGCGGGTTTAGAAAATGCCCTACCACCAACCAAACCGAGTCTAACAAGTTGACCCCACCGGGAATCGAACCCGCAACTTCCTAGTGTGAAGCGAATGAACTAACCATTACGCCACGTTGAAGTTAAAGTTAAACGGTTGAAGTTAAAGTTAAACCGTCCTGAGGGGTGGTGCTGTATCTCTCAATACACATCCCATTTCTTCGTGACACTGTTTTTGAGACAATTCACGTCGAAAATAATAAAAAAAAACAAAATATCAAAGTGTCCACGTTATCTGCCATTATTTTGCAATTTTCTCTTTCCAAGGTCTGCTGGAAGAAATTTCTCATAGAAATAAGCTGTACCTTTTGTATGTTCTCATCCAGTTTAATGTCTGTTTGTTCCTATTTCTGTGAACGATAAATTGTGAAATAAATAAATGAATTACTGCAAGAATTTGAGATTTCGTAAGCGATGCCATTCTCGACTTTTACACTGTGCTTTCCCACGAAATAAAAGGCGGTTAAATAAAACAAGTTTTGACATGTGAACACATACGCCCGCGTACTATTTGTAGGCGTTAGTAGTAATCTATATGTGGCAGGCAAATTATGTGATTAGTCATTTTACATACGGTCAGGCAAATTGTATAATTCGTCCGTATGTAAACGGTCAGGCAAAATGTAAAATGCTGTACGCCGATTCAGGCAATATGTAATAATTCGTCCGTAATATGTAAACGGTCTGGCAAAATGTAAAATTCTGTACGCAGATTGTAAAATGCCGCGCCAGGCAAATTATAATAATTCGTCCGTATATAAAAGGTCAATGCCGAGTCAGGCAAATTGTCAAAATGCCGTACGGCAGATTGTAAATGAGCTCGCGAAGCGAGCGATGTTAGGTTCGGCCAGGTTTGATTGATTTAACTGTCAAAGAGCCTCCCGAAGCGAGGCTTCCCGCCCTCGTCATTATATAATTTGCCTGACCGTATGTATAATAACGAATTATACAGTATGCCTGCGACATATATACTGTGTCGTAGGTATAGAACGAAATGGTTAGCGCGTGAGTAATGTTCCTAACAACAGGACTTTCTGAGTGATCTACGTATGAATGTACAGCCTGATAACTCGTGTCATGGCCTTGAACTAAAATGAGGGTATATGAATAATGCGCGACCCGATAATGTACGACTTGAGAATGTACAGCCTGATAACTCGTGACATGGCCTTGAACTAAAATGAGGGTATATGAATAATGCGCGACCCGATAATGTACGACTTGAGAATGTACAGCCTGATAACTCGTGTCATGGCCTTGAACTAAAATGAGGGTATATGAATAATGCGCGACCCGATAATGTACGACTTGAGAATGTACAGCCTGATAACTCGTGACATGGCCTTGAACTAAAATGAGGGTATATGAATAATGCGCGACCCGATAATGTACGACTTGAGAATGTACAGCCTGATAACTCGTGTCATGGCCTTGAACTAAAATGAGGGTATATGAATAATGCGCGACCCGATAATGTACGACTTGAGAATGTACAGCCTGATAACTCGTGACATGGCCTTGAACTAAAATGAGGGTATATGAATAATGCGCGACCCGATAATGTACGACTTGAGAATGTACAGCCTGATAACTCGTGTCATGGCCTTGAACTAAAATGAGGGTATATGAATAATGCGCGACCCGATAATGTACGACTTGAGAATGTACAGCCTGATAACTCGTGACATGGCCTTGAACTAAAATGAGGGTATATGAATAATGCGCGACCCGATAATGTACGACTTGAGAATGTACAGCCTGATAACTCGTGACATGGCCTTGAACTAAAATGAGGGTATATGAATAATGCGCGACCCGATAATGTACGACTTGAGAATGTACAGCCTGATAACTCGTGTCATGGCCTTGAACTAAAATGAGGGTATATGAATAATGCGCGACCCGATAATGTACGACTTGAGAATGTACAGCCTGATAACTCGTGACATGGCCTTGAACTAAAATGAGGGTATATGAATAATGCGCGACCCGATAATGTACGACTTGAGAATGTACAGCCTGATAACTCGTGTCATGGCCTTGAACTAAAATGAGGGTATATGAATAATGCGCGACCCGATAATGTACGACTTGAGAATGTACAGCCTGATAACTCGTGACATGGCCTTGAACTAAAATGAGGGTATATGAATAATGCGCGACCCGATAATGTACGACTTGAGAATGTACAGCCTGATAACTCGTGTCATGGCCTTGAACTAAAATGAGGGTATATGAATAATGCGCGACCCGATAATGTACGACTTGAGAATGTACAGCCTGATAACTCGTGACATGGCCTTGAATTAAAATGAAAGCTTGTACTTTAAAATAGCTTCGATACTGACATGATGCTGATCCTTTTTAGTGCATTTAATTTACTTTCAATTTAACTTATTCTTATTTTTCCTTCAATCGTATTTTTCAATTCATTCTCGCAATCTAAGAGCTCCTTACAAAATATGGCTTTCACTTCAGTCCACCGCAAGCTGTTCTCTTGAAGTCTTTTAATTAAAATCCCCACTTAATCCAGCGCTAGAGTTCTCAGATTAATTCACTAGAATCTAATAGCACTTAGTGACTAAGTATAGATGCTTTATTACGCGGATGCGGGTACACGGTGAAGGAACAGGGTTGCCAGCTGGTCCAGATGAAAAAACCGAACATTTTCTATCAAAGACTCACTATAAACTTTTTGTGGTACAATTTGACGAGAAATCATAGGATTTGATTTCCTTTTGGTGTTGTTCGTTGAAAAATCAAAGGGGTGACCGTTTGATTTTGGACAGATGAAACTGAATTACCGAAAATTACGTAACGAAGGGAATTGCTGAGGGTGAACACAATCAAACAGTAAACATTAAAACATATTTATTGTTGCTAATTTAAGCTTAAACATATATGTGTGATATGATGATAAGAATGGACTTTCGCAAATACCGAACCACCCTTACATCGATATTTTCTTCATACCGAACATTGAACACGGGTCTGAAATACCGAACAGTTCGGTGAAAAAGCCTGTGTAGGAACATAGGTGTTTCAGTATTGAAATCCTATGTGCCACACTCTAGGGCGTAAATAGCAAGTAGATATCAAGTTCAATTATTTTTGTGTTTCTTGTTTTTAGGGTTAAACCATTATAAGATTGTTCTGTTCGTCTGTCCGTCCATTGCAGACAGTCACAAAGATTTCGCATAAAACTAAGTGTGCCTTAGTATGAATATTATTTCGTGTAATTATGAAGTAACCTGCCGATTACAGAACCCTTCACTAAACATGATCCGAAACGCGCTCAGCCAGTTTTTTTCTCTGTTAATAACTACTATTAAAGAAGCATTTTTTTGTTACAGACACTTGCGCTGGAAAGATGCGGTTGTGACCAGGACCCCAAGCCTCAAGGCGATGTTGTGTTGATGATAAAAATTGTGATGTGTGCATGCAACCGTGATTGACACCGACCAGCCACAGTCAAGCGGTGACACCTACTGGCCGTAGTGGTCAACTACCACAAACGAAGCAATAGAATGGTATCATCAACCGGCTGACAGTGGTGACACCTACTGACTGTACATTACCGGGGCCACAGACTTACAGGCTGGTCGATACGGTCGATACTGCTGATACTGGCACGATACCGATGCCACTAGTCAAAGAAAGAAACAACAAAGAAATACTAGCAGCCAATAACGGTGACACCAACTGTTCTAGAGCAGTCACACTGAGTGGGCCATAACGTGACATCGACCGCTCGATAGCACTGACAAGACGTGACAACACACGACTAAACCAAGTGACACCGAACAGTCAATACTATCAGCATAAGCGGTGACGCAAACTGGTCGATAGCAGTGACAGTAAACGGTCGATAGCCGTGTTATCACTGTCGAAAGCAGTCACACCGATTAGACGACACAGTGCCAGCGACTAAGAAAACAGTCACCATGGCAGACCCAGACGCGTTCGATGACGAGGTGAGTCGATTAAATGTGCATAATTCTTCTTTGCTATTTCCTCGTGGCTACGAGACGTGACCATCGTGGTTCGTTTGTTTTTGTACCATCATAGCACCGCAGCACGATCTTGGCAACACTATTGCTTTTTCAACATACTAAGAGCTTCTTGATCTAACAGAGAGATGTAGGTGCTTGACATTAGGAATTTAAGGGGACGTTTTTGTAACTAATTTTATTTTATTCTCGATAGGATTTTGAAACGCCCTCTTAAGTGTCAAACGTAACTAGTCTTAACACTGACCAAAAAACAGCGCTGAACAGTTAGCTGCTCTTAGTCATCATCATCATATCTGCGGCGGGCGGCGCACCCTCCGTCTGCGCCGTCGCTCGCACGAGATGAAACATAGTAATTTTATGGAGGGAAGGGCAGGGTCCAACAAAACAAATTAATTAGGATTAGCCACCAACAACTGAATTATGTATATTACAAAAAAGAAATAAACGAGAAATATGGAAAACAGACGTGAAGTATTGACAGGATGGGAAGGAATATGTACGTGACAATTTCAAATACAAACAAAATAATAAAAAGTAAAAATAGACAAAACAGATTAAAAATAAAAAAAATACCAGAAAGATTGACTTCGTCACATATCAACAGAAACACGTCCACTGCTGGACAACGACCTGTCCAAGGATTTCCACGACGAACGGTCCTACGCTACCCGCGTCCACCGGCTCAAGACGAGAATAGTGAACCTGCTGGTGAAAGTTGCGGGAAATGCGGGCAGCGCAGGACTATTAAATGTGTATTTGGAAAATCTTTAAAAGTTACCTCTAAGTTAGTAAGTAAGTATAAGTATTACATAAGTATCAAAATTTTTAGAAATCTGCTTATTAGTTTTAATAAATATTTTTTATTCTTTCTTCCCCCAAGGATTTCCACGACGACCAGTCCTGCGCTGCCGGCGTCCAGTGGCTTCCCGCGATCTTCACCAGGACGTCAGTCCACCGCCTGGAAGGCCCGCCTACGATACGTTTTCCGGGAAGGCTTTTATCCAGCAGTGGACGTTTTTCGGCAGATATGATGATGATGATGATTTTTTCTTCCTTAACACTCTGACTCATTCACTACTCTGTGACATGAATTATTGCATGGTATGGTATAATTTGATATCATGCTTTTTTGTTAATTAAATTACTGGACGAGCTACTTAACCCTCTTTATCCTTTAAATTTAAAGTGATAGGTGAAAACTAAAACACAATCAAAAAGTTATATGAAAGAAAACAAACTTTTCGTTCAAAACAAACTCTTTAATTAAAGTAGGGATAACCGAGGGATCTACTCTTAGAATACAGAACAAAACCCCCTTAGCCACAAGTTTAAAGACATAAGTAGGAATATCTTCCCAAAAATTTGGGTTGTTTTGCTTTTTACTTACAAGCGACTAAGGAGCAAGCGACTCGCGTACAACACACCTTCAAAACATTATTTGTATTTAGTAGTCTGATTCTTCTGTAACATTTAGCAAAAACCGACCAAGTGCGAGTCAGAACTGCACACATAGGGTTCCGTACTAGATGGCCCTAGTTTCTTCATGTTTAAAAAAACACGTTTTTTTATATGGATTATAATAAACGCAATGGGAGATCTGGCTATCTTATCTTCAAGCCGGAACACATCAATGCTGTTAACAATGATGTTTAGCGGCAAGGCTTAGATAAGATGGTGGTAGATAGCCAGGCGGGCTATGAAAATTCCCTACCACCAACCAAACACGACAGCGATGGAATGGAACTCCTTGCCTGCGTCTGTGATTCCCGACTCCTACAATTTGAGGATCTTCAAGGCGAGAGTGAATAGGCATTATTTGAGTTTGCGTGTACCATCCTCGACTACATCGTCACTTACCATCAGGTGAGATATAGTCAAACGCACTCAAATTTTAAATAAAAAAAATATATAAAAAAACCGAGTCTTACAAAGGTTGTGTAGGGTAGGGTAGGGTAGTGTAGTGTAGCGTAAGGTGGAACAAGTTCGCCGGGACAGCTAGTATATTTAAAGAATTAAGATGATCAAACGCACAAGACAAAATCAAATGCAAAATTAACACTGGCAATACAATAATACGAGTAAGTACCGTCAAAAAGGTTAACATTCACAGTTTCCAAATATAACTAGGTACTTAAGTCCTAGTAAAAAGGTCCCAATCTGTTGATCCGATTCGGGGACCAATATTGTATTAAAGCAATGGCCAGCCCCTACTTTGAATAATCCGAATTTGTCCTTATTGGGAAAGGATCTTGAAACGTCTTGAGGGCCTATCCAGGCCATCAAATAAAGTCGAGCCTAGAAGCGTTTTTGTGACAACAGAGATGAAAATCCATTTTCGCCACCACCAGTTATACGTATAGTTAAAATTGAATATACAGGTGTCCAGTAAGTGTGTGTTGCCAGTGATGACATACGGAACTGAGACATGGTCGCTTACAATGGGCACACCCTGGACACTTCATACAACGGGCTAGAAATGACATTTCAAAATAGGAATGACGGAACAAACAAAATGGCGGCGAAGTCCTAGACGTTCGACAACCAAACTGTAACCAATCTGTATCAATCTGGGTGACGAGGGGGTGAGGTCGCAATTTGAGAGCGGCAAGGAGTGTCCATACTCTATGTTAGTACTAATATATTTACTTTGACAATACTGTTTGTATATATATCATAATCTCGTAATGGCAGACGGTGAGGGCTTTGCGAGAAAGTTGTAGCGCGGTATCGCTGTCATTCGTTCTACTTTCATTCGACATGCGCTGACCTCCTTGCCTGCGTCTGTGTTTCCCGACTCCTATAATTTAGGGATCTTCAAGGCGAGAGTGAATAGACATTATTTGAGTTTGCGTGTACCACCCTCGACTACATCGTCACTTACCATCAGGTGAGATATAGTCAAACGCACTCAAATTTATAATATAAAAAAACATGTGTTTTTAAACGCCAAATTCCATCAATCATCAACATTTCCATCCTTCAATATTTTTATTGAAAACAAATTAAAATAAAATATCTTGCTGCTTTCTTTAAAGACCCATTTTGGGTCTTTTATCTAAAGCACGCACGGCATTTTTAAAAACCCACGCCCTACCGTACACCTACCTACCCGTCATCGTGTCACAAAGTAAGCACAGCCTGGCTGTACAATTTATTATCAGGTGTACCGTTTGCGAGATGTATAGCCTATAGCAAAGTATATATATTAGTACTGACATACAGTATGGACAATCCCTGCCGCTCTCTAGATTGCGACCTCACCCCCCTCGTCACCCAGATTGATACAGATTTTTTACAGTTTGACTGTCGAACGGCATTTTGTTTGTTCCGTCATTCCTTTTTGGCAATGTCATTTCTGGCCCGTTGTATGTAGTGTCTAGGGTGTGCCTATAGTATAGCTGACGGCCTATACATACAGGTTGTACCATAAAGGTGTGGTGATACTGTAAGGTGGGCTTGTACTCATCAAACTGAGCAACTTTTGTTCTGCAATTTTACTGAAATCGCGAAATTTTTATAGGATTTTTCATACAAAACCGTTAAATCAGCTGACCGATGTGTGCGAAAATTTTTTTTTTTTTATTTTTTTTTATTAACAATTGGTAAACCCTTGACATCATCTCACCTGGTGGTGAGTGACGATGTTGCCGAAGATGGAAGCGGGCTTACCAAGATTCCCCAACACAATGGGGAACTGGCTATCTTATCTTCATGCCGGAACACACCAATGATATCAACATTGATATTTGGCGGCAAGACTTAGATAAGATGGTGGTAGCTAGCCAGGCGGGCTTAGAAAATGCCCTACCACCAACCAAACCGAGTCTTACGATTGACCCCGCCAGGAATCGAACCCGCGACCTCCTGTGTAAAGCCAGTGAACTTTGCCTCTGAGCTAGGGATTGGTTACAGTTTGACTTAAATTAAAAAAATTGCGATTTCAGTAAAGTTGCAGAACAAAAGTGGTTCAGTTTGATGAGTACAAGCCCACCTTAAAGTATCACCACACCTTTATGTTGCACGAAATGCCTTCCCCTATGCGTTTCAATATCGTTTGACCAATAAACTTGAAATCACCCATGAGCAGAAACTCTCCAGTGTCACTGTGTATCCTGTGATACAGAGTTTTCATGTAATAAAGTACTAGCTTTTGCCCATGGTTTCGCTCGCGTGGACATCGTTTTTGTGACTTTGAGGGTGGCTGGTGCGCGAGCGTGGGCATGAGTTTTCTCCAGATCCCTCAGGAACTTTATCGGGCTATTCTCATTACCAGTACTTGTCACTTCCCACCTCCTCAACCAATTCTATACTAAAAACAATTGGTTGTCTGTAAAGTCGGTTTACGGACGATAGTTAAACGTGACAACGTCTTAACGTAACGGGACGATGAGCGTAACGGGACAATGAGTGTAACGGGACAATGAGTCAGCCTTTTTCGTGCGTGCAGCCGGCACCCATCGACTTATTAGACGTTGTCACATCAAAAAACGCTTCAATGCGTTGCTCCGTTTCGACCCCGCCGACGTGCGCGAGCGTGGAAATGAGTTTTCCCCAGATCCCTCGGGAAGAAAGTTAGGATATGCTAATTAGTGAATTATGTCATTTCCCGCCTCCTCAAACACCTCTGTGAAAAATATCTCAAAAATCCATTGTTCCGTTGCGATGTTAAGGAACTTAACCGAAAATAGAGTCATCTTTCAGTTCCCTCAGGAACTGCATAGGACTATGCTATTTTCCCGGGATAAAAAGTACTCTATGTCCTTCCGAGTAACACAGGCTACCTGCATGCCAAATTTCATCAAATTTGGTCGAGGTGTTGAAGCGTGAAAAGGAAATAAACACATTTTCACATTTATAATATTAGACTGTTGTGACTACGTAGTAAGTCAGTTTCATTTTTACTTGTCGGCGTATAAATAATATTAAAACAGAATGCAGACTGTGGTGTATATTGTATTTTTTGTAGACCCGTTCATGGCTTTCATCCAATTGTTTGAAAGCGTGAGGCGTGTGCATTGTTTTCTTCTGTTTACTTTATTAAGGCGCACGGAAAACGGAACCTTAAAAGATTTAGATACAGATTGACCGATTCCTAAAATGTCTGAATTACAAAAGGTTCATTTTAAATTAAGATTTTATAACTTTTTGATTTTCCGAAATAAACTACTTCAACAAGTGTAATTAAATTCACAAATTTTTGGGTGAAAAAAAAGAAAAAAAACTAAAAACCGACTTCAAATAGATATTCATTAAAAATTATAAAATAATCTGTATACTTATAGAAAAGGAAAAGGTGATTGACTGGTATATCACCGCACAGCCGAAGCCACAGAACGGATTTCACTGAAATTTGGAATATAGACAGTTATGAACACGTAGGCAATCGCTAAGAAATGATTTCGGGAAATTCCCCCGGAAACAGTAAATATCGAGATCTGCGCGGGCAAAGCTACGGGCAACAGCTAGCACTTTTATAAATACACGGAATTAACCAACAATAACGAAATTAAAGGTAGGTAAGAAACTAATTAGGGTCCTACAATTTTTTAGGTGGGTACGTACCAACACACAGCTACTTACCTATAAAATATTTTAGACTCGATGGCTATGCTGGCACCGACCTCAAAAAATCTGTATATTTAAAAGGAAAAGGTGACTGGTATATCAACGCACAGCCGAAACCACATAACGGTTTTTGCTGAAATTTAGAATACAGATAGTTATGAAGAAGTAGGCAACCGCTAAGAAAGGATTTTGAGAAATTCCCACGGGATCTGCTCGGGCGAAGCTGCAGGAAACAGCTAGTACTTTTATAAATACCCAAAATTCATCAACAATAACGAAATCAAAGGTAGGTAAGAATGAAAGTAGGGTCCTAAATTTTTTTTGAGGTCAGTTAAAAAACAAAACATATAGAAAAATATCATCTGTGTAAGACTAACTAATCTTAATCAGCAGATAGTAAAATGGATTCATGCAAATAAATTATTTCTCGACTTACTGATCTGGCCATTTTCACGAAATTTTCTTTCGAACCGCTGCTGTGGCGTAGTAGTTAGTCCACTTGCTCCACACCATGAGACCGTGAGTTTGATTTCCGGCGAGGTTTAAAACATTTGTTTTTTTTTTGTATGACTCGGCATAAAGTTTTGTCCGGCACCACCATCTTATCTGAGTCTTGCCGCTGGAGGCATGAAGATAGCCAGTTTCCCATTGCGTTGGGTGATCTTGGTAAACCTGGCTTCATTGTCACTTATCATCAGATGATCTAATCTTGGTAAGCCTGGCTTCATTGTCACTTGTCATCAGATGATCTAAGGGCTTATTAGATGTGGATAAAAAATACCTAATAGTTGAGAAACATTAAATGTGGCCAATTTTAGTAAGCATTTTTTTTTATCCACAATTGGTAAGCCCTTGACATTACTTCACCTGATGGTAAGTGTCGATGATGCCAAAAATGATTTTGATAATTTAATTTTTGAATATGACATTTTGCCCATATGATTATCTGCATCCGATCTCCCTCTGAGAAACTTGCGACACACACCAGACGATTTATTGTCTCCTTGATAAATTGATTTGGATAAAGAAGACAATTCGGTGAGAAGCAGATATTTTCATTTGGATTATCCTTATCCGAATAATGGTATAACGAATACTGTTTTGCTATACTTTACTATTTAGTATTTATCCTAGATGCGGTCGTGTCTTGCGTGGTCGCGCACGTCAATCACCGCAGATTACCTACCTGACTATGAAAACGGTTATAACCTGGATGGGCTGACTATTCATCATCGTCATCATCATATCAGCTCATATACGTCCCCACCGAGGGGCTCAAGTCTACCCTGAATTAGGACGATCAAGTTTTAGTCGACCACGCAGGCCCAGTGCGGGTTGGTCGACTTCACACACAACCTTAGAATTTCTTCACAGGCGTGTGCAGGTTTCCTCATGATGTTTTTCAACCGATTTCCAAAAAGGAGGAGGTTCTCAATTCGACTGTGTTTTTTTTATGTGAGTTACCTCAGAATTTTTGACTGGGTGAACCGATTTTTATGATTCTTTTTTTATTTGAAAGCTAGTGCTTCCCGTGTAGTCCCATATAAATTTTATCAAAATCGGTGTAATAGTTTATTAGAAAATTTAAATCATAATGCAAAAATGTACTCAGTTGTTGCGATGGAAGTCGGTTTTTTAACGTGTTCAGCGTTTTCAATTATCCTTTACTGTAAGAGCGTCGGATAAACGTACATATGAAAACGAAATTAGAAAACACATTGGTACGAGACAGGATTCAAACAGGAGGTAGCAGCCCTAGCAGTTACGCCACCAAACGTTTTAACCGCTCGACGGACTGACTATTAGCACAGTCTAAGAATCCATACAGTCGTCCAACGCCTCTAATAATCGCGTCATCGCCGATTTCACGAGTCTGATTACAGTACCAAGGGTTGTCACAATACTTGACAATTAAATGAAAGAAAATGCCATTATGTGGAAAAATTACATCAATAGTGTAAAATCGATATTTGAATCTCTGATCAAGAATCCGTTGTCAGAATAAAAAAATGGCGGCAATTTTGATTTTTTTAGTTACTGAACCGATTGCTTCCAAAATCGATATCTGAAGTTTCCTGAGGTCACTAATCACGAATCCGTTGTCAGAATTTAAAAAAGGTGGCTGGCATGTTGAACTTTTTAGTTACTAAAACAATTGCTTCCAAAATTGAGGGACCCTGAGTTCCCTAATCACGCTTTTTAATTAATCAAATTCACAAAATAAGTTCGTCCATGACGCTTAAAATCTATGACGTCACTTGTGGGTATTTCAAACATTTTTAGAATAAAATTTCGTTTTGAAATATCATAAAAAGTAACTCAAATGACTAGCGGTCCGATCCCCCATTGAAGTGCAGTGGGCAAGTTCATCTTCTTCGGCAAAGTCCAACTAGTCACTAACGAGCTTGTTATAGTTCCTGATTATCCACAAGCCCACTGGTGGGCGTGGACCTGTGAGTCAAGTTCTGGTGCTTAACGAGTAAGTTACGTTCACTTGTAAACTAAGTAGGGCCCATTGATGCAAAGTTTGGTTTCAGCTTGGAAAACTTTAAGGCGGTAATATTACAGATTTTGGTTATTTTTGACGTCAATGACTCCTAAACGATAAAAAACCCAAGGTTGAAAAAAAACCTTTATTGTTGATGATTTTCCTAAAAGTCAAAAGCTATTAGAAATACTATTGAGCAGTTTTGGCTCGACAGAAAAAAATCTCAAAGATAGGTATACACCGTTACTTTCAACTCTAGTTATGACTAATATTTTGAATCATAAATTTAAAAAAATATACAACGATATTTGTTATGAGAAAAATGGTATTATTATTTATACTATCTGTCAGAAAATTTAAACTAAACGAAAAAACATCGAATAAGTGCAAAAGTGTGGTTATTTTTTGTATTCTTTACACGTAAACAAAAAAAAAACAGAGACAACTGTTCCAATCAATACCTCTCCTTAACACATTCGTGTCTAACTAGCTAAGACGCGTAGACCTCGGTTTTCCCACCTTTGCGCTTCATGTTGGACAGGTAATTAGTATCTTATCTGTAGTTAGATGAGCTAAAACACGGCTTTTCAACCGACTTCCAATTAGGAGGAGGTTCTCAATTCGACTGTATTTTTTTTAGTATAGACTGTACCTCAGAACTTTTGACTGGGTGAACTGATTTTGATGATTCTTTTTTTATTTGAAAGCTAGTGCTTCCCGTATGGTCCCACAATTTTTTTTTATCAAAATCGGTTTAGTAATTTATTAGAAAATTAACAAAAACCAAAAATAATAATGTAAAATTGTACGAAGTTGTTGCGATGGAGGTCGTTTTTTTAACGTTTTTCGCGTTTTTTCGAGTGTATGTATATTTCTTTTGCACGCTCTGTAGTATAAACGGCTTGATGGATTGGAGTGTGAGGTGTCGTTAGATTCGACTTGATCCCGAGAGAGACATAGGATACATTTTTACCCGACTGGCCCATAAAAGAGGAGTATAGTTTTTATGCAGTCATTTGTTTATTTTTTTATTAATTCGTTTAATTATTTTTTTGCCTACGTTAATTAATTCTTAAGGTCCATTCTAAATATTGATGAAATAATTTTGTAAATCCGATGATAAGTAGTTTCTGAGATTATCTTTTACAACTAAACTTACAAACTTATTTTTGTAGTGAAAAGTTATTTAGGCGCGTTAGGCATTTTTGAGATGGGAAAAACTATTGAACTCGCATCACTATAACCATGTAACGTGACAAGAACGTAACCGACACCTTACCAGGAACACTTGCAGAACTTATAAACACCCAGAGTGGTTAGATTATTTTTTTTATAATCTTTATCTTATAAAAATGAATCTCTATTTCCCTTGGTCACGGCATCACGCGTGAACGGCTGGACCGATTTCGCGAAATTTTTTTCGAGTTCGTTATTGTCAGGAGAAGGTTCTTATGTAAGGTAGGGTAGGGTAGTGTAGTGTAGGGTAGGGTAGGGTAGGATAGGGAAGCGTAGGGTAGGGTAATGTAGTGTAGTGTAGTGTAGGGTAGTGTAGGGTAGGGTAGGGTAAGTTAGGGTAGGGCAGTGTAGTGTAGTGTGAGGTAGAACGAAGTTCGTCGGGACAGATAGTATATATATAATTCTACTGTACGTGTGTATGTCACTGAACTCCTACTAAACGGCTGGACCGATTTGAATGAGTTTTTTTGTATGCGTTTGGGTGGCGCCCTGGATGGTTTAGATTCACAAATTAGCCTCAATCAATCTCATCAATTTGGTAGATATACGAGGGAGAATGCCCAACAGGCATCAGTTCTACAAGCTCTTTAGACGATACTCATTACGAGGATTAGAATGACAGCTGTCAAATCCCTAGAATTGATGAGAGACATTTTTTAACACTCAAGCACTTGTCATTTTTAATTCTAAACGATTTATCTGGGTATTTTAGAATTTAAAATAAATTAAAATTATCTTGGTAAGCCTGCTTCCATCTTCAGCATCATCGTCACTTAGAGATGATGCCTAGGGCTTATCAATTGTGAATATAAAAAAGTTATGTACTTAAATAAATAAAGAAATAAATTTTCTGGGACAAATCACACATGGTCATCTGGCCCCAAAGTAGTATTCCCTGTGTAATGAGAACCAGAGACTGATATACATACTTATATATACATAAAACGTTTTTTTAGAAAAATAATATTAGAAGGGCAATTTAATAAATCGAAAAACCGCAATACACAAGTAGCTACGAGAATTGTCTCCATTTGCATTCATCATATCAGCTCATATACGTCTCCACCGAGGGGCTCGAGCCTATCCTGAATTAGGGCGATCGGGCCTTAGTCGACCACGCGGGCCCAGTGCGGGTTGGTCAACTTTACACACAACCACCGAGTCCCTTCGCAGGCGTGTGCAGGTTTCCTCACGATGTTTTCCTTCACCGTAAGAGCGTCGGATAAACGTACATATGAAATCTAAATTTGAAAACACATTGGTAGGTACGTGGCAGGATAGGATACGAACCACAACCTCCCGGACAGGAGGTAGTGGCTCTTGCCATTGCGCCACCGACGCCATTTGTATTAAGTGTGTTAAAAAAGGCAAACCTATTTAATTCATTAAATATTAAAAAAAAAATTAAAGTAAATAGTCAAAATTCAGAATTTTCGGATAAGCGTAGTGTCCAAGTATTGTTTTTTATAGTATATCCATGAAGTTTTAAACAACAAACTATAGTATGTTAAAATGTGATTGACCACACTGAACACTTTAAAAAAACCAGACTTCAGTCAAAGTATATATAAGTTTAAAGATATTTATTCCCAAAGACAGCAGTCACTTACATGAGAAAATATAAATATTAGTACTAACATACAGTTATTTAAGAAAATAGGACTGGAAAACTATTTTTTCCTGTGGGAATGGAAGGGGTTTACATTTACTCATAAAGTTTTTCCTGTAATCTATGCATTTAATTTCATATACTTTTTATAAGACTTTAGGAAATAAGGTGGGATGGTTAATTTTCGTCTATTTTCTTAAATAACTTAATAACATTTCTATTATTAAATCCTCCTACTCCCTGCCGCTCTCTATATAGATTCCGACCTCACCCCCTCGTCACTCAGATTGACACAGAATGGTTACAGTTTGGTTGTCGAACGTAAAGGATGACGCCACCATTTTATTTGTTCCGTCATTTCTTTTTTGAAATGTCATTTCTGGCCCGTTGTATGAAGTGTCCAGGGTGTGCTTCAGTCGTAACAAGTACAATTTTTCTATTTTTAGGGTTCCGTACCCAAAGAGTAAAACGGGACCAAATTACCAAGACCCCGCCGTCCGTCCGTCTGTTTGTCTGTCTCTTAGTCACCAGGCTGTATTTTATGAACCGTGATAGCTATGCAGTTGAAGTTTTCAGATGATGTATTTCTATTGCCGATATAACAACAAATACAAAAAAAATAAAAAAAAATAAGGGGAACTATACAAAAAGTGTTTTTAAACGTGAATAAACTAGCGCCATCTGGTATGATGGTACGGAACCCTTTGGACTAGCGCCATCTAGTATGATGGTACGGAACCCTTTGGACTAGCGCCATCTAGTATGATGGTACGGAACCCTTTGGTCTAGCGCCATCTAGTATGATGGTACGGAACCCTTTGGACTAGCGCCATCTAGTATGATAGTACGGAACCCTTTGGTCTAGCGCCATCTAGTATGATGGTACGGAACCCTTTGGACTAGCGCCATCTAGTATGATGGTACGGAACCCTTTGGTCTAGCGCCATCTAGTATGATGGTACGGAACCCTTTGGACTAGCGCCATCTAGTATGATGGTACGGAACCCTTTGGTCTAGCGCCATCTAGTATGATGGTACGGAACCCTTTGGTCTAGCGCCATCTAGTATGATGGTACGGAACCCTTTGGACTAGCGCCATCTAGTATGATGGTACGGAACCCTTTGGACTAGCGCCATCTAGTATGATGGTACGGAACCCTTTGGACTAGCGCCATCTAGTATGATGGTACGGAACCCTTTGGTCTAGCGCCATCTAGTATGATGGTACGGAACCCTTTGGTCTAGCGCCATCTAGTATGATGGTACGGAACCCTTTGGACTAGCGCCATCTAGTATGATGGTACGGAACCCTTTGGTCTAGCGCCATCTAGTATGATGGTACGGAACCCTTTGGACTAGAGCCATCTAGTATGATGGTACGGAACCCTTTGTGTGCGGTTCTGACTCGCTTTTGGCCGTTTTTTTGTTATTGTTAATTTTATAAACAAACACTTCACTGATTTTAGTTTTTTAGATTTATATGGGACCAATGTGAAAAAACATAACCTAATTAATAATTAAAAAAGAATTAATGAACTCGGACTCTTTGTTAAATGTAATGCGTGGTCTTACATAAATAAGTTGTAAAAAAAGCGAAAATATTTAAGGTACAAGCTTTTATTTAATAGGGTTTTATGCTCAAAAGACGCTCACGGCACGTTTTCTAATTCAAAATAAGGCAAGCACAGTATTTCCTACGGTTCTATTGAAAACAAAAGACGATCCTTGGACCTTGATTCCACCTCCAAAGACCATCGTCAGATCAACTCCAAAATACCAAGAGGATCTAGTGTCACCGGGAATACGGTTTTATACCAAATTCCAGCTCAATCGGCGCCCTGGAAGTCGCTCTAAAATAAATTGCGAGATTTGACCTAAACAAACATACTGAATCTTAATAAAGTTCGTTCGCTATCTCTTTCTCTCTTGTCGTGTGGCACAATTAACCGTGCTATCCTAGGGATAGACGGCGGTTGCCTGGTGTGGCACGTCTTAGCGTCACCCGCGGTCTCATGTAGGGCATTTTAAATTTACACCAACGGACGTGTGCAACGCGAACTTCATTCACATCTGCTGGAATCAGATGTGCAGGTTTCCTCACGATGTTTTACTTCGCCGTTAAAGCAAACGGTAAGTATATGTACGTAAGTTTCGAAAAACTATTAGTACACTTCATACAACGGACCAGAAATGACATTTCAAAAAACGAATGACGGAACAAACAAAATGGTGGTGAAATCCTATACGTTCCAAAACCAAACTGTAACCAATCTGTTTCAATCTGGGTGACGAGGGGGTGAGGTCGCAATCTAGAGAGCAGCGGGGAATGGCCATACTGTATGTTAGTACTAATATACAGGGTGTAACAAAATTGGTTAGGTCCCGTTAACTGGGGCTACTCTCATCATACTGAACAACTTTTGTTCTACAACTTTGCTGAAATCTCAAAAAAAATAAATCTCTTCATACAAATCGATCAGCTGATCGATCAATTTTGTGCATTTTAGTATGGAGGGTCCAATTTTTTTTTGAGAATTGACTATAGGTTCCTTGGGGAAAGTTGTTCAGTATGATGAGTAGAAGCTCCAGTTAACGGGTCCTACACCAATTATTTTACACCCTGTATATACTTAATTTTTATTATTATTAATTATTATTATTATTTAAAAAAAAAAAAACAGCGTCGGTGGCTCAACCGGTAACGACTCGGTCCATCTAACCAGAGGTACCGGGTTCAAATCTGGACGGCCAATGTACCAATGAGTTTTTCAAAAACTTACGTACATACTTACCGATTGCTTTAACGGTGAAGGAAAACATCGTGAGGAAACCTGCACACGCCTGCGAAGAAACTCGAAGGTTGTGTGTGAAGTCGACCAACCCGCACTGGGCCCGCGTGGTCGACTAAGGCCTAATCGCCCTGATTCAGGGTAGGCTCGAGCCCCTCGGTGGGGACGTATATAAGCTGATATGATGATATACTTAATTTGTTGGTACATTGGCTACATTCGTTCGCTATCATAAATGCATGACGCGTTGCATGACGCTCGGCCAATACGAAATAGTGCCGCAATGCGTATCTGTTTAATTTGTCGCTGTGCTGATATATATTGATTTAAGTTCTAATAAAATACACAACACGTAATGTTAACATTGATTTCGTATCGTAGTTCCAAGGTAACAGACATAGCTCACAGAATCGCTTAACTTAAGTAGCAGTAGGTGAGACCCATAGCTCATAGAACAGATAAGATTTTAACCGCCTCCGTGGCGTAATGGTTGGTCCATTCGCTTTACACGAGGAGGTCGCGGGTTCGATTCCCGCCGGGGTCAACTTTGTAAGACTCGGTTTGGTTGGTGGTAGGGCGTTATCATAGCCCGCCTGGCTAGCTACCATCATCTCATCTAAGTCTTGCCGCCAAACATCAGTGTTAACAGCATTGATGTGTTTCGGCTTGAAGATAAGATAGCCAGATCCCCATTGCGTTGGGGAATCTTGGTAAGCCCGCTTCCACCTTCGACATCATAGTCACTTACTATCAGGTGAGACGATGCCAAGGGCTTATCAATTGTAAATTTAAAATAAATAGCTGTCGGGGTAGTAAATTTCTCGAGTGGCGATCGCGCTCCAGAAGACGAAGCGTAGACAGGCCTTCAACTCGATGAACAAACGACCTGGTCAGTGTGGCAATTATTAGTCCAGCAGTGGACTTCTTTCGGCTAATATGATAACAATAATGATGATAAAATTTATTAAAGTTTCAAACAGTATATTTAAAAAAATCCATCCTAAAAACAATTTCACTTTTCATACAAACCGTTATCGTAATTCATAATGCAATAAAAGGTGAATGCCCGCTCGTTCGTTGACCCGCTAGGCAGTAGGCATCATATCAGCCGAAAATCGTCCACTGCTGGACAAAGGACTCCCCTAAGGGTTTCCACGACGACCGGCCCTGCGCTCCCCGCATCCAGCAGCTTCCTGCGATGTTCACCAGGTCGTCAGGAGGTCTGACTACGCTACGTTTTCCAAAAACGTTTTTTCGGCAAAACACCCCTATGAATACCACATTCAGAAAACGGTCCCTAGTCCCCGGCGGCCTTGCTGTTCCTGGCTGGGCTTCATAAGAAGGCTCAAGGTCACCCAAAGGAATGGGTTAGCCAGCAGGTAGCCTTTAGTCCTGCCCCGCCGCCCGCTGCCCCGCAAGTACCCTTCCGTTGCTCTGCGTAAGTACATTCGTTGCGCTACTGTAAGCCGCTATATTGTAATACTGTGCCACAGTATTAAGACTGAAATAGTCTTGATACGGTGACCATATCATTCATCCGATTGCGTTGAAACTTTGTTCAGTTCGAGCCCACCGCGCACCATTGCTATCTACACGGACAAATCCGAGGGCAAAGGCTAGTATCAACTATATTATAAAAATTAAAACAAAAGTGAGATATTATTTTTAGGACTGATTATTTTGTTACTAATCGTTTATTTGAGCAATTCCATGGGTTTTTTTTTCAAAGTAAAGTTCAAATCTTTGAGCACAAAACCAAAGTATAAAAAAAATATTCTGTCCTCCAGTAATAAATGTCGTTAACAAATTAAGTTTCATACATATTTGCAAACTTTCCATAAAAATATGTTCTTTGGTAGAATATTATTTAAAAATTTTGCCAGTGATTATATTATACAGGTGTATAAAATAATTATTGGTGTAGGACCCGCTAACTGGGGCTTCTACTCATCATACTGAACAGCTTTCCCCAAGGAACCCATAGTCAATACGCAAAAAAATAATTGACGCTCCACACAAAATCGCACAAAATCAATCAATCAAATATGCTTTATTGTACAATGAAAAAAAAGCGATTTCAGCAAACTTGTAGAACAAAAAATGTTCAGTACCATGAATAGCAGCCCCAGTTTACGGGACCTACACCGATTTTGTTACAGCCTGTGTACTGTGTGACTGAATTAAACTTTGTAGTCACTGTGTTCAAACAGATAACAAAGTCATTATATCTCCACCAAGAGTAGTTTCCACTCAGTTACTTAATTGAGCGAAACTTTTAATGAAACAATCATGCCGCAAGGAGGAGCGAGCGCCCGCACTGTAAAATTACTCTCAACTTAAATTATAGTTCGTTCGCTAATTTAAATGCATCTTTGATGAATACCGGCGGCGACAGTCAAACACTCCGACAAAGGGGTCGCGTTGAGTTCATTCGCGACGCCGATAAAGTCGGCGGGTGTGGCGGCGGCGGCGGCGTGGCGGGCGGCACGTTTGAACTCAAGGCGGCCTCTTTGAGATAGTGTGTGAGAGTCGTCAAAGCTGCAGTTAATTCAGCAAACGAACTGTAGTGAATTTGGTGCTGTATTTTGACAATAATTATGCGCGTATTCATTTGTATATAACTGTTAACCGACTTCTAAATAATTTTGTACAAAACAAACCGACTTCAAACAGGAAACTAAGGTTCCCCTGGATTTCTATGGGATGCCTGCCATCATCAGATCCTGGTTTCCTTATCATGGTACTACCCTTGGGATATCTACTTTTTAACAAAAAAAAGAATCAATCATTTGGTGGAAAGGAGATACCCCAAGGGTGATAGTATGATAAGGAAACCAGGATCTGATAATGGCATCCCAGAGAAATCGAGGGGAACCTTCTAAAATCGTAGTGGCGACTTGTGCGTTTGAAGTCGTTTTTTTTTGTATACAAAAACATCAGGAATGGTAAGTTCCTCGTGTTTGGTAGGAAGTGAGTGACCCGGTGGCGTAGGGTAGCCACGGTTTAGCGCCCCCGCCGGCGAGGCCGAGGATCGATTCAATTCCCAGCCACAGGCAAACATCCGTGCAGTGTGGCGAACATTTTTGTTTGATCTGTGTCTATAATGGTTGTTAATGTTTAATAAAATATTATAAACAGTATAACAGTATAAATATTATAAAACGATAAGTCCTCCTTTGCATATCATTGTGTATTTTGCTAGTTAATAAGTTTTTTATTATTGTATATTTGGTGTGCAATAAAGGATATTTATCTTATCTTATAAACAGGTAAAGTTTGTATGTAGGAGGTAATCTTCGAAGCTACTCATCCGATTTGAAAAATTCTTTCGCCAATAGTTACAATGGAACTCCAGGATGGATATAGACTAAAAAAAAACTTTCTCTGCTTTGCATTGCGGAGCGGAGGTTTGGCTCTAGGCACAGGCTTTAGGTAAAAAATGGCACAGTATACAGGGTGTAACAAAATTGGTGTAGGTCCCGTTAACTGGTGGTTCTACTCGTCATACTGAACAACTTTCTCCAAGGAACCCATAGTCAATTCTCAAAAAAAAAATTGGACCCTTAACACTAAAATGCACAAAATCGGTCGATCAGCTGAAATTTTTTTTTAGTATAAAGTAGAACAAAAGTTGTTCAGTATGATGAGTAGAGGCCCTAGTTAACGGGACCTACCCCAATTTTGTTACACCCTGTATATGTGACACAGTTATCTGCAAACGTACATTGATTGAATTAACCAGTTATAAGAAAATATTTCAGTTGTCCGTGGCGTAACGGCTAGGGCCGTTACTTCCTGTCCGGGAGGTCGTGCTTCGAATCCTGCCACGTACTAAAGCTTTTTTAGAATTTCGTTTTCATATGTACGTTTATCCGACGCTCTTACGGATGCTTACGGTGAAGGAAACCATCGTTAGACAACCTGCACACTCCTACTAAGAAACTCGAAGGTTGTGTGTGAAGTCGATAACTTTACTCAGGGTAGGCTCGAGCCCCTCAGTGGGGACGTATAAAGGTTAATGCAATTAAGAAACAAATGTTAGTGCCCTGAAACAACCCAAGTAGCGTTTCTTCTAGACCTCCGATATAGTAAGATTTATCACTGACTATAATCAGAGCCTAAATTCATTTGAGTTAATGGAAATCCTTGGGGGAGGCCTTTGTCCAGCAGAGGACGATTTTAGGCTGATATGAGGATGATGAAGATAATCAGAGCCACTTTTCTGTAGACGTCGTTGAATAGGGGATCGGACTGCTAGTCATTTGAGTTACTTTTTATGATCTGTCAAAAACGAAATTTTGTTCTAAAAATGTTTGAAATACCCACAAGTGACGTCATAGATTTTTAGCGTCATTGACGAACTTATTTTGTGCATTTAATCAATTAAAATTGAAGACGTGATGGAAAAACAAAACAAGTAAGGTTTTTTGAAACTTCAAGAGGAGAGCAATTTAGGAAATCATATTTCAGAATTTATTTTTGATGCAGTCCGATCCCCTATTCACGGCCTTCATTATTGCGGCTCTGGCCTCTTCCTCGGAAAGATTCTCCCTAAATCTGAATTGGTGCAGGTTTTAGAGTGTAGCGACATCTTCAGTAACCCGACGCAGAGGATACTGAACTCTAACACAAGAGACGAGAGTGCAAAATATATACAACATCTAGAAGGCGCTATTAACATTTATGCGCTACTGATTATATATACAAATACCAACCATCAACGGTTGGTTCACGGCCGGAGCCCAGCATACCACCTCGCCTGACGGAGTAGAGTACGAACACACTGTTTCTGAAAACACTGTCAGAATTGATAAAATCTGTCAGTAGAGTTCTTTTTTTTATTTTTTTTTATTAAAAATTTGAGTGCGTTTGACTACAACTCACCTGATGGTAAGTGATGATGCAGTCGAGGATGGTACACGCAAACTCTAATAATGCCTATTCACTCTTGCCTTGAAGATCCCCAAATTATAGGAATCGGGAAACACTGACGCAGGCAAGGAGTTCCACTCCTGCGCTGTACGCATAATAAATGAAGAAGCGTAACGATTCGTGCGAAAAGGTGGAACATCAACAACAAAGGGGTGCAACCCCTCCCTGCGTCTCGTTGACCGACGGTGGAATGGAGCAGGGGGAATGAGGTCGTGAAGTTCGCCACTAACCGACCCGTATGGCCCCTGATGCAGCTTACCGACTCCCGTCTAGTGACTGCAACCACAGATGAGATACTAGTTACTTCGTAACAGATATTGCACTTCCTTATAAAACAAAAATACCTACGCATTTATCCGCCTACTCCTTCCCACTGTCAGACAATACACGGAAACATGGGTATCAAAGCGCTCGACTTAGCGGTTATAACTGCGTACACGGGCGGCGCGCGAATTGCGGCGGCGACTGTACGGCGTTCTAGCGCTGACGACCGGAGCGCGGCCCGTGGGCCGCGCCAATGTGTAGGTACTTATCTCGCCTACTCGACCGAGTGACGGGGGCCTGCTGCTACCGGCAATAAGATAAGTACAGAAACTGTCGAGATTTATTTATTTATTTAAGGCAATCAACAGCGAACTTATTTAACATTAAGCTTATTGAGGAGAGAAACAGCAAGGCAAATAATAGATTACCCTAGATAAGCCGAACACTGTGCACAAAAAACAGACAGTTAGGTTAGGTAGCACATAAATTTTACGATAGTATATACATTTATATTAAAAAATAGCTCAGATACTCGTAGTATGAACTAAAAACCTGCGTTTGTTGCTACGAGTTAATATAGGTTTATATTATAAATGCCCACATCAGTCAAACCCGTCCTAGTAGTGACCGTACTTATGGTCACTTAACAGCGTGATCGACGCAACACGACCACGACCGCTTCACGGCCTCTAAGGCATTCCAATCTACATATCTAGTAGTTTTAGCCTCATCGGACTGTGTGGGTTTGACGGAAATATTGGTTAGAGTAAACATGTGATGAGAGATTTACGAGCTCACCCTGTTATTTTACCTCGACCACGGTCTGGTTGGTCGACTTCACACACAACCTTCGAGTTTCTTCGCAGGTGTGTGCAGGTTTCCTTACGATGTTTTCCTTCACCGTAAGAGCGTCGGATAAACGTACATATGAAATTGAAATTCGTAAACACATTGGTACGTGGCAGGATTCGAACCACGACCTCCCAGACAGAAGGTAGCGGCCCTTATCTTTACGCCACCGACGCTCATTAATATCTAATTACCTACCTACTTATTTATTGACTATTATGGACTATTATGGCAGTGGGCGGGGTACATACCTAGTAGAACAGATAGACATTGGGGTAGTAAAGTTCTCGGGTGGCGACCGCGCACCGGAAAACGTTGCATAGGTAGGCCTCCTACTCAATGGACCGATCACCTGTGGAAGATCGCGGGAAGCCGCTGGATGCGGGCAGCGCAGAGCCGGTCGTCGTGAAAATCCGGGGGAGGGCCTTTATAACGCAGTAAACGTCCTTCGGCTGATATGATGACGATTCAATTCAATTTAATTCAATGTATTTATTCAAAATAGGTGCAAATTAAACTCTTTGTAATAGTCATAAAATAATGATAACATAATTTATTTTATGGAAAATCAAGAAATAAAGGATCATTAGTTAATAATGTCAAAATGCAATCCTAGAAATAAACCAGATTATGTCATTAGAACATGAAAACAATATGACACGAAAAGTTATACATAAAAATCATTGATACCTTTGACAAGAGTAGGGCAGTTCACACGGACAGCACCCGGTCACGAGTATAACGCGAGAGTAAGCCAGCCATGATGATGATTATTGCAGTTGGTGAGGGAAAATCAAATTTCAATGGTATTCCAACAAATCCAACACAGCGTTGTCACCATACTCTAGTGCAGATATGGACAAATTCCTCTTCAGGAAATTAAACTTATGTGCCGGTAGTCCGTCCGGATATTCAAATGGGGTCCCTAAGTATTTGAAATTAAATTAACAGTTTGTGGGTATATAGAGGTACAGTCAACCGCACGCAACGGTTATACTACCAATACTTTTAAGGAATTTTCTTTAGAGTTCCGCTTATTGGAACCGGTAGTGTTACATGACGTTGAGTTGACCGTACAGTTCCTATGCTTACATGTAAAAAATAAAACCTGAAAAAAACTAAAAACCGACTTAAAATGAAATACACTGAAAAGAATGAAATAATATTATTATATTTAAATTAACGAATTAAATTAGAGGCCTAAATTTTTTTTGAGGTCGGTACCAGTACACAGTACTCGTATTTAACCCCCAAATTTAATTCGTATCCACCTTTGATTTCGGCATTGTATTTAAGTATGATAATATTTTGAAGTCGGTTTTTAGTTTTTTTTTACTTTTATTTTTATTTTCTTTATTTTTAGTGATAATGTTATCTATCTAAAAACTTTAAACCCAATCACCTACTTGCTAATAGGAATCATCAAACCATAATGCATATGTTTCATTAACAGATACAGAGTCCTGTGACTTCCATAATCATCTGAGCAGCATGAAAGTTAAGGAGTTAAATCTTCCATCATCAGCTCATCTGAAAAACCTGAAAGAATATAACTATCGGTCTATGCGTTCATACGTATCTATTTACGTATATTAATTAAATAATTATCCTCCAACTCCTAACCGTAAAAGAGTTGTACCTTCCATCATCAGCTCATCAACATGAAATGATGACTACCAAACGCAAATACCTACTTTAATAGCTTTAGAAAACATATGAAACACGTAATACATGCCCATAAAATTTGAGGGTTGCCCTGGGATATCCCATCATCAGATCCTGACAATGGGTTGTACAGTCGAACTGAAAAACTCAATTGAAAATACCAATAGTCATCTTTATTAAATCGTGGAAATCCTTGGGGGAGGCCTTTGTCCAGCAGTGGACGTCTTTCGGCTGATATGATGATGATGATGATTATATCAGCCGAAAGACGTCCACTGGTGGATATGGGCTTCCCCAAAGATTCCTACAACGTTCGGCCCTGCGCTGCCAGCAATCAGCTTCCGCGGCCTTCACCGAGCTGTCGGTCAATCGAGTAGAAGGCCTACCCACGCTACGTCTTTCGAGAACTTTACTACCCCAACAGCCGTCTGTTCTGTGAGCTGTATACCCCGCCCACTGCCACTGTAGTGTAGCGATTCTGTGAGCGACCGACTATGATGACGCGGGGTTTAAAAGGAATTTATAATTTTATTTTGGGCTGGCTGGCACTTACCTCCAAGAATTTTAGGCAACCTTGAGAATAAGATATAATAAGGAGTTGGAAAGGAGCTTTCGCATGCATTTCACAGTGGTGTGAAAAGGATGGAAAGTAGCGGAAAAATAGTAAAAGAAAGGGACAAGGATAGGGAATTCATCTCAAGGCAGCCAACCTAACAGAGGCTCAACCAGACTGTGTGTGTGAATCTTCCACATAAACTTATGCATTTCTCGTAAAGGGGCGGTAATATTACAGAATTTGGTTATTTTTTACGTCAATTACTCCTAAACGATAGAAAAACCAAGGTTGAAAAAAAATACCTTTATTGTTGATGATGTTCCTTGAAGTCAAAAGCTATTAGAAACACGATTGAACAGTTTTGGCACGATAGATTAAAATCCCAAGGATAGGTCTACACCGTTACTTTCAACTCTAGTTATGACTAATATTTTGAAGCATAAATAAAAAAAAATCGAGCGAGACCTACAGTACTCGCATATGATGTGTAACATGTGACAAAATACTTTAGGTTAGTTAGATTTGATGACGATATTGTACCTGGGTGGCGGATCTGACAGTAACGAAAAAAACCGACCAAGTGCGAGTCGGACTCTCGTAAAGTAGAATTCCGCGCTTTCGCGACTTCCTGTTACACATTTCCGTCCCATGTTACACATTTCCGTCCCATTTTACGAAATCACTCCCACAAATTGCAGGAAAGCGAGAGCAAAGATGTTACACATCAAAAACCGACCAAGTGCGAGTCGGACTCTCGGAAAGTAGAATTCCGCGCTTTCGCGACTTCCTGTTACACATTTCCGTCCCATGTTACACATTTCCGTCCCATTTCACGAAATCACTCCCACAAATTGCAGGAAAGCGAGAGCAAAGATGTTACACATCAAAAAAAAAAATACAATAATATTTGTTATGATAACAAAAAGTGAAAAATGTTATTATTTTTTATACTTTCAATTAGAAAATTGGAACTCAACGAAAATAAACATTGAAAAAGTGCAAAAGTGTGGTTATTTTCTTTACTCTTTACACGTAATGAAAAAAACAGAGACAACGACGACTCAGTACAAACAGGTCGATTCCGTGCTAAAATAATATCGAACGTGAAACTATTAATTTTAAGTTCAAATCAATTCGGGCTTCAACGTGGCGGTTACGTTAAGACCGAACGCCCGATTCTTAATTTTTACATGTTTTTGTTACTTTTCTTTACTTTCAAATAAGTTTTTTAATAAGTTTAATACGCCGATTTTTGTGAGTTGGTTACATTGAACATAAACTGTTTTTTTTCGAGATATTTTGCAATTAATGCCAAAAATACAGTCTACACGATATTTTTTACATCAAAAGTGGTAATATTTTTATAATTGTATTCAATTAAATCGATTTTCAAGAATTGTAAAGCTTATTTTTTTCCACAGTGTTAGGGCTTTAAGGCGAGGCATTTGTAAAACAGTTGTCTCTGTTTTTTCCTTTACGTGTAAAGAGTCAAGAAAATAACCACACTTTTGCACTTTTTCAATGTTTTACGTTGTTATTTCTCTTAAGACTTCAATTTAAAAACTAAAATTCAACAGATTCTCTGTAGTACTTAAAAATAAATATCTCCATACAAAAACTATGTGCAAAATTAAAATTTTTATTAATAAACAATTCGTTTTAGACTTTTTTGACGTTTTAGACCTGTTTTTGGGATTTTTTATGATCGAGTAAAGTACTCACTTTCGTGTAACATATTAGCACATTCCTCAGACAATATCCTTTAGTATGTCCTATATATTTTGCACGACCGATATTTACTAGCAATAACCCAAAAAATTTGATCTAACAAAGGGGTTTCTCCGCTTCTCCACCGGTGCCTCGCCTTGTCTTTGGGGCTTGAAACGACAATATGCAAACTTGTATACCTCGTCGATGTTTTCACGTGTTCCTGAGGGTTGCTTTTGTGTGTTTTCCCCAAAACCTCTACATGAATTCGAATAGTCACTGTAGGAGAGTTTAATATGAAAAAAAAAAATTTTTTTTTTCATATAACCTTAAGCAAATTAATGAAATAGTTTCCCATACAAACTTTAAATTACTATTTCTTGAAAATGGATAGGCCATTTCTATTGAAACTTTATACAAGGAAGTCACGAATTTCTAGTTTGTGGATAGATTACATTTTCGTAATACTGTATTTTAAAAAAGATTAAGTTTGAGTTTGAATTTTAAGTTTACTATGAAAACCTTAAATGACTATTATTTAATGACAACACAATTTTATTGAAAACTAGATGTCCCGGCGAACTTCTTTCCACCTTACACTACACTACCCTACCCTACACTACCTTACCCAACCCTACCCTTCCCTAAAATACACTAAACTATACTACACTACCCTAACTTACACTACCCTACCCAACTCTACCCTAACCTAACCTACACATTACACTACCCTACCCTTCCCTTTTCTAAAACCTTCTCCCGACCATAACGAACTCAACAAAAAAAGAATTAGTTAAATCGGTCCAGCCGTTCTTGAGTTATAAATAGTGTAACTAAAACGGCTTTCTTTTATAGATATAGATGTAATTATTATATTGTAATTATTTACTAGCTGACCCGGCAAACGTTGTTTTGCCATAATGAAATATACTTTACGAACTATTTCCTTATTTACCAAATACAAATGGAAAATTTCATTGAAATCAGTCGAGCCCGTTCGGAGCAGTACGAATACAAACACCGAGACACGAGTTTTTTTTTGATATATACATAAAAAGATGTAGTTATTTCGACAATTACAATATATGAGTGTCTAATTCAACCATACAAGCCGAAATACATTCACTTCTGAACATAAGCCTTCCCCAAGGATTTCCACAACGACCATTCCTACGGAAATGAATTCTAGAATACTACCGTAATATTTATGTAAGTACAATGTACTCTTATATACATCATCATCGTCATATCGGCTCATATACGTCCCCACCGAGGGGCTCGAGCCTACCCTGAACTAGGGCGATCAGGCCTTAGTCGACCACGCGGGCCCAGTGCGGGTTGGTTAACTTCACACACAACCTTCGAGTTTCATCGCAGGCGTGTGCAGGTTTCCTCACGATGTTTTCCTTCACCGTTAAAGCAATCGGTAAGTATGTACGTAAGTTTTGAAAAACTCATTGGTACATTGGCCGTCCAGATTTGAACCCGGTCCCTTTGGTTAGAAGAACCGAGTCGTTACCGGTTGAGCCACTGACGCTTTTTTATATACATACCCGACCTATATTTCAAGACCCACAAAATTGTCTTCAGGCAGTGCTATAACTCACCAAGTATCAGCTTCGTAGCGTTTTGACATGTAACTTCTGGAGTATTCGCAAACTTCCACATGATAAATAGCCTTCATTTGCTGGTCCTACTAAGCCGGATTTATATTTGAGCCAATATTTGTCCGACTGAAACGTTTGATTGATATTATTATTGTTTCATTATTCTATAGCGTCGGTGGCTCAACCGGTAACGACTCGGTTCTTCTAACCAGAGGTACCGGGTTCAAATCTGGACGGCCAATGTACCAATGAGTTTTTCAAAACTTACGTACATACTTACCGATTGCTTTAACGGTGAAGGAAAACATCGTGAGGAAACCTAGACACGCCTGCGAAGAAACGCGACGGTTGTGTGTGAAGTCGACCAACCCGCACTGGGCCCGTGGCCCGTTTGCCTTAAGTTAGGGCAAAATATATATTAGTACTAACATACAGTATAGACACTCGTTTATAAAAAGAGACGCGGGGGTCTTCTTAGACCAATGGGCTCGCGCGTAGCTTTAGCTACGACGGCAATCCAGCATACTGATTAATCTGCACGTAGGTACCAGGCGCTCATAAGCCCGCAGTACATAAATTTGTAGTCGGTTCTCGCGTCGCGTCGCGTCGACAGCCGCAGTCTGCGGGGACTGCGCAGGAAATAAAGCACACAAATATGAAGATCATATAGACAAAGTATATATATTAGTACTAACATACAGTATGGACACTACCTGCCGCTCTCTAGATTGCGACCTCACCCCCTCGTCACCCAGATTGATACAGATTGTTTATAGTTTGGTTCTCGAACGTATGGGGTTTCGCCGTGATTTTGTTTTTAGAAATGTCACTTCACGACCGTTGTATGCAGTGTCCGGGGTGTGCTCAGAGTATAATAGGTTCGAGTCCATCGGTGGAGACGTAAATGAGCTGATAAGATGATTAGTAGTACAATGTTATAGTTTAAATGTTGTGTTTCTTTCTAGTAACAAATAAAGATATGATTACTTACTTATTGATATGAAATTAAATTTGTTTAGCGAATGTCTTAAAGCCATTAGTCCACTGCTTACGTGCTTTGTAGTACATTTTAAGGGTTTTATTTACCTCACAAAGGGCCGGTAGTTCTTAATTTTGTATATGTTATAAAAGCCGGTTAAGTGGCGAGAAACTTAAGTTTTCCTTTTCTTACCGCCTTTTCTCTCTCTCTGTGCAATCTTAAAAAAACGGTGAACGGTTTTCGGTGAACTAAAAATGGGTTGAAAGTGAACGTCGCTGGGAATCTAACTTACAATCTTTCATTTTAAAGCCATTGGGCTAGCAACCGCACCAAAGAGGTGTTTAAATTGTTCATTTTTAGTTTTTTTATGCTTGAAGAAGCTGGTATGTAGGGACCTAAAAGTTCTATTATCTGTGGTAGAAAGGCCATTTTCACGGAGACTGACAGTCCCTACCTATAGTAACTTTTGTATCTCATTTTGTAAGCGAAATCTAGTGATGACTTTTGAAACGTCATAGTATTTTTTTTATTCACAATTGGTAAGCCCTTGGCATCATCTCACCTGATGGTAAGTAACGATGATGTCCGATCAGCCTGATTACAGTTTTATAGACAAGGATCTTTGGCGTTCTGCTGATTAACTTGGACACTAACACTTTATGGAGGGCTACGGCACTAACACTAACACTAAAAGAGGAGAACAAACTTCTAGTCGCGTAAGGAAAGAGGAAAGATTCTGGGGCCGACAAGAGAAGAGGACGGGGAGTGCAGGCAAAAATTTAATCAGGAGCTGGAAGACCTAGTGCCCGGATCGAACATCATCGGGGAGATAAAAGCAGCCCGACTTCGCTGGCTAGGACATGTAGAGAGAATGGGAGAGGATTGAGCAGCCAAAAGAGCATATCTTGGAAAACCCGGGAAATATGAAGTCGCCAAAGACCTCAAAGAGTTGGGAGTGTCTGAATGGTCAAACTTGGCACAAAATAGGATAGAGTGGCGCACTTTAATGTCGGAGGCCAAGATCCACCTCGGGTCGCTGAGCCAGCGAAATGCAATGCAATACTTCAGTCCGTTCCTGAGAAAAAGGATCTTGGCAGACGCACAGAAGGACAGCAGAGTGATGCTATAATGGTTCCGTTTTTTTTTATATTGAGGCACGGAACCCTACAAATTAGGACAGCGAGCATGAAGATGAGGAGCAATGTAATAGGTACGACTAAGAATTATATTATCTGTAATCATCTTACTCGTATGTGAACCAGCCCTTTACGAAAGTCGAGCCAGCGTTAACTTGTTATAAAATTCTCCACGCGTGTTCTGCTCTCAGAATGTATCAAACTTAGCTCTTAATCAGACTCTCTAGTCTGATTAAGAGCCTAAGTTTGATACACCTTAATGCAAAATTAATTTCACAATTCCTTCGTCAGTGACATGAAGTTTTAATGTGTTGTGTTAATGTAAGTGTTGTACTAAAGAGCGTTGGCGGCGTAATGAGGGTCGGTGGCGTAAAGAGCGTCGGTGGCGTAAAGAGCTTCGGTGGAGTAAAAAGCGTCGGTGGCGTAAAGAGCGTCGGTGGCGTAAAAAGCGTCGGTGGTGTAAAGAGCGTCGGTGGCGTAAAGAGCGTCGGTGGCCTAATGGTAAGGCCGCTCCCTCCTGTCCGGGAGATCGTGGACCGAATCCTGCCACGTACCAATGTGATTTCGAATTTCGATTTCATATGTACGTTTGTCCGATGCTCTTACGGTGAAGGAAATCATCGTGAGGAAACCTGCACACGCCCGTGAAGAAACTCGAAGGTTGTGTGTGAAGTCGACCAACCCGCACTGGGCCGCTCCCTCCTGTCCGGGAGATCGTGGACCGAATCCTGCCACGTACCAATGTGATTTCGAATTTCGATTTCATATGTACGTTTGTCCGATGCTCTTACGGTGAAGGAAATCATCGTGAGGAAACCTGCACACGCCTGTGAAGAAACTCGAAGGTTGTGTGTGAAGTCGACCAACCCGCACTGGGCCCGCGTGGTCGACTAAGGCCCGATCGCACTAATTCAGGGTAGGCTCGAGCCCCTCGGTGGGGACGTGTATGAGCTGATATGATAAAGTGTTACTGACTTAATTTAATTTAATTTGAAACTTTTCTCTCAAGAATCGAACTTTTTCGATCCTTTTTTAAAATCCACAATTAGTAACTTGATGGTAAGTGACGATGATGACGAATACTGAAGCGGGCTTAACAAGATTCCCCAACGCAATGGGGAACTGGCTATCGTATCTTCAGATCAACACATCAATGCTGTTAACATTGATAAGAGGGTGGTAGCTAGCCAGGCGGGTTTAAAAAATACCCTACTACCAACCATACTGAGCCTCACAAAATTATATGATATTCATCATCATCATATCAGCTTATATATGTCCCCACCGAGGGGCTCGAGCCTACTCTGAATTAGGGCGATCGGGCTTTAGTCGACCACGCCGGCCCAGTGCGGGTTGGTCGACTTCACATACAACTTGCGAGTTTTTTTCGCAGGCGTGTGCAGGTTTCCTCACGATGTTTTCCTTCACCGTAAGAGCGTCGGATAAACGTACATATGAAATCTAAATACGAAATCACATTGGTACGTGGCGGGATTCGAACCACGACCTCCCGGACAGGTGGCGGCAGCCCTAGCCGTTACGCCACCGAGTCTTACAAAATTATATTATATTAGAGGAATCAAATCGACGACCTTCTGGTGCGAAGCAAATAGATTAGCCATTACGCCACGGAGACGGTTAAAAGGCTTTTACGAAAGAACCTGACTTTCTGAAGATTTGTAAATACTTGTAGGTGAATTGTGTTTGAACGTCTTTATTTGCGTAAATAATACAATAAGCATTTATTTCGGCATGAATTGACACGAATAAAGGGCCAGCTCTTCGAATTGGGTTAAGGTAAGTGAATTATTCATTATATTCCTCCGTTTTTTCATCGGTTTTCCTTGTTTTGTCTCGTCCTCTTGATATTAGGCACATTTTTATTTACATAAGGTAGGTAACTTTCATTCAGTTAAATAAAAACAAAACAGTCAGTCAGAGGTAAACAATAACATACATGGTATTAGGTAAAATAGAAAATTTTCTACAGGGTAACAAAAGTTGTTCAGATCCTAGTCATGAAACTAAACAACTTTTGTTCTATAATTTTCTTAAAAAGTATAAAATAAACTTCCCATCATAATATCAGCTCATATACGTCCCCACCAAGGGGCTCGAGCCTACCCAGAATTAAGGCGATTGGGCCTTAGTCGACCACGCTCACCTTCACCATGCTCTATCACACTAGTGTGACGGTTAAGAAGAAAACTTCCTCTTCATCACTTTAGTACATAAGGATGGGAAGTCACTTCACCTTCACCATGCTCTATCACACTAGTGTGACGGTTAAGAAGAAAACTTCCTCTTCATTACTTCAATAGATAAAGATAGGAAGTCACTTCACCTTTACACTGCTCTATCACACTAGTGTGACGGTGAAGAAGAAAATTTCCTCTTCATCACTTTAATAGATAAAGATAGGAAGTCACTTCACCTTCACACTGCTCTATCACACTAGTGTGACGGTTAAGAAGAAAATTTCCTCTTCATCACTTTAATAGATAAAGATAGGAAGTCACTTCACCTTCACACTGCTCTATCACACTAGTGTGACGGTTAAGAAGAAAATTTCCTCTTCATCACTTTAATAGATAAAGATAGGAAGTCACTTCACCTTCACACTGCTCTATCACACTAGTGTGACGGTTAAGAAGAAAATTTCCTCTTCATCACTTTAATAGATAAAGATAGGAAGTCACTTCACCTTCACACTGCTCTATCACACTAGTGTGACGGTTAAGAAGAAAACTTCCTCTTCATCACTTTAATAGATAAAGATAGGAAGTCACTTCACCTTCACACTGCTCTATCACACTAGTGTGACGGTTAAGAAGAAAATTTCCTCTTCATCACTTTAATAGATAAAGATAGGAAGTCACTTCACCTTCACACTGCTCTATCACACTAGTGTGACGGTTAAGAAGAAAACTTCCTCTTCATCACTTTAATAGATAAAGATAGGAAGTCACTTAACCTTCACACTGCTCTATCACACTAGTGTGACGGTTAAGAAGAAAACTTCCTCTTCATTACTTTAATAGATAAAGATAGGAAGTCACTTCACCTTCACACTGCTATATCACACTAGTGTGACGGTTAAGAAGAAAACTTCCTCTTCATCACTTTAATAGATAAAGATAGGAAGTCACTTCACCTTCACACTGCTCTATCACACTAGTGTGACGGTTAAGAAGAAAACTTCCTCTTCATCACTTTAATAGATAAAGATAGGAAGTCACTTCACCTTCACACTGCTCTATCACACTAGTGTGATGGTTAAGAAGAAAATTATCTCTTCATCACTTTAGTACATAATGATAGGAAATCACTTTACCTTCACACTGCTCTATTACGATGATGCCGAAGATGGAAGCGAGCTTACCAAGAATCCCCAATGCAATGGAGAATCAACGTAAACGTAGTTATAGTTACATTTATATTAACTCAGTCTAATTTACGAGTAAGTCATCAAAGAGCATTGGTGGCTCGCCAAGTAGACTCTATGCCTTCTATCCAGAGGGCCCGAGTTTGAATAATGGAACGGCTTATTTACCAGTTGTTTTTTTTGTTTTTTTTTTATTCACAATTGGTAAGCCCATTTAAGAAAGCTCTATTGGTATTGGTAGGGCCCTACCTCCTGAACGTGAGGCCGTGGTTCGAATTCTGCCACGTACCAATGTGTTTTCGAATTTCGATTTCATATGTACGTTTATCTGACGCTCTCACGGTGAAGGAAAACATTGAGGAAACCTGCACACGCCTGCGAAGAAACTCGAAGGTTGTGTGTGAAGTCGACCAACCCGCACTGGGCCAGCGTGGTCGATTAAGGCCTAATCGCCCTAATTCAGGGTAGGCTCGAGCCCTTCGTTGGGGACGTATATGAGCTGATTAGATGATGGTAAGCCCTTGGCATCATGTCACCAGATGATAAATGGTGTAAATGGTTAATGGTGTGGAAAATTATCGCGAGGAAACCTTCCATGTATCTGAAATCACACAGCTCGTATTACAGATGGCCTTTGGGGCATTCTTCTTCGTACATCTACCAGGTACATCAAACTTAGCTATAAAACATAGCGTTCACCGATAATCACTTAACCTTACGGTGAGGGCCACTATTTCTGCCAACGCCGCGGCCATTAGAATGGTGAAGTTCTCAATTGGTGACTGTGGCTACTCCCACCTGGTGGACTGACGACCTGGTGAAGATCCCAGAAGCTACTGGATGCGGGAGGGTCTGTCGTTGTGAAAGCCTATACCTTCAATTGTTCAGCAGTGGACAATCTTAGATGATGATTCGTACTTGTATGTATGAATGTCGCCTTGTGTACTTACTTCTGTTGTGCATTACTCTACACGTGACGGCGGGCGGTGAAAAGTGGATACTTGCAACACCGGACAACTACAATGCCGTCACTCGGGATTTTATAATACCAGGTACGTATGGTACGAGAAAAGAACTCAGTCCAAAGATGTTTTACAACTTAGCTTAATTAAATTTATCTGAAAATGAGCTTTCCTTTCTTAAGGCTTCCTTTTCGGTATTCTATCGAATTCATTTCGGAGAGTGTGCACAAGAACTGCGTGATCTCATTCTCCCAGCTCCATTCCATCATCGGTCAACGAGACGCAGGGGGAGGTTCCACCCTATTGTTGTTGGTATTCAGCCTATACGCTAACCTAATAAATAAATCATAATCAACAATAAATAAATCTAATATGGTTGATGGGAGCGATGGCTGACTCTCGCGTTATACTCGTGACCGGGTGCTGTCCGTGTGAACTGGCCTACTCTTGTCAAATGCATTCAATGTTTTATAAGTATAACTTTTCGTGTCATATTGTTTTCATGTTCTAATGACATAATCTGGTTTATATCAAGGATTGAATTTTGACGTTTTTAACTAATTATTGTTTATTTCTTGATTCTTCACAAATGACATTGTTATTATTATTTTATGACTATCAGAAAGAGAGTAATTTTCACCTATTTTGAATAAATATATTGAATTGAACGCACGAAGCGTTACGCTTTATTATTTATTATGCGGAGCGGACAGCGATGGAGTGGAACTCCTTGCCTGCGTCTGTGTTTCTCCACTCCTACAATTTGGGGATCTTCAAGGCGAGAGTGAATAGTGAAACGCAAACTATCGTTTCGAGCCGATCTCCTTTCTTGCGTTTCATAATTAAATTCTCTTTTGATCTTGTTCGTCTATAAAAATAGAATTTGGAAATGATTGCGAGCTTTTGACAAAGAGTGAAAACAATTGAGGAGTGTTGACCGTCGAAGTAGGTTTTTTCAATATAAATATTATTATTATTTTCAAGACCTCCTATTTTTAACTGGGGTAAGTGATTTATGCTTAGAGAAAGCTGTCCATTTTTATTTAGTGCCGTTGCGAACTAAATTTTTATTCATGGTTATAGGGTCTTCCACACGGGTCTTCCACTAGGGTCTTCCACATGGACCGAACATATCAGCATACTACCACTATACCCCGGAGTATTGCTAACTACGCCGATCAGCAACTGCCTGCCGCTTACCAAAAGGGAAGTGAAACTTTTGTTCATATCTAATTTAAGGCCCATTGGACTTGATTCTTACTGGTGATCAAGCATTACGACCTGCCCGCGCCTTTTGTTGTCTCTAGTGACCAGGCGTTACTACTACCCGACAAATTTCTGCTGTCGTCCTCCAAGCGCAGCTGCTGGCCTGCGTGTTCTCCTGTCTCCCTTTTATTATAACAATTTTGTGTTTGATTTAAAATTTATTAAGAGTATGGTACACCCAAAGTTTTTTACGTATAACGTTGAAGGGTAATTTCGACAGGTGATAATTGAACTTGATTTACTTTTTTAAGAATTTATTAGATCATTTTATATACCCGGGGGGACGATCGATCGTTACCTAACCTTTTTTTATATTTTAAAATTATGTAATGTGTTGCTTTTATATCTAGGTTATTTCCACGGTCATTCACTCTTTACATATTTATTTATCCACTGGTTTATATCTTTACCCAAATATTTCTAAGCTTATAAAATAAAAGTATTCCATATTACCCTAAAATTTATTTTCTTTCCGAAATTCATATTTAGGCAGGGAGTAAAAATTCTACGTATCATGTAGCATCTCTATTATATTATTTAACCCCTTTTAAATCCAATTATGCTGCAATAGGCATTATTTCAGTTTGCGTGTACCATCCTCGACTAAGAGTACATCGTCATTACCATCAGGTGAGATATAGCCAAACGCACTTAAATTTTTAATTAAAAAAAAACAGATGTGCGACTAGTGATAAGCTAGGAATATATATTCGAGGAAAAGCATCGCTTGCACGTAAAGACGTCCAAATAATCATTATGTACTGGAATGCTTTGAACATCATATTTAAAAGCTTTTACTTAACTTGCAAAGTGTGTTTGTATGTATGTATGTATGTTAGTTAATTTGTAAAGGTCAAATATTGCAAACTTCGCGGGGTTCAATTGAGCTGAAATCCGTTTTCCCGGTGAAAATAGATCCTTTTGGTATTTTTTCGTTGATCTGATGATGAACTTTAGAGGTGGAATGAAGGTCCCAGGATCGTCTTTTATTTTCAATAGAATCGAAGAAAATACTGGGCTTGCCTATAAAAAAAATTTGGAACCTGTTTTAATATTCACATTTGGCGCCGTGAGCTGGCTTTTGTAAAAACTCTTTTCAAATAAAAACTTAAAAGTGTTTAGGTTTTTAGGTTACAAAGCTCGTAGAACAGAAGGCGGTTGTGGTAGTAAAGTTCTAGAGTGGCGACCGCGCACCGGAAAAAGTTGCGTAGGCAGGCCTCCCACTCGGTGGACCGATGACCTGGTGAAGGTCACGGGAAGCCGCTGAATGCGGGCAGCGCAGAACCGGTCGTCGTGGGAATCCTTGGGGGAGGCCTATGTCCAGCAGTGGACGTCCTTCGTCTGATATGATGATGATGATTCTAGTTCAAGGTGATCAATAAAATTAAACAAACACCCAGCTATCAGTGAATTGTTTTCTAGCTCTATTGTACATCCTATCAATCTAAGAGCATACAAATCTACCGCTTATTAAACTGGTAGTTATCATATCTCTTCGAGAGCGACGGCGGCATCATCATCACAGCATTCCCGTACTTCCTCATATACTCTAACTCCATCCGCCGTTTCTGCTCCTCCACCATCAAAGGATCCATAGTCGTTGAGGTCTTCGCCCTGGCCATGCTCTGAAGATACGACTCATATAGACTCATTCGTGGAATCACAGAGTTATCCCCAGCCGGTTCTAAAGGCACGTTTATAGGGTCGAATGGTAGAGTCAGCATGAACTTTCTGGGGTCGTTGTAGTAGGGGCTGCGCTCTTCGATTAAAGGGTTGTCGGTGAAGTTGACTGTAGACTTGGTGGTAATTTTGGTGCTCGTCGGTGGGTTTGTGGTCGGCCTGTTGTCCTCGTCCCAGATGACGGAGTCGAGCCAGCGCGCGAACGTGGACACCTTGGGGAAGGCGTGCGCACGGGAGTAGAGAGCGCACGTGTGCGTGAAGGAGGATACGGCAATCAATGTGTTGTTCTGGACTACTGCGCCACCATTGTCTTTCTGTGATGGAAAAAATATTAAGATTACTTTTTTATTATTATTTACATCTCATCTGATGGTAAGTGACGATGATGCCGAAGATGGAAGCGAGCTTACCAAGATTCCCCAAAGCAATAGGGATCTGGCTATCTTATCTTCAAGCCGGAACCCATCAATACTATTAACACTGATGTTTGGCGCCAAGACTTAGATAGCCAGGCGGGGTATGAAAATGCCCTACCACCAACCAAACCGAGTCTTACAAAGTTAACCCCGCCGGGAATCGAACCCGCGACCTCCTGGTGTGAAGCGAATGGAAGCCACGGCGGCGGTTAAAAGGCGAAGGCGGTTACTGGTTTGTTTTGTTCCAATACTTTGAATTGCTGTAGGCATATCACAGGATTCCTTCAGATAGTGCAGGACCAACATATAACCAACATATTTTATTAAACAGGGGTCAATTTTTCGTGGGGGTCCAAAAAGCACAGAGTCAATGAAGGGGCTCCGTTTTACCCGACTGCTCGAAAAGTCTTAGAAACGTTGTCCACCCGGGTGAAGCCGCGGGAAACAGCTAGTTCTTTATAATACCTTCACTCATTTAACCACATCTTTGATGGCTCGGCAAACACTCCGTCAAAGGTGCCGCCCGAGCTCAATCGTGCCGCCCGCAACGCCGCCGCCGACGGCCCCTTTGTCGGAGTGTTTGACTGTCGCCGCTGCCGGCCCGTGGCATTCATCAAAGATGCAGTTAAATAAGCGAACGAACTTTAAAGTGAATTTTGTACACTTACCCTGCAAAAATGCCTGTTTGGGTCCTGCACACCACCCGTGCAGATATAATGGCCGGTCAGTAGTTTCGTAAATGAGTCACAGATCGACGCCTCTATGATGGGAGCATTCACTACTCTGATGTGCTGAAAAAGAAATGGCAACATCTAGATTGTAGGTAGGTAGCAATCTAGACACACGGCAGTGCGTCCGCCAAGTTCGAAAAGAAAAAGGCGACACCGCCCGTGGGTTACTTATATAAGGTGACTTTTAATTAGTTCTTGATAGCAAAGGGTATGAATGTACTCGTAATTTCAAACAACTTTCCCAAAGAAACTATACGTTAAATATGAAAAAAAAAATTGTTGGCTCTCGATAAGTTTTTGCCGATTTACTTAATTTACGAACTTATCATGTATCGAGAACAAAATATATTTTTTTTTCATATTTGACGTATAGTTTCTTTGGGAAAGTTGTTTGAAATCACGAGGACATTCATACCCTTTGCTATCAAGAACTAATTTTATGTCACCCTGTATATATTACACGAATCATTTCGGGCCACTTTGGACCTACCTGTAACTTACAAGTTTAAATAGTCAAGGCGCAAAGCAAGCAAAGCTTACTTTTTAAAAGTAAATATCAAAATTGGATAGTGAAAACCTGCCAAGTTACACCATGCAGTAGTACAGAACATAACATATTTTCTTTTATGCAACTGAAAATCGTTGTACATTCTCTATTACTTGGAGAAGTTTAAAACAAATATTTCTGTGATTCAGGAACCACTATAGAACTTGGTATCTACCTAACCATTTAGATCGCTGTAATTTTTTTATATCGAACTTGGCTCCATTTCACATTTATGTTTTGTTGGGATACAATTTTCATCACACCTATTCGAAAAACGACGATTGGTTCCTCAATAACTTTGATCAAAATTCTACTTTGTTCCCTGTAGGAAGTTTTGTTTGTCTCTTCTGATTGGTACGCGTTCGTGCTCTGATACGATCGCGGACCAATCAGAAGACAGAACGCTCAAATTAATGTCTAATAGGTACACACTAGTTTCTTTTTCTCATAGGTTAACCGCCGTCTATCCCTTGGATAGCACGTCTGATTGTGCCACACGATAAGAGAGAGATAAGTTGTGATGAAAAATTGTGTGTGTATCTCAGGGCCAAAATATTTGATTCTGGGGCGACGTATATTGAATTCCTCGCTAAGATCATTAGGGTTGTACTTTAATACTATAGAATCGTACGCTTAGTTAAGCAATCAAGATAACGCCCTCAGAACAAAGTATAACTTTGTCCCCTTGTTATACAGATAACTATTTAAATTTATTTTGATTATGCTTCCTTAAATCTTCCTAAATCATTGAGTTGCATCGCTCACATTGTAAGACTTTGATATAGATAGGTTATAATTATAATCATCATCATCGTCATCATTATCATCATCATCATCATCAAAATTCTCATCATCATCCCAGACGTCTCCGAGAAAGTCATTGAAAAGGTACAAGAAATCACTAAGCTAAATATTTTGTTAGTAATGAATGAGGAAGTATCAGCCCAGTCCTTCAAATTAATATTAATTAAAAGAGTTAATTAATGACCATCGTTATCTAATCGCTTAGCGAAAGAAGGGTTGAGCGAAACAAATTAGTTGTAGGTTGATGAAAAGGATGAAATAATGATGTTCGACAAAGATTTTCCGATGATTAAACCGGGAAAGTAAATAACAGTTACAGTTAGGTATTATAGGTGTTTTATTTAAGGTGTAGGGACGGATGTGCTCCTACATGACGAGGACAAAGGGAGATATCTCCGCCAGGCGAGGTGTTGTGCCTGGGGTCCGGCCGTGGACCAACCGTGAATGGTTGGTGCTTGTATATATGCTTAGCGCTGAAGAAATTCTAATAGCGCGTTCTAGATGCCATCTATCGAGATGAAGATGTAACTTTTCCATATAGTATGATCGATGGTTCAGTCTTGAGTTGAGGTTATGTAGTTGTATGTGGCGGGTACTGCAGATGTCGCCACATTACTCCCCCTCCGAGACCGGAGGTCGATATCCATATTGAGTTGGCTGTCCAATGTTGCGGTGCGGCGGAGCGACGATACGCGTCGCGATGCGGCGTCTGCGGTGAGTCGAGACGCCAGGCCAATGTTGCTCTACTCGAGTCCACGGTGAGTCGGGACGAGGAGGTGGTTCAGGCGTACGGTGCAAGGGAAGCAGGTCACGTGGAGCGCGTGCTCTACAGCGTGAGCTGCCGACGACTTGCTGCCTGAAGAGTGAAGCTGCAGGTCCTTGATGCTGCGTCGACGGCTGCGAACCTGATGAGGCTTCGGGGTGAAGTGCAGGGCCAGGAAGCTCGATATGACGGCTGCGATGGTCCTGGTAAACTTCGCATTGGACTGCTATGCTGCTGTTGGCTTGCTTTACCGGCTGGAGGGCTGTTGAGGAGTTGTTGCCGAAGGTGCGTCAATGTTCTGCGTCGGGGTCACCAATGTAGGAATGAAGTGTTCCTACATGGCGAGCACAAAGGGAGATATCTCCGCCAGGCGAGGTGGTGCGTATGTGGTGTACTGTAGTATGTTTACGCTCTTCGATGGTACCTGCGGGACGAGTCAGGTCTGGATACTCACGTAAAAGTAAATGATATTTTGAGTCTCCAGTAACAGCTTTGACAGATGTAATGCTTTCGACTGATTTCCTTGCAGGTACAGTAACGGATAGGGATGTAAGACCATCAATGAGGCGATGATGTCTGCAATCCACAAGTAAATTATAATATGATAGAAAATCTATTCCTATTATGGGTTTCGTTACGTTAGCCACCACGAATCTCATCTAAAATCACGACGCAGTCCTAAGTCTAGTTTTAGCTGCACCCAGCCATATGTAGCAACCACAGAACCATTAGCAGCGTACAGTTGATAGTCCGTTTTGGTACGTTGTTCTCTCAGCATTGCGCGTGGAAAAACACATAAATCAGATCCTGTGTCGACCAGGAAACTCAATTTTGTGTTGCGGTCTGTGATAAAAAGGCGGCCTGGTGAGCTCTGGCAGTCGTTGGCCGCTACTTCCGGCTGCCGCTTGAGTTTACCGATGGTGAGTTAAAACTGCAAGGGTCCGAACATTTTTTTGCATTTTTGCCAAATCGATTGTGATACCAGCAATAGGAATCATTTGGTGGCCTTGAACGTGAGCGTGACCGAGAGCGTCGATGACCATCTTGTCTGCCACTGGAACGGGAACGATGGTAAGAGCCTCTGTTCTGATTCTTAAGGGAAGCTACTTCGCGAGTGAGTTCGGCTAATTGTTTGGCCATTTCGCTGAACAAGTTTCCATTTTCGCTTAGAGTCGCAACCTGTGATGTTGAAGGTGCGATTTCATGCACTTTATCGGCTAGGTCTGCAATTTCATCCAACGAAGGAGTAGTTTGTGTTGCTATGACGGTTTGAATGTTACGCGGTAAACGGCTTGCCCACAGCGTTCGCAGGAAATCATCAGGAACGGACTGACCAGCTAGCGTGCGGAGGTGCCGAAGAAACTGTGACGGCTTTCTGTCTCCGAGTTCCTCATGGGTAAGTAACTGCTGTAATTTCTTTTCGCGCGATTCTGATAGGCGTTTGATAAGTTCAGTTTTCAGCTTAAGGTACTTGTCAGTAGCTGGTGGAGAAGTAATAATTTCCTTAACTTCGGTTGCATATTGATGACTAAGCTGTGCAATCACATAGTAAAATTTTGTCGTATCATTAGTGATTCCGGACAAAACAAACTGACCTTCTATTTGTGCAAACCAGAGGGCCGGTTCTTCAGGCCAAAATGGCGGTATACGTACGCCCACTTTACTCAACTCGCCATCTACTCCAACTGTTGTATTTCCCGTAGTTTCTTTATTTTCGTTAGACATGATGATTTTCTTCGTATTCTTTACGGGGTCACCAAAGATGTAGGGTCAGTTCAAGGTTTTACTTACGAAAACAAGTCCTTGTTGGTTCGCACACAAAATTTATTGTCCAGGAGAATAACACAGCACTTAAGAGTAGATTTCACAACACATAAGAAGGAGATTTAATAAGAAAGTATAGCCATTATAGTTTGTATGGAAATAATAGAAAAACAGTAAGAAAGTTAATTAAATTACAGCGATAAACTATTACAGCGAAAACGACTAGCAATAGACTACCGTCAATTTAGATGATAATCGCATCGGTCACATTTCGTTCATTCGCTAATGAATGTGGTTTGGCTTGGTGGAGTAGGGTGACCACGATGGTTCGGGATAAAAATTAAAGTTGGTAAATTTGGTCGCCACAAAGGTATTTTAGGTGATTTATTTAAGGTTTTTTTTATTCACAATTGGTAAGCCCTTGGCATCATCTCACCTAATGGTAAGTGACGATGATGCCGAAGATGGAAGCGGGCTTACCAAGATTCCCCACGCAATGGAGAACTGGCTATCTTATCTTCAAGCCGGAACACATCAATGTTGTTAACACTGATGTTTAGCGGCAAGACTTAGATAAGATGGTGGTAGCTAGTCAGGCGGGCTTAGAAAATGCCCTACCACCAACCAAACCGAGTCTTACAAGTTGACCCCATCGGGAATCGAACCCGTGACCTCCTGGTGTGAAGCGAATGGGCTAACCAATACGCCACGGAGGCGGTTAAAAGGTATTTTAGGTGTTTTATTTAAGGTAATAGAAGTTATTCAAGTCTCGGGCCAGGTTTTGATCAGACCACTTTCAAGTCTTTCGGACGGAATAGAAGTGCTCTTAATTTTGATACCACGTCTGTGGCGGCTCTTGGATCACTTTTTGTCCACTATTTATAATTTGATTATTATTTAAAGATATAAAGCAAGCTACTCTGCTCACTTGGCACGAGGCGAAGAGGCAGGAGCACTCCCAGCGGAAGCACAGTCGGCTGGAGTTCAGTGCGACGGGGAGAGAAAGCGTCGGACTATCCGGGCATTGTCGAGAAGGACTGTTTTTTGCAATGCCGCAATTATTATAGGACCGCTTAAAGTTCCAGCCGCCTTAGGTGACGTTCGAGGTCGGCTGAAATTAGTCCGTTCACGGATATGACTACGGGGATGATGTCAGTCCACCAAAAACACCCTTTACTGCACCCGATCTAGCAACATTATTATTATTATTATTATTATATGCCGGGTCGTTACTTTCCCTCTAATATGGTCGAGGGGAGCGTTATACTCGTGAAAGGGTGCTGTCCGTGTGAACTGGCCTATTCTTGTCAAATGCATTAACTAATTCAATAATTTTCATAAATTACTTTTCGTTTCATGGTGTATTCATGTCCAAATGACATCGTGTGTTTTATATCAATGATTTTATTGACATTATTAATTGATAATTGTTTGTTTATATTTTTTTTACAATCTGAAATGTAATATAATCGCTATCTTGTGACCATCAGAAAGAGTGTAACATGCAGAGATATGATATATATATGGGGAGGTAGATGGGTTACATGCGTCCAAAAAGTGAAGCAAACAAAATGATGCCAATAGGCATCTCTTTTCTTAGTAGCATTCGGTGCAACGGAAGCGAACTGTGTATTATGTTGTGTGTGTAAATGGGTTCGATTTTCACATGTTGTTTGCTAGAGCATCACCCATCTTATTGGTAACATATCTCTGGTAACATGCACCTATTTTGAATAAACATTTTGAAATCTTGAAATCTTTAGTGAAGATGCTGTCAAGGATGTTATGCGCAAACTCAAATGCCTGATGACTAATTTTGTTAGAAAAGCTTATCTTTACTTTGTCACACGACGGAAGGAGTAGGTTTCAAATTCCTTTCATGGACACGTAATACATTTTTATTATGAAAATAAGACCCCAAAATGGGTCTTTTATAAGAGAGAACTAGTCATTTAATTTAGTAATATGAAGGACGAATAGAATGATTTTTAACCCCCGACGCAAAAAAGAGGGGTGTTATAAGTTTGACCGCTATGTGTGTGTGTGTCTGTGTGTGTGTCTGTGTGTCTGTCTGTGTGTCTGTCTGTAGCACCGTAGCTCTCAAACGGGTTAACCGATTTGGATGCGGTTTTTTTTATTTACAAGCAGGTTTTTTGGCGATGGTTCTTAGATACGTTTTATCAAAATCGGTTCAGCCGTTTCAAGGTCATCAGCTCTTTTGTTAGCTGCGGTAGGGTTCTTAGACTCTTAATGTGTATTTACTTTACTTTCAAAACTTGAAACACTCATGTATGCTTAATAACTATGCAGGATTATGGAACTCTTGGTCTGATGCTGCAGCCAGGATATCCAGAACACTAGCACACTCTTAAAAAAATAATAGCAGATATGTCGTGTTTGGACTCGTTTTGATCAGTATTTGATTCTGCATACAATGCAATGGTGGCAACACGGTGAGCTGATGCTGCGGCCAGGATATCCAGCACACTAGTACACTCTTAAAAAAATAATAGCAGATATGCCGTGTTTGGACTCGTTTTGATCAGTATTTGATTCTGCATACAATGCAATGGTGGCAACACGGTGAGCTGATGCTGCGGCCAGGATATCCAGAACACTAGCACACTCTTAAAAAAATAATAGCAGATATGTCGTGTTTGGACTCGTTTTGATCAGTATTTGATTCTGCATACAATGCAATGGTGGCAACACGGTGAGCTGATGCTGCGGCCAGGATATCCAGCACACTAGTACACTCTTAAAAAAATAATAGCAGATATGTCGTGTTTGGACTCGTTTTGATCAGTATTTGATTCTGCATACAATGCAATGGTGGCAACACGGTGAGCTGATGTTGTTAAAATCCGTTAAATTTTTGACATACCTACGTACCTGAAACTATGACTAACTGTGAACTAAATATTATTCAGATAAACCTTCGCTTTGATTTCTTATATAAACCCCCGACGCAAAAAGAGGGGTGTTATAAGTTTGACGCCAATTTCTGTGTGTTTGTGTCTGTTTGTCTGTGACATCGCAACTCTCGAACGGATGGACCGATTTTGATGCGTTTTTTTTTACGTGAAACAAGTTTCCTTGCGGTGGTTCTTAGCTATAGTCGATAAAGATCTGTTCAGCCGTTTGAGGGTTATCAGCTCTTATCTAGGTGACTAAGGGATCTGGGCAACTTATACAGGTCTGATCGATTCAAAATTTGGTGCCCTGTTAATGTAAAAATATTGCAAAACCATGATAACCTTGAACTGTTGATGCAGCATCTCCTAGAATCTACAGAATACCCAACTCCTCAAAAACTTTCAGTAGAAGTATCGTGTTTGGGCTCAAAAAAAATATTCAAAACAATTTATTTCAAATAGGTGTTACAGACACTTTTAAATAGAATTAGAATAGAAATTATTAGAATAGTCTCAATGAATAGGTGTTAGGTATAATATGGTAACCTTGACCTGATGCTGCAGCATCTCCTGGAATCTGCTGAAGCAGCGGTTAAAAAAGTAAAAAACTTCCATGGGTCCATGGATTTGAAGTTTAGAGTTATAACACATTTGATTGCAGCTTCAAACAAGGGAGGTGAGCAACTTCCACAGGCTTGATCGATTCAAAATAGGCTAGATTTTGTGTCGCAGTATCGTGTTTCGTCCCGGAAACTATTTGTATGAATGTGGGGGTAGAGTTTCGATTGTATGTAATAGTTATGTAAAGTTTAAAAAGCACGAAATAAAAATTAAATTAAAAATTTAAAAAACCCCCGACAAAAACCTCTAAAAAGTAAACAATAATATGTATTGACCCTTTGAGTTTAATTTAAGTAGTAATATTTTGATCCAAGAGTCGTCGCGTAGGGGGACCGCTAAGTAAATAAAATAAAAACAGAATACAACTGATTTACTTTACTACAACTAATTAGTAATAACTTCACAACTTAGCGGTCCTCCTACGCGACGACTCTTGGATCAAAATATTACTACTTAAATTAAACTCAAAGGGTCAATACATATTATTGTTTACTTTTTAGAGGTTTTTGTCGGGGGTTTTTTAAATTTTTAATTTAATTTTTGTTAGATGGATGACAGCGCATGCGTAAAAAATAAATAGATGGAATGAAGAAGAGATCGAATGAAAGAAGAACGCATAACAGCGTGCCGCGTTACAACTTCAAATTAATCAATGTTATTTTAACCGACTTCAAAAAAAGGAAATATATATTTTTTTATGTGTGTTCGCGGATAACTTCGTCGTTTATGAACCGATTTTGATGATTCTTTTTTTGTTGGAAAGGAGATATCCCAAGGGTGGTACCATGATAAGGAAACCAGGATCTGATGATGGAATCTAAGAAAAATCGAGGGAACCTTAGTTTCCTTTTTGAAGTCGGTTTTTTTTGTTTATTTTACTTCTGAATGTTTCCAATGCACTTACCCCATTGGGAGTCCAGGCTATCATTGAAGCAAGATACCCCAGAGTGACATCCTCATCATACTCGGGCATTCTGACCGACCGAACCCTGGAATTGAACTCCAGGGGCAACTGTAACTTCAGGGCTGACACTTGCACGTCGAAGTTGTTGATTAGTGTTGTGATCTGTGGAAAAAGTTAAATTTTATCATTAGAAATCGTTTCGTGTCAACCATAGACCCGAATACTCAAAAAAATTTGTCAAGGTCTATCCTAAGAAGTAGGTACAGGTTAGGGTTTGTGATTTCTCGAGGTTTTTCAGTTCTCGGGTTTCGAGAATTCTCGAGCCTGATTTCTCGGGTCTTCTCGGGTTATCGAGAAAAAAATATATTTACGTCTAAATTTTTTGTTTAAATAATAGAGTCTTTAATTTAAATGTGTAATTTTGTGTCTTTAATTTAAATAATAATGGTAAAAATCAACATAATCTTTAATCATCATTACAGCTCATATACGTCCCCACCGAGGGGCTCGAGCCTACCCTGAATCAGGGCGACTAGGCCTTAGTCAACCACGCGGGCCCAGTGCGGGTTGGTCGACTTCACACACAACCTTCGAGTTTCTTCGCAGATGTGTGCAGGTTTCCTCACGATGTTTTCCTTCACCGTAAGAGCGTCGGATAAACTTACATATGAGATCGAAATTGGAAAACACATTGGTACGTGGCAGGACTCGAACCAGGCGTGTGCAGGTTTCCTCACGATGTTTTCCTTCACCGTTAAAGCAATCGGTAAGTAAGTAAAAAGGTAAGTAAAAAGCGTCGGTGGCTCAACCGGTAACGACTCGGTCCATCTAACCAGAGGTACCGGGTTCAAATCTGGACGGCCAATGTACCAATGAGTTTTTCAAAAACTTACGTACAATCTTTAATAATAATAATTAAATTAAAGTTTAGGACTTTAGGCTTTTGTGTCATTATTGCAACTAATGAAATTGGTTAATATTAATGCACTCAATTATCTTTTTTTAATTAAAAAAACAGAAGTTTAATTTCTTCGAAAAACCTATTAAAATTAGAAAAAAAAATTTTGGTGATACAAAACAAACACTTGAACTTTTGCAGTCAATAATAATATTGTTTACTTAGCAATTTTATTACGCGTGGGTCACTGAATACACTGTCCTGGCTTTATATTCCGACCTAAACATGGCGGGAGTTGAAACACGAATGAACGAAACACAACTGGGGCGCTTGCGTTTGTCGGTAAAAACAAAGGATACCGACAAGACACGTGCCACGCTGTCAGAGGAGTCCGCCGCCGCCTCGCACTTATAAAGAAAGCGTAAAAAAAAAACTTTTCTAAGAAATAAGTTTAAATTCAACTTCTCGATGTCTCGACTTTTCTCGAGCTGAATTTCTCGGTAACGAAACCGACCGATTTCCCGGGAATTCCCGGGACGAGAATTCCCGGGTACAAACCCTAGTACAGGTAATACCTATGGTAAAATAATATCTTAACTAGAGTATTTTTTTACCGCCTCCGTGGCGTTATGGTTAGTACCTATGGTAAAATAATATCTTAACTAGAGTATTTTTTTACCGCCTCCGTGGCGTAATGGTTAGTACCTATGGTAAAATAATATCTTAACTAGGGTATTTTTTTACCGCCTCCGTGGCGTAATGGTTAGTACCTATGGTAAAATAATATCTTAACAAGAGTATTTTAACCGCCTCCGTGGCGTAATGGTTAGTCCATTCGCCTCACACTAGGAGGTCGCGGGTTTGATTCCCAGCGGGGTTAACTTTGTAAGACTCGGTTTAGTTGGTGGTTTATTTTCATAGCCTGTCTGGCAAGCTACCACCATTTAATCGAAGTCTTGCCGCCAAACATCAGTGTTAACAGCATGGATGTTTGCGTTGAGGAATCTTGGAAAGCCCGTTTCCATCTTCGGCATCATCGTCACTTACCACCAGGTGAGATGATGCCAAGGGCTTACCAATTGTGAATAAAAAAAAACATTTCGGCACTAGCAGAATCCATTGTCCAACAATACAGTAGAAGTATCTTCGGATCACATCTAACGAGCTGGTACAAAACGTACTGACAGTAATGGGTGCTCTGAGATCGCTCCGAAGTCGCAAAATTTTACGAGCCAACTTTGCAGGGGAGAAATATTCAACGGCGAGAGACTCGCTTGAAAGCATGTTTTAAAATGGTTGAGTAGATACGAAAATTTTACAGGAACAGTCCCTTTATGTACAGTTGTATTACACAGTAGGTTCCCATGATGATAATTACAAGCGTTCATTTAACAATTGCAATTATTATTAATATTTGTAAGTAAGTTTTATTTTCTCAGCTTTTTGCTGGTTATGTCAAGTAATTACAGGGTGTGAGTGATATTATATTAGCTATCGCTAATTTCGTTAAACTGCAGGAACTATCTCACCAAACGACAGGTATTCAGGATAGCTGCTTTTTAAAGGTATGTATTATGTTTTCTTTATAATCTATAGTTCTTAGGTATTGTTTTAATGTTTTTGGTACAACTCCGGTGGTTGAAATTACTATGGGGACGATGTAAACTTTATTTTGTTTCCAGATTCGGGTCACTTCTTCATTAAGGTCTGCGTATTTGTTTATTTTTTCAGCTATTGTTTTTTGGGTGTTGGGAACTGCGATATCTATGAGGTAAGTAATTTTATTTATTTTATCTTGTAAGGTTATGTCCGGTCTGTTGAAATGTATGGTCTTGTCTGTGAGTATAGCGCGGTCGTAATAAAGTTTATGTGATGTGTTTTCCAAAACATTCTTAATTGAGTATTTGTAGTATGGGGTGTTCGTGTCTTTTTAATATTATTATTATTTATTTAACAGACAACATGATATGACAACATATATATGATATGAGCGTCGGTGGCTCAACCGGTAACGACTCGGTCCATCTAACCAGATGTACCGGGTTCAAATCTGGACAGCCAATGTACCAATGAGTTTTTCAAAAACTTACGTACATATACTTACCGATTGCTTTAACGGTGAAGGAAAAACATCGTGAGGAAACCTGCACACGCCTGCGAAGAAACTCGAAGGTTGTGTGTGAAGTCGACTAACCCACTGGGCCCGCGTGGTCGACTAAGGCCTAATCGCCCTGATTCAGGGTAGGCTCGAGCCCCTCGGTGGGGACGTATATGAGCTGTTATAATAAATGATATGTTAGTGAAAAACTTTATTGACTATGTTAGTAAAACAAGAAAAATACAAAGAAATCAATTTATTATAATAAATCTGCCCAGCGTGTGGGACAGTCAGGGCTGACACCCATCAGTGCTTCTGCAGCACGCTGTCGGGTCTGCCTGCCAGCACCCTCAGGATGGTGCTGTTGCCGCCCAGCATTCTACTGCGGGCTGAGTCAATTATTTGCGCATTAATGCGTGAACCCTTGCCTGAAGCACTGCAGAACCTGGGCAACCTCAACATCATACTGAACACATTATTGTACAGGACCAATGTAAGTAAGTTGTCCGCTTCAACATTTGCAAACGATTTTAGAGCGACATCCAGCAGTTCGATTAAGCCGAGTTTTGCTATGAAGCAGTATTGCTTCGTGATGCTTTTGGTATTTTTAAGTTGATCTGATGATGAACTTTGGTGGTAAAATAAACGTGCCAAGATCATCTTTTGTTTTTAACACAATCGTAGGAAATACTGTGCACGCCTTTTTTTGAACGTGTATTTATATTCACATCATTGTTGAACATAAAATTTCTATAAAATTATGAGCTTGTACTTAAAAGTTTTTAGGATTTTCGATGATAAGTTAAGATCTATACTAATTATATAAATATAATAGTTATAGTAATTTATAATAAATAACAATAATAAATTATAATAATATTATATGCAGTTAGTGTTATGGGCACCTTTGCACCGGGTATGACGAGGGACGGGTTATTTAAGTTGTTTTTTTTGTAAGTTATTTTAGGTGTGATTTTAGGTATTTTAGGTGTTATTTAAGGTGTTTTATTTTAATTATTTTAAGCATTCTATTTTAGGTGTTATTTTTAATTAATTTATGAACTAATATAATAAATTAATGTCTTTCAAAATGTTATGTAAAATACTTCAAAAATAAAAATTATAAAATTGTATTATTTAAAATAATTATTTTATTTTTTTAAATCGTATGATTTATGAATCTTCAAGTCGAGAGTGAATAAGCACTATTTGAGCTTGCGCGTTACATCCTCGGCTGCATCGGCACTTACCATCAGGTGAGGTGCTGCCAAACACACTTTAATTTTTAAATAAACATAATAAATATATCTATTAACTGATGTAATCCATGCTCAATAAAATAAAAAAATGGATGCCACATTTATCTATGCATCATCACACAGAAGGGGACCGTAACCGACACGTAGCGACAAGGCTCCATGGACGTTAAACCAATTTTTTTTACAAATTGTACATGAATTTAGGGAGATTGGTATCTACGTATTATTTTAACTGTATCGGGATCCATAAAGCCTTTAGTCCTGCGACAATTCCTTTAAACGTGTATACGAAATAATTCCTACCTTGTGCAATGAACCGCCTTTGTTGTTGTATGAACTGCCCACTCTCACTGAGAAATTGTCCAGTTTTTTGTGCGTGACGTATGATGAGATGACAGCTCTGAAAAAAAGTTTAATTATCAATCTTAGCGTTGAGTAAACAATCAAAAATTTAGAGTTTTTTTATAAGTAAAACTTCTTTACGCACGCTTGACTTAGGGAGTAAGCTGGTGGATGCGTGACGAGAGCGTTACGGAAGTGTAATCAGGCGAGGCGTACGGAAGTTGAGAGGGATATATAAATTAGTGAAGATAGAAAGAGAGATACTATTTAATGTTTACCAACAATTTCGGTTGTCAAAACAATCAAAACAAACATAATATAAAAAAAATTCAGAGGATACAAAAACTCTTTTCATAAACTGTCTATATCTCCATAAGACTTAAAAGATTTGATTATTTTCGGAAGACCAAGTATTTACTTTCATACATTTAACTTTTACTTCAGTCGTGTGGTCTAAAGCACACTCGTATTTTTTTTTGACGTGCAACTTCTTTAAAATCACATAAGGAGTTCCACGTTAAAAACCTGGGCCGTAACGGAAGCAACGGAAGAGACTTAGATCTTTTTCCGTTTCACGACAAGGCTAAGGCTCCATAGCTATACCACCTAATTCCATATAACCAAGTAGAATAACAAACCGCGAGGTCGGAGGTCGAGCTCCGCGTAGGGTGAAACCCAGAGCGTTCCTCCTGTAAGGTCAGGGACGTCAAAACTAGATTTACGTTAAAGCGAGGTATTGATTGGAACAGTTGTCTCTGTCTTTTTCTTTACGTGTAAAGAGTAAAGAAAATAACCACACTTTTTGATGGTTTTTCGTTTCAATCAAAAACTACAATGAAAGAATAAAAAAATAATAACATTAGTCACTTTGCATGATCATAACATATATTTTTGTATATTTTTTAAAATTTATACTTCAATATATTAGTCATAACTAGAGTTGAAATTAACGGTGTAGACCTACCTTTGGGATTTTTTTTTCTATCGAGCCAAAACTGCTCAATCGTGTTTCTAATAGCTTTAGACTTATAGTATAGGAACATCATCAATAATAAGGGTATTTTTTTCAACCTTGTGTTTTCTATTCGTGTAAATAACGAAAATCTGAAATATGATTGCCTTAAACCAATGCCATGGTGCCCCGGAACAGCCCCACCTGATTTTTGTTTAGTAAGTTTGGTAGCTGTAACTTATTATTATTGTCGTATGTTTCTTCTGTGTCAGTGTAGTGTATCGTGACCCTAACTTATTAAGTGTAATGTGTGGTGACCCTAACCCTTCACAAAATGAAGTGAGGGTAGATGGAGGTGTTCCTGTGATGCGCCGGCGGCGGTGACACCGCGACTTCAGTCTACTCGCGACCACGGCTATCGAAGCAAAATCACGTCAAGTCCCGTTTTCAATGTGTCAGTATGACTAATCGTGAAAGTTTAAAGTGTTATATTATCGTATGGCCTCATTAAGTTCCTGCAATATAAACTACAAATCAATAACAAGATTCAAGGTGCAACTACCATTTGTACAAATTGGGCATTGGGAGCTCCCCTAGCTGCGACTGCGGAGCTGCCGAGCAGACGACGTGGCACATCGCAGTGGAGTGTCCGAATCGGTGTTCTAGGGGTGGCTGGGAGGAGCACCGGAAAACGTAGCGTAGGCAGGCCTCCCACGCGGTGGACCGATGACCTGGTGAAGATCGCGGGAAGCCGATGGATGCGGGCAGCGCAGGACCGGTCGTCGTGGAAATCCTTGGGGGAGGCCTTTGTCCAGCAGTGGACGATTTGTGGCTGATATGATGATGATGGGAGGATCTAAACAAACTCACCCCGGAGGCCAAAAACTGGATCTAGAATCTTGGTAGCTATAACTTGATACAATATTTACCAATACAGAACAAACAACATCAAGTCCTAATTACTCGTACTATGAGTAGACTGTAGACTGTGGTTTATAATGCAGTCCTATTCATCATAGAGCGTCGGTGGCGCAACGGCAAGGGCCGCTACCTCCTATCCGGGAAGTCATGGTTCAGGTCCTGCCACGTTCCAATGTGTTTTCGACTTTTGATTTCATTATGTACGTTTATCCGTCGCTCTTACGGTGTAGGAAAACATCGTGAGGAAACCTGCACACGCCTGCGAAAAATCTCGAAAGTTGTGTATGAAGTCGAACAACCCGCACGTGGCCCGCGTGGTCGACTAAGGCCCGGTTGCCCTGATTCGGGGTAGACTCGAGCCTCTCGGTGGGGACGTATATAAGTTGATAAGAAGAAGAACTTGATACCATATATACCAATACAGAACAATCAATCTCGTCCTAATTTCTATGAGTAGACTGTAGTTTATAATGCAGTCCTATTCATCATATAAGCTCATACACATCCCTACCGAGAGGCTCGAGCCTACCCTGAATTAGGGCGATTGTCGATCACGCAGGCCCGTGCGAGTTAGTCGAAATCACACACAATCTTCGAGTTTCTCCGCAGGCGTGTGCAGGTTTCCTCACGATGTTTTCCTTCATCGTAAGAGCGTCAGATAAACGTATATAATATGAAATCGAAATTCTATTGCTAGTTTATAATTGGTTGTTACCAAACAACTCAGCTTTGCAAGTGGTTTCATCTCATCTGCCGCGTACTGCACAACTTTTGCACAATTGGCAATAATATAGTTCCTATTATAAGCGCGTGTCTGTGAGCATGACTGTTATTAGTATACTCTGTCGCGGTACACAGAATGGTGAGGGCCCCGGCAGAATATCAGCGTTATGGGCATTCACCTATAACATATGCTGAGCCAGGACCTTTTCACTGGCCTGCCACTTACTGCAATTTTATTGTATTTATTAGAGTAAGTAGCTATAAGTTAGTCTTAGTGGTGTAATCTTCTTTTATTTTTAACCCCCGACGCAAAAAAGAGGGGTGTTATAAGTTTTACCGCTATGTGTGTGTGTGTCTGTGTATCTGTGTGTCTGTCTGTGGCACCGTAGCTCTCAAACGGGTTAACCGATTTGGATGCGTTTTTTTTTATTTACAAGCAGGTTTTTTGGCGATGGTTCTTAGATACGTTTTATCAAAATCGGTTCAGCCGTTTCAAGGTCATCAGCTCTTTTGTTAGCTGCGGTAGGGTTCTTAGACTCTTAATGTGTATTTACTTTACTTTCAAACATACATGTGACCAAAAACTTGAAACACTCATGTATGCTTAATAACTATGCAGGATTATGGAACTCTTGGTCTGATGCTGCAGCCAGGATATCCAGAACACTAGCACACTCTTAAAAAAAAATAGCAGATATGTCGTGTTTGGACTCGTTTTGATCAGTATTTGATTCTGCATACAATGCAATGGTGGCAACACGGTGAGCTGATGCTGCGGCCAGGATATCCAGCACACTAGTACACTCTTAAAAAAATAATAGCAGACATGTCGTGTTTGGACTCGTTTTGATCAGTATTTGATTCTGCATACAATGCAATGGTGGCAACACGGTGAGCTGATGCTGCGGCCAGGATATCCAGCACACTAGTACACTCTTAAAAAAATAATAGCAGATATGTCGTGTTTGGACTCGTTTTGATCAGTATTTGATTCTGCATACAATGCAATGGTGGCAACACGGTGAGCTGATGCTGCGGCCAGGATATCCAGAACACTAGCACACTCTTAAAAAAATAATAGCAGATATGTCGTGTTTGGACTCGTTTTGATCAGTATTTGATTCTGCATACAATGCAATGGTGGCAACACGGTGAGCTGATGTTGTTAAAATCTGTTAAATTTTTGACATACCTACGTACCTAAAACTATGACTAACTGTGAACTAAATATTATTGAGATAAACCTTCGCTTTGATGTCTTATATAAACCCCCGACGCAAAAAGAGGGGTGTTATAAGTTTGACGCCAATTTCTGTGTGTTTGTGTCTGTTTGTCTGTGGCATCGCAACTCTCGAACGGATGGACCGATTTTGATGCGTTTTTTTTTTACGTGAAACAAGTTTCCTTGCGGTGGTTCTTAGCTATAATCGATAAAGATCTGTTCAGCCGTTTGAGGGTTATCAGCTCTTATCTAGGTGACTAAGGGATCTGGGCAACTTATACAGGTCTGATCGATTCAAAATTTGGTGCCCTGTTAATGTAAAAATATTGCAAAACCATGATAACCTTGAACTGTTGATGCAGCATCTCCTAGAATCTGCAGAATACCCAACTCCTCAAAAACTTTCAGTAGAAGTATCGTGTTTGGGCTCAAAAAAAATATTCAATACAATTTATTTCAAATAGGTGTTTACACACACTTTTAAATAGAATTAGAATAGTCTCAATGTATAGGTGTTAGATATGACGGCGGGAGCGTGGGCGCAGCGATAGGCGGTTCATCGCAGTCGTCTCGATGTACGGGTTCCATAAAGTTGGGTACTCAGGCAGACCAATAAAAATGCAGCAGCTTACCAGAATCAAACTGTATTGTAACTGAGCAGGTACAGGTATATAGGTACTCAGCACAATGAACGTGACAGGTTCGAGGTAATCCTTACTCGCTGGTGGTTGTCCCAAAAGTTAATTCCATCGACTCTGTCCTCGTGTGGTGGATTACCGATCCTAGCGCCACCACACTGCGTTCACTGTACTACACAATCAACCAATCAGAAAATAGCTGTCTGACAACAGGAACTACATAATCAACCGAGTGACTTAATTATCGTTAAATTATCGTATGTGACGATAGATATAATATGGTAACCTTGACCTGATGCTGCAGCATCTCCTGGAATCTGCTGAAGCAGCGGTTAAAAAAGTAAAAAACTTCCATGGGTCCATGGATTTGAAGTTTAGAGTTATAACACATTTAATTGCAGCTTCAAACAAGGGAGGTGAGCAACTTCCACAGGCTTGATCGATTCAAAATAGGCTAGATTTTGTGTCGCAGTATCGTGTTTCGTCCCGGAAACTATTTGTATGAATGTGGGGGTAGAGTTTCGATTGTATGTAATAGTTATGTAAAGTTTAAAAAGCACTAAATAAAAATTAAATTAAAAATTTAAAAAACCCCCGACAAAAACCTCTAAAAAGTAAACAATAATATGTATTGACCCTTTGAGTTTAATTTAAGTAGTAATATTTTGATCCAAGAGTCGTCGCGTAGGGGGACCGCTAAGTAAATAAAATAAAAACAGAATACAACTGATTTACTTTACTACAACTAATTAGTAATAACTGCACAACTTAGCGGTCCCCCTACGCGACGACTCTTGGATCAAAATATTACTACTTAAATTAAACTCAAAGGGTCAATACATATTATTGTTTACTTTTTAGAGGTGCTTGTCGGGGGTTTTTTAAATTTTTAATTTAATTTTACTTTATTGTTACCAACCTTTTACTTATTGTTTTTTTGTGCCTGGTCGGTGAATAAACGGTTTATCTATCTATCTATCTATCATTACCGCACAGCAATAGCGCAGCTGCCCCATCAGCACCATGAGCGCGTTATTCATTATTATTGTTACATTATAGTTTACGTTGGCAATTGTCTATTTAATTTATACTCTGGGTTGCGAGGTTGAGTCGATCACGAAGGTTAACTGACCTGCAGCATGGTCATTACCTGAATGGGTTTGACTCTTAGTGGCATGTTTCACGGGCGTTTCCGTGCTTTACAAGCCACGTAAAGACGTTGGTGCAGGTTGCTATCACTTCAAGCAGTTTCAGATGCCTTATAAACTTGATTATAAAAATTATAGGCTTGAAAAACTTCTGACAGGGGGGTTTGGCACTAACCCTACAACTTCCATTAAACCGGACTTGGCCACCATGTGTGGATTATGGCCTAAACTTCACCAGTTAGAAAGAAACCCGTGTCCCAGCAGTGGGGAAGTTCATCGGTTGTTAACTACATTCTTCCTTTGAAATAGGTAGAGGCAATAGTCAATTCGCGTCCCAAAGTTACCTTATTATTTCAGCCCTGTTTCCCTACATTTCCTTGAATTTTTTGTTCCGCATGAATATTTCCGTTTGAAACGGCGTTCCTGGAATACCTAACCCCTGGGATTTGTCAATCCACTTCAGCATACGATTTGCGTATATTTTCTACGGGGACAAGTAGGTAAGTTGTACATATGAAAGTAGGTTTTTTTAGGGTTCCGTTCACCCAACGGGTGATCAACGGAAACCATTTACTAAGCCCCCGCTGTCTGTCCGTCTTCCGACAGTCAGCGGGCTATATTTCATGAACCGTAGCTAGTAGAAACTTGAAAGAGACAGAAAATACTTAAAACTTTAACTTTTCCTTTTATTAACTTTTACTTTTTTTTTACTTTTTACTTTTACTTTCTGTTGTCGCTACAGCTAATACTAAAAATTAGAAAAAGTGAAAGAGGGGAGTAACAATACAAAAAACGTGTTTCTATAAAGGTATTTATAAGTATTTAGTTCGTAAAAACGGTAATACATACAAGCGTGGAACTTGGTTTGACTATAGTACTAATACTGAAGTAAAACAAAAAAAAATTAAAATCGGCCAAGTATGAGTCGTACTCGCCCTAAGGAGTCCGAACGAAATAACAAAAAAAGCATATTTTTCATGTCTTTTGTTCGTAATGTGAATAAGCATCATTGTTATTATACTATGTAGTTGTGTGCAGATGTGTGCTGGTACGGAACCCTCGGAGTGCTAGTCCGACTCACACTTGGCCTGTTTTTTACTCTGTCAAAGTAAACTACTGGGAAATAGCGAGATATTTGCAACAAAACAAGGAAATAAAAAACGTTTATATGTCAGCTTGAAGGGAATAGCATTTCTAGTACCAATTTCACGGATTTACTCAACTCAAGTCGAGGCCTGATATAAATATTTTGTTGAAAGTTAAAGCTTGAGTTCAGCATATGAACTAAAAGCTGAGAATAAGACAGTTAATCCTTAAATCGTTAATTAACGAAGTTAACATTTCAGTTAAACTGAAAAAATGGACGGACTCATTAACTTCCGTTAACTTTGTATAAGTCCATTAATCGTTAATTAAGTACCTACCATGTGCCAAAAGGATACCGCGCGGACCGCACCGCGCCGCGTAAATTACGTTCTGACTAGTACGTTCATGCTGGTTGGCGGTCTTTGCGCGCTGAAACTGATGAAACAAGTGCGGCGCGGTGCTACAGTTGAACGTTTTTTTTACGGGCAAAGATATTATAACGCCTAAACGAGTCACTTTCAGTCGAAAACTTTGATATATTGATGTCTATGATGGGGAATATGAACCTTATATTAGATAGCGATGAATCACTGTATTTTGAATTGAATTTAATCTATAAATAGTTATTCGTACAAACTCTAATGATACAACCTTCTTTTCCTATTTTTTTTACGTTCTGCCTTAACTTCCATAGCTCATACTATTTTTTTTTATAATATTATAAGTAAATCACTAACGCAACGACATTAATATATGAATAAATACATACAGTGGAACATAGAACCTTCTGCTTTTTTGAATTCCGTTAAAAATGCAATTTCTATCATGAATAACGATTAACGTTAACTTCCGTTAAATTGTCTAAAATATAACGCTTTAACGTTTAACGATGGATGCGGGCAGCTCAGGACCGGTCGTCGTGGAAATCCTTTTAGTAAATCCTAGTGGAGGCGTTTGTCCAGTAGTGTACGATTTTCGACTGATAAGATGATGATGATGAACGTTTAACGGAGTTAACTTTTGCAGTAATGGATTTGCGACTAATGCATTTTTTTTTATTCACTATTGGTAAACCCTTGACAACATCTCACCTGGTGGTAAGTGACGATGTTGCCGAAGATGGAAGCGGGCTTACCAAGATTCCCCAACGCAATGGAGAACTGGCTATCTTATCTTCATTCCGGAAAACACACCAATGATATCAACATTGATATTTGGCGGCAAGACTTAGATAAGATGGTGGTAGCTAGCCAGGCGGGCTTAGAAAATGCCCTACCACCAACCAAACTGAGTCTTACAATTGACCCCGCCGGGGATCGAACCCGCGACCTCCTGTGTAAAGTCAGTGAAATTTTCCTCTGAGCTACGGAGGCGGGTATCGTACTCACAAAAAATTATACCGTAGTTAAAATTCCAAATGTGCCTCCCGCCAGGATACGAATTGGCAAGGCCTGTCTGGAAGTCGATTAATAGACTCCGCACTCAAGTCAGCCGGAGCAAACACAATCGGTTCAGGTGGGGATTCACGGATAGGCTAGAGAGATGTGACTTGACGTCGACACGAATGAAGAAGTTATTCCAAACTAATATATTTTAAATTAAAATTTTGTGTTACTTACGAGTCAAAGCACTTGGACTCGGTTATCAGCCAGTAAGTGTTGAGTATAATAGCACTGCAGATGTAGGTATCATTGTTGATCAAGGCCGCTGCGTACGGATGCCTGGTGATCTGGGTGACGGCCGCTCCTATGTGTTCACCACTTTCATCTCCTTCTTGACCCAGTTCTTCCGGCTCATCGCCTGTTGATAGATTGTTTAGATTGCATTAATTACGAATGGAATTTGGTTGTTGTGGCGGGCTCCGTTGTCCAATAGATAGGTGGTGCTCCTGCAAGCAGGATCTGAACTCAACATGTCGATATTCCTTAGTATAAAAAACCGGACAAGTGAGAGTTTTTGAGAAATTTCCTATGTTCCTAGGTGTTTCTGTTATCTTTAAGGTGGAGAACCATTCTCGGTATTGTTTTCCAAAACTTGAGTTTCGGAAATAGGGGGGGGGGGGGGGGTAGGGGATAGTCAACTTTCGCCTATTTTCTTAAAGTTTAGAAAAAAATATATTAAATAATTTTCACTTTCTTCATTTATTTTTGGATTTGTAATGCTAGTGCCGGTGCATTACAAATCTTCTCTGAAGTTCTTGACAGCATTTGCAGCAGCTGCATTCTGAGGTGGAACACCCAGTTGCTGTTGGGCGTCTATAAAACTGCACCCAGAGCAAGTTGGGTTCTCACGTCCTCCTTCGTTTTATTTTCTTGTTCTCCACATTGCTCACGTGCACTAGACGATTTTCTCCAAAATGCACCACTTCTTGAACAAAATCCCAGCAGAAAACAATGAATAAACAACAAAATAAAACTACGAATGCGTCCACCACAAATCCCGCCAAAAAACTCTTGAAGATATGGTTTGCAATAGTGTTTTCAGTTTCGTTATTTACCCCCCAAAAGTGGTTGAAAATTCATTTATTTACTTTACACGTACGTCTTTGAATCACCGACTGACATACGTATATCAAATTTCATTTCAGTCGGTCCAGTAGTTTCGGAGTAAATTGACTGTTACAGATGGACGGACGGAGAGACAGACACGAGAGTGATCCTATGTTGGTTCCGTTTTTTTCTTTTGAGGTAGGGAACCCTAAAAATGAGATAGTTTTACCGAAAACATGTGTTTGCTAAGTTTTTAGTTGCTCGGTAATTGTTTGATGACAAGCTGAAGTTCACCGTATTATTATTTTTTTATTATCTACGATTGGTATGCCCCTGACAACATCTCACCTCATAGTAAGTGACGAAGATACCGAAGGTGGAAGCGGGCTTACCAAGATTCCCCAATGCAATGGGGAAATGGCTATCTTTTCTACAAGCCGGAACACATTAATGCTGTTAACATTGATGCTTGGCGGCAAGACTTAGATAAGATGGTGGTAGCAAGCCAGGCGGGCTTAGAAAATGCCCTTCCACCAAGCAAGCCGAGTCATACAAAGTTATACTCCACCGAGAATTGTACCCGCGACCTCCTTATATGAAGCTAATGGACGTTACCATTACGCCACAAAGGCGGAATAATTAAGTTCTTAATTAGTTACTAAGTTCTTCCAATCGCATCACTGATACTGATATCAGATCGGCAAACTATAAGCTGATCGATATGTCGCAGGCAAACTGTATGATTCGTCATTTTACAAACTGTCAGGCAAATTATATAATGGCGAGGGCGGGGAGCCTCGCTGCGCAAGGCTCTTTGAGCAGGCTCCCAAAATAAGTGCATTTTTGCTAGAATACGTTGAGTCAGCCGCTAGCTTGATGAATGTGCAAACTACACATCTGATTCTTTGAACCTTTTTTTTTTGGTATGGCTAAAACAAAAATACGATTCATTGGCTTTTGCTCGATACTTTTTATTTTGTAAAACTATGTAGTATTGAGAGATTATTAGATTTGTCTCCTATTTTACATAAGTTAGGCGCATGAAATTACTACCAATAGTAAGAGAATAAAGGTATTGATAAAACGGCTAAGACGAAATTTTCCTAAAAGTTTACTAAGTCCGTAATAAACGAAATTGTCATTTACGCCCGAAGTAAAGGACGTAACTCGCGTTAAGACACTAACGCGAAATTCAACTGTAAATCTGATTACATAAGGTTAAATGTCAGTTTGTTCGCCAGTGCTGCGCTGGGAGCCTGCTCTTAATCAATTAAACCTGACCGAACCTAACATCGCAGCTGATTTAGTATCTGTCGTACGGCATTTTGAAAATTTGCTTGGCTCCGCATTTTACAATCCACGTACAGAATTTTACAATTTGCTTGACCGTTTATGTATATATTTTTTTTATTCACAATTGGTAAACCCTTGACATCATCTCACCTGGTGGTAAGTGGCGATGTTGCCGAAGATGGAAGCGGGCTTACCAAGATTCCCTAACGCAATGGCTATCTTATCTTCATGCTGGAACACACCAATGATATCAACATTGATATTTGGCAGGAAAACTTAGATAAGATGGTGGTAGCTAGCCAGGCGGGCTTAGAAAATGCCCTACCACCAACCAAACCGAGTCTTACAATTGACCCCGCCGGGAATCGAACCCACGACCTCCTATGTAAAGCCAGTGAACTTTGCCTCTGGGCTACGGAGGCGGTTAATACGGAAGAATTGTAAAATTTGCCTGACCATATGTAAAATGACTAATCATACAATTTGCCAGCCACAGATACACCACATTCCGATAATCCCGCAATGTACCACATCCCCACCGGGCAGCAGAAACGATACGGTCATATATTATTCCACACCATTTGCCGCACAATGGGTTAAATGGCACGCGTGGGGACATATTGGCTAGAATATTAGTTAAATTGGATTTTGGAAATATTTTCATTCCAATAATTGGAAACTACACTACAACACACTGCTCTTACGGTGAAGTAAAACATCGTGAGGAAACCTGCACACGCCTGCGAAGAAACTCGAAGGCAGTGTTGCCGACCAAGTTTTAGTAAAACCACTGACTAGATATCTTAAAAACCAACAGATTTACTCATTTTATATGAATAAGTTTTTGCAAGTCCACTAGATGAAGCTTATAAAGCCACTAGATTTAATAATTTTGTATGAAAAGATTGAAATTTTACCCACCAGTAAAAAGGTCCAAAACACCAGTTTTAGTGGTAAAACCACTAAGGTGGCAACACTGCTCAAAGGTTGTGTGTGAAGTCGACCAACTCGAATGGGACCTGCGTGGTCGACTAAGCCCCTAACTCAGGGAAGGCTCCAGACCTTAGTGGGGACGTGTATGAGCTGATATAATGATGAATTGGAAACGATAAACACGTAAAAAAACCGACTTCCATCGTAACAACTTTGCATTATTATTTCTGGTTTCTGTTATTTAAAAAAAAATACTACACCGATTTTAATAAAATTTATTTGGGACTAACCTTGCAGTATATTCGAATAAAAAATAGTAATGAAAATTGTTTTTTATTTTATTTGATTTTTTATTCACAATTGGTAAGCTCTTGGCATCATCTCACCTGATGGTAAGTGAAGATGATGCCGAAGATGGAAGCGGGCTTACCAAGATTCCCCAACACAATGGAGAACTGGCTATCTTATCTTCAAGCCGGAACACAACAATTTGTCGGCAAGACTTAGATCAGGTGAGACATAGTCAAATGCATTCAAACTTTTTATATATAAAAAAAGAGAAGATGGTGGTAGCTAGCCAGGCGGGCTTAGGAAACGCCCTACCACCCACCAAACCTAGTCCTACAAGTTGACCGCACCGGGATTCAAACCCGCGACCTCCTGGTGTGAAGCGAATGGACTAACCATTACGCCACGCAGGCGGTATTCACAATCTGCGAAGATATCGCGTAACAACCTTATACAAGAAAAACATACAGTCGAGTTGAACACATTCACTTTTTTGACCCCGTGTGTGGAGCATGGCCTAATCCCGAGTTTGGGAAGAACCCGTGCCCCAACCATGGTATGGGTTGTTATCGATAGATACGATGAACCTCAGGCTACCAACAGCGGATATCTTCTGTCTGTTGGTAATGTAAGACTAAAAGCTGTTAGACATTAATTGCTCCGACCAAATATAATGGACCGGCCTTATCCATACATTAATCTCATCAAATACAACTACACGTAAACACACACTCACACCGGTATAGTCTACCGAATTTCGATAAAATATGAACAACTAGCTGTTTCCCGTGGCTTCACGCGCGTGGACAACATTTCTATGGAAAAGTCATAGAAACGTTGTCCTCGCGGGTGAAGCAAGCGACTCGCGAGCGTGGATAAAAGTAGCCTATGTGTTAATCCATCCATAATCTATCTACCTACCAAATTTCAGCACGAGGCGTTCAGTAGTTTTTGCATGAAAGAATAATAAACATACATCCATGCATTCTTACAAACTTTGGAGTTTATAATATTAGTACGATTACAGAGATACAGAGACGTACTCGGACTGTAACACGAATGCGATACCAAATTTCACTCATTGCGACCTTTAACCGATTTAGAATACTGATCGACTAAGACGAAATGAGCGAATTCGCTCATTATGTGCTCATTATGTGCTCATTATGTAGGCAACAAAACCGCTGTTCGCGTAGGCCGGTCCATAGCTGTTGTATTGGTCGAAGAATAATTGGCTCTTTTAGTAACTTTAAACTCTCGTATCCACGCTGTTGTGCTTTTATCTAACAGCCGCACGCAAGTGGAAAAATTGCTAGTTAATAAAGATTAAATCTATAAATCTAAGAAAGTCGTGTTAGTTACACCATTTATAACTCAAGAACGGCTGGACCAATTTTTATGATTTTTGTGTTTTTGCATTTGTCTTCGTCGGGAATAGGATAATAAGTATTAAAATATGATATTCATTAATAAAAAAAAAATATCAGTCAAATAATAATTGGTTTTAGGGTAGAGTAGTGTAGTGTAGTGTATGTGTAGTGTAATTAGGGTAGGGTAGGGTAAGTTAGTGTAGGGTAGGGTAGTTAGTGTAGTGTAAGGTGGAACGAAGTTCGCCGGGACAGCTAGTACTCTATAAAGAAAACTTACAGAGCCCCTTTAAACAAACAATACAATCATTTCATCATTATCATCAAATTAGTTGCATAACGTCTACTGCTGGACAAAGACCTCCCCCAAGGATTTCTACGACGACCGGTCTTGTGCTGCTTGCATCCAGCGGCTTCTCGCAACCATCACCAGGTCGTAGATATACCGAGTGAGGGATCTGCTTACGCTACTTCTTGCGCGGTCGCCACTCGACAACTTTACTGCCCCAACGGACATATGTTCTAAGAGCTATGTGCCTTTAGTTTAGTTTAAGGATTTATTTTTATATCATCTCATATACGTCCCCACCGAGGGGCTCGAGCCTACCCTGAATCAGCCTTAGTCGACCACGCGGGCCCAGTGTGGGTTGGTCGACTTCACACACAACCTTCGAGTTTCTTCGCAGGCGTGTGCAGGTTTCCTCACGATGTTTTCCTTCACCGTTAAAGCAATAGGTAAGTATATTATGTAAGTTTTTGTAAAAACTCATTGGTACATTGGCCGTCCAGATTTGAACCCGGTACCTCTGGTTAGATGGACCGAGTCGTTACCGGTTGAGCCACCGACGCTTTTTAGTTTAAGGATATCAACTAATAAGTATAGCAAAACTAGAGACCTACGTATGTACTTAACATTCATATAAGTATAACAAAACTAGAGACCTACGTATGTACTTATCATTCATATAAGTATAACAAAACTAGAGACCTGCGTATGTACTTATCATTCATATCAGTTCAGCTTCAGTCTTCAAACTGCCAAATATCCGTCAATTCAATTTTTGAAGTGAAAACTTCTTTAGCGGCGCTGAGCACTTTTTGTTGGATGGGTAAAAACTTCCAAACTCGCGTCAGGGTCACGTGATGCTGATCGAAAAAGCGTAAGATCGAGGGGAAGGGAGAGGAACAAGTATCTCCCACTCTTTCTACCGTGCCTGAGTGTGCTGCTCCGCTTAGGCAGCACAGGGCGCTTTTCTCAATTTTCCATCTGCCGGTTAGTAGCAAAACTACTCGCCTAGCGACCTAACATCGACATATTGATGTCACTACGTAGTTCAGCTATTTCACACTAGATGTCAATAAGTGTAGAAAGTAATGGGACGTACTCAGAACTATGAGCTTTAAAAAGTTTGTGTAATAAATGAATAAAATGAGGGTTAACATTTTTACTATTTTGTATGTGTACTGACGTACTTGAAATTTCTAGCACAAAATAATAGACAAATTATTATTACGAACATAATTTTATTTACAAAATTCAATTACCTGCGAAAATAACAGTTTTAGTTAGTTGTTGTCGGTTCGTTGCCCTATCGTTTTGAATGGTTGCGAAATGCTTAAAACGAATATCTATATATTTTTCTGATAAAGATTTAATCAGCAGTATAATATGATTTACAGTCGGTGATTGGTCAAAGCTGTAATTTAAAAAATAAAATGAAATACATACTTATTCTCCTAAAATAATTGAAACTCGGTTATACAAACAATACCGAAACCAACCGACAAATCCAGTTTTAAACTAGGTAAAGTGCCCATCTTTAATTTTTTAAGGCCTTTTTTTGTCACTATGAAGTCTGCATCATTAAAATGGCAAGAACAAATCTTTGTATATTTTGTCGGAGTCCAATCCGGTCTATTCACTTTTGTGATCCATTGTTGTTTTAAATTATCATCGGATGGAAATCTAAAACAAACAAAAAGAAATAAAATTAACTAGGTGGTAAATTATCTTAATATGAATAAAATGATTATTTAACATTCGAAGTTCTTTCAATTCATGAACAGTCACGGAGAATAGTACGAGTATGTATACAACTCAGATCTTTGTTACTTGAAAATATTTGCTATGAAAATGTTATTTCATTACTGACCATAGCCGTGTGTTATTCGGTAAAATTATTTGAATCTAATTACGGCCCTGGATATTTGGTACGTTGAAAATAGTTGTTCTTGTTGACGATAGATGGCGGCCTGTTTACAATATAATTATAAAAATCACTAAAGTACTGTTTTGGCGACTAAAAAGTATTCAGGTTTAATTGTATACTTTAATTTTCAGTATCCACGTATGATTATAACTATATACCAATGCGGAACTTTACGTACTCGTATTTTTTATTCACAAAAGTTACGCCACCTAGTGTCGAGAAGTATAATTTATACTTGAAAGCCGAGAATTTTCTAGAACTATTTTAATAATTACGTATAAAATTACTTACAAATGAAATGTGATACCATTCATAGCATCAGAACGTCTGTCTGAATAACTTCGACACGATAAAACACAACACTTCATCCTTTTCTTCTTAAAAATGCGAAAACACGCCAATAATGCGAGTCTCGATACATGGGCACCTGACGAAAATCACAGTGCACAGTTGCTTAGGCCAGCTCCTCTTTGTTTGTGCTCCGTGGTTGTGTAGTAACCACATTGTTGTGTACTCGTATATGTGAATTGTTAAGTTTTCACTTCTGCCGGCACTCCCGGAGTGCTACCGGTGTGTTTTTTTTTTTTTTTTTTTCAAGTTTTTGACAAACTGACATCTTACGAGGAACCAAATGTCAAATTTTGATTCCGAGCATCACCCGAGAAGCTTACATAGTAAAACTCTTGACATACATTACTTTCGGAATTCAGCATTCTGGGCGCGTTCAAGGGTTGTCTCTGAATCTAAAAAAATATTGTGTGTTGCCATTTAAAATATTATTCTGTCACTCCCATACATGTCAGTCAATATCTACTACCTTTAAACGAGAAATTCTCGTATATATATATATTATTTACAATCTGAACAATTTGCTTGAAAATTAGTATACGGGGATTTTTGGGGGCGAAAAATCGATCTAGATAGGTCTCATCTCTGGGAATACGCTATTTTCCGATATTTCGCACTGGAGTATGCCGCGCAAAGTGTATCATAGGTAACGTATTTTTAAATGTTTTTAACGGCTCTGGGTACTATGCCCCGAGCAAAGCTCGGTCGCCCAGGTACTGCATTCTAAAGGGTGCCGGAAATCAACAAACAAGAGGTAAAACCTTAATTAACTGATATTTTGTGCGTGAAAGTTTGTATGTATGGATGTTTGTTACTCTTTCACGCCACAACAGATAAACGGATCTAGATGAAATTTGGTAGGTAGACATATTAGGACCTGAATTAACATATTGAATACTTCCTTCCACGCTCGCGAGCTCGCACCCTCGAAGGCAGTCATAGAAACTACGTTCACGCGAGCGAAGCCGCTGGCAAAAGCTAGCGTCTGAAGGTCCACAAAGTAGCGTAAATAATTGATTCCCCAGTGGACAGGCCCGAATTTTTATTAGTTTATTTGATAAGAGCTTGCAGGAAGATGTAGAGTACAGGGCGTGACATAAATTGTACGTGTGTTCTAAAGGTGAAGGTCGTGTCGAGTTGGTGAAAAACAGGGCGAGATGGTGGGCTACCGACAGGAGAGTATAGCGTAACTAGTATCTCATCTGTGGTATAGCTCTCAATCTTAAAGTACACAAATATAGTTAAAACTGTGTTGAAACTGCCTTGGGTTGATTTATGGACTTACATCGTTATTAAATTCCGCTACGCAGTTTAATATAAAATCATACATAAACTTTTCATAATTTGACAATTTTCTTGCCATTTTCCGCCATTTTGGAAATGGCGGGTCCGCCTGAATGAAGGGTACGTCAATATTTAAGGTCGGCCTGGACGGTTAAGGTATTGATGGTAATAATACCTCATTGTCAGCTCGTTTTCGTCTAATATTGGAAAAAGGCTTTCCACAAGGCACACAAGATACTCCTTACCATGTAAGAAAAAAAAAACCCGGTAAAGAGCGAGTCAGAACCGCGCACAAAGGGGTCCGTACCATCATACTAGATGGCGCTTCTTTCTTCAAGTTTAAAAAAAAACACGTTTGTTGTATGGAAACTTTCACTTTTTTCAAATTTTTAGTATTTGTTGTTATAGTGGCTACAGAAATACATCATCTGTGAAAATTTTATATCACGGTTCATGAAATACAGCCTGGTGACACACGGACAGACAGGCAGACAAACGGACGTACAGCGGAGTCTTAGTAATAGGGGTCCCATTTTTTGCCCCTTTGGGTACGGAACCCTAAAAATGACCTAACCAATTTAATTTAAAGTTAAAAACCGGACTGCAAAAAATATTACTCCTCTTTTTGACCAGTCGGATAAAAATGTATCCTGTCACTCACGCACGGGATCAAGACGAATTTAACGCTACCTCACACTCTAAACTGTATCCTGTCACTCACGCACGGGATCAAGACGAATCTAACGGTACCTCACACTCTAAACTGTATCCTGTCACTCACGCACGGGATCAAGACAAATCTAACGGTACCCCACACTCTAAAATGTATCCTGTCACTCACGCACGGGATCAAGACGAATCTAACGGTACCCCACACTCTAAAATGTATCCTGTCACTCACGCACGGGATCAAGACGAATCTAACGGTACCCCACACTCTAAAATGTATCCTGTCACTCACGCACGGGATCAAGACGAATCTAACGGTACCCCACACTCTAAAATGTATCCTGTCACTCACGCACGGGATCAAGACGAATCTAACGGTACCCCACACTCTAAAATGTATCCTGTCACTCACGCACGGGATCAAGACGAATCTAACGGTACCCCACACTCTAAAATGTATCCTGTCACTCACGCACGGAATCAAGACGAATCTAACAGTACCCCACACTCTAAAATGTATCCTGTCACTCACGCACGGGATAAAGACGAAGCTAACGGTACCCCACACTCTAAAATGTATCCTGTCACTCACGCACGGGATCAAGACGAATCTAACGGTACCCCACACTCTAAAATGTATCCTGTCACTCACGCACGGGATCAAGACGAATCTAACGGTACCTCACACTCTAAAATGTATCCTGTCACTCACGCACGGGATCAAGACGAATCTAACGGTACCCCACACTCTAAAATGTATCCTGTCACTCACGCACGGGATCAAGACGAATCTAACGGTACCCCACACTCTAAAATGTATCCTGTCACTCACGCACGGGATCAAGACGAATCTAACGGTACCTCACACTCTAAAATGTATCCTGTCACTCACGCACGGGATCAAGACGAATCTAACGGTATCTCACACTCTAAAATGTATCCTGTCACTCACGCACGGGATCAAGACGAATCTAACGGTACCTCACACTCTAAAATGTATCCTGTCACTCACGCACGGGATCAAGACGAATCTAACGGTACCCCACACTCTAAAATGTATCCTGTCACTCACGCACGGGATCAAGACGAATCTAACGGTACCTCACACTCTAAAATGTATCCTGTCACTCACGCACGGGATCAAGACGAATCTAACGGTACCTCACACTCTAAAATGTATCCTGTCACTCACGCACGGGATCAAGACGAATCTAACGGTACCTCACACTCTAAAATGTATCCTGTCACTCACGCACGGGATCAAGACGAATCTAACGGTACCCCACACTCTAAAATGTATCCTGTCACTCACGCACGGGATCAAGACGAATCTAACGGTACCTCACACTCTAAAATGTATCCTGTCACTCACGCACGGGATCAAGACGAATCTAACGGTACCTCACACTCTAAAATGTATCCTGTCACTCACGCACGGGATCAAGACGAATCTAACGGTACCTCACACTTTTTACATCAAGGTTATACAGGCTGTAAAAAAAATGGTGTAGGACCCGTTAACTGGGGGTTACTGAACAACTTTCCCCAAGGAACCATAGCCAATTCTCAAAAAAAAATTTGGACCGTCCATACTAAAATCAGTGTATTGTGCTAAAATACACAAAGTTGGTCGATCAGCTGATTGTGTAAGGAGTAAAAATATTTTTTGCGATATTTTCAAAGTCGTACAACAGAAGTTGTTCAGTATGATGAGTAGACACCAATTTTGTAACACCCTGTATATATTTATACAGAGCTTCAACAACCCTTTCTTCTTTCTGGTCATACTTACTTCACTATTTTCCCAATGATTTGCCATTTTGGACTTCCCGTTTCTAATTCAAAGTTTATCAAACAGCTCAGATATTTATTAATAAAAAAATATATTGTATTTTTTGTGACTTTCCTAGAAAAAGTTGGTCCGTAGCAACCTAGTTAAGGTCATATAAAATTTGATACACTCTGTATAAACAAATAAGATAGCAATCGCGTTAAGAGCTCTGAACACTCGGCCAAGTTCGAGTTGACACGATAAAATGGATTCAAAAGGATCAAGGGATTCAACCATTTATAGCAAACTGTTCATTGAATTATTTCTACCCGACTGCCCAGAACGATAAACACGTTAAAAAACCGACTTCCATCGCAACAACTTAGTACAATTTTGCATTATTATTTTTGGTTTTTGTTAATTCTCTAACAAAGTACTGCACCGATTTTGATAAAATTTATATGGAACCACACGGAAAGCACTAGCTTTCAAATAAAAAAAGAATCATCAAAATCTGTTTACTCAGTCAAAAGTTCTGAAGTAACAAAAAAAATACAGTCGAATTGAGAACCTCCTCCTTTTTGGAAGTCGGTTGAAAATAGCGACAATGTTTTTCGGGTGTATGTATGTAGGTATGTATTTATGTTTTTTTAAAATCCAATATTGATAAGCCTTTGGCATCATCTAATGGAAAGTGACGATGATACCGAAGATGGAAGCGGGCTTAAATTTTCACCCTGATTTTGTTTGCTCCGTCATTTGTTTTCAGAAATGTCATTTCACGACCGTTGTATGCAGTGTGTTCCGACCCCACTGCACTAATTTCACCATAAATTTGTTGTGATTGGCTGCTGAGTGCGTGGTACGGGTGCACCAGATGGCGCTGCTGCAGCGCTGGCAAGAAACGAGACTTAACTACTGTTATCGCTCGCATGTATACGATTTTATAAGAAAATTTGGTTTTTTGCATTGTAACGATTAAATAAAGGCATTCAAAGCTCCATGACTTCGTCTACATTTATTATCATCACGCAAATATAAACATTTGGACCATCGAGACGGATAAATCAACCAAGAACCTGATTGCAACTGATAACGTCGTCGTTGTGGAGCGATTAGCGTCGTAACGAAGCCATATTGGATAAAGCGCAGCAATTATCGATTCTACCTATTGGAAATTGGAAATATTTTACAAATTGGATATCCCAACAAGGAAAAAGGATTCCTGCGCATTTTGGTGAGGCGTGCCAGCTGAAATATCAAAAACCCATCCTCACTTCGCTTGTGTGATACTGTGCTTTTCTCAATTTCAGTGTTTTTTGTGAGTGCAACTACTTGCCGCTACCTCGAGCCGCTACAGCTAATAAGCACCGCCTTTCTACTTTCGCCGTTTATTTTATTCTGATGCCTAAAATTGTGCCTACGCATAAAGTCTAAGGTTCCTAAAAACTGTAAGTACCCTATCCTTTCACAGTCATCGCAATGGCCAATAGTGACACTAAATTCAAAGATCTTATTAAAAAAAGAGGGTCCATAAAATGCCGCTTGACCTGTTTTAAAAAGTTCTTGAGCTCTTTCGAAGGGAAAGTGTTAACTGTTCCTCAATTTAGGGAAATAAAATTACGTATTTCGGGAACACAGAATTTGTTTAACGATTTCAATCGCACACAAAACGAAATCGAGGGTTTAACTGACGATTCTGAACTCGAAAAACAACTTGAAGAACGCGAAAATTTTGAAAAGGAGTATCACCTTAGCTAACGCACAGTGTTTAATTAGCGATGAGGATGTCACTAGTAGTTCCAATAAATGCGCATCAGCTGTTAACTTCAAGCTGCCTACTATACCTATTCCCGAGTTCGACGGTTCGTACGAGCACTGGCTCGAGTTTCGTGACACATATTTGTCATTAGTGCACAATTCACGTGAAATAACAGACATACAAAAATATCATTACTTAAAATCATGTTTGAAAGGCACAGCTAAATCTATAATTGATTCACTTGAAATTTCGGCCAATAACTACAAAGTTGCTTGGGAGTTGCTGTTAGCTCGATTCGATAACGTTAAATTATTAGCACACAATCACATAAAATCTATATTTTCTATGCCCGCTTTGTCCAAAGAATCGCCTACACAATTACGTAAACTTATGGATAATGTTCTGAGGAATCTACGCGCACTTAAGGCTCTCGGAGAACCTACCGATTCCTGGGACACCCTCATTATCTACATTATGGTTTCTAAATTAGACCCCATTACAGAACGCGAGTGGGAACAATACAAATGCACTTTGAACCCTGTGTCAGTTAATTCACGAATAAAGTTGGACGACTTGTTACAATTTTTACGGAACAGAGCTGATATCCTAGAAACATTAATTGTGTCACATAGTAGGGCTAGTTCATTCAGTCAGTCAAATGAGATTAAAAAATCTTACAACTCGTCTAACACACAAAAGGTTCACTGCAATTTAGTTTCCGATAAAGTGCCAGAAAAATCTAAATACAAAAAGGGTAAAAAATTTCTTTGCCTAAAGTGTAATGAACAACACCCTTTATATTCCTGCCAAAAATTTTTAGATTTATCTGCGCATCAGAGAATTGATTTTATTCACGATAAAAAGTTATGCATTAACTGTATGCGGCCTGGCCATTCTGTCGATAGGTGTGTTTTTGGTCCGTGTAGAAAATGCGATAAAAAACATAATTCTCTAATATGCGATGCAATGCAAAACCAAAGTAATGACACGCACACTGTTAGTTTACTAACAACCGGCGAACAGCCTAATGATTACGTAACGGCGACGGCTTCACACACTGAGCACAGTCAGCACTCGATACAGGTACACACGCACACAGCATGTACTGTCGGCAGCGCGCTAACGTCGACAGCATCTCAACCTGTTTTGTTGTCCACTGCACTCGTTCAAGTGCGTGATATTTTCGGTAAATATCATGAAGCCCGCGCTATTCTTGACAGTGGAAGTGAACGGTGTTTTGTCACTCAATCGTTATGTGATAAATTAAATTCGCAAATTATACAGTCCACACATCAAATAAAGGGTGTTGGTAATTCAGTAGCCCAATGTTCGCAAAGTTGCGCTATTGAATTAAAATCGCTAGATCACACCTTTGAAACGCGCATAAACTGTTTAATATTACCGATAATTACGTCAAAATTGCCTAGTGTAACTATAAATATCGAAAAATTCGAAATCCCTAAAAATATTTCGCTTGCCGATCCCTATTTCTTTCAAAGTCAGCCTATAGACTTATTAATAGGAGCCGATTTATTTTGGGAATTAATAAGTGTTGGAAAAATGAGGCTTAAGGACGGACCTTACCTACAAAATACCAAGTTAGGCTGGGTGGTATCGGGAGCCGTTTATTCTAACGAGCATAATGTAAACAATATCTATTGTAATTTCACGCAAACAGCTGTAGGTGACGTTCCGTTAGATATTCTTGTACGAAAGTTTTGGGAAATTGAGGACTTACCACCAAAGTTAATTAACCCTCGTAGTGAGGATGAGCAGGCATGCGAAAAGCACTTTTTAGAAACAACAAAACGTGCTGCCGATGGTCGTTTTATTGTTCAGATTCCCCTCAAGCACTCACCAAACACTTTAGGCGACACCTTAACACAAACACAACGTCGATTCTATGCTTTAGAAAAAAGATTAGACCGTAACCCCGAGTACAAAAAAATGTACAAAGATTTTATACACGAGTACATTGATTTAGGGCACATGAGCAACATTGATTTGTACGGTCAACCGCACTACTTCATGCCGCATCACGGCGTTTTTCGCGAACATGCTACCACAACAAAATTAAGAACCGTTTTTGATGCTAGTATGGCGTCGAGCACTGGTGTTTCACTTAACGATTGCCAGCTTGTCGGGCCAGCTATACAGGGTGATCTTTTATCTATTCTTCTTCGCTTCCGCGAGCATAGATATGTAGCTTGCGCCGACATCGAGAAGATGTACCGCCAGGTGCTCGTAGACCAGACACAGCGTGACTTGCAGCTTATTTTATGGCGCGATAATCCGACGGAACCCGTAAAAATATATCAATTAAATACGGTAACTTATGGCACGGCGTCGGCTCCATTTCTAAGTTGTAGGTGTTTAAAACAGTTAGCGCAAGAATGTAATGACTCAGAAATAACACAAACAATAAACGAGGACTTTTACGTAGACGATTTGATTTGCGGTTCATCAAGTGTTGCCAGCCTAAATAAGATCTGTGAAGGTACTGCGCGTGTACTAAAGTCAGGTTGTTTTTTGTTGCGCAAATGGGTTTTTAATTTTGAACACGAGAACCCTAACTACACGCGGAATATTTCACGGGAACTTGCGCTAGGTGAGAATGTTCATAATAAAACGTTAGGTCTTGGATGGTTCAATATGTCAGACGAGTTACATTTTAATACACAAATAAATATAGAAAAAAATCCCGTTACAAAACGCACGATTTTATCAAAAGCGGCACAAATATACGACCCGTTAGGTATACTTAGTCCTTTCATTACAATTGCGAAGTCATTAATACAAAAATGTTGGCTTTTAAAATTGGACTGGGACGAACCGGTTCCTAAGGATGTCGCTCAAATCTGGGATAGATTTATCAATAATTGTTTGTGTACACTCAATAACATACGGATCCCGCGTTACGTAATGTGCATTGACCCACTTTTCACTGAACTACATATTTATACAGACGCATCACAATTAGCGTACGGTGCCTGCGCATATATTCGCACCATAGACCAATCAAAAAATATAACGACGCGCCTGTTATGTTCAAAGGCCAAGGTCGCACCTACTAAAGCGATAACTATCCCTCGCCTCGAGTTATGTGGAGCGCTGGTTGGTGCGCGACTGTATGCAAAAATTGACGAATCGTTACGGTCGAAAATAAATAATGTAATATTTTGGACTGACTCGACCATAGTTCTAGGGTGGTTAGGTATGCCTACTAATATGTTGAAACCGTTTGTCCAACATAGAACTTCGGAAATTCATGATTTGACAGGGAAAAACCCATGGCGTCACGTTTCAGGTAAAGATAACCCGGCCGACCTAGTCTCGAGAGGTAGCTATTTAGACGTGCTTGTTAATTCATCTTTGTGGTGGGAAGGTCCAGGATACCTACGTGATCCTAACTTTACAGTTCCGTGTTTGGATTCTACCGTTATGGCTTCCGAGTTACCTGAAATTAGGACGCATGAAACCTTTGTCCATGTTGTTAATGAAAATTCTGATGAGAATAAATTATTTCCATTTTCTAGATTCTCTCAATTTAGCCGCTTGACGCGCGCCACTGCGTATGCGCTGCGGTTTATTCATAACGCGAGAAATAAAACTAATAAACGCACGGGCGCGTTATCTGTTGATGAAGTTAATGGAAGTACTTTGACACTCGCGCGATTGAGTCAACGTGAATCTTTTCCGGCTGAGTACAATTTACTATTAAATAAAATATGTAAAAATAAAAATAATAAAAACGCACAGTTATTAAAACTAAAGTTATTTATCGATGATAACAAATTGATAAGAGTGGGAGGCCGCATACAAAATTCAAATGAATTTAATTACGATAAAAAACATCCAGTTTTGTTATCTTCAAAACATATGTTTTCACTTTTGCTTTTCCGTCATGAGCACATACATACAATGCACGGTGGGCCGCAGCTATTGTTATATACAATTCGCGATAAATGGTGGCCAGTGCGAGGGCGAAACCTGGCGCGACAAGTAGTACATGCCTGCATTCGCTGCGCCCGCTTGCGCGCTAACACCGCGAGACCTATAATGGGTAACTTGCCTGCGGAGCGTCTACTACCGGGGTTTCCGTTCATGCGATGTGGAGTAGACTACGCCGGGCCCGTGCTTACACTAAATCGGAAGGGAAGAGGTGCGAAAACTGAAAAATCATACATCTGCATTTTCATATGCTTTTCCACACGCGCGGTTCATTTGGAGCTAGTGAGTGACCTCTCCACTGATGCTTATTTACTTGCATTAAAGCGCTTCATTTCCCGACGCGGAAAACCATCGGAAATATTTTCCGATAACGGGAAAAACTTTATAGGTCTCATGAATGAGTTCAAGAACTTTTTATCTGCCTGCTCAGACGATATCAAAGAGTACGCAGTATCACAAAATATAAAGTTCTCAATGATACCTGTTTACGCTAGCCATTTTGGTGGCCTGTGGGAGGCTGGGGTGAAGAGTTGTAAGCATCATTTGCGGCGCGTAGTAGGCAACTCACATCTAACATTCCAGGAGTTTAGCACCGTTTTATCACAGGTGGAAGCGGTCCTAAACTCTCGTCCTTTGAGTCCTTTGTCTGCGGATCCCCATGATTATCTCCCTCTCAGTCCCGCACATTTTTTGGTTGGCCGCCCACTGACCGCGCCTGTCAGCCCCGACCTGCAAGGCATTCCAAGTCACCGACTCTCGCGCTACCAAAGGGTCGAGCAAATACGTCAACACTTCTGGAGCCGCTGGGCGAAAGAATACGTCTCAGAGTTGCAGACCAGGACAAAATGGTACCAACATAAAGACGACCTGAAAGAGAACACCATGGTCCTAATTAAAGACGATAACCAGCCGCCACTCAAATGGAGTTTGGGGCGAATTGTGAAGACATATCCAGGGAAGGATGGCATAGCCAGGGTGGCTGATATCCGGACAACGACTGGTATCATTCGAAGAGCCTTTTCCAAGATCTGCCCACTGCCAGTAGAGGATTAGGCGTGATAACATGATTGGAAGCTAGTGCTTCCAAGGCGGGGAGCATGTTCCGACCCCACTGCACTAATTTCACCATAAATTTGTTGTGATTGGCTGCTGAGTGCGTGGTACGGGTGCACCAGATGGCGCTGCTGCAGCGCTGGCAAGAAACGAGACTTAACTACTGTTATCGCTCGCATGTATACGATTTTATAAGAAAATTTGGTTTTTTGCATTGTAACGATTAAATAAAGGCATTCAAAGCTCCATGACTTCGTCTACATTTATTATCATCACGCAAATATAAACAAGCGACAATGTTTTTCGGGTGTATGTATGTAGGTATGTATTTATGTTTTTTTAAAATCCAATATTGATAAGCCTTTGGCATCATCTGATGGAAAGTGACGATGATACCGAAGATGGAAGCGGGCTTAAATTTTCACCCTGATTTTGTTTGCTCCGTCATTTGTTTTCAGAAATGTCATTTCACGACCGTTGTATGCAGTGTTCGGTGTGTTAGAACACAGTGGTAACTGCCTGCTGATACCTACCTATTAGATTTGCCGGCCTATCGATCGCAGGCTTTACAATAGGCGGTAATTGATAAAGCCCCCAAGACATCGACAAACACTGGGGGTCCCCCGATAACGCCTATTCTCACTCGATCACTGGAACTGGAATTGTGAAGTTTGCTTTCACGTTATAAGACGTCACGATCGATAAGCCAACCTTGGCAGTTCGGAGCTAAGATTACAAACAGAAATGTTAAACATTTGCCTAGGTACTGAGGCACTCAGCCAACGATTTAATAGCAAACATAGTTAAGAGTGAGTTTAGTTGGTTAAATACGGCTATTTGAGAGTGAATGGGCACTATTTGAGCTTACGTGTTACATGCTCAGCCTCAGCTGCATCGGCATTTACCTGTATCAGGTGAGGTGCAGCCAACGCAATCAAATTTTAACCCGGCGCCAATGACGTGTAAAAAATAACACGGACGATGACGCTGGGTCAATATGACCCGGATGTTTTTTTTTCTTAATTATCTGGTTATCTGCTGAATTATAACAAATTTAATACAAAGTAAGAACTATTGCATGACCATGAAATCATTGTAGTACCAAGATGTTGAAGTTAATTTAGATATCAAACTATAATTTAATTTTAATGCAACAACCTCAAAAGGGCAACTAAAATAATTTCTCTTTTGAAACTAAAAATGTATGGGAACTGTAGGTGTTTTATTCAAGAAAAGTAATTTTACTATTCTGCACTGGCGCTTGCTCACTACACTATGGTACAAATCATATGAATTGAGGTCTTATCTCCAGCTACTGAGAAAACCAATAACGATTATAATATGTTTTTTTTTCAAAATTTTCCCAATTGAAAATCGCTCGGGTCAATATGACCCAGCATCATCGTCGCCGGGTAACAAAAACTAATCTGCGGAAAAATATGAATTTGATTAATGCTACATAATTTTATTGTACTTTGATATGTAATAGAGAATACACATTTAAGATTCCTACCCTCCTAAAACTGAGTTTCTCCTTACGTTTTTTTTTAATGTTCGTCATAGTCTGAATAAGGCTTATAGAAAAAAATAAAATAGAAAAGACGGCCAGAAATTGGAATATTCAGGAAAAACTAAAATGGCTTTATTTCTTCCGGATTTTTTATGAACTCGAGACCATTCACGATTCAAACGATTCGCTTTCTCACTATCAATGAGGGCCAATGCCGTGGTAAAAGCTAGTAAAATGATTTAGTTAGTATTCGATGTATACAATTAAAGTTTAACTATATCAATAAAACCCAATTATTTTTAGTTGACCTTTGGAATTGATCAACTGATTCACAAACTTTCTATCATTTTTAGGGCTCCATACACCCAACGGGACCCTATTGCTAAGCCTCTCTTATCCTTAACTCTCCGTCTGCCCGTCCGTCAGCGGGCTTTATTTCATAAACCGTAATAGGCAGACAGATGAAATTTTCACAGAATGTGTGTTTCTGTTGCCATTATTACAACAAATACTAAAAATTAAAAAAAAAAAAAAAAAAAATAAGGGGGCCCCCATACAAAAAACGTGTTTCTTTTTAAGTCTTTAAAAATATTTTTTATTTACCTCTATCGCAAAAACGGTAATGCATATAAACGTGAAACTTGGTGTGATTGTAGTACTAATACTGAAGTAAAACAACAAATAATGAAAATCGGCCAAGTGTAAGTCGTACTCGCGCTAAGGAGTCCGAACTAAATGACAAAAACAGCATATTTTTGTCACTCGCGTTGATGTCTTTTGTTTGTAATGCGAATAGGTATCATTGTCATTATACTATGTAGTTGTGTGGAGAGGTGTGGTGGTTAGGAACCCTCGGAGTGCTAGTCCGACTCGCACTTGGCCGTTTTTTTTCTCTTACTCATTAAGTTCCTTGGGACCATGAGTAAGGATTTAGTGATCTCATTATATATACATCCATCGAATCTCCTAGTGTAGGCGTACTGGGCGCGCGTCATTCAAAGTGTTTTACATTTTCGTTGATCACCCTTGAAACTCCATCAATATTTTTCTAGATTTATTATTCGATTAGCTTTTGGACTGGAAAACCACTCTATCTTTTAGCAGAACGCCTCACACTAGACTAAGCAGAAAATAATAATTAGCTAGCTAGCAGAGCCATAAAGTGATATACAAATCTAACATAATAAAATTAAAAGGTGAAATGAGAATAAGTTTGGTTTGTCATGAAAGCGTATTTTTAAGTTTTTTTTAAACTGTAATTTTTTTTTCATAGCATCTACAATTCACAACTTTTCTGCGAATATGAAAAAATATCACCCTATAGTTGGCTGGCATATCCTTACTATATATAATATTATAAATGTGAAAATGTGTTTTTTTGTTTGTTTGTTTGTTTGTTACCTTTTCACGCTTCAACCCCTTGACCAATCTTAATGAAATTTGGCATGCAGGTAGCCCTGAGTCACGAGGAAGGACATAGGCTCCTTTTAATCTCGTGAAAATAGCATAGCCCGATGCAGTTCCTGAGGGAACTGAAAATACTCGTATACTCTTTTTTGGTTAATTTCTTTAACATCGCAGCGGAACAATGGGTTGTGTGATTTTTTGCACAGAGATGGTTGAGGAGGGGGGAAATGACATTATTTACTAATATGCATATCCTGACATAGTTCCCGAGGGATCTGGAGAAAATCCATGTCCACGCTCGCGACCCGCTAGCGGCTCGCGCACCACGAACCCTCTAAGACAGTCATAAAAAAAATTCCATGCGGGCGAAGCCGCGGGCAAAAGCTAGTGATTACTATGTCCAAGTATTCCATATGATGGTAATGATGATGGTGCCAAAATTGGGCGCAGGCTTATCAATAATCCCCCCCCATGCCACTCATTGGACTAAGACTGAGGCTATCCGCAGACGGACGTCCTACTTTTTGTAGGACGACTAGTGTGGAAAGAGCACGTCATAGGTATCGATACTTCGATTACGCAAATGCTTTTTAAAAGAATCGATACCTATACGTGCTCTTTCCACGCTAGTCCACTGCTGGACATAGGCCTCCCCCAAGGATTTCCACGACAACCGGTTCTGCGCTGCCCGCGACCTTCACCAGGTCATCGGTCCACCGAGTGGGAGGCCTGCCTACACTACGTTTTCCGGTGCGTGGTCGTCACTCGAGAACTTTACTGCCCCAACGGCCATCTGTTCTACGAGCAATGTGCCCCGCCCACTGCCACTTAAGTTTAGCAATTCTGAGAGCTATGTCAGTTACTTTGGTTCTCCTACGGATCTCCTTGTTTCTGATTCGATCACGCAGAGAAACTCCGAGCATAGCACGCTCCATTGCCCTTTGGGTGACCTTGAACCTTCTCATGAGGCCCATAGTAAGCGACCATATCTCAGTTCCATATGTCATCACCGGCAACAGACACTGGTCGTAGACCTTGGTCTTAAGACACTGCGGTAGTCGTCCTAAAAAAAACTAAAAAATCACGCTTTTAAATCACATCAAACTAAAAAGTGAAAAATAATTCTTAATATAAGGTGAAAACAATAATGAAAGAAAAATACTAAGTGTTATTGTGAAAAAAAACGATTGGTGCTTTGTGACATATTTTTCGTATATCGTGCTTTTTCCCCATTAATAATACTAGTATTTTTCGTTAATTATTGTTTTCACCTTATATTAAGAATTATTATTGTCTTTTTAGTTTGATGTGCTTTAAAAGAGTGTTTTTTTTAGTTTTTAGTACCGGATAATGTGATAAACTTACGAAATTATTGTATTGTCACTGATTCTTGCTAAATGTACAAAGTTTGAATTGTATCTGTCCGTTTAAAGTGGGTCAAAATCGAGTGCAAAGGAGTCGGTTACAAACATACATACAAACCTACATATAAACATACATACAAACATTCACACATACAAACATACATACAGGTGAAGCTAATTATAAGCGCGTTAAAAAGTGGGACGACTGCGCAGCGGATAGCCTAAAAGTTGATCCTAATGGATCACTGCGAACATATCTACGTACATATTTGTCCCTAAACCTGAAACAGATAGGCATATATTTGCATTAAATAATTAAGAGTGTGATATGCGTACGTAAACGCAAACGAGAGCTGGTGTAGGTATTTGAATAACAGTAGGCACACAATCAGTCGCGAATCAAAACAGTGTATGCCAGAAATACGTGATTAGAGACTTCAATGTAACTCTATACTAAAGTCGACGCCATAATTCGAGAGACAACTTTGACAATTCGTTTTGCACAAGTGTTGCCATAGTTAGGGTAGTGCTGTTCGTATCGATATTTAAAAAAATACGGCTATGGATACCAGTGCTATTTGTCCATTAGTTACGGTGAAATAATCAAATTAATTTAATATTTTACATTACAATGTAAGATATAAACATAGGAAGTGCAAATACTAACCAACGACGATTATTAAAGTCGTTTGTTTTGATTGGCCTCACCGCTATACGTATATTTGAGCGAATGACACTATGGCCGGCATCAATTGCGATAACCAAGGTAGCACTACGACACTTGATAGGCTTGACACTTGTGTAATATTACTGGTTGAGATGGAAATAGGAGTACGGAGTAGATTGAGATACTATAAGAAAATTTATTATTAAATGATGCCGGGAAATATTTCATACAATTCTTGAGCCAGAATTTATGTATAGCTAGTCGGTCGGCGGCGGCGCGACGACGATGGGGACAAAGTATGCAGTATGCAGGTAGCTGAAGATAAACAAAACGCGGTGCGTACTTGACAATGTCAACCGTAGTGCGATAGATTTCGTAATAATAAATAAATAAGGTTAAAATACGGGATTAAACCTTTAATTTTAGCGGTTTAAACCTTTCCGTAAATGTTAATAGGTGTACGTGAACTCTTGATAGGGTTGACACTTGTGTTGTGTACAACAATAGTACTGATTGAGATTGGAATGGCAGTACGAAGTAGATTGAGATACTGAGAAAATTTATTATAAAATGATGCCGGGAAATGTTTCATACAACTCTTAAGGCAGAATTAATCAGCTAGTCTGTCAACGGCGTGAAGTGTGCAGGATACAGGTAGCCAGCAGCATTAGTAGTATCTTTGAAAGTACGATCTCCACCGACCGGACGGCACGGCAACGGATTTTTGAACTGTCAATATTACAAAGCCAGGCAGATTCCACGTCACTCGGTACACAATAAACATACAAATTAAAATAAAAAACAACCTTTTTTGAAGTCAGGTGAAACCATAAACTTTGAGCTAGAAATCGATTTATAAGTAACTATTAAGTCAATATTATGCAATCTATGCCGCGTCCCGAAACAATCATTTTGAACTTATTTTGAACGAAATTCTCGTGTTTTGGAACGCGGCATAGGTCATAGTATGACATTGACATGTTTGTGCTTTTTTAGAAATATCAAATTTTAAACCCCCTTATTATATTCCCGAGTATAGATCTCAATCAGTCTCTAAGCGAAACCGGTTGGCGAAACTAATTGATTTTGTGGAACAAGTTTGTGTTTGAGTAATCTATACTGAGGATGGCGTTTTACTACGAAAAACGCCAATTGCAACAATATTCCCGAATTTGATCAAAAATTCCGACTTAACAAACCATATAGTCTAGTCGATACTGTCTATCGATATCGGCCACATCACTATTTAATTTCGTCTAATCCTGGTAACCCTTTATCTGTCACTTACTTGTCAAACTTGTCTCTCGAATTATGGCGTCGACTTTAGGTAGATATAAAGGGTGTCCCAAGACTAACGCAAAGTTTGAATTTGCCGCCATTTGTGCAGTAAAGTGTTGGCAACCCCAAAAAAAACCAATCAAAATCAAAAAATCAAAATAATTTATTTTAAATAGTCAAAAAACTTATTGAATATTACGAATAATATCATGATTCAGATTACAGTCTCAGGTAAAGGTATTTGTTATAGAATCAACATTTACATAATCTATTATTTTATAATAGCCTCTAGAGCACAATAATTTTTTGACATGAGTCTCGAATTTATTCTCTGACAAACTAGTTACATTTACTGGATTTTATTGTAGAATTTTATACATGCATACAATTTGACAGCTGACAGGTAAGGGTTAGTAAAAATGGAGCGTTATATGATAGCAAAACGTATCTTCTTTATGCCATTCGTGCCATATGCCATACAGCCCGTGAAACAATTCAATTACTGCTTATGAGATTTCCTAGTCTTGTACATTTTCGATAAAAGAGTGCGTATGTACCAGCAAAGCCGTTGTATATTGTGATTCAATAAAAAAATTACAATCTGAAGACTAAAAACTGTATTTTCTATTTAATTCAAATCTTGCGTTAATTTTAAAACACCGTTTATAATTAGAATTGTTTAGTATATTACAAAGCGTGTAAAAAAAAATTATTAAGAAACCCGACTTTAATCACAATAACTTTATTTTTTTTTTGTCTTGAAATTTACTACCTGGTGGTAAGGCATTTTCTAAGCCTGCCTGGCTAGCTACCACCATCTTATCTCCAAACCTTCTAAGTCTTGCCGCCAAACAACAATGTTGATTTCATTGGTGTGTTCCGGAAGGAAGATAAGATTGTGAATAAAAAAAAAGTATCTCTTTCAGCTCATATACGTCCCCACCGAGGGGCTCGAGCCTACCCTGAATCCTGGCGTTTAGGCCTTAGTCGACCACGCGGGCCCAGTGCGGGTTGGTCGACTTCACACACAACCTTCGAGTTTCTTCACAGGCATGTGCAGGTTTCCTCACGATGTTTTCCTTCACCATTAAAGCAATCGGTAAGTTGTACTTAAGTTTTTTAAAAACTCATTGGTACATTGGCCGTCCAGATTTGAACCCGGTACCTCTGGTTAGATGGACCGAGTCGTTACCGGTTGAGCCACCGACGCTTTATAAAAAAAAAGTATAATGTTTCCTAATTCTTATGTTTTTTTTAGGTGTTTTACTTCTACATTAAATTCATTACGTTATCATCGGTAAGCACGTAGGTTCTTTTAAAACCCACGTCCTACGATGCCGTGCTACATAGGTATACCTACTACTCAATAATATATTGCTCTTATATAGGCTCTACAGGTTGCTGAAGAACTTTAACACTTAGATAAGATAGCCAGTTCCCCATTGCGTTGGGGAATCTTGGTAAGCCTGCTTCCATCTTCGGCAACATCGTCACTTACCACCAGGTGAGATGTTGTCAAGATTTTACCAATTGTGAATAAAAAAAATAAAAAATAAAAACTTTCGTATCCTGTGCGCTCCGTTGCACAGCCTTTACAGGTTGTAGTACCAAGATGTTTAAGTTAATTAAGGCATCAAACTATAATTTGGTTTTAATGCAACAACCTCAAAAGGGCAATTAAAATAATTTCTCATTTGGAACTAAAAATGTATGGAGCTGTAGCCGTTCTATTCATGAAAAGGGATTTTACTGTTCTTCACTGGCGCTTGCTCACTACACTATGGTACAAATCATATGTAGCAATCATAGCTAATGAGAAAACCAATAACGATTATAATATGTTTTTTTCGAAATTTCCCCAATTGAAAATCGCTCGGGTCAATATGACCCAGCGTCATTGTCGCCGGGTTCAATCAAATTGCCTTTTTTCGAGAACTAGCCCGCTGACCATAAAGGTGCTGTATTTTTACTTTTTATTTTGTTTAACCTTTAATATTTTGTTGAATACCGGTGCTTGCGTGTTACCGTGAACTTTCGAAGTTGCTGTATTGATCATCTTATGTTTCTATTAGTGAGGACTTTTGATTGGCTTTCTGTTTTTTGTTTGATTTTTATAATGTTACATTAGCTGTAAGTCTTCCTATTAAATAAATAAATAAATTTTTGTGTATTTTTACTTTTTACTTATTTGTTTTTTTTTAATTCCCATTCCTATCCTGATAATCGAAGCCATACTGTCTATTTCCATATTTTACGTTGATCTTTTTGTTTCATGTCTTTTGTCATTACCAGTTTTTAATATATAGGATGACTTTTAATTAGTTCTTGATAGCAAAAGATATGAATGTACTCGTGATTACAAACAACTTTCCTAAAGAAACTATATGTCAAATATGAAATATATTTTTTTGTGCTTGATACATTTTTACCGATTTTATAACTTATTATTATGTATAGAGAACCAACAAGTTTTTTTCTGAGTTCACATCTAGTTCACATACAGTTTCTTTGGGCAAGTTGTTTGTAATCACGTATACATACATGCATACCTTTTGTTATCAAGAACTAATTAAAAGTCACCCTGTATATTCAGTTTTTGTGGATTTGGCTTTTTCAAAAGAACCCTGCCCTTCCCTACATAACCAACTTTTTTTTGAGCGTGCATCGGCGTGGTTGGAGGGTGCGCCGACTCTGCAATTACAAGCCTAATGCCATTACGAAGGTCCCACACAGGTTGCTAACAATTAAGCCCATTAAGTGAATTTAATAAAATCCTTCACCATGTAATTAACCTAACCACCTCCGTGGCGTAATAGTTAAATTAGCTTTACATCAGGAGGTCGCGGGTTCGATTACCAGCAAAGTCTAACTTTGTAAGGCTCGGTTTGGTTAGTGGAAGGGCATTTTCTAAGCCCACTTGGGTAGCTACCACCATTTTATCTACGTCTTGTCACCAATCATCAATGTTAACAGCATTAATGTGTTCCATCTTGAAAACAAGATGGCCAGTTCCCCATTGCGTTGCGAAATCTTGGTAAGCCCGCTTGACCTATGTTCAGCAGTGGACGTCTTTTGGTCGACGTGATGATCAGTTTCTCTCTCTTATCGTGTGGCACAAATGATCGTCCTATCAATAAGATTCCCTTATTTTCAAGTCGGAACACATCAATGCTGTTAAAATTTATGTTTGGCGGCAAGACTTAGATAAGACGGTGGTAGCTAGCCAGGCGGACTTAGAAAATGCGCTTCCACCAACCAAACTGAGTCATACAAAGTTCTACTCCGCCAGGAATTGAACCCGCGACCTACTGATGTAAAGCTAATGGACTTAACCATTACACCGCCGCTGACTTTAAAGCTGATACGCCTACCGCGCGTTATTACACCCAATTTTTTGAAGTATAACTTCTTTACGCACTTGACTTGAGGGGTAAGCTGGTGAATGCGTTACGCGAACGGTGATTTCTAGCGTTACGAAAACTGTGATTGAGCGAGGCGAATGGCACGCTTGACTTGGGGGGTAAGCTGGTGAATGAGTTACGCAAACGGTGTATTATAACGTTACGAAAAGTGTGACTGGGCGAGGCGAACGGCACGCTTGACTTGGAAAGTAAGCTGGTGTATGCGTTACGCGAACGGTGATTTCTAGAGTTACTTCTGATTGGGCGAGGCGAACGGTACGCTTGACTTGGGGAGTAAGCTGGTGAATGCGTTACGCGAACGGTGATTAAGTTTTTCTTCAGTCGTGTGGTCTAAAGCACACTCGTTTTTTTTTAAATTTATTTTTTATTTTTTTCCAAGGTAGTAGAACGATAACAAATCAAATGCAATTATATAAAAAAAAAATAGTAATTTCAGTAGAAAGTGGGAAAGACAAAAAGATAATGACCAAAAAAACTGGACTCTCACCCTCGACCGATTCTCCTGTAGTTTCTTCGGTATCCAGTTTGCACCGAGCTTGGTAGACGCCAATAACAGCCAAGAGTACACAGAACCAGTGCCGCATGATGCCGAGAGAACACTATAGTTGGCACAAACTTTCAGGACCGTTAACCCGTTATCGAAGTTAAACAGCGCTTAGAGTTAGGAAAGGTGTAGAGTTGGAAGGAGGATTTGAGTTCATACATTATAATCTGATTTGACTTCGTGGTTTATTGAGTTGTCATCATCATCATCACATCAGCTGAAAGGCGACCACTGCTGATGCTGATGGACAAAGTCCTGTTACCGTAATCGCCACGCTTGGCAGGCGAGTTGGCGACCGTATTGTGCAGTGTGGTAGCATAGTAATCGAAAAGGATCATCATTATCATCATCATCATATCAGCCGAAAAACGTCCACTGCTGGACAAAGGCCTCTCCCAAGGATTTCCATGACGACCGGTCCTGCGCTGCCCGCATCCAGCGGGCTTATTTAAGCTATGTGCCCCGCCCACTGCCACTTAAGTTTATCAATTCTGAGAGCTATGTCGGTTACTGTAGTTCTCTCACGGATCTCCTCGATTCTGATTCGATCACGCAACGAAACTCCGAGCATAGCTCGCTCCATTTCCCTTTTGCTGAAATTGAGCCTTCTTATTGAGACCCATATAGTAAGCAACCACGTCTCAGTTCCATATATGTCATTACTGTATTAATATGCGCTAACTAGATATTTTTTTTAATATATCGATATTACAGAATGACATTATTCGTTTCGTTCCCCACTTCCCCCAGTTTAGTGACTCGCTGCTTTAGTAGTTTTTTTATATATATTATTATTAGCCTGGACCCGGGGTGTTCAAGATAATTTGGTGTAGGGACAGGTTAGGATTTTTATAGCCGCAGCGGGCCAAAGGCATTTTCTTTAGTAAAGTGATTTTTTAATAAAAAAAAACAGTAGTTTTACGACTTCAAAAAAGGAGGAGGTTCTATGTTCGACTGTATATATATTTTTTTATTTATATATTTATTTATTTCACAATGTATTGCACACAGAAATAGGGACAAACAAACATTAAACTAGATAAGAACATACAAAAGGTACAGCTTATTTCTATTATTTTATGTATATGTTCACCGATTTTTCCGTCAATTGTAGACCGATTTTCAAAATTCTTTTTTTATTTGAAAGAGTATACTCCCGAGGGGGTCCCATTGTCACCAAGTCAGGATCAGATGATGGAATCCCAGGGAAATCAAGAGCAACCCTCAAATTACTCATTACGTAGACACTTATTGCGTGATTCATATGTTTCCGAATGGCGGCCCGCGGGCCGTATGATGGACAGGCTTTGTCTAGACTCTCCTACTGATGAACAAAGGCCTCCCCTCTATAACACCATACAGCCCTATCTCGAGCCACCTCTTTCCATCGATCCTCAAACCTGTCCAACTCTTACCGCCATCTCCATTTTGGTCTTCCACGATCCCTACGGTATTTCGGAACCCACTCCGTAGCAAGTGTTTTAATAGTAATCGGCGGGGTCAACTTTAGAAGACTCGGTTTGGTTGGTGGTAGGGCATTTTCATAGACGGCCTGACTAGCTACACTACAACCATCGTATCTAAGTCTTGCCACCAAACATCAATGTTAACATCATTGATGTGTTCCGGCTTGAAGATAAGATAGACAGATCCCCATTGCGTTGGGGAATCTTGGTAAGCCCGCTTCCATCTTCGGCATAATCGACACTTACCATCAGGTGAGATGATGCCAAGGGCTTACCAATTGTAAATAAATAAATAAATAAAAAAACATTAGTCAAACAGACCGTCATAAAAATATTTTCGGAATTCTTAAGAAAATACATTGTTCGCACTTTACGTGATGATTTTAAAACCAACCCTATTTTCAGATTTCCGTGGCGCTGCAGGAGAAAAACGAATAAAATACAAAAAATATCTTTCATCCAGCAAAATGTTAAAAAAAAACGGCTAAGTGCAAGTCGGACTCATGCTCCGAGGGTTTCTTACATTACTAACAAAAGACATCAACGCAAGCGACAGAAAAATGTTTTTTTTATACACAATTAGCAAGACGTTGGCACCATCTCACCTGATGGTAAGTGACGATGACGCTAAAGATGGTAGCGGGCTTACCAAGATTTCCCAACGCAATGGAGAACTGGCTATCTTATCTTCAAGCCGGAACACATCAATGTTGTTATCACTGATGTTTGGCGGTAATACTTAGATAAGGTGGTGTTAGCTAGCCAGGCGGGCTTAGAAAATGCCCTACCACCAACCAAACCGAGTCTTAACAAGTTGACCCCGACGGGAATCGAACCCGCGACCTCCTGGTGTGAAGCGAATGGACTAGCCATTACGGCACGGAGGCGGTTAAAATTAAAGGTTAAGGTAAAGGTAAAATGTTTTTTTTTAAACTGACGTCAAGAAAGGACGAGGTTTTATGTTCGACTTTATATATTTTTTAATGTATGTTCACCGATTTCTCCGTCAAATGTGGACCGATTTTGAAAAATTCTTTTTTTGTTGATATTTTATGCCTTTATAATGGTATCTTATACCAAGGTTTAAAATCAGTCTGGTATTTCTTTTGAAAATTAACAAAAACAAAAGTAAGGAAAAATTTAAATCGGTTGTTTTTGTGTTTAGCGTTTTGATTTGTTTTCATTCAGTTCGGTCGGACTCTTCAGCGCAAGTACGACTCACACTTGGCCGGTTTTGTTTTGTTTGTTTTTTTACGTCAGAATAATGACTATAATCATACCAAATACCACGCCTATAAGTATTAACATTTTTACGATAGAGCTAAATCAAAAATACCCCTAAAATGTCTATAAAAGACACGTTTTTTATGAGGACCCCTCTCTTAATTTATCACTTTTTCTAATTTTTGTTAATAGGGGCATGCCCTCTTGTATATCGACCAGATACGCTAAAACTACCAGGTTTATGATATAGCGTCCCCACTCACCCACCCTTACGGTATACAGTGAGGGCCGCTATTCCTGCCAGCACCATAAGGCGAAGGCAAGCACCAGTTGCGGTAGGTCTTGTCGCCAAGACGCTTGTCCTGGTACTCTGCAAGACGAGCGCCTCGTGGAAGAGAACCACTACCTACTGTCCAGGTAGGTCCCGGAGCTGTAGGCACGCTCACCTCTCGCGGCTTTCGCTGCTGGCGGTTCGATCCCCGCTCGGGACGCCAGAGAAGCTGGCTCCCACATCACCGGTGTGGTACTGGAGAGGGCATGTTGATAGGGCCAATATAAATACACACTGTATGAAAATTTCAACTGTCTACCTATTCAGGTTCATGAACTACAGCCCGCCGACAGACGGACAACAGAGGCTCAGTAATAGGTGTACGGAAGAGAAGAGAGCCAAAAGAGAAGCCAAAAATGAAAGGATAGATAGATAGGTGTACAGAACACGGAACCCTAATAATTGAAAACGCTAAACACGTTAAAAAACCGACTTCCATCGCAACAAATTAGTACATTTTTGCATTATGATTTTTGGTTTTTGTTAATTTTCTACTAAAGTACTACACCGATTTTGATAAAATTTATATGGGACCACACGGGAAGCACTAGCTTTCAAATAAAAAAATAATCGTAAAAATCGGTTCACCCAGTCAAAAGTTCTGAGGTAACAAACATAAAAAAAAAAAAAAAAACATACAGACGAATTGAGAACCTCCTCCTTTTTGGAAGTCGCTTGAAAAGAAATAATATACTCGGTGAAACATACGAGCAGCTACAAATCCCAAACACATTAGACCCTTACATGTACGTTAGATAATATTCTTTTGAACGGATTTACTGGCACGTGAGTATGTTTTTGCTACCAAAACAAAATATAATATTATGAAAACACGTTGAGTTTACCGACACTGTACCTAAAAGGGTTAGAATTCTTCATACCGCCATTTTCATTTAAGCGACTCCGTGGCATAATGGTTAGTCCATTCGCGGCACACCTGGAGGCCGCGGGGTTCGTTTCCCGGCGGGGTCAAACTTTGTAAGCTTCGGTTTGGTTGGTGGTAGGGCATTTTCTAAGCCCGCCTGGCTAGCTACCACCATCTTACCTAACTCTTGCCGCCAAATATCAATGTTGACATCATTGATGTGTTCCGGCTTGAAGACAGACAGCCAGTTCCCCATTGCGTTGAGAAATCTTGGTAAGCCCGCTTCCATCTTCGGCATCATCGTCACTTACCATCAGGTGAGATGATGCCAAGGGCTCACCAATTGTGAATATAAAAAAAACGTAATAAACACAACGTTTTTTGTACGGAGACCCCTCATTTTTTTTTTAATTTTTAAAATTTTTGGTATATGTTGTTATAAAGGCTATATTATGTTACACGTTCTGTGAAAGTTTCAACTATCTACCTAAGTATTACGGTTCATGAAATACAGCTCGCTGACAGACGGACAGACATCGTAATAGGGTCCCGTTGGCTACTCGTGAGGTGTACGTAACCCTAAAAAAAACTAAAAAAAACTACTTCAAAAAGAAAACACTCAAAAGCATGAAATAATATTTTTATACATATAAGTACACGAAATTAACCAACAATAGTGAAATCAAAGGTAGGTACGAATCAAATTAGAGGACTACAAAAGCAAAAGTACAAAATATGACACGAAAAGTTATACATAAAAAAAAACATTGAATGCATTTAACAAGTTCACACGGACAGCACCCGGTCACGAGTATAACGCGAGAGTCAGCCATCGGTCCAATCAACCATATTAGAGGGAAAGGAACGACCCGGCTCCCGATGCGCCACCATTTAAGAACGAACATTTAAGCGAGCATGCACCACTCATGTCAATGCTAAGATAAAAATATTGATTAAAAGAAGTACTAGACTTGTCATGTCTCATCGCTTCCACATCAATTCTTAGGTTGGTCATCATTTTATTACTATTAAACATGATAAGTAGTGTTGATAGAAGAAACACTGTCTACCCATACATTTTTGTCATTTAAATATTCGGATGTCTTATAATAACCTTTTCTACAAAGAGTTCTTTTGATACAATTTTTAAACTGTTTTTCTGACAAATTTAACACATCATCGGGTAATTTGTTATACATGAGTGAGCATTGTCCCACAAAGGATTTATTGATTTTGCTGAGTCTGGTATAAGTTTGTTGAAGTTTATTCCTATTCCGAAGATTTCGACTGTGCCTGTCACTATTCAGTGAAAAGATATGCAGATTTTTACGTACATACATTATATTTTCATAAATGTACTGACACGGGAAAGTCATTATATTAATATTTTTGAACTTATCTCGGCCCTTGCCATTACGCCACCGACGTTACGCAAATATACATAAAGAACATAGAAATGTTGCAAGTTTAATTAAAGCTTTTTAATTAATTACCTTCTGCCAATACTAAATGAGCGTAAGGCTACCGTGCTGGCAGTATTCGCAGGATGTTTTCTCCCCACGCGCATTGTTTGTATCAACAACCGTACAAGACGCGTGAAGGCAACAACTCACACTTTGCTGATTGGTCGATTAACATCTTTTAATTAGCCAGTTTATACTTTGCTAGCTTCTACAAAAGGATCAAAATATAAAATCACTGTTCAATTCGGAAGTTGAGAGTCTTCAAAAAAGCAGGAGGATTCCCAATTCGACCGTATATATTTTTTACTTTTTTTACGTGTGTTCGCGCATAACTTCGTTGTTTATGAACCGATTTTGATGATTCTTTTTTTGTTGGAAAGGAGATATACCAAGGATATACACCCTATAAAATTAGAATTGTTTAGTTTATTATAAAGCGTGTAAAAAAATATTAAGAAACCCGACTTCAATCACAATAACTTTTTTTTTCTGTCTTGAAATTTACTACCTGGTATGTACCACCATCTTATCTCCAAACCTTCTTAGTCTTGCCGCCAAAAAACAATGTTGATATCATTTGTGTGTTCCGGAATGAAGATAAGATAATCAGTTCTCCAATGCATTGGGGAATCTTGGTAAGCCCGCTTCAATCTTCGGCATCATCGTCACTTACCATCAGGTGAGATGATGCCAAGGGCTCACCAATTGTGAATATAAAAAAAACGTAATAAACACAACGTTTTTTGTACGGAGACCCCTCATTTTTTTTTTAATTTTTAAAATTTTTGGTATATGTTGTTATAAAGGCTATATTATGTTACACGTTCTGTGAAAGTTTCAACTATCTACCTAAGTATTACGGTTCATGAAATACAGCTCGCTGACAGACGGACAGACATCGTAATAGGGTCCCGTTGGCTACTCGTGAGGTGTACGTAACCCTAAAAAAAACTAAAAAAAACTACTTCAAAAAGAAAACACTCAAAAGCATGAAATAATATTTTTATACATATAAGTACACGAAATTAACCAACAATAGTGAAATCAAAGGTAGGTACGAATCAAATTAGAGGACTACAAAAGCAAAAGTACACAATATGACACGAAAAGTTATACATAAAAAAACATTGAATGCATTTAACAAGAGTAGGCCAGTTCACACGGACAGCACCCGGTCACGAGTATAACGCGGGAGTCAGCCATCGGTCCAATCAACCATATTAGAGGGAAAGGAACAACCCGGCTCCCGATGAGCCACCATTTAAGAACGAACATTTCAGCGAGCATGCACCACTCATGTCAATGCTAAGATAAAAATATTGATTAAAAGAAGTACTAGACTTGTCATGTCTCATCGCTTCCACATCAATTCTTAGGTTGGTCATCATTTTACTACTATTAAACATGATAAGTAGTGTTGTACAGTCTTTCAAAGGTTTATTGGAATATAGGTCTAATTATTTTATATTTTTACAATTTTAGACGTCTCGTCCCGTGTCAGGTCCGATGTCAGCTTTTCTACCAAGTGTCATTTGTCATGTCGTCATCAGTAACCAGCCAGCCAGTTCAGTCAGTCACCATGAAGGCTGGACAGCCACGACATCCCCACCTCCAGTATCAGAGAACTGATACTTAAGTTGAGGGGCGTACGTCCAGCCTACACAGTTTCAGTACCGGTCTGGTGTAAGTCCGTCGGTCCTGTCCTGTCGTCACGTCAGCTGCTCTTACCTGCCCGTCTCTCCCAGGGTAGGTGCAAGTGATGATGCCTTTCACCCATAGGTTCCGTGGCATCTGGTCGTCCGCGATCACCACTACGTCACCTACGACCAAAGGCTTCACCGGTCCAAACCATTTGTCCCGTCGGGTAAGGGTGGGTAAGTACTCTTTGACCCACCTCCGCCACAAAAGGTCAGTAAGCTGTCGGAGTTGTTTGTAGTTCTGTCGTATTAGACTCCCGTCAGTCGTCACATTTCCAGTCGGGTAGTCAAGGTAGGTCGTCGTCATCATCAGGAAATCGTTCAGGGTGAGTGGCAGGTCGTCGTTGTGATCCAGCGGTACGTATGTCAAAGGTCTGCTGTTAGTCATAAATTCTGCTTCGGCCATTAGAGTTCGTAGTGTCTCTTCAGTGGGGAACTGTACTTTAAGTGTAGCCCTGAGCGCTATTTTGACCGAGCGAACAAGGCGTTCCCAACAACCACCCATATGTGGAGCATTTGTCCCATAAGGGGTGGTACTGATTTGTCTCGTCTGTTCTTGCACTCTTGGCAATAGTTCCACACTGACTTCACTGCATTTCGTCCCTTAACAATCCAGAACTTTTGTCGTAGGTTATTCAAGACCAGTTCTCGGCCTACGTGAGCAGCGTCCTTATGGTACTGGAGCATGAGCAGCAAGGTGTATCTATCCTTCGGGTGCAAAATGATCGGGTGCTTTGTGTTTTCGTCAATGGCTGCACGCTCAATTCTCCCACCCACGCGAAGTAGACCGTCAGCATCTACATAAGGCGTCAATTGGCGAAGACAACTGGAGTTGCTCACTGCGCCATTTCTTATTACGTCACGTATGTCCGTGGCATACGTTCTCCTCTGACTCTCTTTTATCCAGATCGTTTCCGCCGTAGACACCTCTTGAGAGGCCAACTCTCCAGTCCGCCTGTCTCCGGCATATTTGAGATTATGAAGGAATCTTTGTACCCAGGCCGTGCTCCGTATTAGACGCCAATACATGGAAAAACGCTGGTCATCAGGCAAAGACTCGCTTAATGTGACTAATGAGAGCGGGCACACCAGCTTTAGCTCGTCATCGTAGTCGTCAAGGCACACATTTTCCTTGTCTTCCTGTGGCCATTCCGTTTCGTGTCTGTGTAGAAACTCGGGCCCTAAAAGCCACCTGGTACCTTCCGTCAGTACATCACGTGTCGCGTCGTCGGCAGGATTCATACCTGAAGGGACCCACCTCCAGTTATGAGGTGACGTAAGTTCCGTTATTTCACTGATCCGATGGGCTACAAAGGGTTTAAATCTACCTGTGTCTGATCTTATCCAACTGAGTACCGTCTTTGAATCGGACCAAAACCAAGTCTTCGAAATTTTGGTTGACGGAGAGCGAACGTATCTTCTCAGGACATTGGCGAGTCGTGCTCCCATGATGGCAGCCTGAAGCTCTAGACGAGGAATACTTAACATCTTAAGGGGTGCAACTCTTGCGCGGGCCATAATAAAGGACACGATCCAGGTGTAGGACATAGTCGCTCGCCGTAGGTAGCCTACAGCACAGAATGCCATAGAGCTGGCGTCACAAAATATGTGTAGTTCGACAGGACCATCCCTGTCGCAGTCGTCTGTCATCATCCACCTTGGCACTACAACACTTTGTACGGAGAGCAGTTCGCTTAGCCAGACCTGCCATCTGACAAATACAGAGGCTTCAATCTCATCGTCCCAGCCTATCTTAGACTTCCAGACATCCTGGAAAATTATTCTAGCCTTAACAGTCAGATAGAGAAGAAAGCCAAGGGGATCAAACACAGACATAACGAGTCGTAGCACTTCTCTTTTAGTTGGCCTTTTTTCTCCAGTCACGAGTTTCTCTTCCACTTTATGAAGTTTTAGTCGGTACGTGAAGTTGTCGGTTTCTGGATCCCAGTTGACCCCAAGAACACGTTCGAGATGTTCTCCCTCTACGTCTGATAGAAACTTCAACCCACTGGGCGCTAGCTTATCTTGGTGTAGGTGTCTCAGAAGTTGCTTGGAGTTCGACATAAAATTTCTCATGTTGAAGCCCCCTAGAGAGTGAATTCGAACCACGTCGTCAGTTATCCGTTCCGCGTCACTCTCGCTGTCTACAGACATGATGAAATCATCAATGTAGTGATGGTCTATTATAGTCATAACAGCCTCCGGGTGGGTTGACTCAAACCTTCGTGCATTTTGATTCTTTATATATTGCGAAGCAGATGGAGAGCATACCGCACTGAAAGTCATAACGTTCATTACATAATTCACTGTCATCCCAAAGTAGACGCTGCGCTTGTCTGTCTTCTTCCCGTATAAGCACGCGGTGGAACATCTCTTGAATATCCCCCATGATTGCTATCTTGCCACAACGAAACCCTAAAAGGACTCCCGGTAGGGATGTAAGTAAGTCCGGTCCACTAAGCAAGAAGTCGTTCAAACATTTACCCATAGATGGCGCGGCGCAGTCTTGAACAATGCGAAGTTTATTTGGTTTGTTGGGGTTAAAAACAGCAAAATGAGGTAAATACCAGATCTTGTCGCTTTTTACCTTTTTCTCTTCGTCAGTCAATTTAGAAAAGTACCCCTTCTGTAGATTTTCTTCAAACTTTTCTTGATAACGAATTGCAAACTCTGGAAATCTTCTCATCTTCCTTTCTACGCCGTCCAGGCGTTTGCGAGCGACTGGGTAGCTATTAGGCATTACAGGATTGTCAGCACGCCAAAGAAGCCCGATTTCCCAGCGATCACCTACCAGTTTAGCCGTCTTCTGCATGATGTCGAGCGCCCTCGTATCCTCCCTGGAGCGCGGAGTGTCGAAATTCGGTTTGGTACCAAAACCTTCGGTGGAAAACGTGCGTCTGAAGGCTTCGTTCAGCTCGTTACATTCGCAGACGTGCATCACGGCGGCGCTGTCAGGTGTTGCGCCGGGCAAGGTACCGTGAATAATATAGCCAAGCTTGGTGAGGGAGACGATCGGTGCGTTTTTCGGTCCCTGAATTACCTGGCGCGTCACAATAAGTTTTTCACAAACTTTCAGGAGTATGGTGCCGCCGTTCTCAGACACGTGGTTCACCACAGCGGGCACGTCAGCCTTGTTCAAGGGTTCTGCATGTAGCTTTGGATGGTGCACACGTTCGCATGACTGGCACTTTTGGCGTCGCTGCTAAACAGGAAAAGCACAACTTACTTTCCGTAACAAACTTCCAACGTTCATCGACTGTCATGCGTGTAAAAACAGGGCACGATTCTAAACAGTGCTCTTTCTGGCACATAGTACAAGTCTGGCTGCTTGTTGCATACACAGTATGTCTCTGATGTACATGTGTAGGTGTAAGTCTCGACGTAGTCGGTGTTGCGCGTTCAGTTGTCTTCGGCATGGGTGCAATACTAGTGGCTGCCGTCGCTATCTTCATAAGCCATTCAGATAATTCAATAAGTGTAGCGTGATTAAACTCTCTCTCGCTTAAATAAAAACTCCACTGGTATTTTAAAAGAGACGGCAGTTTGCTTATGATCTCGCGAATGAGTGACGTGTTAGTCAGCTGGCCGGACTCGTCGGTACCTTTCATCGTGGCCACAATATTTGAACAGCTGTTGCGTATTCTATTAGTCCATTTACATCGTCATGGCGTATTTCACGAATGGATTTTATTTTTGACAGCATAATTTCGATTTTATATTCCGGGCGGCCGAAACGTAGTCGAAGTGTGTCAATAATTTTGGGTAAATTGGTGGCGCTTACCAGCAATGCGGATACAGAGTCTCGCGCTTTGCCCCGCAGACATTTGACTAGGCGAGCAATATTTTCATCGTCGCTGTATCGACATAGACGTGTGGTGGTCTTAAATTGGCTGTAAAATAACGGCCAGTCTTCAGGTTCTCCTGAAAAGGTTGGTAGTTCTTTTATCGAAGTCTGGCGTGCCAGGAATTTGTTGATCTCACCCTCAGGAACGCGCGTGTGGTCAACTCGGTCAAATTTAGGCGTGTAGATCTCTGCTTTAGTTAAAGGAGGTACTGCCTGAGAGGCAGTAGGGTCAGCAGCTGTCGGCTGAACTATTCGTCTCCGGAAACTGCGCTCTGAGATGTCGTCGCCTTTCTCACTGAGTGCTTCAGCCTGAATTCGCATTTGCTCATAGATCTACTTTTTCTCGACCTCCGCAGCCTTCCTGGCGGCTTCCAGTTTTAATTCTACAAGCTGTTGTCTTGTACTTGACGTCACGCTACACTGCGAGCGTGCGGATTTTATAGATTTTACTGTCGACGGCGGAGACTGGTCTCTTTCAGAACTCTCGCCGGGCATTTCAACTCCAATCGGCTTACCTTCTAGCTTTTTGGCCTGACTCCTGGTAAGCCTGTCGGATCCGTCCATAGTGCTGGTCAGTCGATCGAAGGACCACTTTGTACAGTCTTTCAAAGGTTTATTGGAATATAGGTCTAATTATTTTATATTTTTACAATTTTAGACGTCTCGTCCCGTGTCAGGTCCGATGTCAGCTTTTCTACCAAGTGTCATTTGACATGTCGTCATCAGTAACCAGCCAGCCAGTTCAGTCAGTCACCATGAAGGCTGGACAGCCACGACAAGTGTTGATAAAAGAAACACTGTCTACCCATACATTTTTGTCATTTAAATATTCGGATGTCTTATAGTAACCTTTTCTACAAAGAGTTCTTTTGATACAATTTTTAAACTGTTTTTCTGACAAATTTAACACATCGTCGGGTAATTTGTTATGCATGAGTGAGCATTGTCCCACAAAGAATTTATTGATTTTGCTGAGTCTGGTATAAGTTTGTTGAAGTTTATTCCTATTCCGAAGATTTCGACTGTGCCTGTCACTATTCAGTGAAAAGAGATGCAGATTTTTACGTACATACAATATATTTTCATAAATGTACTGACACGGGAAAGTCATTATATTAATATTTTTGACCTTATCTCGGCCGTTGCCAATACGCCACCGACGTTACGCAAATATACATAAAGAACATAGAAATGTTGCAAGTTTAATAAAAGCTTTTTAATTAATTACCTTCTGCCAATACTAAATGAGCGTAAGGCTACCGTGCTGGCAGTATTCGCAGGATGTTTTCTCCCCACGCCCATTGTTTGTATCAACAACCGTACAAGACGCGTGAAGGCAACAACTCACACTTTGCTGATTGGTCGATCAACATCTTTTAATTAGCCAGTTTATACTTTGCTAGCTTCTACAAAAGGATCAAAATATAAAATCACTGTTCAATTCGGAAGTTGAGAGTCTTCAAAAATCCCCAGGAGGATTCCCAATTCGACCGTATATATTTTGTACTTTTTTTACGTGTGTTCGCGCATAACTTCGTTGTTTATGAACCGATTTTGATGATTCTTTTTTTGTTGGAAAGGAGATATACCAAGGGTGGTACAATGATAAGGAAACCAGAATCTGATGTTGGAATCCCAGAGAAATCGAGGGGAACCTTAGTTTCCTGTTTGAAGTCGGTTTTTTTTGTTCAATATTATGTAGCAACGAAACGTAGCCACCAGGGGGCACACTCCTCATGAATTTCCATACTAAGGTACTCCAGTATATGATGACCGCGATTACACTATTTCACTAATTTTGGGCACTCAGTTAATTTTTCGTTGAAACAACGCAAAAGTACACAATATTGAGTGTGTCATCATCATCATATCAGCACGTAAACGTAGCTTCGAGCCTACCCTGAATAAGGGCGAAACAACACAATTAACAAACAACACAATGTTTAGTGTGTAATGTGATCTGTTCGTTAACGACCCATAAAACTTTTTTTTTCACCTTGGGTTTTCTATCGTTAAGGAGTAATTGACGTCAAAAATAACGATAATCTGTAATATTACCGCCTTAATGTTTTTCAAGCGACTTCCAAAAAGGAGGAGGTTCTCAATTCTTCTGTATGTTTTTTTTAAAGTTTGTTACCCTATAACTTTTGATTGGGTCAACCGATTTTTATGATTCTTTTTTTTGAAAGCTAGTGCTTTTCGTGTGGTCCCATACAAATTTTATAAAAATCGGTGTAGTACTTTATTAGAAAATGAACAAAAACCAAAAATAATAATGCAAAAATGTACTTAGTTGTTTCGATGGAAGTCGGTTTTTTAACGTGTTTAGCGTTTTTAAGTGAAAGGTATTGATGCACAGATTTATCATCCAGCATTAGAAAATCCCGCGAGCCACTTGTGAATCGCGCACCGCTCACCTTTTTTGAAATCTAATACGAGTCCATCCGCCCGTTCTATCGAACTGATCTACTTTTATTAAATGGAAGGTATTGATGCACATTTTATTTGTAATAAAGCATTAGAAACCCTGGATGTCCACGCGGCAGAGCCGCGGGCAAAAGCTAGTTAGATTTGAATTTAGAAATCGATCCGGGTAGCACAACCTTGGTTGTCTAACTTTGCCTCTAAGGCAGGGATGGCGAACCTTTAGGATCAACGTGGCATTTTTTCTAAAGAAGTATTTAATGAGGCCATGACGTGCCGCCAAATAATTTTTAGTAATAGTGACTATTGGGAAAATCAACTGAAAACTCTTATTTTACTACCAATAAAATACACTTTGCACTGGTAATAAAAATTTCAGTAATACGTACTTAGCAAATTAAAATAACATTAGTGTGTTCTTGGCATACTTGCTTATATTGCTCGGCATACTTACTTATATTGTTTAAATCAATCCCAACTATTTTCTTGTTAAAATAATTTTTTGAATCAATATTGAACTAGACTGGAAATCAATCAGCTGCAATCTTAGAGCTGCATTGTTACTTTGAATTAAAATGCAAATCTTTTCGATCGGTGGCGTGCCCAAAATATTTTCTTCGCCATCCCTGCTTTAAGGTATCGTTATATACATTTGTTTAGCTAGATAGAAACACATTGTGCCCTTCTGTTCACGAATCCCCTCCAGGCCCTAATCGCGTCCTTTCGCGCAAATGCTTTTGGGACCGATTGATTTGACCCTTGAATGAAAAAGTTTTCGATATCCGTTCGTTTTGTACAAAATGTAAAAACATTCCTTTTGATATAAATGACGGAACATTCACCGATTGGGTCGGTTCATCATAACGGTAAAGCATAAATAATTCTGAACAAAAAAAAAAACCGACGTCAAACAGGAGACTAAGGTTCCTCTCGATTTCTCTGGGATGCCATCATCAGATCCTGGTTTCCTTATCATGGTACCACCCTTCGGATATCTTCTTTCCAACAAAAAAAGAATCATCAAAATCGGTTCATAAACGACGAAGCTATCCGCGAAACACAAAAAAAATATACGGTCGAATTGAGAAACCTCCTTTTTTGAAGTCGGTTCAAAAGTTAATTGTACAGCGGTATTTAAGCAATTACCACAATGAGATAGTACCTAGTTACTAATAAAATAAAAAATACTTACATTCATCATCATATCAGTCGAAGGACGTCCACGGCTGGACATAGACCTCCCTCAAGGACGACCGGTTCTGCGCTAATCGCATCCAGCGGCTCTCCACGACCTTCACCAGGTCTGCGGTCCACCGAGTGGGAGGCCTGCCTTCGCTACGTGTTCCGGTGCGCGGTCGCCCCTCGAGAACTTTACTACCCCAATTACATTAGTTACTTAGTATTATTTTGTATTTTATTTCCATGTAATACCCAATATAAATTTAAGCTTTGTACTTGTACATCTACATTAATTTTCTTAGTCGGTAGATGACTGCTTTGAAAATATATTATGTAGTAAAATTCACTATAATTTCATCATCATCATCATCATATCAGCCGAAAAACGTCCACTGCTGGACGGAGGCCTCCCCCAAAGATTTCCATGACCAAAAATATTTTGCGAACGAATGTTTCATATAAATTGTTCGGTGTTTCGTTTCTGGTCGATCATTTCAAAAACCAACACAAATACCAAAAAACTCGAAGTTTTAAGGATATGTTGCATTTAACATATCAGCCGAAGGACGTCCACTGCTGGACATAGGCCTCCCACAAAGATTTCCTCGACGACCGGTCCTGCGCTGCCCGCATCCATCGGCTTCCCGCGATCTTCACCAGGTCGTCAGTCCACCGCGTGGGAGACCTATAATTTACCTTTTTTCTAATAAAAAAAAAAATTTAACATATGTAATTGGTAAGCTCTTGGCATCATCTTACTTAATGGTATGTGAAGCCGAAGATTGAAGCGGATACCTCAACACAAAGGGGATTAATTGTGGATTTAACAAAAACTGGCTATCTTATCTTCAAGCAGGAACACATCAACGATGTTTGGCGGCAAGCATAGATAGGATGGTGGTAGCTGGCCAGGCGGGCTTAGAAAATGCCCTTCCACCAACCAAACGGAGTCTTACAAAGCTAGACTCCGCCGGGAATCGAACCCGCGACCTCCTGATGTGAAGTTAATGGCCTTAAAGCAAAGTATATTAGGTATATTAGTACTATCATACAGTATGGACACTCCCTGCCGCTCTCTGGATTGCGACCTCACCCCCTCGTCACCTAGATTGATACAGATTGGTTATGGTTTGGTTCTCGAACGTATAGGATTTCGCCGTGATTTTGTTTGCTCCGTCATTTGTTTTTAGAAATGTCATTTTACGATCGTTGTATGCAGTGTCCGGGGTGTGCCTGAGTAGCCATTTGTTTTTACATAATATTAATTTCTGTGTTTAATGTATCAAAATCACGTGATTCTTTATTCATGGTGGTAACTTTGGCGGTCTCCAATTTTTTTATGTTTACCTTGTCTTAAGAGTGCTTAATCAGAAAAAAAAATCAAACAATCAAAGTAAATTAGTAGTTAAGTTAACAGCAACAAAAAATTTTGTTCGTCATTATTCAAAATTTCAAATGTTTTTAGAACTAAATCTCGTTTTTGTCAGACTTCATTAAAAGTAAGTTAGATGACTAGTAGGCAAGTATCGTAATTGAGGGGTATAGAAGCAAAGTGACCTCAGTCCTACCTATGTCACTGAAAATCGAGAATCCGTCTTTTTTGTTTTAACATGAATACAGTTTGTATTGGAATGAGGCGTGTTTGCTACTAAAGTCGTTTATTAAAATAGATTTACTCGAGACTGACGCGTATTTGCACCTAAAATTTTTTGCTGACATGTAGCCATAGACACAAAGAAAAACTTGACATTCACAGATTAAAAACCACCAAATATGGACTGAGGTCACTTTGCTTTTACACCACTCAATTTACAGTATTGGTTCATTCACTTTTTTTGGCTCTGTTAACTCGAACAGTTTATTTGCGATTAAAACCACTATGAAAATTAATTTTTCGTAACATATGTTAAAGTCACCCAAAGGGCAAATGGAGCGTGCTATGCTCGGAGTTTCTCTACGTGATCAAATCAGAAACGAGCTCTCAGAATTGCTAAACTTAAGTAGCAGTGGGTGAGGCAAATAGCTCCGTTGGAGTAGTAAAGTTCTCGAGTGGCGACCGCACACCGGTGAACGTATCGTAGGCAAACCTACCACTCGGTGGACCGATGACCTGGTGAAGGTCGCGGGAAGCCGCTGGATGCGGTCGTCGTGGAAATCCTTGGGGGAGGCCTGTGTGGACGTCCTTCGGCTGATATGTTAAATGCAACATATCTTTAAAACTTCAAGTTTTCTGGTATTTGTGTTGGTATTTTAAATGATCGATCTGAATCGAAACACCCAACAATTTATATGCAACATTCGTTCGCAAAACATTATTGGACGGCCACTTTGGCGCCGTCAACCCTTCTCAACCGTTTCCTTTTCGGCATCAGGGAACGCTAATTTTAAATACTGTGGGTTTTACGTCAAACCCTACGTCTGAACGGCAAAACTAATATTACCAATTGGATTTAGTTGGGTGACCTTCAAGATCATTGGCTTACTAAGGTTAACTTCTGTAGGTAGGACCTGGAGGTACCTTTGTATTTTTGCTACAGAAGTGACGTCGGGAAAAAAGGTCCTTATGTAAAACCACGTTTATTTTAAAAAAAACCGGCCAAGTGCGGGTCAGAACCGCACACATGGGGTTCCGTACCATCATACTAGATGGCGCTAGTTTGTTCACATTGAATAAAAACACGTTTTATTTTTTCAGTTTTTCTAATTTTTAGTATTTGTTGTTATAGTGGCAAAATAAATACATCATCTGTGAAAATTTCAAATGTCCTAGCTATGACGGTTCACGAAATACAGCCTGATGACAGACAGACCGACGAACAGAACACAATGTGTAGAAGTATCGAAATTGAATGAAAAACATGAAACTATCTCATGTTACTCGAGGTCTAGAAGTAATAGTGTTGGCGTCCCTCAGGGAAGCATACTGGGTCCTTTACTGTTCCTAATTTATATTAATGACGTACCAGAGGTGACAAATTAAATAAGTAAAGTCAAGCAAAAACATGACAACAAATCAGCATGTGGACGACATACCTAAATGATACTTTGAAAAACATAATAGGGATGACGACAGCATCAGAAATAAATTATGAACTCTTGATCACTAAATTGCCCTCCTACTTAAACATCGGAAAACGAGTAAGATTTTCCATCAAGTCTTTAATTTTTAACTTACTAAAATCACAAAATGAGTACATAAATGACGCTGCTAAACTATGACGCCACGCCTAGGTATATCAAATATTTTTAGAACAAGATGTCGTTTTTGACAGATGATAAAATGTAAATCAGATGACTAGCATTCGTAAACATTCCACCCTCAAAGACAGTAATGGAAACGATGTCCACGCGGGCAAAGCCGCGGGCAACAGCTAGTCACCTATAATTATCACCTTATTGCTGGATACGTTAGGTTATAGGTAAAGGGCCGGTATCATCACACTCATATTATAAAGGCGAAAGTTTGTGAGTTTGTATGTTTGTTCCTTCTTCACGCAAAAACTACTGAACGGATCTGGCTGAAATTTGGTAGGTAGACAGATTAGGACCTGGATTAACACATAGGCTACTATTTTGCACGCTCGCGAGCCGCTTGCGGCTCGCGCACTGCGCACTCTCGAAAAGTCATAGACACGTTGTCCACGAAGGTGAAGCGGGAAACAGCTAGTTGCAAATAATTTCGTTTCATATTAACAGAACCGTGACCTTGAACTTCACATCACAATGAATGGGTGGGTATTAGGGTTACATGAATAAGAGGGTTTTGTCGTAGGCAATTGATCATTTTGTTGACAACCCCGCGGCACAGACGCAAAATGTCCGATTTGCAAGATTTACGACTATTACGACTGCGTCAGAAAATGGGTTATGTTTTCGAGTGTATGAATGGTATTTCTTTGGTACGCTCTGTGGCTACAGACAGCCGTTTAGGTTTAAACGGCTTGCTGGATTTTGGAGTGCAAGGGTGTCGTTAGATCCGTGTTGATCCCGTGAGTGACATAGGATACATTTTTACCCTACAGGCACAAAATAGGGGTTATATTTTTATGCAGTTAGGATATTTATTTTTTATTAATTCCTAAAGTTATTTAGACACTCTTTCTTATAAATAACAAAATCTTCTTTCATGCGATCATTTTTGTAATGAAAAGACCGATTCTCATTTGTACAATGTTTATTTTATGTATAAGTGTATGTACCAATGTGATTTCGAATTTAGATTTCATATGTACGTTTATCCGACGCTCTACGGTGAAGGAAAATATCGTGAGAAAACCTGCACACGCCTGCGGAGAAACTCGCAGGTCGTATGTGAAGTCGACCAACCCGCACTAAGACCCGATCGCCCTAATTCATGGTAGGCTCGAGCCCCTCGCTGGGGACGTATATGAGCTGATATGATGAAGTGTATGTGTTTGTTCCATCGACCTTATTTTTGGCACAGATATAACTATATCTTTGCCAAATAAGCCTATATCACTAGTTAAATAAAATAGTTTCAGCTAATTTTGTTAGACCTTATATATGTATACAAGAATAAGAATTGCTCGTTTAAAGTTATTAGATAAAGTTTCATCAAAAGAATATGGGTTATGTTTTCGAGTGTATGAATGTTATTATTTGTTATCATTTTTAAAATTATTTTTTTAAGTAGCAGAAGTGACTTGATTTTCCGGTAAGTACGAATATTTATTTATAACTTCATTGAGTATTTCACCAGTTTTCGCCTGATACGTGCGAAGATAAGCTTGCATAGAAAAGGTAAAAATCGGATATTTTGCGTTTCGGACTTTTTGATATCATCAGACAGGACATTACGCAAATGGGGCCATCTGTGACTAGTATCTTGATGAAGAAGTGGTTATTACCAGAGCATGACGTAGCAAAATTCACGTCTACCCAGATTTCGCGTTTTTTCAGCACACAAGAAAAAAATGCCTGTAATCACAGTGTTGAAGATGGAAAATTAATAATCGTTTTAAATTACGAAAAGTGTACCTAATTTTAATGAATACAATATATCAAACTAAAGATCTTGGACTCCTGGTTCAATTAAAGAGCAGTGTGTGTTGCCAGTGATGACATACGGAACAGAGCCATAGTCGCATACTATGGGCCTCATCATATCAGCCGAAGGACGTCCACTGCTGGACCTATGCCTCCCCCAAGGATTTCCACGACGACCGGTACTGCGCTGCCCGCATCCAGCGGCAACCCGCGACCTTCATACGACTTATAAGAAGGCTCAAAGTCACCCAAAGGGCAATGGAACGAGCTATGCTCGGAATTTTCCTACGGGATCGAATCAGAAATGAGTAGTTCCGCAGGAGAACTAAACTAAAGTAAACGACATAGGTTGCTCACAGAATCGCTAAACTGAAGTGGCAGTGGGCAGGGCACATAAACTCGTAGAACAGATGGCCGTTGGGGCAGTAAAGTTCTCGAGTGGCGACTGCGCACCGGAAAACGAAGCGTATACAGGCCTCCCACGCGGTGGACCGATGACATGCTGAAGATCGTAGGAAGCCGCTAGATGCAGGCAACGCAGCACCGGTCTTCGTGGAAATCCTTGGGGGAGGGAAAGCCTTTGTCCAGCAGTGGACGTCTTTCGGCTGATATGATGATGATGATGAATATCTTAATAAGACTTTCGTGTATAAAGAAAAGTAGTTGTACTTGATGAGAGCAAAGGGAGATATCTCCGCCAGGCGGTGGTGTGCCTGGGGTCCGACCGTGGACGTTGATTTTTTTTCCCCTCGGACTGCGGAGGCGGGAAAGGGGAAAATGCTTTTTTACAGCCTCTAACAACACAATAAGGCATTTTTATATTTTTCCACTTTTGTTCTTTCCACCGCACTCTACAATCTCCCGCAGACGAAAGGGTAATTGTGTGATTGTTTCGTCCGTGGGTCTACCCACATAGGTTCGGTGCCGGCTGAAAATCAGCGCTTTGGCATTATAAAAGTCAAAGTATTATGCTGAGACGGCGCCCTTTTTGGCAAAGTATTTTAACCTATAATATAAGTATAAATATTGCACATACTTTCTTGTCAAAATAAATTCATTTTCTTTCTTTCTTTCTTCTTTCTTTCAAAGTGCAGAGAAAAAGAAAACTGCAGTTACCCAGAGATGAGTGAACAAAATGACGCGCAGTGCAACCTCGAATGTCGGCATAAAAACTAAATACACGCGGGTGCATCCGCGGGCAAAAGCTAGGTCATAATATGAAGTTAGCTAATCGGTTATTTGAAATTCATGTGAAGTTATGCGAATGCTTAGGAAAAGTCGATTAATTTGAGATTTTGAATACCTAATAAGTTAAGGCTTTAAGATTACTCAATCCGAGCAGGTTGAAACGTGTTAAAATAATATCGAACGTAAGTCTATTCATTTTAAGTTCAAATCAATGCGGGCTTCAACGCGGCTGATACGTTGAAACCGAACGCCCAAGAATTCACGATTTTTACATGTTTTAATTACTTTTCTTCACATTTCAAAAGTTTTAATAAAATGTTTTCAATTAAAATGTAAGGTCTTAAAGTCACCGATTTTGGTTTCATTCAACATTAACTTATTTGTTTTAAGGAAATTTTGCAATTAATGACCAAAACAGGGTCTACAGTAATTTTTTTTTACATCAAAAGTGGTAATATTTTAAAAACTGTACTATTCAATTAAATATTTTTTTTATTACTTTAAGTATCCTACTAATAATATAAACGCGAAAGTTTGTAAGAATGTATAGATGTATGTTTGTAACTCTTTCACGCAAAAACTACTGAACGGATCTGACTGAAATTTAGAAGGTAGACAGATTAGGATCTGGATTAACACGGGCTACTTTTTCCACGCTCGCGAGCCACTTGCGGCTCGCGCACTGCGCACCCTCAATAGAAACGTTGTCGCCGCGGGTGAAGCCGCGGGAAAAAGCTAGTAGTATAATATTTTTTCCATAGTGATAGCTTTACACAGTCTTTCAATAATTTGAATTGAATTTTGTTATTTGACCCATCTTAAGGTCTTAAAGCGCTACAATTTTTTCACTCCGTATTAATCTGGGTTGTCTGGTAGAAATAGCTCTCAGCGATAAAACCGCCTAAATTGTACGTCTCTCAGTTTTTAATTTAAATTTTGCATGTGTATTTATTTATTTTGATGTACAATAAAGAGTTATTTGAGTTTGAGTTTGAGTTAATCCGTTGCTTTCTCCTAAAACGGGCTTGCTACCACAACATTCAGTTAATGGCCTCCACTAATATAAGCAAATATGGCCGTCGACTACCAAGTTATTTATTTATTTATTTAACAGATGCCAATCTACAAATGGATCGCTAATGGGAACTCTAGCTAAGTCAATGGCAAACAAACAATAATACGCTTTGTAAATTTGAAAAGGCCAGTTCTGGGTTTCGCTACAAAAATATTAGACAATACACAGATTCTAATTTTAAATAAACACGCGGCGATTGTACAAGATATAAAACAAAAACAAGATATGAAAAGAGTAAAGAATATTTTTTTATTCACAATTAAAAAACAACATAGATAATATTAATACATATTAAAACAAAAAATAAAAAGTTATCGAATAATGTTGTAATTTTTTCTAGTTCCCTATCTTTTTTTTTTTTTACTATATAAAAATAAGTCGGGTTTTCCTTCCTGACGCTATAACTCCAGAACGCATGAACCGATTTCGCTAATTCTTTTTTTGTCGAGTTCGTTATTGTCAGGAGAAGGTTTTTATGTAGGGTAGGGTAAGGTAGGGTAGGGTAGTGTAGTGTAGTGTAGGGTAGGGTAGGGTAGTGTAGGGTAGGGTAGGGTAGTGTAGGGTAGGGTAGGGTAGTGTAGGGTAGTGTAGTGTAGTGTAGGGTAGTGTAGGGTAGTGTAGGGTAGTGTAGGGTAGTGTAGGGTAGTGTAGTGTAGTGTATGTAGGGTAGGGTAGTGTAGGGTAGGGTAGTGTAGTGTAGGGTAGAGTAGTGGAGGGTAGGGTAGGGTAGTGTAGGGTAGGGTAGTGTAGGGTAGGGTAGTGTAGTGTAGGGTAGAGTAGTGTAGTGTAGGGTAGAGTAGTGTATGGTAGGGTAGTGTAGTGTAGGGTAGGGTAGTGTAGTATAGTGTAGGGTAGGGCAGTGTAATGTAATGTAAGGCGGTACGTAGTTCGCCGGGACAGCTAGTAATCCTATAAAAAGCAGTTATTGTTGTGCGCAGTGTTGGAAAAAATATAAATTTTAGTTATAAATAACAAAGGTTTTAACTTTAATTTATTTGCTACAGATACTTGTCTCGTTTTGTTAACCGACTTCAAATAAAGGGAGGTTTCTCAATTCGACCGTATAAACATTTTTTTTTTATGTATGTCGCGGATAACTGCGTCGTTTATGAACTGATTTTGATGATTCTTTTTTTATTGGAAAGAAGGTATCCCAAAGGTGGTACCAATGATAAGGAAACCAGGATCTGATGATGGCATCCCAGAGAAATGTTTCCTGATTGAAGTCGGTTTTTTTGTTCAAAATTATTGCATAAATGTAACTCTCATCATTTTTTTTTTACCATATAGGGCCTTCGTTTGTTACTATATTTGTTATACGACTGTTTGTGTCCTGAAGAAATAAATAAAATAAAATAAACCGGACCAAACTGGAAATGTCTCAGCAAAGTCGATTCTTCAGTTGCTAGCAGACATTTGACTGACATTTTGGTGATGATGTGATAGATAATCTTCTAAGTTACATTTGAATATATAAATAAAAACCGGCCAAGTGCGAGTCAGAACCGCACACATAGGGTTCCGTACCGTCATACTAGATGGCGCTAGTTTCTTCACGTTCAAAAAAAGCGTTTTTTGTATGTAGACCCCCATTTTTTTTATTATTTTCTAATTTTTAGTATTTTCCGTTATAGCGGCAACAGAAATACATCATCTGTGAAAATTTCAACTGTCTAGCTATCACGGTTCATGAAATACAGCCTGGCGACAGACGGTCAGACAGACAGACGGACGGACAGCGAAGTCTAAGTAATAGGGTCCCGTTTTTACCCTTTGTGTACGAAACCCTAAAAAACCGGCCAAATTCGAGTCGGGGTCGCGCTCTGAGGGTTCCGTACCACCACACCTTTCCACACTATGACAATCATATACCTGTTCACATTACAAACAAAAGACGTCAACGCGAGCGACAGAACTTTTTTTTATTCACTTCGGACTCCTTAGCGCAAGTACGACTTACTCTTTCCCAGTTTTTATTAATAGGGGATCGGACTGCATCAAAAATAAAATCTGAAATATGGTTTCCTAAACTGCTCTCCTCTTGAAGTTTCAAAAAACGTTACTTGTGTCGTTTTTTCCATCACGTCTTCAATTTTTAACTGATCAAATTCACAAAGTAAGTTCGTCAAAGTAAGTTCGTCAAAGTAAGTTCGTCAATGACGCTAAAAATCTATGACGTCACTTGTGGGTATTTCAAACATTTTTAGAACAAAATTTAGTTTTTGACAGATCATAAAAAGTAACTCAAATGACTAGCAGTCCGATCCCTTATTATATTATTTTTACTTCAGGATTATTACTGTAATCACACCAAGGGGGCCACTTTTGGAGGTGAATTAGAAAATTTAAAAATAAAGTTTTTCAAAATATATTGTGTGACCTATCAAATGAAAAGACTTGTTTTGAGTATCTTTAATTTTTTATTTATAATTTTTAAATAAATAGTTTTGAAGTTATTTAAGAAAATAGGCTAAAATTGACCAACCCTTATCTCAGAAACTACTGAGCCTAAAATCTAGAAAAAAAAATTTGAGCGAGACCTACAGTACTCGCATATGATGTGTAACATGTGACAAAACACTTTATAAAAGGACGGCAAAGATATGGCAGACTAGGCTGTATGGTCATAGATACCTTTGCCTTTTCCGCGCTTTTAAAGCCTGAAAAAACGCGACTCCCTGGGACACATTTCCGTCCCATGGGACACTTTTCCGTCCCATTTCACGAAATCACTCCCACAAATTGCAGGAAAGCGAAAGCAAAGATGTTACACATCAAAAATTTTAGCCATTTTTGAGAAAAAAAAGGAAAACTTTTAGGGTTCCGTAGCTAAAGGTGTCAACGAAATCCTATTATTAAGTTAACCGTAACAGGCAGACAGTTGAAATAAATAACCATTTATTCACGAAAAGTTTACAAGTAATAAAACAAAGTCTTTATTCTAGTTGTACTTTTATTCTAGTTAGATTTACATTATAGAACTCTGACTACAAAACTAGGCTAGAAAAAGCCTGTATCTAAGCAGTCAGCGAACAGAAATAAAGACAGAACTTTTCACAGAGTGTGTATTTCATTATCCACGTCCACTGCTGGACAAACGCCTCCACAGGCCCAAGGATTTCCCGCGAAGTTCACTAGAACGTCGGTCCACCGAGTGAGAAACATGCCTACGTAGTCGCCACTCGAGATCTTTACTACCCCAACGGCCATCTGTTCTAAGAGCTATGTGCCCCGCCCACTGCTACTTAAGTTTAGCATTGAGGTGTCGGTTACTTTAGTTTTCCTACGGATCCCCACATTTCCGATTCGATCGTGTAAGGAAACTTACAACATAGCTCGCTTCATAGCCCTTTGGGTGACTTTCAGCCGTCTTCTGAAAAAAAGGTTATCAACACTGAATGGGATCTCCCCATCCAGTATAAAATAATAAGTTATTCGAGTACAAGATAGATAATATGTATATTAAATAATATTACAAAAATGGGTAAAGGTCACATTGAATATACTGAAATACAATATTCATGATTTTTAGGGTTCCGTACTTAAAGGGTAAAAACGGGACCCTATTACTAAGACTCCGCTATCCGTCCGTCTGTCTGTCACCAGGCTGTATTTCATGAACCGTGATAGCTAGACAGCTGAACTTTTCACAGATGATGTATTTCTCTCGCCGCTATAACAACAAATACTAAAAATTAGAAAAAGTTAATGTCTCCATACAAAAGAACGTGTTTTTTTTAAATGTGAAGAAGCTAGCGCCATCTTCTATAATGGCACGGAACCCTTTGTGCGCGGTTCTGACTTGCACTTTACCGGTTTTTTTTGTGCATCATTTTATGAATCAACCAATTTTTAAATGGATTTATTTTAATATACACAGCTACCTAAGTACATAATTAATAAAGTAGGATACTTACTAATATTATAAATGTGAAAATGCGTTTGTTAGTTTATTTGTTTGTTACATTTTCACGCTTCGATACCTTGATCAATCTTGATGAAATTTGGCATGCAGGTAGCCTGTGTCACTGAGAAGGACGTAGGCTACTTTATATCCCGTAAAATAGCATAGTCCGATGTGGTTCCTGAGGGAACTGAAAAAATACTTTTTTTTGCTTAAATACTTTAACATCGCAACGAAACAATGGATTGTTGTGATTTTTGCACAGTAATGGTTGAGGAGGACGACAATAAAATGATATAATTTACTAATTTGTATATCCTGACATAAGTTCCCGAGGGATCTGGGGAAAACTCCTTTCCACGCTCGCGCACGTCGGCATCGCAACGAAGCAATGAAGTGATTGAAGTGATTTTTTGTATAGAAATGGTCGATTGGTGGTAAGTGGCATAATCAGAATAGCCCGATATAGTTCCTGAGGGATCTGGAGGACACTCGTGTCTACGCTCGGTTCGCGCACTACTTACCCTCAAAGGCAGTCATAAACACGATTTCCAAGCGGGCGAAGCCTCGGGCAACAGCTAGTACAATATATACGGAACCATTACCACGAGACGCCAGCGCTTCCCCGACTGTTTCTTCCCCTAACACACAAACGGCCTACCTAATAGGCGCGTACGATGCACGAAAACACAATTTTCCCGCCAAAACGACCGTCATTTTCCGCCATAACAAAGCGTATTAGATTTTATATTAAGCAGTGTTTTGTTTGTTGATATAGTTTACTCTAATTTTCTGCGCATTAAAAATGTACTCATTTTCGCTGGCATGATTTTAAAGGGTTCTGTTCCCAAAGGGTAAAAACGGGACCTTATTAGTAAGGCAACGCTGTCCGTCCGTCTGTCACATCATCTCATCACATATACGTCCCCACCGAGGGGCTCGAGCCTACCCTGAATTAGGGTGATCGGGCATTAGTCGACCACGCGGGCCCAGTGCGGGTTGGTCAACTTCACACACAACCTTCGATGTCTGTCGCCAGGCTGCATTTCATGAACCGTGATAGCTAGGCAGTTGAAATTTTCACAGATGATGTATTTCTGTTGCCGCAATGACAACAATATTTAGATTTAGAAAAAGTGAAAAAATAAGGGGGTTTTCATACAAAAAAGTGTTTTTTTTAAACGTGAAGAAACCAGCGCCATCTAGTATGATGGTACGGAACCCTTTGTGTGCGGTTCTGACTCGCACATGGCCGATTTTTTTTGTATAAGCCCATGGCATCATCTCACCTGATGGTGACGATGATGCCGAAGATCGAAGCGGGCTTACCATGATTCCCCAACGTAATGGAGAACTGGCTATCTTATCTTAAAGCCGGAACACATCAATGTTGTCAACACTGATGTTTGGCGGCAAGACTTAGATAAGATGGTGGTAGCTAGGCAGATGGGATTAGAAAGTGCCCTACCATCAATCAAACCGAGTCTTACAAGTTGACCCCACCGGGAATCAAACCCGCGACCTCCTGGTGTGAAGCGAATGGACTAACCATTACGCCACGGAGGCGGTTAAATGATGTAACCAAATCGAAGGAACGGTTTAATTTATACTTTGTCACGTTCTATCACTGTATTTTCTGTTCACATAGATATTCAAAAACTTGAATAATTCACTGATTATGTTTATAAGTTTAAGACTTTAGCCTGCGTCAGTGTATAGGTGTTCCCCGATTCTTGGACCTTCAAAGCGAGAGTGAATAGTCACTATGAGTTTGCGTGTACCATCCTCGACTGCATCGTCATTTCCCATGTTGTAGTCAAACGCACTTAGGTTTTTATATGAAACAAAAAACCGGTCAAGTGCGAGTCAGAACCGCACGCAAAGGGTTCCGCACCATCATACTAGATGGCGCTAGTTTCTTCATGTTCAAAAAAATCATGTTTTTTTTGTATAGAAACCCCCTTACTTTTTTACTTTATTTTAATTTTTAGTATTTGTTGTTATAGCGATAAAAGAAATACATAATGTTGGTGCCCAAGATACAGGCTGTGTCTAGTTTGGGACCGATATGTACACATACTTTGTAAGTAACTGTTTTAAATAAATTATTTGTATTTGTATAATCTGTGAAAATTTCATGAAAGCCTGGTGACAGACGGACGGGCAGTGAAGTCTTAGTAATAAGGTCCCGTTTTACCCTTTGGGTACGGAACCCTAAAAAGGAATATTTCCGTTTTTTGTGATTTTCTCCCTTCTCAAGTTCTCATAATCTAATCACGCGCGTCTTTCTCTCTAAAACATCAAGACGTGCCCACTCTTTAGTCGCAGAATGTACAATTCTCAAAATGACAAATGTTCTCAAACGGTTCAAATTCGCACTACAAAAAAGGTTAAGTACCAACCAGTCGCCGTCATTTAACGACATTTTAACAACCTCGGTAGAAATTAATACCGATTCAGACTTTTATATCACAGGAAAGTGGTTGTATCACCTAGAGTGGTACAACTTGTTTTTTTTTACCTGACTGCCCAAAAACAGAAGGAAATGTTTCAATTCATTTCAATATTATTCAAAATAGGTGCAAATTACGAGTACACTCTTTCTGATAGTCATAAAATAATAATAACAATCTCATTTGTGAAAATCAAGAAATAAACAATAATTAGTTACTTAATAACGTTCAACATTCAATCCTTGATATAAACCAGATTATGTCATTAGAACATGAAAACATTAAGACACGAAAAGTTATACATAAAAATCATTGAATGTAATTAAATGCCTTTAACAAGAGTAGGCCAGTTCACACGGACAGCACACCCGGTCACGAGTATAACGCGAGAGCACAGATTACTAAATAGTTATACTTGCGAGAGTCAGTCATTGCTCCCATCAACCATATTTGAGGGAAAGGAACGACCCGGTTGTACGGGTGTATGTATGTATGTATGTATGTATGGCTGAGCCTGTAGCTTAAACCGCTTGATGGTTTTTAGTGTGCGAGGTGTCGTTAGATTTGTCTTGATCCCGTGAGAGATACAGTATACTCAAATGTATCGTCCCAATTGCCCAAAAAAGAGAGGTAATGTTTCGTAAATCGATTTTTTAATTTTCAGTTAAACTTTTATAATTAATTAATTTTGCCTAGTACAGAGGAGCTTTGACTCTCCAAGCTACGGATCGTTCCTGTTGCAGAGGCTGTCATTCAGCGAGAAATTCAACTAGTGTTATTTTTATTTTATTTTTATTTATTAGAAAAACTTACAGCTAAATAACATCGTTAAAGAGAACTGAGTAGCAAAAGAACATAGCCATTACAAGTATCCACCTGTAGAACGTTAATGTAGGTAACGGAAGTAAAAAGAAAAGAAAAAAAAATTGACAAAGGAACAAGTTGGCCTTTAGACAGATATAGCTAAGTAGGAAGTACCTTTACAATAAATACATGGTATACTAAGATAGTGTGTACAAAGTGAGCTTAATTACTTGAATGGACCACACTTGAATGGAGTTACGGACACCTTTGTACCGGGGATGACGAGAGACGGGTTATTTTAGGTATTTTATTTTAGGTGTTTTTGTTTTAGGTAGTGTAATTAATAATAAATAAATAAGATCTTTATTTGTTCATGGTGTAGTTACAAAAGCGGATGGAAACCCTGTTACTAGTGCACATGGTAGTTAGATACTGTGTTACAGGTAAAAGGTTCTTCCCCCAGTAAACGCATAACAAAATTGCCAGAACACCGTTATCTTGAACAGCTAAACAAGAACTTACATTACAAGTTACATTACAGTGTATTTTATGTGTTTATCATAAATAGAGCTAGCACAAGTTCTAACGTGTCTCATTCACTTGTCCCTCGCAAATGGGTGCTTTCCTACACTGCTTAAATTCTCTATTGTTAAGCCTTTACATAAAAAAGGTAAAAAAAATGATTCCAGTAACTACAAATCTATCCCTATAGATTTTTGAAACGGCTATGTATAAGAGGTTATCGAACTTTATTAATAAATACACTACCACACTACACTACACTACCACTACCACTACCACTACCGCCACCACTACCACTACCGCCACCACTACCACTGCACTATCACTACCAGTACACTACCACTATCACTACCACTACACTACTTTTTGTAGATATTGCAGGAATTTTTTGGGCGTTTTTTAAACCTTGGGTTACATTATTTGAGTTTTAGTAAAGATCCCTAATTTTTTGAAAATATAATATAGCCTATATCAACCGCGGATAGTGTAGCTTCACAACGGTGAAAGAATTTTTCAAATCGGTCCAGTAGTTCCGGAGCCTATTCAATACAAACAAACAAACAATCAAATCTTTCTTCTTTATAATATTAGTATCGATACGAGTAAATCATTAATTCTGATCTGACATTAAATTTGTCAGGTTATTGGTTTTTGGTTGATGTGTAAACATCTGCAGGGTAGCGTTGAAGTGGAGTGAGTTGAAATTTTGTGTCAAAGGGGCCGCCCTGAGTTCAATCGCGGCGCCGCCGCCGTTAAATACGCACGGGGCCGCACGAATCTTGTTCAGTGTTTGGCGACGATTCTCAAGATACTTCGTCCAGCAGTGAAAGTGATTAAAATTAATGATAAATTCTAAATAAAAAAATACCTATTTAATATGTTTTTGTAAAATTGTTTTATCTGTATGTTTTATCTTAGACCGTCGAAAACATTAACCTTCTTTTTCAACCGACTTTAAAAAAGGAGGAGGCTCTCACTTAGACTGTATGTTTTTTTTGTATGTTTGTTACGCGATATCTCCGCAGATTGTGAAACGATTTTCAAAATTCTTTTTTTATTCGAAATAGTATACTCCCGAGCGGGTTCCACTGTCACTAAGTCAGGATCTGATGATGGGATCCTAGGGAAATCGAGGGTAACCCTCGTATTACATGATTCATATGTTTTCTAAAGCTATTAAAATACTTGCGTCTGGTAGTCATCGTCTCATGTCGATAAGCTGATGAAGAAAGGTCTATAACGGTTAGGAGTTGGAGGATGATTCTTTCAATATTATACATTGATAGACACGTAGGTATACGTAGACCGATATTTGTAGTCTTTCAGGTTCTTCACATGAGCTGATGATGGAAGATTTAACTCCTTTACTTTCATGCTGCTGCTGAAATGATGATGGAAGCCACAAGACTCTGTATCTGTTAATTAAACACATGCATTATGATTTGATAATTCCTATTGGCGGGTGGGTTAATGGGTTTGACGTTGTTAGATAGATAGCATTATCACTAAAAATAAAGAAAATAAAAACAAAAATTAAAAAACACTAAAAACCGACTTCTAAATTAAATTTACTCAAAAGTATGAAATAATATTATTATACTTACTTAAATACACAACATTAACCAACAATAACGAAATTAAAGGTGGGTACGAATTAAATTAGGGGCTTAATTTTTTTTTTGAGGTTGGTGTCAGCATACCATCCAATCTAAAACATTTTAGACGCAATTAACTGTGTACTAGTACTTAACTCAAAAATATTTTTTTATATAGGCATACAATATGTATTTTTATATTATGGTACGGAAAGGAAAATGAGATAGTAAGGAAGATGAAAAACAAAGGCATTAAAAGCAGAGGACAAAGATGTTAAGGCGAGGTATAGATTGGAACAGTTGTCTCTGTTTTTTTCTTTACGTGTAAAGAGTAAAGAAAATAACCACACTTTTTCACTTTTTCAATGGTTTTTCGTTTCAATCAAAAACTACAATGAAAGTATGAAAAATAAGAACATTACTCACTTTGTATTATCATAACAAATATTGTGGTATATTTTTTTTCAATTTTTACCTCAATATATCATAACTAGAGTTGAAAGTAACGGTGTAGACCTATCTTTGAATCTTTTTTCTATCGAGCCTAAACTGTTTAATCGTGTTTCTAATCGCTTTTGACTAGGAACATTATCAACAATAGGGGTTTTTTTTCAACCTTGGGTTTTCTGTCGTTTAGGAGTAATTGACGTAAAAAAAACAAAAATCTGTATTATTACCGCCTTGAGTAATGAGCTTTCACAAGCCTTTTAGTCTCATAACCTTCCAGTATTTACTTTTTATGTTATTGTATAGCTTTTAGTGATTTGAGGGAAAAAAATTAAGAAATTTCGTAACGAAAATAAAACTTAACACCCCAAAAAAATATATATATTGAGTTCTAAAAAACGTATGATGACGATGACGATGATGATTAACTTAGTGTTAATTTATGACATAAATATCCCGCGCCCCAAGGACTATATGGTACAGGTAAATACTGCATAAATAAAAAATAAATAAATAATTATAATTTCATAAGTTGATAAAAAAATGCTATGCAATAGCTTTAACGCGGCAGTCTCCGAGTGCCACACGTTTTTTATTTATTTTATTTTATACTTTGTTTTGTCTATCGCACATTATTCATGAAACCTCAACGCTCAAATCAATTTACAGGCAAAAAATACTTTTAAAAAAGGGTTGCTATTGTGGCTAGCAACGTGATTAATCGCAGGGACTCGGCTGTCAGTTTGGCCGCGCACCGGCCGATAATGGCGGCAACCGATTTATGGACACCCCTGGGTTGGACACACGAGTCATGCACGCACAATGTCCAGAATCCATTTTAGGGACAGGCAAATAAAAACAATATCGATATTGTATCGAAATTTATATACAGTAATATTTTTGGTCAAAAATATCGATATTTCAATATTTTTCCCCAAGGCCACATTATTGAGTAGGTTTTGAGGGATTGCCCATCAGTACCGCTAGTGCTTTGACCCAAAGCGACCGGGGCTCAGAGTAATTGTGTGGGTATTTCTTTGTTTTAAGCTCAGGTTTAAAATTGTTTTGAAGCAAAGTTTTGACTTATCGAAATATGAAATTTAAATAGTTTTTATAAATAACCGATATTTTGATGTATCGGTATTTTTGCCCTAGCCTTGACCATTTTGCCGGCGATCCATTTTTCATGTGTAATCTGCGATGTTCAATGTATTTTGTAGGGTTGACTACTTATTTGTCAATGTTATAAAAAATGTAAAAAATTCACGACAGAAGCAAAAAACCCCGCGATTAACAGGAAGTAAATAACGAAAAATTAACATAAAAAGCGTTGGTTTGTCGCGAGGTCTGTCATTATTATCATATCAGCTCGTATACGTCCCCACCGAGGGGTTCGAGCCTACCCTAAATTAGGGCGATCGGACCTTAGTCGACCACGCGGGCCCAGTGCGGGTTGGTCGACTTCACACACAGCCTTCGAGTTTCTTTTTAGCAGGCGTGTGCAGGTTTCCTCACGATGTTTTCCTTCATCGTAAGAGCGTCGGATAAACGTACATATGAGGTCTGTCATATAAACAAATAATTATGACTGGCGTTAGTTTTTCCTACCATTGTGTACTTATTTGTTTGTCGTAGACCTATAATTTAAACTATGTGTAGTGGCTACATATTCACCTACCTATTAATATAATTACAAACCCAACGACATGGTCGCTTAATATGGGAGTATGGGCCTCATAAGAAGGCTCAAGGTCAACCAAAGGTCCATGGAGCGTGCTATGCTCGGAGTTTGTTGAATGTACTTACGCAGAGCAACGGTAGGGTACTTGCGAAGCAGCGGGCGGCGGGACACAGCCTGGCCAACTCCGCGAGTTTGCCAGGCTGGCTACAGGCTAGTACTGCTAGTAAAGTCGATTCGCTTAGATAGTGTCATTAGTTTAAACAAAATGCAATAATTAAATTTACTGTTAGGTTGTGTGTGAAGTCGACCAACCCGCACTGGGCCCGCGTGGTCGACTAAGGCCCGATCGCCCTAATTCAGGGTAGGCTCGAGCCTCTCGATGGGGACGTATATGAGCCGATATGATGATGATGATGAAATTTACTGTATAAGACAATTTACTGATTCCAGATACAAATCAAGTAGATAATACACGTGTCGGTAATTTTTGATGTCAAGGCGGCATTCTTTGGCATGCAGCGGCACGCGCTGCGTCGGTATTTACAAAGGGCGAGTGACACTATCTAAGCGAACGGGCTTTACCTACGCCGTGGCAGCATCGTGCGACATCAAAGGCGTTGCGCTACTGTGAGCCATATCGTAATACTGTGGTTTAGGTAGGTACTAGCCCAAGCGAGCGGTACGCAAACACATTAGCATAGAACGCCATTCGATTTTAATCTAACTCGCGTCTAAGGCCGGTTACTGATAGTAATGAAATTCTGCTTCAGTGAATATTTCTTTAGGCGCGTTGGAAATTTTTTGAGATGGGAAAAAACCATTGAACTCGCGACACTGTTACCGTAACCGATACCGACACCTTACCAGAACACTCGCAGAGTCAAAACTTTGTCAACCTAGTCGTTCGCCAGGGTCAAAACTTATAAAACTGTAAAAAGCTTTCGTTTCTGCTGGCACTCCAGGCGGAGTGGATAAGTTATTTTATTTAAACGTTTTCATTGTACAGAAACTAATTAATGATGCAGATAGTCTTATAGTTTATTATCTGCATAAAAATAATAAGATAAGTTCCAGGTATACCTGTCATCACACCACTCTTCTTATTAATCTAAGGCATTGATCAGACTGAAATAAAATTTAATTGAAAATAATACCGTTTAAATAACATTTTAAAGTGAAACTTTTATTACATCGTCTTAAGCTTTTTCGTCTGCATGCTGCGTGACGGCAAAGAGATTATTACATCGTCTCAAACTTTTTCGTCAGAGCAGCCATGATCGTACAGAGTCTGTACCGTAGCTCCAAGACGAGAGCAGCCATGATCGTTTCGTTCTCTGTACCGTAGCTCCAAGAGGAGTGAAACTTTTATTACATGATCGTTTCGTCCTCTGTACCGTAGCTCCAAGAAGAGAGCAGCCATGATCGTTTCGTGCTCTGTAAATGTCTATAATGTGAAAAAAAGTTTCACTTTTACCGTGGTTTCATAAAACCACACACTCTTTTTTTTATTATATACTCATTTCGTTTTCAAGTTTTTAGTCTTATTTAAAAGTATGATCACTTTGCTGACGCATATTCTTGGTCAGCTAACAAAGCGTGACTAGTTGGAAATATTAGGGTAGTTTGAAATTTGAATACAGGTGTTCGATTGATAGGGGGCAGTTGCAAAAGATAATGTGGCCCGACGATGGCACACCCTGGACACTTCATACAACGAACCAGAAATGACATTTCAAAAAAGGAATGACGGAACTAACAAAATGGTGGCGAAATCCTATACGTTCGACAATCAAACTGCAAACAATCTGTATCAATCTGGGTAACGAGGGGGTGAGGTCGCAATCTAGAGAGCGGCAGGGGGTGTCCATACTGTATGTTAGTACTGATATATACTTTGACGACGAGTAGGTGTAGGGTACGGCAGGGCGTCGGTTAAATACCTTTTGTGCACACAATCAAAATTTATTTATCAAGTAAAAGACCTAAAAAAGTACACAGGAATTAAAAAGATTTTACACATTAAAAAAATATCACAGCACAAAAAATCTTAATTTTAACTTACCCAAGATGGGTCTTAAAATAATAATCACGTTTAAATAGTAATTAAAATACAAAGTAATTATTTATTTTGATAAAGATGATAATTTTGATATACAGGATTTTTGAACCATATGTCTCATAGATGGCACACAGATTGATATGTGCCAGCGCTTACGAAATAGTAGAAATAGATTGAAAGAAAGAAGGTTCAATAACAGCGTTACCGCGTTACAATAGGATCACCGAAGAATAAAACGTTTACTCCTCCAAAGAATTTGTCCATTTGCCTTAATCTGGCATCAATCATGCACAATCTTGTATTTGGAATTTAATCATGGTGTACTGCGTCTTTACGTTGGAGGCGTAACAGCTATAGGGCCGCCAACTCCGGTCCGGGAAGTTGTGGTTTGAATCCTGCCACTTACAAATGTGTTTCGGATTTCTATTTCATATGTACGTTTATCTGATGCCCTTACAGTAAAAGAAAACATCGTGAGGAAACCTGCACACGCCTGCGTAGGAACTAGAACGTTGTGTGTGAATTTGACCAACCCTCACTGGGCCCGCGTAGTCGACTAAAGTCCGATTTTACTAAAGACCGGGGACGACTGTATTTTACTAGTCAAGCCCATAAATTCATTTAAATAATATCCATTGCGTATGTATGATTGCCTCACAGATATGAACAGAAGGATCCGCCCGTCTTCATATTTTACTCAGATTTTCTTGGTACAAGCAAAAAGTAGCACCATCTAACATAACTCGTACGAACTAGCGTGGGCGAGAGTTGACGTCAGTGCCGCGTTAAAAGAACCTTGGTAGAATTGTCGCTTTAAAATTCATTTTTTTTTAAATACAATTTAAGGTTACTTAACGATGATACGACATCTCATGTTTCTTTTTAGCCTTTCTTTCATGATTTTTACAGCCTCTTAAAACACAATAAGGCATTATTATATGGAATATCTTTCGTCCGCACTGCACAATTTCCCGCAGACGACTGAGTCGCGAGTGTGCGATACTTTCGATATTCGCACCAATTCGCTGGGAGCATTAGTCGCGTGCGTTGGCCGGTTCCTTACGCCAGTAATTATAAGTCACTGGTTTGCCTGTTTCTATGACTGAGCATGTAGCCTAATAACAGCTAGATGGTTTCGGAGTGCGAGGTGTCGTTAGATTCGCCTTGATCCCGTGAGTGACGTAGGGTTTCATCTAGACTCTAGAGGGACATAATATACTTTTTTTGCCCAAGTGTTAAAAAAGAGAGGTTTGGGTTTTTAATTCGTTAGGTTATTTCAAGCGTTGTTGCTTATTGAACAATTTTTTTCGCCTTACATAAAAAATTAACTAATTTGCATTTTAGTTACAAAACCACATAAGTCTGAATTTACAACAAAATTTTATTTTATTTTATTTATTAGGTTCACCAATGATTGTTTACATCAATACATACAATACATTAATTATTACAAAGAAAAACTTACTAAATGTAACAATCTCTTATAGGTAAACACCACATGCACACAAACACTTGCCTAGAAAATAACCTAGTGATAAATTAAATTTACTTTACATTAGTTTAATGAATTCTGAAACTTTGTAGCATAATCGTCTGTAGCCAGCCTTACTCGTTGGCTCACAGCTAGCTACCTAATGTATTCTAGAACCTAATAGGATTTCTAACGAGGCGACGAATCTAGAATTTATTCAACAATGTTGGGATCAAAGTTTAAATGCAACGTTTAAAGACTGGACTTATACTTGCAACAGAAAAAAAAACCTAACCACTCCAGGAGTGCCGACAAAAGTGAAAACTTTTTACAGTTTTATAAGTTTTGACCCTGCGAGTGTTCCTGGTAAGGTCGCGGTGTCTGTGACGGTGTTGCGAGTTCAATGGTTTTTCCCGTTTCAAACTACAGTTTTATAAGTTTTGACCCTGCGAGTGTTCCTGGTAAGGTGTCGGTGATGGTGACGGTTTCACGAGTTCAATTGTTTTTCCCATCTCAAATTACAGTTTTATAAGTTTTGACCCTGTTAGTGTTCCTGTTAAGGTGTCGATGATGGTGACGGTTTCGCGAGTTCAATGGTTTTTCCCATCTCAAATTACAGTTTTATAAGTTTTGACCCTGCGAGTGTTCCTGGTAAGGTGTCGGTGATGTGACGGTGTAGCGAGTTCAATAGTTTTTTTTTTCCATCTTGCCTAAAGTTCCCAACGTGCCTAAAGAAGTTTTCACTTAAAAAAACCGGCCAAGTGCGAGTCGCTCATCGCTCCACACAATTTATTATGACAATGATACCTATTCATATTACATTTAAAAGACATCAACGCGAGCAACACAGTAATAAGTTTTTTTAGTCAATTTGGACTCCTTAGCGCGACTACGACCCACACTTGGCCGCTTTTTATTATTTGTTGTTATACTTCAAAATTAGTACTATAATCAATCAAGTTTCAGGCTCATATACGTATTAGCATAGATTACTAATTAGGTATTAGTACCGTTTTAACGATAGAGCTATATCAAGAATAACTACTTATAATAATAGTTATAAAAACACGTTATATCACGTAATGTTAATATAAAACTTTTTGTAAAAATTTTGAACTGTCTACCTGTTACGGTTCATGAAGTCAGCTCGCTGACATACAGACAGACGGACGTACAGCGGAGGCTTAGTAATAAGGTTCCGTACACCCAAAGGAACGGTTACGGAACCCTAAAAATACCTTGGTGTTGGATTCTAGACATGGACTAAGGCACAAGGAACTTTTGTAGATCAAGAGTCTGTACTGGATCACAGAGAAATAAAAATAAAATACAAGTTCGCAATATTCTGTTTCATAGTATAACGAACACTAACAGAAGGTGACGCTGTGCACTCTTCATCACAGAGGAGCCATCACCGTTCTGGCACATAGACATCGACAAAATTTTGCGTAAAAATTAGGGATGCATCGATACGCCTTTTTGCCGATACGATACCGATACCGATACTCTTATAAAAATATCGGCGATACCGATACGCTTATTGAATTCAAAAAGAAAGGTAAAATAAATAAAACACAATTAATTAATAGTTTTAGTAATCAAAATTAACATTTATAAGATTTTTATTTAAAAAACAAAGCATTCTTAAGTTTTGCAAGCAAAGGCGATTTCGCAAGTCTGTTTGAATAAGACCTGCGGTGGAAAATAGTTTCTCAGATGCGACAGATGCCTTGTTTGCAACGAAATAGATGGGACAACACGCGCGTTTACATTACATTTTTAAAGCGCGAAATTTGAAAAGTATCGTTGAATCTGCCATAAAAATATCGCCGATACCGATATATCAGCAAACCCGAAGTATCGCCGATATATCGGTATCGGTATCGGATGCATCCCTAGTAAAAATCGTAAAAAATAGTACATATCCAAAAGTTTTATAACAAATAATAAAAAACGGCCAACTGTGATTCGTATTTGCGCTAAGGATTCTGAACTGAATGAAAAACATTTTTCTGTCACTCGCATTGGTGTCTTTTGTTTGTAATGTGAATAGGTGTTATTGTCACAGTTATGTGGAGAAGTGTGATGGTACAGAACCCTTGGAGATCGAGTTTGACTCCCACTTGGCCAATTTTTTTGAACTGAAAACGGCGCTAGTTAACTGGGGTTAGCCCTTTTAGGTGGTTTGATTAACCGCCTCCGTGGCGTAATGGTTAGTCCATTCGCTTCACATCAGGAGGTCGCCGGTTCGATTCTTGGCGGGGTCAATTTTGTAAGACTCGGTTTGGTTGGTGGTAGGGCATTTTGATAGCCCACCTGGCTAGCTACAACCATCTCATCTAATCTAAGTCTTGCCGCCATTAAATATCAGTGTTAACAACATTGATGTGTTCCGGCTTGAAGATAAAATAGCCAGAACCCTATTGCGCTGGGAAATTTTGATAAGCCCGCTTCCATCTTCGGCATCATCGTCACTTACCATCAGTTGAGATGGTGCCAAGGGCTTACCAATTTTGAATAAAAAAAACTTGCTCAGTTTTGTCTTTTTGTTAACCTCCTAATGCGTCTAACTCATCACCTTCCTTCCTGTATGGATGTAACAAAAAGGTGCAGTAATACTTTAAGGTGCGCTTTTACTCATCAAACTGAAAAATTTTTTCGAAATCGCGTTTTATTTTTAATTTTCATACAATTTTCGGTCAGCTCATTGGCGACGAGGAACTTGTATCAAACAGGCTCCAAAGCCTCGAGCGTCGCCGTAAATTCGCCAGTTTATCGGTGTTCTACAGGATTCATTTCGGAGAGTGTGCCCTGGAGCTTCACGACCTCATTCCCCCCTCTCCATTTCATCATCGGACGACCAGACGCGGAGGGCGATTCCACCCCTTTGTCGTTAATGTTCCACCTTTACGCACGAAGCGTTTTGCTTCTTCGTTTATAATGAGAACGGCCATAGAGTGCCGGCGTCTGTATTCCCCGTATTGTATAACTTAGGAATCTTCAAGTCGAGAGTGAAGAGGCACTTTTTGAGCTTGCGTGTTACGTCGGCTGCATCGGCACTTACCATCAGGTGAGGTGCAGCTAAACGCACCCAAATTTTTAATAAAAAAAAAGGTAATTCGCCGGTTTTGTAAGAAAAATCCAAAAAAACACGATTTACGCAAATTTGTTTAAATCATGTTTTTTTTTTGGATTTTGTACACAAGGTACGATTGTGAAAACAAAGTACGAGCCCACCTTAAGTATCATTGCACTATGTATAATCAATCATTCGTTCATTCATCAGCTCATAAACGTCCCCACCGAGGGGCTCGAGCCTACCCTGAATTAGGGCGATCGGGCCTTAGTCGACCACGCGGGCCCAGTGCGGGTTGGCCGACTTCACACACAACCTGCGAGTTTCTTCGCAGGCGTGTGCAGGTTTCCTCACGATGTTTTTCCTTCACCGTAAGAGCGTCGGATAAACGTACAAATGAATAATATAATCTATACATTTACACGATTTCAGTTTATACAAGACCAAACTACTCCGCTGCTCCCAAATATGTATTGCTCTCTAAACCAATTTATATATAGACGCTGATATAGACGCTGATAACCAATTATCAGCGTCTATATCCGCTCGCTCGACTGAAATTGCTCTATCAAAGTGTTGATGGGACCGTGAACAACGTATCCATATTATGTTCTCTGGATGTGTGTCTACATACGCGCAAGAAAATACGATATTTCTTTGAAAATAATAATTTATTGTTATTTTTAAATTTATTGACACTTTTATTGAGTGGAAAATCTAAACACATAAAATACCTTAAATAAAACACCCAAAATAACCCGTCCCTCGTCATCCCCGGTGCAAAGGTGCCCATAACACTAGCTGCATTAATTCTGCGCTGAATGGCTATGGACAGCCTCGTTTTTATGCAGTCGGGTTTTTAATTTGTAATTGCTATAATAATAATAAAATTTATTTATCGACCAACAATGGATCACAATAGTGTTAGTGACTTATTCTAGGACTTAGACTAGTGTTAGTAATATACACAATTACATTTACATTATATGAAATTTATTTACAATATCACGACTGTTATTGGCAACGTGAACCAAGCACACAATTCACAATCTAGTCTACTGGCAAACATAGCCATTAGACTATGCTATTATTTATGCTATAATCTACTGGCAAACATAGCCATTAGACTATGCTATTATTTATGCTATAATATTCCAAAAAGTTTTATTAAAGTAGCCCAAATAAAGGTTTGCCTTCTACAAACCGTACCTAACTCTGTCCCCCTCGTTCCAGAAGCTGGTGGTGGGGGGTCAGAACCAGCGCAACTGGCGCGGCATCCTCATCGCTCTGCTGGTGATCGTGGCCGTGCTAGCCCTTATCGTGACGTCTGTGGTGCTGCTGACGCCCCCTGATGAAGGTCCTCGCGTGAAGGGGCGGCGGCTGAGGGTGCAGGACATTCTGGGTGATGAGTTGCAGCCGGTGAGGTGGAATGGGACCTGGGTGTCTGGTGAGTACTTTTGAAATAAACTACTATTTTTTAAAATTAAAAACTTGAGAGCGTTTGGCTACATCTCACCTTATGTGGTAAGTGCCGATGCAGCCGAGGATATAACACGCAAGCTCAAATAGTGCCTATTCACTCTCGACTTGAAGATTATGACTATGGTGATTATATTCTTCTTCTTCTCGAGTCGACGGCAAACTCAGATAGTCCCATCCCAAAACAGAGCCACGCAAATTGTCTGATTATATTGACTGACGAGGAAGATGAAGCACAGTTCGTGTAGTTTAGTCCTAAATTTAACCTACAAATCTAATAAAAAATAAACAAGACAACTATTTCGGTATATTATTATTATTTTTCACTTTTGTATTTTTTACATTATTTAATTTTTTTGACATATTTTGGTATATCTTCATTAGGGTGGCCCATTTTATATAGGGAAAATTTCAGAATTGGTTTATATGTCTGGGCACCTCCTCATTTTTTTACTAACACCAAAGCTATTATTGTTGCAAAGTTTGAATGCAATATTCCAATTGGAAGACAGTGCTCAAAGGTAAGACAGATTAAGAAAAATACGGAAAAATGCGTATATTGCGGTTTGTTTAAAATTAAGCACAACTATCTTTGAAGTACTAAATCGGTTTATTTTGTAATATTATAATAAGAAATAATATAAAACATCTATAAAAAAGTAGTAAATAAGAGTAGTTGGTTTAATCCTTTGATGTTGATGGCTCCAAACTTCCAACAACTGCCTGTTTTGTCGTTTGGGTCGGCACCAACTTTCTGTTAGCTTCAACCACCTGCAGGAGCAACTGTTTCTCTTCTTCATCATTTGTCAGTAGCTTATTAAACTCTTCAAACAGTTTTACACCACGCTCAGCTATATCATTCACAACTTTAAGGTTTTTCACGATCCTTTTTCCTTCAATATAATGTTCATTGATTTTCCATTCGTTAGGATGTGTAGTTATAAAATATGAATTTATCTTTAATTTGTCAAAGAGCTGCAAGGACCTTTTATTAGCAAAATCGGCCAAAATTGCTTGTTCAGTCAATAGTGACCAATTTCCTCTTACCATCCGGTCATTAGGCTCACACTCACGCTCCATCTTTTCGACAATTGCAATCTTTGCCTCCATAGATACTTTCTCTGAGAATAAACTCAAGCCAATTAACTCGTCCGAGAGGTACCAAAGATGAGGTTTCATGGCTTTTTTTACCACTTCGCTAATTTCCGCATCAGTAACTTCATAATTGTTCATGTCTTTCCACAGAGAGAGGTCTGCCCAAGCAGCATTTGTGGCCATAGGAGCTTCAAACCAATATTTGACATATACGAGAGTTCCAAAGTTCACAAAACGTTCCAACTGCTTTTGTTCCCTTTTTGTGGTTTTAAAACAGTCTTCCTCACGAAACAAGTGAATTTTTATGGCGTATAGCAGTTTTGCCATCCAACGGGCGTGGTGTACTGCACCTGGAGCTCTCCAATGAATTTTATCTGGAGTATGACCCAAAGCTAGCAGAGAGAGCTCTATTAACTCTTTGTAATCATCTCTGGGCTGGTTTTTCTTTCCTAAGACATCTAGCAAAGCATTCACTGCTGTAAGTTTGAAATGTTCACTGCCAGGAGCTTCTTGTAATGGTTTATAGTTCTCTTGGTGTATTAAGGGCCACACGGTCTTGAATCTTTTAAATAAAGGAATGTCAGGTGAACTAGATGGCCCGAAACAGAGGGTAAATACTTTACTGAGAATAATCTCTAAAATATGGTGCCTGCAAGCGAGCCACAACATCTTTTCTTCAGCTTTATGTTCTATCATGACGCAAGCTCCATTTTTCAACCCTGAATTGACAGATGTAGTGTCAAAACACAAGCCCACTATCTTTTTCTCCAAACCCCATTGACTTAGAACGTTATAAACTGCATTCGCTGTGTTTGCGCCCGTACCACTTACAAGTTTTGGCACTCCAAGCAATTTCTCTTGACCATTGGAAGATACCAATACGGGCAACCTATCTACTTTTTCACTGCCTAAAATGTCGGGCAAAATCTTTCCATCCCAATGCACAAAAATTGGATCTTCAAAAGAAACAGATTGCTTTATTTCTTCAAACACAGTTTTTCTCCCGTCTTTTCTTTTGCGTTGAATAGTGCTTCGTGATAATGGCAAAGAAGTGGGGTCGTGTCCCAATGCTGCTGCAATAGGGACCATTATTCTTAAGGCTTCCCTATCCGAAACTTTATTGCGATCTAATGCGCTAGTGACATGTGTAGACAATAGAAGTTTCTTTGCAACTGGACTCTGCAAATCAGTTTGAGATTCCCTTCTTTGAATAGATGACGTTGATGACGGCTTATAAAGCTCTTCTGAATCAGAATGATGTGGTGATTCATCTTCCGCGTCTGAATTTGAAATGTTCACAGTTGTCGAACTTATCTGGGAGAAATCTCTCTTTTTCCCTTCTTCAAGTCTCTTTTTTTCTTTAAACTTCCTTTGAGAAATTCTTTCTTGTTTCTTATTGTATTCCTTGTCTTCTGATGACATCATCATATTTCTTTCCGCCCTCTGATCAATTAAAAACTCTCTGTCTTCATTTAATTTGCACATCACAAGTGCATCAGCGTGAGCAATATCAAATAATTTATCTAACTGCTCTTGAAACATTGATTCACGTTTCTTCTGAGCGTCAGTGTTTCTTCCTTTATTCTTTTTTATCAAAAGCCATTCAAAGTGCAATTTTTCCAGCTTTTCGACACAATTTTTAAAAAGTCTGGTCGGGATAGCGGCTTTTTGCCACACTAAATTTAATTCTTCCACAGTGCTGTAACTAGCATCTCGAACAGATTTTTTTTCTTGTAGAAAAAAGTGGAATCTACGAAGAACTTGTCTCAGAGTTGGTAATTGATTGAATTTTGTTATAGGTTCCAAATCTTTCATACCAATTAAAAATATTGTGTCCGCTTGACGTGTTGATGAAAGAGCCATATTTGAACTAAAAATGTCTAAAACAATCACTTCTATAAAACCTGTCCACACTCACAATTATAGCCAGTTCTAATTTTTTTGACTTAATAGTTCACTTTTCTTGCAATTTTGATCATAAAAACACCACCTGAAAAGAAAAATATATTAGAAAAAAATAATTAAAAAACTAGGTTTTTTTTTATAAAAAGCAAACTTTGATGACGTTGAGCACTGCCTTCCACTCCACCTGGAACATTAAAATTTTGACACTTTATTACTATTATCACAAGTAAAAAAAATGGGTGGTGCCCCGGGGTATAGCACTAACATGAAATTTTTGGGCCACCCTAATCTTCATATAATGTTATTAAATTTCACTAACATAGTTTTAAGTCTGTCACTAGACAAATTAAATATAGATTTTTGTCTGACAAAAAAATGCGTCTCAGCTCAACGTGTGACTGGAGTTGAATCATCGTGAAACGTATATTTTTAACGTCCATGACCTTACAGGAGGGATGGACGCTCTGAGCTTTGCCCTACGCAGTTTAGACTGTATGGCCATGAAGCCGTAGCCTTCCTGATATAAAAGGTGATTAAATTAAAAACCGACTCCTTTTTTGTTTCACTCAATTTTCATCATCATCATCATATCAGGCGAAAAACGTCCACTATTGGACAAAGGCCTCCCTCAAGGATTTCCACGACGACCAGTCTTGCGCTGCCCGCATTCAGCGGCTTCCCGCCATCTACACCAGGTCGTCGGTCCACTCGATTTTACTCCCCATGTATTTTTTGGTACCGCGTGCTAAAGATTAGAATATATTTATTCATCACACGACACAAATTCTAAAAATATACATGTCAAATTATAAAATATGTCAATGGTGAGGTGATCGTCAAAAAGTAAATTAACAAATTTAAAAATCAAAATGTCAAATTAAAAAAAATAAAATGTCAAAAAGTAAACTGAACAATGAGTAAATAAATATAAATTAATACATTGCAGTAGGTCAATATTTCATTTTTAAAAATTCGTCAATTGAATAATATTTGTTATCCATGTATATGAAAATCAATTATTAAGGAGTAAACTTCAAAAAGCCCGACTGCTTAATACGAGTATGTATGTACCCCTAAAACTAAAAAAAAAACACAAAACTGGTGATGATTTGACAACATAGTTTGCGCACTTTTTTATTTTTTTTAAGGAACAAACAGTGTCATTATATTAAATATGATATCTTAAATTAGGTAGATTATAGACTTATAGTTTACTACCTACTCGTAGTTTTAGCTGCTTAATATTTTTACAAATCATTATGCCGAGTCGTACATAATAGGCTAGTTACAGTGCAGTGTTTGAAAAAAATTGTTTCTACATGTCAATAAAGATATAACCGATTGCCAAGTGACATAAGACACTCTCCATCTTAAACTTTTAAGAAGCAAACTTTATAAATGGCTTTCAGAAAAATGCTTCTTAATTTTACGACAAAATGTATTTTAATTTATTTAATGGTATGTATGTATGTATGCTCGAGCCTCTCGGTGGGGACGTATATGAGCTGATATCATCATCATCATCATCATGTATGTATCGGTGGACCGATGACCTGGTGAAGGTCGCGGGAAGCCGCTGGATGCGGGCAGCGCAGAACCGATCGTCGTGGAGATCCTTGGGGGAGGCCTATGTCCAGCAGTGGACTTCCTTCGGCTGATATGATGATGATGAATGGTATGTAATAGTAACAGACATGATATATGATGACATCGAAATATTAATATGACATTTTTTATATTATTATTTTTACCATTGTGTCAATTTTTGCATGTTTTGACAAAAGCGAATCATGTGATACATTTTATTGTTATATCTTTATTCCCACCCAATTTAATACCATGTATTCGAGCAAATAAATAATATTCATTCATTCATTCATTCATGCCATGTCAACGTGAATGACGTCACGCCGTGCCAAACAAAGCAATACAAACTGAGTGAAATGTGTCTTGAGTTTTTAGTTTTGTTTGTTCGATTAGTTAGTTAGGTTAGTTAGGTTAGCTAGGTTAGGTAGGCATAGACGGCGGTTGCCTGGTGTTGCACTACGCTAGTACCCTTTTTTATACTGGTGTTGCACTTAGCATCACCCGCGGTCACGTGTAGGGTATTTAGATTTACACCTACGGACGTTTGCAACGCGACCTTCATGCACATCTGGAATCAGAACTGTTTATCTTTCATTACATACGACTGAGAAAATGGTATTACCAAATCTTATTGCAACCCACGTTGAAATGGAATCCCTATTCTAAATACAAATCAAATAACGCAGAGTAATATTTTGGTTGACAAAACATCCCATATCTGGAAAACGAGACAGCCACAAATCTGTCGCGTTTGCATAATACCTCCTCGAAATAGCGAACAACCTCACGGGCGTAGCCAGGGGGAGGGTTTTGGGGGTTCAAACCCCCCTTCAAAAGTTCAGATATTAACTAACATTCATAGAATTAAAATAAGAACAGGCGTGCGGCATATCTCATTAATTAGGTACCTACTAACTTTTAACCACATTAAAAATATACAGTTGTTTGGATTCACATTAAAAATAAATAATTAAATTAAAATAAAATAAATATTTAAGTGGGGCTTCCATACAAAAGACGTAATTTTTATAGATAACTATTTTTTGCCCGCGGCTTGGCCCGCGAGGAAATCGTTTTTATGACTGTCGTAGAGGGTGCGCGGTGCGCGAGCCGCAAGCGGCTCGCGAGCGTCGACATGGTTTTCTCCAGATCCCTCAGGAACTATGACAGGATATGCTTATAAGAAAATCATGTCATTTCCCACCCCCTCAACCATCTCTGTGCAAAAAATCAAACAATCCATTGTTCCGTTGCGATGTTAAAGAGTTCCCCAGGAACTGCATCGGGCTATGCTATTTTCACGGGATGAAAAGTCCCTCCTCGTGACACAGGCTACCTGCATGCCAAATTTCATTAAGATTGGTCAAGGCGTTAAAGCTTGAAAAGGTAACAAACAAACAAACACGTTTTCACATTTTTGTAAGGATGGTACGGTACCCTTCGTGCGCGAGTCCTACTCGCACTTGGCCGGTTTTTTTTTCTTTAACCCCCTTCCCCCCCATCCAATACTACAACCTGGCTACGCCCGTGAACAACCTCGTAACTGAATTTCCATTCCATTATTGTTTAGAGTTCGTCATAAATAATGCATGTTATCTTTAATCGTATTGGCGGTGTGTTGTTTGGCGTTGTTTTGAAATGGCAGCAATCGGCATGGAACTAGTTAGCAGATGCCTGTCAGTACCAGTCCATGGTCAAAGTATATATATTAGTACTAACATACAGTATGGACACTCCCTGCCGCTCACTAGATTGCGACCTCACCCCCCTCGTCACCCAGAGTGATACAGATTGGTTACTTACAGTTTGTTGTCGAACGTATAAATAGGATTTCGCCGCCATTTTGTTTGTTCCGTCATTCCTTTTTTGAAATTTCATTTCGGGCTCGTTGTATGAAGTGTCCAGGTGTGCCATGGTGTTAATTCCGTGTAATACAATGTAACTTATTTGACAGAAATAAACCAAATTTAGGTAGGTAGTATCCTTGTCTTTTCGATACAGAAAGAAAAAGACAGAATGCGTAAATTTAGTTTCTTATTATCAGCTCATATACGTCCTTACCGAGGGGCTCGAGCCTACCCTAAATTAGGGCGATCGGGTCTTAGTCGATCACGCGGGCCCAGTGCGGGTTGGTCGACTTCACACACACAACCTTCGAGTTTCTACGCAGGCGTGTGCAGGTTTCCTCACGATGTTTTTCTTCACCGTAGTAAAAGCGTCGGATAAATTATATAACATATTAATATTAACATTTTACATATTCTGTGAAAATTTCAGCTGGCGTCTTCTCCGGTTCAAAAGATAAAGCCCTTTAATGGTCAGACAGACAAACGGAAGGACTGTGTAGGGTTAGTAATATTGTCCCGTTGAACCCTAAAAAGCAGTTCCATCGGCAATATTTGACAGCGTTCATTTTTGAAATAATTTTCGAAAAACCTAAAAGCTAAAACCTAAAACCTAAAAGTACAAGCTTTAATTTGAAAAGTGTGGTTTTATGAAACTACGGTAAAAGTGAAACTTTACAGAGGACGAAACGATCATGGCTGCTGTTGCTACGGTACAGAGGACGAAACGATCATACCGTCAGACGAAAGCAACCGTCACGCGACATGCAACACATAGGCGAAAAAATTTGAGACGATGTAATAAAAGTTTCACTTTAAAAGTTTTTATGCTTATTCTTCTCTCGTGTCGAGGTTCCTCCTCATGTGCATGATGCCCAGGTGCCAGCAGTCTTGAGCAGGAGTGCGGGCATGTGGGGCACGCCAGAAGGTGCGACATGGTCTGTGTTGCTGTGGCGCAGACGCATCGGGTTGAACCGCGGAGCAATCCCCATCTGGCCATGTTTTGTTTGCAGCGGCCATAGTAGTATTTTTCGTTCATTATTGTTTTCAGCTTACATTACGAATTATTTTTCACTTTTTAGTATGATGTGCTTTAAATGCGTGTTTTTTAGTTTTTTTTAACTATATTTATTTTTTAATTTTTAGTTCAGGATAATGAGATAAACTTATAAAATGATTGTATTGTCACTGATTCTTGATAAATGTACAAAGTTTGAATTAAATCTGTCCGTTTAAAGTGGGTCAAAATCGAGTGCAAAGGAGCCGGTTACAAACATACATACATACATACATACAGGTGAAGCTAATATAAGCGTGTTAAAAAGGCAGCATTTCGTAAGACGATTCTGGGAACATGATTCCACCTTCAACTTACATTATTAGATCAACTTCAAAATACCAAAAGGATATATTGTCACCGGTAATACGGCTACATTCCAAATTCCCCAATAAAAAAAATTAGCTCTAAACTAAACGAAAAAACATTGAAAAAGTGCAAAAGTGTGACGGAGTGTGCAAAACAAGAATAAGAATAAGAATATTTTTATTGAGTTATATAATAACAGAGACAACTGTTTGCCTCGCCTTAAACAAAGTATATTTATACTAGCTGTCCCGGCGAACTTCGTACCGCCTTACATTACATTACACTGCCCTGCCCTACCCTACACTACCCTACACTACACTACACTACCCTACCCTACACTACCCTACCCTACCCTACCCTACCCTACATACACTACACTACACTACTCTACACTACCCTACACTACCCTACCCTACCCTACCCTACACTACCCTACCCTACACTACCCTATCCTACCCTATCCTATCTCTCAAGTTGGATCGAACTGCACATGGTGTGCGAATTTTATTATAATCGGTTAAGTGGTTTAGGAGTCCATTGAGGACAAACATTGTGACACGAGATTTATAAGATTAGTACTAACATACAGTATAGATACTCCCTGCCGCTCTCTAGATTGCGACCTCACCCTCTCGTCATACAGATTGGTTACAGTTTGGTTGTCGAACATATAGGATTTAGCCGCCATTTTGTTTGTTCCGTCGTTCCTTTTTTGAAATATCATTTCTGGCCGGTTGTATGAAGTGTCCAGGGTGTGCCTCAAGTGTATAAAAAAGCTTGCAACATCCAGAGATTTGTTACCATAGATGGGTTATGCACTAACAAACAACATTTGAAAATCGAAGCCATTTACACACACAACATTACAAGCAGTTCGCTTCCGTTGAACCGATGCTACTAAGAAAAGAGATGCCAATTGGCATCTTTTTTTTGCTTCACTTTTTGGATGCACGTAACCTATCCACCTCCCCTTATATATAGCATATCTCTGGCAACATCCGTTCAATTTAAGCGGGAAACCGCAATGAAAACCAAACAAAATGGCGGACTATCTGAAAAACTCGCTTTGAGAGTTTCACCTTGTTTACAGTTTTCAGAATGCTTTCAGCCTGTTTTAGCTCACACAAAATGCGGTGACCGCTGACATGAACTCTGGTAAAAGTTTTGAATTAGTTATTTTCTAGGTTATGTCCACAACTTTACGACGTGTAATGTACGGCGACCGATCCGTAGTCACACCAAGTTGCCACACCAGTATGACTCTTACGTACATATACTTACCGATTGCTTTAAGGCAAGACATTTATTGGAACAGCTGTCTCCATTTTTTTTCTTTACGTGTAAAGAGTAAAGATAATAACCACACTTTTGCACTTTTTCAATGTTTTTTTTCGTTTAGTTTCAATTCTATGAATGAAAGTATAAAAATAATAACATTAAATTTATCACTTTGTGTTATCATACAAAATATTGTTGTATATTTTAAAAATTTATACTTCAAAATATTAGTCATAACTAGAGTTGAAAGTAACGGTGTAGACCTATCTTTGGGATTTTTTTTATCGAGCCAAAACTGCTCAATCTTGTTTCTAATAGCTTTTGACTTTAAGGAACGTCATTAACAATAGGGGTATTTTTTTCAACCTTGGGTTTTCTATCGTTTAGAAGTAATTGACGTCAAAAATAACCAAAATCTGTAAGTAATATCATCGCCTTAAGTGTTTTTGTTAATAAACTATATTTTTATTTTATTTTATTTAACGGTGAACGACAAATATCGTGAGGAAACCTGCGCATCTGATTCCAGATGTGTATGAAGGTCACGTCGCACACGTCCGTAGGTGTAAATCTAAATACCCTACTCGTGACCACGGGTGATGCTAAGTGCAACACCAGGCCACCGCCGTCTATCCCCTGGATAGCACGGTGCCACACGATAAGAAGGAGAGTGTGACAACGTTTCATTTACAGGGCTAGTGCACAATTCTGGACAGTTCCATTGGTTTGAACAAGTAAATCTAACACTATTTGTCACTTTAGTAATTCATTGTGTTGAACATTGTGTTCCTTGACCTTATTCTACTTAATTAAGTGTGTTCTAAAAATAACTTCATGAACATAATTTCTGTTACTTATCTGAGCGCACGGCAGTATACCAGGCTAAGTTCAGGCAAGCACTGTTACACGAAGCTCTTTTAGCTTTAAAAGTTGCGAGTTGTTTTTTCAAGTCGTTCAATTTTATTGTAAATTACAAGTATAATTAAAAAAAATCTGATGAAAAATACATTTAAAATATTTGTTTCATCTATTATATTTTTCACTATTACCGAGTTTTTAGTCTTAGCTATTTTACTACTAATTATTGTTCTTATTTTGATGTTGAACGTTCATTTCCATTTCAAAAGGATACATTTTAGTGAGTTTAAAACTACAAATTTTGAACACATGACAAAAAGCGTTTATTAGTCTACATAGAGTACATACTACCAACGAAACTGTAACTTATACAATTTAAGTTACTAAGTACAATTCATGTATGTTTTGAAAAATACATGTAAACACGTTTAACGCCAAAGATAATTTAATTTAATTTAATTATATTCTATTTTACTGAAAAACACAACTGCTTTATAAAAAAAAAACTTTTTTCGCTAAGCCTATCAGCCGGTTTTTCACACAATATGAGGTTCTTTTTTACAATTTTGTAACTGATTCACTCACTTACTGACTGATCATCAAAATTATGAGGCACTTCCCGCTTACAGTTATAAATCTGAAAATGTGCATGGTGATAGGAACTAGTATGTAAAAAGTAATTTCCTCCTTTTATGAAGTTGGTTGAAAAATGTAGTAAAATCTTGATGATATACCTATTTAATAATTGAAAACGCTAAACACGTTTAAAAACCGACTTCCATCGCAACAACTTGGTACATTTTTGCATTATTATTTTTGGTTTTTGTTAATTTTCTAATAAAGTACTACACCGATTTTGATAAAATTTATATGTGACCACACGGGAAGCACTAGCTTTTAAATAAAAAAAGAATCATGAAAATCGGTTCACCCAGTCAAAAGTTCTAAGGTAACACACATAACCTCCTCCTTTTTGGAAGTCGCTTGAAAAGATGGGCACTATCATCAACACAATATAATCTATACAGTACTTTAAGTGGGCTTGTGCTAAGGCAACTACTCGTAGAAGCGCAGCGCACGGGCTATCTACCCGCCTCATAAAATCAGCAAAGCTTCCACTGCTGGACAAAGGCCTCCCACAAGGATTTCTACGACGACCGGTCCTAGTCATCTTCTTCCCTCGATCTTCACTAGGTCGTCGGTCCACCGCGTGGGAGGCCTGCCTACGCTACGTTTTCCGGTCGCAACTCGAGAACTTTACTACCCCACTGCCACAACAACTCAACTCGGCTGGGCAGCGTTCGGGAAGCTTCACAATATCTTCACGTCCCAAATACCGCAGTGTCTCAAGACTAAGGTCTTCGACCAGTGTGTGTTGCCAGTGAACTTACGGAACTGAGACATGATCGTTTACTAGGGGCCTCATAAGAAGGCTTAAGGTCACCCAAAGGGCAATGGAGCGTGCTATGCTTTGAGTTTTTCTGCGTGATCGAATCAGAAACGAGGAGATCCGCAGGAGAACCAAAGTAACCGACATAGTTCACAGAATCGCTACCCGTCTATTACAAATAAATGTTTTCTAAAAGTAATGGATGTGTTTAAAGTTTTTATTATTGCATATAAAATAGTCAGTTCTTCTAAACATTTCAGACATTTTGCGATGAAATAGCCTGTCAGCAGATTTAATATTAAACGTACTCGGGTTAGTTTATATGATTTTCGTAAACAAGTTTATATTATTTGTGTTTTTATTATGTAAATAGTTACAGTTTGAATCTCATAATATATTTTGATGCTTTATTTTTGTTTCACTAGAAATAATTATTTATCTACTAGTATTTTAAAAGTATGCATTCATTATATATTTTTTTTGGTTTCAACTTTTGCTAGCTGCATTAAAATAACCATTGCCTATAAGAGAAAAACGTTAATATTAAAATTTCAATCATGTTATGTTTTGAGATATAAAAATTTATAAAAAAATAATTAAATAAAAACTATTTGCGTACCTTCTCTTTGAACTCTCTGTTTAGAACCGCACACATAGGGTTCCGTACGATCATACTAGATGCTGCTAGTGCAAAGGGTTCCGTACAATCATACTAGATGGCGCTAGTTTCTTCGCGTTTAAAAAACACGTTTTTTGAATGGGAAACCCCCCCCCCCCCCTAATGTTTTCACTTTTTCTATTTTTAAGTATTTGTTGTTATAGCGGCAACAGAAATACATCATCTGCGAAAATTTCAAGTGTCTAGCTATCACGGTTCATGAAATATAGCCTGGTGACAGACGGACAGACAGACAAGCAGACGGACGGACAGCGAAGGCTTAGTAATAGGGTCCCGTTTTTATCCTTTAGGTTCGGAACCCTAAAAATACAACCGGAGTTGTCTAGGGTGGAATGGGTCATTTCACCCGAGTTAAACACTCTATTTTTTATTTCGACTGTGAGGAAATTTATTATTTATATGATATAAAATATTAATCAGATATCAATAAATTAAGTTTACCTATACCCGACCCAGCCTCCAACCTTTTCGCAATGGCTGCTTGCCACGGCCGACTAGATTGTACCTAATCGAGTTGGTCACGACGTGCATCTAGGTGGCCATGGCGAAAATTAAAAAAAAAAGTGTCATGTTATCATGGCATGGCCTGCAGCAGATAGAGAAATGATTTTTAGTTTTAATCTTCTGTAATTGTGAAAAAATAGACCAACTATAAAATGATTTAATATCAACCTATAGATCGTAATGAACACGTCGTTTAATGTATAGTTGAGTTTAGATATATGAAAACCTCTTATTTTAATGTAATTTAATAATATGATGTATCTCAATTATCTTCGACTCCATGGCTGGCAATTAAAAAAAATATTTTCCACCCTAGGGATGAAAATACTTTCCTCCCTAGGGATGGAAAAGCAACGTTCCACCCGGCTATCTACTCATGAAAATTAAACTTTCCGAACAGGAGAGATGAAAAAACTATTTTAATGTGAAAGAATTCTTGCAATAATGTAATCCAATTTATGTAAAACTTTCATATTCAAACTGACAATATTGTTGATAATTTGTTTTATATCTACCTGCGCTGATACTATTTTGCATGCTTATTTTTATGAGCGAGACATGGTGTATCTCAAATCAGCGATTCCTAAAGAGGTTTCGCGGAACCTAGGGGTTCCGTAGAAAAGTCACCAGGGTTCTGCGACATAATAGTGAACCATAAAGCAATTATTGATAAAACAAGTTCATTCTTCACATTGAAAGTAAAATTTAAAAAATAAAGTGTTTCACTTTTAAAACATAAAAGTTTTAGTTTTTATTTAAATTATGGTGTCTTTGATTTGTAATCATTTGATATGAGGTTCCATAAAATGAAAGGTTGTTCCGTTAATTTAAAAGTTTAGGAACCCCTGTCTTAAATATATACAGGGTGAAATTTTTGAACGCCACCTGGAGGAAAAGCACTCTACATACTGGAGATAGACAATTTTACTCAAAGGAAACCTTCCTTTATTTAAAAAAAAACAGAACTGCATTCACAGATTTTCGAAAATTCGCTTGCCACATCCGGGAATCGAACCGGGTAAAATCCGAAAAATAGCACCCTGTACTTTTACGCCATCGATCGATAGGGTCAATCATAAGGATCAACTCTCTCTAACAAACGTTCACAAAATTTCACCCTGTATACTCGTATATTTGTTCATCTAAACTACCATGCTTCCTGCAAATAGATGATTTGATTTGAAGACGTGCTTCGCTGCTTTTAAAATACTTGTCACGAACTATATTTTGTGTTATCTGCTATATCTATATTATGATCTTCATATTCGTGTGCTATTTCCTGCGCAGTCCCCACAGACTGCGGCTGTCGACGCGACGCGACGCGAGAACCGACTACAAATTTATGTACTGCGGGCTTATGAGCGCCTGGTACCTACGTGCAGATTAGTCAGCATGCTGGATTGCCGTCGTAGCTAAAGCTACGCGCGAGCCCATTGGTGTGTAAGGAGACCCCCGCCTCGCGGTCTCTTTTCAAACGACTGCCAAAAAGAAGGAGGTTCTCAATTTGACTGTATGTTTTTTTTATGTGTGTTACCTCTGAACTTTTGACTGGGTGAACCAATTTTTATAATTCTTTTTGTATTTGAAAGCTAGTGCTCCCCGTGTGGTCCCGTATAAATTTTATCAGAATCTGTGTATTACTTTATTAGAAAATTAACAAAAACCAAAAATAATAATGCAAAACGTACTAAGTTTTTGCGATATCTTATTGAAAGAAGATATTGTAAAACTAATAACTGATTGTTGGAGCTGGACAGTTATCCTTTAAGTTAAATTCAATATCAATAAAGTGTGTACAGTAAAATATTACGAAATACGTGGTTAAAAATACTCCATAGTCAAAATGGGGAGTTGTTGAATAAAATTATTTTTATTTTAAAATTAAGAGCTATGACATACTTTTTTTATCTATTTATGTAGTATCTTACCTTAATACCTTTCCATTGGCATCAAAATAAAAAAAGTCTTCAATGAACAAATTGTTTAATAAAATACTTAAAAACATAGTATAGCTTTACGACAAAATGCCGCCTGAGCTGGCCGGTTTTGTAATCCGTTTAATTTTTTAAAGTGAAACTTTATTTACATCGTCTCAATTTTTTTCGTCTGTTTGTTGCATGTCGCGTTATAGTCGCTTTCGTCTGACGGTATGATCGTTTCGTCCTTTGTACCGTAGCGAGAGCAGCCATTAGTTTCATAAAACCAAACACTTACTTTTTTCTTTTTAGACCACCACAATAAAAATATAAGTTTTTATTGTAGGACATATGTATATTCTTAGAGATTCTAAAGATATCAATCAGATAATAAGAAAAATCAGGCCCCAGTATGTTTCGAAAGCAATATCGGGTCATGGCGGTTAGAAATCGTGGTCACATTTGCAGCGAACAAATTTTCTAGTTACATGACACCTTCGACTAAAATATTACTTTTAATATACACTGCATTGTTTGAAGATTATTTTCCTACGACATCGTAGTAGCCAGTCCCCCGTTGCGTTGGATCGGAGGCATTTGTCGATGATATTGCATAATTTATTTGCAGCTAGATTTCTGGCTCCTTTGGGTATGTGCCGCAGTACCCGGGTAGACTTTTTCAGTTGTGAGAGAGACTCTAGGCACAACGACGGCGGTGCGGCATGCTGATCGGGATCACCACTTGGGCTCGTTGGAATTGGTGTTGAAGGTACCTGTGAAGGACCTCTAATCAGTTGTTCAGTATGATGAGTAGAACCCCCAATTAACGGGTCCTATACCAATTTTTTTACATTCTGTATACATCAATTATCTAAAACGCTTATGACTGATAAGTTATGAGGCCATTTACACCCAGTATAACAAAATAACTTCGAAGTCCCGCAGTCAGTAAGAGCATGAAAGCATATTTCCTAGTTTTTACGACTCCGCAGATCCATCAAATGTCTTCGTCTAATTTGCAAATGTCAGCCGGCGTTTACGTTCAAAAGACAAGGGTAAGACACGAACGCCATAAAACTAGACGTTAGTAAAGTTGTTCTGTAGCTGTGCTTGTAGATTGGGAAATGTGTTAAAATTCATGAGGCGACCTTTTTAGTGTTTCGAACTCTTTAGGGTTCCGTACAAAAAAACGGAACCCTTATAGGATCACTCGTGCGTCTGTCTATCTGTCACAGTCAATTTGCTCCGAATCTACGGGACCAAATCAGGTGAAATTTGGTGGGATTTTGTAATTCTTTGACCCAAACACAGACAAATATATACATTTTTTTTAATTAAGGTCATTTTTGGGGTACAAATTAGGAAATTTAAATAAAAATAGGAAAGCCTTAATGTGTCATATATCAAATGAAAAGGCTCGTTATGAGGATCTGAAATATATTTTTGTAATTATCGTAAAATAAACATTTTAATTTTATTCATTTTTAAGAAGACGAAAATTGACCATTCCCCCCCCCCCCGTGATCTCCGAAACTACTGAGCCTAAAATTTTGAAAAAAATACAAAATATAGTTCATTGCTTGTAGATTACAGGAAAACCTATAAGAATTCTATCAATTAAAAATAAAGTGGTAAACTCAATATTATACGCTTACATTTATGGAAAATAGTTTACTAAAGCACCACTAGATAGCGCTAGTAGTAGTTAACTCGCGTCTTACTGTGAGGATTTCAAATGTGATATTTTGTATTTGACTTTGGCATTAGACATAGGTAAGTGATGCGAGTAATATCACTCGAGTGATATTACTCGGAGGGGTAATGCAACATTACACATCACGCGACGTAACCAAACATCACGCATCACGCATTACTTGACACGGGCAGGACACGGCACACGAGCGGATCAGCGGACAGCGTGCCGTGTCGCTTCGCTTGCGATCGGCATTCGTCGGGTAAGGCAACGAGAACAGGCGACGGATGTGAGGGGGGCGGAGTTGCTCGCGCCATTTCCGCGCGCTCATATTTGAATTTTAGAATATGAACCTTAAGACATATGAAATAGAGTTCAGTTTCATATTGCATGTGCCATGCAAAGGATTGCATGCAATTTTGGTGTTCATTTTTTAGACAAAAAAGACAAAATTTCTCCGACTATTTTTTCCGTAAGGCGGAAGAAAAACTACTTAAGCCTCCTTGTAAATAATTCTCAAAACTTAATTATTGTAGATAATGTACATACCACTTAATTATAACAAAAAAAAACACCTAATGCAGTTAAAGTTAATTCTTGTATATAACTAAATAAATGTAAATAATGTACATAGGATCAATGTACATAAAGTTGATTTTTAAATACGCCACTCTTTAAATAATTGAAGATGCCAGTCCTAAGAATGGAAGGAGTCCCATTCCGTTTTTATTTTTTTGGGAACCGATATGAAGGAAAATCAACTTTTTACTTATACACATACTCAATTACTCACTACACTACACTTACTGAAACATTACATAGTACATTCATTGACCTTAAATCACCCAATGTTGCATTACTTTTCGACTAATACTGTAGGTAATGGTACGTCGCGCTCTATCACTCTTCAATATTTTTTTATTTTTTATTTATTTATTGCTTTAAAGAACAAACATAAAGATATTAATACAGTACAAAGGAAACCCTATCGGGTTTTTGTATTGCACTGAAGTCGAAGACTTTTTAATTTAATGATGAGGGTAGGTGACACCCAAAGCATACACTGAGCCAAAAACTAACAAAAAAATATTAATATTAACTAAAATATTACTAAATCCGAGGACAACAAAAGCCCTGTAATAATTACAATTTGATTTTTGTTATCGCATTTAGTAAATATAACATGGGGCTGTTTTGTAATTTCAAGAGTGCAATAGTAATATCCAGAGTCATGACGTCATAGGTAAATACTTACTGTTTTGTAATTTCAACAGTGCAATAGTAATATCCAGAGCCATGACGTCATAGGTAAATACTTAGTATACTTATAATTGCATGTATGTAATGCCAAAATCTCGGGTAATGTTTAGGGTGATGTGTGATATTACAAAGTAATATTACTTGAAAGGAAGTGATGTGTGATGTTGCATCACTTCTTCGGGTACCGTTTTGCGCATGTCTATTTGGCATTGTACGGAACCCTCTCCACGCAAGTCCAACTCGCACTTGACCGGTTTTTCTTTCGTATCTACATTAATCGGTATAATGGAACAATGCCAAAATGGAGGTATCTTTTAAATGATCTTTACTTATTCAGACATACTTAGTCCATTTTGTTTGTAAGTTGCTTACTTTCACCCTCTGGCGCTACCGGCCTTCCGGCCTCCGGTCTCGCAGAGCGCGCTCCGGGCTTCGCTCCGCCCTAAACGGAGCTCGGCCTCCGGTCTCGCATTACGCGGCATGGCCATGTTTTCTTAGCTTTCGTGACAAAAAAAACAATAAAGCGGCATGGTCATGTTTCCTTAGCCGGCTTGACTGAAAAAAAAAACAAATTTCCTGTTACACACTTCCATCCCTTTTCACGAAATCACTCTCACAAAAATCACTTCCACAGATTACAGGAAAGCGAGAGGAAAAATGTTACACTTAAAAAAACCGGCCAAGTGCGAGTAGGAACCGCACACAAATGGTTCCATACCATCATGTTTAAAAAAACGGGTTTTTTTTGTAGACACCGCTCTTTTTTTTTCACTTTTTCTAATTTCTAGTATTTGTTGTTATAGCGGCAACAGAAATACATCATCTGTGAAAATTTCAACTGTCTAGCTATCTCGGTTCATGAAATACAGCCTGGTTACAGACGGACAGACAGACAGACAGACCGAAGTCTTAGTAATTGGGTCCCGTTTTTACCCTTTGGCTACGGAACTCTTAAAAAACAATTATAATATTACGATTAAAAACATTTTCACACCTCATACATTTTAATCATCAGGCATGAGGTCCCTGTCTAACCAGTATTTGCATGAAGTGTGAAAATAGCTGGGCGTCGTAACTCTCCGCTATAACCCTTAGGTTGCTGCTGGGGCTGGCGCGCAACCTGCTCAGCAAGGGGGCTGTTCGTTTGCGCAAGATTGCATTAAAGTTGTCGCGACGCACGCTTGCGCAAACATGCTGCCCGCGCATCTAGCGGGGCAACAGCATCGATGTGTTCCGGCTTGAACATAAGATAGCCAGATCCCCATTGCGCTTCCATCTTCGGCATCATCGTCACTTAACATCAGGTGAGATGATGCCAACCCTTCCCTTAGGGTGTGGGTCGCTCCAATGAAGGATTTTACAGGTCTTGATTGACCTAAATCCATGGGGGGAGTTTTAGTGGGTAGGTTCAGCCTTCTGCTGTGAGTCCCACTTAACCAGTACAGCCGGGCTGTATTAGTGTGCATGATGCATCTCTCCCCCTCCTTCCGAGTAAGGGGAAAAAAAGCCAAGGGCTTTTTATTTGTGGATTAAAAAAAACGAAATGTGTGCTGGGACACATAGTAGAAGTGAAACTTCAACGGACAAGTGGAAAACCCATGCTAAGTACCTGCTTTGTATCTCCATCTCAACTTTTCTCTATCTCGAATACAGCCGTTGCCCTCACTCCGCCGCCGCCGCCAGCCTTTCTGTCTACCCCCTCCACGCGGCCGTAACGCTTTTTCGTGACAGAAAAAATCCTAATACCACAGATTTCCTAATACCCCCCCGTCTATATAGAAGTTTCACTTCAAAAAGATTTAAGGCGCTAAGTCCGAGCAGGTTGATACGTGTTTCAATAATATCGAACGTAAGTCTATTCATTTTAAGTTCAAATCAATGCGGGCTTCAACGCGGCTGTTACGTTGAAACCGAACACCCAATTCTTGATTTTTACATGTTTTGATTACTTTTCATCACTTTCAAATAAGTTTTAAAAAAATGTGTTAAATTATAATGAAAGCTCTTAAAGTCACCGATGTTTGTGTGTTGGTTTCAGTTTTAACTATTTGTTTTCGAGAAATTTTGCAATTAACACCAAAAACAGGGGGTCTACAGTATATTTTTTACATCAAAAGTGGTAATATTTTAAAAATTGTATTCAATTAAATCGATTTATTAGTACTTTAAGTATATTAAATATTTTTTCCATGGTAAGAGCTTAACACAGTCTTTATTGTGTGAATAATGTTTGCAGAGCTCAGATTAAAAAAAAAATATAGATGTTGAGTTTCATACAACAATCACAACCAAAAAAAACTGGTTGTCTGTTAAGTCGGTTTACGGATGATAATTTTACGCGATAACGTGTCACTTGGGTCGATCGTGCCTCTCTATTGCTTGCTCCGCGCTCTCGCTTACACGCTTGGCTACGCAACAATAGTCTTTTGAAATATTTTTTTTTATTCACAATTGGTAAACCCTTGACAACATCTCACCTGGTGGTAAGTGACGATGTTGCCGAAGATGGAAGCGGGCTTACCAAGATTCCCCAATGCAATGGGGAACTGGCTATCTTATCTTCATGCCGGAACACACCAATGATATCAAAATTGATATTTGGCGGCAAGACTTAGATAAGATGGTGGTAGCTAGCCAGGCGGGCTTAGAAAATGCCCTTCCACCAACCAAACCGAGTCTTATAATTGACCCCGCCGGGGATCGAACCCGCGACCTCCTGTGTAAAGCTACTGAACTTTGCCGCTGGGCTACGGAGGCGGTTAAAAATGTGATGGTGATTAATTGGGACAAATACGGAACAAATGTGTGTTCCTCACAAACAACTAATCACGACCGCGACCCGCAAGTTGACCGCAGCTGGCGCCGCGCCGCAAGCTCAAGTTATTTAGTTGTCACGTCTCAGAGACACAAATTCTTGGTGGTGACCGGGATAGGAATTCTGACGGAGACAAGGCAACGGATTTGTAAGGAGCCGCTACAGCAATTAATTGTTATATAACAGAAGGGTTGAACGTTGACGAATATTGTTTAGATAGCTACAAATCGGGAATACGCTGCTGTGGGCTACATGCGAACTACGAGACCGTAAGCAAAGTACGAGTATGTCTATATATATAAAAATGAATCTCTATTTCCCTTGGTCATTGCATCATGCGTGAATGGCTGGACCGATTTCGCTAATTCTTTTTTTTTGAGTTCGTTATTGTCAGGAGAAGGTTCTTATGTATGGTAGGGTAGGGTAGTGTATTGTAGTGTAGTTAAGGGTAGGGTAGGGTAGAATAGGGTAGGGTACGGTAGTGTAGTGTAGTGTAGTGTAGTGTAGGGTATTTCATGAGAATCGGTCAAGCCGTTTCGGAGGAGTAAGGGAACGAACATTGTGACACGAGAATTTTATATATAAGATTATCCCTACTTCCCTACTAATATTATAAATGCGAAAGTAACTCTGTCTGTCTGTTACGCTTTCCCGCAAAAACTACTGAACGGATTTGGCTGAAATTTGGTAGGTAGACAGATTAGGACCCGGATTAAGACATAGGCTACTTTTTACCACGCTCGCGAGCCGCTTGCGGCTCGCGCACTGCGCACCCTCGAAAAGTCATAGAAACGTGGTCCACGCGGGTGAAGCCGCGGGAAACAGCTAGTACATAATAATATAATAAAACTGTAACGGGGCCGTGTCTGTACATGAAATATTTTTTGAAAATAATAACTGTGGTGGACATTACTTGCGATATGGATGTCGAAACAACAACTTTTAGAATTTTTGTCTGTCTGTCTGTATGTTCGCGAATCACGAAAAAACTACCAAGCCGATTTTGATGAAATTTTGTATGGTGGTTCTTTATAGCTCGAGTTTACATATATGATACTTTTTATCCCGGAAAATGCAAGAGTTCCCGTGGAAAAGTTCAAAACCTCCACGCAAACGAAGTCGCGGGCCTAAATATTTTAGTATAATTCTCATTTTTTTGCTACTTTACTAAGAAAATAAACTGGGCAAGTGGCGAATCGGATCCGCGAGCTAAGGGTTCCGTAACTCTAAAACGTTTTCAAGGATCTATAGTATTTTTAAAAAACGGCCAATTGCGAGTCGGACTAGCTTTCGTACTTTGCCCGTAGTAAGTTATATCGGGAAGTGGGTGTATGTTGGGTGTACAAAATTGTATTAAAAAAAAACCGTTCATAGTTTTAGCATGCCTAATATCGAGACTTCTAAGATACCGGCAATATTCGACACGCCTAATTGAATTTCGATTCCTTCAGGAACCCCGTGATTTTCCGGGATCAAAAGTATATTTTTGTAGGCAACTATAATCAGATAACTATGATTGCCACCGCAATCACAAACAGCCTACCGTTAATAGGTCATCTTTGCTACCACATAAGATCGTCTCACGAGTACAAGCGATTGTCACGCCACCACCGGTTTCACCCAGGTACTAATACCTGACGTTTGATCCAAATAAAGGTTAACGATCTACGTAAACGTATCTCGAGCTGGTATTTGTCGCGTTTTCAATGACGCTCCGACAAATATATGAACACCAGATTATTGTTCTTCACATCAGCTCTTATACGTCCCCACCGAGGGGCTCGGGCCTACCCTGAATTAGGGCGATCAGATTATTGTTACGAAAAAATAATTTTGATCCCGGAAAATCGAGGGGTTCCCGAAGGAATCGAAATAACCCACTGTTATCCCTTCAATTAGGCGTGTCGAATATAGTAGGTATCGATGTATATTGGGCATGCTAAAACTACAAGCGGTTTTTGTTTTAGTTTTTAGCATGCCCAATATACACCTACTTCCTGAGATAACTCACCACAATTACTTCTTAGTTAACAATTAGTTAGTTAGTTGGTGCCAGTGACTTCGTGTGATTGTTCCCTTGACCGTATACAGTCATAAAAATATATGTCTACGCGGGCGAAGCTGCGTGTAAAAGCTAGTTCATACACACAAACATTGCAAGTTAAGTAGAAAGCTTTTAAAAATATATTTTATTACTCGGCCGCGATTTGAATTGGACCGCATTAAAAAGCAAATTACGCTTGAGTTTTGAATGGTTGGCCTCCTAAGTGAGTCAGAAGGCAAATTTGTTTCTGACTTCGTTCGCGTCACAGATAAGACAAAAATCGCTGGTTTGAGCATTTTATCACAAACAGAGCGGATCCGACACAACGCGCGCCCACTTTTTTTTTCGTGATAAAGGCCATATGTGTTTGTGTAGGGTAGAATCTTACGAGTTGAGCAAAATTTTTAATTGAAAAAAATGACTCACTCAGCCTTGTTAAAATTAATGTTTGGATTTTGTTAAAAAAAAAGAAAATTGTGTTTTTATATTGTCTTAGAAGGATGGCACAGATTGTATAAAATTAGTTTAAATAAACTGGGAAGGTACTCGTAAATATAGCACTTAAGTTTTTATACCGTGTACTGCAATGTCCTAAGTATTTTTATGGCTTTTTAAGAAACCATGTTATGCGTGAAAAGTTTTATAATATTCCTAGACAATGTTGAGCAGTGTATATGTCACCGTGATACTGTCAAAACCGCGATACTATAATCTCACTACACTAAATTCAGTAAGATTATAATATAAAAAAAATATTCTGGGACAAATCTCCATTGCGTTGGGGAATCTTGGTAAGCCCGCTTCCATCTTCGGCAACATCGTCACTTACCACCAGGTGAGATGTTGTCAAGGGTTTACCAATTGTGAATAAAAAAAAAAAAAATCACACATAGTCATCTAGCCCCAAAGTAGGATTCCCTGTGTTATGGGAACCAGAGACTGATATACATACTTATATACGTTTAAATACATACATATATAGATATTTAACACCCAGACACAGAGAAAACAAATCTGCTCATCACACAAATGTTTGCCCTGGGTGGGGATCGAACCCACAACTCTCGGATTAGCAGTTAAGAGCAGTAACCACTGAGCCAACGAGTCAGTCTACGAATATGACGGTAAATTGCCAATCACCTTACAATTTCACGGCCCATTCTTATATCTCCGAATAAAGTCGATGGTTTCTTCTTCTGCGAAACATTCTGCTACCGAAGGGGGAGAATGTTTGCAAAGCGAGGCTCTTTGACTGTTCAATCAATCACACCTAACTCAAAGCTCGCTTCGCTCGCTCATTTATTTAATATAATGTCACTAGTGAGATAACAATGACACTAGTGAAATTTTAAGCAGTAAGTTACGGTTCACAATCTTTCAACAGTTAACAATTTCGCGAGATAGTAGGTAGTAGGTTTTACAATTTTACGGTGACATTACAACCCTACGACATACACACACACAGGCCAGCACATCAAGCTACACACTTTGGACTTTGTACCTTTGTTATGCCGAATGCGTATGGATCAGAATGGCACTACGAGTGTATAGCTTGATGTGCTGGCCTCTGTACATACGAGTATGACGGCCGCGCGGGCGCCGCAGCCTTGGTTATAGGATCCTGTTTGGCCCTTTGGGTAAGGAACCATAAAAGTAATATAGTTTCGTCAATTAATCTCTGAGCGTCGGTGGCTCAATCGGTAACGACTCGGCCCTCCTAACCAGAGGTGCCGGGTTCAAATCCGGACGACGGCCAATGTACCAATGAGTTTTTCGAAACTTACGTACATATACATACCGATTGCTTTAGCGGTGAAAGAAAACATCGTGAGGAAACCTGCACATGTGATTCCAGATGTGTATGCAGTTCTCGTTGCACACGTACGTAGGTGTAAATCTCAATGCCTTACACGTGACCGCGGGTGATGCTAAGTGCAACACCAGGCAACCGCCGGCTATCTTTTGGATATCACGGTTAACTGTGCCACACGATAAGAGAAGAGAGAATTAATTTATACTCACACGAAGTCTCTTGGAGTTTATTGAACATGCTGTGGCGTGCATGTACTATGACCACCCTCACCATATCAACTGAAAGATGTCTACTGCTGGACGTAGGCCTTCTCCAAGGATTACAACACCGACAGGTCCTGCGCTGGCCGCGTCCAGCGGCTTCCTGCGACGCTTATTAGATCGTTGGACCACCGAGTGGGAGGCCTGCCTAGGCTACGTCTACCGGGGCGCGATTTCCACTCGAGAACTTTACTACCCCAACGACCGCCTACTCTACGAGTAACAAAAACTACAGTCCATACTTACTATACTAAGATCTCTAGTTTAAGAACAGTTGTACACATTGCAGGTGTGAGGCGTGTAAGGTACCATGATATTAACTTGGCATCCCCCCCCCCCTCCCTATTCCCAGAAAACACCGGAACTCTTAACTTTAAATCGAGATGACAACTGAGACGCTTACTATGGGCCTCACAAGAAGGCTCAAGGTCACCCAAAGGGTAATGGAGCGTGCTATGCTCGGAGTTTCTCTGCGTGATCGAATCAGAAACGAGGAGATCCGTAGGAGAACGAAAAAGTAACCGACATAGCTCTCAGAATTGCTAAACTTAAGTGGCAGTGGGCGGGGCACATAGCTCGTTGAACGGATGGCCGTTGGGGCAGTAAAGTTCTTGAGTGGCGACCGATATCGGAAAGCGTAGCGTAGACAGGCCTCCCACTCGGAGGACCGATGACCTGATGAAGGTCGCGGAAAGCCGCCGGATGCGGGCAGTGCAGAACCGGTAGTCGTGGAAATCTTTGGGGGAGGCCTTCTCGTATGTCCAGCAGTGTACGTCCTTCGGCTGATATGATGATGATGATGACAGCATCAAAAATAAATTGTGAACTATTAATGACTTAATTGTTCTTCTACTGAAATTTCAATACATTTGTAACATTTTTCCTCTCGCTTTCCTGCAATTTGTGGGAGTGATTTCGGGAAATGGGATGGAAGAGTGCAACAGGAAATGCGAACGTTTTTTTTAAGTCACGAAGCCTAAGGTAACATGGCCATGACGCCTAATGTCAGGCCGAAGCCAAATAAGAACTACTATCTGAAGGCCCGGTCCGTCATTGTACGATCCGATAATTCATTAATTTCATACATATTTTGTTACATGTTACACATCATACATTGCTACTACAGTAAGGTTCTCTCGTTTTATGGGGTCCTGTACCCAAAGGGTAAAAATGGGACCCTATTACTACGACTCCGCTGTCCGTCCGTCTGTCCGTCTGTCCGTCTGTCACCAGGCTGTATTTCATGAACCGTAATAGGTAGACAGTTGAAATTTTCACAGATGATGTATTTCTGTTGCCGCTATAACAACAAATACTAAAAATTAGAAAAAGTGAAAGTCTTCATACAAAAAACGAGTTTTTTTAACGTGATAAAACTAGCGCCATCTAGTATGATAGTACGAAACTGAAGAAACTAGCGCCATCTAGTATGATGATACGGAACTCTATGTGTGTGGTTCTGACTCACAGGTTGCCGGTTTTTTTAAAACTCAAATTCACAAAATAAGCACATAAATGACTTGAAAAACTATGACGTCACTTCCAAGTATTTCAAACATATTTGAACAAAATATCGTTTTTGACAGGTGACAACAAGTAACTCAAATGGCGAACAGTTATCTCATCATATTAATGAGACATGACCAATTTTATTGTATTAAATCTTAAGGTTCCCCAGGAGGCTCGAGTTTCCATACAAACGTAGTTCCGCTTTAATATAAAAACTACATGCCGGATTGAATCCAAACTTTGCGAATATATTGAGTAGACACATATCGATGTTTTTAATTAGCTTTCAATGTACTAATATAACACGGAAAAAAGCAGTTTTAATCTTTCAGTACAAAGCCAATTTAAGCCGTCGTTTAGTTATGTTTCAATTTACTACGATAAAAACTAATTACAAACATCGATATGTGTATACTCAATATATTCGCAAAGTTTGGATTCAATCCGGAGTGCAGTTTTTGTATTAAAGGGGAACTGAGTTTGTATGGAAATTCGAGCCTCCTGGGGATTATTTAAGTAAGTATTTTATTGGTGTACCTTTTCATTTCTCGCTAATATTGTAAAACTTTCCACAAGGTACTTTACGAACTGTCTCATTTGGACCAAAAAAAAGGAAAATAAATGTTCAAAAAGCGGAATGGAAATTAATGAGTCGGCCTGAGCCGCTCAGTTTCGTTATTTATTCATTATTCGACCTTGAACCTTCCTCGTATTCACAACTGAAAAAACGTGGCCAAGTGTGCGTCGAACTACGCGCACAGTAAGTCTTTTCAATGAATAAAAAAAATAAAAATGTTTATTTCTGTACCAAAATATTTGTGTCATAGAACAATGTTGGGAACACCAAGTAGATATAAAATACCTGTATTAGGTGAACCCGCTCTTCCATATCAAGTTAATTTTATATATTGGAACAAATAAACAAATAACTAACAACAAACTATTAGTACTAACTAATATATATACTGTGCTATAGCGATGACAAAGAGAAGTTGCTAAAGAAAACTTATAGGTACGAATTGTATAGAAATTTGAAATACTAATAGTAATGGCATTATATATATATATATATATATATATATATATATATATATATATATATATTGATTCTACTACAAATACCAAAAATACCACCTGAGACTGTAATCTGAATCATGACATTATTTGTAATATATACATTTTTTTTGTTTTGACTATTTAAAACTGCGTGTAAACACCTATTTGAAATCAGAGATTTGTTACCATAGATGGGTTATGCACTAACAAACCACATTTGAAAATCGAATCCATTTACACACACATTATAATAGGTACCTACCGAATGCTACTATGAAAAGAGATGCCAATTGGCATCTTTTTTTTGCTTCACTTTTAGGATGCATGTAACCTATCTACCTCCCCTTATATATAGCATATCTCTGTTTGAAATAAATTGTTTTGAATTTTGAAATTTTGAATGTGATTTTTATGAAAAACAAAGGGAAAAGAAATAAGACTGTTCATGCATTAAATCTGCCATACTCTCTCTCTCTCTCTCTCTTTCTCTTTGTGTAAGTGTGTGGGTTGTGTGTTTGTGTGTGTATGTGGGTGTGTGTGTATGTGTGTGTGCGTGTGTAAATGTGCAGTTAGTTATGCACTAAGGGAGTTAAAACCGGAGGATGGGCAGCAGCGTCCTTTCCGTGCAACACTTTTTTCTTGCAGAACCCCCCTATGAATACCACACCCAGAAAACGGCCCCTAGTCCCCGGCGGCCCCGCTATTCCTGGCTCCGGTAGCAGTCATGGTAACGGCGGGGCGGGGGATGCAAATAATTCCCGGCAGATGCCAGGCTACCAAACCCATCGACCTTCGCCACTGGCAACTTACAACACGCGTACACTGCGGAGAAGCTTACAAAACTCGATCAGCTGAGCAGCCAACTTAGTATGGGAAGACCAAAATTTTTTTGTGAATTCACTATGGGTGAAAGTTGTTCAGTATTTGGAGTAGACGCTGTGTTTGAAAGGATGATAATTAATAAATTAGGACCTTGTATAAGACTCGCGGGAAGTGGAAGACAGGTCATCGTGGAAATCCTTGGGGGAGGCCTTTGTCCAGCAGTGGACGTTTTTAGGCTGATATGATGATGATGATAAGACTCCAATTCACTATAATTCTAAAGCGTATTCTATATTTTCATTAAAATATAAATATAATAAGAACGCTTAGATTGAGGAAAAAAGATCAAAATCTACAGGACTAAAACTTTTCCGCCGAGAAAGTTACAATTTGACATTTCAATATAAATGTTAATAATTTGGCTGTGTTACAATTATGTATGAACGAGTACATCTTCTTATATATAAAATTCTCGTGTCACAATGTTCGTTCCCGTACTCCTCCGAAACGGCTTGACCGATTCTCATGAAATTTTGTGAGCATATTGAGTAGGTCTGAGAATCGGCCAACATCTATTTTATTTTAGGGTAGGGTAGTGTAGGGTAGGGTAGGGTAGGGTAGTGTAGGGTAGGGTAGGGCAGTGTAATGTAATGTAAGGCGGTACGTGTTCGTTTTGTATTTTGCAACTGTCGTCAGAGGCACACGTTGTGTCACTTGACCTTATCTATAATTACGGGCTGCCTTCAAAAAGGACTTTTCATATTTTCACATGAAACGTTATATAGTTTCTTCATGATTAAAAAAAACACGTTTTTTGTATGGAAACCCCCTTTATTTTTTATTGTTCTAATTTTAGTATTTGTTGTTATAGCGGCAACAGAAATATACATCATCTGTGAAAGTTTTAACTGTCTTGTTATCACGGTTTATGAAATACAGTCTGGTGACAGAAGGACAGATAGACAGACAGACGGACGGACAACGTAGTCTTAGTAATGGGTCCCGTTTTTACCCTTTGGGTGGGGAACCCTAAAACATCAACTAGTGCAACAATGATACCTAAGTATATACTAACCTATTCATATAGAGAAGAAGAATGAAAATGACAGACTTTTTTACTCGACTACGTCAGAAGGAGGGTTATGTTTTTCGAGAGTATGTATGTATTTATGTATGTATGTTCATTAATTTCATTGGGCACGCTCTGCTATAGCCTAAACGGCTTGATGGATTCTGGAGTGCAAGATGTCGTTGATTCTTCTTGGCCCAGTGAGTGACATAGTTTAATTCCAAAGTTTCAATTATCAAAGCTATCCTATCTAAACATTGGTTCGACATGGTTCCCTAACTGTAACTGTTGTAGTTTAAAAAACTGATATACTTTTCTTTCATTTTTTTTATTCTTAAAAATTAAAAATATATAAAGTAGCGTGTAGAAAACTATATGTGAAAACATTTAAATGGTGCTAAGTTGTTATTTCAGTTCACTATTTAGGTATTGTATCACTGTTTGTTTTCCGAATATCATCATTACAGCTCATGCTCACAGCTTACAGGAGGCTTAGTAATAGGATCCCGTTAGTCACCCTATGAGTTTACAGAACTCAAAAAACCTGTATTGTGACATCCCTTATTTTTTTATTATTTGTTAGTAAATCCGCCACAATCCTACTAATATTCTAAAAGCGAAAGTTTGAGAATGTATGGATGTATATTTGTTACACTTTCACGCAAAACTACTGAACGGATCTGGCTGAAATTTGGTAGATAGATAGATTAGGACCTGGATTAACATGTAGGCTACTTTATTCCACGCTCGCGAGCCGCTTGCGGCGTGCGCACTGCGCACCCTCGAAAAGTGATAGAAACGTTGTCCACGCGAGTGAAGCCGCGGTAAACAGCTAGTTTTACATATTCCGTGAAAACTTCAACCGGTCACTTATTGCAGTTCAAAGATATGGATGGCCCTTCAAAGGTAAGATCTCTTGCGAGAACTTTTTGGAGTACTTTGCTCTTCGGCAGGATTCTAGTTGGAAAGAAATTGATATACTAACATCACTTCCAATTTCATATATTTACTAGCTTTTGCCCGCGGCTTCGCCCGCGTGGACATCGTTTTTATGTCTGCCTTTAAGGGTGAGTAGTAAATTATGTCGTTTCCCACCTACTCAACCATCTCTGTGCAAAAAATCACAACAATCGAGTATTTTTTCAGTTCCCTCAGGAACTGCATCAGATTATGCTATTTTCCCGGGATAAAAAGCGAGCGCGGACATGACTTTTCCTCAGATCCCTCAGGAATGATATCGAGTTATTCTAATTAGAAGTCTATGTCACTTCCCACCCCCTCATCCAATTCTATACAAAAAAATCACCAGTCCGTTGCTACGTTTTGACGCTGACGTGCGCAAGCGTGGAAATGAGTTTTCCCCAGATCCCTCGGAAACCATGACAGGATAAGCTAATTAGAAAATTATGTCATTTACCACCTCCTCAACCATCTCTGTGCAAAAAATCATAGCAATCCATTGTTCAAGAAACTAACCAAATAAAGGGTAAATTTTTAGTTCCGTCTACTATGCTATTTTCACGGGATAAAAAGTAGCCTATGTCCTTCCCGGTGACACAGGCTACCTGCATGCCAAATTTTATCAAGATTGGTCAAGGTGTTGAAGCGTGAAAAGGCAACAAACAAACACATTTTCACATTTATAATGTTAGTAAGGATTTCATTACTTTTCAATATTCTTTTCACTTCAATTTAAAAATATGTATAGGTTCTTAACAAAGGTATGCACTTTTTTTTTTACTGGAGCTTATAATCATGAAACTGAACAACTTTCCCCAAGAAACCCACGGTCAATTCGCAATTATTATTATTTAATTAAATTATCAAACTGCTCAGAATAACTCCCAGGTTTATGAACTTGACAGGCAAAGGCCAAAGTTTAATGACTGCGCCGGCTCGCAATGGTACTTATTCTGGCGTATTCCGCGCAATTTAATGTTTTTATTGAAAACAAATGCGAATTGACCATATGTTTCTTGAGGAAAGTTGTTCAGTTTCATAAGTTAAACAAAAGTGCATACCTTTGTTAAAACCCTATATTTTTGCTGTGGCGGCTGGCTGATCTTTATAGCGATTACATCTAACTATTATGAATTTGTAGTTATTCTGGCAATTTCGTTGTTAGACTCGGTTCGGTTGGTGGAAGGGCATTTCCTAAGCCCGCCAGGCTAGCTTCCACCATCTTATCTAATGCTTACAACATTGATGTGTTCCGGCGTGAAGATTAGACAGCCATTTCCCCATTGCGTTGGGGAATCTTGGTAAGACCGCTCCCATCTTAACTTAATTTGAAGTTAAAAAAAACGTTATATATTTAACAGAAAATCTGGACTTCTGTCACACCCCGGACACTGCATACAACGGTCGTGAAATGACATTTCTAAAAACAAATGACGGAACAAACAATATCACGGCGAAATATTATACGTTCGAGACCCAAACTATAACCAATCTGTATCAATCCGGGTGACTACTGACTAGGGTCGAGGGTAGGGTGAGGTCGGTATCTAGAGAGCGGCAGAGAGTGTCCATATAATGTTAGTACTAATGTACCTATATGTCACCGTAAAATTGTAAAAACCGTTAGATTATAATCATACGGGATCTATCTCGCGAGTTTGTGAATTGTCAGAAGAATGTGGACCGTGACATCATCATATCAGCCGAAGGACGTCCACTGCTGGACATAGGCCTCCCCCAAGGATTTCCACGACGACCGGTTCTGCGCTGCCCGCATCCAGTCAGTTAAACAGTCAAAGAGCTGGATCCCTGGGTAGCAGAATGCTTCGCAGAAGACGAAATCATCGGTTTTATTCGGATGGGCCGTGGAACTGTAAGCCAAATGACAATACACCGTCATATTATAATCCAACTGAATTTAGTGTACCTAATGATATTGTAATATGACGGTTTTGTCAATATCCCGGCGTCATATATACTTTGCTTCTGTCCCAAACAAAGATCGAACGCAGAATGCTTCCAGAGGGTTCAGGAGAGCATTGTTTTAACGAAAAACGTTTAAATTAAAAATTTACGTTACAAATGACACGCGGTTAGTATAACTTAAAAGGAGCGATTAGTGAGTGTGGAGAGATCAGATCTGTAGAGATATTAAGTAGTTACAGCACTTACGTTTTAAAGTATAAATATAGGTTTGAATAGGGATGACGACAGCATCAGAAATAAGTTAAACTCTTGATCACTAAATTGCCCTCGCCTAGGTATTTTAAACATTTCTAGAACAAAATGTCGTTTTTGACAGATGATAAAAAGTAAATCAGATGACTAGCATTCGTAATCCCTATTATAAGTATAGAATTGAAATATAATTAAAGGTTTGGATGAGACCTTAAAAAAGATGTTAGATTTTATTCAAAAATAGGAGTATAAACATTATTACAAGAAACTATATGTACAAGTAAACGCTTTCTCTCAACACTTGGACAATGGACGTGCTTCCGTCATTTAGCATTGACTAATAAAAAAAACCCAACAAATAACCTCTAAAAAGTTGAAATTAACATGTTTTGGCGCTATAAGTTTAATATTTTAATCTGAAAGTCGTAGCGTAGGGGTACCGCTAAGTTATGAAATTATGAGTAATTAGCTGTAGTAAAGTAAAACAGTTGTATTCTGTTTTCATTTTATTATTTTAGTGGTCCCCCTACCTGACGACTTTTATATCAGAATATAACTACTTATAAACTCAAAGGGCAAAGACATATTATTTTCAACTTTTTAAAGTATTTTTTGTCAGGGTTTAGTTAAATTTTTAATTTTGAGTTTTATTTCATGCTTTTTAAACTTTTTCCCAAACACGATATCCTTGCTGTAAGTTAGTAAGGAGTTGGGTATCCTTCAGATACCAGGAAATGCTACAGCATCAGGTCAAGGTTACCATGTTCTATCTAAAACCTATTCATTGAGACTATTCTATAAGCCCAAACACGAATTATCTGCTGTAAGTTGGTGAGGAGTTGGGCATCCGGAAGATTCTAGAAGATGCTGCAGAATTAGGTTAAAGAGACCATGTTCTATCTAACACCTAATTATTGAGACTATTCCAATGAGCCCAAACACGATACCTCTGCTGTAAGTTGGCAAGTGGGTATCCTGCAGATTCCAGGAGATGCTGGAGCATCAGGTCAAGGTTAATGTTCAATGTAACACCTATTCATTGAGACTATTCCAATGAGCCCAATACGATGCCTCTGCTGTCAGTTGGTTAGGAGTTGGGTATCCTGCAAATTCCAAGGGATGGTGCAGCATCAGGATACGGTTATCATGTAATATTATTACAGTTACAGGTCACTAAATTTTGAATTGATCAGATCAGTACAAGTTTTTCACATCCCTTCATCAACTAGATAAGAGCTGATGATCTTCAAACGGCTAAACATATCTTCATAAATTATAGCTTAGAACCACCTCGATCGCTGACGTGATGACGTTCAAACAAAAAAATCACATCAAAATCGGTTCATTCGTTTAAGAACTACAATGCCAGAGACATATTCACAGATACACACTTAAAAACTCATAACACTCCTCTTTTGCGTCGGGGGTTAAATATAATTAATAACTCGCCGCAATGTCCTAAGTGAAATAGAAGCGAGCGTGGAAAAAGTAGCTTATATGTTATTCCAGGTCCTAATCTGTCTACCTACCAAATTTAATCCAGATATGTTCAGTAGTTTTTGCGTGAAACAGTAACAAACATATAATTATAAGGTCTAACAAAATTAGCTGAAACTATTTTAACTGGTGCTTCTACTCATCATACTGAACAACTTTCCCCAAGGAACCCATAGTCAAATCTCAAAAAAAAAATTGAACTTCCCATACATAGTTGGCTGCTCAGCTGATCGAGTTAGTATGGGAGAGCCAAATTTTTTTTTGCCATTTGACTATGGGTTTCATGGGAAAAGTTGTTCAGTTTCATGGGTAGAAGCACCAGTTAAAATAGTTTCAGCTAATTTTGTTACACCTTATATACCCAACCTTATATAATCAATACACACAAACTTTCACATTTATAATATTAGTAGGATAACATGAAAGCCAACTCGGCTGAGCAGCTTTCGGGAAGCTTCGCAATATTTTCACGTCTCAAGACTAAAGTCTGTGACCAGTGTGTGTTGCCAGTGATTTCATACAAAAACGAGACATTATCGCTTAGTATGGGCCCTTAAAAGAAGGCTCAAGGTCACCCAAAGGGCAATGGAGCGTGCTGTGCTCGGAGTTTCGCTGCGTGATCAGTTCAGAAACGAGGAAATCCGTAGGAGAACCAAAGTAACCGACATGGCTCTCAGAATTGCTAAACTTACGTGGCAGTGGGCGGGGCACATTGCTCGTAGAGTTGGGGCAGTATAGTTCCAGAGTGGCAACCACGCACTGGAAGACGTAGCGTGAGCAGGCCTCCCAATGGATGCATCGACGACCTGGTGAAGGTCGCGGGAAGCTGCTGGATGCGGGCAGCGTAAGACCGGTCGTTGTGGAAATCCTTGTGGAAGGCCTCTGTCCAGCAGTAGTAGACGTGTTTCGGCTGATATTATGTATGTATGAAAGCAAACGTAAAAGTTTATATTGGTCACAAAAATGAGCGTCGGTGGCGTAACGGCTAGGGCCGCCGCCTCCAGTCCGGGAGGTCGTGGTTCGAATCCCGCCACGTACCAATGTGATTTCGAATTTAGATTTCATATGTACGTTTATCCGACGCTCTTACGGTGAAGGAAAACATCGTGAGGAAACCTGCACACGCCTGCGAAGAAACTCGCAGGTTGTTTGTGAAGTCGACCAACCCGCACTGGGCCCGCGTGATTGACTAAGGCCCGATCGCCTTAATTCAGGGTAGGCTCGAGCCCCTCGGTGGGGACGTATATGAGCCGATATGAGGACAAAAAATACTTCGAGTAAAAGAAATGGTAAAAAAACGGCTATTTCAACTTAAAAAAATACTTCGAGCTAACGAAATGGTAAAATGGCTATTTTAACTTCGTCAAATAAATTAAGAAAACCTTTTAGGAGTGACTTTATTTATACAGGTCCATCTAATTTGTTTAATTTTAAGAATTTAAGGAATTTTCTACCATTTTTAGGGTTCCGTTGTGGAACTAGGTGTGCGTCTGTCTGCTGACCGTTCGGTGTGTCACAGCCGTTTTGTCGTATCAGCCGAAGGACGTCCACTTTTGGACATAGGTCTCCCCCAAGGATTTTCACGACGACCGGTTCTGCACTGCCCGCATCCAGCAGCTTCCCTCGACCTTCACCAGGTCATCGGTCCACCAAAAACTTTACTACCCCAACGGCCATCTGTTCTACGAGCTATGTGCCCTGCCCACTACCACTTAAGATTAGCAATTCTGAGAGCTATGTCGGTTACTTTGGTTCTCCTACGGATCTCCTCGGTTCTGATTCGATCACGAAGAAAAACTCCGAGCATAGTACGCTCCATTGCCCTTTGGGTGACCTTGAGCCTTCTTATGAGGCTCATAGTAAGCGAACATGTCTCAGTTCCGTATGTCACACTGCACACTGGTGGAAGACCTTAGTCTTGAGACACTGCGGTATTTGGGACGTGAAGATATTGCAAAGCTTCCCGAACGCTGCCAAGCCGAGTTGGAGACGTTTGATCTCTTTCTTGAAATTGGACCTACCTAACTGGATTGTTTGTCCCAGGTACACATATTCGGCAACAACTTCGAGTGTAGAGCCTCCAACCTTCAGAGGAGTAGGTGCGACACGGACGTTTGAAATTATTTTGGTCTTGTCCATGTTTATTCTAAGACCTACTTGTTGAGAGGCTCTACTGAGGCCATCGAGCATTGTGCCTAAGTCATCTATAGTCTCAGCCATGACCACAATATCATCAGTGAATCGAAGGGGGGTGAGGTACTCGCCGTTGATACTGATGCCGAATCCACCCCAGTCCAGAAGCTTTAAAACATCTTCCAGGGCGGCAGTGAACAGTTTCGGGATATAACGTCTCCCTGTCCTATCCCTTGCTGCAACTGGATAGGTTTCGAGGTCTGGTCCTGGAGGCGAACCGACATGGCGGCGTTTTCATGCAGACACTTCAACGCCTCGATGTATCGATGGTCAATTTGGCACCGCTGGAGAGATTGTAGCACAGCCCAGGCTTCGACTAAATCAAAGGCTTTCTCATAGTCCACAAACGCCATACATAGTGGCTGATTGTACTCTTCAGTCTTCTTTATAATCTGCCGCAGCGTATGTATATTGTGTTCTATGGTACTAAAGCCTTTTCGAAATCCGGCTTGTTTGGGAAGCTGGAAGTCGTCAAACCTGCGTGCGAGACGATTGATGAGTCTCGAAAACAGCTTGTATACATGGCTCAGAAGTGAAATATCTTTTTTTCAGGGCAGCGCAGGACCGGTCTTTTTGGAAATCCTTGGGGGAGGCCTTTGTCCAGCAGTCAAGTGGACGTCTTTCGGTTGATATGATGATGATCATCATTTCCAGGTCTATCTCTCTCTCTCTCTCTCTCTCTCTCTCTCTCATCGTGTGGCACAATTGACCGTGCTATCCAAGGTATAGACGGCGGTTGCGAAGTACAAATCAAAAAGAAATATGTCGCGGCATTCTTAGTTTTGGCTTAGTATATATGTTAGTACTAACATACAGTATGGACACTCCCTGCCGCTCTCTCGATTTCGACCTCACCCCCTCGTCACCCAGATCGATACAGATTGGTTACAGTTTGGTTGTCGATCGTATAGGATTTCGCCGCCATTTGGTTTGTTCCGTCATTCCTTATTTGAAATTTCAGTTCTGGCCCGTTGTATGAAGTGTCCAGGGTGTGATTTTGGGGTAATTGTCAACCTATGTAACATGCGCAAGTGTATTTGTAGATTTCCTTAGAAAATGTTTTATACCAAAGGCAAAATTAAATTTTATTTATCAAAATATACATTAATTTTTTGAAAGGACTACAGAACTCTAATTTGTGAGTGGTCTGTCATGTCTGTCACTTTCCTAAATCGCTAGACAAGTTGAAAAGCTGATGGGAGCAAAAAGTGTCATTTCATTTTTCTGTGACAGTAGGCAGGATTAAGGGAACCGATTTTCTCTTGTCAAATAATCATCAATGTGACAACTCTCTGGTGGCTGGATTACGAAAAATTTAGCGGTTTGAAGATGGGGTAAGTTTTTTTTGCTGATAGTAGACCACTTTAATTTTTTTTTTTCTAAAAACCTAAATCCTTTTAGGTACCAAGCTTTTATTTGAAAAGAGAGTTTATGCTAAAACAAATGCTAAAATATAAAAACACGCTTCTAAATTTAAAAAAAACCGGACAAGTACGATTTAAACGCGCGTGGAAAAGGTTCAGTTACTTAGATACATACCTTTAACTATAGTACTTTACGTTTTTTTTACTTTCGAGCGACGAAGGAGTGAGAAGGTATTGAGATAGGAAAAAAAATCGAAGGTGATACTTTGGCAAAAATCCTGGATCATGGAGCAAAGTGGGCATGAAAGTGAAAAAAAATCCATCAATGGATTTTCGTAATGGATTTTAGAGGACCTAGCGGAAATTTCCCATGTTAAGTACTTTAAATACCATAGGCTTAGAAATTTGAGGCCAAGTAGTTTCGAAAATAATGGGGGGGGGGAGGGGACGATCAATTTTCGCCTACTTTCTAATAACTTCTTTACTATTTATCTTAAAATTATAAATAAAATCTATTTGAGATTTTCACAACATGCCTTCTCTTTTAATATGTCACAGATATATAGTTTGGGTAAGCTCCAGCCCCTCGGTAGGGACGTATGCGAGCTGATATATATATATATATATATATATATATATATAGTTTGCAAAACACTCAATATACCCCCCTAAAGTGGCCCCTACGTTTAAAATTCATATATATACGTTACACGTCCGTTTTTGGGTCACCGAATTACATAATGTACCAAATTTCAAAGAAATCGGTCCAGTAGTTCAGGAGAAAATTGGCTGTGACTGACGGACAGATAGACATTTCAATGAAAAACAGACCAAAAACGAGTCAAAAAATCCACAAACGAAATCAAAAAGCAATCAAGAAAGCCTAAAATAGGTACAGCCTAAAGTCTAAGAAGTTGGCAATTTTTAACAGACAAGAAAGTAAGCTACCTTGTACTTATTATTGAGAGCCCTACTCGAGCTTCGCCGTGAAAAAGCTTTTTTTTTATTACTTTTTTATTTTTTTAGTACTAGGACGAGACCAATTTTACCAACGTATATTCCTCCGGACCTTGAAGGGAATGGACTCTATAAATGACCTGTTTTACCTCAGTACCCTCATACATAACAGTCATTTAATTAGCTTACATAAAAATACATAGCTTACATAATTTTAAAAATTAATTAAAAATCTAGGTACCAATGTTAAATAAATAAAAATCATAAAAAACAGATTTTTTAGATATTTTATACAAGTAATTTATACATCGGTGAGAAAAATGCTAGTTTGTATAATAAGATTAATAAGGTTCAATTTTTTTTGTATTTTGAACGCACGATCGTTTAAGCAAGGCCGGCAAGGGATATATTTTAAACTCTGTAAATCTGCATATTGCTCTCTTATTCCGACCATTGTTCGAAGTGGTGTGCTATTCATAGATAGATAGATAAACCGTTTCTTCACCGACTAGGCACAAAAAAACAATACCTAATAGGTTGGTAATAATAAAATTTAAAAATAAAGGTTACACCACTAAGACTAACTTATAGCTACTTACTAATAAATACGATAAAATAGAATTGAGAAGTTCTATGGACAATTGTACACGACCACACGTTTGCCTGTCAGTGATCTGGCTGAAGACCCAAGAGCCAGACTAACCCGACACTATACCGAAGATATCCCGGACGTCAGCCTGTACGAGATTAGAATGGCTCTCAAACAGCTCAAGAACAACAAGGCACCGGGTGATGATGGAATTACGGCTGAACTTCTGAAAGCAGGTGGATCACCGGTACTAAAAGCTCTTCAGAAGTTATTTAATTCCGTTATACTCGAGGGACAAACGCCTAAGGCATGGCACAGAAGTGTGGTCGTGCTTTTCTTCAAAAAGGGCGACAACACCCTGCTGAAGAACTACAGACCCATCTCACTTCTGAGCCATGTCTACAAGCTGTTTTCGAGAGTCATTACGAATCGTCTCGCACGCAGGTTTGACGACTTCCAGCCTCCCGAACAAGCCGGTTTCCGAAAAGGCTTTAGTACCATAGACCACATACATACGCTGCGGCAGATTATACAGAAGACCGAAGAGTACAATCAGCCACTATGCTTGGCGTTTGTGGACTATGAGAAGGCCTTTGATTCAGTCGAAACCTGGGCTGTGCTACAGTCTCTCCAGCGGTGCCAAATTGACCATCGATACATCGAGGTGTTGAAGTGTCTGTATGAAAACGCCACCATGTCGGTTCGCCTCCAAGACCAGAACTCGAAACCTATCCAGTTGCAGCGAGGGGTGAGACAGGGAGACGTTATATCTCCGAAACTGTTCACCGCCGCCCTGGAAGATGTTTTTAAGCTTCTGGACTGGGGTGGACTCGGCATCAATATCAACGGCGAGTACATATCCCACCTCCGATTCGCTGATGATATCGTGGTCATGGCTGAGACTATGGAAGACCTAAGCACAATGCTCGATGGCCTCAGTAAGGTCTCTCAACAAGTGGGTCTTAAAATGAACATGGACAAGACGAAAATAATGTTAAATGTCCGTGTCGCACCCACTCCTCTAAAGGTTGGAGACTCTACACTGGAAGTTGTTGACGAATATGTATACCTGGGACAAACAGTCCAGTTAGGTAGGTCCAACTTCAAGAAAGAGATCAATCGACGAATCCAACTCGGCTGGGCAGCGTTCGGGAAGCTTCGCAATATCTTCACGTCCCAAATACCGCAGTGTCTCAAGACTAAGGTCTTTGACCAGTGTGTGTTGCCAGTGATGACTTACGGAACTGAGACATGGTCGCTTACTATGGGCCTCATAAGAAGGCTCAAGGTCACCCAAAGGGCAATGGAGCGTGCTATGCTCGGAGTTTCTCTGCGTGATCGAATCAGAAACGAGGAGATCCGCAGGAGAACTAAAGTAACCGACATAGCTCACAGAATCGCTAAACTGAAGTGGCAGTGGGCAGGGCACATAGCTCGTAGAACAGATGGCCGATGGGGCAGTAAAGTTCTCGAGTGGCGACCGCGCACCGGAAAACGTAGCGTAGGCAGGCCTCCCACGCGGTGGACCGATGACCTGGTGAAGGTCGCGGGAAGCCGATGGATGCGGGCAGCGCAGGACCGGTCGTCGTGGAAATCCTTGGGGGAGGCCTTTGTCCAGCAGTGGACGATTTGTGGCTGATATGATGATGATGATGATGACGATAAAATAGAACAAAATTGCAGTAAGTGCCAGGAGATATTATAGGTGAATGCCCATAACGCTGATATTCTGCCAGGGCCCTCACCAGTCTGACTGTTTTAATTGAGTGACGAAATAATGACGTTTTATGTTTCTGCTTTATATTCATTTCATTTAATTGATAAAGGCGTTTACCAAAAAACCAAGAATAATGGATGTTTGTCGCCTCCGCGGCAAAACGTGTAAGTCCATTAGCTTCACATCAGGAGTTCGCGGATTCGCTTCCCGATGATTCTAACCTTGTAAGACTCGGTTTGGTTGGTGGAAGGGCATTGTGTAAGCCGGTCTGGCTGGCTACCACCATCTTGTCTAAGTCTTGCCGCCAAACATCAATGTTAATAGCATCGATGTGTTCCGGCTTAAAGATAAGATAGCCAGCTCCCCATTGCATTGGGGAATCTTGGTAACCCCACTTTAATCTTTGTCATCACCACCACTTTTACCATCAGGTGAGATAATGCCAAGGGCTTACCAATGTGAATAAAAAAAACTATAAATAAAGCGCGATAGGGACTGATAGGTTAGAGTATTTTTTTTATCACAATTGGTAAGCTCTTGGCATCATCTCACCTGATGGTAAGTAAGTAAGTAAGTATTTCTTGTTATTTGATTGAAAACAATGGACTTCCCGGGGCTTTTAATTCCATTTTCGTAGTTCATCATCAGATCAACTTCAAAATACACAAATTTATTATTTGTTACCGGGAATACGGCTTTATACCAAATTTCGGTTAAATCGGACCCCTGGAAGTCGTTTTAAAATCGATAAAGATTTGAAGACTTGTATGCGAGACTTGTCTGACTTGTATGCGAGACTAGTGCATTTTAGTTACTTCCATATTATAATGTCTTATGGCATCTTACTGTAGGGGCAGGCGGCTGACATTGAAACTCTTTTCATCTTGCATAAAAGAGCTATCCGCGCAATCTATCAGATACAATCACGTGAGTCGTTACAGAATAAGTTCAATGAAATCAATATTTTAACAGTTGCTAGTCAATTTATATATGAAAACATCATGTACGTTCGTAAGAATTTGCATTTATTTCCTAAAAACAGTGAGAGGCATAATTTGAATTCAAGAAATGTAGATAAAATAGATATAGCCTTATCGAGACTGAGTAAGGTTAAAAAGTCATTTGTGGGGCAGTGTATAAGATTCTACAATAAAACTCCAAAAAATTTAACTAATTTGTCAGAGAATAAATTTAAAACTCATGTTAAAAAACGCTTGTGCTCTAGACGATATTATAAAATAATAGACTATGTAAATGACAAACATATATAGGGTGGCTTTTAATTAGTTCTTGATAGAAAAGGATATTAATGTACTCGTGATTACAAACAACTTTCCCAAATAAACTATATGTTAAATATGAAAAAACTTTTTGGTGCTTCATACATTTTTGCCGATTTAATAACGTGTAATGTATCGAGGACCAAAACTTTTTTTCTGATTTAACATATAGTTTCTTTTGGAAAGTTGTTTGTAATCACGAGTACATGCATATCTTTTGTTATCAAGAACTTATTAAAAATCACCATATATATGTTGATTCTACAACAAATACCGTTACCTGAGACTGTAATCTGAATCATGACGTTAATTGCAAGTTAAAGAAAAGCTTATTCAAAGCAGAAATTTGCAATTCATCCGTTACAACAACCTCGGAGGAACAGGAGCCGGGCAGGGGTAGTCAACTGAACATTCTTTTGAAACGGGCGCAGTAGCTGCAGTCGTAGATGCAGGGCCGGGTTAGGATTAGATTGACGTATATCGAAAATAAATTGATTTTAAGGGTAACAAAGCAACATTAACAAAACCCTAAATTTTATTTGACAGAAGAAATAAAGGCGCGGATAATGATAATACAGTCCACCTCTGAACTGAAGTACGTTGAGAAGTATCTACCTACGAAAATTGTGGACTGTCCATATAAAATTCATCAGCTTTGTGTAAGAAGTGAATCATTTTTTTTATTCGTATGGCTTTCGTCGCTTTTCTAAAAACAGAAAGTTAATAATAATAATAATGAAAATTACAAAATTATATCTAAATTCTGCACCCATTGGGCTGTGTCTTAATTAAGAGTGAAAAGATCCAGGAGACCTGTGTACTTTCGTTCTGGGCAGTCGTGTATGATATGGTGAATGGACTGCACAGGTTTGAAATGGTTTATTTTGGCACTTCCAAGTTATAAACACATTTAATTAAGCCCTAATTTCCAAACTAGTCGTTAGACTGTGTGTTGGAAACTAGTTCCTTCCCTTTTTAATGGACTACATTAAGGTAAGTACCTATACTTATTTACATATTTTAAATCTAAGTATCCTTATTAATTATAATTTAAACAAGTGTGAGGATAGTGTGTGTGTTTGCGTGTGTATGCATGTGTGTGTCTGTGTGTGGTGTGTGTGCGTGTCTGCGCGCGAGTTGTGTGTACACCATAGTAGATTATAGATTTTAGAAAATAGTGAAAGTGGACTGATAGTGAAACTTCTGAAGCCAACTGAAAATGTTTTTTTTTTAATTTGTAGTCAGTTAGTTGTATTAGGTCATTAAAGTTGTCAAAACTGTTATATATTCGTGTGTCTTTTGTGCGAAAGTAGTTCTGACTATACTAACTGGAAGTTTTGTCGGTCATCTTGTAGACTGTTTGTCAAAAACATCCAGGGAAGGTAGTATTGAACAGTGATATCTACGCAGTGACTGCAAGATGTAGAGCTTTCGAACTGTAAGTAAATTAGATTTTATATAGATTTCAGTTGTAGGCGAACGCCGGGGTAGAAAGAGTATGATTTTAATCACAGCTCTTTGAGCTCGCTCTAGTGCTTCCCGTGTGGTCCCATATAAATTATTAAAATCGGTGTTGCACTTTATTAGAAAATTAACAAAAACCAAAAATAATAAAGCAAAAATGTACTGAGTTGTTGCGATGGAAGTCAGTTTTTTAACGTGTTTAGCGTTTTTAATTATTTACTCATAATACAGCGATAAGGCCGCCTTTGCACTGTACATTTTTAAATTAATTTTCTGTAAAGTTTTTTGTTATGCAATAAAGAATATTTATTTTTTATTATTATTATTACAGCCCTGTCCCATCAACTCGTGCGAAAATCTGCACCGTTTTGAATTCAGTTAGCCGCTAGCGCGGCTAAGCCTTCCCGCCTCCCGTACTTCCACGGTTCGCTGGAAGAATACGCGTTATCGCAGGCGCGACAACTCGTGCGGCCCGTCTACGCCAACTGTTGCCAACCTCTGGCTTTTGACACCAAACGCCAATGTTTGCGGAGTAACGATTTGGAACAGGATAATATGTTTGCGACGTATGTGTTAAATAAAATAAACTTACTATATGTAGGCGTACAAAATATTGCAATTTGATTCCTAGAATTGATTTAAGTACTTACCTATTTACGTGATCGATTAAGAAATGAGGAGATTCGTAATAGAACTAACGTAAACAACATACAGAATTTCTAAAATCAAATATAGCACGTAGATCTGACGGCGGTTGGAGCAGTAAAGTTATCGAGTGGCGACCGCACACTGGAAGACGTGGCGTATGAAGACTTCCCACTCGCTAGACTAACAACCTATGAAGGTGGCGGCAAGCCGCTTACTACAGGCAGCGCAGCACCAGTTGTTGTAAAATGCGCAGATATTGTGGCCATGACCAGAAAAATAATATTTTTTATGATTACTCCTTAAAATATCCAAAATAAAGAATTTCACAATTGACAGATTCATTAAAATTGATAAAAAAGAATGTAAGACTGTGGGAAATGACATGATTTACTAATAAGCATATCCTGAGATAGTTCCCGATGGATCTGGAGAAAATGTATGTCCACGCTCGCGCAAGTCGCGCACGTCGGCGTCGCAACGGTGCAACGGATTGAAGTTCAAAGTCTCCCTCAAAGACAGTCATAAAAACGATGTCTTCGCGGGGGAAGCCGCGGGAAACAGCTAGTTTTAGAATATATTAACTAAGCATGATTCCGATAAATCATATACTAATATGTTTATTTTATTTTACACTCCGTCTTAAATAGTACGATCAGTACAGCACGGCTCGCGCACCGTGCACCCTCTAAGACAGTCATAAAAACGATGTCCACGCGGGCGAAACCGCGTACAAACGCTAGTTCTCTATAAATATAGCAAAAAAACTAGTCTTGAACGAGAGCTATGAGTATGTATTTATTCCACTGACACCTGTAGGTATGAATTATGATCACTCGCCGACCACCTGTCTGACATACTAAACAGCCAAATCGATTGACAGCATACACCAGTGAATTCTCTTTGCTGTGGATAGCGCTTACTCAGTGATAATGAATTTTTTATTGGTCGACGATCTTCCACTTGGTCTGGTAGTGATTTAATCGGTTCTTAAGGCGTTAAAACGGATTGCCGATTCTATCATTGACAAAATGATATCGAACGTAACTGTATTTATTTTAAGTTCAAATCAATGAGGACTTCAACGCGGCGGTTAAGTTGAGACCGAACCCCCGATACTCGATTTTTATTTAAATTCTTCAGTTTCAAGTAAGTTTAAAAAAAATGTGTTTAATTAAAATGGAAGACGTTATAGTCTCAGATTTTTGTATGTAGGTTTCATTCAACATCAACTGTTAGTTTTCGAGAAATTTTGCAATTAATGCCAAACACAGGGTCCCCAGGATATTCTTTTTTACATCAAAAGTGGTAACATTTTTATAGTTATATTAGCTGTTTCCTGCGGCTTCGCCCACTCAGGTCCCGGTGAAAAATTTTCTATACCTATTCTGAGACCTACCAAATATACACAGATAATGTCATGGAAATCCGTCCAGCCCAAAGGTCTAGCCGTTTTGAAGGAGTATGGCAACTAACACTGTGACACCAGAATTTTATCTAAATATATAGATTTTCAATTATTTCTATTCTTATTACTTTCAGTATATTTTATATTTTTTCCAAAGTGATAGCTTTACAGAGCATTTCAACAGTTTGAATTGAATATTGTGATTTCACCCAAGTAAGGGCCTTAAGACAACATATTGGCGGATGGTGGCGCATCGGGAGCCAGGTCGTTCCTTTCCCTCTAATATGGTTGATGGGAGCGATGGCTGGCGTTATACTCGTGACCGGGTGCTGTCCGTGGGAACTGGCCTACACTTGTTAAATGCATTCACTGATTTATAAGTATAACTTTTCGTGTCTTATTGTTTTCATGTTCTAATGACATAATTTGGTTTATATCAAGGATTTAAATTTGACGTTATTAACTAATTATTGTTTATTTCTTGATTCTTTACAAATGACATTGTTATAATTATTTTATGACTATCAGAAAGAGTGTAATTTGCACCTATTTTGAATAAATATATTGAATTGAATTGTACTGAAGTAGTTTTGAGCTAAAATCAAGCTGATATTAATTAGTCAGTAGTAATGCCGCAGTGACTATTATCTGACCAGTGTGTGTTGCCAGGGATGACAATTGACATACGAGACTGAGACGTGGTCGCTTGAAAGAAGGCTCTAGGTCACCCAAAGGGCCATTGAATGAGCTATGCTCGGAGTTTTCCTACGCGATCGAATCAGAAATGAGGAGATCCGTAGAGGAACCAAGGTAACCAACATATTCGGCTCACAGAATCGAAAAACTAAAGTGGCTGTGGGCGGGGCACATAGCTAGTAGAACCGATGGTCATTGGGGGGAGGAAACTGCCACTTAAGTTTAGCAATTCTGAGAGCTATGTCGGTTACTTGCGTTCCCCTACGGATCTCCTCGTTTCTGATTCGATCACGCAGAGAAACTCCAAGCATAGCACGCTCCATTGCCCTTTGGAGACCTTGAGCCTTCTTATGAGGCCCATTAGTAAGCGACCATGTCTCAGTTCCGTATGTCATCTGGCACTGACATTGGTCGAAAAACTTAAGTTTAGTAATTCTGAGAGCTATGTCGGATACTTTGGTCACACCCTGGACACTTCATACAACGGGCCAGAAGTGACATTTCAAAAAAGGAATAACGGAACAAACAAAATGGCGGCGAAATCCCATACGTTCGACAACCAAACTGTAACCAATCCGTATCAATCTGGGTGACGAGGGGGTGAGGTCGCAATCTAGAGAGCGGCAGGGAGTGTCCATACTGTATGTTAGTACTAATATACAATATGATCTACGCGACTGGTGTATACTAGTGTACAAATCGCATTTGGCTCATTTGTTAGGAACGATTTACTGTTGTTTCTCGATTGACGGCTCTCAACGTAATGAACAAACTTTCCCCAAAGGACAAACTTTTGGGCTTTTTAATGTTGTAAATTACCATATCAAACACATAGTTAAACACCAATTTTGTGCATAGGATATTATCTCACCGTAAAGAATAAAGTTTCCCCAAAGGACAAAATTTTAAAGATTTCATACAAAAACTTAATAATACAACAATGCATAGGATACCATCTCGATGTAACGAACCACTTTCCCCAAAGAAAAAAAACCGGCTAAGTGCGAGTCAGAACCGCACACAAAGGGTTCCGTGCCATCATACTAGATGGCGCTAGTACAAAGGGTTCCGTACGATCATACTAGATGGCGCCACACAAAGGGTTCCGTGCCATCATACTAGATGGCGCTAGTACAAAGGGTTCCGTACGATCATACTAGATGGCGCCACACAAAGGGTTCCGTGCCATCATACTAGATGGCGCTAGTACAAAGGGTTCCGTACGATCATACTAGATGGCGCTAGTTTCTTCAAGTTTAAATAAAACTCCTTTTTTTTATGGAGACCCCCTTATTTTTTCGCTATTTCTAATTTTTAGTATAATGTGTTTTAGGGGAAACAGAAATTCATCATCTGTGAAAGTTTCAACTGTCTAGCTATCACGGTTCATGAAATGCAGCCTGATGACAGACGGACACACAGACAGACGGACGGACAGCGGAGTCTTAGTAATAGGGTTCCGTTTTTACCCTTTAGGTACAGAACCCTAAAAATGGACTTCTCAGTGTTGTGTATTGGCATATCAAACCAAATAATTATTCAACCTCAGTTTTGCCCGCTTATCACACTTACATAACAAACTAAATATTTGCCGGATGGCCAAATCTGGCCCAAGTCAACATTTAAAAATTCACTGTGTGCAAATCCAACATTTTAATAATCAACATCCTGCAAATTCAACTTTTTGCAATCTCAACATTTAAAGAATTCAACATTTTAATAATCAACATCCTGTAAGTTCAACTTTTTGCTATCTCAACATTTAAAGAATTCAACATTTTAATAATCAACATCCTGCAAGTTCAACTTTTGGCAATCTCAATATTTAAAGAATTCAACATTTTAATAATCAACATCCTGCAAGTAGAACTTTTTGCAATCTCAACATTTAAAGAATTCAACATTTTAATAATCAACATCCTGCAAGTTCAACTTTTTGCAATCTCAACATTTAAAGAATTCAACTTTATGCAAATTCAACATTTTAATATTTAACTTTCTGGGAATGCAACATTTTGGAAATTCAACATTTTAGGAATTCAACTTTCTGTTCCTAAAGGTTTGTAATATCCTTACTTCCTTACTCATATTATAAACGCGAAAGATTGTATGTATGGATATTTGTTACTCTTTCACGCCGCAACAGATAAACGGATCTACATGAAATTTAGTAGTTAGACAGATTAGGATCTGGATTAACATATATATAGGGTACTTTTTTCCACGCTCGCGAAGCGCTTGCGTTTCGCGCACTGCGGACCCTCACAGACAGTCATAGAAACTATGTTCACGCTCGCGAAGCGCTTGCGTTTCGCGCACTGCGGACCCTCACAGACAGTCATAGAAACTATGTTCACGCTCGCGAAGCGCTTGCGTTTCGCGCACTGCGGACCCTCACAGACAGTCATAGAAACTATGTTCACGCTCGCGAAGCGCTTGCGTTTCGCGCACTGCGGACCCTCACAGACAGTCATAGAAACTATGTTCACGCTCGCGAAGCGCTTGCGTTTCGCGCACTGCGGACCCTCACAGACAGTCATAGAAACTATGTTCACGCGAGCGAAGCGCTTGCGTTTCGCGCACTGCGGACCCTCACAGACAGTCATAGAAACTATGTTCACGCTCGCGAAGCGCTTGCGTTTCGCGCACTGCGGACCCTCACAGACAGTCATAGAAACTATGTTCACGCTCGCGAAGCGCTTGCGTTTCGCGCACTGCGGACCCTCACAGACAGTCATAGAAACTATGTTCACGCTCGCGAAGCGCTTGCGTTTCGCGCACTGCGGACCCTCACAGACAGTCATAGAAACTATGTTCACGCTCGCGAAGCGCTTGCGTTTCGCGCACTGCGGACCCTCACAGACAGTCATAGAAACTATGTTCACGCGAGCGAAGCGCTTGCGTTTCGCGCACTGCGGACCCTCACAGACAGTCATAGAAACTATGTTCACGCTCGCGAAGCGCTTGCGTTTCGCGCACTGCGGACCCTCACAGACAGTCATAGAAACTATGTTCACGCGAGCGAAGCGCTTGCGTTTCGCGCACTGCGGACCCTCACAGACAGTCATAGAAACTATGTTCACGCGAGCGAAGCGCTTGCGTTTCGCGCACTGCGGACCCTCACAGACAGTCATAGAAACTATGTTCACGCTCGCGAAGCGCTTGCGTTTCGCGCACTGCGGACCCTCACAGACAGTCATAGAAACTATGTTCACGCGAGCGAAGCGCTTGCGTTTCGCGCACTGCGGACCCTCACAGACAGTCATAGAAACTATGTTCACGCGAGCGAAGCGCTTGCGTTTCGCGCACTGCGGACCCTCACAGACAGTCATAGAAACTATGTTCACGCGAGCGAAGCGCTTGCGTTTCGCGCACTGCGGACCCTCACAGACAGTCATAGAAACTATGTTCACGCGAGCGAAGCGCTTGCGTTTCGCGCACTGCGGACCCTCACAGACAGTCATAGAAACTATGTTCACGCGAGCGAAGCGCTTGCGTTTCGCGCACTGTGGACCCTCACAGACAGTCATAGAAACTATGTTCACGCGAGCGAAGCCGCTGGCAAAAGTTAGTCTAATAATAATTATGAGCGAATTTGCAAGCTCCGCTAACACATTTGTTTTTTGAATTGCATGGAATAATTATAGATTAGATATGATTTGATTCATCACACTACAAAAATTCATAAAATGTAGATATATGTCAAATTATAAATTATGTCTATGAGGTGATTGTCAAACAATAAATTTACAAATTCACAAAAACAAAATGTCAAATTACAAAAATTAAAATGTCAAAAACTAAACTAATTTAAATTACTACATTAAAGTATGTCAGTATTCGGTTCTAAAAATTCGTCAATTGAATAATATTCGTTACCAAACAAGAAGTCCAGTATTCTGGTTTTCATTCCAACATTTTTCAGATATTTTTTGTTGGGCTGAACCGTCAGCTTGTTTGGCAAACTGCGCTTTTAAATAAAAAGAGTAAGTATTTTCCTGTATTCTGGCCACTGTTTATTTTACTCATATGTTTTTAAGTGACTGTGACCTTTATAGTTTTTTAGAAGTCACACTTATTACAAGCTTTTATTTAACTTGCAATGTATGAATGTTTGTTCGGGTGGAATCTTGCAATTTAATTTTGATCCACTTCTCGGTTTCCGATTGAGCTGAAATTTTGCATGCATATGTATATCGCGTGACAATGCAATATTAAAAGCCTGTACCTAAAAGTTTTTAGGTTTTTCTAAAATTATTCTCTACTTACTGTACTGAATACACTATTTAAGAGGGAGTGTAAAACAAAATTAACATTTTAGAAATTATTTATCGGAATCATGCTTAGTTTATATATTCTAAAACTAGCTTTTGCTCGCGGCTTCGCTCGCGTAGACATCGTTTTTATGACTGTCTTTGAGGGTGACTTTGAAGTGAACTTCAATCCGTTGACCCGTTGCGACGCCGACGTGCGCGACTTGCGCGAGAGTAGAAATTAATTTTCCCCAGATCCCTCGGGAACTAAGTCAGGATATGTTAATTAGTATATTATGTTATTTCCCACCTCCTCCACTATCTCTGTGCATTAAATCACAACAATCCATTGTTCCGTTGCAATGTTAAAGAAATTAACAAAAAAAAGATATATTTTTTTTCAGTTACCTCAGGAACTGCATCGGACTATGTTATTTTCACGGGACAAAAAGTAGCCTATGTTCTTTCCAGTCACATAGGCTACCTGCATACCAAATTTCATCATGTTTAGTCAAGGTGGTGAAGCAAGGTGGTGAAAAGTTAACAAACAAACAAACAAATAAAAAAACAAACACATTTTCACATTTATAATACTACTAAGTAAGGAAGCAAGGATAATTACTAAATTTAATTGTTACACTTAAATCTGATTTAGGACTGAAAACACGATTGCTTATAATATGTATATTACTCGATGTAAATAAATAACAAAGTTTTTCTAAAATTACACATGTCAACTTTATAGTCACACTAGTGGATGACCGCGGCGTTGCCCGCACAGATTCTGTTTTTTGCGGTTACTGTGGGAATTTCAGAAAATTATTTCTTAGCGGAAGCCTACGTCATAATAGTTGCTGTCTGTATGCCAAATTTCAGCCCAATCAATCTAGTGGTTTGATAGATCAGTCAGTCACGCTTTCCTTTTATATATACAGAAGAAGATAACAACTCGTATTACATTACACATTAAATACTTAGAAGATGACCAAGGGCCATTCCTACTATTTTTAGTAAAGATTTAATTTAAGATTTATTTAATAAAAAACTCCACTTTTGCGGCGCTTGCTGAGAAAATCCTGAGATGCGCTTTGATAGATCAGTCAGTCACGCTTTCCTTTTATATATACAGAAGAAGATAACAACTCGTATTACATTACACATTAAATACTTAGAAGATGACCAAGGGCCATTCCTACTATTTTTAGTAAAGATTTAATTTAAGATTTATTTAATAAAAAACTCCACTTTTGCGGCGCTTGCTGAGAAAATCCTGAGATGCGCTTTGATAGATCAGTCAGTCACGCTTTCCTTTTATATATACAGAAGAAGATAACAACTCGTATTACATTACACATTAAATACTTAGAAGATGACCAAGGGCCATTCCTACTATTTTTAGTAAAGATTTAATTTAAGATTTATTTAATAAAAAACTCCACTTTTGCGGCGCTTGCTGAGAAAATCCTGCGAGAGTAATGAATGAGGACAAACAGTTTACTGTGTATGTCCTCTTAAACTCCACTTTTGTGGCGTCTGCTGAGTAATGAGGACAAACTGTGTACGCCCTCTTAAACTACACTTTTGTGGCGCCTGCTGAGAATATCTTGCGAGAGTAATGAGGACAAACTGTGTACGCCCTCTTAAACTCCACTTTTGTGGCGCCTGCTGAGAATATCTTGCGAGAGTAATGAGGACAAACAATTTACTGTGTACGCTCTCTTAAACTCCACTTTTGTGGCGCCTGCTGAGAATATCGTGCGAGAGTAATGAGGACAAACAGTTTACTGTGTACGCCCTGTTAAACTGCTGAAATTGTAATTTAAATAATATTTTGGTAGTTATATAAGAAACATTTATCAATTAGCAAAATGCGGACGGTGTTAAATATTAATGAGAACAGTAATTTTCAAAGTTTGGTCTTTTCCGGTGTAAAATGTAGCTGATTCAAGTTTGTTCGCTGAAATTTTGCAGATAATACAATTTAATTATAACAATTTTATTATTGGAATACCAGCTGCGCGTATTTGCACTGTTTTATAGAAATTGTCGATTTTGATAACTGAAATGACTACTTATTACTGTAATTTATTAATTAACATTAGAGACATGAGGTAAAATGATAAAATTACCGAGTTCTAGATATAAAATTATTTATATTTCTATAAAAAAACTAAGTTGTATTTTTTTTACACAAAAATCAACAATATTTAGGAACTATGACTTAATATCTAGATTCAATTCAATTATTTATTTTCAGACAACAGTGATCCATAGCTTGTTAGTAATACTTAGCCTATGTTAGTAATTGTTTGTACATATCGATATATCAGACTTTTCTTCGTTTAATAAATCGTCGCAATAGTAATTGCTTGGCATGCGGTGGACCGACGACCTGGTGAAGATCGTGGGAAGCCAATGGATACGGGCAGCGCAGGACCGGCCGTTGTGGAAACCATTGGGGGAGGCCTTTGTCCAGCGGTGGACGATTTTTAGCTGATGTGATGATGATGATGATCATGATGCGAGTAACAGCGACATTTAAATATAAAAGCGTCCAAAATTCGGATAAGTTGTCCGTCCGTCCGTCTGTGACCAGGCTGTATTTCATGAACCGTGATAGCTAGACAGCTGAAATTTAATTTAAAAATAAGGGGGGTCTCCATACAAAAAAACGTGTTTTTTAAACATGAAGAAACTAGCGCCATCTAGTATGATGGTTTTTGTAACATGAAACTAACGCCATCTAGTAAGATGGTACGGAACCCTATGTGTGCGGTTAAGACTCGCACTTGGCCGGTTTTTTTATTCACAATTGGTAAGCCTTTGGCATAGTCTCACCTGGTGGTAAGTAACGATGATGCCGAAGTTGAAAGCGGGCTTACCCAGATTCCCCAACGCAATGGAGAACTGACTATCTTACTTTCAAGCCGAAACACATCAATGTTTGTAGCATTAATGTTTTGCGGCAAGACTTAGATAAGATCGTCATCGTCACTTACCACCAGGTGAGATGTTGTCAAGGGTTTACCAATTGTGAATAAAAAAAAATATAAAAAAAAGATGGCGGTAGCTAGCCAGGCGGGCTTCGAAAATGCCCTTCCACCAACCAAACAGAGATTTACATAGTTAGATTCCGCCGGGAATCAAACCTACGACCTCCTGATGTCAGGCTCATGGACTTAACAATTACACCACGGAGGCTTCTAAGATATTGTCCCAAATGGTGACTTGACCCCCCCCCCCCCCTCCACCTTGCCCCTTGGCCCCCCGCCCGCACGATGGCCTTGTCTAGACATCTCCGTAATAGGACTATGTGAAATCTTTATTTTAGAATGTGCCTGCTGCGATTGATAATGGTCATAATATTATTTAACATTTTAAGCTATTGCATAGCTTTTATCGCAGTCTTTGAGCGCGGCGACCGAATCAAGAAATTCCGTAACGAAACTAACCTAACACCCCACGAGTTCTAAAAAACTAACAGTGCCATCTATTAGTGATTTGCGGTACTAAAAGGACTTAACACCTCACGCTTGGCCGAGTTCTAAAAAACTTACAGTGCCATCTATTAGCGATTTGCGGTACTAAAAGGACAGTCAATTTTACTGGTGTAACTTTCTTGGTGTTAATTTATTACATAAACATCCCGCGCCCCAAGGACTATATGGTACTGGTAAATACTGCATAAATAAAAAAATTAAAAAAATAATTATAATTGCATATGTTGATAAAAAATGCTATGCAAAGCTTTGCTTTACCGCGGCAGTCCCCGAGTGCCACACGTTTTTTATTTGTTTTAATTTTTGCAATCCATTTAACGTATATTTACAGTCAAACAGTCCACTAGCTGCTTGTACGAACCTAATTTATTATTAACCGGTTGGGTTTCCAACTTACCAAGTTAACGACGCGTAAGTTAACGAGACTTCGGGTGGAACCGTTAATTATTCAGCGTATTTTTGTAAAGGTCGAGTTACGAAGGAGTTAACGTATAGGTCGGTCACAGACAATGTTTATGTCAGCCATATATAAGGTCTAACAAAATTAGCTGAAACTATTTTAACTGGTGCTTCTACCCGTGAAACTGAACAACTTTCCCTATGAAACCCATAGTCAAATCTCAAAAAAAAAATTGAACTTCCCATACTAAGTTGGCTGATCAGCTGATCGAGTTAGTATGGGAGAGCCAAATTTTTTTTCGAATTGTATATGGGGTAACTATTTAGTAATCTGTGATATGGGTTCCATGGAGAAAGTTGTTCAGTTTCATGGGTAGAAGCACCAGTTAAAATAGTTTCAGATAATTTTGTTAGACCTTATATCATCATCATCATATCAGCCGAAGGAAGTCCACTGCTGGACATATAAATAGAACATATATATTTAGACCTTTTATAAATAGCATTAACTTTAAGGTACAAGTTTTTTTTTGAAAAGAATTCTAATTATTTTGTACTTTTCTCAACAAATCCTTTCATTAAATACCCATATCTTGGGGATGCATAAAAAAGAACTGGTCCGCCATCTTTGGGAGTCCACCATATGGGATTGAAAATGAGAATGACGTCACTTAGCTAACCATGTATTGCCATCGAAACTAAGCGTGTATGCCAAATTTTAGCTCAATCGGAAACCGGAAATTAAGTCAAATGTAACTTGCCAATTCTGAAGCGAACAACTTACATACGAACATTGCGTCGTAAAAACAAATGAATTTGCCCGTCATCAAACACGTCTTTGTTAAAGCTATCATCATCATCATATCAGCCGAAGGACGTCCACTGCTGGACATAGGCCTCCCCCAAGGATTTTCGCGAAGACCGGTTCTGCGCTACCCGCATCCAGCGGCTACGCGCGACCTTCACCAGGTCATTGGCCTGCCTATGATTCGTTTTCCGGTACGCGGTCGCCACTCGAGAATTTTTCTGCCCCAACGGCCATCCGTTCTACGAGCGATGTGATATACAATATCTTTAGTAACCAACCCCCACCACCACTTCCTTAGGTCATCAAAACGGACCCCGTAAATATTTTTTATAGATCTCTCCAAGAGCGGTCCTACAAACTTAAAGTTCAACTGGACTCATCAATAACAAACCTTGTTGCTCAGTAATAAGAGCTAAAAAGACCTGGTTAAGTAGACCAAGACAAGATAGAGACACTTTTTCGTTAGCCGATACCGAACTGCAATCTCTGGCAGTAAATTGTACATTAAATATCGCAGTAATGTACCCTGCAATCACTTCAAATGACATTTCGAATATGGTCTAACGTTTTGATATTAAGGCCTTATGTTAGGTTAAATGACAATATTCAACTCAAATTATTGAAAGACTGTGTTAAGGTATTACCATGGAAAAAATGTATAAAGTACTTAAATTAATAAAGAATCGATTTAATTGAATATTACAATTTTCAAAATATTACCACTTGATGTAAAAAAATATACTGTAAACCCTGTTTTTGGCGTTAATTGCAAAATTTCTCAAAAACTTTTTATTTTGAATGAACACGTGTTTTTTTTTAACTTATATGATTAGGTATAGAAACGTAATAAAAACATGTAAAAATCGAGAACTGGGCATTCGGTTTCAACGTAACAGCCGCGTTGAATCCCGCATTGATTGAACTTAAAATGAATAGACTTATGTTCGATATTATTTTAACACGTATCAACCTGCTCGGGTTGAGGCATCTTAAAACCTTAAGGCGTAGCGTAGGCAGGCCTCTCTTTCGGTGGTCCGATGACCTGGCGAAGGTCGCGGGGAGCCGCTGGATGCAGAACCTATCGTCGTGGAAATCCTTGGAGGAGGCCTATGTCCAGCTGTGTACGTCCTTCGGCTGATATGACGATGATGATGAAGGCGGCGTTTATTGTTAGTTGTTTTAAGCAACAAGTTATTTTTTGGAAAACTGCTAAAAGTGGTCACTTTTGACAACATGGACAAACATAACTATTTGCTAATAGGTAAAGTTGTCCAGCAGTGGACGATTTGTGGCTGATATGATGATGATGATGATACAACAACCATTAAAAAATAGTTGTAGCATCCCTATTTGCGCAAAATAGTCAAAGATTTAATTAAAGTCTATAAGAATGAGTAAAATTATTTATTTCTGTGCTAGTGAACCGCCTTGATCCGACAACAGCCTGTGGTTTTTCCATGCTTTATTTAGTATTTTTTGTCGACGTTTATGCAGGGTGTGAAAATAATTGACAAACACGTCAAAAATCTGAAGGGTCCCCAGGAGGCTCGAGTTTCCATACAAACGTAGTTCCGCCTTAATACAAAAACTACATGCCTGATTGAAACCAAACTTTGCGAATGTACTGAGTAGACACATATCGATGTTTGTAATTAGGTTTCGATGTACTAATATAAAACGGAAAAAAATAAGAGCAGTTTCAACCCTTCAGAACAAAACTAATTTAAGCCTTCGTTTAGTTATGTTTCAATTTACTACGATAAAAACCAATTGCAAAAATCGATATGACTGTGTCTACTCAATATATTCGCAAAGTTTGGATTCAATTTGGCATGTAGTTTTTGTATTAAAGCGGAACTACGTTTGTATGGAAACTCGAGCCTCCTGGGGGGGCCTAAACGCGGAAAAGCATCGTCAATTTCACAATCGAACTATAAAAAAGTTTACAAATGTTTCTATTTTCTTAACTATAACGATAACGATATATGCGTCATTATAACAACGGTTAAAATGACGTCATAACTTAAAATCGGTTATTGTTACTGTTATGGACAAATAATGGCGATTTGACGGCTGGTTACGGTTTGATTATCGTTTTTGTTATGTGGTAGGCAAATTGTATGATTAGTCATTTTTATACGGTCAGGCAAATTGTATAATTCGTTAAAGTCAGGCAAAATGTAAAATGCTGTACGCCGATTCAGGCAATTAGCAATAATTCGTCCGTATGTAAACGGTCAGGCAAAATGTTAAATTATGTACGGAGATTGTAAAATGCCAAGCCAGGCAAATTGTAATAATTCGTCCGTAAATAAACGGTCCATGCCGAGTCAGGCAAATTCTCAAAATAGCGTACGGCAGATTGTAAACGAACTCGCAAAGCGAGCGATCTTAGGTTCGGTCAGGTTTGATTGATTGAACTGACGAAGAGCCTCCCGAAGCGAGGCTCCCCGCCCTCGTCATTATATAATTTGCCTGACCGTATGTATAATGACGAATTATACAGTATGCCTGCGACAGTTACACGGTGCAACTCACCCTAAATGTCACTCGATAAACTTCGTAAAAAAACGGTTGTCTGTAAAGTCGGTTTACTGACGATAGTTGAACGTGACAACGTCATAAGAAAATACTGATGGAATGGTTTCATAATATCGAAAGAATCATTACCTTTATCGCCGCAATTATCATTGCTATAAACAATTGACACCACATTCACTTTTCACTGCACTTCATACTTGACGAGAACATGTAAATGTATTGTATAGCAGCTGTCCACGCGGACGCATCGCTCACTCAAGTAGGAGAGAGACAGATGTCGAACGCTGCCGAACGCGGAGGCCAATTGTGCCTCTTTGTCGCTCGTTGCACGCTCTCGCTTGCACTTCAAGCCTTAAACGGAACGCCTCACGGAACGCCTCAGAGCGAGGTAACGACGCATTTTTTCGTGCGTGCAGCCGGCTCCATCGAATTATAAGACGTTATCACGTCAAAAAAGAACGTAGTTCTGAAGTTCAGAATTAAAATTATCATGGTACATTGTAATCATTAGATATGGATAACATTTGATTAAATTTAGAAATGCGATGGTTGCTGAGAGACATTAAGAAAACAGAAGTGTTGTACCGATTATAAGCCCGTGACTTAAAATCTTTTTTTTTTTTCATAAGTACCAGCTCGTTGTTGGCTGCGGGTTCACAACTTCACCGGCCACGCCACACAGATCTACTACAAATAGAACTTTGTATATCGCATGGCTACTACATTGCCTCTCGCTTTAAATGCTTTAACCGTATGTTTTGCCACCTTAATATTATTTTCATTAAGTCAGGGTAAATTTCAATGTAATCAGTGCGACCTAGCGCCTTTGAAGTAGATCTGATGAAATTTAAGTAATGCTTTCGAAAATCATTTGTACCGCTCTATTTTTCAATATAACTCTTCAAAATCAGGGGTCACGTAAAACCTACAAACATATTTTATTTTTAGTAGGTAAAATTCAAATATGTTTGGCTACATTGAAAGAAACATTGTTTGGCTAAGAAACTGACAGATTTTGACAATAAGACAGCAAAAAAGTGGTCATGCCGATAAGGACAAAAAAATATCAGTATCTTCTTTGCTTGTTACCGAATATGTATACCTGGGACAAACAGTCCAGTTAGGTAGGTCCAACTTTGAGAAAGAGATCAATCGTCGAATCCAACTCGGCTGGGCAGCGTTAGGGAAGCTTCGCAATATCTTTACGTCCCGGATACCGCAGTGTCTTAAGACCAAGGTCTTCGACCAGTGTGTGTTGCTAGTGATGACATACGAAACTGAGACATGGTCGCTTACTATGGGCCTCATAAGAAGGCTCAAGGTCACCCAAAGGGCAATGGAGCGTGGCATGCTCGGAGGTTCTCTGCGTGATCGAATCAGAAACGAGGAGATCCGTAGGAGAATCAAAGTAACCGACATAGCTTTCAGAATTGCTAAACTTAAGTGGCAATGGGCGGGGCACATTGCTCGTAGAATATATGGCCGTTGGGGTAGTAATGTTCTCAAGTGGCGACCACGCACCGGAAAAGGAAATGTAGGCAGGCCTCCCACTCGGTGGACCGATGACCTGGTGTAGGTCGCGGGAAGCCGCTGGATGCGGGCAGCGCAAAACCGGTCGTCGTAGAGATCCTTGGGGGAGGCCTATGTCCAGCTGGACGTCCTTCGGCTGATATGATGATGATCTTCTTCGCACTCTTGCCATAGCGTAACTATCCATCTTTTTCTAACAATTTCTTTACTAATCTATTTGTAGTAGATGTTCGACACTCAACCTTATATGCAAAGCAAAAAGATGCAACTGCCTAAGGGACTACTACGTACGTTCGCTTTGCTTCGCTGGGTATGCGCATTTTTCGCTTCAAAAGAACTACTACGCCTTGGTGCTACGACGCCGTAGTCAGATCGTAGGCCGTATCCACATGTTTCTACCAAATCGAAACGTTTTTTAAGGCGAGGTATTGATTGGAACTGTTGTCTCTGTCTTTTTCTTTACGTGTAAAGAGTTAAGAAAATAAGCACACATTTTCACGGGATTTTCGTTTAAATCAAAAACTACAATAAAAATATAAAAAATAATAAAATTACTCACTTTGTATTATCATAACAAATATTGTTGTATATTTTTTTGAAATTTATACGTCAAAATATTAGTCAAAACTAGAGCTAAAAGTAACGATGTAGACCTATCTTTGGGATTTTTTTTTCTATCGTGTTTCTAATAGCTTTTGACTTTAAGGAACATCATCAAGAATAAGGGTATTTTTTTTGAAAATTGAGTTTTCTATCGTTTAGGAGTAATTGACGTCAAAAATAATGAAAATCGGTAATATTACCGCTTCAAGCAATGTAAGGCTAGCATTAACACCGCCTGGAATTGTAATTTATTGCTCAGAAATTATTAGAGCGACAAAATTCTCATTAGGGCAACTAATTAGCATCAAATAAGCACTAAATTTATCATTTCAAATAAGCACTAAATTTATCATTACAAATAAATGTAGTTTCTTGAATAACTACCGAGCAACAAAATAAAATGCTAGACGGTGATGCTAGCTTTACAGACATACGTTTTAACAAGCTTTTATATAGTTTCACCTGACCCGGGTGTCTGTAATGAAATCTTGCTAGTTAAATTTGACCCACCTTCCGGTTTCCGATTGAGCTAAAATTTTGCATGCATATGTATATCGCGTGACAACGCAACATGTAAAGCTTGTACCTAAATGTTTTTGGGTATTTTTTTTTGGTTTCACCTGTCCCGGTGTATCTGTAATGAAATCTTGTAAGTTAAATTTGACCCACTTCCCAGTTTCCGATTGAGCTGAAATTTTGCATGCATATGTATATCGCGTGAAAATGCAATATTAAAAGCTTATACCTAAATGTTTTTCATCGTCATCATCATCATATGAGCCGAAAATCGTCGACTGCTGGATAAAGGCCTCCACTCGAGAACTTTACTACCCCAACGGCCATCTGTTCTACGAGCTATGTGCCCTGCCTACTGCCACTTCAGTTTAGCGATTCTGTGAGCTATGTCGGTTAGTTTGGTTCTCCTACGGATCTCCTCGTTTCTGATTCGATCACGCAGAGAATATATCGCTCCATTGCCCTTGGGATGACCTTGAGCCTTCTTATTAGGCCCATAGTAAGCCAGAATATCTCAGTTCCGTATGTCATTATCACTGGCAACACACACGGGTCAAAGACCTGAGTCTTGAGACACTGCGGTGTTTGGGACGTGAAGATTAGAAAAAAGTATTTTTAATCAAATTTTTAAATATACAAATTTTTATGCAACAATAGGGACGACGACGGCATCAGAAATAAATTATGAACTCTTTATCACTAAATTGCCCTCCTACTTACACTTCGAAAAACCTTACTCGTTTTGTTTTCCATCAAGTCTTCGAATTTTAATTATTCACCAAAATCACAAAATGAGTACACAAATGACGCTGCAAAACTATGACGTCACGCTCAGGTACATCAAACATTTTTAGAACAAAATATGTAGTTTTTGACAGATGATAAAAAGTAACTCAGTTGACTAGCATTCGTCATCTCTATTCTGTCATTCAATTGGCTGCGATAGGCCCCCGATTTTAAAAATGTTTTGTCGTCAAAAGTAACAATATTAGATTGGTTCCACGGACCGACCGCCGTGAACACAAATATCGGCGGTAAAATGATTGAAATTTAATTTGTCTACCCGCAGTGGCACAACGCTTTATTGATTTCTGCGTATTTTCCTTTGTGCTGTGTGTGACCATTGTTCTAGCGGACACGCCAGCGGTAATGGGTTTTTTAATCTATTAAATTTGTTTGTACGTGACATCAATTATATGTAACACGATTATTTGTAAATTTTATGGGACCCTAATAAACCACTATTATACAGATAAGGCCCTAGTCTAGATTATACTAATAACTAGCTGTCCCGGCGAACTTCGTACTGCCTTACACTATACTTCACTATATCACACTATACTACACTACGCCACGCTACACTTCACTACGCTACACGACACACTATACTACAATAGTTATTCTGCTATTCGGGATCGAGACAAATCCAACAAACCACGAAAACGGGTCCAGCCGTTATTGAGTTATCATCATCTCATCAGCTCATATAAACGTCCCCACCGAGGGGCTCGAGCCTACCCTGAATTAGGGCGATTGGGCCTTAGTCACCCACGCGGGCCCAGCGCGGGTTGGTTTTCCTTCACCGTTAAAGCAATCGGTGAATATATGTACGTAAGTTTCGAAAAACTCATTGGTACATTGGCCGTCCAAATTTGAACCCGGCACCTCTGGTTAGGGGGACCGAGTCGTTACCGGTTGAACCACCGACGCTTTTATTGAGTTATAAATGGTGTTAATAACCTGACTTTTTTAAAGTATATCTAATCTAATGATATAATAATGACCTGACTTTGTTTTAAGTATATCTAATCTAATGATAAAATAATAACCTGACTTTGTTTTAAGTATATCTAATCTAATGATATAATAATAACCTGACTCTGTTTTGAGTATATATAATCTAATGATATAATAATAACCTGACTTTGTTTTAAGTATATCTAATCTAATGATAAAATAATAACCTGACTTTGTTTTAAGTATATCTAATCTAATGATAAAATAATAACCTGACTTTGTTTTAAGTATATCTAATCTAATAATATAATATTAACCTGACTCTGTTTTTAGTATATCTAATGTAATGATATAATAATAACCTGATAACCTTTGTTTTAAGTATATCTAATCTAATGATATAATTATAACCTGACTTTGTTTTAAGTATATCTAATCTAATGATATAATAATAACCTGACTTTGTTTTCAGTATATCTAATCTAAAGATATAATAATAACCTGACTCTGTTTTAAGTATATCTAATCTAATGATATAATAATAACCTATAAACGATCAATTCTTTTACATATATAATCTGAATCTCGGGAACGACTCCAACGATTTGCTTAAACATTAGTATACGGGGATATTGGGGGCGAAAAATCGATCTAGATACTCGTAGGTCTCATCTCTGGGAAAACGCGTCATCATCATCATATCAGCCACAAATCGTCCACTGCTGGACAAAGGCCTCCCCCAAGGATTTCCACGACGACCGGTCCTGCGCTGCCCGCATCCATCGGCTTCCCGCGACCTTCACCAGGTCATCGGTCCACCGCGTGGGAGGCCTGCCTACGCTACGTTTTTCGGTGCGCGGTCGCCACTCGAGAACTTTACTGCCCCATCGGCCATCTGTTCTACGAGCTATGTGCCCTGCCCACTGCCACTTCAGTCTAGCGATTCTGTGAGCTATGTCGGTTACTTTAGTTCTCCTGCGGATCTCCTCGTTTCTGATTCGATCACGCAGAGAAACTCCGAGCATAGCACGCTCCATTGCCCTTTGGGTGACCTTGAGCCTTCTTATGAGGCCCATAGTAAGCGACCATGTCACAGTTCCGTAAGTCATCACTGGCAACACACACTGGTCAAAGACCTTAGTCTTGAGACACTGCGGTATTTGGGACGTGAAGATATTGCGAAGCTTCCCGAACGCTGCCCAGCCGAGTTGGATTCGTCGATTGATCTCTTTCTTGAAGTTGGAACTACCTAGCTGGACTGTTTGTCCCAGGTATACATATTCGTCAACAACTTCCAGGGAAAACGCGTATTAAATAATAACTTATTTAATTCCAAGCTAATAAATTACAATAAATACATCATAAGTCTACAAATTAATTTAGCACATTTTAAATTATCTGTTAGACAATAATTACTGTCTTTAATAAAAATATAGAAAATATTAGATTAGACTATTATTAGACTAGACTTTTATTTAGAGCACAGTACAACGATTTCCAGGTACAATTTACAAACGATAGAAATTAACTATAAAAAAATGGCTGCACTGTGCACCAAAACGGTACTGACTCAGCGTATGCTGCAGTATACTCTGCAGCGCTGTTATTCTGCCAGAAACCGGTTCGGCGAACGAACGCACGCTCTTCACAACATGTTTAAAAATAAATTAAATAAATTAAAATTTAAACAATAAGAACATTAGACTTAAAAGTGGAGGTGCAAGAACGAACAAATTACATCGTTGTAAAAATAAACACAACTGTGTGCGATAGTATGTATATATGCCTAGTATGTTCATTGTTCATTGTGCTTGAATCAGGTGTAACCAATATGATAGATAACTGATAGGAGTTTAATAGGTCAAGGTGCTCATGTTTTACAAATATATTATATTAAGTAAGGAGTAAGTAGCTGAGCATATGTGTAATAAAGATATGGCAGGTATTTATTCTACACTAATGAGGCAAAGTTTGTGAGTTTGTTTGTAGCAAGTAATCTCTGGAACTACTGAATCGATTTGAAAATATTTTCACCAGTAGAAAGCTACACTTTTCTGAGTGACACAGGCTATATCTTGCGGCTCGCGCACCACTTACCCTTAAAGACAGTCATAGAACCGATACCCATGTGAGCGAAACCGCTGGCAAAAACTAGTTTTAATAGGTATAAAGTACATCATACTAGAGTAAATTCAAATAAGGTTAGGTATATAAAAAGAATATATTTTTTTTACTAAGTAATTACTCTGATATTTGCAAATCGAAGAGATACTCGCGATACTTTCCCTTAAAAGAGTACAAACTTTGTACATCGCGGACAGGAGGAGGTAAGTTGTTCCAGCATTTCGTGGCTAGATATCTAAAGCTTCCACGAAATGCAGAGGACCTGTGACGTGGAACACACAGGAGATCGGCAGAGGCCTTAGTGTTGTAGCGATGGCCAGCAGCAGACCAAGTGAGTTTATTGTGCAGGTATTCAGGCATTAAATGTTTGATTATACCAAATAGCAAAGTAGCAAAATGCAGTTTAAAGCGGCTTTCCATCCTGAAAAGACCTGGTTTATTAAAAAAGGGAGTAACATGAGTTCTAGGGGGAATGTGAAAAGAAAAACGTGCACAGGCGTTTAGAACCCGCTGTATTAGACACTGAGTTTTCTTATAGATGCAAGAACCATACACCGTGATGCAATAATTTAGTTTAGATAAGATGAGTGATTCACAGAGATTAATATGTATCTTAGTTTCTAGAAATGGTCTTATTCTATAAAGCACCTTCAACCTGTAGAAACAATTCCTTATAATTTCCAACACATGATTTTCGAAAAGCAGCCGCTCATCCATCAGTATTCCAAGATTACGAGCTTCACGAACTCTTTCTACTATGTATTTTCTACTCTGCATGGACCCCTTTCGGGTAAAACCTTCCACCGAGGATTTCCACATATCTCTGTGCTTTGCTGTCTCCAGTCATCTTATCTAGTCTAGATTATATTACCTAGGTATAATTTTATTTCAGAGCAATAGAAATAAGAAAGATTCATCATATCAGCTCATATATGCGTCCCCACCGAGGGGCTCGAGCGTACCCTGAATTAGGGCGATCTGGACTTAGTCGACCACGCGGTCGATTTCACACACAACCTTCCAGTTTCTTCGCAGGTTTCCTCACGAATCGCGATATATTCCTTCAACGTAAGAGCGTCAGATAGTAAATAGTAAAAAAATGGATTTCCCATATAAACTTGGGTAAGTCCATTAGCTTCAAATCAGGAGCGTTCGATTCCCGGTAGAGGCTTACTTTGTAAGACTAGATTTGGTTACCAACCAAAAGGGCATTTTCTAAGCCCACCTGGCTAGCTACCACCATCTTATCTATGTCCTGCCGCCTAACATAAATGTTAGCAGCATTAATGCGTTCCAGCTAAATATGAGAGCCAGTTCCCCATTGCGTTAGGAAATCTTGGTAAGCTTGCTTGACATCTTCGGCATCATCGTCACTTACCATCAGGTGAGATGACGCCAAGGGCTTACCAATAGTGGGTAAAATTAAACAAACACCTGTTTGCTTCACGCCTGGCTTGTTGAGAAGGCTATTTTATTCTGTAAATAAATATTTAAAATTCAAATTGTCATGTCCTTAACTGTGAATAAAATATGGGACTTTTTCGTTTCATAAATGATATTATATATACAATTATCTAGTCGTCTAGTTAAATTTATAAATATTAGGTCTTTACCTATGAAATTGATAGAAGATATTGCTAACGATAATCAAAAATGACGTGTTGTTGTAAAATTTAAGATAAAATACATATAATAAGAAAACTATAAAATTACAAAGAAATATTTTAACTATGTAACCATAGATATAATTTACCCATGTAACATTTAATCTATAATATAATAAAACTGTAACGGGGCCGTGTCTGTACATGAAATATTTTTGGAAAATAATAACTGTGGTGGACATTACTAACGATACAGAGGCCAAAACAACAACTTTTGGAATTTTTGTCTGTCTGTCTGTCTGTCTGTCTGTATGTTCGCGCATCACGCAAAAACTACCAGGCCGATTTTGATGAAATTTTGTATGATGGTTCCTTATAGCCCGGGTTAACATATAGGATACTTTTTATCCCATAAAATTCAAGAGTTCCCGTGGGAAAATCAAAAGTATTCATTTATAGAGTGGCTCACCACGCAAATGTGGCTTGACCTATTACAATCAAATTTTACACGTTGATACCCTTATCGCGAACTAAAACTGGGACATTGTGAATCCCAAAAAAATTAGGGTTCCTACAGGAATGCAAAAAATTGTATCTTTAGAATGACTCAACGTCACAATATGAAACCTTTACATTGGGATGGGGTGTTTTGACCATCATTGTATAGTCGGGTATTCTTTATCCCGGAAAACTAAAGAGGTCCCGTGGGAAATTATCTATCGATACTTACAATAATAACAATAGAGTACTTTTTTCTATATATTAGCTACACATACCAAACATTATAATCATAGTAGCAGAATGTCAATAGATGGCACTGCAGGGATATTAAAACGCGCTTAAGTTGTATTAAAACATAAAAATATTATTTCATATACTTTTGAGTGGATTTCTTTTATGTATTTTTCAGCATACGCTACTTTAAACTCTGGAACTATGGTACGTAGCGATGTGTTTCATAGACGAACAGAGAGGTATATTTTTACAGATTCCAATCGTGTAAAAAAATAAAAACACATAAATCGAGTTTAGCATCTTTTAACAGGAGGCACAGGATATGGGAACTCTTCTGACGGCGACTATTTGCGTGTGGCAGTTGCTCTCCGCCTGCAATATCAATATCTGTGAACCTCATCAATGTATTTGCGGATCCACGGTGGAGGCAATTGGCCATCACTCACTGAGTTGCAGTCGTGTTTGTGAAGATTCCCACGTCACCAATTCCTTAATGACCTCACTCGGAGGGCACTGGTCTCGGGCAGATGGAATATTCCATCTTTGATGCAGCCGCCGGCGGGGCTTTAGTCGATCTGATGGCAAAAGGCTAGAGGGTTTAAACAGGTGCTATGGCAGAGAGGAACGTGTCTGCTTTGGGAAGCCACTTTTTCTGCCTCACTGTACGGTACTGCTGCTCAAATTTTCGGCGAGAAAGAAGCATAATAAGTACTCGGTCTTGGAGGCAAATTACTGCTTTGTGCCGCTGGTCTGTGAGACAACCGGCTGCTGAACCCTCAGAGGCCTTTGCCTTCACAAAGGAGATTGGCCTTCGCCTTCGAGAGAGGAGATGTGACGTGAGGTCCTACCTGCTGCTAAGGTTGTCTATTGCCATCCAGCGCGGCAACGAGAAGTGCGTCTTGGGCTCCTTAGGAGCTGATACGACTCGAGTATTTGACCCATATTAATATTGTTAGGAAATTTTATTACTAGATTGATACCTATAATGATTTGATTTAGTGTTTTGAAAATATAGGTATATATGTTATTTCATCATATCAGTTTATATACGTCTCCACCAAGGGGCTCAACCTGCCCTGGTCGATCTGGCCTTAGACGATCACGCGGGCCCATTGCGGGTTGATTGACTTCACACATAAGCTTTGAATTTCTTCGAAGGCGTGTGCAGGTTTCCTCACGATGTTTTTCTCACCGTAAGAGCGTCGGATAAACGTACATACCAGTATGAAATCGATATTCGTATAGACTATAGATATTGATAAGTGGCAGGATTCGAACCACGGCCTTCCGGACAGGAGGTAGTGGCCCTAACCGTTTTGCCACTGACGCTCTATATTTTATTTAAGATTTAGAAATCCTTACTTAATATTATAAATGTCAAAATGTGTTTGTTTGTTTGTTACCTATTCACACTTCAACACCTCTATCAATCTTGATGAAATTTGGCATGCAGGTATCCTGTATACCTGTATCACTGGGAATAAAATAGTCAACCTTTTATCTGTGGAAATTATCATAGCCCGATGCAGTTCCTGAGGAAACTAAAACAATACTCTTTGTTCGTTTTATATAAAATCGTAACGAAAAAATAGATTGGTGTGATTTTTAGCACAGAGATGAGGTGGAAAATGATATAATTTACTAATAAGTATATCCTGATATAGTTCCCGAGGGATCTGGGGACATTTGTTTTCTACGCTCGCGCACGTCGGTGGCGTCGCAACGGAGCAACGGATTAAAGTGATTTTTTGTATAGAATTTGTTGAGGGGGTGGGAAGTGACAAAGACTGCTAATCTGAATAGCCCGATACAGTTCCTGAGGTACCTGGAGAAAACTGATGTCCACGCTTGCGAGCTGATTGCGGCTTGCGCACCACTCACCCTCAAAAAGAGTCATAAAAGCTATGTCCACGTGGGCGAAGCCGCGGGCAAAAGCTAGTTTATAGTATTATAGTAACGATATCCTACTAATATCCTAATAATACTACTAAAAGCGTCGGTGGCTCAACCGGTAACGTCTCGGTCCATCTAACCAGAGGTACCGGGTTCAAATCTGGACGGCCAATGTACCAATGAGTTTTTCAAAAAAAAAAAACTTACGTACATATCATTACCGATTGCTTTAACGGTGAAGGAAAACATCGTGAGGAAACCTGCACATTGTGTGTGAAGTCGACCAACCCGCACTGGGCCCGCGTGGTCGACTAAGGCCTAATCGCCCTGATTCAGGGTAGGCTCGAGCCCCTCGGTGGGGACGTATATGAGCTGATATAATAATAATAATAATAATAATCCTACTAATATTATAGGTAAATGTGAAAGTTTGTATGTATAGATGTACGTTTGTTACTCTTACACGCTTCAACCACTGGATGGATCGGGATGAAACTTGGCACACATATAGGTTAGGTCCTGGAATAGGACATAGGCTACTTTTTACCCCGGGAAAACGTTTTATTTCCACGAGAAAATCGAAAACTACGCGGGCGTAGCCGCGGGCGGACGGCTAGTCTGTAATATAATAAAACTGTAACGGGGCCGTGTCTGTACATGAAATATTTTTGGAAAATAATAACTGTGGTGGATATTACTAACGATACAGAGGCCAAAACAATAACTTTTGGAATTTTTGTCTGTCTGTCTGTCTGTCTGTCTGTCTGTCTGTATGTTCGCGCATCACGCAAAAACTACCAGGCCGATTTTGATGAAATTTTGTATGGTGGTTCCTTATTGCCCGGGTTAACATATAGGATACTTTTTATCCCAGAAAATTCAAGAGTTCCCGTGGGAAATCAAAAGTATTCATTTATAGAATGGCTCACCACGCAAATGTGACTTGACCTATTACAATCAAATTTTACACGTTGATACCCTTATCTCGAACTAAAACTGGGACATTGTGAATCCCAAAAAAATTAGGGTTCCTACAGGAATGCAAAAAATTGTATCTTTAGAATGACTCAACGTAACAATATGAAACCTTTACATTGGGATGGGGTGTTTTGACCATCATTGTATAGTCGGGTATTCTTTATCCCGGAAAACTAAAGACTTCCCGTGGGAAATTATCTATCGATACTTACAATAATAACAATAGAGAACTTTTTTCTGTATATTAGCTACACATACCGAACATTATAATCATAGTAGCAGAATGTCAATAGATGGCACTGCAGGGATAATAAAAAGCGCTTAAGTTGTATTAAAACATTAAAATATTATTTCATACTTTTGAGTGGATTTCTTTCATGTATTTTTCAGCATACGCTACTTTAAACTCTGGAACGATGTGTTTCATAGACGAACAGAGAGGTATTTTTTTACAGATTCCAATCGTGTAAAAAAATAAAAACACATAAATCGAGTTTAACATCTTTTAACAGGAGGCACAGATATGGGAACTCTTCTGACGGCGACTATTTGCGTGTGGCAGTTGCTCTCCGCCTGCAATATCAATATCTGTAAACCTCATCAATTTATGTGCGGGTCCTTGGTGGAGGCAATTGGCCATCACTCACTGAGTTGCAGTCGTGTTTGTGAAGATTACCACGTCACCAATTTCTTAATGACCTCACTCGGAGGGCACTGGTCTCGGCCAGATAGAATATTCCATCTTTGATGCAGCCGCCGACCGGGCTTTAGGCGATTTGATGGCAAAAGGCCGGAGGGTTTAAACAGGTGCTATGGCAGAGAGGAACGTGTCTGCTTTGGGAAGCTGCTCAATTTGCGGTGAGAAAGAAGCATAGTAAGTACACGGTCTTGGAGGCAAATTACTGCTTTTTGCCGCTGGTCTATGAGACAACCGGCTGCTGAACCCTCAGAGGCCTTTGCCTTCACAAAGAAGATTGGCCTTCGCCTTCGAGAGAGGAGATGTGACGTGAGGTCCTACCTGCTGCTAAGGTTGTCTATAATATTGCCATCCAGCGCGGCAACGAGAAGTGCGTCTTGGGCTCCTTTGGAGCTGATACGACTCGAGGATTTGACCTATATTAATATTGTTAGGAAATTTTATTACTAGATTGATACCTATAATGATTTGAATTAGTTTTTTGATAATATTTCATCATATCAGTTTATATACGTCCCCACCAAGGGTCTCGACCTGCCCTGAGTTAGGGCGATCTGGCCTTAGACGATCACGCGGGCCCATTGCGGGTTGATTGACTTCACACATAAGCTTCGAATTTCTTCGCAGGCGTGTGCAGGTTTCCTCACGATGTTTTTCTCAGCGTAAGAGCGTCGGATAAACGTACATACCAGTATGAAATCGATATTAGTATAGATATTGGTAAGTGGCAGGATTCGAACCACGGCCTTCCGGACAGGAGGTAGTGGCCCTAACCGTTTTGCCACCGACGCTCTATATTTTATTTAAGACTAGCTGTTTCCCGCGGCTTCACCCGCGTGGACCACGTTTCTATGACTTTTCGAGGGCGCGCAGTGGTAAAAAGTAGCCTATGTCTTAATACAGGTCCTAATATGTCTACCTACCAAATTTCAGCCAAATCCGTTTTGTAGTTTTTGCGGGAAAGCGTAACAGACAGACAGAGTTACTTTCGCATTTATAATATTAGTAGGGAAGTAGGGATAGGGATTTAGAAATCCTTACTTTATATTATAAATGTAAAAATGTGTTTGTTTGTTTGTTACCTATTCACACTTCAACACCTCTACCAATCTTGATGAAATTTGGCATGCAGGTAGCCTGTATCACTGGGAATGAAATAATCAACCTTTTATCTGTGGAAATTATCATAGCTCGATGCAGTTCCTGAGGAAACTAAAACAATACTCTTTGTTCGTTTTATATAAAATCGTAACGAAAAAATAGATTGGTGTGATTTTAAGCACAGAGATGAGAAATGATATAATTTACTAATAAGTATATCCTGACATAGTTCCCGAGGGATCTGGGGACAACTGTTTTCTGCGCTCGCGCACGTCGGCGGCGTCGCAACGGAGCAACGGATTAAAGTGATTTTTTGTATAGAATTTATTGAGGGGGTGGGAATTGACAAAGACTGCTAATCCGAATAGCCCGATACAGTTCCTAAAGTACCTGGAGAAAACTCATGTCCACGTTTGCGAGCTGATTGCGGCTCGCGCACCAATCACCCTCAAAAAGAGTCATAAAAGCTATGTCCACGTGGGCGAAGCCGCGGGCAAAAGCTAGTGTTGAAATAAAGTGGCAATGTTATTGTGACGTAGGCTTGTGTCACTCTGGGAAAAGAAGACCAGTTTTTTTAGACCATTTAGTATTTCAATGTGGCAAGTATACTAATTCCTTAGTCAGAATTGATTGTTAACTTTCAGACAAAGAACCGTTACTTCAAATAGTGTCTATGAATACTTGGAAACGCTGAACACGTTAAGAACCGACTCTCATCGCAACAGCTGATTACAATTTTGTATTATTCATTTTAATTTTTGTTAATTTTCTAAAAATTTTTTTCACAATAATGTTTAAATAATTAACAACGTATATTTAAAACGTAAGTTTAGCAATTCTGAGAGCTATGTCGGTTACTTAAAATATTTATACACTATGCATTTTGTATCTCTATCTATCTATATATATATATATATAGATAGATAGATAGAGATAGAAAATGCATAGTGTATATATATATATATATAAAAGAAAGTCGTGTTTAATTGGTTTTAGCGTAGGGTAGGGTAGTGTAGTGTAGTTACACTAGTGTAGTGTGGAACAAAGTTCGCCGGGACAGCTAGTAATCTATATAATATAATAAAACTGTAACGGGGCCGTGTCTGTACATTATTTTTTTATGGGAAAATAATAACTGTGGTGGACATAACTAACGATATAGAGGCCAAAACAACAGCTTTTGGAAGTTTTGTCTGTATGTTAAAAGCTACTAAGCCGATTTTGATGAAATTTTGTACGGAGGGTACTGTAGAGATCGTATATCTCTACGTTACCGCACACGCGACTCCTTTTGGTATTTACTTGCCAGCGCGAATCGTATTAAAAATATAAGTTCAAATTCAAATTAGTAAGTCATTCGAAAGCTTTCCAAAACAGTTGAGATTGATTCTATGGTCGGCCGTGAGCCAGGACAGAGGTCCATTTTCAAGTGTGTTATAGTTTAAAGACTGCGCGCCAGGACAGAGATCCCTATTAATCTATTTTATGGCAAGAAGGTATTTTCAATAGTTTCGTTTAAAGAATTAATAATCAGTCAGCTGACAGAGCTATTATCGATTTTTACGTATTAAATATATATATTACTTCAACGATATCTAATACGTACTTTGGTGTTTCTTTTATAATATTAATCTGCCGAGCTATCAACCCCCACGGCGTCACGTAGACGACGCCACAGTACTTATAGCCCAAGTTAACATATAGAATACTTTTTATCCCGGAAAATTCTAGAGGTCCCGTGGGAAAATTCTAGAGGTCCCGTGGGAAAATTCAAAACCTCCACGCGGACGAAGTCACGGGCACAGCTAGTATTGAATATGCCTAACGAAATTGATATTTTATTCCGATACCTATCGCTTCTGGCTTCTGCACGACTGAAATTGCTTTCGTTATTGGCAGAGATGCGCAGCTTCCTGTTGGCTGTTTCATGCGAAAACTGTCTTATCTGAGTGCTGTTCTAAAGCTGAAAATTGCAAAATTAATTCCGTTATGAATATCATTTTCATAAAAACCGTCAAGGTTGAAGGGAAGAGGTTTATCTATTGTTTTTTTAACATTGCCTAAATATCATTTGGTAACGCTAAATTTTTATCAGAAAGTTCATCGTATCAGCTCGTACCGAGAGTCATACAGTAAACAGAGAGTAAACGTACATACATAAAATGAAATCGCAATTCTAAAACATATCGGTAAGTGACAGGATTCGAACCATGACCTCCGTGGCAGGGGTAGCGGCCCTAGCCGATGCGCCACCGACTCTTTTCATCAGAAAGTTACATGCTCTAAGCCAATGCTATAAGCAATGCCATAAGTAAAGAAAGTTACCTACATGCTCTAAACCAATGCTATAAGCAATGCCATAAGTAAAAGTATGCTGGTACCGACCTCAAAAATAAATTTAGGTCCCTAATTTCATTCGTACCCATCTTTGATTTCGTTATTCTTGGTAAATGTCGTGTATCTAAGTATATTATTATTTCATACTTTCGAGTGAATTTCATTTTGAAGTCGGTTTTTAGTTGTTTAAACTTTTATTCTTATGAAAGTTATGTGTTTTCAGATCACTTATTATACTTTGATATGTCGTTTTCTAATAAATCTGCAATCTAATCTAATCTGTGTTTTTTAGTCATAATTGGTAAGCCCTTGACATCATCTCACCTGATAGTAAGTGACAATTGATGTCGAAGATGGAAGAGGGCTTAGCAAAATTCCTCAAAGCAATGGGGAACTGGCTATCTTATCTTTGGTGGCAAGACTTAGATAAGATGAGATAAGGTGATAGCTAGCCAGACGGGCTAAGAAAATTACTACATGTTATTGTCAGCATGTTATTGTACCAAATCGAGTCATACAAAGTTAGACTTCACCGGGAATCGAACCCCCAACCTTATGATATAAAGCTTATGGAGTTAACCACTACGCCACGGAGGTGGTTGTACAGGAAATGTATCTAATAAATCCAGGTGTATATATTTATATCTTGGAAACTGCTGTAGCCAACGAGGACGGCTACAGTCACGGCCTTCACTATCATCCTTTCTACCGCCTTATCATCATCATCATCATATCAGCCGAAAATCAATCAATCTTCCCGCGATCTTCACCAGGTCGTCGGTCCACCGCGTAGGAGGCCTGCCTACGCTACGTTTTCTGGTGCGCGGTCGCTACTCAAGAACTTACCGCCTTATATTGCTAATAATTTACTACTGAAGATGTTACGCTGGTAGCAAAAAACACTCTTATCCAGGTGAAACAAAATAAGAGTAGTTCCCGTTAACTGGGGCTTCTTCTCGTCATACTGAACAACTTTTATTCTACGACTTTGCTGAAATCTCAAAAAAAAAATACTCTTCATACAAATCGATCAGCCGATCGACCAATTTTGTGTATTTTGGTATGGAGGGTCCAATTTTTTTATTGGAAATTGCCTGGCGGTTTCTTGGGGAAAGTTGTTCAGTATGATGAGAGAAGCCCCAGTTAACGAATCCTAAACCAATTTTGTTACACCCTTTATAAACTTTCCCAACTATATTCGATGCTTAGATCATTTTTCCACTAGCTTTTGCCAGCGGCGTCGCTTGCGTGAACATAGTTTCAATTACTGTCTCTAAGGGTGCGCAATGCGCGAGCCGCAAGCGGCTTGCCAGCGTGGATAATTGTAGCCTATATGTTAATCCAGGTCCTGATCTGTCTACTGACCAAATTGCATCCAGATAGGTTTGGTAGTTTTTTCGTGAAAGAGTAACAATCATCCATAAATCCATACATATAAACTTTCGTGTTTATATTATAATTAGATAAGAATTGAAAGTTCTCTTAATTAATCACCCCTACAAAAACGTTTCGGAATGACAGAATCTTTAATCGTTAGGAAACCTAATAAGACCTATTTCGTGGGCTTGTAATGTGATGTTAGCGTGTTTAGAACTACTTAGGGCTCTATATTCGAGATATTAGGTCTTTTCCTATGAAATTGCCGATTGTATATAAATAAACAATTAAACATGAAAATTAATATTAAGAACAATATTTATTAAAAGAATTTATTCTCAAAATAGCATAAGACTATTATAAATTGAATGGTGGTAAACATATGTCTTTTGTTTAGATATTTTGAGAGCACGGTGGCTTTAACCCCATGAAGTCTGGTTTTTCACCTGAAAAAATCGCCTTTATTAAAGCCAAAAATAAACATTTATAATTTGAAAGCTCTAGAGTTATCGCAGCAGTTTCTTCGTTAATAATGTCATATTAGGAAATACCCCGCATAAGATTTCGTCATTTCAGGAAAATTCAAGGAAATTAACTAGTCCAAAAATTGCCCCATCTGACCACTAAGAAGACGCCTTTGTTCCATTCAATGGTACATAGCTCAGGGGATTGGAACATGAAAGACATGCCATTAGTTACTAATAAAACCATAAGTAGTGTCACCATAAGGTCAATAATAAAAAAACAATAACTTTTTTATTTACAGTAAAAATTGGCATTGAATTTCAAAAACTGAATCGCCAATTTCATAGGTAAAGACCTAATATTTTCCTTATAGATTTATCATAAATACCTATAAGATTGATGATTTTCCTAAGTCTACAAAATCTAGCTGAGATTTTTTTTTCTGTAGATTTTTGTAACAAAAATAGTTTAAAACCCGTCCAGTAGTTTTCGAGAAAATTACAGCTTAGAAAAATATGTCTAGAAGTAATAAAGTTCTATGAGGAATCTATAATATAATAAAACTGTAACGGGGCCGTGTCTGTACATGAAATATTTTTGGAAAATAATAACTGTGGTGGATATTACTAACGATACAGAGGCCAAAACAATAACTTTTGGAATTTTTGTCTGTCTGTCTGTCTGTCTGTCTGTCTGTATGTTCGCGCATCACGCAAAAACTACCAGGCCGATTTTGATGAAATTTTGTATGGTGGTTCCTTATTGCCCGGGTTAACATATAGGATACTTTTTATCCCAGAAAATTCAAGAGTTCCCGTGGGAAATCAAAAGTATTCATTTATAGAATGGCTCACCACGCAAATGTGACTTGACCTATTACAATCAAATTTTACACGTTGATACCCTTATCTCGAACTAAAACTGGGACATTGTGAATCCCAAAAAAATTAGGATTCCTACAGGAATGCAAAAAATTGTATCTTTAGAATGACTCAACGTAACAATATGAAACCTTTACATTGGGATGGGGTGTTTTGACCATCATTGTATAGTCGGGTATTCTTTATCCCGGAAAACTAAAGACTTCCCGTGGGAAATTATCTATCGATACTTACAATAATAACAATAGAGAACTTTTTTCTGTATATTAGCTACACATACCGAACATTATAATCATAGTAGCAGAATGTCAATAGATGGCACTGCAGGGATAATAAAAAGCGCTTAAGTTGTATTAAAACATTAAAATATTATTTCATACTTTTGAGTGGATTTCTTTCATGTATTTTTCAGCATACGCTACTTTAAACTCTGGAACGATGTGTTTCATAGACGAACAGAGAGGTATTTTTTTACAGATTCCAATCGTGTAAAAAAATAAAAACACATAAATCGAGTTTAACATCTTTTAACAGGAGGCACAGATATGGGAACTCTTCTGACGGCGACTATTTGCGTGTGGCAGTTGCTCTCCGCCTGCAATATCAATATCTGTAAACCTCATCAATTTATGTGCGGGTCCTTGGTGGAGGCAATTGGCCATCACTCACTGAGTTGCAGTCGTGTTTGTGAAGATTACCACGTCACCAATTTCTTAATGACCTCACTCGGAGGGCACTGGTCTCGGCCAGATAGAATATTCCATCTTTGATGCAGCCGCCGACCGGGCTTTAGGCGATTTGATGGCAAAAGGCCGGAGGGTTTAAACAGGTGCTATGGCAGAGAGGAACGTGTCTGCTTTGGGAAGCTGCTCAATTTGCGGTGAGAAAGAAGCATAGTAAGTACACGGTCTTGGAGGCAAATTACTGCTTTTTGCCGCTGGTCTATGAGACAACCGGCTGCTGAACCCTCAGAGGCCTTTGCCTTCACAAAGAAGATTGGCCTTCGCCTTCGAGAGAGGAGATGTGACGTGAGGTCCTACCTGCTGCTAAGGTTGTCTATAATATTGCCATCCAGCGCGGCAACGAGAAGTGCGTCTTGGGCTCCTTTGGAGCTGATACGACTCGAGGATTTGACCTATATTAATATTGTTAGGAAATTTTATTACTAGATTGATACCTATAATGATTTGAATTAGTTTTTTGATAATATTTCATCATATCAGTTTATATACGTCCCCACCAAGGGTCTCGACCTGCCCTGAGTTAGGGCGATCTGGCCTTAGACGATCACGCGGGCCCATTGCGGGTTGATTGACTTCACACATAAGCTTCGAATTTCTTCGCAGGCGTGTGCAGGTTTCCTCACGATGTTTTTCTCAGCGTAAGAGCGTCGGATAAACGTACATACCAGTATGAAATCGATATTAGTATAGATATTGGTAAGTGGCAGGATTCGAACCACGGCCTTCCGGACAGGAGGTAGTGGCCCTAACCGTTTTGCCACCGACGCTCTATATTTTATTTAAGACTAGCTGTTTCCCGCGGCTTCACCCGCGTGGACCACGTTTCTATGACTTTTCGAGGGCGCGCAGTGGTAAAAAGTAGCCTATGTCTTAATACAGGTCCTAATATGTCTACCTACCAAATTTCAGCCAAATCCGTTTTGTAGTTTTTGCGGGAAAGCGTAACAGACAGACAGAGTTACTTTCGCATTTATAATATTAGTAGGGAAGTAGGGATAGGGATTTAGAAATCCTTACTTTATATTATAAATGTAAAAATGTGTTTGTTTGTTTGTTACCTATTCACACTTCAACACCTCTACCAATCTTGATGAAATTTGGCATGCAGGTAGCCTGTATCACTGGGAATGAAATAATCAACCTTTTATCTGTGGAAATTATCATAGCTCGATGCAGTTCCTGAGGAAACTAAAACAATACTCTTTGTTCGTTTTATATAAAATCGTAACGAAAAAATAGATTGGTGTGATTTTAAGCACAGAGATGAGAAATGATATAATTTACTAATAAGTATATCCTGACATAGTTCCCGAGGGATCTGGGGACAACTGTTTTCTGCGCTCGCGCACGTCGGCGGCGTCGCAACGGAGCAACGGATTAAAGTGATTTTTTGTATAGAATTTATTGAGGGGGTGGGAATTGACAAAGACTGCTAATCCGAATAGCCCGATACAGTTCCTAAAGTACCTGGAGAAAACTCATGTCCACGTTTGCGAGCTGATTGCGGCTCGCGCACCAATCACCCTCAAAAAGAGTCATAAAAGCTATGTCCACGTGGGCGAAGCCGCGGGCAAAAGCTAGTTTTTAATATGTTTAGCTTTGTTAATATTATCCAAATATAAGTTAATATATTATGTGGTTAGTAAATACTTGAGTTAATAGATTAAAAAAAACTTCGTAAGTAGGCAGATTTCTAATGTATCACATAATTTTTTAGATATTTTTTAATTTTATTTTATTCATTTACTTAACATACCTCTATCATTACAGGCTTAGCCTAATATGACACGTACATCTTAATTACAAATTTTCATCATATCAGCTCATATACGTCCCCACTGAGGGGCTCGAGCCTACCCGAATTAGGGCGATCGGGTCTTAGTCGACCACGCGGGCCCAGTGCGGGTTGGTTGACTTCACACACAAGCTGCGAGTTTCTTCGCAGGCGTGTGCAGGTTTCCTCACGATGTTTTCCTTCACCGTAGGAGCGTCGGTGGCGTAACGAATCTTAGATTAATTTTTATTTTTATTTTCGTAACTAATCAAAAACAATCCTACCACCTTTTGTCTGCACTCTACCTACCTGTCTGTGTGTTCCAACCTTTTGTCTGCACTTTACCTATCTTTCTGTGTGTTCCTACCCTTTGTCTGCACTCTACCTATCAGTCTTTGTGTTCCTACAATAAATGGTTTGACCATAATCAAAAGAAACAATTTTACTTAGGTTACTATCGCATCGCCGTAACCTTTGTTTTAATCGTATATTGTAAAAGCAGCTTTTGCCTGATTGGATTAAATTTTTTATGAGCTACATTCAAACATTCCATTAATCATAGTACTTAATATTCAAATTGGTATACACTAGAAATCTTTGTGAGTCATCTAACCTTTGTCTATTGGTACGCACTTTATGAAGTTCAAGGATCAATGCAAAGTTAGAACTGTATTTTTATTTTTCAATGACAAAAAAGGAAATTATGTACGGACCCGAATGTTGGGTGACGCGAAAGTAAGGAGAACAAAAAATTAATTGTACGGAAATCGTGTACTCAGATGGGCTAGAGGCGTAACCCTGTTAGAAAAACTTAGAAATCAGTACATTTGGGGCTCGTTAAATGTTGCAGATATCAGATATAAACTAAGGGAAAATCGCTTGCGTTGGTTTGGTCATGTTTGGCGAAGGGACTAGAAGCATATGACAAAGGCTGTTTTAGGCATTCTGGAGGGTAACAGGGACGAGGACGCCCCCCGACAACTTGGTCCAGCATCGTCCAGAAGGACATGAAGACGATGGGTCTCACCCCTGAAATAGCAGATGCTAGGGAAATATGGCGCAAGAGGATTAGGAGGGCTGACCCAAATGGAGATGGGAGCAGTGGCCAGGGATGAAGAATAATGACAAAAGAAAGAAGTAAAGGAAGTGAGAGGCCTACGTCCGGCAGTAGACGTCCTTCGGCTGATATGATGATGATAGGAATTTGTGTAGTCGTTCTTAATCAAAATTTCGATGAAATAGTTATTTATTATGCAAGGCTGAAAAGTTGTTATTCTGCGCGAGTTCTTATCTATTTATTTAGTTCAAAAGAAATACATAATTACTATGTTGCCTAACAAAATACACAATTTTTCACATCACTACAACGAGGAAAATTGTTTGTTGCAAAAACAGCTTAATAGTTATTTGGTAAGAGTATTATTAGTACTAACATACAGTATGGACACTCCTTAACGCTCTCTAGATTCCGACCTCACCCCCTCGACTCCCAGATTGATTCAGATTGGTTACAGTTTGGTTGTCGAACGTATAGGATTTCGCCGCCATTTTATTTTTGCCGTCATTCCTTTATTGAAATGTCATTTCAGGCCCGTTGTATAAAGTGCCCAGGGTGTGCCTAAAATAACTTTTTTTCAGTCCTGGCATTTATTGTATTTAGGTATTTATATATTGTTTTACCCTATTCTGTTTATTGTCACAGGAGACGAGTTCGTGTACCGTGACGCGTGGGGCGGAATCAGCCTCATGTTCGCCGCCAACCAGACCTCAAAGACTCTGATGCCGAACACTACCTTCGTAAGTACAGTATTTTCCGCTATTAAACGCTTTATTACTTTTCTGATGATTGACACTTTTTAATGCTTATATCTCATTTATGTACAAGGTGTTAGTTAAGACAAAACACATTTTTATAGGGGGGCTTTGCTCCTGAAACTCATAAAAATCGTTCATCTGATTGGCCAGCTTTGCATAGAAAGTCTTTTTTTTTGCAAATTAATCATCGTTTTCTTGGAGAAAGTTGTTAAATTTCAATTTCATTTTCATTTTTTTAATTTTTTTAATTTGAATTATCACCACTATTACTATATTACTGTAGTACTGTAGTAAACAAAATAACGAAATAACGAAAATATTACTGTAGTAAACAAAATAACGAAAACTAACAGAAGTTATAACAAAACACAATACGTTCTAAAACAAAATGAAAATATCTATCTTCTTCTATTTATATACAAATCTCGTGTCACGGTGATTGTGTTTGTGCTCCTCCAAAACTGCTCGACCGATTTCCATAAATATTTTTATGTGTATTAGGTAGGTATGAGAATAGGTCGTAAAGTATACTTCATTATGGCAAAACAACGTTTGCCGGGTCAGCTAGTGATATTGTAAAATATAAGATAATGTGTTTGTTTGTTACCTTTTCACGCTTCAACACCTCGACCAATCTTGATGAAATTTGGCATGCCGGTAGCAATATGCTACATTGAATGCCATATGCTACTTTTAATCTTGTGAAAATTACATAGTCTGACGCAGTTCCTGAGGGAACTAAAAAAATAATCTTTATTTGTTCAATTTCTTGAACATCGCAACGAAACAATGGATTGTTGTTTTATATAAAAACAACAAACTGTATTAGTGAAATTGTTCAGGATTCAACATATAATAATGTTATGAGAAACGGTACACACAACGCTGGTGATTCTGTCGGATCCGGCCAAGTTGAGACTCGCGTGCCATGCTTACAATGTCATCATAGCTCATATATGTCCCACCGAGGGGCTCGAGCGTACCTTGAATTAGGGCGATCGGGCCTTAGACGACCACGCGGGCCCAGTGCGGATTGGTCGACTTCACACACAGCCTTCGAGTTTCTCCGCAGGCGTGTACAAGTTTCCTCACGATGTTTTCCTTCACCGTAAGAGCGTCTGATTAACGTACATATGAAATCTAAATTTGAAAACACATTATTACGTAGCAGAATTCAAACCACGTTCTCCTGGACAGGAGGTAGCGACCCTAGCCATTACGCCACCGACGCTCCGCTTACAATGTAATAGAAATAATATGGCGAGCAAAATCAGCGCGTCAAAACAGAGGAAAAGTTAGTATGCCAAATCGAATAAACTTTCCTCCAACTAATCATTAAATCAGTAATAAGTACAGATATACAAAAGTGATCATCTGTGAGCGGACCTCTACCAAATTTTATATATATTTTTATTTATTTATTTATATTCTGGGACAAATCACACACGGTCATCTCGCCCCAAAGTAGGATTCCCTGTGTTATGGGAACCAGATACTGCTATACATAGTTATATACGTTTAAATACATACATATATAGATATTTAACACCCAGACACACAGCAAACAAATCTGCTCATCACACAAATGCTTACCCTGGGTGGGGATCGAACCCACAACCCTCGGATCAGTAGTCAAGGGCACTAACCACCGGGCCACCGAGTCAGTCAGTCATACCTATAAGTACTAACATACAGTATGGACACTCCCTGCTGCTCTCTAGATAGCGAGTCACCCAGATTGATACAGATTGGTTACAGTTTGGTTGTGGAACGTATAGGATTTCGCGGCAATTTTTTTTGTTCAGTCCTTCCTTTTTTGAATTGTCATTTCTGGCCCGTTGTATGAAGTGTCCAGGGTGTGCCTCTACCCTGATTTCGAAGATCAAACTATTTTGAGTACCTATGAACGAATCGACAACGTTAATCGAAAATCGACAGGGCATTAAAAGAGCAAGCTGGCAAGGAGTAATCTGCACCAGTCCGTCGCAAATTGCTCGTTACAACGCCATGTCGGTCACTCGGACGATTGGCCGGTACAGGGCCGCATTTAGGGAATGACAACAGGTCTCTTACTGTGGACTTTCCAACAGTAAGATACCTGTTGTCAACCACGCCACGGTTCGAACAGTATACATTTTTCAATTATCTTCATTTTAGGATGGTTAAATGGCTGTAGAAACTGCAATGGGTTAAGAAAAGGCACTAAAATGACATAATCAATCCGTGAACTTTTGAAAGAAAACAGGAACATAATATTTCCTTTAGTTTGGTAATATATAATTACCCTAAAGACAGGGAATCCCAGGCTATTCTACCTTACCAAGTGTTTTTTTGTTATAGTTTCAAATATTTTTTCCCCTGTTTTACTTATTTTAACTCGTAGAACAAATGGCCGTTGGGACAGTAAAGTTCTCGAATATCAACCGCGCACCGAAAGACGTAGCGTAGTCAGACCTCCCAGGCGGTGGACCGACAACCTGGTAAAGGTCGCGGGAAGCCGCTAGATGCAGGACCGGTCGTTGTGGATATCCGTGGGGGACGCCTTTGTATAGCAGTCGACGTCTTTCGGCTAAAATAATGACTTACTTTAATATATTTTACTAGATTTAGCCAGCGGCTTCGCTCGCGTGAACATAGTTTCTATGACTGTCTTCCAGGGTGCGCAGTGCGTGCGTTCAGCGTGGAAGAAGTAGCCTATATGTTAATCCAGGTCCTAATCTGTCTACCTACGAAATTTCAGCTAGATACGTTTTGTAGTTCTTGCGTGAAAGAGTAACAAACATCCATTCATACATACAAACTTTCGCCTTGATTATATTAGTAGGATGTGTGAGGTCCTTAACTTTTTCGGGACATTTTCTCCCTGGAGTACGAACCTGGCTGATGGACCAAACTACAAACACAGCGAGAGTGGAGCCGCCCTCCAATATTGTTATATCACTAACAGGCTAGGGGATGAATTGATGGTCTACTCTACAGGGTTCTCAGCCATTGGTTTATCAATAAAAGAGCTTTGTCGATTTAAAAAAAATACATAATTTTTCTTCTTTGGTATTCTACTACCCTAAAGATTTTGTGAAGGTTAAGTTTAGTCTGAGGTGTGGCCTTAGGGTGACCTTGAGCCTTCTTATGAGGCCCATAGTAAGCGACCATGTCTCAGTTCCGAAAGGAGATCCGCAGGAGAACCAAAGTAACTGACATAGTTCACAGAATCGCTAAACTGAAGTGGCAGTGGGCAGGGCATATAGCTCGTAGAACAAATGGCCGTTGGGACAGTAAAGTTCTCGAATTGCGACTGCGCACCGGAAGACGTAGCGTAAGCAGGCCTCCCATGCGGTGGACCGATGACCTGGTGAAGGTTGCTGGAAACCGATGGTTGCGGGCAGCGCTGGACCGGTCATCGTGGAAATCCTTGGAGGAGGCCTTTGTCCAGCAGTGGACGATTTTCAGCTGATATGATGAGGTGCGGCCTTAGAATAGTATCTTCTACCCCATCTCTTCTCGAGGGTGTTGCAAGTGGCGACTAAGGGAACAAAGCGGAGGACGGGCAGCAGCGTCCTTTTCGCGTATCGTGGACACTGCAATCGCCAGCCCACTTGCCAAGCGTGACGATTACGGCAAAATCCCCGACCTTGGGGAGTCGCCTCTTCCGACATCCCTGGGACGACATCAGACTCTTCCTGAGGGTATCGTAATAGGCAACTAAGGGAACAAAGGACGGGCAGCAGTGCCCTTTCCGCGTATCGTGCACACTGGGATCGCCAACCCACCTGCCAAGCGTGACGATTATGGCAAAACCCCTGACCATGGAAAGTCACTTCTTCCGACATCCTCGGGACGACATAAGATTCCTTCTGAGGGTGACGTGAAAGGCGACTAAGGGAACAAAATGGAGGAAAGGCAGCAGCGTCCTTCCCACGTACTGTGCCACCCACGGCACACTGCGATCGCCAACCCGCCTGCCAAGCGTGGCGATTACGGCAAAACCCCCCCGACCTCGGGGAGGCCTATGTCCATCAGTGGACGTCTTTTCGCTGATTTAATGGTGGTCACCATCATCACTTGCCAAACCAGGCTGATATGTAAAGATTTTGTGCATATGATTGCTTACGTGACGTTTAGGTAAACCACAGAACTAAACACAGTGTATCGGGGCATAAGAAAAATGAATGATGAATGAAAAAAAACCTCTTTTGCCTTGTTCATCATCATCATCATCATATAAGCCGAAACACGTCCACTTTTGAACAAAGGCTTCCCCAAAGATTTGCACAATGACAGCTCTGCGCAGCCTGCATTACAGCGGCCTCCCGCGACCTTCACTAGGGGTTCGGTCCGCCGAGTGGGAGGCCTGCCTACGCTGCGTCTTCCGAAACGCGGTCTTTACTGCCCCAACGACTATCCACTCTACTAGGTAAGTGGGGACGCTATATCATAAACGTGGTAGTTTTAGCGTATCTGGTAGATATACGAGAGGGAATGTCCGTTCTACGAGCTATGTTGCCATTTTAATCAAGCTGAAAAGGTTCTCTACACCGCTTTGTAAATTCCGGGACGATCTTTATTGTAAAGAAACCCCTGAACACATCAAACGCTTTTACATCAAAGGGAGAAGCATAGAAGGTGCTGAAAAGTGGCCCTCCGGCTGCGTGCCAACCCTGGGTCCAGCCAACAATGGGGTAAACAGCTCGCCACACTCCATTGGCCTCGTTATACTTATACTGACTGCCAGCGATATGAAACTCAATAAATATGACGCAATAACGCTAGAAAGAGCCTTATTCGATTAGGTACGCTCTCTATTGAGGTGGTTGTTTATGTATGTTACATCATAAGTTTTTCATAAAAAACAAAAACTAAAAACATGCTTTTAAAGAACATCAAACTAAAAAGTGAAAAATAATTCTTAATATAAGCTGAAAACCATTATGAACGAAAAATACTAGTATTATTGTGAAAAAAGCGTGGGTTGCTCGATATACAAAAAATATGGCACAAAGCGCCCCACGCTTTTTTCACAATAATACTAGTATTTTTCTTTCATTATTGTTTTGAGCTAATATTAAGAATTATTTTTCACTTTTTAGTTTGATGTGCTTTAAAAGCGTGTTTTTTTAGTTTTTTTTAAACTATATTAAAATTTATTTTAATTTTTTAGTTTGATGTGCATCTAATCCTCGCGATCCTGGCGATACTGATCAGAATAATGGGATAAACTTATGAAATTACTGTATTGTTACTGATTCTTGTTAAATGTACAAAGTTTGAAACATTCATACAGGTAAAGCTAATAAAAGCGTGATAAAAAAACTTAGTTGCTTTGGATCGGATTTCAAAAAAAAGTGTTTTTACCCGACTGCCTCAGAAGGAGGGTTATGTTTTTCGAGTGTATGTATGTATGTATGTAGATTTCTATGTCCCCTGCTACAGCCTGAAAGTCTTGAAGGATTGTAACGTATGAGGTTTCGTTAGATTCGTCTTGATCCTGTGTGTGACATAGGATACATTTTTACCCGACTAGCCAAAAAGGGGAGTTAAGTTTTTATCGGGTTTTTATTTTTAATAAATTCCTTATTGAATATCTTCTAAAACCAATTCATTAAAGTACTGTCTACAAGACTGACTTCTCAGAAAAACAATTTCTCTATGATTGATACGGTATTTGGAACGTTACGTTGTTTGACGTAGGGGGGGAGAGCTTCTTAATAAAGTGACAAGTGTAATTCAGAGTTGTTCACAGAGGATTCCACACTTGTGGCAAAGTATATATATTAGAACTAACATACAGTATGGCCGCTATCTAGATTGCGACCTTACCCCATCGTCGCCAATATTGATGCAGATTGGTTACAGTTTGGTTCTCGAACGTATAGGATTTCGCCGTGATTTTCTTTTTATAAATGTCATTTCACGACCATTTGTATGCAGTGTCCGGGGTGTGCTTGCGGAGTGGCTCGGAAACCGCGAACCCTTTTTGACGAGCGTTTATTAGTTTCACCAGTATCTTATCTATGTAAAAAATCTTTGAGCGAGATTTTCACCCACTTCTAAGACGTCGGATTTAATCTAAAATTTGCGTACGTATTAAAAACCGATGATAATACAATAATGTACAGTGTGTATCGAATAAGGTAAAAGATATTTTAAGGGCATCAAACCCACCACATTTCATCGATGAAAAAACCCTCCAATAGGGGGTCGCATCCTTCTCCCCTCTAAATGGCAGCCATTTTTGTTTTAATTTTTTTTGTAGCTAGTTATGAATAAACTGTTTTTTCTTGAATTAACAGCAGTACAGACTTCAAAATGGCCTCATTATCTTGTCATGCACACATAAAATTAACCAAAACATTTGAGTAAAAAGAATACAAAAATTTTAAAGAAAAAATTTACAAAAGATCATTTTTTGACGTTCTGTAACAACGAGGTTACTAACGTCTTATTTTTTTCTTCTTAATCGATTGATTTTAAACTAATCTATACACTAAATAATGTACCATTAGATTCTTACTTAGTGTGTCAATTTATGGTTAATACGGTTTGTTACTTGGAAAATGATCAGACGGGCCACACAGCGGGTTGTAGTGAGAGCTACAGTGTGTCTGCAGAATGGAGGCAGTCACTTTGAACAATTGTTTTAAGCAGTGTTTGAGTTAAAAAAACATATGAAAATGTTAAATAGTTGTGAAATTGAAATTTAAGGATTGTTACAAACCCGCACAAGGGTCTTTTAACTATCAATTTGCATCATTGTGTAAGTAACTAATAATGGTAGATAATTTGGTGCCGTTTTATAGTTTAGCTCAAAATCAATCAATTAGGAAGAAAAAAACAAGACGTTAATAACCTCAATTTTGCAGTAGGCTCAAAACAAGAAAAATAAAATAATAGTTTTTTTGCATTTTCATGTTTAACCTTTTTGTTTTTTTTTCAATTATTTTCCTCAAATATAAGTTTTGGTTAATTTTACGTGTGGATTACCAGATAAATTAAATAACCGTTCAAATGAGACTATTTTGAAGTCTATACTGCTGCTTATTAAAGAAAAAACATATTTTTCATGAACAGCTACAAAAAAAATAATTGAAAAAAAAATACAGAGGGGAGAAGGATGTGATCCCCTTATGGGGGGTTTTTTATCAATGGAATGTGGTGTATAAAATGCCCTTAAAATTTCGGTAACGCTAATATGACACACATCGTATGATATAAAACAAAGTCAGGTTAGTTACACCATTTATAACTAAAGAACGGCCATACCGATTTTCATGATTTTTAGTTTGTTGGATTTGTCTCGACCCCGATTACGTTTCACCACAAACGGCCAATTAATTTTCGAGAATTATTAGTTTGTATGGAAGATGATTTTGTTAGGGAACCTTAGAGCTGTCACACACGGGCGCTATTTTATCTTAAGATACTCGCAGATACTCTCGAGCATATTAGGATCAAAAATTATAGCATAGCAAGGTATCACACACGGGCACTATATCCCTACTAATATTATAAATGCGAAAGTAACTCTGTCTGTCTGTTACGCTTTCACGCAAAAACTACTGAACGGATTTGGCTGAAATTTGGTAGGTAGACAGATTAGGACCTGGATTAAGACATAGGCTACTTTTTACCCCGCTCGCGAGCCGCTTGCGTCTCGCGCACTGCGCACCCTCGAAAAGTCATAGGAACGTGGTCCACGCGGGGGAAACCGCGGGAAACAGCTAGTAATATATAAGTGACCAATTTATTTATATTTTACTCTTACACATACATCTTTCTAAGCCCGCCTGGCTAGCTACCACCATCTTATCTAAGTGTTGCCGCCAAACATCAGAGTTCACAACATTGATGTGTTTCGGCTTAAAGATAAGAAAGCCAGTTCTCCATTGCGTTGGGCAATCTTGGTAAGCCCGCTTCCATCTTCGGCATCGTCGTCACTTACCATCAGGTGAGATGATTCCAGGGCTTACCAATCTATAATATAATAAAACTGTAACGGGGCCGTGTCTGTACATGAAATATTTTTGGAAAATAATAACTGTGGTGGACATTACTAACGATACAGAGGCCAAAACAACAACTTTTGGAATTTTTGTCTGTCTGTCTGTCTGTCTGTCTGTCTGTCTGTATGTTCGCGCATCACGCAAAAACTACCAGGCCGATTTTGATGAAATTTTGTATGATGGTTCCTTATAGCCCGGGTTAACATATAGGATACTTTTTATCCCAGAAAATTCAAGAGTTCCCGTGGGAAAATCAAAAGTATTCATTTATAGAATGGCTCACCACGCAAATGTGGCTTGACCTATTACAATCAAATTTTACACGTTGATACCCTTATCGCCAACTAAAACTGGGACATTGTGAATCCCAAAAAAATTAGGGTTCCTACAGGAATGCAAAAAATTGTATCTTTAGAATGACTCAACGTCACAATATGAAACCTTTACATTGGGATGGGGTGTTTTGACCATCATGGTATAGTCGGGTATTCTTTATCCCGGAAAACTAAAGAGGTCCCGTGGGAAATTATCTATCGATACTTACAATAATAACAATAGAGTACTTTTTTTTTTCTATATATTAGCTACACATACCAAACATTATAATCATAGTAGCAGAATGTCAATAGATGGCACTGCAGGGATATTAAAACGCGCTTAAGTTGTATTAAAACATTAAAATATTATTTCATACTTTTGAGTGGATTTCTTTTATGTATTTTTCAGCATACGCTACTTTAAACTCTGGAACTATGGTACGTAGCGATGTGTTTCATAGACGAACAGAGAGGTATATTTTTACAGATTCCAATCGTGTAAAAAAATAAAAACACATAAATCGAGTTTAGCATATTTAAGCAGGAGGCACAGGATATGGGAACTCTTCTGACGGCGACTATATGTATTTGCGTGTGGCAGTTGCTCTCCGCCTGCAATATCAATATCTGTGAACCTCATCAATGTATTTGCGGGTCCACGGTGGAGGCAATTGGCCATCACTCACTGAGTTGCAGTCGTGTTTGTGAAGATTCCCACGTCACCAATTCCTTAATGACCTCACTCGGAGGGCACTGGTCTCGGCCAGATGGAATATTCCATCTTTGATGCAGCCGCCGGCCGGGCTTTAGTCGATCTGATGGCAAAAGGCTGGAGGGTTTAAACAGGTGCTATGGCAGAGAGGAACGTGTCTGCTTTGGGAAGCCACTTTTTCTGCCTCACTGTACGGTACTGCTGCTCAATTTTCGGCGAGAAAGAAGCATAATAAGTACTCGGTCTTGGAGGCAAATTACTGCTTTGTGCCGCTGGTCTGTGAGACAACCGGCTGCTGAACCCTCAGAGGCCTTTGCCTTCACAAAGAAGATTGGCCGTCGCCTTCGAGAGAGAAGATGTGACGTGAGGTCCTACCTGCTGCTAAGGTTGTCTATTGCCATCCAGCGCGGCAACGAGAAGTGCGTTATGGGCTCCTTTGGAGTTGATACGACTCGCGGATTTGACCCATATTAATATTTTTAGGATTTTTTTTTACTAGATTCATATAATGATTTGAATTAGTTTTTGATAGTATAGGTATATGCTTTATTTCATCATATCAATTTATATACGTCCCCACCAAGAGGCTCCACCTACCCTGAGTTAGGGGGATCAGGCCTTAGACGATCACGCGGGCCCATTGCGGGTTGATTGACTTCACGCATAAGCTTCGAGTTTCTTCGCAGGCGTGTGCAGGTTTCCTCACGATGTTTTTCTCACCGTAAGAGCGTCGGATAAACGTACATACCAGCAGAGATATGCTATATATAAGGGGAGGCATACCAGTACGAAATCGATATTCGTATAGATATTGGTAAGTGGCAGGATTCGAACCACGCCCTTCCGGACAGGAGGTAGTGGCCCTAACCGTTCTGTCACCGACGCTTTATATGTTATTTAAGATTTAGAAATCCTTACTTAATATTATAAATGTGAAAATGTGTTTGTTTGTTTGTTACCTATTGACACTTCAACACCTCTACCAATCTTGATGAAATTTGGCATGCAGGTAGCCTGTGATACACTGGGAATGAAGTAGTCTACTTTTTATCTGTGGAAATTATCATAGCCCAATGCAGTTCCTGAGGAAACTAAAACAATACTCTTTGTTCGTTAAGTTATTTAAAATCGTAACGAAAAAATGGGTTGGTGTGATTTTTAGCACAGAGATGAGGTAGAAAATGATATAATTTACAAATAAGTATATCCTGACATAGTTCCCGAGGGATCTGGGGACAACTGTTTTCTACGCTCGCGCACGTCGGTAGCGTCGCAATGGAGCAACGGATTTAAGTAATTTTTTGTATAGAATTTGTTGAAGGGGTGAGAAGTGACAAAGACTGCTAATCCGAATAGCCCGATGCAGTTCCTGAGGTACCGGGAGAAAACTCATGTCCACGATTGCGAGCTGATTGCGGCTCGCGCACCACTCACCCTCAAAAAAAGTCATAAAAGCTATGTCCACGCGGGCGAAGCCGCGGGCAATAGCTAGTACTATAATATATGAAAACCCCACATTCTGTTACGAGTGTTTGAATGAGCTACACCTAAAACGCTTTATACAGGCTGATTAAGAAAATGAGTTCGTGTATGTTGCTATTGGACTTACTAGACAGTTCGTCAGAGGGCGAAGCCGACTTCGACGAAGTGACGACGCTGAAGATGAGAGCGGGCTTACCAAGATTCCACAGCGCAATGGGGATCTGGCTATCTTATCTTCAAATCGGAACACATCAATGCTGTAAACCGCCTTCATGGCGTAATGGTTAGTCCATTCGCTTCACACCAGGAGTCCGCGGGTTCGATTCCCGGCGGGGTCTACTTTGTAAGACTCGGTTTTGTTGGTGGTAGGGCATTTTTATAGCCCGCCTGACTAGCTACCACCATCTTATCTAAGTCATGGCCGGCTGTCGTCATACATACACATGTGTTCCAAGGACAAATTCCAGGTGTACGGTGGTGTGCGAGTTTTCTCAATAAGCTACAACATGGACCGCAGGCCAGAAATGACATTTCAAAGAAGGAACGGAACAAACAAAATGGCGGCGAAATCCTATACGTTCGACAGCCAAACTGTAACCAATCTGTATCAATCTGGGTGATGAGAGGGTCAGGTCGCAATCTAGAGAGCGGCAAAGAGTGTCCATACTGTATGTTAGTACTAATATATATACTTTGCCAAAGCGCTGGTTTTCAGAAATTCCCGTAAAGGGTCGCGTCTGTGTATTGTATAGTAAGTAGGTATATATGATTTCTCTGTGCTGTAATGGATCATCATCATCCATCAAACGTCCGTCTTTCGCGGCTGTTATGACCCTCAAACAACTTCTCCATTTCAGTATAACAGAGTAGAAATTTGTAAAATATAATAGTCTAATCAATATCTCCGTGACGTTATTGGAAAATGGTTTTCTATAATTGAAAAACGTTAAACACGTTCGAAAACCGATTTCCATCGCAACAACTTAGTACAATTTTGCATTATTTTTGGTTTTTTTTTTTTAAGTACTGCACCGATTTTGATTAAGGGGTTGGACATTTTTGTATGGAACGTGGCATAGGGACAATATATGTACATTTGTTTTTAAATTTCGGTGCACGATTGAACCTATATATTTCGATAGGAAACCCGTCGTGGAAATCCTTGGGGGAGGCCTATGTCCAGCAAAGGACGTCTTTGGGCTGACATGATAATGATAGGGGATGCAAAAAGAAACCGAAAATTTAGTATGATGTTTTGTCCTAAAGCGTCACGTTCCTGAGATATTTAGAGACAAAGGTTGTCAAAATACTAATTTCCCACTTTATCTCTCAAAATATCTCAGTAATGTGACACTGTCTATAATGTCCTTATACATTTTCGGTTTATATTCGCATTCCCTAATGAAAAAATATATTTAAAAAAAACTAAAAAACACGCTTTTAAAATCACTTCAAACTAAAAAGTGAAAAATTATTCTTAATATAAGCTGAAAACAATCATCAAATCATCATCATATCAGCCGAAAATCGTCTACTGCTGGACAAAGGCCTCCCCCAAGGATTTCCACGACGACCGGTCCTGCGCTGCCCGCATCCATCGGCTTCCCGCGATCTTCGCCAGGTCGTCGGTCCATCGCGTGGGAGGCCTTCCTACGCAACGTTTTCCAGTGCGCGGTCGCCACTCGAGAACTTTACTACCCCATCGGCAGAGCACATACGAGCTATGTGCCCTTCCCATTGCCACTTCAGTTTAGCGATTTCGTGAGCTATGTCGGTTACTTTGTTCTCAACAAAACAATAATGAACAAAAATACTAGTAGGTATTATTGTGAAAAATGCGTGGGTTGCTCGATATACGAAAAATATTGCACAAAGCGCCCTACGCTTTTTCACAATAACACTAGTATTTTTCGTTCATTATTGTTTTCAGCTTGTATTACGAATTATTTTTCACTTTTTAGTTTGATTTGCTTTAAAAGCGTGTTTTTTAGTTTCTTTAATCTATATTTATTTTTCAATGTTTAGTTTAGGATAATGAGATAAACTTACGAAATTATTGTATTGTCACTGATTATTAATAAATGTACAAAGTTTGAGTTAAATCTGTCCGTTTAAAGTGGGTCAAAATCGAGTGCAAAGGAGTCGGTTAGAAACACAGATGAAGCTAATAAAAGCGTGAAAATATAGGTTCAATCGTGCCCCAAAAGTTTTCGATAAAAAATGTATGAAATTATATTGCTACTATAATATGCCACAGAAGTTTTTATCCATTTTATATGGGACCAACCTGGCAGCATACCCTAATGAATAAAAATATAACAGACTATTAATATAGGTATTGTTAGATTTGTCTTGATCCCGTAATTGATGTAGGTAGGATAAATTTTCACCCAACCAGCCAAAAAAGGGCTATAAATTTGTACCCGACCGGACAAAATATAGGATGAGACGAAAAAACTTGAACTCTCATTTGAAATTGAATATGCGTTCACCGAAGTACCGTAAGTACATGGGCTGTACGATTTACATACGTACGTACATGTAATTATTTATTTTTAAATAATTTTACTAAGATTTGGAAGCAGTCGCGCTTCTACAGTGTACTTTGCCCGCGACCCAGTTTAGAGTGCATTGACGCACGACGACTTAGCATTATTTTATTATTTTTTAAATTAATGTTCAATTAGAGATCCATCTGACAAGACCATTGCATTTTATTTGGGACCACCTCTAGGACACTCACTGACATAGAGATTGCATATCCTATGGACAAACTGAAAACTCTTCTTATTTTGCCACTAATTACTTGTACAAATCATCTCTGTATACACCAACCGTTATTTACCTACTTACTTAACTACTCTGTAAATTACTTAAGTCCAGCGAGAATCTGGTCATAAACTTTATGATTTTATGGCAGTCATAAACGCTATCATAAACAGGGTAGATACAAGCCCCATAAAATATGGCGGACGGGACAAGGATCTCGTGACTTTACAGCGGCCTTTTTTTAGAGTTCTGTAGTCATACTAGGAACTCTTTTAATTTTTCTATGTAACGTATGTCTGTCCATCTGTCTGCCAGTTGGTATATCACCGCCGTTTTTCTCAGACTATCACAGCTATATAATTGCTAAAATTGCCGTGGAAATCCTTAACTATCCAATCGAGGTGTTACGAGAATTTCATGTAGCCAATCGAAGTCTCACGCGAATTTTAACTACCTATCCAATCGAGGTGTTACGAGAATTTCATGTAGCCAATCGAAGTCTCACGCGAATTTTAACTACCTATCCAGTCGAAGTGTTACGAGAATTTCATGTAGCCAATCGAAGTCTCACGCGAATTTTAACTACCTATCCAATCGAGGTGTTACGAGAATTTCATGTAGCCAATCCAAGTCTCACGCGAATTTTAACTACCTATCCAATCGAGGTGTTACGAGAATTTCATGTAGCCAATCGAAGTCTCACGCGAATTTTAACTACCTATCCAATCGAGGTGTTACGATAATTTCATGTAGCCAATCGAAGTCTCACGCGAATTTTAACTACCTACCCAGTCGAAGTGTTACGAGAATTTCATGTAGCCAATCGAAGTCTCAAGCGAATTTTAACTATCTATCCAATCGAGGTGTTACAAGAATTTCATGTAGCCAATCGAAGTCTCACGCGAATTTTAACTACCTATCCAATCGAGGTGTTACGATAATTTCATGTAGCCAATCGAAGTCTCACGCGAATTTAAACTACCTACCCAGTCGAAGTGTTACGAGAATTTCATGTAGCCAATCGAAGTCTCAAGCGAATTTTAACTATCTATCCAATCGAGGTGTTACAAGAATTTCATGTAGCCAATCGAAGTCTCACGCGAATTTTAATTACCTATCCAATCGAGGTGTTACGATAATTTCATGTAGCCAATCGAAGTCTCACGCGAATTTTAACTACCTATCCAGTCGAAGTGTTACGAGAATTTCATGTAGCCAATCGAAGTCTCACGCGAATTGTAACTACCTATCCAATCGAGGTGTTATGAGAATTTCATGTAGCCAATCGAAGTCTCACGCGAATTTTAACTACCTATCCAGTCGAGGTGTTACGAGAATTTCATGTAGCCAATCGAAGTCTCACGCGAATTTTAACTACCTATCCAGTCGAAGTGTTACGAGAATTTCATGTAGCCAATCGAAGTCTCACGCGAATTTTAACTACCTATCCAATCGAGGTGTTACGAGAATTTCATGTAGCCAATCGAAGTCTCACGCGAATTTTAACTACCTATCCAATCGAGGTGTTACGAGAATTTCATGTAGCCAATCGAAGTCTCACGCGAATTTTAACTACCTATCCATTTGGGGGGTTACGAGAATTTCATGTTGCCAATCGAAGTCTCACGCGAATTTTAACTATCTATCCAATCGAGGTGTTACGAGAATTTCATGTAGCCAATCGAAGTCTCACGCGAATTTTAACTACCTATTCAGTCGAGGTGTTACGAGAATTTCATGTAACCAATCGAAGTCACATGCAAATTTTAACTACATATCCAGTCGAGGTGTAACGAGAATTTCATGTAGCCAATCGAGGTGTTACGAGGATAAAATGACGCGCCATATCTCTTTCGGCCAACATTCCCGAACGGACACTATATACTGATCTTTTTACTGTACTTATTATACTATCCGGATATTTTGTGCAAGAAAAGTGGATGCCTACTTAATATGCGGTATCACGAAAAGAGGGCTTGCTCTGGGGTGTTTCGCTTGGCCTACCGATAAAATATTTTTTTTCCAATTTTCAAAGAAGTGAAATAATTGTATTATATGTAGGTAGGTAGTTATTATTTATCGATATGAACCTGGATAAAGTGATTTTCTTTCATCTTTAATTGTGTTTACAATCTACTTATAAAAATAATGTAACAAAAGATAAGTGAACTAATCATATCAACCCAAAAACGTCCACTGCTGGAGGACAAGGATTTCCACAAGGACTGGTCCTGCGCTTCCCACATCAAGCGGCTTTCCGCGACCTTCACTAGGTCGTCGGTCCACCGAGTGGCAGCTAGTAAAGTTAAAAAGATCAGGCACCGGAAGACGTAAACTCATTAGAATATCCTTATAAGGGGCAGCTTTGTAGAAGAAGATAGATACCCAGTATGCTTTGAGAAATAAGTGTAGGACAAAAAACCCCAGAACTCAGCCCCTGTAACCTTCACATGGTCGGGTTCGATTCGGTCCACTGGATCGGCGATTTAGCTGTTCGATTCGGAATCAAAATACTTAAATCTCGAACCGTTAACGCTAACGCGGGGAGAGTAATTTGGCCGCACGGGTGTCCGTTTAGCGCTTTGCCGATATCCAATATATTTCCGATATTTTCTCCGTATTTTTGTATAAAACGTATAAAAACTAATAACTGTTCTAGTAAGCTAATGAAATCTTCTTTCTATTTCCATTTTTTTGTTTTGTATCAGGGCCCAGTCCATTTTATCGCTCCGTAGTTTTCTATTCTTGGTGTTATAGGTCCCGTTAACTGGGGCCTCTACTCATCATGCTGTACAATTTTGTTCTATACCTTTGCTGAAATTTCATCATCGGCATCATCGTCACTTATCGTCAGGTGAGATGATGCCAAGGGCTTGCCATTTGTGAATAAAAAAAATTCAAAAAAACCTTCATACAAATCGATCAGCTGATCAAAAGAAGCTTGTCAAAAAAGAAGTGAGAACCATGTGGTACAGATTGCACTAGATCTGCCTGAACAAAAGAAAGGTAGAGGCTGTCCACCATTAACTTGGTCGTCTATACAAAATACAAAGAGACCTCAAGGAAGCCCGTTTGCCTGAAAAAAAGAATCCAAGATAAGTATCATAAAATAAGTATCCTGGCGCAGAAGAGTGAGGAGATCCGACCCCAAATAATAGGAAAAAAAAACGACGGGTTGCACTCCGGGAGTGCCGGCAGAAGTGAAAACTTGAATACTAACGTTGTGCATTTTTGATATTTTGGAATGGTTAGGGAATAATTTTGCACGAATTGCTTTGATTATCAGTATAAAAGTACTATCATTTATCTGGTAGAATACAATATTTATTTATTGCGCTATCGTACACAAACATGACAATTTATATTACATTAAAAAGTTTATATCTCAGAAAAATCAACAAAAAATGAACTCCATCCGTCTTACGAATTTTCGATCAGATCACGTGTCCTGACGCGAGTTTAATTTTTTTTACCCATTACCACAGTATATATATTAGCCATTACAAAACAAGTGCACAACGCCGCTAAAGGAGTTTTCACTACTCCATCCGTCTTACGAATTTTCGATCAGGTCACGTATCCTGACGCGAGTTTAACATTTTTTACCCATTACAAAACAAATGCACAACGCCGCTAAAGAAGTTTTCACTACTCCATCCGTCTTACGAATTTTCGATCAGGTCACGTGTCCTGACGCGAGTTTAACATTTTTTACCCATTACAAAACAAGTGCACAACGCCGCTAAAGAAGTTTTCACTACTCCATCCGTCTTACAAATTTTCGATCAGGTCACGTGTCCTGACGCGAGTTTAACATTTTTTACCCATTACAAAACAAGTGCACAACGCCGCTAAAGAAGTTTTCACTACTCCATCCGTCTTACGAATTTTCGATCAGGTCACGTGTCCTGACGCGAGTTTAACATTTTTTACCCATTACAAAACAAGTGCACAACGCAGCTAAAGAAGTTTTCACTTCAAAAAGGACAAAGAAGAAGACAAATCAATCAGCTGAATGACAAATTTTGTGATTTTTGTATCATCCGTCGAATCCAACTCGGCTGGGCAGCGTTCGGGAGCTCTGCCGTGCCATGACAAAACACTGTATCTATAGGTACAGTGTTTTGCGATAACACGAATATTTTGATTCTTCGCCCTTAGGTACATGGTATGGCATCAAAAAATATTGAAAAAGTCTTAATATTATGGAAATTAGTCATAGCAATTTAGACTGTATTTCAAATACTATAGAAACCGGTTTTGACAAAAGACTGTTTCTATAGGTACAGTGTTTTGTCGAAACAAGCTCGGTGTTATTTGATGTCATGTAACTGTGGATGCAGTGATTTGCCATAACAACATTGAACGGTTTTCCTTTTTGCCAAATAAGAAAGCGAGAATTTGTGTGCAAAAAACATTGAATTAGTAACAGCTTATCATTCATACAGTTAAGTTTACGTCGTGACAAAAAATGCCTATAAGGAGCAGGGAACGTAACAAACTTATTATAAACTTAAGCCGAAAAAGGTAAGAAAAATGTGTGAGTTCCACAGTGAATTTTTCGAACTTAAATAGTTCCATTGTCAGTGAACGTGAAATAATTTTGATTTGACCGGGGATGCTATACCCTATGAACCTACCCCTACAGTACTTCCTACCACCGACCAATCTCAACAATCCTTACATGAGAAATCCATAGAAATGTCACCCTCTCAATCTACAGCTGATACGCGAAACCTACAACCGAAAACTTCATCCGATATGCAAGACTTACAAACAGCAGTAACTCCAACCAAACAAAGAAAAGTTACCTCGATGATTGTTGATGAAGTACTAATGGATCTTGATATTACTATGCCTACCGCCAACCAAGCGCAACCAGTCGCTGCTCCGGAAGAAGAACTCTTCGATGCATTATCGTATACCGAACTGACTACAGTGTTGGCTTCAACTACTTCAACCTAACCAACGCATAAATTGCCAGCAACGTCTGCAGTTATTGACGCAAGAGATATTTTTAGAGAAATGCCTGCACCTGAAAGTACAGAATCAGGGTCAGTAAGAGCTGCGCCTACAATAAAAAAAACAGGAAAGGGACCCAAATTTTTTTTAGAACAACAGAAGAATAAGCACCCTATGTTGCCACCTTATGCCTGTAAGAACAAATGTACAAATACAAAGGAAAATTTTATGGGCTGCTTATTGGGATATGGACCGCCAAAGACGCCGAGATTTCATTTCAAGACACGTGACATCACAAGCAACGAAAGTTAAAACTGTGCAAACTTCTCGCAGACAACATAACTTGCAGTGGAAAATTAAGGAAGTTGATGTGTGTTAGGTGTTTTTCTTGGCAACAATTGGCTACATCAATGATGAAGCAGTTCAGTCTGTTTCAAAAGCTAATCGCAAGTCAAACACTTAAAGTTCGTCAGTTTCTGTAGCACCAAACCGCAGAGGACACCATAATCTAAAACACGCCTTTTCCAAGGGCTATGAAGACACTGTTGTGGAATTTATTGAAAAATACAGACCACAAAAATCCCACTACAACGTAGATCATGCCCCTAATTGACGTTATCTGCCAGTGAATACCACGTTTACAAATATTCACAAAGACTACTCGAAACATTATGTTGAAAACAACATACGCAAATTTTAATGGACATATTTCCAGTCAGAAAATTAACCTTTCTACAGATTTGCCATCCCAAGATAGTTGCGATATATGCAGGAAACATTCTTGTTATCACCCTGAAAGTGCCAAAGATTCTCATGATTGCAGGAGTTGCACTTGTGATGTGTGTGCTAACTATCCAGAACATAAAACAAACGTGCCCTTTGCGTTCTTTGTCATGAAGGAGAGAGAGGGCGAAAAGCTTACAACATTGCGAGCGCTTACATAAAATTTTAACTAAAGTATTGCAGAGACCTCAAGCATGTCTACAAAAAGTTGAAAGCAAGATCCTAATGGCCTAAATATACAGAGATTTAAGATTGTTGAATTCAAGAGAGGTCATCTTTCGCTTTTTGCGAAAGTAAGTTACGTGACTAATAACACAGAGATAAAATTTTTGGAAAAGAAGTCTGAAGATGATGCTTGTACAAGAAAACAAAAGTATCTTGGATGAAGTTCAAAAACAGGCAGAACCAAGAGGTATTTGTAAAGCAATGAATATAGAACTTCTTCATCATCATTATATCAGCCGAAGGAAGTCCACTACTGGACATAGGCCTCCCCCAAGGATCTCCACGACGACCGGTTCTGCGCTGCCCGCATCCAGAGGCTTCCCGCGACCTTCACCAGGTCATCGGTCCACCAAGTGATAGAACTTCTTAAATTATGTGAAACAATGCCGAAATCGCGTAGAAAGTTTCAGGAAGATTTAGTAGTAAGTGATGTTCCATACTTGTCTAATGTAAGAGAATAGAATTTTAAGTACCTTTTAATTCTTCTGATTAAAAAAAAACCATTATTTTGGTAACCTGTTGCCTTTTTTGCCAAGACAGCCTTCCTTTTTTCATAACAACTGTTGTGACAAAACACTGCAACTTGTTGTTGCAGTGTTTTGTTAAAACAATCATTCGACTTAGCTAGAACTTTATGTCGTGACATAAAACGTTTTATGCTGTAAATTGAATAAATAAAATACTTTTTAACTATTTATTAATACGGCACAATAATGTGTACTATTATTAAACACATATCAAAATTTTAATCAAATTTGTTAAGATTTGACGTATTTATGCGTAATTTTCGAAAAAAAATGTTTTTCGCGATTTCTGGAAAACGACTGTTTTCAAATTACAGTGTTTTGTCAAGGCACGGCAGAGCTTCGCAATATCTTTACGTCCCAGTTACCGCAGTGTCTTAAGACCAAGGTCTTCGACCAGTGTGTGTTGCCAGTGATGACATACGGAACTGAGACATGGTCTCTTACTATGGGCCTAATAAGAATGCTCAAGGTCACCCAAAGGGCAATGGAGCGTGCTATGCTCGGAGTTTCTCTGTGTGATCGAATCAGAAACGAGTAGATTCGTAGGAGTACCAAAGTAACTGACATAGCTCTCAGAATTGCTAAACTTAAGTGGCAGTGGGCGGATCACAGAACAGCTCGTAGAACAGATGGCCGGTCGATCCCCGCTCAGGGTAAACATTCGTATGACGAATGGGTTTGTTTGCTCTGTGTCTCGGTGTTCGAGTACCTTGGTATTTAAACGTATATGAGTTTATATCATCATAATCATCATCATATAAGCCGAAGGACGTCCACTGCTGGACATAGACCTCACCCAAGGAATTTCACGACGACCTGATCTGCGCTACCCGCATCCAGCGGCTTCCCGCTACCTTCACCAGGTCATCAGTTAGTTTATATGAGTTTCTGGAAACCCAGTTTGGGGCCAGATGGCCATGTGTGGTGTGTTCCCCGTAAAATCGAATAGCTGTTTCCCGCGGATTCATCCGCGTGGACAACGTTTATATGACTTTTCGAGGGTGCGCAGTGCAAAAAAGTGAAAACATATGTATGTGAGTACTAATATATATACTTTGACGCCACCAACGCTAAATATAATTATATTCCGATTATTTTATCAGTTGCGGCTGTTTATTGTTTTCTTGGCAGTTGAAAAGGACATAATAAATCACCTGACGGCTCATTAGTTCTCAGTAGTCTGTAACTGAAGTGTAATTACGAAACGATACAAATGGCTCCATACTGGTATTGTGGTCTGAGGAACGCGCTGGCACAGAATTAGAACAGTTTAGATAATAATTATTATAGAAACGGCTTCCATGCAAGTGTTATGATTACAGTCATTCATTACCTTGTCTAATATTTGATTATACGGGGGACATACCACACACGGCAATCTGACCCTAAACTAGGTTTCCAGAAACTCATATAAACTAACTGATGACCTGGTGAAGGTCGCGGGAAGCCGCTGGATGCGGGTAGCGCAGAACAACTGCCTCCGTAGCTCAGAGGGAAAGTTCACTGGCTTTACACAGGAGGTTGGTTTGGTTGGTGGTAGGCCATTTTCTAAGCCCGCCTGGCTAGCTACCACCTTCTTATCTAAGTCTTGCCGCCAAATATCAATGTTGATATCATTGGTATGTTCCCCAGCCATAGCCAGTTCCCCATTGCGTTAGGGAATCTTGGTAAGCCCGCTTCCATCTTCGGCAACATCTTCACTTACCACCAGGTGAGATATTGTCAAGGGTTTACCAATTGTGAATATATATAAAAAAAAAGATCGTCGTGAAAATCCTTGGATGAGGCCTATGTCTAGCAGTGGACGTCCTTCGGCTGATATAATGATGATGTTGATGATATAAACTCATATACGTTTAAATACCAGGGTACTCGAACACCAAGACACAGAGCAAACAAACCCATTCGTCACACGAATGTTTACCCTGAGTGGGAGTCGACCGGCCATCTGTTCTACGAGCTATGTGTTCCGCCCACTTCCATTTAAGTTTAGCATTTCTGAGAGGTGTGTCAGTTACTTTGGTTCTCCTACGAATCTCCTCGTTTCTGATTCTATCGCACAAAGAAACTCCGAGCATAGCACGCTTCATTGCCCTTCGGGTGACCTTGAGCCTTCTTATTAGGCTCATAGTGAGCGACCATGTCTCAGTTCCGTATGTCATCACTGACAACACATACTGGTCGAAGACCTTGGTCTTAAGACACTGCGGTAACTGGGACGTATATTGCGAAGCTCCCGAACACTGCCCAGCCGAGTTGGATTCGACGATTGATCTCTTTCTCGAAATTGGACCTACCTAACTGGACTGTTTGTGCCAGGTACACATATTCGGCAACAACTTCGAGTGTAAACTTTTAGAGGAGTAGGTATGACATGAACGTTTGACATAATTTTCGTCTAGTCCATATTCATTGCAAGACCTACTTGTTGAGAGGCTCTACTGAGGCTATCGAGCATTGTGCCTAAGTCCTCTGGAGAGAAGTCACCTCTGGAGAGACTGTAACACAGCCCAAGTTTCGACCGAATCGAAGGCTTTCTCATAGTCCACGAACGCCAAGCATAATTTTCCTTTAAAGGCTGATTGTACTCTTCGGTCTTCTGTATAATCTGCCGCAGCGTATATATGTGGTCTATGGTACTAAATCCTTTTCGGAAACCGGCTTTTTCGGGAGGCTGGAAGTCGTCAAACCTGCGTACGAGACGATTCGTAATGACTCTCGAAAAATGTTTGTAGATATGGCTCAGAAGTCCAGCAACTCAGGGATCCGGATATCTTCGGTATAATGTCGGGTAAATCTAGCTCTTGGGTCTTTAGCCAGATCGCTGACAGGCAGACGTGTGGTCGTGTAAAATTGTCCCTAGAACTTCTCAACTTCTTCCAGCAAATCAGTCTTAGACGATATGATCCTGCCATCCTCAGTCTTCAGCTTGGTCAGTTGGCTTTGACCCACAGACAGATCTCTCGCGAACACTTTTGAGCCTTTGTTGTTCTCAATCGCCTCTTTAATACAATTTGTATTATAGTGGCGCAAATCGCGAGTTAGAGACTTAGAGATCTGCTTGTTTAGTTGCCGATACTGAGTAGCGTCTTCAGAGGACTGCAAAACCAATCTGCGTCTTTCTTCCATGAGGTTGCTGGTGAAGTCCGAGATTTTTGGTTCTGTTTGAACGGCGAGTTTCAAAAATCTTAGACCCGACCCTTTGGACAATTTCCACGAACCTGTCGTTATAATCGTCCACATTCTCGCAGTCTCCTAGGCATTCGAAGCGATTGTGCAACTCAAGCTGAAAGTTCTCGGGGTTTTGGAGCTGGATGGGCGCTGGTCGGAGCGTGGACTTCATCAGTCGACATCTTTCTAGCTTAGTCTTTAGATTCAATGTGCCTCTTACAATTCGGTGATCGCTTCCTGTTTTTACTGAGTTGATCACAGAGACATCATCGAATATTTGCCTTCTCGTCGACAAGATGAAGTCGATCTCGTTCTTCTTTACGCCATTGAGATGCAACCATGTCCACTTTCGCTGTTTAGGCTTTTTGAAGAAGGAGTTCATCATAAAGAGGCCCTCCCTCTCCATAAAGTCGGCCAGCATTTGGCCACGTGCATTTCTCTCTCCATATCCAAATTGCCCCACTCTCAGCTCAACACCACTTCGTTTGCCCAGTTTCGCGTTAAAGTCCCCCATAACAATGGTGTATTGGGTCTGGGAGCTATTATGTAGAGCTCTAGAGATATTTATGATATTAAGTAGGAATTATAGTATACTGCCGTCCGCCCGCGGCTACTCCCGCGTGTTTTCGGTTTTCCCATGGGAATAAGATTTTTTCCCGCGGTAAAAAGTAGCCTATGTCCTATTTTAGGACCTAACCTACATATATATGTGTGCCAAGTTTCATCATTAACAATCAGTAACAATCATCCATACATACAAACTTTTGCGTTTGTAATAAAAGTAAGGATTTTCAACTGTTAAACTTATCTCAAATATCCCGCCGGATAACGAAGTCCTGTGAGGATATTTTGGCTTACGTTAAAAGCGAGGAAATTCGTTAATTAGTTCTGATCCGTAGCAAAGCGTTATAAGCAGAGAACTTCTACTTATTAATTAATCACTTTGTGCACCAACTGTGCGAACGATGAAATATTGGATATAACTTTTAAGTTTGAAAATGTGTTATTTAAACTGATGACGTTATTTAAACGTTGTCTTCTAGTGGATGCGTGTGACTTCGTTCCCGCTTTATTCCCTGTGGGACATATGACATAAGTTAAAAGACATTTATTGATTCCTAAACACCAAAATTCTAAATTCTAAAATATTTATTTTAAATAGGTGTTTACACACACTTTTAAATTATGAAAAAAAACCTTAATGTCTTTAAAAAATCCTTACTCATATTATAAATGTGAAAATGTGTTTGTTTGTTTAATTGTTTACTTTCACGCTTCAATCAATCTTGATGAAATTTGGCATGCAGGTAGCCTGTGTTACTGGGAAGGACATAGGCTACATTTTAACCCGTAAAAAAAATTATAGCCCAATGCAGTTCCTCACAGAACTGAAAAAATACACATTTTTTGGTTAATTTCTTTAACATTGCAACGGAACAATGGATTGATGTGATTTTTTGCACGTGATGGTTGAGGGGGTGAGACTCACCCTCAAAGACATTCATTAAAAGACAGTCATGAAAACGATGTCCACGCGGTCTAAGCCGCGGGTAACAGCTAGCAGTGTCATAATTCTGATTACAGTCTCAGGTTATGGTATTTGTCATACCAAACACACACATACGTCATAATATCGAAACAAATCAAACAACAGTAGGAGGAAAATAGATAGGAAACTAAGAAATTTACAGTAAGTGGACAAAGAAATTTACAGTAAGTGGACAAAGAAATTTACAGTAAGTGGACAAAGAAAAACAACAGTTAAATAAAATGATTATCCATGTGTCGTGTTAGGTGGTGCGTGCATGCGTGTGTGTGTGTGTGTGTGTGTGTGTGTGTGTGTGTGTGTGTAAAGTCCGGCCTTATCCCTCTTCTACGTCTTAAAAGGAATCTGTGCAAAATTTTAGGTTCCTTTCAAGTTCAGTTTATTTTTTGGGCTGGGTGTAAATGAGTCAGTCAGTAAATGAGTGAGTGAATCAGAACTTTTCTTTTTATATAATAACTAGCTTTTGCCCGCGGCTTCGCCCGCGTGGACATAGCTTTTATGACTCTTTTTGAGGGTGAGTGGTGCGCAAGCCGCAATCAGCTCGCAAGCGTGGACATGAGCTTTCTCCAGGTACCTCAGGAACTGTATCGGACTATTCGGATTAGCAGTCTTTGTTACTTCCCACCCCCTCAACAAATTCTATACAAAAAATCACTTTAATCCGTTGCTCCGTTGCGACGCCACCGACGTGCGCGAGCGTAGAAACACAGTTGTCCCCAGATCCCTATGGGAACTATGTCAGGGTATACTTAATAGTAAATAATATCATTTTCCACCTCATCTCTGTGCTAAAAATATGTTTTTCGGTACGATTTTAAATAACTTAACGAACAAAGAGTATTGTTTTAGTTTCCTCAGAAACTGCATCGGGCTATGATAATTTCCACATGCAAAAAGTAGACTATTTCATTCTCAGTGATACAGGCTACCTGCGTGCCAAATTTCATCAAGATTGGTATAGGTGTTGAAGTGTGAATATGTAACAAACAAACAAACACATTTTCACATTTAAAATATGAAGTAAGGATTTCTAAATCTTAAATAACATATAGAGCGTCGGTGGCAGAACGGTTAGGGCCACTACCTCCTGTCCGGAAGGCCGTGGTTCGAATCCTGCCACTTACCAATATCTATACGAATATCGATTTCATACTGGTATGTACTTTTATCCGACGCTCTTACAGTGAGAAAAACATCGTGAGGAAACCTGCACACGCCTGCGAAGAAACTCGAAGCTTATGTGTGAAGTCATTCAACCCGCAATGGGCCAGCGTGATCGTCTAAGGCCTGATCGCCCTAACTCAGGGCAGGTCGAGCCCCTTGGTGGGAACGGATATAAACTGATATGATGAAATAACACATATACCTATATTATTAAAAAACTTATTCAAATCATTATATCAATCTAGTAATAAAATTTCCTAAAAATATTTGTATGGGTCAAATCCTCGAGTCGTATCACCTCCAAAGGAGCCCATGACGCACTTCTCGTTGCTGCGCTGGATGGCAATAGACAACCTTAGCAGCAGGTAGGACCCGAATCGGGCGTCATATCTCCTCTCCCGAAGGCGACGGCCAATCTCCTTAATGAAGGCAAATGCCTCTGAGGGTTCAGCAGCCGGTTGTCTCACAGATCAGCGGCACACAACAGTAATTTGCCTCCAAGACCGAGTACTTATTATGCTTCTTTCTCGCCGCAAATTGAGCAGCAGTACCGTACGGGTGAGGAGTGAGGCAGATAAAGTGGCATCCCAAAGCAGGCACGTTCCTCTCTGCCATAGCACCTGTTTAAACCCTCTGGCCTTTTGTCATCAGATTGACTAATATTCCATCTGGCCGAGACCAGTGCCCTCCGAGTGAGGTCAATAAGGAATTGGTGACGTGAGAATCTTCACAAACAACGACCGCAACTCAGTGAGTGATGGCCAATTGCCTCCACCGTGGACCCGCAAATACATTGATGAGGTTCACAGATATTGATATTGCAGGCGGAGAGCAACTGCCACACGCAAATAGTCGCCGTCAGAAGAGTTCCCATATCTGTGCCTTATGTTAAAATATGCTAAACACGATTTATGTGTTTTTAATTTTTTTACACGATTGGAATCTTTAAAAAAAATACTTATCTGTTCGTCTATGAAACACAACGCTACGTGCCATAGTTCCAGAGTTTGATTTGTGTAAAGTAGCGTATGCTGAAAAATACATAAAAGAAATCCACTCAAAAGTATGAAATAATATTTTAATGTTTTAATACAACTTATGCGCGTTTTATTATTCCTGCAGTGCCATCTATTGACATTCTGCTGCTATGATTATAATGTGTGGTATGTGTAGCTAATATGTGGAAAAAGTACTCTATTGTTATTATTGTAAGTATCGATATAATTTCCCACGGGACCTCTTTAGTTTTCCGGGATAAAGAATACCCGACTATACAATGATGGTCAAAACAACCCATTCCAATGTAAAGGTTTCATATTGTTACGTTGAGTCATTCTAAAGATACAATTTTTTGCATTCCTGCAGGAACCCTTTACTTTTTTGAGATTCACAATGTCCCAGTTTTAGTTCGAGATAAGGGTATCAACGTGTAAAATTTGATTGTAGTAGGTCAAGCCACATTTGCGTGGTGAGCCATGATATAAATGAATACTTTTGATTTTCCAACGGGAGCTCTTGAATTTTCCGGGATAAAAAGTATCCTATATGTTAACCCGGGCTATAAGGAACCATCATACAAAATTTCATCAAAATCGGCCTGGTAGTTTTTGCGTGATGCGCGAACATACAGACAGACAGACAGACAGACAGACAGACAAAAATTCCAAAAGTTGTTGTTTTGGCCTCTGTATCGATAGTAATGTCCACCACAGTTATTATTTTCCAAAACTATTTCATGTACAGACACGGCCCCGTTACAGTTTTATTATATTACTAGCTTTTGCCCGCGGCTTCGCCCACGTGGACATAGCTTTTATGACTCTTTTTGAGGGTGATTGGTGCGCGAGCCGCAATCAGCTCGCAAACGTGGACATGAGTTTTCTCCAGGTACTTTAGGAACTGTATCGGGCTATTCGGATTAGCAGTCTTTGTCAATTCCCACCCCCTCAATAAATTCTATACAAAAAATCACTTTAATCCGTTGCTCCGTTGCGACGCCGCCGACGTGCGCGAGCGCAGAAAACAGTTGTCCCCAGATCCCTCGGGAACTATGTCAGGATATACTTATTAGTAAATTATATCATTTCTCATCTCTGTGCTTAAAATCACACCAATCTATTTTTTCGTTACGATTTTATATAAAACGAACAAAGAGTATTGTTTTAGTTTCCTCAGGAACTGCATCGAGCTATGATAATTTCCACAGATAAAAGGTTGATTATTTCATTCCCAGTGATACAGGCTACCTGCATGCCAAATTTCATCAAGATTGGTAGAGGTGTTGAAGTGTGAATAGGTAACAAACAAACAAACACATTTTTACATTTATAATATAAAGTAAGGATTTCTAAATCCCTATCCCTACTTCCCTACTAATATTATAAATGCGAAAGTAACTCTGTCTGTCTGTTACGCTTTCCCGCAAAAACTACAAAACGGATTTGGCTGAAATTTGGTAGGTAGACATATTAGGACCTGTATTAAGACATAGGCTACTTTTTACCACTGCGCGCCCTCGAAAAGTCATAGAAACGTGGTCCACGCGGGTGAAGCCGCGGGAAACAGCTAGTCTTAAATAAAATATAGAGCGTCGGTGGCAAAACGGTTAGGGCCACTACCTCCTGTCCGGAAGGCCGTGGTTCGAATCCTGCCACTTACCAATATCTATACTAATATCGATTTCATACTGGTATGTACGTTTATCCGACGCTCTTACGCTGAGAAAAACATCGTGAGGAAACCTGCACACGCCTGCGAAGAAATTCGAAGCTTATGTGTGAAGTCAATCAACCCGCAATGGGCCCGCGTGATCGTCTAAGGCCAGATCGCCCTAACTCAGGGCAGGTCGAGACCCTTGGTGGGGACGTATATAAACTGATATGATGAAATATTATCAAAAAACTAATTCAAATCATTATAGGTATCAATCTAGTAATAAAATTTCTTAACAATATTAATATAGGTCAAATCCTCGAGTCGTATCAGCTCCAAAGGAGCCCAAGACGCACTTCTCGTTGCCGCGCTGGATGGCAATATTATAGACAACCTTAGCAGCAGGTAGGACCTCACGTCACATCTCCTCTCTCGAAGGCGAAGGCCAATCTTCTTTGTGAAGGCAAAGGCCTCTGAGGGTTCAGCAGCCGGTTGTCTCATAGACCAGCGGCAAAAAGCAGTAATTTGCCTCCAAGACCGTGTACTTACTATGCTTCTTTCTCACCGCAAATTGAGCAGCTTCCCAAAGCAGACACGTTCCTCTCTGCCATAGCACCTGTTTAAACCCTCCGGCCTTTTGCCATCAAATCGCCTAAAGCCCGGTCGGCGGCTGCATCAAAGATGGAATATTCTATCTGGCCGAGACCAGTGCCCTCCGAGTGAGGTCATTAAGAAATTGGTGACGTGGTAATCTTCACAAACACGACTGCAACTCAGTGAGTGATGGCCAATTGCCTCCACCAAGGACCCGCACATAAATTGATGAGGTTTACAGATATTGATATTGCAGGCGGAGAGCAACTGCCACACGCAAATAGTCGCCGTCAGAAGAGTTCCCATATCTGTGCCTCCTGTTAAAAGATGTTAAACTCGATTTATGTGTTTTTATTTTTTTACACGATTGGAATCTGTAAAAAAATACCTCTCTGTTCGTCTATGAAACACATCGTTCCAGAGTTTAAAGTAGCGTATGCTGAAAAATACATGAAAGAAATCCACTCAAAAGTATGAAATAATATTTTAATGTTTTAATACAACTTAAGCGCTTTTTATTATCCCTGCAGTGCCATCTATTGACATTCTGCTACTATGATTATAATGTTCGGTATGTGTAGCTAATATACAGAAAAAAGTTCTCTATTGTTATTATTGTAAGTATCGATAGATAATTTCCCACGGGAAGTCTTTAGTTTTCCGGGATAAAGAATACCCGACTATACAATGATGGTCAAAACACCCCATCCCAATGTAAAGGTTTCATATTGTTACGTTGAGTCATTCTAAAGATACAATTTTTTGCATTCCTGTAGGAACCCTAATTTTTTTGGGATTCACAATGTCCCAGTTTTAGTTCGAGATAAGGGTATCAACGTGTAAAATTTGATTGTAATAGGTCAAGTCACATTTGCGTGGTGAGCCATTCTATAAATGAATACTTTTGATTTCCCACGGGAACTCTTGAATTTTCTGGGATAAAAAGTATCCTATATGTTAACCCGGGCAATAAGGAACCACCATACAAAATTTCATCAAAATCGGCCTGGTAGTTTTTGCGTGATGCGCGAACATACAGACAGACAGACAGACAGACAGACAGACAAAAATTCCAAAAGTTATTGTTTTGGCCTCTGTATCGTTAGTAATATCCACCACAGTTATTATTTTCCAAAAATATTTCATGTACAGACACGGCCCCGTTACAGTTTTATTATATTATAGATATAGATATAGATAGATATATATCTAATATATAAAATTCTCGTGTCACAGTTTTCGTTCCCTTACTCCTCCGAAAAGGCTTGACCGATTCTCATGAAATTTTGTGAGCATATTGAGTAGGTCTGAGAATAGGCCAACATCTATTTTTTTTTTTTATTCACAATTGGTAAGCCCTTGGCATCGTCTCTCCTAATGGTAAGTGACGATGATGCCGAAGATGGAAGCGGGCTTACCAAGATTCCCCAACGCAATGGGGAAACTGGCTATCTTATCTTCAAGCCGGAACACATCAATGCTATTAACACTGATGTTTGGCGGCTATACTTAGATAAGATGGTGGTAGCTAGCCAGGCGGGCTTAGAAAATGCCCTACCACCAACCAAACCGAGTCTTACAAGTTGAACCCACCGGGAATCGAACCCGCGACCTCCTGGTGTGAAGCGAATGGGCTAACCAATACGCCACGGAGGCGGTTAAATAAATAAATAAATAAATATTTTATTTTAGGGTAGGGTAGTGTAGTGTAGGGTAGGGTAGTGTAGGGTAGGGTAGGGTAGTGTAGTGTAGGGTAGGGTAGTGTAGTGTAGTGTATGTAGGGTAGGGTAGTGTAGGGTAGGGTAGGGTAGTGTAGGGTAGGGTAGGGTAGTGTAGTGTAGGGTAGTGTAGTGTAGGGTAGTGTAGGGTAGGGTAGTGTAGTGTAGTGTAGGGTAGGGTAGGGTAGGGCAGTGTAATGTAATGTAAGGCGGTACGTAGTTCGCCGGGACAGCTAGTATAATAATAAAAAAATCAAAATAATTACTCAAAGTTATTAAGTTTACCAACATTTTTTTTTTTTATTCACAATTGGTAAAACCTTGACAACATCTCACCTGGTGGTAAGTGACGATGTTTAAATTTAAAAGTTAAAAGGTGGCTACATAGTTCGATAAAATAAAAGCTTTACATATTTACTCGCCGGTGGCGTAACGGCTAGGGCCGCCGCGTCCTGTCCGGGCGGGAGGTCGTGGTTTGAATCCTGCCACGTACCAATGTGATTTCGAATTTAGATTTCATAATGTAGGTACGTTTATCCGACGCTCTTACAGTGAAGGAAAACATCGTGAGGAAACCTGCATACGCCTGCGGAGAAACTCGCAGGTTGTGTGTGAAGTCGACCAACCCGCACTGGGCCCGCGTGGTCGACTAAGGCCCGATTACCCTGATTCAGGGTAGGCTCGAGCCCCTCGGTGGGGACGTATATGAGCTGATATGATGGTGATGATATTTACTCAACTGCGCCAGAAGTAGGGTTATGTTTTCGAGTGTATGTATGTATGTTTGTTTTTATGTTCCTTTGGCATTAGATTTTCTTAATCCCGTGAGTGACATAGGATAAATTTTTCCCTGATTGGTCAAAAAAGAGGTTATTTATTTCTTTGGCACGCTCTGTAGCCTAAACAGCTTGATGAGTTTTGGAGTGTGAGGTGTCGTTAGATTCGTCTTAATCAGGTGAGTGACATAGGATATTTTTTCCCTGACTGGTCAAAAAAAGAGATTATTTATTTCTTTGGCACGCTTTGTAGCCTAACAAGCTTGATGGGTTTGGGAGTGTGAGGTGTCGTTAGATTCGTCTTAATCCCGTGAGTGACATAGGATAAATTTTTCCCTGACTGGACAAAAAAAGAGATTATATATTTCTTTGGCACGCTCTGTAGCCTAACAAGCTTGATGGGTTTGGGAGTGTGAGGTGTCGTTAGATTCGTCTTAATCCCGTGAGTGACATAGGATATTTTTTCCCTGACTGGTCAAAAAAAGAGATTATATATTTCTTTGGCACGCTCTGTAGCCTAACAAGCTTGATGGGTTTGGGAGTGTAAGATGTCGTTAGATTCGTTTTAATCCCGTGAGTGACATAGGATATTTTTTCCCTGACTGGTCAAAAAAAGAGATTATATATTTCTTTGGCACGCTCTGTAGCCTAACAAGCTTGATGGGTTTGGGAGTGTAAGATGTCGTTAGATTCGTTTTAATCCCGTGAGTGACATAGGATAAATTTTTCCCTGACTGGTCAAAAAAAGAGATTATATATTTCTTTGGCACGCTCTGTAGCCTAACAAGCTTGATGGGTTTGGGAGTGTAAGATGTCGTTAGATTCGTTTTAATCCCGTGAGTGACATAGGATAAATTTTTCCCTGACTGGTCAAAAAAAGAGATTATATATTTCTTTGGCACGCTCTGTAGCCTAACAAGCTTGATGGGTTTGGGAGTGTAAGATGTCGTTAGATTCGTTTTAATCCCGTGAGTGACATAGGATATTTTTTCCCTGACTGGTCAAAAAAAGAGATTATATATTTCTTTGGCACGCTCTGTAGCCTAACAAGCTTGATGGGTTTGGGAGTGTAAGATGTCGTTAGATTCGTTTTAATCCCGTGAGTGACATAGGATAATTTTTTCCCTGACTGGTCAAAAAAAGAGATTATATATTTCTTTGGCACGCTCTGTAGCCTAACAAGCTTGATGGGTTTGGGAGTGTAAGATGTCGTTAGATTCGTTTTAATCCCGTGAGTGACATAGGATAAATTTTTCCCTGACTGGTCAAAAAAAGAGATTATATATTTCTTTGGCACGCTCTGTAGCCCAAACAGCTTGATGAGTTTTGGAGTGCGAGGTGTCGTTAAATTCGTATTGATACCGTGAGTGACATAGGATACATTTTTACCTAACTAGCCAAAAAATAGGCTCTAAGTTTTTATGTAGTCGGGTTTTTAACTTTTAATTAATTCCTTTTTTGTTCATAGATAAAGAAAAGAGAATTTATCAATTAGCTGAGTAAATTGTAAAAGCCTAAAGGTATAGGACTCTGCCTCGGTGTGCATAGCAGAAAAACAAACTTATATATGTTTTTAGGGTTCCGTACCCAAAAGGTAAAAACGGGACCCTCTTACTAAGACTCCGGTGTTCGTCCGTCTGTCTGTCTCTCTGTCCGTCTATCACCACACTGTATTTCATGAAACGTGATAGCTATGCAGTTGAATGCAGATGATGTATTTTTGTCGCCGAATACAAAAATAAGAAAAAGTGGTTTTTTAAACGTGAAGAAACCATCGCAGCGCCATCTAGTATGATGGGACGGAACCCTGTGTGTGCGGTTCTGACTCGCCGTTTTTTTCGCTTTTCTTTTTATTTCCTTAGATTTGTAGTGTCACTTTATTTATGGTTCTGCCGGCTAGCTGAATATTATTTTCTGGTGCAGGCATTCTGCTAAAAGATTTAGTGATCTTTCCAGTCGACTGCAGTCCAAAAGCTATTATAATAGTAAATCTAGAAAAATCCTGATAAAGTTCCAAAAGCAAACCACGAAAAATTTTAATTTTATATTTTTAACCCTAGAATGGTTGCGCGGATGACTTATGTCATCCACTTTGATTAAACTGATGGTATTTTTTGTTTTTCATATGGCAACACATAGCTGGCGCCGAGTTTAGTATTGCCTATGGTACGCTTCGTGACGCCAGTAACGGCCGTGCGCTTGAGTGACTTGGATGTGTCAGAAGTACAAAATTGTAGGTGGAGTTGAATTTCGCGTCGAAAGTTTCTGTCTGATGTCGCGTTGAGCATGATGAAACCTTTAGCTAGTTCCTAAATTGTTAATAAAACGATCTTTTTATATTTTTTTTATTCTATTATGTAAATAATTTAATTTTTGTTACATTAAATAATACTGTCTGTCCGTCCGTCTCTTACCAGGCTGTATTTCATAAACCGTGATAGCTAGACAGTAGAAATTTTCACAGATGATGTATTTTTGTTGCCGCTATAACATCAAATACTAAAAAACAGAATAAAGTAAATATTTGAGGGGCTCCCACAGCAGACGTCATTTTTTTGCTAGTTTTTGCTCGATATTAATAAGGACAACAGGTACACGTTTTAAATCATCATATCATCATATCAGCCGAAGGACCTCCACTGCTGGACATAGACCTCCCCCCAAGGATCTCCACGACGACCGATTCTGCGCTGCCCGCATCCAGCGGCTTCCCGCGAACTTCACCAGGTCATCGGTCCACCGAGTGGAAGGCCTGCCTAAACTACGCTTTCCGGTGCGTGGTCGCCACTCGAGAACTTTACTGCCCCAACGGCCATCTGTTATACGAGCAATGTGCGCCGCCCACTGCCACTTAAGTTTAGCAATTCTGAGAGCAATTTCGGTTACTTTAGTTCTCCTACGGATCTCTTCATTTCTGATTCGATCACGTAGAGAAACACCGAGCATAGCACGCTCCATTGCCCTTTGGGTGAACTTGAGCCTTCTTATGAGGCCCATAGTAAGCGACCATGTTTCAGTTCCGTATGTCATCACTGGCAACACACACTGGTCGAACACCTTGGTCTTAAGAAACTGCGGTTTCTGGGATGTAAAGATATTACGAAGCTCCCCGAACGCTGCCCACCCGTGTTGGATTCGACGATTGATCTCTTTCTCGAAGTTGGACCTACCTAACTGGACTGTTTGTCCCAGGTATACATATTCGGTAACAACTTCGAGTGTAGTGCCTTCAATCTTCAGAGGAGTAGGTATGACACGAACGTTTGACATAATTTTCGTCTTGTCCATGTTCATTCTAAGACCCACTTGTGAAGAGGCTCTACTGAGGCTATCGAGCATTGTGCCTAAGTCGTCCATAGTCTCAGCCATGACCACGATATCGTCAGCGAATCGAAGGTGGGTGATGTACTCGCCGTTGATATTGATGCCGAGTCCACCCCAGTCCAAAAACTTAAAAACATCTTCCAGGGCGGCGATGAACAGTTTCGGAGATATAACGTCTCCCTGTCTCACCCCTCGCTGCAGATGGATAGGTTCCGAGTTTTGAGCCTGGAGGCGAACCGACATGGTGGCGTTTTCATACAAACACTTCAGCACTTCGATATATCGATAGTCAATTTGGCACCTCTGGAGAGACTGTAACACAGCCCAAGTTTCGACCGAATCGAAGGCTTTCTCATAGTCCACGAACGCCAAGCATAGTGGCTGATTGTACTCTTTGGTCTTCTGTATAATCTGCCGCAGCGTATGTATGTGGTCTATGGTACTAAATCCTTTTCGGAAACCGGCTTGTTCGGGAGGCTGGAAGTCGTCAAACCTGCGTGCGAGACGATTCGTAATGACTTTCGAAAACAGTTTGTAGACGTGGCTCAGAAGTGATATGGGTCTGTAGTTCTTTAGCAGGGTATTGTCGCCTTTTTGAAGAAAAGCACGACCACACTTCTGTGCCATGCCTTCGGCGTTTGTCCCTCAAGTATAACGGAATTAAATAACTTCTAAAGAGCTTTAAGTACCGGTGTTCCACCTGCTTTCAGAAGTTCAGCCGTAATTCCATCATCACCCGGTGCTTTATTGTTTTTAAGCTGTTTAAGACCCATTCTAATCTCGCACAGGCTGACGTCCGGGATATCTTCGGTATAGTGTCGGGTAAGTCTAGCTCTTGGGTCTTTAGCCAGATCGCTGACAGGCAGACGTGTGGTCATGTGCAATTGTCCGTAGAACTTCTCAACTTCTTCCAGCAACTCAGTCTTAGACGATATGATCCTGCCATCCTCAGTCTTCAGCTTGGTCAGTTGGCTTTGACCCACAGACAGATCTCTCGCGAACACTTTTGAGCCTTTGTTGTTCTCATTCGCCTCTTTAATACAATTTGTATTGTAGTGGCGCAAATTGCGAGTTAGAGACTTAGAGATCTGCTTGTTTAGTTGCCGATACTGAGTAGCGTCTTCAGAGGATTATAAAATCAATCTGCGTCTTTCTTCCATGAGGTTGCTGGTGAAGTCCGAGATTTTTTTGGTTCTATTTGAACGGCGAGCTTTAAAAATCTTAGACCCGACCGTTTGGACAATTTCCACGAACCTGTCGTTATAATCGTCCACTTTCTCGCAGTCTCCTAGGCATTCGAAGCGATTGTGCAACTCGAGCTTAAAGTTCTCGGGGTTTTGGAGCTGAATGGGCGCTGTTCGGAGCGTGGACTTCATCAGTCGACATCTTTCTAGCTTGGTCTTTAGATTCAATGTGCCTCTTACCATTCTTACCATAAATTCGGACACGCTTTAAATATTCACAGAATATTAAATTATGTATTCACTTTAAGAACAAATAATTATATTAAAATAAAATAGATATTTAAGGGGGGCTCCCATACAACAAACGTGATGTTTTTATCATTTTTGCTCGATATTGATAACATCAACAGGTAGACGCTTGAAATATTCACAGAATATTGAGTTGTATTATTCACTTTAAAAATAAGTCATTAAATTAAAGTTAAATTAAAATTTAAGGGGGGGGGCTCCCATACAACAAACATGATTTTTATAGATAATGGTACGGAACCCTTCGTGCGTGACTCCGACTCACACTTGGCCGGTTTTTAGATTCAACCTTTACGTAAGCGGCTTCAATCTATCTACAGTAATCTATCAGGAGCACGAAGGTGGACCAATCAGAAGAGAGAAAGCTCAAACTCCCATAGGGACGAACTTGAATTTGGATCCCGCTATCCTCTAAATCCTATTATCGTTTTTCGAACAGGTGTGATAATAAGAAATCTTTATCCTGGCTACATTGTTGCAACGAAAGAAATATGTTTTACCTGGCTACATTGTTGCAATGAAAGTAATCTTTTTACCTGGCTACATTGTTGCAATGAAACAAATCTTTTTACCTGACTACATTGTTAAAATCTCCTTGGAAAAGATGACCTATTACTTCCTGTAATCTATGCGCTGTATTCATATTTATTCTCCTTTTTTCGCAAAGATAATATAACCCAAAGACTTCCTGTAATCTATGCGCTGTATTCATATTTATTCTCCTTTTTTCGCAAAGATATAACCCAAAGAGAATCTAATCAGCTAGCGTTATCATGGAAGTTATAAGTACTTATTGCTTCCATGAGCGTTATGTATTTACCTCACGGAGTTACAACCAATCTCTTTTAAAATTCTTCTTTCAAAAGTCTTAAAAAAGATTCTGTATCTTTGGATCTTATTTTTTTTACTTGCTAGAAATGTCTTATTCCTCCGAGCTAGAAATTTTAAAAAAAAGTGGTAAAGTAAAAGCACGTGTGCGGTAAAATCAATTTTGCGCACACTTGACTGGCATATAAAGTACCACTTTTCGAGCAACTGTATTGAAAATAATCTTTTTACCTGGCTAGATTGTTTCAACTAAAGAAATCTTTTTACCTGGCTACATTGTTGCAAAGAAAGAAATCTTTTTACCTGGCTACACTGTTGCAATGAAAGAAATCTTTTTACCTGGCTACATTGTTGCAACGAAAGAAATCTTTTTACGCTACACTGTTGCAATGAAAGAAATCTTTTTACCTGGCTACATTGTTGCAACGAAAGAAATCTTTTTACCTGGCTACATTGTTGCAATGAAAGAAATCTTTTACCTGGCTACATTGTCCCAATAAAATAAATCTTTTTACCTGGCTACATTGTTGCAACGAAAGAAATCTTTTACCTGGCTACACTGTTGCAATGAAAGAAATCTTTTTACCTGGCTACAATGTTGCAACGAAAGAAATATTTTTACCTGGCTACATTGTCTTAATAAAATAAATCTTTTTACCTGGCTACATTGTTGCAATGAAAGAAATCTTTTTACCTGGCTACACTGTTGCAATGAAAGAAATCTTTTTACCTGGCTACACTGTTGCAATGAAAGAAATCTTTTTACCTGGCTACATTGTTGCAACGAAAGAAATCTTTTTACCTGGCTACATTGTCCCAATAAAATAAATCTTTTTACCTGGCTACATTGTTTCAATGAAAGAAATCTTTTTACCTGGCTACATTTTTGCAATGAAAGAAATCTTTTTACCTGGCTACATTGTTGCAATGAAAGAAATCTTTTTACCTGGCTACATTGTTGCAATGAAAGATATCTTTTTATCTGGCTACATTGTTGCAATGAAAGAAATCTTTTTACCTGGCTACATTGTTGCAATAAAAGGTGACATTGACGTATGAACTTATCTGTGAACATGAGTTTGACTTCCACTTTGTACGATTCTGAACCACTTACCTCCAGAGTCTTTCTACAAGCTTCACTACATCATCAGTCCACTTGTCGGGGAGCGTCCTTCACTATCTCCATCTTCTGATGCGCAGTATCCTCTGAAAAACCTTAAATTCCTATCGATTATCGATTCTTATTGTATCCTTCCTAGTAATATTATAAGGAAAGTGTGTGTTAAGCGTCGGTGGGTCAGCCGGTAACGACTCGGTTCTCCGAACCAGAGGTGCCGGTTTCAAATCCGGACGGTTAATGTACCAATGAGTTTTTCGAAACTTACGTACATATTCTCACTGATTGCTTTAACGGTGAAGGAAAAACATGGTGATAAACCTGCACACACCTGCGAAGAAACTTGAAGGTTGTGTGAAAAGTCGACCAACCCGCACTAGGCCCGCGTGGTCGACTAAGGCCCGACCGCCCTAATCAGGGTAGGCTCGAGCCCCTCTGTGCGAACGTATATGAGCTGATATGATGATGATGTGATGCTTTTCTGTCCTTATTTCACGTCGCCACAGATCAACGTAATTTTTTCACAGAGGAAATGCCATGGTTCGCTGTCATGGAACTGTAGACTACTCATTTTTTGTTGAATTCTTTTGCATCGTACCTAACGGATTTAAGTGTTTTTTTCCACAGAGTTAGTTGAGGGGTTCGGAAGTGACAAGACTACTAATTAGTATAGCCCCCACATAGTTCCCGAGGGATCTGTAGAAAACTCCATTCCACGCTCGCGAGCCGCTTACGACTCTAACCCACCCTTTAAAGACAGTCAGTCATAATAAAAACTATTTCTACGCAAACTCGCGGACAAAGCTTATCAATTGTAAGCTCATAAGCTCGCATATTTTTTTCTATTAGTAAGCCCTTGGCTTCATCTCACCTGATGGTAAGTGACATTGATGTCAAAGATGGAAGCGGGCTCACCAAGATTTCCCAATGCAATGGAGAACTGTTTATCTTATCTTCATGCCGGAACACATCAATGTTGTTAACACTGATGTTTGGCGGCAAGACTTCGATGAGATAGTGGTATCTAGCCAAGCGGGCTTAGAAAATGCCTTACCACCAACCAAACCGAGTCTTACAAGTTGATCCCACCGGGGATCGAACCCGCGATCTCCTGGTGTGAAGCGAATGGACTAACCATTACTCCACGGAGGCGGTTGATCGATAATATGGCCTGCCTACCATCTGCCTATACTTCAACTATTCAAAGTTTCACTTTAATTCTTCTGTGGAAGAAACATAGATATAATAAATGGTTTGTGACCTGCTTTGTGTACCTTCGACATCATAAGCGCTGATACAAGTGTTTTTTTGTTTTGTTCCAGAGGGTCTTAGAACCAGCCGCTTTCTCGCTGTCAGCTGATCGGCGGTTCCTGCTTCTAGCTCAAAATGTCCGCAAGTTGTACCGCCACTCCTACCTGGCGAGGTATACCGTCTACGATATACTGACCACGTGAGTATTAAGCCTCAAACACAGATTACCACTCCAGTTTTAGCCCTCAAACCCAAGTCCCGAGCGGAGATTGAACCGTTAGTAGCGAAAGTCGCGGGAGGTTGGCACCGGGAACTACCTGGAAGTTAGAGAATGGCTTCTGGTACCTTAATGGGTCCTAATGGAGGGGACAGCTTCGAAGAGGCATTCTCCTTTATAAGTAGTTACTATCGCCAAGACCTATCTCAAGAGGTCCCTGCTTGCGTCTGTAGAAAAGGTATAGACCAACTGTTGATGGTTAGAGTTTGTATATATACTCAGTAGCGAAGAAATGTTAATAGCGCGTTCTAGATGTGTTAAGGTTCAGTATGCTTTGCGTTCGGTTACTGAACGTGATTAAAGCGTACACGACTTAAAGCGTTGGCATGTATAGTAGTCCTCACTGTTATAACCATAAAATTGGGTAAGTTGGTATGGTGTATCACAAACCTGGGTAGTCTACCGCATTGGTAGAGTTATAGGGGGGTGGTTTTATAAGAACTAGTAGCGAAAGATAGATTGTTAGGGATAGGAGGAATTGGAACAATACAGGCATTACTCCGTGTGTGGAGCATAGGTGGCCTAGCTGCTTTCCCCTGTATTATGGGCAGAGAACCACGCCCCAGCAGGTGGGGATAGAATGTGTGGATTACTTTGTAGCACCGTCCTACAGAGTAACTAATGGTTCGCCCCCAACTGTCAACTCGCGATGTAGGTAGTTGTTTTAAAAACATAGTACGCTCACTAACGCTTACGAGATATAAGCTTATGATGATCCAGCGCCATCTACTGGTATTTTAACATTCTTTCATGGTGGTAGCTAGCAGCGCGGGCTTAGAAAATGCCCTACCACTAACCAAACCGAATCTTACAAGTTGAACCCACCGGGAATCGAACCCCCGACCTCCTAGTTTAAAGCGAATGGACTAACCATTACGCCACCAAGATACATACAAACGCTGTATTGTTCCAGTTGCCTCTAAGAACTGGCTTCGCTCGTTCAATTGCAACCCCTCGCCCCCTCTTGAGTAATTTATATAACCCACTAAAAATACAACCATTCATGTGAAAGGCAGGGTGCTCCCATCACAAGCCACGGTAATTCTCGATCTGGAAGCTGGAAAGATTATGATCCTATTCATCATATCAGCTCATATACGTCCCCACCGAGGGGCTCGAGCCTACCCTGAATTAGGGCGATCGGGCCTTAGTCGACCACGCGGGCACAGTGCGGGTTGGTCGACTACACACACACTCTTCGAGTTTCTTAGCAGGTGTGTGCAGGTTTCCTCACGATGTTTTCCTTCACCGTTAAAGCAATCGGTGAGTATATGTACGTAAGTTTCGAAAAACTCATTGGTACATTGGCTGTCCGGATTTGAACCCCGGCACCTCTGGTTAGGGGGACCGAGTCGTTACCGGTTGAGCCACCTTTTAAAGATCCTATTAAGAATTATTATTATTATTTTCGCAGCCTGATCCTATCAACCAATCAAAATTCGTGTTTATCCTACAAGTGATATTTCATAAGTGAGGTTGTCGTGTGATATTCCTCCCAACGCTCAAGGCCCTTCTCGCAGAAGTGACAGGTTATCCTCTTCAGATATACGACGCTCCTCTAGAGAGGCCCTATCTGTCAGGCCAGGCGTATGTCTAGCTCTGGGAATAATCAGATTGTGTTAAATTGCAAATAGGTGTTATCTAAACATTTCAGCATACATAGCTTTCTTGTCTTCCAAACTGTACAGAGAGTATAGGTTAGTTAATTATCAATTATGTTGTTTTTTGTTATTTACGAGTTAATAATAACTGAATGATGTAGTTATGTGTACAGCTACCTTCACCAAGTATACAGGTGCTGACCGACGACTTGGTGAAGATAGTGGGAAGCTGCTTGATGTGGGTAGCGCAGGACCAGTCGTCGTGGAAATCTTTGGGGGAAGCCTTTGTCCAGCACTGGACGTCTTTCGGTTGATATGATGACAGATGTTGAATGTACATAAACAGTCGTCTGTATTATAAATAATTGAAGACACTAAACACGTCAAAAAAACCGGCCAAGTGCGAGTCAGAACCGCACACATAGGGTTCCGTACCATCATACTAGATGGCGCAATTTTTTTGTATGGAGATTTTTTCACTTTTTCTAATTTTAAGTATTTCTTGTTATAGCGGCACGGCAACAGAAATACATCATCTGTGAAAATTTCAGCTGTCTTTCATGAAATACAGCTTGGTGACAGACTGACAGACAGACGGACGGACAGCGGAGTCTTAGTAATAGGGTTCCGTTTTTACTCTTTGGGTACGGTACCAAAAAACTACTTTCATCGCAACAACTTAGTACAATTTCACATTAGTATTGATAGTTTTTGTAAATTTTCTGAAAAATACCAAACCGATTTTTATAAAATTTATGTAGGACCAACCTATCTATATATTATCTATTAAATCATGAAAATCGGTGCACTACCTGCAAAGATATCGCGTAACAAACAATGTTACTTACAGTCAAATGTTATTTAACAATGTTAATTTATATGTTGTTGACATTCAGCCTATACGCACGTTGCGTTACGCTTCCTCATTTATTATGCGGACAGCGATGGAGTGGAACTCCTTGCCTTCGTCTGTGTTTCCCCACTCCTACAATTTGGGGATCTACTCTTGGGGATTTTTTGAGTTTGCGTGTACCATCCTCGACTACATCGTCCATCAGGTGAGTTGTAGTCAAACGCAATCAATTTTTTTATAAAAAAAATCCCTCATTTTTGGAAGTAGGTTGTAAATACCGAATTATATGGTTGTATACCAGGTGGCAAAGTAGTGTAGTAGGTACCACTGAGCACAAACTGCCTGTTTTGTTTTGTTTTATCCTATTTCTTCACTTATGTGATTAGTATGTGTGACTAGTGTAATGTAGCTATTTCCATGAAATCTTTACACCGAATTTCTGGAGTAATTATTAAGGCGTTTGAAAGGAACGCAGGCAACCTCTACATTTCACTGGGTTTTCAAATAAATCAACGAACCTTCTTGAATACTAATTGCGGAAGAGATTAAAAATATTGAGAATCATATAAAACAAGAAAATAAAAAAAAAGCAGAAAAGGCTCTTGAAGCATAACAACTTGAAATCATTTAAATTTTAGTAGCTGATATGGTCACTCTACTGTGGCTGGATGTCCCAAATTCGCGTGAACACTTGAAAGAGGGTATTAAAACTTAGAACATTTTACTTTTGGATTCCAACGGCCAACAACAAGCTTGTCCATTCGAAAAAAAAAAACTTTTGTATGAGCAAATGTCGAGGTCTTTAGTTTTGTCATTCCTCGATAGCTGGCGCCACAAGACATTGTATCATCTATATATCTATATATAAAGAAAGTCGTGTTAGTTACACCATTTATAACTCAAGAACGCCTAAACCAATTTTTATGATTTTTGAGTTTTTGCATTTGTTTTCGTCGGGAATAGGATAATAAGTATTAAAAATATGATGTTCATCAATAAAGAAAAATATATTATCAGTCAAAAAATAATTGGTTTTAGGGTAGTGTAGGGTAGTGTAGTGTAGGTGTAGTGTAGTGAGGGTAGGGTAGGTTAGGGTTGGGTAGTGTAGTGTAGGGTAGGGTTGTGTATGGTAGGGTAGGGTAGTGTAGTATAGTGTAGGGTAGGGTAGGGTAGGGTAGGGTAGGGTAGTGTAGGGTAGGGTAGGGTAGGGTAGTGCAGTGTAGGGTAGGGTAGTGTAGTGTAGTGTAAGGTGGAACGAAGTTCGCCGGGACAGCTAGTTATTTCATAAATATAAAAATTTGTCTTTTATTTTTTCATACAATTTTTAACTTGTAATTTCATATCCCTACTTCCCTTCCCTACTATCCCTACTAATATTATAAATGTGAAAGTAACTCTGTCTGTCTGTTACGCTTTCCCGCAAAAACTACTGAACGGATTTGGCTGAAATTTGGTAGGTAGACAGATTAGGACCTGGATTCAGACATAGGCTACTTTTTACCACGATCGCGAGCCGCTTGCGGCTCGCGCACTGCGCACCCTCGAAAAGTCATAGAAACGTTGTCCACGCGGGTGGAACCGCGGGAATATTTTAATATAAATTCATTCCACGCACTGGACTTGGCCGCGCAATATGATTGGTAATTTTGCATTAAATTTTATGGGCTTATTAGCCTTATGGTTAGAGCATACGTTTAATCATCTCATAGAGTCGGATTGGTGCGGGTTTTGTTTTTTAAATATTCTTTAGTTCGGTCTCTTGACACGAGATGTCGCTTACAATTCAATCCCACTGTTAACTCTATATCTAGTATGTATAAGTTACTTTATGACTTGAACTATCTTTTATCTGAGCCAGAGGCAAAGCATCTTCCGGATGAGTAGAGCCGATGAAGAAAACTGTAGACGGAAACATCCAGAGGGCTGTCTACAGTGCCTTCAAGCGCAACCAATCCGCGGTTGTTGCCTGCTATTCATCTGACTTAAGGGTCCCCAGGAGGCTCGAGTTTCCATATAAACGTAGTTCCGCTTTAATACAAAAATTACATGCCGGATTGAATCTAAACTTTGCTAATATATTATGGGAGACACATTTCGATGTTTGTAATTAGTTTTCGATGTACTAATATAAAACGAAAAAAAATAAAAGCAACTTCAAACTTCCAGTACAAAACTAATTTAAGCCGTCGTTTAGTAACGTTAGAATTTACTACGATGAAAACTAATTACAAACATCAATATGTGTCTACTTAATATATTTGCAAAGTTTGGGTTCAATCCTGCAGGTAGTTTTTGTATTAAAGCGGAACTACGTTTGTATGAAAACTCGAGCCTCCTGGAGACTCTTAAGGTTCCCCAGGAGGCTCGAGTTTCCATATAAACGTAGTTCCGCTTTAATACAAAAACTACATGCCGAATTGAATCTAAACTTTGCTAATATATTGAGGAGACACATATCGATGTTTGTAATTTTTAAACATAACTAAACGAAGGCTTAAATTAGTTTTGTACTGAAAGTTTGAAACTGCTCTTATTTTTTTCCGTTTTTGATTAGTACATCGAAAACTAATTACAAACATTGATATGTGTCTACTCAATATATTAGCAAAGTTTTGATTCAATCCGGCATGTAGTTTTTGTATTAAAGCGGAACTACGTTTGTATGGAAACTCGAGCCTCCTGGGGACCCTTAACTTTTTATCAAATGTCAAAAACGAGTTTTCTCCTAAAAATTTTTAAAATATTGAACAATGATGTCATGATTTTTCATTGCCGTTGACGTACTAATTACATGTTTTTAATAAATTAAAAATGTAAAATGTTTAAGGAAAATTAAATGAGAAAGTTTTTCTAAAATTGCTGAAGGGCTGTTTCGTAAATTTCTGTTTTATAATTAATTGTGTATGCTGTTGACAGCATTTTGGGTGAGACCTCACTTGTGGTCACGTTCCTCATTATTGAGGGCCCGACGAAGAAAATAAATAAATATATACCAAAATAAGTGATATAATGTTCCACCAAGAACCTACAATCAAATGTATCAATTATCGACAAAGAAGAGAGATCTTTTATTTTAAATTTTCGATTTTTCCGTCGCTTTTTGATATACGTCCAACTATAAAATGTTTTACGTTCGAGATAATTATTATATCACTAAATTAATGCTTTCGAGCGACTGAAGAGCGAGAGGTAGCGCATTGTTCTGGCAAAAAAAAACTTGAAGATACGTGGCTTACCACGTATATTTAATCATCACCATCATATCAGTCGAAAAACGTCCAATGCTGGACAAAGGCCTCCCCCAAGGATTTCCACGACAATCGGTTCTGAGCTGCCCGCATCCATCGGCTTCCTGCGATCTTCACCAGGTCGTCGGTGCACCGTGTGGGAGTCCCTTCTACGTGACGTTTTAATAAAAATCCCTACTAATAATAATATTATAAATATGAAAATGTGTTTGTTTGTTTGTTACCTTTTCACGCTTCAATGCCTTGAACAATCTTTGTGAAATTTGGCATGCAGGTAGCCTGTGTCACGGGAAAGGACATAGGCTACTTTTTATCCCGGGAAAATAGCATAATCTGATGCAGTTCCTGAGGGAACTAAAAAAATGGAGAACTAAAGAGATGGTTTAGTAGGTGGGAAACGACATAATTTACTAACCACCCTTAAAGACAGCCATAAAAACGATGTCCACGCGGGCGGAGCCGCGGGAAAAAGCTAGTTAAATATACTTTCTAAAACGTTTGATATGTTTTACAACTTGAAACTATACAGCAGTCTCAGCCTCTTGTATTCTAGCCTTGTACACCATCAAGAGCCGCCGTCTCAAAACAACTGTGACACCTTAGAGTAGAGAAAAATTGTTTTCGCTTTACGAACAAAAGACATACAACTTTGATCTCGAGTTTATTGAGTATGTCAAAAATTATTCAAAATTATTTAAAAGAGTTTGTTTGGCAGCTAAAGCCAACTTCATCTCAAAAAAAATTAAATATTCTAAAAAAAAAAGCTGTTTGGAACGTAATTAATAAAGAGACGGGGAAAACGAAGCCGCGAGAGAAACAATATGTCTTACAAACTGATCTTGGTTTCATGGTGGTGGTCATTTCTGAAACCTCGGAGGTAACAGAAGAATTTGAATCTTTCTTTACAAATGTTCCACTTGAAACAACCGAGAGCCTTGACCCGTCGCCTATTCTCGCAAATCAATTACTTTCTGAAAATGTACCAAAGTGCAATGAAGATTTTGCATTTCGAAAAATTTATCAATACACAATTATAAAAGCTTTTAAGTTATAGAAACTAAAAAATACTGAGGATCTTTGGGGCATTTCTGTTAATTTAATAAAGTCCGTAATTGAAACTTTAGCCCCTTACTTGGCCGATCTATTCAACATTTGTATTGACACTGGAGTGTTTCCGGATCTCATGAAATTTAGTAAAGTTGTTCCACTCTTTAAGTCGGGAGAAAAGAAAGACCCTAATAATTATAGGCCTGTTTTTGTGCTACCAGTTTTAAGTAAGGTCTTTGAAAAAATTATTCCCAAATGATGACTCACTTTAACATCAATGAATTGCTCCATAACCTGCACTTTGGCTTTACAAAAGGCCGTTCCACAACGGACGCGGGAGTTGAACTCGTTAAAAACATATATGATGCTTTTGAAAAATCCTAGAATGCGATAGGGATCTTCTGCGACTTGTCAAAGGCATTCGATTGCGTGGAACATAAAACTCTGCTTGTAAAACTGGACCATTACAATGTTAAAAATAAGGCTCTAGATCTTTTAGAATCGCATTTAGTAAAAAGGATACAAAAAGTACAAACAAATGGTATGAAATCAAGGGGTTCATGGGTAAAGATGAGTGTGCCTCAAGCTCAAGGCTCTGTCTTGGGACCTTTCCTTTTTTTAGTTTATATTAATGATCTACCATTCGTGGTTGAATCACTGTCGAAAATTGTGTTGTTTGCGGGTGATAAATCACTAGTTTTTAAAGTTGGCAGAAAAACTGATATGTCTGACGAAGTAAACGACACTCTTTTAAAAGTATACAATTGGTTTACTATAAACAACTTAGTCTTAAATGCAAAAAAGACCAAATGTATTCAATTCACATTACCTAATGTTATTGAAGTAAACAACAATATATCCTTAGCTGGTAATGTATTGGAATTTGTAAATCAAAGCGTGTTTCTAGGATTAACTGTAGATTCAAGGCTTCAATGGGGTCCGCATATAGAAACGCTAGCTGGCAGGCTTAGCCGCATACGCAGTTAAAAAAATCAGGCTCCTTACTTATGTGGACACCGCAAGACTGGTATATTTCAGCTAATTCCATAGTATTATGTCTTATGGGATACTTTTGTGGGGACATGCAGCTGATATAAATACCATATTTGTTCTGCAAAAAAGAGCGGTTCGCGCGATATAGGAATTGCGTTCTGGTGAGTCGCTCCGAGATAAGTTCAAAGATATTAATATAATGACTTTCCCGTGTCAGTACATTCATGAAAATATAATGTATGTGCGTAAAAATCTGCATCTCTTTTCACTGAATAGTGACAGGCACAGTCAAAATCTTCGGAATAGGAATAAACTTCAACAAACTTATACCAGACTCAGGAAAATAAATAAATCCTTTGTGGGACAATGCTCACTCATGTATAACAAATTACCCGATGATGTGTTAAATTTGTCAGAAAAACAGTTTAAAAATTGTATCAAAAGAACTCTTTGTAGAAAATGTTATTATAAGACATCCGAATATTTAAATAACAAAAATATATGGGTAGACAGTGTTCCTTCTATCAACACTACTAATCATGTTTAATAGTAATAAAATGATGACCAACCTAAGAATTGATGTGGAAGCGATGAGACATGACAAGTCTAGTACTTCTTTTAATCAATATTTTTATCTTAGTATTGACATGAGTGGTGCATGCTCGCTTAAATGTTCGTGCGGATGGTGGCGCATCGGGAGTCGGGTCGTTCCTTTCTCTCAAATATGGTTGATGGGAGCGATGGCTGACTCTCGCGTTATACTCGTGACCGGGTGCTGTCCGTGGGAACTGGCCTACTCTTGTTAAATGCTTTCAATGATTCTTATGTATATGTCGAAGGGGGTGGTTAGGTTATGGATGGCCTTGTGGTTCACGTCCTTAACTATTTCGGTATTGGGCGTCGAAATAACAATGCAGCTATATCACAGAGGTCCTTCTTCAATAGTCTTGATCATTCGGCAATCGAAATTGTACAGGATGCCTTGGATAACAATGGATGCAAACGCGGTGATCACAGCGATGGCGTGACACGTCCGTTTTTGCTCACAGATCACCACTACTTGTGTTCTGCTCGACGCTCCGTCGAAAAGTGTCTGCCTCGAGACTGACGCCCAGCTAATATGGCTTCTCCACAGATCTAATAAATTCTCAACTCAGTGTGGCAGCACAAACAGCCTTCCGTTAATACGTCATCTTTGCTACCACAAACGATCGTCTCACGAGTACAAGCGATCGTCACGCCACCACCGGTTTCACCCAGGTACTAATACCCGACGTTTGATCCAAACAGAGTTTAACGATCTATGTAAACTTATCTCGAGCTGGTATTGGTCGTGTTTTCAATGACGCTCCGACACGGCCATCTTGACGCATCACACGTCCCCGTGTGGGTCACCTGAAAGAAAAACAAGACCACCAGAGTATTTGTTTTCTTAACTGGCCCGCTCGGCCAACCCGACATAAAATTCAATGAACACCAAGGGATTTTTATCACAGTTTACAGAGAATTTTTTCATTAAGCTTTCAAAATAAACAGGCACTTTCAGTAAAACAGTCAAGTCAATGTCAACTGTTAACAATTTATCTCGTTTAATTACTTGAATTTTATCACAATGCTTCGCAATGTATAACGTTTCGCAATTAATCTCAATGTATCGCAATGTATCCCAATGTATCGCAATGTATCGCAATGTATCACAATGTTTAGCAATGTATCGCAATGTTTCGCAACAAATTAACTGTAGATCGGTAACCCCCATTCGTTTGATAACCACAACAGTCACCCATCTTGGCAACTCTGGGACACCTCCATCCGGTGCCCAACCAAACTACAGTCACTCTACCTGGCGACTCTCAGACACCTCCATCCGGTGCCCGCCCAAACTCACAGTCGCTCTACCTGGCGACTCTCAGACACCCTACGGTGCCCGCCCAACTCAGTCACCCTACCTGGCGACTCTCAGACAACCTCTCAGGTGTCCGCCCAAAAACACAGTCACCCTACCTGGCGACTCTTGGACCACCTCCCTCCGGTGTCCAACCACACTATCGCTTCCATGCGGCGATCTCAAACATCACCTCTTTCTGGTGATTGCCAACATCACCTCCCCGGTGATACGCCTGCGAGCCAAACGCACGCCACACACAGTTGTGGCCGCACAGCAACGAGAAAATAACTCGGTGTTTTACGCCTACGTCTACGAATGGCTGAGGCTATCGTCATCCAGTTGCGAAACATTATGTACGTCTAAGGTTCAAAATACAAACTAGTGAACGTTAAAATCACGGTCAAGTACAAAAGTCCTTAATCTGGTTAAATTAAGGTTCAGTCCTTTTTTTCAATCATCAATTCTGTCCAAGTCAATAATACTGTAATAATAATATCGGGCATTTAACGTAGTCTGTCGTAAGCGTATTTGTAGGTCCTGTTAGAACTTAACGCTTTAAGGACATAACGGTCTCCTTCCAGCACCTCAATAACTCTGGAGGTATTTGATATCTAAAGTGGTCGGTAACGCTTCTCCATTTGTAACAACACAAAGTTAGGTAACTTGTGAAACTAAGCTTTTGTCTAGAAATCAGCCAGTGGCGCTGCCTCAGAGCAATACACCACCCATCTCTTCCCAAGGGTTTCACAAGGAGTGACTAAGGGACTAAAAAAAATGAGGATGAGCAGCAGCGCCCTTCACGCTTATACTGTACCGCCTAGCAGCCCGCCAAGCGTAGCGTTTTTTTTACAATTGGTAAAACTGCTACATTATGGGGAAGGCCCATGTCTATTATCACATCAGCAGCAAGCTGATTAAAAACTCCTGTCATAGGATGCGTTACTCTCCGTATTATTACTAGTCTGTTGTCGTGATTCACTTAGATAAAATTACAGCCTGTGTGTGTAATCGACAAACATGACATTTAGAGGTTAGGCTACTTTACTCGTACCTAGAAGCAACTCCAGGAGGCTGTACCTCGTAACTCGGTTAACCCAACAGTTCGGTTCTTACCAAATGATCACCATGTAGGGACTTGTAACGTGAAATCTCATTACTATACTCGAAGGAAGTGAGCATATTTTAAAGGACACTTAACTAAGAGTACCAACGTTTAAACGTACTAAGATTCACCTGACCGTTGCCACGCGCCTAAAGCGTTTATGAACGTAAGTTCAAATACAAGGGGGCATTACGTAGATCGAATGACACGTGGACGTATTTGAACAGAGGTTACAAAATCAGTCATTTCGATTTAATAGGTAAAGAATGCACCTGATGTAACCACTAGCTATGCCTGACGTGGTGAAATAGTGACCACCTATGAAGTCAATCGATGTTCCAAGCTATCAGAGGAAGCAATTTCCGTTCAGGCATGTTGTTATCATTTTTTTCACGGTTATCAACACTTGCGTTCTATGCTATCCTTTTTCTTTACCAGCATGATAAGGCCGTCAAAAAGGGAAAGCTTCGGGGCTTATGACATTCGCAGCCTCCAACCCATGAATCCTGTACCATCATGACATCAGCCGTAAGACGTCCACCACTGCACTCCGCATACTACCCTGTTATTATTCTTTTTTTTTTACAATTGGTAAACAAAATATTTTATTGGGGTCCCCGAAACTCATACCTACATAGGGTCTATATGATAGCGGGGCATTAAGGATGCCCTCGACAAATTCGTCACGAAAGCTATTAAAAATAGGCAACAACTTTGGCCTATGATCAATGAGGATATCAGTCGCAATACTATGAAAGCTAATAAGAGTTTACTCCATGTTAAGATGTCGGTCTCAATATTATAAAAGCTTAAAGGGGTTTCAATACTTTCAATTCTGGTTTAGGTTTGTATAACCGAAACTCTAGATAACTGAATGAATCATCATATTTACAATAAGTCCTCTTTTTAAATCTTCCGTTCAATCACGACGAACCACGACGTTGTGTCACAAGGAATGATCCGAAAGCACGTGAAAGAGTACTTTGAAGGACAACAAGGCATCATTTTGGCTGCTAATGCAATCACCACTATTCGCATTCTTTCCGACAGTCGAGCCGTTTTGTTATTGACAGACTCGTTTAAATATACCCTCAAGCCTAGATTTAAAATATCTGAACATATCATAATATTGTTAGCACGTAAGTACCTATCTGGCATAACAAGAAATGAAAATTGTAAACAATGCCCATCAATACTACCCTCACTCGATATTTGTTCTGTACAGTAAACGTAAGCGTTGCCTACAAAAGTCAATCGTGCGTTAGTATTGAACACACTTCCGAAAGTCTATACACGAAATTTTCTTTAACGAGAGAACACTCGGCACAACCACAGATTAGGTAATAGTACTACGTTTGTACTAGTACCACTATCAAAACAAACGGGGTACGACTCACCGGATTTTCGTAGCTCCGCGTATACCACGAACTTCACAGACGCCGCTCTAGGGCATCTCTGCCGCTGCTAGCGCAGCCCACGCTGTCACCTCATTCCAATGGTCGATCCGTAAGGGAGATGTCGACAGTAGAGCACCGTGCACGTGGATTAGCTGCAGGTATATTCCGGTTGAATGTAGGCAATATGATTGCAGCAGATGTATTCGATGGTGCTTGCATATCCTCAATCAATCGCAGTATGTTCTGGTTCTGTAGCACGAAGAATTGTTGCCAGTGGGTTTTTATTTCGCTGCTCCATCATCAATTTTCACATTTTCTCGTCGTTGTGCACTTGTTGCGAGCGCTGGGAACAATCCAACTTCTGATGTCGAAGGGGGTGGTTAGGTTATGGATGGCCTTGTGGTTCACGTCCTTAACTATTTCGGTATTGGGCGTCGAAATAACAATGCAGCTATATCACAGAGGTCCTTCTTCAATAGTCTTGATCATTCGGCAATCTAAATTGTACAGGATGCCTTGGATAACAATGGATGCAAACGCGGTGATCACAGCGATGGCGTGACACGTCCGTTTTTGCTCACAGATCACCACTACTTGTGTTCTGCTCGACGCTCCGTCGAAAAGTGTCTGCCTCGAGACTGACGCCCAGCTAATATGGCTTCTCCACAGATCTAATAAATTCTCAACTCAGGGTGGCAGCACAAACAGCCTTCCGTTAATACGTCATCTTTGCTACCACAAACGATCGTCTCACGAGTACAAGCGATCGTCACGCCACCACCGGTTTCACCCAGGTACTAATACCTGACGTTTGATCCAAACAGAGTTTAACGATCTATGTAAACTTATCTCGAGCTGGTATTGGTCGTGTTTTCAATGACGCTCCGACATATATAAGTTTTCGTGTCATATTGTTTTCATGTTCTAATGACATAATCTGGTCTATATCAAGGATTTTATTTTGATGTTATTAACTAATTATTGTTTATTTCTTGATTCTTCACAAATGACATTGTTATTATTTTTTTATGACTATCAGAAAGAGTGTAATTTGCACTGATTTTGAATAAATATATTGAATTATATCTAAAGTATATTTTATTTTTAGTTTAGTTTCTAGATAAGCTTTATGTATCTGCTTCATTATTTTTTACCATAACTTATACTGGATTGCTGCACTGAACGTTCTCCCTACCTAATTGAAAGGTTTATTAGTGTAAATGTTCTGTAGTGTACCCTTACACAGGCTTTGGTCTTTTTGGGACACTAATGTGTTTCACCACATGCTGAGCATGGGCTGTCTGTGGCGCTTATCTTGATTTTTTTTATATTTGTATTCTATTTGTTCTTGGTGATGGTAAATGTGTACATACTTATTGTGTAACAAGAATAAATAAATAAATGAATGACCTCGTATGCCAGTGCCTTATCTCTTTTTTAAGGTTCCCTACACCCAACGGATATGACCAACGGGACCCTATTACTAAGCCTGGAACCCTATTACTACATCTGGAATCGGATGTGCAGGTTTTCTCACGTTGTTTTCCTTCACGGTTATGGCAACTTAAGGTTTATAGCAACAAATGCGCTGCAATACTTACAGTCCGCTATATTGCAGCTAGAATTGGACAGACAATAACTGCTTTAAGCTATCCGCAAGGATATGCAGCATACACTATGGATGTCTGTGTTGAATCCGCGTTTTATTGACTTATATAGAAACAAATGCGGCTGCACTACATACCACTGTGTTGCAGTTAGTTTTGGACAGACAATAACTGCATTAAGCTATCCGCAAGGATAAGCAGCATACACTATGGATGTCTGTGTTGAATCCGCGTTTTATTGACTTATATAGAAACAAATGCGGCTGCACTACATACCACTGTGTTGCAGTTAGCTTTGGACAGACAATAACTGCTTTAAGCCATCCGCAAGGATATGCAGCATACACTATATGGATGTCTGTGTTGAATCCGCGTTTTATTGACTTATATAGAAACAAATGCGGCTGCACTACATACCACTGTGTTGCAGTTAGTTTTGGACAGACAATAACTGCATTAAGCTATCCGCAAGGATAAGCAGCATACACTATGGATGTCTGTGTTGAATCCGCGTTTTATTGACTTATATAGAAACAAATGCGGCTGCACTACATACCACTGTGTTGCAGTTAGGTTTGGACAGACAATAACTGCTTTAAGCCATCCGCAAGGAAATGCAGCACTGACTATGGGCACTGGGTGGCTGTTTTTTTTTATTTATTTTTTATTTACAATTGGTAAGCCCTTGGCATCATCTCACCTGATGGTAAGTTATGATGCCAAAGATGGAAACGGACTTACCAAGATTCCCCAACGCAATGGAAAACTGGGCTATCCTATCTTTAAGCTGGAACACATCAATGTAGTTAACACTGATGTTTAGCGGCAAGACTTAGATAAGATGGTGGTAGCTAGCCAGGCGGGCTTAGAAAATGCCCTACCACCAACCAAACCGAGTCTTACAAGTTGACCCCACCTGGTATCGAACCCGCGACCTCCTGGTGTGAAGTGAATGGACTAACCATTACACCACTGAGGCGGTTGCATCTGTCTTCGTGTTAACGCAGTCGGGCACTTAACACATATAACCGCAATCAGTCCGTACTCCGTAGTACTCGAAGTAATCTTCAAATACCAGATAGTGAAGTTTCGTGCTTACGTTAATATTCACAATAATGTAAAATATACCTATCATCAACGGTAGCTAACTGTTCATAAAGTTCAATTCTCTCCTTAGTAATATCTTAAAACCTCAGATTAGAAAATTTCGCTGCTTTTACGTATATTGCAATGTTTTATCTCTGTTCAAAATTTACAGAAAGTGTATGCTTGTTTAGACTTGTTTGTATAGCGTGGCCTTAGACACCTAATCTGTAGTCGGAACTGTGCTAGATTTACTAGAATTCCACCGCAGTTTGTAGGAAGGAAACATACAAAGATATGTTTAGGAGTAGATTGTCCGTTAAGGCCCTAAGATGGGTCAAATCACAATATTTAATAAAAATTACTATAAGACTGCACAAAGCTATCACTATGGAAAAAATGTATTATACTTAAAGTGAAGTCGAACAACCCGCACTGGGCCCGCGTGGTCGACTATGGCTGATCGCCCTAATTCAGGGTAGGCTCGAGCCCCTCGGTGGGGACGTATATGAGCTGATGTGATGATGATGATGATACTTAAAGTAATAAAAAAACGATTTAATTGAGTTCAATTTAAAAAATATTACCACTTTTGATGTAAAAAATTCCCTGTAGACCCGTTTTTTGCATTAACTGCAAAATTTCACGAAAATAAACTGTTAATGTTGAATGAAACCAACACACAAAAATCGGTGACTTTAACACCTTTCATTTTAATTGAACACATTTTTTTAAACGTATTTGAAAGCGAAGAAAAGTAATAAAAAACATGTAAAAATCGAGAATTGGGCGTTTGGTTTCAACGTAACAGCCACGTTGAAGCCCGCATTGATTTGAACTTTTTTCTGTTTTTATTCGCAATTGGTAAACCCTTGACAACATCTCACCTGGTGGTAAGTAACTTAAACTGAATAGACTTACGTTAGATATTATTGTATCATGGATCGACCTACCTACTCGGATTGAGTCGTCTTAAAGCCGTAAGCTAAATGTCACGGAGGCGAAGAACATTTTATCGTGTGTTCGTGACGATAATGGTAGATAGCTCATGCAAGAGAAGATGGCACTGCAAGCTAAGTTGCATGTAAATGATTAATTTCTATTGGTTGTGCGCTGACACGGGCAGAGAAAGTCTTTATTATAAAGCGAATTGGCTGTGCGCTGACACAGGCAGAGAAAGTCTTTATTAAAAAGTGAATTGGTTGTGCGCTGACACGGGCAGAGAAAGTCTTTATTATAAAGCGAATTGGTTGTGCGCTGACACGGGCAGAGAAAATCTTTATTAAAAAGCGAATTGGTTGTGCGCTGACACGGGCAGAGAAAGTCTTTATTATAAAGCGAATTGGTTGTGCGCTGACACGGGCAGAGAAAGTCTTTATTATAAAGCGAATTGGTTGTGCGCTGACACGGGCAGAGAAAGTCTTTATTATAAAGCGAATTGGTTGTGCGCTGACACGGGCAGAGAAAGTCTTTATTATAAAGCGAATTGGTTGTGCGCTGACACGGGCAGAGAAAGTCTTTATTATAAAGCGAATTGGTTGTGCGCTGACACGGGCAGAGGAAGTCTTTATTATAAAGCGAATGACATACAGGATGTAGATAATAAAATTGCTATAAGACCCGTTACTACTATTATTTATCTATTTATTACTCATCTACTCGTCATACTTAACATCTTAATTTATTTTATTTCATTTATTTAGGAAAAATAGCTGTAATTACACAAAATAGAATATAACAAAAAAATATAAACCAGACTGCATAAAATATAATATTGTGTATAGGTATATTTTGAACGTATTGTTAGTAAATTTTATTAGTCAATTAACTTTAGTACCAGAATAAAAACATTCATTCATAAACACTTAAGTAGCCAGTCGGGTGAGAATGCATCCTCATGTCACTCACAGAAGCAACACCAATCTAACGGCACTCCGCAGTCTAAAGTCAATCAAGCCGTTTAGTCTACAGAGCGTGCCAAAGAAATAAATAAACATATATACATATACTTAAAAAAACATAACCCTCCTTTTTGCACAGTCGGGTAAAAAAAAACATAAGCTTCCCGCGACCTTGACCAGGTCATCGGTCCACGGTTTTTCAATCTAATCATCATCATCATTATCAGCCGACAGACGTCCACAGCTGGACGTACGACCGGTTCTGCAGTGCCCGCATCCACCGGCTTCCCGCGACTTTCACCAGTTCATCGCTCCACCGAGTGGGAGGCCTACCTACGCTACGTTTTCCGGTGCGCGGTCGCTACTCGAGAACTTTACTACCCTAACGGATATCTGTTCTACGAGCTATTTGCCCCTCCGACTGCCACTTAAGTTTAGCAATTCTGAGAGCTATGTCGGTTACTTTGGTTCTCCTATGAATCTCATCGTTAAAATCAATATGTTCAATATAATAAGTGATTTTAATTGTACAAATTGTACAATTGTATTGTATTATACAATCATCACTTACCATCAGGTGAGTTGCAGACAAACGCCTTCAAATTTTTAATAAAAAACAAAAAAAAACGTGTGGCACTCGGGGACTGCCGCGGTAAAGCTATTGCATAGCATTTTTTACAGTCACGAATGGGATGCTGATGCAACAAATTAACACTTAGAAAGTTACACCAGTAAAATTGACTAAGTCCTTTCAGTACCGCAAATCGCTAATAGATGGCACTGTAAGTTTTTAGAACGCGGTAACGTTACGTTACGCTCGGCCGAGCTACATGGTAGGCGGAGTGGGGGGGTGTTAGGTTTTATTTTCGTTACGGAATTTCTTGATTCCGTCGGTCGCCGCGCTCAAAGCCCGCGATAAAAGCTTTGCAATAGCTTAAAAATAAATAATATTTTTTATTAAAGTTGAATGCAGCAGTTTCTCCAACATGCTGGTAGTTTGTAGATCCGGCGTTTAACGAGGCTACCCTCATTTAACTAAAAGTGAGGTTACCCCTAGTTCATGTAGAATTAATGAATATTTTCGCGAACAAAGCGTGCGTGTAACGCGCGGCTGTATAATGAAAGCCTCTGCCCTTCTGCTACCCAAAGCCCTAAACTGTTAAACTTTTATGAATAAGCCTGGCCTTTAGGGTGGAGCTCCATTAATTCCAATCGATTAGCGACCTTACTCAATACGACTCTTGTCAAAGGTAGGTAACTAGCAAAATAATAAAAAATAAAAAAAAACCCTACAGCAGTGACGAATAAATAATTTAAAAAGTCAAATAACAAGTTTCGCTAGTATAGAATGAGAATAATATTGATTACTAAACAATTTAAAAACAACTGTCTTGAATCGCGGCAACTACAATTTTGCAAATATTTTTGGTTTTTTGTTAATTTTATCAAAAAAGTGCTCAGCCGATTTAGATAAAATTTATATTGGACTAATTACCAAGTATACCCTATCAAATAAAAAAACAACATTGATGTGTTCCGGCTTGAAGATAAGATAGACAGTTCTCCATTGCGTTGGGGAATCTTGGTAATCCCGCTTCCATCTTAGACATCATCGTCACTTACCATCAGGTAAGATGATGCCAAAGGATTCATCATATCAGCCGAAAATTGTCCACTGCTGGACGAAGGCCTCCCCCTAAGGATTGCCACGGCGCTGTCCGCATCCATCGGCTTCCCACGATTTTCATCAGGTCGTCGGTCCACCGCGTGGGAGCCCTGCCTACGCTACGTTTTCCGGTGCGCGGTTGTCACTCGAGAACTTTTCTGTCCCATCGGCCATCTGTTCTACGAGCTATGTGCCCTGCCCAGTGCCACTTCAGTTTAGCGATTCTTTGAGCTATGTCGGTTATTTTGGTTCTCCTGCGGATCTCCTCGTTTCTGATTCGATCACGCACAGAAACTCCGTGCATAGCACGCTCCATTGCCCTTTGGGTGACCTTGAGCTTTCTTATGAGGCCCATAGTAAGCGGCCATGTCTCAGTTCCGTAAGTCATCACTGGCAACACACACTGGTCAAAGACCTTAGTCTTGAGACACTGCGGTATTTGGGACGTGAAGATATTGCGAAGCTTTTCGAACGCTGCCCAGCCGAGTTGGATTCGTCGATTGATCTCTTTCTTGAAGCTGGATTGTTTGTCCTAGCTATACATATTCGTCAACAACTTCCAGTGTAGAGTCTCCAACCTTTAGAGGGGTGGGTGCGACACGGACATTTAACATTATTTTCGTCTTGTCCATGTTCATTTTAAGACCCACTTGTTGAGAGGATTTACTGAGGCCATCGAGCATTGTGCTTAGGTCTTCCATAGTCTCAGCCATGACCATGATATCGTCAGCGACTCGGAAGTGGGTTATGTACTAGCCGTTGATATCGATGCCGAGTCCACCCCAGTCCAGAAGTTTAAAAACATCTTCCAGGGCAGCGGTGAACAGTTTTGGAGATATAACGTCTCCCTGTCTCACCCCTCGCTGAAACTGGATAGGTTTCGAGTTCTGATCCTGGAGGCGAACCGACATGGTAGAGTTTTCATACAGACACTTCAACACCTCGCTGTATCGATGGTCAATTTGGCACCGCTGGAGAGAATGTAGCACAGCCCAGGTTTCAACTGAATCAAAGGCTTTCTCACAGTCCACAAGCGCACAGTCCACAGTTATACTTTATTACACACTTTGCAAATAGCTAAAGCAAAAACGTAATTAATTGGTATCCTACGAGTCACTGGAACCCAACCCTTACGCGCTTAATGCTGAAGTCTTAAATATGCCCACGGGAAACAGAAGCAGATCCCTGGATATAGATGAATACCGCATTGTAATACCCGCATTAGCGTCGACCTTAGTAGGCCAACAAAAACACTTTTTACCGATCGATTTACTGAGCGAAATTACTGGAAAAAAAAACCGGTCAAGTGCGAGTCGGAATCGCCCACCGAGGGTTCCGTACAAACTTATAGGCACATTTATAATCATATCAAAAAAGCGTCGGTGGCTCAGCCGGTAACGACTCGGTTCTTCTAACCAGAGGTACCGGGTTCAAATCTGGACGGCCAATGTACCAATGAGTTTTTCAAAAACGTAACATACTTACCGATTGCTTTAACGGTGAAGGAAAACATCGTGAGGAAACCTGCACACAAGTGCGATGAAACTCGAAGTGTGTAAAGTTGACCAACCCGCACTGGGCCCGCGTGGTCGACTAAGGCCTGATCGCCCTAATTCAGGGTAGGCTCGAGCCCCTCGGTGGGGACGTATATGAGCTGATATGATGATGATGATGATAATCATAACATTGCAAACTGTTAGGTACTACATACGCCAAAATTATTAGGTACCTACTTATACATATAAAAAAGGAAAAGGTTTTATCTTTCATTCTTCGTCATAAATCGAAAACTAAACATCGAAAAAATAATTTAAAATCTTTTGAAGCTTGTCTAAATGAAGCCCTTTCATACGATACCCCACATGGCACGGTTAACTCAATTCAAAATTTGGACCGCCGCCGTTCCTTGCATAATTGATACGTACTTTCAACAAAGACTGTTTTTTATGATTTAATTACAAATGTACAGTTTTCAGATTTTTTCCTATACTTGCAGTATAAGACGGTATTACTTGACAAATTTCATAGTTCTAGGTCAACGGGAAATACACTATGAATTTGATTTTTTCACAGCTTCAAGGGACTGTAGACAACGTGAGAAAACCTGCACATCCGATTCCAGATGTGTATGAAGGTCGCGTTGCACACGTCCATAGTTATAAATCTAAATGCCCTACACGTGACCGCGGGTGATGCTAAGTCTATCACTCGGATAGCACGGTTAATTGTGCCACACGATAAGAGAAGAGGTAATCCTTGGCTGTCCGCACATTATGAATTTCCTTTTAGCACCACTGTGTTGCGGTGCTAAAAGGAAATTTATAATGTGCGGACAGCCAAGGGGTGGTAATGATCGGATACCTTAATCATAGAGCCACTATTATGGAGACTTGGGACGCAGGACAAATAACATAGTTGCGTGAGAAAATACGCAAGAAACGGCGTGGCAAACTCGCTAAAGTTGTTTTGTTTTACCAAGATAATGCTCCCGCGCGCAAGTCCAGAGTTGCGATGGCTGCCATTCAAGAAGCTGGCTTCGAATTAAACGACCATCCTCCATATTCACCGGACTTTGCTCCTGGTGATTTTTACCTATTTCCGCGGTTAAATGAACATCTCATAGGCCAGAAATATGAAGCTGATGACGCAGTAGTCGCCGCCGTATAGGTACGATTTTAAAGGGATCAGGAAGAAGATATTAATTAGAAAGGGAATTTCAGGCGTAAAAAAAAGATGTGCGAAGTGTATTAACCTGAAAGGTGACTATGTCGAAATAGTTATTTATAATACAAGGGTGGTAAAAAGGTAGATAACAAACGAGTTATATTTGTAAGCCCAAGCCAGAGGCGAGTTTGTCGAATTCCAGCTGGTTGCGACAGATAGGGAGGTGGAGGGTAATAACAGCTTCACAGTTGAGAAGATAAGGCTTGGGATAATATTATTGTAAGCATTAAAACCTCCTTTGAAAAGATGACCTATTCCTTGGTGTAACCTATGCACTTCATTCATATTTATTCTCCTTTCGTCACAAAGAACCCAAAGACAATTTAATTAGCTAGCGTTATGTACTAACCTCACGGGGGAACAACCTATCTCTTTTAAAATTCTCCTTTTAAAAGTCTTAAAGAAGATTTTGTATCTTTGGTTATTATATTTTTTTATTTGCTTGAAATGAATTGCTTCTCAGAGCTACAAATTAAAAAAAAACAAAGAAAATAGCACTAGTGCGGTAAAATCAATTTTGCGCACAGTAAACTAGCATATTATAAAGTACCACTTTTAAAGCCACTGTATTGAAATAACATCATACTCATAATCACTTTTTTTGGACATCCCTAATATCCACTAAGCAAAACATTAAGGCTTATACTGCCGCCAACGACCAACTTTGCAACCACTTTTTAATTCAATTAAGGATTTTATTATAAAAAAAATGTTTTGTAGTTTACAGGATATGAAGAGTGATTTTGATTTCCTCGAATTCTGTTTTAACACACACAACTAAAGAAAAAAATACCTATCTTAATGCACCCTTTTTTTCTAGTTGTAACCATATAACTGCTGCAATTAAAAAAAAATATGGTGTTAAATATCTATATATGTATGTATTTAAACGTATATAAGTATGTATATCAGTCTCTGGTTCCCATAACACAGGGAATCCTACTTTGGGGCCAAATGACCATGTGTGATTTGTCCCAGAATATTTATTTATTTATTTTATTTTTAATTTTAATCGTTACATTATGATAATTTATGAACTTCTTACCAAGACAATATAAAATGATTTCGTTTTCTTGCTTTTGGAAATTCTTCTTACTGTATTTATACTGAATTAAAAACCACAATTTTCGCACGCGTCGTCCGCAGCGATTGACCTAACAGCCACGTTGCAGTACGAGCTGACAAGAACTTTATTTCCAAGCTGTTCCGTTCGATGTTTGAAACATCGTGAACCGAGTTGCTAATTTTAGGGACGGACAAGCCTTAATAGCCGGGATTCAATTTAAACTTGGTCCGGCTTGCGTAAGTTCGCCGCGGGATGCGATATCGCCTACCCGCATGCGATGCGTCGTTTATCAACGTTTACTTAGCTTCGCGGTTAAACGAGCAATATTTGTATTATCTGTACAGGATTTAATAGGACCCCTTAAGAGGAAACGCGGTCTAAATAACGCGGTATTTGAATAAAATGTTGTTGTCTCCCTCCACCAAACCTCTCCGTATACAGCAAGAAAGGGAGAACTACAGCTCAGGCCGATAATAGGCACTAAAATTGACCAAAACAGCATTTCGTAGTCCCCTATTTCCTCCTCCATGATTTGAGCAATAAGAGTTTTTTTTAAGAATAATTTTTTAGAAACGCTTTACCTATGCCTCTATGTTTTAATTTTATTGTTAAAATGCGTATTGTTTTTTTGGTGGGTGTCTGAAAATGACGTTTCATTTGGGCAATTTTCTCAGTTTTTAAAGGCTCCTACTTCCTATTATAATTAGAATATGGAAAAAAACAAAACATAGGGGCATGGCCATAGTGGATATAGGTTTGATGGAAAAAACATTTTTGCTCTATTATCATTATCCAAATATCCAGGAAGGAAACAAGGGAAAACGTTTGTATGGAAAAAATGGCGCCCGCGTTTCCTCTTAACTAGGAGTTCTACTCATCATACTGAACCACTTTCCCCAAGGAACCAATAGTCAGTTCTGAAATACGAAATTCGGACCCTCCATACAAAAATGCTTAAAATTGGTCGATCAGCTGATCGATTTGTATATAGAGATTTTTTTGCAATTTTAGCAGTTAAAGAACAAAAGATGTACAGTATGATGAGTGATGATGATGATGACGATGAAGCCCCAGTGAAGGGGACCTGCACCAATTTTGTTACACTCGTGTAGGTAGTGTCACAGGAGAGAAAAATCACCTTCAGTAGGACCACGGGAAACAAACAGAATAATAAACTACAAGTATCTGTGGTGAAAGGAGGATTGGTCGTATTAACAAAAGTCAATTTAAGCTTTCCTAACAAAATCGTCTTCTTTACGAACGAATAATTCTAATTTCTTGAAAATGAATTTGCTGGTTGGAATGAAACTTTGTACATTTATAGTGTACGATTAACATTTACGAAACACTTATAATTAAAATAAGTAAAGCGCATTTTAAAACTAGGTAGTATGAATCAAATCTATCGAAAGAATTCTGTGAAAACATATTTTTTTCTAAAAAATAAAACTTACGCTTAGGGTTTCGTTATTTTTGCTCAAATGAAGGTATAAAGTTAAATTGAAATGGGTTTTATAATTTTTGAGAAACTTTATTTTTTATTTGTATGATAGATAGATAGATAGATAGATAAACGTTTAATTAGGATTTCACCCAGCACACACGGTACATTTTTATACAGGTGCAGTACAAATTAACAATTTGGCATACAATTTAGTTACAAATAAAAAAAATTAAAGAAGGGAAACGGATTAAAGGTAAAAATAAAAACAAAACAGGTACATACTCAAGAACATCAAACAATAAAGATATTGGTGTGCGCGTATGTTTTGTATGGAAGCCGGTTGTTGATAGGGACTCTTAAATTAAAATGAAAGACAACGCATATTAAGAAACTTTTATATTGCTAATACCTTCGTTTTAACTTAAATTATGTCTGTAGGTTTATAAATTAACATTTTGTAAATTAACGATTGTGAAGCTGCAACTTTTCATACAAACGGCGTTAACGATTTTCACCTCTTAAATGTTAACCGATTCGGACCAATTTTTGATAAGTTATCAGTTAAAACAAAAGCTAGGCTAATAGGTTTCGTTTTTTAAATTACTGATTATAAATAAACAAAAAATGACCGAAATTAGTTTTTTTATAAAATCACGTGAACGACAATAAAATAAAACTTATTAACTCTATCGAAAAAACATGCCTAGCTTTTCATTCTAACTGACAACCTGTCATGTATCCAAAAAAAAAAGGTTTAAAATCGTTAAAGCTGTTTGCATGGAAAGTCGCAGCTTCACAATCCCCTTAATACTAAGTATCTAATTGCTAGGAGACGACGATTCCTTCACTCTATTCAAGTTCCCTAGTTCAGCTTCAAACAGGATATCATTTATCGCTTTTTTGGCGTAAAGCCTTTGTAAAGGTTCAAGTCGACTTAAAGTTTCCGCCCATTCAAATGCAATGTAGTTATTACTGTTTGCTGTTATTTGGGTATTGTCGACATTCGCACTTGTGCTTGGTTCAGGGGAACAGGCAGAATCCAGTGGATCGTTAAGTTTCGCTACCGCTTCTGTCTTCACTGTCTTTGATGATGACGGCGTTGTGTACTCGAAATAAACACCAGAACTGTGGGAAGCAGTATCAGAGTCATATGTCATATCAGTTTTGTATTCATAATGTTCTTCATCTGCATAGCACGAATCAAGCGTCTGAAAAAATGTGTAAACGATCAATCAGATAATAATAATCTAATATATAAAAATGAATCGCAAAATGTGTTGGTAAGCGTATAACTCGAGAACAGCTGGACCGATTTCGCTAATTCTTTTTTTGTCGAGTTCGTTATTGTCAGGAGAAGGTTTTTATGTAGGGTAGGGTAGGGTAGAGTAGTGTAGTGTAGTGTAGGGTAGTATAGGGTAGTGTAGGGTAGGGTAGGGTAGTGTTGGGTAAGGTAGGGTAGGGTAGTGTAGGGTAGGGTAGTGTAGGGTAGTGTAGGTTAGGGTAGTGTAGTGTAGGGTAGAGTAGTGTAGGGTAGGGTAGTGTAGGGTAGGGTAGTGTAGTGTAGGGTAGGGTAGTGTAGTGTAGGGTAGGGTAGGGTAGGGCAGTGTAATGTAATGTAAGGCGTTACGTAGTTCGCCGGGACAGCTAGTTAGTAAATAAAAGCGTCGGTCGATTGAGCCATCGGTAACGACTCGGTCCTCTTAACCAGAGGTTCCAGGTTCAAATACGGACTGCCAAATGTACCAATGAGTTTTTTGAAACTTACGTATATATATCATAAAGAAAGGTAAAGAAAAATATCGTGAGGAAACCTGCATATCTGATTCCAGATGTGTATGCAGGTCACGTTGTACACGTCCGTAGGTGTAAATCTAAATGCCCTACATGTGACCTTGGGTGATGCTAAGTGCAACACCAGGCAACTGCCGTTTATCCCTTGGATAGCTCGGTTAATTGTGCCACATGATAATTGTGCCACACGATAAGAGCGAGAGAAAGTAAATGAATATTAAAATACTAAATAAATGACTAAACGAATTAATTAATAAAAAATCGGTCAAGTGCGAGTTGGACTAGCACTCAAAGGGTTCCGTACCACCACAACTCTCCGCACAATTACATAGTAAAATTACAATGATATCTATTCACATGACAAACAAAAGAAATCAACGCGAGCGACAAAAATTTCTGTATTAGTACTATATTCACTCACACCAATTTTCACGCTTGTATGTATTACCGTTTCTATCATAGAGCTAAATAAAATACATAAAAAAACACGTTTTTTGTATGGAGATCCCCTTATCTTTTCACTTTTGCTAATTTTTAGTATTTGTTGTTATAGCGGAAAAAGAAATAAAAATTCTGTAAACATTTCAACTGTCTACCTATTTCGGTTCATGAAATACAGACAGACAGCGGGGGCTTAGTAATAGGGTCCTGTTGGTCACCTGTTGGGTGCGCGGAACCCTTAAAATTAAAAACCCGACTTAGGGGCATCAGGGGACTTCAGATAACTTTTTTTTGTTTTAGTTAAGGGTTGGTACTATAATCACAAAAAGTTTGGCTCTTGGGTGTGTTACCATTTTTAAGGATTGAGTAAAAACAATGTTTTTGAATAATTTTTATAATATTTTTATTTTTATTTTTTGTTAACTGGGAAGAGACTGACATTCCCAACACAGGGAATCCTAATGGAAGAGTTAGAGTACAATTAGAATCCTAGTGGGAGAGTTAGAGTACAATTGGAATCCTAGTGGGAGAGTTAGAGTATAACTGGAATCCTAGTGGGAATGTTAGAGTATAACTGGAATCCTAGTGGGAGAGTTAGAGTATAACTGGAATCCTAGTGGGAGAGTCACAGTATAATTGGAATCTTAGTGGGAGAGTCACAGTATAATTGGAATCCTAGTGAGAGATGGAGTATAACTGGAATCCTAGTGGGAGTGTCATGTTAGAGTACAACTGGAATCCTAGTGGGAAATGTTAGAGTATAACTGGAATCCTAGTGGGAGAGTTAGAGTATAACTGGAATCCTAGTGGGAGAGTCACAGTATAATTGGAATCTTAGTGGGAGAGTCACAGTATAATTGGAATCCTAGTGGGAGAGTTGGAGTATAACTGGAATCCTAGTGGGAGTGTCATAGTATAATTGGAATCCTAGTGGGAGAGTTAGAGTACAATTGGAATTCTAGTGGGAGAGTTAGAGTATAACTGGAATCCTAGTGGGAGAGTCATAGTATAATTGGAATCCTAGTGGGAGAGTTAGAGTACAATTAGAATTCTAGTGGGAGAGTTAGAGTATAACTGGAATCCTAGTGGGAGAGTTAGAGTATAACTGGAATCCTTGTGGGAGAGTCATAGTATAATTGGAATCCTAGTGGGAGAGTAAGAGTACAATTGGAATTCTAGTGGGAGAGTTAGAGTATAACTGGAATCCTAGTGGGAGAGTAAGAGTATAACTGGAATCCTAGTGGGAGAGTCATAGTATAATTGGAATCCTAGTGGGAGAGTTAGAGTACAATTGGAATTCTAGTGGGAGAGTTAGAGTATAACTGGAATCCTAGTGGGAGAGTTAGAGTATAACTGGAATCCTAGTAGGAGAGTTAGAGTATAACTGGAATCCTAGTGGGAGAGTTAGAGTATAATTGGAATCCTAGTGGGAGAGTCACAGTATAATTGGAATCTTAGTGGGAGAGTCACAGTATAATTGGAATCCTAGTGGGAGAGTCACAGTATAATTGTAATCTTAGTGGGAGAGTCACAGAATAATTGGAATCCTAGTGGGAAAGTCACAGTATAATTGAAATCCTGGTGGGAGAGTTACAGTATAATTGTAATCCTAGTGGGGTAGTTAGAGTATAATTGTAATCCTAGTGGGAGAGTTAGAGTATAATTGTGATCCTAGTGGGAGAGTTAGAGTATAATTGTAATCCTAGTAGGAGAGTTAGAGTATAATTGTAATTCTAGTGGGGGAGTTAGAGTATAATTGTAATCCTAGTGGGGGAGTTATAGTATAATTGTAATCCTAGTGGAAGAGTTACAGTGTAATTGTAATCCTAGTTGGGGAGTTAGAGTATAATTGTAATCCTAGTAGGAGAGTTAGAGTTTAATTGGAATCCTAGTGGGAAAGTTAGAGTACAATTACAAAGCTACCACTAAGAGGTTACTTAAATAAGTACCTCACTGTGTTTATTTTGTAAGCTATACTCCAATAAACTACGTACTTACTTACTTATTAAATCCGCCCAAGTAACAAATATTAAGTTTAAATGATAAAATCTCTCAAAGGTCAGACAGACAGAACGAACGGGTCCAATTACCTGATGCGGAACCCTAATAAAGATACATACATCTGTCTTAGAACAATTAAGTATATATATATTTCCTATAGATTTTTTCTTGTGTGGAAATATAACTTGTTGTGGTGAAAAGGGTTTTTATATGCAAAAAGCCAAGAACAGTTAAGTCTCCAGGAGGCTCGAGTTTTCATACAAACGTAGTTCTGCTTTAATACAAAAACTACATGCCGGATTGAATCCAAACTTTGTAAATATATTGAGTAGACAAATATCGATGTTTGTAATTAATTTTCATCGTAGTAAATTTTAACGTAACTAAACGAAGGCTTAAATTAGTTTTGTACTGAAAGTTTGAAACTGCTCTTATTTTTTTTCTGTTTTATATTAGTACATTGAAAACTAATTACAAACAGCGATATGTGTCTCCTCAATATATTTGCAAAGTTTGGATTCAATCCGGCATGTAGTTTTTGTATTAAAGCAGAACTACGTTTGTATGGAAACTCGAGCCTCCTGGTTAAGTACCAAGGTAATTGTTGTTATTAGCTATAGCGCAGGATAATGTTTGTATTTACCTGGTCCAATGTTCCTTCGGAGTTGTACAAAAATCCAAGGTGGTTGTAAGACCAGGACTTAGGAGTGTAAACTTCATCGGGTGCAACTCCAGAACTAAAACAAGATAAAAAAAAACTCTTAAATGTGCGAGTCGAACTCGCCTTTTTTCTTTATTAGTTTACTAGTTTTTCCCCGCGGCTTCGCTCGCGTGGACATCGTTTTTATGACTGTCTTTTAGGGTGAGGGGTCCTAAGATCCCTCAGGAACGATATCGGGCTATTCTGATTAGAAGCCTATGTCAATTCCCCGCCCCTCAACCAATTCTATACAAAAAACCACTGCACTCCGTAACTCCGTTGCGACGCTGATGTGCGCGAACGCGGAAATGAGTTTTCCCCAGATCCCTCGGAAACCATGTCCGAGTATGCTAGTCATCTCTGTGCAAAAAATCACAGAAATCCATTGTTCCGTTGCAATGTTAAAGAAACAAACCAAAAAAAGAGTATATTTTCAGTTCCCTCGGGAACTGCATCGGATTATGCTATTTTCACAGGATATAAAGTAGCCTATGTGCTTCCCAGTGACATAGGCTACATGCAAGCTAAATTTCATCACGATTGGTTAAGTTGTTGAAGCGTGAAAAGGTAACAAACAAACACATTTTCACATTTATATTATTAAGTAAGGATGTAACTATTATTTAATATTGAAGAATTTTCTTATCTCTACACTATGAAATCTAAAAATGGGTATTGAAAAATTCAAAAATTAAAATTATTTGTTTTATTTTTTATGACTTACATTACAGGTAGAAAATAATAATAATATTTATCAATTAAATATTATTATCATTTTCTACCTGTAATGTAATCTTTTTTGTACACAATAAGTTGTTAAATAAATAAATTAATTCATTAAATTGTCAATAAAAAATATCCTGTCATATTAAAATCGGTGGTCCTGACCCGTTTGTCCAGTGGCAGCACTGCTGTCTGCTGGGTCGAAGGTCATGGGTTCGATCCCCACCCCGGGTAATAAAATCGTGTGATGAACTCTGTGTCTGGGTGTTATGTATTAAACGTATTTAAGACAAGCTATTACCCGCGACTCAGTTCGTGTTAAAAAGGATAAAAAGTAGCCCATATTTTTATCTAGGTCCTAATATATCTACCTACCAAATTTCATCCAAATCAGTCCAGCCGTTTAGATGTGAAGAGGTAACAAACACACACATACACAAATTTTCGCATTGATAATATTAGTGGGATGTTGGTTTACATTGTATAGGGAATGCTAGTTTGGGACCAAATAAGGGATCGGACTGCATCAAAAATAAAATCTGAATATTATTTCCTAAATTGCTTTCCACTTGAAGTTTCAAAAAACCTTACTTCTTTTGTTTTTCCATCACGTCTTTAATTTTTAGCACAAAATAAGTTCGTCAATGACGCTTCAAATCTATGACGTTACTTCTGGGTATTTCGATCATTTTTAGAACACAATTTAGTTTTTGACAGATCATAAAAAGTTACTCAAATGACTAGCAGTCCGATTCCCTATTGCCATGTGTGTTAAATCCCTGAATATTATTATTGTTTTTAAAGCTTTGACAAAGGTCTTGTTTTAATAGTTTGTACGGACCTGTTAGCTAACCCTTATACAAAACGGCAAAGGATACTTGTTTGCTATGTTGCTTATTTTAAAACTATGTTTTCTTTTCCTTGTCTTAATAAAATAAATCGATAAAATTCGAGTCAAAACCGCGCACAAAGGGTTCCGTACCATCATACTAGATGGCGCTACGAGACTTTCACTTTTTCAAATTTTTTTGTATTTGTTGTTATACATCATCTGCGAAAATTTCAACTGTCTACCTATCACGGTTCATGAAATGCAGCCTGGTGACAGACGGACAGACAGACAGACAGACGGACGGATAGCGGAGTCTTAGTATTAAGGTCCTTTTGGGTACGAAACCCTAAAAAGCGAATTAATTCGAAAAAAACATATACAATTCACCAAAACCGCCATGTTGTATTCGACAGCTGTCATGTTTTGTTAGTGTCATCTTTTGTGCTACCTTCCGGACGTAGTGAGTGACATAACATAATGTATCCTCGTTGACTTCCGGCACATAGGAAATACGCTTCCGGTAATTGACGTGAAGAGCGCATCAAGATTTGCCCAAAGCATAGAAACATTGAAAAACTAAAAATCTGCTTTTTGCTGAATGGGATTACATTTTTTAAGTATTTTTACTGAGTTACGATTGTTTTTTGGTTAATTATTTCCGAATTGTACACGCACGGCTTAGCCAATAATATCGAGTAAAAGTTCTTTATAATTTGGTAGTGTTATTGTATGAAATTTATGGCAACATATTTAGGAAAATACAATAGAACATCTGACAACCCTGAAAGTGGCAGATGACATGAAAATTCTTACGTTGCAGTGACATTTACAGCAATCTGACAGCTATAAAAAATACTCATAGTTTTAGAACATCATCAGGAAAACTTTGGGTAAACATCTAAATTCCGCAAAACCGGCCATCTGCTGAAGTGTCACTCCCATGACTGACATGCATGACATTGGCAGAAATCTAAAAGAGAAACCAAAAATGAAAGGATAGATAGATAACACAACCAAAATCATATGCTATAACATAATATCAAATCGCCGGCGAAAATATTATTATTTACCTACCTTTTTGATGCAAGCACTTTCCTCAATTCGCGCCTGTAGTTCGACCGAATTGAATTAATCTTCATCCTCACATGTTCTGTGGTAGCGTTGGGGTTCACTCTCTTCAATATCACCAACAGTTTCCGTAAAGCCACATTCCTCGCTAATTTGTTTGTGTAATCCGGGTGAGTCTTGTCCCAGAGGACGGGTAACTTTTCAAGGTCTAATATGAGCTGTTTCTCTGGGGGTAGCTGGGGTTTTGTGTCGCTGGAATACAGCTGGGGTTTTGTGTCGCTGGAATATGCAACCGACGGAGACACAGAGAGCTCGACGTGCGGCTCCATCGCTGCTCGAGCGGTGACTGATGTAAATAGAGATGCCGTAACGCACTATTGGCAAGTATCGATAGTTTATAATTTATCGATATCGAACATTCCATCGTTATGTTGACAGTCAACAAATCACCGTAATTGCTAGATGTCATTTTTAGGTTGCGTTCTTTGAGAGAAAAATTCGGAGATGGACGACTACAGGTGCCTATTTATTTGCTCAAAAAGTGGCAAATAACAGATACTACCTACTCAGGAGTAGCTGCTACATTTTTCGCATTGCAGATAATAAATAAAAAAAACGCTTCATACATATTTATTCGTTTTTATCAAAAAAATCTTAGGTGGTTATTCTACTATGAAACAGTATAATTGAACAATTATTATTATTTTAATATTTTTATTATTATTGCTGATCTTGCAACAAAAATACTTTTTAATATTACATTGGCAGTACAACTTAAAAGTTTTGTATGAAAAGTCCAAAATTATTAAGCCTTAAATTTTGATAAATTTGTAGAGCGAAAGTTATTCAGTTGAAAGAGTAACAATCATGAGCGCCATTTTAACAAATTATAGGTTGATAACAAATAATTCTAAATAAAATATATTAAAACAATGTCCTCGTAATTTGATAGTAGTATCTATTATTGAAGTAAATGCACTTATGGAGTAAGAATAATTTTGGCCTGTTATCTAGTACTTTTGCACGAGTGATTGAAACCAAATGATAGTTGATGTCAGATACTAGAGATAATTTATTTTTATTTCTCTTCTTAAAATTCCTCTCACATTTATTTCCAAATATCTAAGTCAATCTGACAGTAATTTTTCATTTTATTTATTTTTTTATCAAAAATACGTGGCCAGCTTACAGCATACACCAAAGCGCTAACCAAGTCAGCGAACTTACATTCTAAAAATAGAGTAGGATTTTATGCAAAATGTCGATAGTCAGACTATCGATATTCGACAACTCTAGAGCTTAGCAGCGCTGTGTGAGTGTGACTGATGCAAGCGTTCAGTCCGCGACCCGCGTTCATTCCACCGCCGCCGGCCGGTCGATAACTGAGACAGCCCATCAATCAAACAACATGAGGCCACGCCAGTGGTTCTCAAATATTATTTATTATATTTCTCACGTCTCGTGATCGTGGTCTTGCCCCACGTTTACTGTTGAGTATATAACACAGTCAACGTTCAATGGCTTTTTTGTTCTTTTCCACGGCCTGCCTTGCTGTCAATATCTCAATAGTTATGTTCAAAGAGTAGTACAATATACAGGGTTTAAATAAATTGGTGTAGAATTTGTAAACAGGAGTTTTTATTCATCATACTGAACATCTTCTCCAAGAAATCTTATGATAATTAATGCATTTCTTAACAAAACAATATAAAAGGTTTTTGTTTTCTTACTTTTTGGAAATTATTCTTATTTTATTCATAATAAATTTAAATCCACAATTTTCGCACGATTCGTTCACAGCGTTTGACATAACAGCCACGTTGCAATATAAGCTGACAAGAACTTTATTTCCAAGCTATTTCGTTCGATGTTTGTAATATCGTGAATCGAGTTGCTTATTTAAGGGACGGAAGAGCCTTAAGGCGGTAATATTACAGATTTTCGTTATTTTCGTCGTCAATTACTCCTAAACAATAGAAAACATAAGTTTAAAAAAATAAACTTATTGTTGATGATGTTTCATAATGTGAAAAGCTATTAGAAACACAATTTAGCAGTTTTGGCTTGATAGGAAAAAATCACAAAGTTACTTTCAACTCTAGACTAATATTTTGAAGTATAAATTTTAAAAAATATACAAAAATATTTGTTATGATAATACAAAGTGAGTAATGTTATTATTTTTTATACTTTCATTGTAGTTTTTGATTGAAACGAAAAAATATTGAAAAAGTGTGGTTATTTTCTATACTCTTTACACGTAAAGAAAAAGACAGAGACAACTGTTCCAGTAAATACCTCGCATTAAACGTTAGAGCAATACCACTTGGGCTCCGGCGTTGCGTTGCATCGACAAAGCTCCGTCGTAATTTTATATAAATTCACAACGCATCGCTCTTAAGACCTTAAGATGGGTCAAGTGACAATATTCAATTCAAGTTATTGAAAGACTGTGTAAAGCTATCCTATCACTATGGAAAAAATATATAATATACTTAAATTGATAAAAAATCGATTTATTTGAATACAACTTTAAAAATATTACCACTTTTGATGTAAAAAAAATACTGTAGACCCTGTTTTTGTCATTAATTGCAAAATTTCTCGAAAACAAATAGTTAATATTGAATGAAACCAACACATAAAAATCAGTAACTAGACCTTTTATTTTAATTTAACACATTTCTTTAAAACGTATTTAAAAGTGATTAAAAGTAATAAAAACATGTAAAAATCGAGAATTGGGCGTTCGGTTACAGTGTAACAACCGCGTCATAGTATATATATTAGTACTAACGACCGCGTTAAAGCCCGCATTGATTTAAACTTAAAATGAATAGACTTACGTTCGATATTATTGAAACACGTATCAACCTGCTCGGATTGAGTGATCTTAGCGCCTTATGTGTTTTGCAAATCTCAACATTCCACAGTTTGAGATAAATTGCATTTTACGTTCACCCGCCACCGCCGTTACTGATTGTGACGACGAGCTGAACAGACGTCGTCGTCGATTCGTGAATCGCGAGACGTGACGTAACATGACGTCGGCAGACTAGCCGGAATGTTTGTGCATCAATCATGATCATTGATCATAATTCTAATTGACCGTGTAACGGGTGTCTAGGGTACTAATTTTGAAGTGAAATAACATACCGTAAGGCCCATCAGTGGTACCTAAAAATCCAGTTCAACAGATATCCCTGGCTATGCTGCGCGGCAACACGGCCAGTACAATGGGCACTTTTGAGCCAGGTACGAGGTGGTGCGACATAGACTAAGTAGTAAGTACCTAATTGCAGGTACTAAGTACATTATTTTAGTTTGACGTATATGTAATACTAGCTTTTTCCCGCGGCTTCACCCGCGTGGAAATCGTTTTTATGACTGTCTTTTAAGGTGATTAGTAAAATATGTTGACCTACTTAACCATCTCTGTGCAAAAATCACAACAATCGAGTATTTTTTTAGTTCCCTCAGGAACTGCATCAGATTATGCTATTTTCCCGGGAAAAAAAGTAGCATTTTTACTTACGTAACACAGGCTACCTGCATGCCAAATTTCATAAAGATTGGTCAAGGCGTTGAAGCGTGAAAAGGTAACAAACAAACAAACACATTTGCACATTTATAATATTATTAAGTAAGGATTTGTAAGAAAAGGTTTTTTTTAGAATTCATATTTGAAGTAGTTAACAGTGAATTTAAAATCTAGGAAAACATATTGGTATTATTGAGAATAGTTATGAGGGATTATATCGAATGGAAACAATGGCTCGATAGAACAATTTCGCAAAGGTACCTCTTTTCGAGCCATTTTATCGTCTATTTTCGGTTTTATTCTTAAAATAAGTAATTCGATAATATGATCCCACCAAAAACATCCTGTAAAAACTAGCCAAGTCTCGATTGAGCTGCTTGTTTTTCTATAAAAAGTAATGAAATCTCTAAGCAAAGCCAAGCCTAGTCTAGGGTTCTTTACTGCGATTTCTTTATTATTATGGTTAGATTTTATGTGACCTGCCGTTGAACATTCTTTATGCATATTTACTCCTTGAGACATCCAAGTCAACGGCCAAGTCACATAAAATCTAACCATAATAATAAAGAAATCGCAGTAAAGAACCCTAGACTAGGCTTGGCTTTGCTTAGAGATTTCATTACTTTTTATAGAAAAACAAGCAGCTCAATCGAGACTTGGCTAGTTTTTACAGGATGTTTTTGGTGGGATTTCACTTATTTTTGTAGAAAACTACATTGATTCATGAACTGCGCCTTAAAAACTAGTAAATCAAGGAGTTCGGTCCTGCGACTGCAAAAATAACTTTGTAATCCTGTATATTTTATATGGGATTACAAAGTTATTTATGTAGTTTGTGTAACTAGAAAACTGTACCGAAATTGCAAAATGTTTGAGATTTCCTTGCTTTATACACTAAAGACTAATTGTATTCTAAATTTGAATCTTCTATGTCGGCTAGAAGTGCCTTGGAATTTTGATGATCTGTCAGTCAGTGAGTGACAAATTAGGAAACTTTGACTAGTTATAATTCTTAAAGTACTGGTTCAAATTGAATGAAATTTGGAATATACCGTGCTTATATGATGCCTGCTTGGGTAAAGAAAATTCAGGCTTCTAGGTTTATCTACAACGAAGTTGTGGGGGGTCGAAAATGGCCTGAACTGCTTCGAGAAAAGGATGGTACGGCCGTGCCGCTTTTTTTTCTCGACTTGGCGGGGGCACTACCGTGCCCCCAGATTTATTTACTTAAATAAAGTTCATAGGTGACTGAAGGGAAAACATCGAATGGATTTTAATTTAAGATAAATATGATGAAAATAAAAACGAAAACATCGAAAAAGTGCAAAAGTGTGGTTATTTTCTTCCCTCTTTACACGTAAAGAATAAGACAAAGACAGATTTTTAAGTACCACTGGGCCTTAATATGTAAACTGTCGCATCCGCGCCTGACTTACGAAGTAACTATTTAGTAATCTGTGGCCTGACTGACAGCCACGGGTACCAACAGAATACCAGCGCTTCGCTTCCGAGCCTAGCATATGCTGAGTTAGAGGCCTGTGGTTGTGTGGCACCTCATGAATATAATATACTAGCTGTTTCCCGCGGCTTCACCCGCGTGGACGTTTCTATGACTTTTCGAGGGTGCGCAGTGCGCGAGCCGGAAAAAAATAGCCTATATGTTAATCTAGGTCCTAATCTGTCTACCTACCAAATTTCAGCCAGATCCGTTCAGTAGTTTTTGCGTGAAGAAGTAACAAACATACACACTCACAAACTTTCGCCTTTATAATATTAGTGTGATGTGATTACATATTATTAAGTAATTATTTTTATGTTTTTTTTTAATATTTACCCAAACTTTTGTCACTAATAATTCTTTCTTTCTTTCTATACTATAAAAACCCGCCAAGTGTGAGCCTTACTCGCGCTAAAGAGTTCGAACTGAATGAAAAAGAAATATTTTTCTGTCGCTCGCGTTGATGTCTTTTGTTTGTAATGTAAATACGTATCGTTGTCATAGTTGTGTGGAGAGATGTGGTGGTACGGAACCCTCAGTGCGCGAGTCCAACTCGCACTTGGCCGTTTTTTTTGTCATTTTTATTTAACTGCCCAAGAAGGAGAGATAAATTTTTGGAGTGTTTGTTATATTTATGTATGTATGTATGTCTGTGTATTTGGCTGAGCCTACAAAAAAACCATAGAAATGGTTCTTAGAGTTCGAGATGTCGTTAGATTCCTCATGATCCCGAAAGAAACATTCACGCTGCCTAGTTTTCATTTTTTATTTTATTTTTTTATTTGCTTTTGCCCGCGGCTTCCCCCGTTTTTTTGACAAATTGAAAGCGGGACTGAAGCCGCGGTGTCACCGAGGCGATGACACCGCGGCTCCAGTCTGCTCGCGACCACGTCTATCGAAGCATAGTCGAAACGTTGAGGTAAAAACAACATAAATCATATGTTATATAAAGTCAAGTTCCGCTTTCAATTTGTCATTATGAATAATCGTGAAATTTTAAAGTATTATTTGACTGACTCGGTGGCTCAGTGGTTAGTGCCCTTGACTACTGATCCGAGGGTTGTGGGTTCGATCCCCACCCAGGGCAAGCATTTGTGTGATGAGCAGATTTGTATGTATTTAAAACGTATATAAGTATGTATATCAGTCTCTGGTAACCCATAACACAGGGAATCCTACTTTGGGGCCAGATGACCATGTGTGATTTGTCTGAGAATATTTTTTTTTTTTTTTTTTTTTATTATATCGTTTTTATGACTATCTTTGAGAGGCGGCTCGCGAGCGTATAGACATGAGTTTCCTCCAGATCCCTCAGGAGTTATATCGGGCTATTCTCATTAGCAGTCTATGTTAGTTCCAACCCTCTCAACCGATTCTGTACAAAAAAATCGCTTCAATCAGGAGCGCGTCCACCAGGATCCCCTAGCCGGATCCCTCAGGGGAGCCTAGTGAATTTATCAGTTCATTAGAATCCCCATAACACGGATATATAGCGTTAAGCCCCATTTACACTATTTTATGGCAGCGCAAGCGTGGAAATGAGTTTTCCCCAGATTCCTCGGGAACTATGTCAGGATATGCTAATTAGTAAATTATGTCATTTCCCATCCCTTCAACCATCTCTGTGCAAAAAATTACAACAATTCATTGTTCCGTTGCAAAATTAAATAAATTAACATCGGACTATGTTATTTTTATATTACGGGATATAAACAAACTTATGTCCTTCCCATTGACACAGGCTACCTGCGTGCAAAACTTCATTAAGTTTGGTCAAGGTGTTGAAGCGTGACAAGGTAACCAACAAACAAACACATTTTCACATTTACAACATTAGTAAGGATGTTAAGGAGAACCAAAGTAACCGACATAGCTCTCAGAATTGCCAAACTTAAGTGGCAGTGGGAGAGGCCCATAGCTCGTAAAGCAGGTAGATAGTGAAGTTCTCGAGTGGCGACCGCGCACCGTAAAACGTAGCGTAGGCAGGCCTCCCACTCGGTGGACCGATGACCTGGTGAAGGTCACGGAAAGCCGCTGAATGCGGACAGCGCAGAATCGGTTGTCGTGGAAATCCTTGGGGAAAGCCTATGTCCAGCAGTCGTCCTTCGGCTGATATGATGATGATGAAGGATGTTATTCACCTCCTTTCTTTATAAATTACTGTAAGAGTGCACACACATGAATACACTAAACTCTACTTAGAAGCCTACACAACATTTAGGGTTCCGTATCCAAAGGGTGCCGACGGGACCCTATTACTAAGCCCCCGCTATCCGTCCGTCTGTCTGTCAGCGTGCTGTATTTTATGAACCGAAATAGATATACAGTTGAAATTATCGCAGAGTATGTATCTCTATTGCCGCTCTAACAACAAAAACGCTAAACACGTTAAAAAACCGATTTCCATCGCAACAACTTAGTACATTTTTGCATTATTATTTTTGGTTTTTGTTAATTTTCTAATAAAATACTACACCGATTTTGATAAAATTTATATGAGACCACACGGGAAGCACTAGTTTTCTAATAAAAAAAGAATCATCAAAATCGGTTCACCCAGTCAAAAGTTCTGAGGTAACACACATAAAAAATAATGAAAAAATAAAAACATACATTCGAATTGACAACCTCCTCCTTTTTGGAAGTCGGTTGAAAAAGAAAAATCTTAAAAATTAAAATAATACATTAAACATATTTTTTGTGTGTAAAATCTGGTACGATGGTACGGAACCCTTCGTGTGCTAGTCCGACTCGCATTTTTCCTACCTAGATATTTTCACTTTACCCTACCTTAACCATCTTCAATTATTCTAAACCGCAATGCGGAAACCTCAAGGACCCGCGAGATTTCCACCATTAGCCTAATAACCAAGGCAACCCTTGCCCATATTAGCGCCACAGCCCACAGGTAACGGGGCACTACGGCCTTTTCTCAGAACATACTTTCTTTGTACGAGAAACTGTAGTTTACAGGTTCATCGATAGTTGGCGCCACAAGCCATTGTGATGTGCGCTAGTTCGAATCTAGTTAAAAATTTCGCAACTAAGATTGTCTAATGCATAGCCGAGTGGTTAGAGCTCAAGTGATAACCATCCGGGGTGCGCGAGTTCCAAACCAGGCAATTTTTTAATTAGTTTTTCATATTTCTGTACTAGTTTGGGAGCGGTCACCAACAAAGGCACATCCTGGACCTGGACTGGACACACCATACAACGGGCCAGAAATGACATTTCAAAAAACGAATGATGGAACTAACAAAATGGCGGCGAAATCCTATACGTTCGATAGCCAAACTGTAACGAATCTGTATCAATCTGGGTGACGAGGGGGCGAGGTCGCAATCTAGAGAGCGGCACGGAGTGTCCATACTGTATGTTAGTACTAATACAATATGTACTTTGCCAAAGGGGCGCTGTCTTTTTTGAAAGAGTGACTACTCTTTGTCTAATAGGGATGACGAATGCTAGTCATTTGAGTTACTTTTTATCATCTGTCAAAAACGAAATTTTGTTCTAAAAATGTTTGAAATACCTAGGCGTGACATCATAGTTTAGTAGCGTCATTTATGTACTCGTTTTGTGATTTCGGTGAATTAAAAATCGAAGACTTGATGGAAAACAAAATGAGTAAGGTTTTCCGATGTTTAAGTAGGAGGGCAATTTAGTGATCAAGAGTTCATAATTTATTTCCGATGCTGTCGTCACCCCTAAATGGTACTTAAGTACTATAAATTTGCGGGGCACTGAGGCTAAGCGCAGGTACGTACTAGACGTACTTATAACCGATACTTCACTTTTTAAGGTTCCCGTACTCAAAGGGTGCCCACGGGACCCCATCACTAAGCCTCCGCTGTCCGTCCGTCCGTCCGTCTGTCTGTCATTTCTTGAACATTAATAGGTAGACAGTTGAAATTTACAAAGAGTGTGTTTCTATTGCCGCTATAATAAGTTATTAATAATTACATTAAAGGGGCCCTAATACCTGCAGGAGACGTGATATTTTTAAGGTTTTTTTTTGTTTTTGCTATGTCGTAAAAGCGGTAATGTAGACAAGCGTGAAATTTTGTGGGATTATAGCACTTATCCTAAATTAAAATATCAAATAATAAAAACCTGCCAAATGCGAGTCAGAACAGCAAACATAGGGTTCCGTACCATCATACTAGATGGCGCTAGTCTCCTCATGTTAAAAAAAAACGTTTCATGTATGGAGAACGCCCCTTATTTTTTCACTTTTTTAATTTTTAGTTTTTTTTGTTATAATGGCATCAGAAATACATCATGTGTGAAAATTTCAACTGTCTAGCTATCACGGTTCATGAAATACAGCCTAGTGGAGTCAGAACAGCAAACATAGGGTTCCGTACCATCGTACTAGATGGCGCTAGTCTCCTCATGTTAAAAAAAACGTTTTATGTATGGAGAACTCCCTTATTTTTTCACTTTTTTAATTTTTAGTTTTTTTTGTTATAATGGCATCAGAAATACATCATTTGTGAAAATTTCAACTGTCTAGCTATCACGGTTCATGAAATACAGCCTGGTGACAGACGGACATACAGACGGATGGAGAGTGAAATCTTAGTAATAGGGTCCCGTTTTTATCCTTGGGTACGGAACCCTAAAAACCGACCATCAAGTGCGAGTCGTGAGGAGTCTAAACTGAAGGAAAAAACCGTACAAGTGCGAGTTTAACTCGCGTGGAGAGGGATCGTTCAACAATTACGTGATCATTTTTGGCAGTTTTTTAAACCCCCCCCCCCCCTATGTGATCACAGCGTAATCTTTTGTTTTTTAACCCCCCCCCCCTCGCCTTGATTACGTAATATATACCCAAAATACTTACTTCCTCCGAAGTCGATAATATATGCCAAAAAGTATAAAAATACTGAATCTGGTCACACTGTTCCACAGTTTGTCTATAGCAGGGGAAATCCCGTTCCATCTATCTAATAGTTAGTGTTACCAGTAGTAGACTTCAAAATTGGACGTAAATATTTTAAATATTTAGTTTATAAAATGATAACGTAATCATGGATTCTCCCTGATTCTTCCCCTCAAATAATCCAGATGTATATACAAGCATCTGACCCCCCCCCCCTTCCGGTGATCACGTAATTGTTGAATGATCCCAGAGGGGACCGAATTCCGATCCGAGAGAGTCGGTGGCGTAACGACCAGGGTCGCCGGTAGGAGGTCGTGGTTCGATTCCTGCCACGTACCAATGTGATTTCGAATTTCGATTTCATATGTCCGTTTATCCGACGCTCTTAGGTACGGTGAAGGAAAACATCGTGAGGAAACCTGCACACGCCTGCGGAGAAACTCGCAGGTTGTGTGTGAAGTCGACCAACACGCACTGGGCCCGTGTGCTCGACTAAGGCCCGATCGCCCTAATTCAGGGTAGGCTCGAGCCCCTCGGTGGGGACGAATATAAACTGATATGATGAAATAACACATATACCTATATTATCAAAAAACTAATTCAAATCATTATAGGTATCAATCTAGTAATAAAATTTCCTAACAATATTAATATGGGTCAAATCCTCGAGTCGTATCAGCTCCAAAGGAGCCCAAGATGCACTTCTCGTTGCCGCGCTGGATGGCAATAGACAACCTTAGCAGCAGGTAGGACCTCACGTCACATCTCCTCTCTCGAAGGCGAAGGCCAATCTCCTTTGTGAAGGCAAAGGCCTCTGAGGGTTCAGCAACCGGTTGTCTCACAGACCAGCGGCACAAAGCAGTAATTTGCCTCCAAGACCGAGTACTTATTATGCTTCTTTCTCACCGCAAATTGAGCAGCAGTACCGTACGGGTGAGGAGTGAGGCAGAAAAAGTGGCTTCCCAAAGCAGACGCGTTCCTCTCTGCCATAGCACCTGTTTAAACCCTCCGGCCTTTTGCCATCAGATCGACTAAAGCCCGGCCGGCGGTACCTCCCATCATCATATTGATGGGAGGTACCTACCTTATTCAGATATTTTTGTCCAGAATAACGAACTACAAAGTATAGTAGGCTACATAAAGTAATAGTAATGTACAGAGTTTCATCTAAATCATTAGAGCAATGTTTAAGAAAAAAAAAATTCGAGCGAGACCTACAGTACTCGCATATGATGTGTAACATGTGACAAAATACTTTATAAAAGGACGGCAAAGATACGGCAGACTAGGCTGTATGGTCATAGATACCTTTGCCTTTTCCGCGCCTTTAAAGCCTGAAAAAACGCGACTCCCTGTTACACATTTCCGTCCCATGGGACACATTTCCGTCCCATTTCACGAAATCACTCCCACAAATTGCAGGAAAGCGAGAGCAAAGATGTTACACATCAAAAATAAAAAAGTTTTTTTACTATGAGCTGATATGATGAGAGGGTTCCGCATGTTCATTGAGAAATTTCCTTTGTGACTTTAAACAACATAGACTTCTTATAGGTTTTCCTGTAATCTATAAGTAAAGAACTATTTCCTGTATTTTTTTCAAAAATTTAGACCTAGTGGTTTCGGAGATAAGGGTCAATGTTTGTCTATTTGCTTAAGGGCCGCCAGGAGGCTCGAGTTTCCATACAAACGTAGTTTTGCTTTAATACAAAAACTACTTGCCGGAGTGAATCCAAACTTTGCAAATATATTGAGGAGACACATATCGATGTTTGTAATTAGTTTTCGAAGTATACTAATATGAAACGGGAAAAAAATAAGAGCAGTTTCAAACATTCAGTACAAAATTAAATTAAACCTTCGTTTAGTTACGTTAAAATTTGCTATGATTTATTTATTTATTGTATGGCATTTATATTACACACTGGTTATAATGAAAAAAACATTTAAAACAAAAAAAAAACTTAAAAGTTGCATTTTCGCAGTCATGAACTCGCGGCCTTAGGTCAGGGTTTTGAAATCTAAACCTGTGATGAAAACTAATTACAAACATCGATATGTGTCTACTCAATATATTTACAAAGTTTGGATTCAATCCGGCATGTAGTTTTTGTATTAAAGCAAAATTACGTTTGTATGGAAACTCGAGCCTCCTGGAGACTCTTAAATAACTTCAAAACCCCTAATGGTCCCATTTTTTCTTTTGAGGCACGAAACACTAAAAATTAGTAAATCTCTTACAAAGTTCGCTGTAAGCTGCTTCGGGAAAGTCGTTTTGCTTAGGGACCCAAAACTCTTCTTCCTATTATATCCTTTCCTTACTAATATTATAAATGTGGAAATGTGTTTGTTACCTTTTTACACTTCAACACCTGATTCAAGATTCAAGGTATTTATTCAAAATAGGTGCAAATTACACTCTTTCTGATAGTCATAAAATAATAGATAAACAATCATTAGCTAATAATGTCAAAATGCAATCCTTGAAATAAACCAGATTATGTCATTACAACATGAAAACACGAAAAGTTATAAATAAATATCATTGAATGTCCTTATCTAATTGATATTTGATAATATAATGTAACCTAGTTTTCATTAAAAAAAAAAACAAGGGTAGGCTGGTTCACACGGACAGCACCCAGTCACGAGTGTAACGCGAGAGTCCGCCATCGCTCGCTTGACCTTGACCAATCTTAATGAAATTTGGCATGCAGGTAGTCAATGCCACGGGGAAGGACATATGCTTCTTTTTATCTCGTGAAAATAGCATGGTCCTATATAGTTCCTGAAAAAATAGTCCTTATTTGGTTCATTTCTTCGACATCGCGACGGAACAATGGATTGTAGTGATTTTTTGCACAGAGATGGTTGAGGGGGTGGGAAATGACATAGATTGCTCTAATCGAAATTGCCCGATCTGGGATAGGGATCTGGAGAAAACTGATATCCACGCTCACACCCTCAAAGACAGTCATCATAAAAACGATGTCCACGCAGGCGAAGCATCGGGCAAAAGCTAGTATATGTAAATAAAACAAAAAGCAATAAATTACTTCCTTACACATTTGTCACCTTAATAATGAACGGGTGTAAATGGCTCTAATTATTATTATTTTATGCATAATTGGTAAGCCCTTGGCATCATCTCACCAAATGGTAAGTGACGATGATGCCGAAGATGGAAGCGGGCTTACCAATCATCCCTAACGCAATGGAGAATTGGCTATCTTATCTTCAAGCCGGAACACATCAATGTTATTAACACCGATGTTTGGCGACAAGACTTAGATAAGATGGTGGTAGCTAGCCAGGCGGGCTTAGAAAATGCCCTACCACCAACCAAACCGAGTCTTACAAATTGACCCTAGCGGGAAATCGAACCCGCGACCTCCTGGTGTGGAGCGAATGGACTAACCCTTACGCCACGGAGGTGGGTAAATTAATATTAAATCCGTAATAGAATCCGTTTGCTTGTGAAATTCAATTGACTTGAGATTGTTTAATCACTAACTGTGCGCGGAAGTTTAATTGATTGCGCAAAATGGCCGCGCTGCAACAGGTGATGCCATTTTGCGTTTTATTGTTACGACGACAGCGAACAGCGGTACATTCTCCATAATTTAATAACATCGTTTCTTTATTGGAAAGCAAGTTCATGGATATTAAAAGTTTTGAATAAAATGGAAAAAGATTCGCTTCAAGGTGCGACAGGTTTTTTTTCATATTTTTAAACGACTTCAAAAAAGGAGGAGGTTTCTCAATTCGGCCGTATAGTTTTTTATGTTTGTTCGCGGATAACTTCGTCGTTTATGAACCGATTTTGATGATTATTTTTTGTTGGAAAGGGTTATCCCAAGGGCGGTACCATGATAAGGAAACCAGGATCTGATGATGTCATCCCAAAGAAATCGAGAGGAACCTTTAAAAATCATCACACCTCTCTACACGGCTACAACAATTATACCTATTCATTGCAGCTGATTCAAACAAAATACGTATAAATACGTAAAAGAGGGCGAAAGATTTTTTTTCTTAGCAATTACGACCCACGCTTGGCCGGTTTTAATAATTTGTTGTTTTATAATCACACCAAGTTTCCTTTCTTACCATTTTACGATAGTGCAAAAACAAACAAAAAAAACTTTTTTATTTTTTATTATTTGTTAACCAATCTCCCTTAATAACATACTCGTATTTGCTACGAAAATTTCAGCCGTCTTCTTCTTATGTTTCAAAAGAACTCTTTAAAGGTCGGACATACAGACGGATGGACAGTGTTACGTGGTACGGAACCCGAAAAAAAAAATATAAAATGGGTCAAAATCGAGTGCAAAGGAGTAACAGACATACATACATACAGGTGAAGCTAATATCGTCACATCAGCTCATATATGTCCCCATCGAGGGGCTAGAGCCTACCCAGAATTAGGGCGATCGGGCCTTAGTCGACCACGCGGGCCCAGTGCGGGTTGGTCTACTTCACACACAACCTGCGAGTTTCTCTACAGGCGTTTGCAGGTTTCCTCACGATGTTTTCCTTCACCGTAAGAGCGATAAACGTACACATTAAATCGAAATTCGAAAACACATTGGTACGTGGCAGGATCGAACCACGACCTCCCGGACAGAAGGTAGCGGCCCTTGTCGTTACGCCACCGGCGCTCCAGAAGCTAATATAAGCTAATATAACACTGTCCTTGTTACGTGTTACGGAACCCTAAAAAAATATATTTCAATGAAATGATCAATTTATCAATTTAAATGTAGGTAAAGGTACCGTTGCACCGGCAAAGTTATGGGGTGGACTGGCGTGCTCCTCGGTTAGGTTAGAGATATAATATAACTAGCTTTTGCCCGCCGCTTCGCTCGAATGGGCATCGCTTTTAGGGTTCCGAAGTTAATAATTGAAAGCTAACGCACGCGGCTCATCATCACATATCATTAGTTGAATTAATGCTAAGGGCCTTAGTAATTTTAACTAAAAATACTGTTCTCTGAAGTCTTTGAGGATGAGTGGTATGCGAGCCGCAAGCGGCTCATCTTCACATACCATTAGATTAAATAATGCCAAGGGCTTTAGTATTTCTTTATAAAATTCCTGTTCTGTGAAGCCCAAATTGCCGAAATAAGAATCCGCCATAACAGAACCTCTCCCTAACTTAACGAAGACTCTAATCCAACTTTTCCTTTCCAGAGAGTCATACCCCCTCACGCCGCTCCCGAACGAAGTGGGGGGCGTGGTCACTGAGGGCCCCCCACTCTTGCTGGCCACCTGGACGCCCAAGGGCCACGGGCTCATCACCGTGAAGGACTATGACATCTACTACAGGCCCGCGCCGAGGTCTTCCACGGGGTACAGAGTGACGGAGACTGGGGTGCCAGGGACGATACACAACGGGGTTCCCGATTGGCTCTATGAAGGTTAGTTGGTTGGAGTTATCTTGAAATAGCTGTTGACTTGAACCTTTCGTGTCCTTCTCTATCTCTTCGTATACAGAAACGGGCTCACAAAGATTTTTTAGCCGCCTCCTTAGTCCATTCGCATCACACCAGAGGCCGCGGGTTCGATTCTCGGCGGGGTTAACTTTGTAAGACTCGGTTTGGTTAGCGGTAGGGCATTTCCATAGCCCACCTGGCTAGCTACCATCATCGTATCTAAGTCTTGCCGACAAACATCAGTGGGGCGCTTTGTGCCATATTTTTCGTATATCGAGCAACCCACTGCTTTTTCACAATAATACAAATATTTTACGTTCATTATTGTTTTCAGCTTATATTAAGAATTTTTTTTTCACTTTTTAGTCTGACGTGCTTTAAAAGCGTGTGTTTTAGGTTTTCTAAACTCTATTTATTTTTAAATTTTTAGTTCAGGATAATGAGATAAACTTATGAAATTATTTTATAGTCACTGATTCCTGATAAATGTACAAAGTTTGAATTAAATCTGTCCGTTAAAAGTGGGTCAAAATCGAGTGCAAAGGAGTCGGTTACAAACAGACATACATACATACATACAGATGAAGCTAATATCGTCACATCAGCTCATATATGTCCCCATCGAGGGGCTAGAGCCTACCCAGGATTAGGGCGATCGGGCCTTAGTCGACCACGCGGGCCCAGTGCGGGTTGGTCTATTTCACACACAACCTGCGAGTTTCTCTACAGGCGTGTGCAGGTTTCCTCACGATGTTTTTCTTCACCGTAAGAGCGATAAACGTACACATGAAATCGAAATTCGAAAACACATTGGTACGTGGCAGGATCGAACCACGACCTCCCGGACAGAAGGTAGCGGCCCTTGTCGTTACGCCACCGGCGCTCCAGAAGCTAATATAAGCGTGTTAAAATAGAAGCACAGGTATACTCCCTACATCTACCTAATAAATCTTCCTACCCAAGTACCCACCCGTCTTCGCCGCGAACAAGACATTTTAATTTTTCGTGTCCCGACGCTCGTGCTCGGGGAACGATCATTTTATTCTGTTAGGACGTTCAAAACGAGCTCCCCCACCTGACTTTATCTTAATGACAGGTAAAGGCGACTTTATGCTCACCGTACCGTTAAAAAATTAAAGCTGCCGATAAAACTGATTTTTCGGGGAGAATCTGCTCAAATAACTCAAATGTACTGGAACACTCTCTCTTCCACTTGGAGAGACTTTACACACACCGACGAGCCGATCTCTTTCTCAGGCTGCTATTGCAAATTAAGTGAATGTTAAAGACAAAATATAATAGTTCTGAATTTCCTACAGTTATAATCACAGATTAAACAACTACTAAAGGCTCATAATTTATAATCGATGTAGTTATCTATGTAGATACAATACAAAAACTTTTTTATTCACAATTGGTGAGCCCTTGACATCATCTCACCTGATGGTAAGTGACGATGACGCCGAATATGGAAGCGGGCTTACCAAGATTCCCTAACGCAATAGAGAACTGGCTATCTTATCTTCAAGCCGGAACACATCAATGTTATTAGCGCTGATGTTTGGCGGCAAGACTTAGATAAGATGGTGGTAGCCAGGCGAGTTTAGAAAATCCACTACATCAACCAAACCGAGTCATATATAGACAGACTCCGCTGGGAATCGAAGCAGTGACCTCCTGATGTGAAGCTAATGGACTTAACCATGACGCCACAGAGGCGGTTTCACATAGATCCTGCATCAAATTATACAGGGTCCTTATTCCTCCGAGTATGTACGTACGGGTGGAGGATGGACGATGGATCAAACTTCAGATCAGAAATGGGTAATAAAGGTAAGGTTAGATGAACAGGTTATGTGGAGAGATAGATCAGGTGATGATTTTCTTTTTTTTTCTTTTTAATTTACCAATTTAAAACAAAATACAAAAAGTTATTTTGTGGTAGATATACTGTGCTTTTGCTCAACCAAGTGGCGTTTTTTGTTGCCAGTACGAGTATTATAATAGCCTCCGTGGCGTAATGGTTAGTCCACCCGCTTCACACCAGGAAGTCGCGGGTTCGATTTCCGGTGGGGTCAACTTGTAAGACTTGGTTTGGTTGGTGATAGGAATTTTTCTAAGCCCACCTGGCTAGCTACCACCATCTTATCTAAGTCTTGCCGCCAAACATCAGCGCTAATAACATTGATGTGTTCCGGCTTGAAGATAAAATAGCCAGTTCTCTATTGCGTTGGGGAATCTTGGTAAGCCCGCTTCCATATTCGCCGTCATCGTCACTTACCATCAGGTGAGATGATGTCAAGGGCTCACCAATTGTGAATAAAAAAGTTTTTGTATTGTATCTACACAGATAACTACATCGATTATAAATTATGAGCATTTAGTAGTCGTTTAATCTGTGATTATAACTGTAGGAAATTTATAACTATTATATTTTGCCCTTAACATTAACTTAATTTGCAATAGCAGCCTGAGAAAGAGATCGGCTCGTCGGTGTGTGTAAAGTCTCTCTAAGAGGAAGAGAGGGTGTTCCAGTACATTTGAGTCATTTGAGCAGATTCTCCCCGCTAACGGGCAAGGCCTGCCGGATTCGCGGATCCTCGCTATTTCCAACTGTAACTTATTGGTCTTTTGAGAGATAATTTGCTATGCTTAAGAGCTTAAGTTTTGAGACAAAGAAATTTGTAATCGTGAAACATTTTTACTGAATTTTAAAGTGAAATTTGGTATGAAAAGGAACTGTTTGTTCATTTAGGAGTTCTTTTTGTGCAGTTTATTTTCACGCGAAGGATTTAACCTTTCACTCGAGGCGCCATCCGAATCGGTACGGTAATGTTACACGCTCAAGCGAAGCGTCATCCGAATCGGATGACAAATGAGCGCGAAAAATTGTGACGTAATGTATGACGTTCTGATCTCTGTCAAACTTTACCATAATACTGTGGGGGGGGATTGATTTTTTTCCAAAAAAAGGTTTTTACTTTTTAGTGTCAGATTTCATACAAACGTCAAAAAAAACAAGTTGTTTGCAAAAAAATGCAAAAAATACAAAAAAATTGAATCGTGATTGAATGAAATTGATATAGATAGAAAGAAGATTTAATTTGCTAGAATAGTAATTCGTAATTATAGGATTTATACAAAAATACAAATAAAACCTTGGATATCGGCAAAGTGGACGACCGTGCGTGCAAATTACACTCTTCGAGTGAGCCTCAGCGGCGCGTTCGATAGCCTCTCTGGAAGGGGTATCTGATCTCACAGATCTACTACAAATAGATTAGTTAAGAAATTGTTAGAAAAAGAAGGATAGTTACGATATGGCACGAGTGCGAAAAAGATACTGATATTATTTTTTGCCCTTATCGGCATGACCACTTTTTTGCTGGCTAATTGTCAAAATCTGTCATTTTCTTAGACAAACAATGTTTCTTTCAATGTTGCCAAATAAACTTTAAGCTAATAAAAATAATATATGTTTGTAGGTTTCTATGTGACCCCCGATTTTAAAGAGGTATATTGAAAAACAAAGTGGTACAAAATATTTTAGTTAGAGTCAAATTGTATTGTGTGGTCACCTAATGAGATTAGGTACATCCTTATGTTGGAAAAAAAAAATCAAATACTGCCCATATTATTATTATTAAATTACCAAACTCTCGAGGCTCGACGAAACCTTGTACGTTATTTTCAGCTCATTCGAGGCAAACTGACGAACCCAGATCTCCTCTCTCAAATGTCATTATCGGTTCCACCTCCCCGTAAGCATTATCTTCGTCCACGCCCAAGACCTATGTTTGCTCTGCCTAGTGCCCGCACCAACATACTCAAGCACTCACCAGTGTCCCGTGCTCTAAACCTTGTAAATAGTAGGTATCTCATTTAATGATTCTAAGATTGATAATATCAATCTTACAAATATTTTCTTGTTCGGAGCCGTTATTTATGAGATCCGCAAGCCAATACATCGAATCTATTGTTACTTCGAGTTTGTAGTTAGACACTAATATTATATAATGTTCTTGTGCAATAATTGTGTAATTTATTTTTAAGATATTCTATTTGTTTTTTATCCTACATTCCTGCTGCTGTTTTCATTCTTTTTTTATATTCAAATGATATTTTTTGTTTTGTAACTTTCACGTTTGGCTAGACCGTAAGTGTTTGTGTATCAAATAAATAAATAAATTTCTTCAATTTCATCAGATCTACTACAATGGCGCTAGGTCGCTCTGATAACATTGTAATCTACTATATAAAAATAAGTCGAGTTTTCCTTCCTGACGCTATAACTCCAGAACGCACGAACCGATTTCGCTAATTCTTTTTTTGTCGAGTTCGCTATTGTCAGGAGAAGGTTCTTATGTAGGGTAGGGTAGGGTAGTGTAGTGTAAGGTAGGGTAGTGTAGGGTAGGGTAGGGTAGTGTAGGGTAGGGTAGGGTAGTGTAGTGTAGGGTAGTGTAGTGTAGGGTAGTGTAGTGTAGGGTAGGGTAGTGTAGGGTAGGGTAGGGTAGTGTAGAGTAGTGTAGAGTAGTGTAGGGTAGGGTAGTGTAGTGTAGAGTAGTGTAGGGTAGGGTAGTGTAGTGTAGGGTAGGGTAGGGTAGTGTAGTGTAGTGTAGGGTAGGGTAGGGTAGTGTAATGTAAGGCGGTACGTAGTTCGCCAGGGCAGCTAGTTTACAAATAATATTAAAACGGTTAAAGCGAGAGGCATTGTAGTGGCCACGCGATACAGAAATCTAATTGTAGTAGATCTGTGTCTGATCTCTACTTTTATGTACTGACCAAAGAGTTAATTTTTATAAATTAAATCTCCTTTTATATTAATCTGTTTTGCAAATGCAACCACAGATGAGGAAATAGTACTTGACCCCTGATACTGTATCTCCTTACTCTATGCACATTAGTTTGATGTATGTCTCAGACATGACATCCTGTGACATCCTTTTTTAAGGGTAAAAAATTGCCGAGCTTTTTCCAAAAAATCAGACTCTGTAAAAATGCTAAAATGGTTCTAGAAAGTACTATGATTTGTGTAGACAACAGCGATTATATGAGAAATGGTGACTTCCTGCCCACGCGGCTGCTAGCACAACAGGAAGCTGTCAACATGGTGTGCCACTCCAAAATACGGTCAAACCCAGAGAACAACGTTGGCTTATTGACTCTGTCGAATGGAGTGGAAGTACTGGCAACCTTGACAAGCGATGTTGGCAGGATTTTGACAAAACTCCATCGCGTACAACCAAACGGCAATATAAACATTTTAAGTGGAATCAAAATTGCTCATTTGGCCCTCAAACACCGTCAAGGGAAGAACCACAAAATGCGTATCGTCGTGTTTGTCGGCTCTCCCATAAACACCGACGAGAGAGATCTAGTGAAGCTTGCCAAGAGACTGAAGAAAGAGAAAGTGAACTGCGATATCGTTTCATTTGGTGAAGATAATGATAATAATCCTTTATTGACTTCTTTCATCAACACGCTGAACGGCAAAGAGAATACTAGTGGAGGCAGTCACCTCGTTTCAATACCAGCTGGTGCATGTACCGTGCTCTCTGACGCTTTAATTTCTAGCCCTCTGATTGGTGGAGAAGGGGCTGGTCCATCAGGCTCTGGATTATCACCGTTTGAATTTGGAATTGATCCCAATGAGGATCCAGAGCTTGCGCTTGCATTACGTGTGTCTATGGAGGAGCAAAGACAGCGCCAAGAGGAAGATACACGTCGTCAACAAGCCACTACCGAAAATAATGTTACCAGAGTACCAGATGTTCAAAATTTTCCTGTGCAGCAGGTTCAACCAATGAATCTGCAAAGAGAGGCTATGGAGCTCTCTGAAGAGGAGCAAATAGCTTTTGCCATGCAGATGAGCATGCGAGCTCCATCTTCTGCCGAGCCTATGGACGTCTCCGAAGAGTACGCTGAAGTTATGAATGACCCTGCTTTCCTGCAAAGTGTACTGGAAAGCTTGCCTGGTGTGGATCCTCAGAGTGAGGCTATTCGCAACGCCATGTCCTCACTCAAAAAGGACAGAAATGAAAATGACGATAAAGAAAAGGATGGAAAAGGATCGCGAGAATCAAAAAATTCCAAGGATACTTGAATTTATTTGATGTTTCTGAGACTCAATTTTATTCGTGGACATTGTCTAAATTCAGAAACAATTAAATTTACTCTTTAACTAAAACAATAGTTAAATTTCTTTGAACACGTTAAAAAACAGATTTCGGTCGCAACAAGTTGTACTTTTTTTAATTTTTGGTTTTTGTTAATTTCCTAAAAAAAGTACAACACCGGTTTGGATAAAACTTATATGGGATCAACCTGGCAGCATAAAGTATGATCGAATAAAACATAATGATAAACCTCCTCCCCTTTTGAAGACGGTTGAAAACAGATTTTAGTTAGGGCCGGCGCAGACGAGGTACTGTCCCCAGGGTACTTTTAGTAAGGGCCTGTGCAAACGAGGTACTGTCTCTGGGTACTTTTAGTTAGGGCCTGCGCAGACGAGGTACTGTCCCCTGGGTACTTTCAGTTGGGGCCTGCGCAAACGAGGCACTGTCCCCTGGGTACTTTTGGTTAGGGCCTGCGTAGACGAGGTACTGTCCCCTGGGTACTTTTAGTTAGGGCCTGCGCAGCCGAGGTACTGTCCCCTGGGTACTTTTAGTTAGGGCCTGCGCAGACGAGGTACTGTCCACTGGGTACTTTTAGTTAGGGCCTGCTCAGACGAGGTACTGTCCCCTGGGTACTTTTAGTTAGGGCCTGCGCAGACGAGGTACTGTCCACTGGGTACTTTTAGTTAGGGCCTGCGCAGACGAGGTACTGTCCCTGGGTACTTTAGTTAGGGCCTGCGCAGACGAGGTACTGTCCCTGGGTACTTTTAGTTAGGGCCTGTCCCCGGGTACTTTTTTGTCCATCAATATAGAACTCTTATTAAATGTATTTTTGTACGGTGTACTTTTAGTTTTCGTGAGCGTTATTCGATACAATTTATAAGAGATCTATATCGATGGACAAAAAAGTAACCAGGGGACAGTACTTCGTCTGCGCAGGCCCTAAGGGGCATTTTTCTCGACCGTTTCGAAACTCGATTTTTTTACAGCATAATATCAAATACAAGGACTATAGACCTGAGTATTTGATATTAATTTCATCTTGATACCTACACGCGTTCCGAACAAACAGACGGAAAAAAAGTGATCCTTTAAGGGTTCCTTTTTTTCGTTTTGAGGTACGGAGCCCTAAAAAGATGTTTTTACGAGAACAAACAAATATGACTACTAGTACTGTACTGCTACAATAGTCCACTCACTTGCTTACTGTAACAATAATTACATTTGGTGCTGACCCTCTCTTGCTTGATGTATGTTTGTTACTCTTTCACGCAAAAACTACTAAACGGATCTGGTTGAAATTTGGTAGGTAGAGAGATTAGAACCTGGATTAACACTTATGCTACATTTATCCACGCTCGCGAGCCACTTGCGGCTCGCGCACTACGCACCCTCTAAAAGTCATAGGAACGTTGTCCACGCGGATGAAGCCGCGGGAAACAGCTAGTGTAACAATAATTACATTCTGTCGTACGGCCGAAAATTTCCGATTGTTGCTCAATCCGCCCGCGCCGTGTACGTCGTTCCCAAAAATAAGAAAAATTAAATATGAATGAAGTAGAGCCTTAGCCAGCCCTCTGCTTGACGTTTTATGAAAAATAAAGTCAACGTTGGCTACTTACGAGTAGAAGATCAAATAGATAGAGGTTTTCCAAGATATACTTACAAATGTTCACTCAGTCGAAACGGTCGCCCAATGGAATAGAAAATGGGGTAGGAAAACCATTAGTTCTTACAGTATTTGCAGGTCAATTATAGGTCAATATTTACTTTCAAGTTTTCGGAGAATTATTTCAGAATGGAGAAAAATAAGATTTTTTTTTAAGTTAAACTTCTGTATAGACGAGGAGTATTAGCATTTTTTTCTGTCACAAAAATGCGTAACGGCCGCGTGGAGGGGGTAGACAGAGAAAGGCTGGCGGCGGCGGCGGCGGAGAGAGGGCGACGGCTGTATTCGTAGATAGAGAAAAGTTGAGATGGAGATATAAAGCAGGTACTTAGCCTGGGTTACCCTTCGTACGCACAAACTCCACTTGTCCGTTTTAGTTCCACTTCTACTATATGTCCCAGCACACATTTTATTTTATTCACAATTAGTAAGCCCTTTGCATCATCTCTCCTGATGGTAAGTGACGATGATGCCGAAGATGGAGGCGGGCTTACCAAGATTCCCCAATGCAACGATCTTATCTTAAAGCCGGAACACATCAATCTTGTTAATACTGATGTTTGGCGGCAAGACTTAGATAAGATGGTGGTAGCTAGCCAGGCGGGCTTAGAAAATGTCCTACCACCAACCAAACCGAATCTGAGAAGTTGACCCCACCGGGAATCGAACCCGCGACCTCCTGGTATGAAGCGAATGGATTAACCATTACGCCACAGAGGCCGTTAACAATATGACAGTGTTTTGCTCATCACTATTTATTGTATACTGGATGTACCAATATTAGCTGGCATACACATCGACAACCAGTATTTTACTATTGTAAAATTCTACCTATTTTGCAACAAGATAAAAATACCATGGTCTGGAAATGTAGCCATTTTGGAAAATGTATCGTATAAGAGATAATTATATTACATGAAATTGTTTTTTCTTTTCTGACATTGTAAATAATTATTATGTGTAATGCGATTTATTTAACTTACTGGCGTGTATTTTCTATTATGATTATTGACATTATTAAAATTTATATGGGACCACGCGGGAAGCACTAGCTTTCAAATAAAAAAGAATCATCAAATCGGTCCACCCAGTCAAAAGTTCTGAGGTAACACACATAAAAAAAACCATACAGTCGAATTGAGAACCTTCTCCTTTTTGGAAGTCGGTTGAAAAGTTTATTTGATCTCTTTCACAATAGTTACGATATTGTTAATACAGATTGTATTTGTATTACATTTCTACAAATGGTTCTACAACCTAAGCAGGAAAGGTATACAGATAAATCTTACAAGAAGAAAAACAAATTAGATGGTGAGGTAAAAAAGTAGTGTGTTGCTGTCAGTCTATTGTGAGAGAGTGACTCTTAAATTTGTTTGCACAAATGGGGTAGCTTGGTTCCTACACTAGGCAATGCCTGTCCTGTAGGTAACCAATTTGTTTGCACAAGTGGGGTAGCTTGGTACCTACACCAGGCAATGCCTGTCCTGTAGGTAACCAATTTGTTTGCACAAGTGGGGTACCTTAGTTCCTACACAAGGCAATGCCTGTCCTGTAGGTAACCAATTTGTTTGCACAAGTGGGGTACCTTGGTTCCTACACCAGGCAATGCCTGTCCTGTAGGTAACCAATTTGTTTGCACAAGTGGGGTAGCTTGGTACCTACACCAGGCAATGCCTGTCCTGTAGGTAACCAATTTGTTTGCACAAGTGGGGTACCTTAGTTCCTACACAAGGCAATGCCTGTCCTGTAGGTAACCAATTTGTTTGCACAAGTGGGGTACCTTGGTTCCTACACCAGGCAATGCCTGTCCTGTAGGTAACCAATTTGTTTGCACAAGTGGGGTAGCTTGGTGTACCTACACCAGGCAATGCCTGTCCTGTAGGTAACCAATTTGTTTGCACAAGTGGGGTAGCTTGGTTCCAACACCAGGCAATGCCTGTCCTGTAGGTAACCAATTTGTTTGCACAAGTGGGGTAGCTTGGTGTACCTACACCAGGCAATGCCTGTCCTGTAGGTAACCAATTTGTTTGCACAAGTGGGGTAGCTTGGTTCCAACACCAGGCAATGCCTGTCCTGTAGGTAACCAATTTGTTTGCATAAGTGGGGTAGCTTGGTTCTTACACCAGGCAATGCCTGTCCTGTAGGTAACCAATTTGTTTGCACAAGTGGGGTAGCTTGGTTCCTACACCAGGCAATGCCTGTCCTGTAGGTAACCAATTTGTTTGCACAAGTGGGGTAGCTTGGTGTACCTACACCAGGCAATGCCTGTCCTGTAGGTAACCAATTTGTTTGCACAAGTGGGGTAGCTTGGTTCCAACACCAGGCAATGCCTGTCCTGTAGGTAACCAATTTGTTTGCATAAGTGGGGTAGCTTGGTTCTTACACCAGGCAATGCCTGTCCTGTAGGTAACCAATTTGTTTGCACAAGTGGGGTAGCTTGGTTCCTACACCAGGCAATGCCTGTCCTGTAAGTAACCAATTCAGCACGAAGTTTACAGAAAATAGACGGTGCGAGATGTCAGTTAATAGAGATTTTATTTTAAAGTACCTATCCTGTAAGTTATCAGGACTAAATGGATTATAGTTTATGTTTAATTTTTAAAAATTGAGTCTTCATACAAATTGATCAGCTGATCGACCGATTTTGTGCATTTTAGTATGGAAGGTCCAATTTTTTTTTTTTAGAATTGACTATAGGTTCCTTGAGGAAAGTTGTTTAGTATGACGAGTAGAACCCCCAGTTAACGGGACCTACACCATTTATTTTACACCGTGTATAAGGTTGCGGGAAACCGCTGGATACAGGCAGCACAGGACCTGTTGTTGTGGAAATCCTAAAGTTAGGCCTTTGTTTAGCTGTGGATGTCAATTGGCTGATGTGCTGATATTATGTTGATGAAAATTTCAATTCCGGATCAAAAGATACAGCTCTTTCAGGCTTTGAGATACCTCAATCCGAGCAGGTTGATACGTGTTAAAATAATATCGAACGTAAGTCCATTCATTTTAAGTTCAAATCAATGCGGGCTTCAACGCGGCTGTTACGTTGATACATACTTTTTCTATACTTTCGAATAAGTTTAAGAAAAATGTGTTCAATTATAATGAAAGGTCTTAAAGTCACCGATTTTTGTGTATTGTTTTTATTCCACATTAGCTAATTGTTTTAGAGAAATTTTACAATTAATGCCAAAAACAGGGTCTACAGTATATATTTTTTTTACATCAAAGTGGTAATATTTTCAAAATTGTGTTCAATTAAATCGATTTTTTATTACTTTAAGTATATTAATTCTGATAATAAAATTGTATGCTGTAGGTTTCATTAAGGAAATAAAACTAAATAAATATTACATAATTTTTCCACAGTGATAGCTTTACACAGTCTTTCAATAATTTGAATTGAATATTTTCATTTAAAGAATCAGGTTACAAAATATCACTTTCTTAAGTAATGTAATTGCTGAGAAAAATCAGGATCCCTGCGACCAAAGTTAGCGTCGTAAAGCGCTTAGTGAGGCAGGTGCATAGGTGGTACATCATCATCATCATCATCATCAGCCACAAATCGTCCACTGCTGGACAAAGGCCTCCCCCAAGGATTTCCACGACGACCGGTCCTGCGCTGCCCGCATCCATCGGCTTCCCGCGACCTTCACCAGGTCATCGGTCCACCGCGTGGGAGGCCTGCCTACGCTACGTTTTCCGGTGCGCGGTCGCCACTCGAGAACTTTACTGCCCCATCGGCCATCTGTTCTACGAGCTATGTGCCCTGCCCACTGCCACTTCAGTTTAGCGATTCTGTGAGCTATGTCGGTTACTTTAGTTCTCCTGCGGATCTCCTCGTTTCTGATTCGATCACGCAGAGAAACTCCGAGCATAGCACGCTCCATTGCCCTTTGGGTGACCTTGAGCCTTCTTATGAGGCCCATAGTAAGCGACCATGTCTCAGTTCCGTAAGTCATCACTGGCAACACACACTGGTCAAAGACCTTAGTCTTGAGACACTGCGGTATTTGGGACGTGAAGATATTGCGAAGCTTCCCGAACGCTGCCCAGCCAAGTTGGATTCGTCGATTGATCTCTTTCTTGAAGTTGGACCTACCTAACTGGACTGTTTGTCCCAGGTATACATATTCGTCAACAACTTCCAGTGTAGAGTCTCCAACCTTTAGAGGAGTGGGTGCGACACGGACATTTAACATTATTTTCGTCTTGTCCATGTTCATTTTAAGACCCACTTGTTGAGAGACCTTACTGAGGCCATCGAGCATTGTGCTTAGGTCTTCCATAGTCTCAGCCATGACCACGATATCATCAGCGAATCGGAGGTGGGATATGTACTCGCCGTTGATATTGATGCCGAGTCCACCCCAGTCCAGAAGCTTAAAAACATCTTCCAGGGCGGCGGTGAACAGTTTCGGAGATATAACGTCTCCCTGTCTCACCCCTCGCTGCAACTGGATAGGTTTCGAGTTCTGGTCTTGGAGGCGAACCGACATGGTGGCGTTTTCATACAGACACTTCAACACCTCGATGTATCGATGGTCAATTTGGCACCGCTGGAGAGACTGTAGCACAGCCCAGGTTTCGACTGAATCAAAGGCCTTCTCATAGTCCACAAACGCCAAGCATAGTGGCTGATTGTACTCTTCGGTCTTCTGTATAATCTGCCGCAGCGTATGTATGTGGTCTATGGTGCTAAAGCCTTTTCGGAAACCGGCTTGTTCGGGAGGCTGGAAGTCGTCAAACCTGCGTGCGAGACGATTCGTAATGACTCTCGAAAACAGCTTGTAGACATGGCTCAGAAGTGAGATGGGTCTGTAGTTCTTCAGCAGGGTGTTGTCGCCCTTTTTGAAGAAAAGCACGACCACACTTCTGTGCCATGCCTTAGGCGTTTGTCCCTCGAGTATAACGGAATTAAATAACTTCTGAAGAGCTTTTAGTACCGGTGATCCACCTGCTTTCAGAAGTTCAGCCGTAATTCCATCATCACCCGGTGCCTTGTTGTTCTTGAGCTGTTTGAGAGCCATTCTAATCTCGTACAGGCTGACGTCCGGGATATCTTCGGTATAGTGTCGGGTTAGTCTGGCTCTTGGGTCTTCAGCCAGATCACTGACAGGCAAACGTGTGGTCGTGTACAATTGTCCATAGAACTTCTCAACTTCTTCCAGCAACTCAGTCTTAGACGATATGGTCCTGCCGTCCTCAGTCTTCAGCTTGGTCAGTTGGCTTTGTCCAACAGACAGATCTCTCGCGAACACTTTTGAGCCTTTATTGTGCTCAATCGCCTCTTTAATACAATTTGTATTATATTGGCGTAAATCGCGAGTTAGGGACTTAGAGATCTGCCTGTTTAGTTGCCGATACTGAGTAGCGTCTTCAGAGGACTGCAAAACCAGTCTGCGTCTTTGTTCCATGAGGTTGCTGGTGAAGTCGGAGATTTTTTTGGTTCTCTTTGAACGGCGAGTTTTAAAAAACTTAGACCCGACCGTTTGAACAATTTCCACGAACCTGTCATTATAATCGTCCACATTCTCGCAGTCTTCTAGGCATTCGAAACGATTGTGCAGCTCGAGCTGAAAGCTCTCGGGGTTTTGGAGCTGGATGGGCGCTGGTCGGAGCGTAGACTTTGGTGGTACAATGTAGCTTATGTACGTATGCTGTATGTAGCGTATGTGAAGCGGCTCTTTGTAGCGCGCGTCGGACTAATGAGAAACCCCGGAAGAGGTAAGGTCTGAGGCACACATTAAGAAGATTGTGAAAATGCAAATTCATACAAATGGCGTTAACGATTTTCACCTCATAAGTGTTAAGTGCCCGTATCCATCGGCTTCCCACGATCTTCACCAGGTCATCGGTCCAGCATGTGGGAGGGCTGCCTACGCTACGTCTTCCGATGCAGCGTCGCCACTCGAGCACTTTACTGCCCTAACGGCCATCTGTTCTACGAGCCATGTGCCCTGCCCACTGCCACTTAAGTAAAGCGATTCTGTGAGCTATATCCACATGCTGTACATATACAACCCTCAGTAGGTAGCCGCTGTGGTATACAGAGAAAGATTATATGAAACTCTTAGACGACTAAGAAATAAATAATGAAATATTATTTTACCCCGAAAATTGGACAAGTGTGTCTTTTACTGATTTAGTTAGAAAACTTATTTTTGAGAGGTCTTACCGTCTCTATACATCAACATTTAACCCTTCGCATACAAGGTGACAAAAAGTTACGTGCCATACAAGGTGGGGTCTAAATGATCCGAACATAAGTGACTCCTGTGTAAATATACTTTAAAAAATACATTCAAAAATGCGTTTTTATCAATTTAGAGGATAGTTATAACGACAATGAAAAGCAAATTTTCACTTGCAATCAATGGTTTGTTTTAATTTTGCAGTGAAATATAAGGCTCATGAGGCTCATTCAAACTGAAAAACTAAGCATAGACAAATCAGTCTTAAAACCTCGTTTACACTTAAATTATGTTAGAAAAAACAGAAAATAATATTAATTCTTAAAATAATAATTAGTATTGGGAACTTCCAGGATTAAGATAATCTTTACAAAACAAATATGCGTCTCACTAATTCTAAACACGTCTATCACAGTCAACCGCCCGCGCAGCACTGAATTAACCCAACAGGTCGACGTGGCAACGCCACAAACCCAGCTACTCAAAATAACAGTCCTGGCCGTTACGATTTTTTTTATATTAGATTTTAAAACCGTTGGGGTCTAAAAGACCCCAACTTGTATGCGAAGGGTTAACTATTGCGGGAACATTTAATGCAATAAGGTTAAGCTTGGTGTAGCGTTACCCTTAAAGTAGGAATATCCCGGTAAATTAAATAGGGTGGGCCACAGATGCTTACTACGACGCGCGCTTTGCTAGTTCACTGTCTATCTAAGTAGTAAGGTCACAGATAAGATACTAGTTACTTCGTAAGTTAGGGCTTGTGCAAAAATCACGCTAGGTTTTTTCAGCCACTTTTTGACCCCCTCCCTCTCCCTGGTGATATTTGGTGAGGTTCTAAGCGACCCTCCCCCCTCCCCCCCAATAACCTCACATGTATTTTTTTAATTCAACCTAATTTTAAGATTAATAGTTTTGTATACTTATAGCGGTCGGGGTCAAGCGCAGTCAAGGCCACGCGCGCCAAAATTTCGTAAAATAAACTCGCTATTTTGAAGTATTTAACAAGTGAAGGTTTACTTTTAATGAAACCGACAAAAACTATCTACTCGTCATGTGTTAGATTGTTTTCTATGTTCGTTCACTGTATAAAAATACACGTGAGGTCTCCTTATACTCCCCCTTCCCCCGACGTGATCTGTCGTGATTTTTTGTGACCGCCTTCAACCCTATCGAACCTCACGTGATTTGTGCACAAGCCCTTAGGTCTAAATATTCGTTGGTCTCTGGTAGAAAGACACAGGAAAAGGGCACGATAATGCACTGTTGCTGCCTCTTTCATTAGCTTAGAGCTCAAAAGAGAAGTTAAAAATTTATATAATGTATGTAATGGAAGTTGTTGACGAATATGGTATACCTGGGACAAACAGTCCAGCTAGGTAGGTCCAACTTCAAGAAAGAGATCAATCGACGAATCCAAATTGGGTTGGCAGCGTTCGGGAAGCTTCGCAATATCTTCACGTCCCAAATACCGCAGTGTCTTAAGACTAAGGTCTTTGACCAGTGTGTGTTGCCAGTGATGACTTACGGAACTGAGACATGGTCGCTTACTATGGGTCTCATAAGAAGGCTCAAGGTCACCCAAAAGGCAATCGAGCGTGCTATGCTTGGGAGTTTCACTGCGTGAGCGAATCAGAAACGAGGAGATCCGCAGGATAACCAAAGTAACCGACATAGCTCAATTGCTAAACTAAAGTGGCAGGGCACATAGCTAGTAGAACAGATGGCCGTTGGGGCAGTAAACTTCTCGACCGCACATCGGAAAACGTAGCGTAGTCAGGCCTCCCACGCAGTGGACCGACAACCTGGTGAAGATCGTGGGAAGCCGATGGATGCGGGCAGCGAGGACCGGTCGTCGTGGAAATCCTCGGGGGAGTCCTTTGTCCAGCAGTGGTCTTTTTTTGGCTGATATTATGATACATACATTTTTAACAGATATGTAACTACATCTGGTCCTTCGGCCGGATAATCCGGCCCGGATTAGTCACGGCTTACTGAAATATGGGGCAAGTTTGTACGTTGCTCAAATAGGCTTAAAGTAATTACTTATGCGAAGCCTTTTCACTGTAAATAAACAAACAAAGAGTCACTTTTGGCACTAGAAACTGTAAAGCTTCCTATGGAAAATTATCACATTTGATATAATGATAATAATGCCCATCCAGCCGGTTTTGGCCACAGCGACTACTGTCACAGATTAATCAATGTATCTATTGTGGACTGCAATGCTAATTTTTGTCATACAGTGCCTATATTATTATTCCAACTTCTGTGGGCGTGCATACGCCCTTATGTGGTTAATATAGCCGATCTTAGCGGTGTGTTGCCATTGATGACATACGGAACTGAGACATGGTCGCTTAGTATGGGCCTAATAAGAAGGCTCAAGGTCACCCAAAGGGCACTGGAGAGTGCTATGCTCGGAGTTTCTTGCGTGATCGAATCAGAAACGAGGAGATCCGTAGGAGAACCAAAGTAAGCGACATAGCTTTTAGAATTGCTAAACTTAAGTGGCAATGGGCGGGGCACATAGCTCGTAGAACAGATGGTCATTGGGATAGTAAAGTTCTGAAGAAGCGACCGCGCACCGGAAAACGTAGCGTAGGCAGGCCTCCCACTCGGTGGACCGATGATCTGGATGCGGGCAGCGCAGAACCGGTCGTCGTGGAAATCCTTGGGGGAGGCCTATGTCCATTTCCACGACAACCGATCCTGCGCTGCCCGCCCGCACCCAACGGCTTCTAGCGACCTCACCACGTCGTCGGTCCACTGTGTGTGCAGTCGCCACTGGAGAACTTTACTGACCTAACGGAAATGCGTTCTACGAGCTTAGTGCCCTGCCTACTGCCACTTCAGTTTAGCAATTCTTTGAATGTTGGTTATTCTGTTTTATTTATTTTAGTATATAAGCAGTTCTAGAACTGCTGCTGCTTCTGATTTTTGGGGATAGCGGGTCATCTTGCCGGACACCTCTTTTGATAGGGATTGGAAGAGTGAAAGTTAGGCATCATCGTTACTTACCATCAGATGAGATGATGCAAAGGGCTTACCAATTGTGAATTTTAAAAATGTTCAGCCAGGTCACTTACCACCAGGTGAGATATTGTCAAGGGTTTACCAATTGTGAATGAAAAAAAAATATATAAGGTCTAACAAAATTAGCTGAAACTATTTTAACTAGTGCTTCTACCCATGAAACTGAACAACTTTCCCCATGGAACCCATATTCAAATCTCAAAAAAAATGTTGAACTTCCCATACTAAGTTGGCTGATCAGCTGATCGAGTTAGTATGGGACAGTATTTTTTTTTTGCGATTTGACTATGGGTTATATGGGGAAAGTTGTTCAGTTTCATGGGTAGAAGCACCAGTTAGAATAGTTTCAGCTAATTTTGTTAGACCTTATATATACTATCTTACCTAAGAACATCCTACTATGGGGCCAGATGACCATGTGTGATTTGTCCCAGAATATTTATTTATTTATTTATTTATTATTTTTATCGCTATCAGATCGCCTAGCCAAGTCTGACAGGGTGACACGTACGATGGGACCTGCCTTTTACAACCTTCTGCCAGAGGACATAAAAAATGCTCCTTCTCTATCAAAATTAAATAATAGGGATGGTTGGTCGAGATGGCGTTCTACAGCCTAGGAGATTACTTAAAATAAAATAAAATGGTGTAATATTAGTAGCTTAAGAGCGTCGGTGGCGTAACGGTTACGGCTGCTGCCTCCTGCCCGGGAGGTCGTGGTTCGAATCCTGCCACGTACCAATGTGTTTTCGAATTTCGATTTCATACTCGTATGTCCGTTTATCCGACGCTTTTACGGTGAAGGAAAACATCGTGAGGTAACCTGCACACGACTGCGCAGAAACTCGCAGGTTGTGTGTGAAGTCGACCAACCCGCACTGGGCCCGCGTGGTCGACCAAGGCCCGATCGCCCTAATTCAGGGTAGACTCGAGTCCCTCGGTGGGGACGTTTATGAGCTGATAAGATAGAAGAATATTTAAAATTAAAAATAAAAATTGACATGTATAATTAGTATATGGTAATTAAGTAAGATAAATAGCATACATTTATATCTAAATATAATATATAACTCAAAGGTGACTGACTGACTGACATCTATCAACGCACAGCCCAAACCACTGGACGGATCGGGCTGAAATTTGGCATGCAGGTAGATGTTATGACGTAGGCATCCGCTAAGTAAGGATTTTGGGAAATTCCCACGGGAACCGCAAAAATAGGGATCTGCGCGGGCGAAACTGCGGGCATCCACTAGTGACGTATAATAATGATTGATATATAATTGAAGACTTGTAACAAAACTGTTATCAATAAAGATTATGATTATGACTATGAACTTCTGAAGCTGCTGGCACAGATCCTGTCTATCTGATGTCGTGAGGGGTTTGCAACATGGACACTGAGTTGACGACCCCGCTGTGTGCGCTGTAGCTAGCCCGCCAGTTGAATGCTATAATTACCAGCCTAGCCATTATACAGGCGGCACTTTTAAACTAAAGTCGGACATTTAATTATATGCAGTGAACGAAACGTCCGTCCGTTGGTAAGGAGATGATATGTTTACGAGTAACAACAACAATTTAACAACATTGATGTGTTCCAGCTTGAAGATAAGATAGCCAGATCTCCAATGCGTTGGGGAATCTTGGTAAGCCCGCTTTCTTCTTCGGCATCATCGTCACTTACCATGAGGTGAGATGATGCCAAGGGCTTACCAATTGAGAATAATAAAAAAAAACTTAGATTAATGATAGGTCTTCGCTACCGCTCCGACTAGATACCGCGCTATCTAAAAACAACAGCTCTTTGGATGCGGTAACAAAATGTCAAAGTGTGTCTATGACAATTTGCAAGGATGCTAGTGTGCGTGGAGAATTGTGTTGCCAGCTGCTTAACAGTTCCCCGAATAAATGGAAATTATTTGATGCAATGGGTTGTAAATAAATAATTGGTTGTATAATGTAGAAAAAAACTGAAAATTTAGTAGAAAATTAAAATTAATTAATTTATTCTCATTAGGTAAATATAAAAAAACAAGCAGCTTTTCTTCGATTTCATTTATAACCTTTTCGACTTAAGTAGACCCAAATAATTTAATGTTTTATGTTTTCGTTGTTTTATGTTTTTTTTATGTTTATGTAACATAGTAAATATGAAATATGGATGTTTGTTATGCTCAATTACGCAAAAAATACAAAACGGAATTTGAATAAAATTTGGCACAAATTATCTCGATTGCACGGAAATTTCTAATGTGTATCTATCATTGAACCCTTTAAATAATAAATAGTAGTTAGATAAAAAAATAAAATATAATAACAATAAATTCACATACTATTCAATTCAATTTTATTTTCAGACAACAGTGATCCATAGCTTGTTAGTAAGACTTAGCCTATGTTAGTAATTATTTTATTAATAGTATAATTATAAGTATAATGCTATGGTATTTCATATTACTGTATCAATTCAAAAATCAATTAGCTAATTAATAAATAGTCAACACAATTAATTAATTTATCAATAGTCAATAAACATAAAAATAAACAGTAAACAAAAATTTTATATCTAAATATTAAACAATGTCAACAATAATAATAGGATAAAATTATATCAAATTATACCGATACCGACTATAAAATATGAAAATAAAAACGCGGGCGGAGCCGCGGAGCGGGTCGCTAGTATTCGACTAAAATTCGAAATCTTTATTCAATATAGCTGCACTTTTTCTGATATACGTCACCACCTAGGGGCTCGAGCCTACCCTGAATTAGGGCGATCGAGCCTTAGCGAGCCAGTGCGGGTTGGTCAACTTCAAACATAACCTTAGAGTTTCTACGCAGGTGTGTGCAGGTTTCCTCACGATGTTTTCTTTCACCGATGTTCAATAAATAGCAATTACATTGCATAATGTCTATTAAGAAAAATGTATAAAAAAAACGCCACGCAATTCAAAACCCATCAAACCGTTTAGAATACAGGCTCATCCAAAGATACAGACAACATTAAACTTAAAAACATAAGAATTTTAAATTTTAATAACAATAATTACAAACAACAACTTAACAATAAAAAACCAAATTCGACTTAATAATACTCGAATTAATAATATTCGCCTTAGTAATTTTCGACTTAATAATATTCGACTTCATATAAGCATTAGTCTGGAAGTAAATATCAAAATGGATGTTTGATTCCATCATAATAAATAATAATCTGTAAGTACAGTCAACGTCAAAGATATATTTACATTTGAAAGTTTCAATAATTTTGAACAAAAAAACCGACTTCAAACAGGAAAATAAGGTTCCCCTCGATTTCTCTGGGATGCCATCATCAGATCCTGGTTTCCCTTGGTATATCTCCTATCCAACAAAAAAAAGAATCATCAAAATCGGTTTATAAACGACGAAGTTATCCGCGAACACACATAAATGTATATATATAAATGTATTTTCTTTTGTTTAAATATTTAATGTATTTGTTTTAAAAGCAATAAAGAGTTTACAAACAAACAAACAAAAAATATATATTTATATACGGTCGAATTGAGAAACACCCTCCTTTTTGAAGTTGGTTAAAAAGATCTTAACACTTAAATAACTTGACATGTAGTGTGACAAATACTTGTTCATGTGATTTATGTCACTTTTATGTTTCATTTCATATGCCTAATATAGTTTACGCTACTCCGTGGAAGTTCCTACATTTTTAACCGACTTCAAAAAAGGAGGAGGTTTTTCAATTCGGCCGTATATATATTTTTTACTAATAGGTTTTTTTAGTTCTTTTTTTGTTGGAAAGGAGATATCCCAAAGGTGGTACCATAATAAGAAAACCAGGATCTGATAATGGCAACCCAGAGAAATCAAGGGGAACCTTAGTTTCTGTTTGAAGTTGGGATTGTTTTTGTTCAAATTGTTTTGTGACTAACTTGTTTATATTTTGGTTATAAGTTACAAAATGATATTTACTTTTATTGTGATAATTATTGTGTAACTTGTCATATAAACAAATATAAGTCAGAAAATATAGCAGCTTCCACGGGTGAAGTAGAGTAAACATATATTTAGCACATAGAGTGAAAATATAAAAATGTCATATATCACGTAAACAAGTATTTATAACACTATATGGTAAGTTATTTAAGTGTAAAGATTTTTCAGTAACTTTCAAATGTAGATATCTTTGACGTCGACTGTACCTACCTTAGTATTTATACAGTTGAAATGTACTTGAAATATTGAATCAGCAGTCTGAAGTGTTTGTGCGAGATGCAATCAGGAAACGGATATATTTTGAATAAACCTCGGTGACTGATAATTATTAAACCCTAGTGGTTTACCGCGGCTTCGTTCGCGTGAACATAGTTTCTATGACTGTCTTCCAGAGTTGCGCAGTGATCCGTTTACGTTTTAACATACGGCGTTGCCTATTTCAAACTTTTTATTTGAAACTTTTTCATTTTTTCTTTTTTATTTAGTCTCTGGACTACTTTCAGAAAACTCTCCTTCCCATTCGAAGCCTTGAACTCCTTACTCTTAAAGGTTTATGTTGTCCGTATGTCGTAGATTTTTAAATTCTCCACGAACACTCATTTTACATATACAATTAATAGCTTGATGATATCAAATACTTCGGTATAAATTTTGAAGCTTTAAAAAAATTGAGCGATTTATAGATACCTACGTCCATTTTACAGACATTTATGTTGTATATTTTAATACTCGCTATCAAAACCTACAGGTTGCTTCCAATGACCTAGCTAGATCATGAAATTCGGCAAGAAGCAAGGTCTCTCAGTACAAGTTGTACGTACTATAGTAATTACTCTGAGGTACTGAGTAGGTACTTTTTGTTGTTTTAGAGTATCGTACCTGTGACAGTCAAAGATGACCTAATTTTAATTATTATTTAAGTCTCTGCTAAGTTCTATAGACTATGGCGTTCCCTCTGTCTTGTCGGCTTGTGTCTTCAATGTTGTTTTCTTGAACTTGAACCTCTTATTAAAAATAACCACGTCCAATATCATGTTTGCATCACTCTACACTCCTTCCAGTAAGAGTCCGACTCGCACTTGGCTGGTTTTAAGGGTTCCGAATTCAACAAGGAACCCTTGTAGTTTCGCCGTGTCTGTCTATCCGTCTGTCCGTCTGACCGCAGCTTACAGAGACCATTAATACCTACTAGAAAGCTGTAATTGAGTCTGGATATACGTAATTACACAAAGTTTTATAATAATATAGTTTTTTTTTAAAGTACCTTTCCATACTTTTTTTTTTTTTTTTTTATTCACAATTGGTAAACCCTTGACAACATCTCACCTGGTGGTAAGTGACGATGATGCCGAAGATGGAAGCGGGCTTACCAAGATTCCCCAACGCAATGGGGAACTGGCTATCTTATCTTCATGCCGGAACACACCAATGATATCAACATTGATATTTGGCGGCAAGACTTAGATAAGATGGTGGTAGCTAGCCAGGCGGGCTTAGAAAATGCCCTACCACCAACCAAACCGAGTCTTACAATTGACCCCGCCGGGAATCGAACCCGCGACCTCCTGTGTAAAGCCAGTGAACTTTGCCTCTGAGCTACGGAGGCGGTTTAAATGTAAAGAGGGGGTGTTTGTTTTTGCTAACGTACCCTATCATGTGGGGTATCGTTGAATAGGCCTTTAAAACAACTGAGGGTTTGTTGAAACTATTTATAGGGTAGCGCACCTCAAAAGGAAAAAACGGAATCCTTATTTGATTCAGGGATCGTTTTGCGAAATATTAAGCTTTAAAGTGCAAATTTTTGTTCAAGTCAAGTTTCCTTTCCCCTAGAAGCTAAACGGCTATTTCAGGACATCTGATTTTTAAAAAGTAGGGCATAAAATCAGTTTAAAAGGAAAACTATTACGGTTAAGTAGGCTTTCTTAGTTTAGGAGTAATACTCGACCAACTTAAGATGTGCAGTTGGATTTGTGAAAAGTTAATAGATTTTCTATACAAAATGTTCTATTACCAACTGTAAATATTTTTTTTTTGTAAAAATAAAACTTTTTTTTAAAGATTTCGGAACACTACTTGGCGCGAGTCCGACGCGCAATTGGCCGGTTTTTTTTGTCCACGTACGTATTGTATGGGGTCTCGTAGAATAAGTCTTTTAGAACTACTAAGGGTTTGCTTAGAGATTTTTTCCGATAAATATTTCGTTTACATATTAGGTAAGTATGCTAAGTTTTTAAAGGAAAAATCAGAAAACTGTAAATTTGTAGCTAATATTTCTTGCGATAACAAACCTACATTTGCAGTTGGAGAATTGACCGTGACGTATATCGATGCAAGGGAGTTCATTTTTTCAACTACAAAGTTAAGTTTGTTCTTCAATCCGATTGTTGTACTTCTTGATGTTTGTAGGGTTTTGATACGGAACCCTCAGTGCGCGAGTCCGACTCGCGCTTGGCCGTTTTTTATTGTTCACGTGCGTATCGTGTGGGGTCTCGTTGAATATCTTTCAAAACTACTAAGGGTTTGCTTAGAAATTTATTTCCGCCAAATAAAAAAAACTACATTTTGTTCTAAAAATGTTCGAAATACCTAGGCGTGACGTCATAGTTTTGCAGCGTCATTTACGTACTCATTTTGTGATTTTGGTGAATTGAAAATCGAAGACTTGATGGAAAACAAAACGAGTAAGGTTTTCCGAAGTTTCAGTAGGAGAGCAATTTAGTGATCAAGAGTTCATAATTTATTTCTGATGCTGTCGTCATCCCTATTGATGTTTGCGTTGTAGTTAAACTCAATCGATCAGTTAAAACCAAACCTTATTCGGAAGGAGGTGGAGCCCGGCTGTACTGGTTATGTGGGACTAACAGCTGAAGGCTGAACCTACCCACTTAAACTCGCCTCATGGATTTAAGTTAATCAAGACCTGTAAAATTCTTGGCAGAGATAATCGAGGGAGTGTGAAATGACATAGTTCCCGAGAGATCTGGGAAAAGTCATTTCCAGTCTCGCGCATGTCAGCGTCCCAACGGAGCATTGGATTGACGTGATTTTTTGCATAGAAATAGTTGAGGGGGTGGATGTGACATGGGCTGTTAATCAGAATAGCCTGATATAGCTCCCTAGGGATCTGGAGTAAGCTCCGGTATACGCGTGTCCTTGAAAACGGAGCCCACGCGAGGGAAGCCGCGGGAAAAATATAGTTTACACATAAAATAATTGAAAACGCTAAACACTTTAAAAAAAAACGACTCCCATCGCAACAACTTAGTACATTTTTGAATTATTATTTTTGGTTTTTGTTAATTTTCTAATAAATTACTACACCGATTTTGATAAAATTTATATGGGACTACACGGAAAGCACTAGCTTTCAAATAAAAGAAAAATCATAAAAATCGGTTCACCCAGTCAAAAGTTCTGAGGTAACACACATTAAAAAAAAACATACACTCGATTTGAGAACCTCCTCCTTTTTGGAAGTCAGTTGAAAAAAGAACAGACCTGTTTGTTGTTCGAAAATCATCACCCTGTATTCTGCACTGGCAAACTCCGAGACACATTGACGCAGTTGCAATATGCAGCCGTGACGTCACACCAGATTCTCTAAAGCAGCTCCAAAAATACGCGAGCTGTTTATAATATGACTGGTAGATATTTACGATTGGAAATTGTTTCGCTATTCGTTCGAAATGCGCCGCGGTTACCTTCGATGTAATATTTAATAAGGTAGGTAAAGCTGATTTATGTTCATGAGTCGTAAACGTAAATTAATATTGTGCACTTGTAAATTAACACTAGTTAGGTAAAATAACTTTACTGGCGTCGTTCGTGTCGTCCGTTTCTCGTGTGAAACAGACAAATTTCTTCCCGTTCGTCCGATCGTACGACCGATTGATCGACCCAGTGTTACTTTTATTCCTGTTTGCCAAACTAATCTAACAAATGGGAAACGTGTTCCTATTCGTCCGATCATAATTGAAACGTGTACGTCATTGTGCAAATTAAACATTATCTAATGGCAAGTACCTAATAACTATTGTGTCAATAAGTTTACAAGAGGTCATAACTGCTATAATAATAGGTATTTACCTATGAAATGGCCGATTCAGTTTTTGAAGTTCGATGCCAATTTTATGTTATTGTTTTTAATTATTGACCTTATGGTGACACTACTTATGGTCTTTTATCAGTAACTAATGGCATGTCTTTCATGTTCTAAACCCCTGAGCTATATACCATTGAATGGAACAAAGGCGTTTTCTTAGTGGTCAGATGGGGCAATTTTTTAAACTAGTTAATTTTCTTGAACTTTCCTGAAAGTGACGAAATCTTATTCGGGGTATTCCCAATATGACATTAGCAAAGAAGAAACTGCTGCGATAACTCTAGAGCTTTAAAATTTAAAATGTGTATCTTTTGCCTCAATAAAGGCGATTTTTCAGGTGAAAAACCCCGACTTCATGGGGTTAAAGCCACCGCGCTCTCAAAATATCTAACTAAACAATAGGCATATGTTTCCCAACATTTAATTTCTAATAGTATAATGCTAATTTGAGAATACATTTTGTTTTAATAACTATTGTTCTTAATTTTAATTTTCATCTTTAAACATTTTTTATATTATCGGCAATTTCAGAGGTAAAGACCTATAACATAAACAGTTAGTATATTTATAATTGTTGAAATTAATAATTACTCAACATAACTATATACAGGGTGAATTTTTGAGACGGGACCGTAAGGGATTAACCGTTATAGTTACAGGAAAACGTTTTTAGGAGACTATCCATAAATTTTTAAAATATTTTGAACTGCATTCACAGATTTTGTTAAAAAAAGGTCAACAAGAAAATGGTCATCTTGCACCAAAACTTTTTTTGATGCCAATCGATCCTGTTTCTTATAAGGATCAAAAGTCTCTACTGGACCGACTGAGGTTTGAGTACTAGAAATGCCAGAAATCGCGATAAACTTTTCCCATACATTTCAGAAAAAGAGTCAAACTTTTAAATGAGCCAAACTTTTTATCATAGGTAGATCCGCTTTAATCAGCTATAAAGAAAACTGGCTGAAAAAAGTAGGTAAATAAAAAAAGTTTTTAATTGCATTCTTCCAATTCGATTCAAATTCTTGGGTTATTTCAGGTCATTCCCGTCTCAAACATTCAATCTGTATATTAAAAGTAGGGTACGTCGGTCAAACGAGAAAAAAAAACCCCATCGGCCCGATTGACTAGTCGACCGATCGGACGAACGGGAAACACCCCCTCTAACGCGTCTAGATTATTGGCGAGAGACTTTGAAAGGTACCTTGAAAGGTATATTTACTCAAAGTCTGGAGATGTCTATTTTAAAGTAGTAAGCAGTAAAACTCCCAGGCAGTGTTGCTAACCAAGTTTTAGTAAAACCACTGACTAGATATCTTAAAACCACCAGATTTACTCATTTTGTATGAATAAGTATTTGCAATCCCACTAGATGAAGCTCATGAAGTCCCTAGATTCACTAATTTTTAAACGACTTCAAGAAAGGAGGAGGTTTCTCAATTCGACCGTATACTCGTATATTATATTTATTTTTTTATGTTTGTTCGCGGATAACTTCGTCGTTTATGAACCGATTGTAATGGTTCTTTTTTTGTTGGAATGAAGATATCCCAAGGGTGGTACCATGATAAGAAAACCAGGATCTGATGATGGAATCCTTTTTTCTTTTTTTATTCACAATTGGTAAACCCTTGACAACATCTCACCTGGTGGTAATCCTAGGGAAATCGAGGGCAACCCTCAAATTTTATAGGTATGTATAACGTGTTTCATATGTTTTCTAAAGCTATTAAAGTATTTGCATCTGGCGGTCATTATCTCATGATGATGAGCTGATGAAGAAAGGTACAACTCATTAACGGGTATGAGTTAGAGGATAATTCTTTAAATATAGATAGATACGTAGGTACGCATAGACCGATAGTTGTATTCTTTCAGGTTATTCAGATGAGCTGATGATGGAAGATTTAACTCCTTAACTTTCATGCTGCTCAGATGTTGATGGAAGCCAGAGGACTCTGTATCTTTTATATTATGACATACTAATATATATACTGTGATTATGATTTGATGATTCCTATTGGCGAGTAGGTGATTGGGTTTTTCCCTAAAAATAAAGAAAATAAAAAAAAGGTTAAAAAAACTGAAAAACGACTTCAAAACGAAATGTACTCAAAAGTATGAAATAATATTTTTATACTTAAATACACGACATTAACTAAAAATAAGGAAATCAAAGGTGGGTACGAATTAAATTAGGGGCTTAAATTTTTTTTGAGGTCGGTGTCAGCAAACCATTGAATCAATTTGAATAAAAACATTTGATACGTAAGTAGTTGAGTGCTGACACCGAACTCAAAAAAATTTAAGCCCCTAATTTAATTCGTACCCACCTTTGATTTCGTTATTGTTAGTTAATGTCGTGTATTTAAGTATAATAATATTATTCCATACTTTTGAGTAAATTTCATTTTGAAGTCGTTTTTCAGTTTTTTTAAACTTTTTTTTTGTATGAAAAGATCGTCTGTGAAAATTCCAACTGTCTAATTATTACGGTTCATGAAATACAGCCTGGTGACAGTAATAGGGTCCCGTATTTGAATGGAGAATTCTAGATCAGAAAGGCAATCAAAGAGCAAAAAGACACCTACAACCATAAAGAGGCAACTAAACTTATGTGTTATATTATTTATATTGTTACAGAAGAGATCCTGAAGTCTCGTACAGCCCTATGGATGTCAGCTGATGGCCACATGGTGCTCTACGCCACCTTTAACGACAGCCTGGTCCATGAACAGAAGTACCCCTGGTACGGGGCTGCATTGGACACTGATGACCCTACTAAGGTAAAGCTCGCACGTCTTGTGAAGACATGAGGGATAGTTATAAACCCTTACGAAACCGCTGGTACACAGTTACGATCAATTACTTTTTCTTACTTTCACAAAACCAGTTTCGATCAAAGATAAAATCTTCCTCGTACTAAACTTGTCCACAATTTAAAACCCTTAAAGAATTAAGCAACTGACAGATCCTCCACCCAGGAGGCTCCTAAGAGCTCTCAATCCGGGCAGGTTGAAACGTGTTTAAATAATATCGAACGTAAGTCTATTTATTTTAAGTTCAAATTAATGCGAGCATCAACGCGGCTGTTACGTTGAAAGAACGCCCAATTCTCGATTTTTAGATGTTATGGTTTTCATCACTTTCAAATAAGTTTAAAAAAATATATTCAAATAAAATGAAAGAAAGAAATCAAAGAAATTTATTTATTTATTTCTTTGAAAATAAGCTGTACCCTTTGTTTAACCTTAATATTTAAAATCTGTATTTTATGTATCCTGTGTACAATAAACTGTTAAATAAATAAATAATGAAAGGTCTTAGAGTCACCGATTTTTGTGTGTTGGTTTCATTCAACATTAACTATTTGTTTTCGAGAAATTTTGCAATTAATGCCAAAAACAGGGTCTACAGTATATTTTTTGACATCATAAGTGGTAATATTTTTAAAATTGTATGCAAATAAATCTATTTTTTATTATTTTAAGTTCAAATCTGGACGGCCAATGTACCAATGAGTTTTTCAAAAACTTACGTACATACGACTTACCGATTGCTTTAACGGTGAAGGAAAACATCGTGAGGAAACCTGCACACGCCTGCGAAGAAACTCGAAGGTTGTGTGTGAAGTCGACCAACCCGCACTGGGCCCGCGTGGTCGACTAAGGCCTAATCGCCCTGATTCAGGGTAGGCTCGAGCCCCTCGGTGGGGACGTATATGAGCTGATATAATAAGTATATTATATATATTTTCCATGGTGATAGCTTTACAAAGCCTTTCAATAATTTGAATTGAATATTGTCATTTGACCCATCTTAGGGCCTTAATATTGCTCTGCTCGATTTGCTCGCTCACTCGCAGCTGGTTACGAAAAAAATATTTGATCGCAATTCGCAACTGGTTTCGTACAAGGCCAGGTCGAAAAAGTATTCGATCGTAACTGGTAACGAACCGACACGAAGCTTTGATAAGTTGTAAAAAACCTCAAACCTTTAAGGTACTAGCTTCATTTGAAAATAGTTTTATATCATTTACATGCTTCCACAATAATTTAATCAACTGTAAGTGCCAGCCAATTGAAAAAGTAAATTCTGTAACTTATCTCGGTGTAAAGGTGGACGCAAACTTCTCTTGGTCTCAACACGTAGAATATGTTTGTAGTAAATTAAGAATATTATTAGGTAAATTTTATCACCTTAGTTTCAAAGTTCCTGCTGGTACCCTAAAATGCTTGTATATGTCATTAGTAGATTCAATATTGAGTTATGCCCTGGACTGCTATGGACTCACATTCAAAACTAATATAGACAAACTGGAGAATTTACAAATTCTGTTGTCTGGTAAATAAATAAAATAAAAATAAATAAAATAAATAAATAAAATAAATAGCCGCGAGTAAATTCGTTGTACCTACAGTTTCCAACTACTACGGCGACAGAACACTGAGAAAACGTTTACCATATCTCATGAACAGTTTGCCCGCGGCTATTAGACTCGAACATAAAAAAAGTAAATTTAAAAATCTGTTAAAAAATTTTTTCATGTACAGCCTGTAATGTAGTTGTGCTCTTGCATACGACGTACCGATTCACTTAGAATCTTGTTAAGTACCACAGTCTTATCTATGATTGTAACGTATAATTGTGAGACTGTTGATCCCACAGACAAACTGATCATTCAGTTTTGTGGGTTCAATGTTTACCTATGTACTCATTTTTTTCGATTAATAATTATATAAAAAAAATAATAAATCTAGGACCAGATAGTCTCTCACCAGCACTCTCTTATCGTGTGGCACAATTAACCGAGGGACAGACGGCCCGTAGTCACGTGTAGGGCATTTTTTTTTAATTCACAGTTGATAAGCTCTTGGCACATCTCATCTGATAGTGACAAAAATACGGAAGACGGAAGCAGGCTTACTAAGATTTCCCAGCGTAATGGGGAACTGGCTCTCTTATCTTCATGCCGGAACACATTAATGCTGTTAACATTGATTTTTGGTGGAAAGACTTAGATAAGATGGTTGTAGCTAGCCAGGAGGGCTTAGAAAATGCCGTTTCACCAAGCAAACCGAGTCTCCAACGCAACTCCCATGGGACACTTTTCCGTCCCATTTCACGAAATCACTCCCACAAATTGCAGGAAAGCGAGAGCAAAGATGTTACACATCAAAAAAATCTAATTATAGCTTTGTACTAACTAAGCTTCTAGGTTTTTCGAAAATTATTACCTATTTATTTATAGAGGAGATATTTTTCTAGACATACCCGGAGATCAGAAGCGTGAGGTATCCGAAACCAGGCACCAACAACCCGACGGTGACGTTGACAGTAGCAGACATCGCCGATCCTAAGCACATCCGCACTCGACATCTGTCCCCTCCTAAAGTTATTCTGGAAGAAGGGTAAGACATCTTACTGCTTCTAACTGCCTTGTACCTGTTATAAAAAAGATATTTGTCGTGACACAATCTTCTAGCAGTTCCTATAACTTATATAACACAACAGTCGTTAAATTAATTTTAGATGAGTTGCAGCCATCTGAAAAGTGTTTTCTTCTTTATCTCACTCTGTATCTCTCTCATATCGTGTGGCACAAATATTCGTGCTATCCAAGGCATAGACGGCCACTTGTGCACTGTGCAGGCCTTAAGAGCAAGGTCCCATTTTAGCTGGGCGCAAAAAATAATTAACGGATTTTCTGAAATCTGAGCCAAGAGATGTCCACTGCTGGACAAATACCTCCCCCAAAAATTTCCACGTAAACCGGTCCTGTGTTGCCCGCATCCAGCGACTTCCTGTGACCTTCACCAAGGTCACCACTTAAGGTAAAGATGCATACGTATATAAAAGAACAAGCGTTACCCAACTTTTTATTATGATTGTTGTATGAAACTCAATATCTACATTATTTTTAATCTGAGCCTCAAATCAAAAATGAGAGGCCTGAAACAGACTAATAGATAAGAAATACATTGAACTATAATTAAAATATAAAATTTATTTTCAGTGACTACTACTTCACAAGTGCAAAATGGGTGTCACTGACGGAAGTTTGCGTAGTCTGGCTTACGAGGACTCAAAATCTCTCCGTCGTTTCCGTTTGCAAGAGCCCCATGTGGTATTGTCAAGAGGTAAGTTAATTCTACTTTTCTTTCATGCTATCCTGGTACCTCGATTCTTACATCATTGTCATCACCTGAATTATTAACAGTAAAACGGATGCAGCGTTTCTGGTGACTCTGCTGTATACAGCTGATAGGTTCAGCTTATTCCTCCACAGTTCTGGCACACCCCGGACACTGGACATTTCTAAAAACCAATGACGGAGCAAACAAAATCACGGCGAAATCCCATACGTTCGAAAACTAAACTATAACCAATCTGAATCAAGCTGGGTAACGAGGGGGTGAGGTCGGAATCTAGAGAGCGGCAGGGAGTGTCCATACTGTATGTAGTACTAATATATATACTTTGATTGTGGAAAGGGAAGTTATAGTGGTATTAATGGTTCCAGGAGAATTGATTTCTATGGATCTTCCTGACTTGGAAGAAAGTCTTGTTGTTGAACTTGTTGCCAACTCTCTGCCAAAGCAAACTTTCGATATGAGCAGATCTAATTAAAATAATTTTGCAGGTGTATAGGATATCTTCAGGTTCAGAAGGCTGGGTGGAATCAGCGCCTGCGCCTCTTTGGTCAGCGGGCGGTGGTGCCTTAGTAACACTAGCGCCTATCAGAGATGGGCCTGCTGGCCTTTTCAGGCACATTGTGTGGACAGAACACAATGCCCACGGACCAAGAGCTTTGCCTTTGACGCATGGCAGCTTCGATGTTGTAGAGCTGCTAGCATGGGACCATGCAAATCAACACATGTGAGTTATGCTATCCTAGTTCTTTGTTTGTTTAAAGTATGTTTTGAGTTTGAAACGGTTCTCACAATTTCAATGGAATTTGTGATGTGGGGGTTTTTGGAAGTGCAAAATAGATCTAGCTTGGTCTCATCTCTGGAAAAACGCGTTTACCGAGTTTTCACGCGGATCGTGTTTTCCGCGCAATAATATTGGTCAATTATTATAGATTACGACCCCAGTTTAAAACAGAAAACGGGCGGCCATCTCTTTTGAAAGATTCATCGCAAATCTTGTGAACGTGTTTCGAGTCGAGTGTTTACTAACAAACTACAGTCTGACATAGTTCTATCTAAATTTGGCCACAATCTCTTTCTCACTCACTCTCCCTCCCCTCTCTCTCTTACACACACTTCTGTCAATTTAAGTCTTCCTTCCTTGTCTTCTTTCTCCCCTTTGCTCTATTAGACGCGTAGTCTTCGGTAAATAGTGGTCGTTGGGTCAACAAAGACATTTAGCAAGAAAAAATCCGAAATGAAAACAATCGGCCTCTACTGCTGCCGCTCTCAGTGTTAATGGGAGGTTGAAGTGGCATGCCTATCTTGTGTTGGAACTCAAGTGTTAAGATCTACTTCAAGTCCGCTGCTCCATTGTGATTTGGAGATTGATGTTTGTTTAACAACGCAATGGTTCTTGGTCCGCTACCAGTTGGAGACACATCGTGAGAGCTGCTGTAGCCTACAAAGACGGTAACAGCATAATTTCCCTCACTATACAGGGGAGAATTTTATGATTAAAAAAAATAATAACAATAATATTCAGTGACAATTAAATCACACACGGGCATCTGGACCCAAACTATTTCCTGTATTATGGACACTGATAAACATACATACTTAATTATGCTTTTATATCATACTAGAAGTCCCGGAGAACTTCGTTCCACCTTACACTACACTACACTACCCTACCCTACACTACACAACACTTCCCTACCCTACCTGACTACTCTACATAAGAACCTTCTCCTGACAATAACGAACTCAACAAAAAAATAATACAATTCAATTAATTTTTGGTAAAGAGAATTACAAGTCAAATTTTATTAATATGCATATAAGGTCACTTAATTACTGAAATCATTCCAGCCTGAACAAAATGGCGGCCTTTTTTTTAATTCTGACAACGGATTCGTGATAAGGGGCCTCAGATATCGATTTTGGAAGGAATCGGTCCAGTAATTGGAAAGTTCAAAATGGCGGCCACTTTTTCAATTTTAACAACGGATTATAAAATATAATATTATTTATGTAAAAAAAACACTCCTATAATAAACATATTTAGGTTTTTTCTTGCACTATTCCACAATTAATTTAAATAAAACAAAATTTGTTTATACTGCAACCGGTTTCGTGATCATCTTCAGGCAGTAGACTACTTTATTTCAAAGTGAGGGTAGTGTGATACTTAGTAAAAATAGGGATAACAGTTTCTGAAAAAATCTACCAAAACGGTAGTTTTTGTGTCATACTAGTAACTAAATAAATAAATAAGATAACAATTGTATCTAAATGTCAAATTAAAAATGTCAAATTTAAAATTACTAAAATTACAAATGTCAGCTTAGGTTTTTGAATTTAAATTAAAATAAGCTAAAACAGGCGATGTCGAGAGATGTGTCTGATCGTTAAGCAATGGAAATTTGGTTGTGAGTCTCTGTTTGTTTACTTCCAGGGCTTCAAGGGCATTTAGTTTGCTTCCTTTCTTACAAACGTGTAGGATTCTTGTATCTCTTGTCGGGTCAAAAGTGTGAGCATGTTCATTGAGGTGTTCTGCAAAGGTTGATGTTGTTGACTTCTTTTGCCAACTGTTTATATGTTCCTTTATCCTCAATTTGAACTTTCTGCCTGTCTGCCCGACGTAAACTCCTTGGCAGGTTCCGCATGTGAGTTTATAGATACCGCTGTGTTCATTTATTAGGATTGTGTCTTTATTATTGCAGATACGGTTTTTAAGTGACTTGGTCGAGTAAAAGGCAATTTTTTTGTCTTGTGTGTCAAGGATTCTTTTTAGTTTCTGGGATATGTCACCAAGATATGGTATTTTTCTCCAAATCTGGGTCTGGAGCGTTTCTTCGTTTGGCTTCAAGCCTGCTGTTATAAGATTTTTAACTGATCTGCCTTGGACTTTTTTCAATATCTTGAGTACTAACTCAGCAGTGTATCCGTTGTTGATGGCAATCTTTTTGATGTTTTCTAATTCTTGGTTGAAGTTTTTCTTAGACATGGGTACAGCTAACAGTCTATGGACAAAGGAGTAAATTGCGGCATGTTTGTGGCCATCTGGGTGTTTTGAAGAAGAGTGTATTATATTGTGTATTATTGAAAAAAGTCCAAGGCAGATCAGTTAAAAATCTTATAACAGCAGGCTTGAAGCCAAACGAAGAAACGCTCCAGACCCAGATTTGGAGAAAAATACCATATCTTGGTGACATATCCCAGAAACTAAAAAGAATCCTTGACACACAAGACAAAAAAATTGCCTTTTACTCGACCAAGTCACTTAAAAACCGTATCTGCAATAATAAAGACACAATCCCAATAAATGAACACAGCGGTATCTATAAACTCACATGCGGAACCTGCCAAGGAGTTTACGTCGGGCAGACAGGCAGAAAGTTCAAATTGAGGATAAAGGAACATATAAACAGTTGGCAAAAGAAGTCAACAACATCAACCTTTGCAGAACACCTCAATGAACATGCTCACACTTTTGACCCGACAAGAGATACAAGAATCCTACACGTTTGTAAGAAAGGAAGCAAACTAAATGCCCTTGAAGCCCTGGAAGTAAACAAACAGAGACTCACAACCAAATTTCCATTGCTTAACGATCAGACACATCTCTCGACATCGCCTGTTTTAGCTTATTTTAATTTAAATTCAAAAACCTAAGCTGACATTTGTAATTTTAGTAATTTTAAATTTGACATTTTTAATTTGACATTCAGATACAATTGTTATCTTATTTATTTATTTAGTTACTAGTATGACACAAAAACTACCGTTTTGGTAGATTTTTTCAGAAACTGTTATCCCTATTTTTACTAAGTATCACACTACCCTCACTTTGAAATAAAGTAGTCTACTGCCTGAAGATGATCACGAAACCGGTTGCAGTATAAACAAATTTTGTTTTATTTAAATTAATTGTGGAATAGTGCAAGAAAAAACCTAAATATGTTCAGTTCAGTGTTCCACCAAGAACCTACTATCGCAAGCATACAATACTCCTATAATACCTATAAAATGATCCATATCAGGACTTCAAGGCGAGAGTAAATAGGCATTATTTTAATTTGCGTGTAACATCAGGTGATATGTCGTCAAACGCTCTCAATTTTTTGATTAAAAAAAGTATCGATGATATAGGTAATGTGTATAATGCAGGCATTCTATACAATACCTAGGAAATGTATAGAATGCCGGGGTCGTTCAGGCAATGTATGAAATGATATTCAATGTTTAAACTATTTTTATTTTGTTTTACCTAGGAAATGTATAGAATACCTATTGTTTAATATAAAAAGAACACCTGCCCTAACCTAACCTACAGTTTTTTCTTATTTTTTGGCACGTATTACGGGTTACGAAGTACTAGTGCTACAGGGTCGAAAAATTAAAACGGCGAACGGAGTGACCCCAAAAATTTAACATTTTAAACTTCGGTACTTTGGCTTGATTTTGAATCTTAGTGTATTATTTTGGAGAGGCCCCACGTCTCCGCTCCCTCTGCCTAAGTCCGCACCTGTCCCAGACACTTCGTCAAAGAAAGTGTTCGCTCCAAATTTAATCTTTGAACCTGACAGATTATTAAGTTCAAATCAGAGTTTATTAAAGTCTGACAAGAGACTACAAGTGCTTTGATAGGATCAAAGACATGACTTGAACTTGTTTTACAAACGCTTTTACCTGCCTACTTGTGTTATCGAACAGATATTGACAAGAGGTCAATCAAAATTACTGACTTTTACCGCCGTACAATTGCCAAGCGTGAACTTTAGGAGTTCTGAGAGCTAAATGTTCTTACCCAAAGTGTTCAGTGACAACTGACAATAGTAGTTATACCCTGTCTATACAAACCACAGTGAAATGTATGTAGTAGAACAACTACACTGGACCACAGCCCGGACACTGCATACAACGATCGTGAAATGACATTTCTAAAAAACAAATGACGGAGCAAACAAAATTACGGAAAAGTCGTATATCTGTATCAATCTGGAGGACGAGTGTCCATACTATACGTTAGTACCAATATACTTTGATTGGATACTGCTCAACATCATCAGCATCACTACATAGTATAAAAACTAAGTCGCTTCCCGCTGTCTGTCTGTCCCTGTGTATGCTTAGATCTTTAAAACTACGCATCGGATTTTGATACGGTTTTTTATAATAGATAGAGTGATTCAAGAGGAAAGTTTATAATGTATAATATATTCATAACATACTAGAGAAACACTGATAATTTTAGAGGTTTTTAATATGATGTCGTAAATAAACATTTTTTTGCGCTTACATTGCAAACGTTGGCTGAACCCCACGAGATAGATCAAAATAATTTACCACAGTAGTCCGCGATAGTATATGTCTATCACTTAGGGATAACCCACAATAACTATTTTTTATCCTTTACTTTTTACGAGAAATAATGGTTTATTTACGAAGCGATTTTAAACAATACACCATTAATTATTATCCATTTAAGGCCCTAAGATAGGTCAAATGACAATATTCAATTCAAATTATTAAATGTTTGACCTGGTGAAAGTCGCGGGAAGCCGATGGATGCGGGCAGCGCAGGACCGGTCGTCGTGGAAATCATTGGGGGAGGCCTTTGTCCAGCAGTGGAAGATTTGTGGCTGATATGATGATGATGAAATGTTGTGTAAAGCTATCACCATGGTAAAAATATATAATACTAGCTGAAACCCCGGCTTCACTCGGGTTATAAAATGTTAAGGAATTGACATTTTTTATCATTATAAGTTTCTAGGTATATATGTAGGTATGTAAATATTAAGCACCGGATTTGACCAGTCGACCGTTTCTCTGAGTGCTTCGCAATATTACCTAGGATTTCACATCAGTCCACCACGTGGAAGTCTGCCATATCGTAGATCTGCTCTGCTGGTACACGGTCGCCACTCTAAAACTTTAGTGCCCTCTGTTCTTTGAGCTATGTGCCCACATAAGGTTATGTCGCTTTTGTTCTCCTGTGTATCTCGTAATTATTAATCTTATACCGTGTGGAACTTGGTTACTTGTTTCGATAAAATTTTGTTTGGGTAATAAATTCAAAGAAGCACTCTTTCATTTATTAGATGTCCAGTATTCTTTCCACATTATATTATGTGGCTAGTAAGTTTTAGTCCCCCAGTTTTAGAAAGTCTGTCAGTCTTACCATCCAAAAACATTGTATGTTCCAGCATGGAAATAAGATACTCTGATCTCTACTGCATTGGGAAATCTTGTTGAGGTCGTCTGCATCTTCGGTATCATTAGCCATCAATAAGCACTCAAACAGACCTAAGTCTTATACCCAATATATTTACACACTTTGAAAAACCTACCATATCGAATGCAATATTTTTATAAAAAGTGGCAGGTTTTGTAATGTTCTTAATGCTGTGATATATCTACTTAATTAAATACTTTTTTCTTTCCTGGTATTATAGCTCTATGATAAGAAATAATAGACGAAAAATATTCATTTCCAAAATTTTTTATTTTGCATATTAGTCTCAGACAATAATAATCTTTTTGTATTACCTATGTAAAGACTTTTTACTTTTATGTATAGCGACTTATATTGTTATATTTCTGAACGCAGTCATGTCATGTCACATATTGTTATGGCGATTTTAACCTGCCATTTGTCATTTTATTTCTCAAAATACTCAACAATCCGAATTTTCTGGATATATGTTGTCAACTTGAAGTGATTATTTCGTTATGTTTAATAATTAGGAATAGGTTTCAATCTAGTCTACCGTACCCCTCGACGGAGTTATTAATATAGATACTTAAAGTAATAAAAAATCGATTTGATTGAATACAATTTTTAAAATATTAAGTACCACTTTTGATGTAAAAAAATATGCTGTAGACCCTGTGTTTAGCATTAATTGCAAAGTTTCTCGAAAACAAATAGTTAGTGTTGAATGAAACCGACACACAAAAATCGTGGACTTTAAGACCTTTCATTTTAATTGAACACGTTTTTTTTAAAACTTATTTGTAAGTGATGAAAAGTAATAAAAGCATGTAAAAATCGAGAATTGGGCGTTCGGTTTCAACGTAACAGCCGCGTTCATGCTCGCATTGATTTGAACTTAAAACGAATAGACTTACGTTCGATATTATTTTAACACGTTTTAACCTGCTCGGATTGAGTGCTCTGAGGGCTTTGAGTACATTTAATAATGGATCATTGTGATTTTTGTATAGAGATGGTTGAGGGAGTGGGAAATGACATAGACTGCTAATTAATCAGAATAGCCCGATCTGGGATATGGATCTGGAGAAAACTAATGTCCACGCTGGCGGCGGCTCGCGCACCACTCACCTTCAAAAACCGTTAAAAAAATCGATGTTCAGGCGAGCGAAGCCGCGGGCAAAAGCTAGTTAAACAACTATATAAACATATAGGATTTAAGGTGTGATGAAATGATCGTTCGAGGTGCGCACGACGCTGGTACTGACAGAATATCAGCGTTGTGGAGCTGCGGGAACACAATCCACAACATTTATGCTGAGTCAGTGCCGTTTGGCAGTACTTCCTTCATCTATTTGTTTATAATTTAGTTTTATTTATCACATCTTTTATTTTTAATCTTGTTTCTTTTTTTGTACTTAAAACAAACGTATTAGTACAGTGGCCAGCACGTGGCGATGGACAGTATACACACATATAACTACGACCGATTTTTAACAGTTGAACACTCGCACACTTCGGTGATTGGTAGAATTCGTCATCTTTACGAAAATATACCAATCGACATTCTTTTCTAAATAAGCGTCTATTTATGACCAATAACGAATTCACACAAACTTATGACCACAGATCTGTGCTTTTGACAAATCATAAGCCACGCCCCTTACAAAGCATCCGCCACAGATCTAATAAACCAAGCATCCGCGCAGTGACACGAGCTAGCAAGCAGTGTTGCCGTTTTAGCCACTTTGTGGCTAGATCTAGTATATTTATAACGGTTTAGCCAAAAATAATTTTAGCTAACCAAACGATTCTAGCTACTTTTGGTAATTATGTTTTTGATAATTACTGTTTACAGTTGACCAAATATTTGACCTAGTTACTGCGGTCTTGTCTTCCTCACTCTAATGCGGAAGTAAGTAGTTAAGTGTCATGAACACACTGAAAAATAAATTATGAAACAAAATGTGTGCATTAACACTTAATTCCATAATTATGATTAAAAGTCAATAAAAATAAATAATAAAAATGCCACGACTATGTTTTGCCACCTGAAGTTTTAAACAAATTTACAGAAGCGGACAAAGCAATCAAAAAAATTGAAACCCCATCTACATCATCATCACAGATCGATTGACGTTGATGTAGAGATTTCAGAATTACCAGATGCCATTGTAGACCTACAATTATTTTTTTTCTACATGTATTAGATACTGTTTTATTTAAACCCACATCCTTATTACATAATTGGCCACTTCTTCATTTTAATAACCACAAACAATATTGTCCTAACGGCAACACTGCCAGTATATTAAAGTCACTCACTCATCCGTCTCCGTCAAAGTGAATATAATACACTACGTTCTCGTCCCGTCCAAAGGGAATATAAGTCACCAATACTTACTACGTTTGTCAGTCCAAGTCCAGTCGCATAGATATTAGATAGCATTTATTGTGAACTTGTGAGCGTACACCGTCTCATTCTTCACTGCTTTTTTTTATTCACAATTGGTAAGCCCTTGGCATCATCTCACCTGATGGTGAGTGACGATGATGCCGAAGATGGAAGCGGGCTTACCTAGATTCCCCAACACAATGGAGAACGGGCTATCTTATCTTCAAGCCGGAACACATCAATGTTGTTGATACTGATGTCAATCGGCAAGACTTTAGATATGATGGTGGTAGCTAGCCAGGCGGGCTTATAAAATGCCCTACCACCAACCAAACCGAGTCTTACAAGTTGACCCCACCGGGAATCGAACCCGCGACCTCCTGGTGTGAAGCGAATGGACTACCTACCCATTACGCCCCGGAGGCGGTTAAAGAATTTTAGATTCGGTTCAATAATTCTAAAGTTTAACCCCCTACAACCAAACAAATAAACAAACCTTACCACTACCTATAATATTTTATTCTTAAAAGTGGTCTTTTTCACAAATAAATCGGAATTTCCATCAATAAGTATGTATGTAAAATCTTCGGACGAACGCGATCTCCCCCGACCCCGCCTACCCGCACCGACCAGCGGTAAGCGGCAGCGCAGATTGAAAACAATGCGAAGAGAACAATTACTATCTCTTTTTCGCATTCGCTCTGTTCAACTTCGAACATTTTCAAGGCCATTATGTCCAACTGCATGTGCTGTTCACTGTACCTTATTACTTTATTCCATGTAAACTGTCAATGAATAAATGAATTATTCATCCATCTATGAATCTTTAGGGGTAGTTACTTGAAGAGTCTATGCTACAGCACAAAATATCACATTTTTGAGATGGGAAAAACCAATGAACTCGCGACACTGTTACCGTTACCATCACCGTCACCGTCATCTTACCACGAACGTTTTCACTTCTGTCGGCACTGCCGCATGCCGGCACACGCCGGACACTGCATTTGGTACAAGTAATTCTTTGATTGAATATATTTTTATTTCTTTAGCCATTTTTGAGGTTTTTACGAAAGCGAGGTTGCGGCAAGATTTTTATTTCATATTTTTATTTTGAGCGATCCTATAGGGTTCCTTTTTTCCTTTTGAGTTATCAAACCCTATAAAAAAAATTGTATGAAAATCTTTAAAAAATATCCCCTATGTGTGAGCAGTGTATTTGTAACTTGCAAGTCTTGTTGTTTTTATGACGATTGTGTTCTAAATGAGAGAAACCTCTAAAATTATATCGACCATTATTCTTCGATTTTAGAAAATGTTGCTTAGTTTATGAGTCTTCTTATCAGCTCATATACGTCCCCACCGAGGGGCTCGAGCCTACCCTGAATTAAAGCGATCGGGCCTTAGTCGACCACGCGGGCCCAGTGCGGGTTGGTCGACTTCACACACAACCTTAAAGTTTCTTCTTAGGCGTGTGCAGGTTTCCTCACGATGTTTTCCTTCACCGTAAGAGCGTCGGATAAACGTACATATTATGAAATCGAAATTCGAAAACACACTGGTACGTGGCAGGATTCGAACCACGGCCTCCCGTACAGGAGGTAGCGGCCGTAACCGTTACGCCACCGACTTATGAGTACTTGTGAGTTTATGAGTACTTAAAGATATTTGCTATATTACTTAACCCTGTACTCGTACACGTTAAATACTTTTAAATTTACTTAACCCTGTACACGTTAATAAATTTTAAATTTACTTAACCCTGTAGACGTTAATGACTTCTAAATTTTCTTAACCCTGTATACGTTAAAGACTTTTAAATTTACTTAACCCTGTACACGTTAATGACTTTTAAATTTACTTAACCCTGTACACGTTAATGACTTTTAAATTTACTTAACCCTGTACACGTTAAAGACTTTTAAATTTACTTAACCCTGTACACGTTAATAAATTTTAAATTTACTTAACCCTGTAGACGTTAATGACTTCTAAATTTTCTTAACCCTGTATACGTTAAAGACTTTTAAATTTACTTAACCCTGTACACGTTAATGACTTTTAAATTTACTTAACCCTGTACACGTTAATGACTTTTAATTTTAGTTAACCTTGTACACGTTAATGACTTTTTAATTTGCTTAACCCTGTAAACTTTAATGACTTTTAAATTTACTTAACCCTGTACACGTCAATGACTTTTAAATTAACTTAACCCTGTAAACGATAATGACTTTTAAATTTTGTTTCCTCACAGATACTACCTGGGAATCCCGGAAGGTAAACCAGGGCAGCAGCACTTATACAGGGTGTCTTCCGAAGCGCCCAGACCTGGCTCACCGCAGAAGTTGCCTTACTGTGTCACATGTAATTCACAGGTAGGTAAACTCGGTTCCACTGCGACCTCATTGGTCAGCTCAATGTCTTTGGCCACGTGAAATGCGACCGAACGGAGACTAATCATCCGTCCTACATAAATAAACCTTTTTTAATTATAAGCTTTTACTTAACTTACGAAGCGTCGGTAGCTCAACCGGTAACGACTCGGTCCTCCTAACCAGAGGTGCCGGTTTCAAATCCGGACGGCCAATGTACCAATGAGTTTTCCGAAACTTACGTACATATACTCACCGATTGCTTTAACGGTGAAGAAAAACATCGTGAGGAAACCTGCACACACCTGCGAAGAAACTCGAAGATTTTGTGTGAAGTCGACTAACCCGCACTGGACCCACGTGGTCGATTAAGGCCCGATCGCCCTAATTCAGGGTAGGCTCGAGCCCCTCGGTGGGGACGTATATGGGCTGATATGATGACTTAACTTTTCATGTTTGTAAGTATGTATATATGTTAGTTTATTACAGTCTTCTTCTTCTCTTGTCCTTGCCCATATTCCCAGTTCATCTGGGGTCGGGCCTCCTTGTGCAGCGGCGCCAGGACCTTCTGTCCCGGGTTGTCATTAGAGAAATATCTTGGGCCTTTAGCTCCCTCTCAACAGTTGACCAGACCACCACGTAGCAGGTGGCCTGCCTCTTCCCTTGGGCTATGGTTTGATGTTGAGCACAGTCTTTACAGAGTAGCTCTCCTCCCTTCCCATTACGTGGCCATACCAGCGGAGTCTCCCTTCTTTCATCTTGTCAGTTATTGGGGCTACCTTAAAGGATCCTCTGATATAATCATTTCGTTATTTTTTTACGGTCAAATCTTAGAAAATGATTTAAAAGCGACTTGCAGAAATTTGATTGAGCTGAAATATACGTTCCCACCGAGAAGCTTGAGCCTATCCTGAATTAGTGCGATCGTGTCTTAGTCGACCACGCGGGCCCAGTGCGGGTTGGTCGACTTCACACACAACCTTCGAGCTTTTTTCACAGGCGTGTGCCGGTTTCCTCACGATGTTTACCAGATTACCACATGGTTTTCCGTTCAAAACAAGTTTTTTGGTTAATAATGGATTCCTGTTTCGTTTTTCATAAAAGCAATGCAATACCGACACAGATATACGTCATCCGATTATCGATATAAAATTATTTCAAAATCGGTTGTTTGGTTAACAAATGAATTTAAGACTACGTTTGTATGGGATTTGTGAACTCCAACGGGCTCTTAAGGTTGTTTTATGGACTACACCACAACCCCATTCTTAAAAGTAATTGAAACTTTGGAACCGTACAGTTAGTCTCACAAACTTGCCTACACTTACAAATAGTTAGTGGAAACAAGAACCATAAAAATATCGTTTGTTCTAATATATCGACAATTATTTCGCGGGCGGGTGCGGTTTTTAATTTGTAACTATCGTAAAACTATTCATAAGCAACAAAACAATTCGAAACACAAAGTTTAGCCTTAAGAGGATTGTGAAGCTGCGACTTTTCAAACAAACGGCGATAACGATTTTCACCTCTTAAATCTTAACCGATTTGGACCAATTTTTGATAGGTTGTCAGTCACAACAAAAGCTAGGCTTTTATACGTTTTTTTCTTATTCGATAAAGTTAATAAGTTTAATTTTATTGTCGTTCATGTGTTTTCATACAAAACTAATTTCGGCCATATTTTTTTTTTAATATAATCATTAATTTCAAAAACGAAACGTATTAGCCCCTAGCTTTTGTTCTGACTGACAAGTTAGTCCAAATTGGTTAAGATTTAGGAGTTGAAAATTGTTATCGCCGTTTGTATGAAAAGTTGAATTAACGCCGTGGGTTCACAGTCCTCTTAAATATAGTCCTAAGAGCAGTAATTCTTATACTAATATTACCCAACTAAGCCTAGTCCCACGCGGTGGACCGACGACCTGGTGAAGATCGCGGGAAGCCGATGGATGCGGGCAGCGCAGGTCCGGTCGTCTTAGAAATCCTTGGGGGAGGCCTTTGTCCAGCAGTGAACGATTTTCGGTTGATATGATGATGATGAAGCGTAGTATGGAACTCCGCAGACTGAGGCAAGTTAGGCAAGTACTGTTGGAAGGATGCGGATCTGAGATACATAAAATCTTTAAATGAAAATTGTGTTAAGAAGTTACGACAGCTTACACTCAAAAAATATAACTTAAATTCTCACTGAATTTAGATTAGTTTCTAAGTGTATCTAAGTATGTAGAGGGCAAGTGTAATTTAACGAAAAGCCTCACAAAGTTATCCTATTTTATGAGAGGACACAGTTAAATAAGTACCTTCAATTTTGTATACATAGACAGGCTGCAACAAAATTGGTGTAGGTTCCGTTAACTTGGGCTTTTGTTCTACCACTTTGCTGAAAACGCAAAAAAATGTCTTTACTCTTCATACAAATCGATCAGCTGATCTGCCGATTTTGTGCATATTAGTATGGAGGGTCCAATTTTTTTTTGTAAATTGTTTGTGGGTTCGTTGGAGAAAGTTGTTCAGTATGATGAGTAGAACCCCCAGTTCACGGGACCTACACCAATTTTGTAACACTCTGTATACAGGATTTAACACAAAGTTGCAGTGATACTTTAAGGTGGGCTTGTACCCATCAAACTGAACAACTTATGTTCTACATCTTTGCTGAAAACGTGTTTTTTTTTCATACAAAACCGGCTATTGTATAAAAAAATAAAAAAAATTATATATGTTACACCCTGTATATACGAGTAAGTTGGTAGTTGTTACCCAAAAGATTCAAGTAGTAAGAGAAAAATAAGATTTGGCATGTCTGCTCTGAAAAGGCTATTTTGTTATCTGTAGGTATGTTGCAATCTCCTTGGTATCAAGTTTCATAAAGACGAACAGATGAGTAAGAACAGATTAGGACTTAGAGATCAGCTAAGTAAGATATGCAAGTATTAGTGCGAAAGCTTTTGTTCGAGTTTCTAGTGTTACTGTCACAGCAGCCAATCGATTGCACGTACCTGTATAGTATAATAGATAGATATATAACACGTTTATTTGTCACTGTAAACACACACACTAGTACATTATACATATTTAAAAAAAATCGAGCGAGACCTACAGTACTCGCGTATGATGTGTAACATGTGACAAAATACTTTATAAAAGGACGGCAAAGATACGGCAGACTAGGCTGTATGGTCATAGATACCTTTGCCTTTTCCGCGTTTTTAAAGCCTGAAAAAAGGACGGCAAAGATACGGCAGACTAGGCTGTATGGTCATAGGTACCTTTGCCTTTTCCGCGCTTTTAAAGCCTGAAAAAAGGACGGCAAAGATACGGCAGACTAGGCTGTATGGTCATAGATACCTTTGCATTTTCCGCGTTTTTAAAGCCTGAAAAAACGCGACTTCCTGTTACAATGGGACACATTTCCGTCCCATTTCACAAAATCACTCCCACAAATTGCAGGAAAGCGAGAGCAAAGATGTTACACATCAAAAACTTAACAAATTAAAAGAGCTAAAAAAAACAGAGACAGAACATAAGATTAAAAAGAAGAATCAAATAAATAACAATCAAATAATTTAAATAAATAAGTTTACATTAGTGGAATTGCACAACATTACATATTATTTCTTTAGTTCTAAATAATCACATTGTTTTTAAAAAATTTAATGCTCTACATTTAAACTGGGCAGTTATACTATCCTGGTATAACTTTACCATTGTCATTCTGTCAATTTTAATAAAGTTTACCATATTTTATACAGTTTAAGTCTATTTTTATTTATTGATTTTATAGGTTTGTTTTTGATGTGTAACATCTTTGCTCTCGCTTTCCTGCAACTTGTGGGAGTGATTTCGTGAAATGGGACGGAAATGTGTAACAGGAAATGCGAACTTTTTTAATTCTCGAAAACTAAGGTTGTCATAGCCATGCCGCCTAGTGTGATGGCAAAGGCAAAGATGACATACTACTATTCGAAGGGTCGGCCCGTGAATGTACGACCCGATAATTAATTAATTTCATAAGTATTTTGTCACATGTTACACATCATATGCGAGTACTGTAGGTCTCGTTTTTTTATAAAAATACCCAATAGAATCAGCCTGTTTGTAGTGTGCTGTATATATAATGACTCAATCGGTGACTTCGAGACCATCTTCAGCGTTCTATAGAATTCTTCTATTCTGTGTGTTGCAATCTCCTTTTTCATATAGACGAACGGATAAGAAAGAACAGATTAGGACTAAAAGATCAGCTAAGTAAGATATGTAAGTATTAGTGCGAAAGCTTTTGTTCGAGTTTCTAGTGTTATTGTCACAGCAGCCAATCGATTGGACGTACCTGTATAGTGTAATATACAGATATATAATACGTTTATTTGTCACTGCAAACACACACACTAGTACATTATACATATTTAAAAAAACTTAACAAATTTAAAGAGCAAAAAAACAGAGTGAGAACACAAGATAAAAACCGGCCAAGTGCGAGTTGGACTCGCGGTATGAGGGTTCCGTACCGCCACACCTCTCCACACAACTATGACAATGATACCTAGTCACATGACAAACAAAAGACACAAACGCGAGCAAAAGAAAAATACTACTAGCGCTAACTAGTGGTGTTTTTAGTGAACTACTTTCCGTAAGTGAACGTATTATATTGAGTTTACCACTTTATTTTCAATGGATATAATTCTTATAGGTTTTCCTGTAATCTACACGCAATGAACTATGTTTTGTTTTAATTTTTCCAAAATTTTAGGCTCAGTGGTTTCGGAGATCAGGCGGTCATGGTCAATTTTCGTCTTCTTTCATAAATAAAATCAAAACTGTTTATTTTAAAATAATAACAAAAATAAAATATATTTGAGATCCTCTTAATATTATTTCTTTTGATATATGACACAATAAGGTTGGCAAAACTTTTTTTTTTTTAAATCCTAATTTGTCGCCCGAAAATGACTTTTATTTTAAAAAAAATATTTACTTTGCACATCTGTGTTTGGGTCATAGGATTATACCATCCTACCAAATTTCACTTGATTTGGTAGAGTAGACTCGGAGCAAATTGACTGTGACAGACGGACGGACAGACAGACACACGCACGAGTGATCCTATAAGGGTTCCGTTTTTTTGTTGTTGTACGGAACCCTAAAAAGAAGAATCAAATAAATAACAATGAAATAATTTATTATTTAAGTTTACACGAGTGTGATGCAGTGTAAATGGGCCATAGCTCAGTAAATAGCTTTGCGCCTGTAAGACCAAAACACTGTTTTTTTGCTACTACCCCCGGGTAGAACGTAAAAGTAATTAAAAAAAAAAGAACCAATATTGTGCAAAAATAAACAAGAGAGAGAGAGAGAGTATCAGTGTCTATTTAATGTTGACTTAATCATTGATTTATTATTAGGATTCCGTACTTCAAAAGGAAAAAGGAACCCTTATAATGATCTTTGTCCATCTGTCTGTCTACCTGTCTGTATGTCTGTCTCCCTGACGGTCTGTCAAGACTTTCGACCAATATTACAGTTATGGACCGGCCTACGCGAACAGCGGTTTTCGATGCCTACAAATTTTGTCTTACTTGATCAGTGCTCCCCAAATCAGTTGAAAATCGAAGTGAGTGAAATTTTCATCTCATTCATGTTACATTCCGAGTACTTTATTTTTTTATCAACAATTGGTAAACCCTTGACAACATCTCACCTGGTGGTAAGTGACGATGTTGCCGAAGATGGAAGCGGGCTTACCAAGATTCCCCAACGCAATGGGGAACTGGCTATCTTATCTTCATGCCGGAACATACCAATGATATCAACATTGATATTTGGCGGCAACACTTAGATAAGATGGTGGTAGCTAGCCAGGCGGGCTTATAAAATGCCCTACCACCAACCAAACCGAATCTTACAATTGACCCCGCCGGGAATCGAACCTGCGACCTCAATCAAAATCAATTTAAAAGGAAAACTATCACGGCTAAGAAGGCTTTCTTAGTTTAGGAGTAATATAGTCGACCAACTAAAGATGTGTGGTCGGATTTGTCAAAAGTTAATTGATTTCCCATACAAAATGTTCTATTACCAACTGCAAATGTAATTTTGTTTTTTTCTTTTTAAATTACACGTTTACTTTTTGAAAAGACTTTGGCACTATACTTTGCGCAAGTCCGTCTCGCACTTGGCCGGTTTCTTTTTATAAGGTTTACTCGCAAACATGTAAATTGGGGAAACTTTTTTTCTTGTTTATTTACCCTATCTGTGGGATATCGTTCAATAGGTCTGAAAAAAATCATTTTGGGTTTGTCAAGATATTTTTTTTGATAATTGATTCGTTTATTAAATGTACAGTTATTAAGTGATGTTTTTGTTAAAGTTGTATGTCCCCACTCCCAACCCCACCCCCCTAACAGCTAAACCGCTATTTCATTTAATCTAAAAAGCATTGAAAATAGTAGGATATATTATTAACTAGCTGTTTCCCGCGGTTTCACCCGCGTGGACAACGTTTCTATGACTTTCCGAGGGTGCGCAGTGCGCGAGCCGCAAGCGGCTCGCGAGCGTGGTAAAAAGTAGCCTATGTCTGAATCCAGGTCCTAATCTGTCTACTTACCAAATTTCAGCCAAATCCGTTCAGTAGTTTTTGCGGGAAAGCGTAACAGACAGACAGAGTTACTAATATTAGTAGGGATTTACAAGGGATATTATCAAAGCCAACTAACTAGTGGACCAACGTAAAATGTGCATTTGAATATCTGAGTTTTGGATTTGTAGATTTCGTAGATTTTCCATACAAAATGTTATATTTTTAAAGTGAAACTTTTATTATATCGTATCACGGTCGCTTTCATCTGGCGGTATGATCGTTTCGTCCTCTGTACCGTAACGAGAGCAGCCATGATCGTTGCGTCCTCCGTAAAGTTTCACTTTTACCGTGGTTTATAAAATCACACACTTACTTTCTTTTTTTGTAAAAAGCTATAAAAAAAACTAATTAATGCCTAAGGCAGCAATGTTTAATAAAAAAGTTGATTGTTTTGTATGCTGTGAAATGTTTATTAATCACCTGAGTGAGATATAATCATCTGAAACTAATCTGTATTTTGTGTGGCATCACCTATGATTAATAATAATAGGTTTTTAACATGTTGTTGACTGATAAGAACAATAAACACATAATAATAATTAAATACATTTTTTTATTTAATTTAAATATAATAGATACAAAACCTAAAATTGTATAGAGTACTTGCAAAAAAAGCTGTACATACACACTCACTCTGTTTATTCTTAGCTTTTCCCCTCGTTTATTAATATTTTGATGCTAGGTATGAACGGTTAAATGCCTTTTAAAATTATTACAGTAATAATACAAGATTAATAATAACACTATATTAAAGTACATGCTTTTGGCTATATTTAAAAAAAAACACTTTTCAAATAAGTCATAAGAATAAATCGGAAAACTCAAAAACGTAGCGAAAACTATAACCGCCATTTAGTCGAAACTCGAAACTATGCATCAGGTACTTACTGCCATTATCGATAGCACGGCAGTATATGTGTGCGTGACTAGGATTTTTTCAGCAAGCTATCGCATAAAAAATATAAATCTCTGAACTAACTGTTGCAAAGACATAGCACAGATCGTTATTAAGCTTTCATATGCAGCAAACAGTTTTGCAGTAACTGCTTCCAAAAAGGAGTAACCCTGATTAAAAAAAAAAATCGAGCTACTATGTACCTGTATCTGTAGACAGTGGCTAGTACCCCCTTGTATACAGTAGCTCTAACAGTATACAGTGGCTAAAACTGTGTACCAGTAACTGGTACACAGTGGCTAAAGCGTTTTATAAAAAATAAAAATGGATCAGGATTGAAAATTATTTATTAAAACAATCAAAATATTATTATCCTCTAAAAACTTATAAAAACAGATTGAACTTAACAGCCTTACTTTTTAAGTCAAAATAACAAAGAAACTTGAATCGAACTTTTCTAGATATTATAAAAATTAGGCTCCAGTTTTTCGTTTTCCAGAGCGTCACAAGTTTTATGGAACACCGGAAGTATGAGAAGCTTTTTTGATCGACATACCTTTCCTAATTATATTGAAGCCATTTTTTATCATGTTGAGCTGATGGTGATTTACTACGACGTGGCATTGTGTACAAAAAATATATCATTATATGATCATCATCATCATCATCATCATCATGTCCTCCTTGTCGTATCCGGCAACGGCGACTCCTTCAAAATTTTTATTTCTCAGGCCTGATCTGTTGTTTGGTGTCGCGCCCTAATATCATTATATACAACTTAAATTACACAGTGAATCGTCAAAGTACACAGTGGCTCGCGAGCAACTGTGTACTTCTTCGATACGAGCCACTGTTACCGATTCGCCATTTTGGATTTTCGATCAAACTGTAAAAAAAATTCGAGCGAGACCTACAGTACTCGCATATGATGTGTAACATGTGACAAAATACTTTATAAAAGGATGGCAAAGATACGGAGACTAGGCTGTATGGTCATAGAGACCTTTGCCTTTTCCGCGCCTTTGAAGCCTGAAAAAAGGACGGCAAAGATACGGCAGACTAGGCTGTATGGTCATAGAAACCTTTGCCTTTTCCGCGCTTTTAAAGCCTGAAAAAACGCGACTCCCTGAGACACATTTCCGTCCCATGGGACACTTTTCCGTCCCATTTCACGAAATCACTGCCACAAATTGCAGGAAAGCGAGAGCAAAGATGTTACACATCAAAAACACTGAGCCTTAGAGGCCTAAATTATGTACCAATACTTTGTACATTAGACCCAATCTTCGACTAGAACAACATAACCTTAATAACAAAAAAAAACAATTGAATCTAATTTTTGCAAGATGAAAAACAAAACTCATTATTAAACATCCACGTGTCGCCGGTTCAGTTCACTGACTAGTTCGTACATGTTTAGATACAAAAACGCTTCCGATTGGCCTACGCGACAGACATAAAGCTCCTTCCTTCTGCAATAGCACAGCACATTCGAGCCACTGTTCCCACCGAGCAACTGTACCCTCCTCGACCCTACAGGTTTAGAGTAGTTTTGATTGGTTTCGTATTGAATTTACGCGAGCAGGCCCTCGTCACAGTATATATATTAGTACTAACGTACCCCCGTCACTCGGCCGAGATCACGAGATAAGTACCTACACAACGGCGTGGCCTACAGGCCGCGCTGGTCAGTCGGTTGTCACCTCGTGCAGAAAACGGAGCGATTATCGAGCAACTGAGTGCGCAAGTTGAAACGTGTTCGTCGCGCGGTCTCATAACTCTGCTGGTTGATCAGTTGCGACAACACTAGACCGGCCAGCTTAAAAGAATCTCTCACGCGCATTGATTCGGTTCAATCTTGCGTAAAAGCGCGATTGTTATCTTTGTATGTATAGGTTTGTTGAAGTAAAACTGGAGCCACTAAGCGCGGTTGCGAACTAGACTATTCTTTATTACCGCGTAGCGAGAGTTGCTATTTATTTAAAGCGTCATTGCGAGTACTTCATCTGTACTTGTACTATTATTTTGACCTGAGATATAACTGAGGTATTTCTTCCAGCCGTCTCCATCAATAAACCTGGAGTACTACGGCAACCTGGCGTCCTCTGGCGACAGCTCGTGGGACAACGACTGGATGGACGACGACATGTCAGCCACGCCTGTTCCAGTCAAAAAGAAGAAGAAAAAGAATATCGCTGAGGGTGAGAGTTATCTGCTTATCTTATCTTATCTTTGTAAGGGGGCTGCAGTTGTAGCGACACTTCGATCCAATGGGATCTTTTGTGTCTTGTCTACCCCTATAACCTTTGCACCCCAACCTACTCGAAGATGTGCTGCATCATTGCAGCAATTCCGCTGATTGGAAGGTGCTTGTAGTCCTCCGGTTTTGGGTAGCCATCACCATACGCTTGCTAGCCAGAACATTGCAGTGACACATTAAGTGTTCCATTGATTCTGTATCTTCACCACAGACCCTGCAGGTCGGCTCATTGTCCTCATGACTGAGGGTCGTGACCTTCCCATAGAACCTTATCTCGTGAATTGCCATCTGTTCTTGTCCTCCTCGGCCTGCATAGCATCTGGTCTGGTTGGATCTGGTCAGACCAACCGCGATAGGACTCAAACCACGAGGTCTATAACCTTCTATTTTGCCACATACAATGATTTCCTTAAGTGAGTCGCCACTTTTCCAAGCAATGTGACCGAAGTACTGGAGAACCTTCTTACCCGACTGCGCCTGAAGTAGGGTTATGTTTTTCGAGTGTATGTATGTTTATGTCTTTGGCACGCCTGCCCTGTAGCCTGTTTAAGCCGTTTGGCTTGATGGATTTTGGAGTTCGAGGTGTCGTTAGATTTGTCTTCATCCCGTGAGTGATATAGGATGCATTTTTACCCGACCAGTCTAAATAAGGGGTTAAGTTTTTATGTAGGCGGGTATTTAATTTTTATATAATTCCCAAAGTTATTAGAGCTTCTGGAGGAGAGTTTTGTCTTAATTTTGAATTGCCGCAAGATTGACGCGCTAGCTTGACGTGCTCTCCACGGAATCTAAAGCATCTCTCTTTAGCACCTTAATAATTCAAACGCATCGATGCGACCATACAATCTGGTATTTAAGAGTCCACATCTCAGCTCCGTAGAGGAATTTCGAAGTCATATTATGGTGTTCTGAGATATACATCTATTTTGAAAAGCTTTTATTTATTTTGCAATGTTTGTATGTATGTTTGTTTAGTTCAAATTTTGCGATCGATTTTTGAGCGACTTCCAGGGGTCTGATTGAGCTGAAATTTTGAATGAAGCCGTATTCCCGGTGACAATAGATCCTTTTGGTATTTTGAAATTGATCTGATGATGAACTCTGGAGATGTAATCAAGATCCCAAAATCGTCTTTCATTTTCCATAAAACAAAGTCTTTTTTCAATTTGGAACCATGTATCTTTAATATTTTTAGAGCATTTGGTTTTTTTAATATAAAAACTCTTTTCAAATAAAAGCTTGTATACCAAAAAGCTTTTGGGATTTTTCGAATATGAATTTGTAGTTGCCAAACGGAATTCCTCTAGTCTTCGAAATGATAGTGCGAAAGAACAAAAACACATCGTAGAATTCGCAGATCGTCTCCTGCCTAGGGAGGCTCCCTTATCGTGTTACTGAGGATGAGAGTCAGCTGCTACTTATAGTTCTTCTTGTTTCCTAATTAACAAAATTGAATAGATGATGATCTTAACCGCCTCCGTGGAGTAATGGTTAGTCCATTCGCTTCACACCAGGAGGCTGCGGGTTCGATTCCCGGTGGGGTCAACTTGTAAGACTCGGTTTGGTTGGTGGTAGGGTATTTTAATAGAGGATAAGATAGCCAGTTCCCCATTGCGTTGGCGAATCTTGGTAAGCCCGTTTCCGCCTTCGGCATCTTCGTCACTTACCATCAGGTGAGATGAAACCAAGGGCTTACCAATAGTGAATAAAAAAAAATCAGCTAATATAGAAGTCATTGTGTCAGCCACATATTGTCAAAAGAATCCTAAAATCCAAAGATGGTTTAATGTCATGAGGTAATCTGTTTTCCTCACAGATGAAGTCTCCTTCAACCTGCCGTGCTTATATCACGAGGCGCACTTCAGCCCGTCCTCAGCATATTTCGTTCTTGAGTGCCTTGGACCGGGAGTGCCTACTTCCAGCCTGTACAAGATAGCACTTCCCGAGCCCAGACTCCTGGTGCATCTGGAGAACAATACAGCTGTTAAGGTCAGTCTCCCAACATACTTTCACCTTTTCCAAGCAGCCTGGAGTAGCATATGTTAACGAGAAAGAGAGCTCGAGGCAGACCACTCGATAAATGGTGTCGCTTATTCACCAGCACCATCTTCTCTCTTTTATCGTGTGGCACAATTAACCTTGCTATCCAAGGGATAGACGGCGGTTGCCTGGTGTTACACTTAGCATCACCCGCGGTCACATGTAGGGCATTTAGATTTACACCTACGGACGTGTGCAACGCGACCTTCATAAAAATCTAGAATCAGATATGCAGAATGAGAGAATGCAGGTTTCCTCACGATGTTTTCCTTCAAAGTTGTTGCGATAGAAGCCGGTTTTTTAACGTGTTCATCGTTTCCAATTACGCACAGAGATATTCGTGGGGATGGAAAGAGACACAGACTACTAAATTAGCATAGCCCGACACAGTTCCCGAGGGATCTAGAGAAAACTCTTTCCACGCTCGCGAGAAACTCACCCTCGAGGACAGTCATAGAAACTATCCTGACACGAGCGAAGCTGCGGGCAAAAGCTAAAACGTTATAAGTACACATGCTCAGATACCTACACCAGACAGTAATTACTCGTACTTATATAAGGTCTAACAAAATTAGCTAAAACTATTTTAACTGGTGCTTCTACCCATGAAACTGAACAACTTTCCCCATGGAACCCATAGTCCAATCGCAAAAAAAAAATTGGCTCTCCCATACTAACTTGATCAGCTGATCAGCCAACTTAGTATGGGAAGTTCAAATTTTTTTTTGCGATTTGACTGGGTTCCATGGGGAAAGTTGTTCAGTTTCATGGGTAGAAGCACCAGTTTAAATAGTTTCAGCTAATTTTGTTAGACCTTATATATAGTACACACTACACGTAGCAAGTTTTTAACGTGATTTTAGTCTTCAATTTTATGATCAGCTGTGTTTTTAAGGCTAAAAGACTCCTTTACACTGCTCGCCTCAAGAAATATCAAGCCTAATAATTTCTGGTCTGCAGGAGAAACTATCCTCGATAGCGCTGCCAACTCCAAGGACTTTCTCCGTTCAGCTGTCCAGCGGTCACGCGGCCAGGGTGCGGCTGCTACTGCCACCAGGGTTGAGGGAAGATGAGGTCACCAAATACCCTCTGGTGCTTAAAGTGTAAGTTACCCCTCCTTTGGCCTCCAGTTCTTGATCCCTTGGTCGTCTCTTACGAGACCATCGGAAAGAAATAGGGTGGTACACCACACCACAACTTCCTATCATCATCATCATATCAGCCGAAAAACGTCTACTGCTGGACAAAGACCTCCCCCAAGAATTTCCACGACGACCAAAACTAACTGTCAATTTTAAACATTGTATGTAAAGGGTTGAACGTTGTTTGCTTCGATTCGAAAGGTTTTTTTTATTCACAATTGTTAACCTGTTGGCGTCATCTCACCTAATGATAAGTGATGATGATAATGAGGTTACTAGGCGAAAGTCGTTTTGTTTCATGTCATGCCTTCAATTTGCTTTCCTGCTAATATAACTAAAGTTCAACACCCCTTTCTTGTTTCAGCGTTCCGTAAAAAAACAATAGCCAACTTTTATAATTCTAATTAAAATTGGTACCTATCGCTAGCCCAAGAGATGAACCCTTACTAATATCAAATCAAAGTATAAATATTAATACTAACATACAGTATGGACACTTCCTGCCGCTCTCTAGATTGCGATCACACCCCCTCGTCACACAGATTGATGCAGATTGGTTATAGTTTGGTTCTCGAACGTATAGAATTCCGCCGTGATTTTCTTTACTCCGTCATTCGTTTTTAGAAATGTCATTTCACGACCGTTGTATGCAGTGTCCGGGGTGTGCTAATATTTTAAACGCGAATGTTTGTAAATATGTATGGATGTTTGTTACTCTCTCGCGCCACAACAGATAAACGGATCTGAATAAAATTTGGTAGGTGGACCTGGATTAACATATAGGCTACTTTTTTCCACGCAAGCGGCTCGCGCACTGCGCACCCTCAAAGACAGTCATAGAAACCATGTTCAGGCAAGCAAAGCCCTTGGCAAAAGCTACAATAACATAATCAAGAAAAATTGTAACCTAATATTGTGCTCAGTTTGCAATTAAGTCAAAATTTCTGTGACGTGAAATTGCTAAACACTCATTTTTTATGAATCTCTCGAGCATCGAGCATTTTCGAATGAGCTCATAAGTTATAAATTATAAATATTATAATATAAAGTATTTTTTTTGTTTTTAGGGTTCCGCACACCCAACGGGTAACCAACGGGACCCTTTCCGCTGTCTGTCCGTCAGTCAGCGGGCTGTATTTCATGAACCGCAATAGGTAGACTGTTGAATTTTTTACAGAATGTGTATTACTGTTGCCGCTATAACAAAAAATACTAAAAGTTAAAAAAGTTAAAAAAAGAAGGGGAGTCTCTATACAAAAAAAAAAGTGTTTTTTACAGGTCTTTAGAAGTATTTTTTTATTTAGCTCTATCGTGAAAACGGTAATAAATACAAGCTTGAAACTTATGTGATTATAGTACTAATACTGAAGTAAAACAACAAATACTAAAAATCGGTCGATTGTGTGTCACACTCGCGCTAAGCAGTCCGAAGTGAATGACAAAAACGTCTATTTTTGTCGCTTGCGTTGATATCTTTTATTTATATTGTGAATAGGTATCATTGTCATTGTATTATTATGTAGGTGTGGCGTAGTGTGGTGGTACGGAACCCTTGGAGTGCTAGTCCTACTCGCACTTGACCGGTTTTTTTTAATGTTAAACTTCCAATTTTATTAAGAACTACGCGTAAAACATTTGCTATCGTTTTTTCACGCAACGCTAAACCTAGTTTTAGGGGGTGGGTTCAGATCTTTAATTCACCATGTATACGCCGAGAAACCTTCATTCATTTAAAAATCTGTTTGATAGATAGAATCAACCAAAAGGATCTGGTCGGAGTCTATTAATGCGACTACTGATGGCCTGGTCAGTGAACCCACTTTGCAATTTAGATTTGCGCTATAATATTCGTAATCGGACTGAAAATGGAGAAAAGGACGTGACTCTTTGGGATTTACTCAGTATAATCTTATACTTTATCAGAACCGTCACGGCCTTAAGATGAGTGTTCAGGTAACGCCGAACTTTATTACGACTCTGAAGTTGCACACCCTGGACACTTCATACGACGGGCCAGAAATGACATTTCAAAAAAGGAATGACGGAACAAACAAAATGGCGGCGAAATCCCATACGTTCGACAACTAAACTGTAACCAATCTGTATCAATCTGGGTGACGAGGGGATGAGGTCGCAATCTAGAGAGCGGCAGGGAGTGTCCATACTGTATGTTAGCACTAATATACTCGTAAATACTTTGCTTTGGGTGTTAGGAGGACGTCAAGGTACCTTCTTCTCGTTTATACCGGCGCAGTAAGCACTCGCATCACAGTTCAGATCAGTAATAAAGTTAGGCGCGAGCTGTAGGTACCTATTCCTAGCAAGCTCCATAAAACCTTAAGTTCGATTCTTATTTGAATATTAATCGATCAAACTCCTTAAATATTTGTAAACGCGTTCTAATAACTAATATCTCCAAAATTCAAAAATTTTTATTTTATGGGACCTCCTTTTAAGTTTATGAATACTTTTATCAGAATGTCTTCCATAAAAAGAAGTTTATTTACTTACTTGAAATGTAAATTATATAAATGCAAAAAAAAAGTGTGTGGGGGGGGGGGGTGTTTTGTTTGTGTGTGTGCTTACCGTTATTCTGTATCTGTATAGTTTGCTATTTCCGTCATGTTGCTAGAAGGAGCCCAGATAATCTGGAAAAGCTTAATATGTTGGGCAGAGTAGAGGGGAGAAGATCTCGAGAGATCAGACCAGATCAAAGCCCTATGCCCATTACCCCCGCTCTCCGACGACGGGCTGAAGACATGGACTCTTGGCGCAAACTTATTAAAACTACCTCCGTTGCCTACCAACAGAAACAAGAACCGACCTAGTTAGACACGACCTTCAGAAAATGAAAAGTGCAACGTAGAAGATAGAGAGAGAGATAGTTTGTCAGATTTACTTGGTTTATACGTGTTGAAATGATATCGAACGTAAGTCTGTTCACTTTAAGTTCAAATCAATGCGGGCTTTAAAGCGGCTGTTACGTTGAAACCGATTTTTACATGTTTTTATTACTTTTCTATACTTTCAAATTATTATTTTTTTAAATTGTGTTAAATTAAAATCAAAGGTCTTAAAGTTGCCGATTTTTGTGTGTTGGTTTTATTCAACATTAACTATTTTGTTTTCGAGAAATTTTGCAATTAATGCCAAAAACAGGGTCTACAGTATATTTTTTTACATCAAAAGTGGTAAATTTTTTAAAATTGTAGTAACATGATTTTTTATTATACTATAATAATTTTTCCATAGTGATAGCTTTACACAGTCTTTCAATAATTTGAATTGAATATTATCATTTGACCTATCTTAAGGTCATTCCTTAAAAATTACAGCAATTTTTACAGAAATCTGACAAGCCACAGACGCGGATATATTAGGTAGTTAAATTAGAACCAATCTAAGTTATAGAGCGCGCTAGGAATGAGTCCACTTCTCTTAACAAGTGTAGTCTTCTGGGATTTCCTTTTTCAGCTGTCAAAAGTTTGGGACACCTTTTAGATAGGCGTATTCAAGGCATAGGCACTTACCTACCTTCCAGGAAATCAATTATTTCTTAACTGAAATGGATAAATTTATTTCGAAGGTTCCTTTGTATAATTAAACAATGCTATGGAATAATAGAAATCAGCTGAAAATGTTTGTCAGTAAATGATACCATGAATACCTACCTACCTACCTAGGTTTTTCAGCTTTCATTATATTTATTGCCTATGTAAGCCTTTGTAGCAAATTTGGTAACGTTGAGAACTGTAAAAAAAACTGAGATATGACGGACACTCGAGTAACTTAAGTGGCAGTGAGCCAGTGCACATAGCTCGCACCGATAGAGTGGCAACGGAGCACCGGAAGACGTAGCGTAGGCAGGCCTCCCACTCGGTGGAACGGCGACCTGGTGAAGGCCGCGTGAAGCCGCTGGATGCGGGCAGCACAGGACCGATCGTTGTGGAAATCCTTGGGGGAGGCCTTGTCCAGCAGTGGACGTCTTTCGGCTGTTATATTGATGATGATGATGATGAAGACAGACAATCTTGCCATTTTTCCATCACGTAGGTACTCATATATACTTCAATCATCGACTCATATTTTATATTTGGGCACCGGGTCTCTTCCCTATAAGCAGGAAGGATAAGGCCATACTCCAGGCACGGTGGCCAAATCGAATTGGCGGAGAAGTGAACTGAAGAATCCTTATCTATAATTGTCACCGACAGTCACGGCGAACCAGGCACCCAGCTGGTAACGGAGAAGTGGACACTGGACTGGACGTCAGTAGCGGCTGGTGCAGGCGCCATCTTGGCCGCGGTGGACGCGAGAGGCGCGGGGGGCAGGGGACTGGGCGCGCATCACGCGTTACACCGGCGTCTGGGGACGGTTGAACTAGCTGATCAGCTGGAGGTGGCCGAGTAAGTACCAAGGCAGCAGAAGTCGATATGACATAGGAAGGTATGACGTTTCCATACCTAGGACAATGGACTGGACGTCAGTGGCGGCTGGCGCAGGCGATATCTTGGCCGCGCTGGACGCGAGGGGCGCCGGGGGCAGGGGACTGGGTGTGCATCACGCGTTACACCGGCGTCTGGGGACGGTTGGACTAGCTGATCAGCTGGAGGTGGCCGAGTATGTATCAAGGCAGCAGAAGTCGATATGAAATAGGAAGGTATGACGTTTCCATACCTAGGACACTAGACTGGACGTCAGTGGCGGCTGGCGCAGGCGATATCTTGGCCGCGGTAAATGCGAGAGGCGCAGGGGGCAGGGGACTGGGCGCGCATCACGCGTTACACCGGCGTCTGGGGACGGTTGAACTAGCTGATCAGCTGGAGGTGGCCGAGTAAGTACCAAGGCAGCAGAAGTCGATATGACATAGGAAGGTGTGACGTTTCCATACCTAGGACACTGGACTGGACGTCAGTGGCGGCTGACGCAGGCGATATCTTGTGCGCTCTGGACGCAGGAGGTGCTGAACGGCTGAACTGGCTGATCAGCTGGAAGTGATTAAGAAAGTGCTCAGGTTAGAGCAAGTTCTCATGGGATTTAAAACTAGGTTTTGATAAGTATGTATCTGTTTCTGACGACTGTTTTTAAAAATTGATTAAAACATCTTTAAAAATAAAACCGGCCAAGTGCGAGTCGGACTCTTCAAAAAGTAAATGTGAATTTTAAAACACAAAATTACATTTGCAGTTGGTAATGGAACATTTTGTATAGAAAATTTATGAACTTTTGGCAACGTCATGTTGGTCGACTATTACTCCTAAACTAAGAAAGCCTACTTAGCGGTGATAGTTTTCCTTTTAAATTGATTATATGTCCTACTATTTATTTTTTTTCAGATGTCCTGAAATATTGGTTTAACTGGTAGAGGGAGAGGGGGACACTTAACTCTTAAGACCTATTCAACGACACCCCCCACGATAGGGACGTGAACTAAATAAAATCAGTCTCTCTTTGCATAATAGTTTTTTCAAGATTTTATTGTACCATTTGTCGGCTTGATAAATATGTATACGCATGCCAAATTACAGCTTTCTACTACTAATAGTCTCTGAGCTAAGTCGCGGACAGACAGACAGACAGACATGGCGAAACTATAAGGGTTCCTTGTTGACTACGGAACCCTAAAAACGTCATTCATCAGGTGATCTATTTACAGGTACCTACGAGATTCGCTGCATTTCATCGACGCGCGCCGCGTCGCAGTGATGGGGCGCGCGCACGGCGGCTTCCTGGCTGCGCTCGCGCTGGCCAGTACGCTCAATGTGTTCCATTGCGGGATTGCGCTCACGCCCATTGTGCGGTGGCGGTACTACGGTAAGAAGCAACTGTGTCTTTTTTTTCGAAAGGACAAGCTTGTTGTTGGCCGTGGGGGCCTTTACAACTTCACCGGGCAGGGGAGGCGAGTGCGGAGGGCACTCAACCTAGTGCAAAGCAAAAGATGCAATTGCCTAAGGGCGTCCAGGTGGGCACGGACCTCGGCTTAGGTCGTTGCTTGGACGGGGGAGGATCGGAGAGAAGCGGCCTGGTACGTGCCGGTAGCGCTGGCATGCGCCAGAAGCGGGGGGACGCCGCCTTCGCCGGCGAGGGCAGAATGTCGGTGTAGTGTGTCAACTGTGTCTATTATGATCTAGCTTTTATAGCTATCTATGACGTGCGCGAGCGTGGAAATGAGTTTTCCCCAGTTTCCTCGGAAACTATGTCAGGATATTCTAATTAGTAAATCTTAAACGTTTATTGTCTAAATATTACAATGGAAAACTCAAGAGATACAGCGACGTACAGCGATGTTATGACTTCGTTGACTTTGCAGTAGAAACGTCAGGGGTGTCGTGCGCAGTCGCTAAAAGTTTCGGGCGCGAGTTGGGTCGGCGTTTGAGGGAGCGCAGAGGTGATCCCCGTGCCGGCTCGTTTCTGGTCCAACAGCTGTCCATTGCCATCCAGCGTGGCAATGCGGCGAGTGTTATGGGGAACTTTTAGACCGGAGTCGCGTAGGGACGTGCCGGCTCGTTTCTGGTCCAACAGCTGTCCAATGCCATCCAGCGTGGCAATGCGGCGAGTGTTATGGGGAACTTTTGGTCCGGAGACACGTAGGGACGGGGATATTGACTGAAGCTCCTTTCTACAGCTTTTGTCCTTTTTGTAATTATTATGTTTATGCTTTTTTTGTTAGTATCATATTAGTATTATCTATTGTACAGAGGCCAGCACACCAAGCTAGACACTCGCAGTGCGATTCTGATCCATACGCAAACGGCTTAAGAAAGGTACAAAGTCCAAAGTGTTTAGCTTGATGTGCTGGCCTCTGTACATTAGTAAATTATGACATTTCCCACCTCCTCAACCATCTCTGTGCAAAAACACAACAATCCATTGTTCCGTTGCGATGTTAAACAAATTTACCAAAAACAGAGTATTCTTTCAGGTACCTCAGGAACTATTTTGACGGGATAAAAAGTAGCCTTTCAAGTGACACAGTATACCTGCATGCGTGCGTGCATACTGACGCGCACACACACAATCCGCGCGATGTACCATTTTATGAAGATAACCTACTATTCTTTCTTTTTACTATGACCTCACTAGGTGGGTGCATTCTTTAACCAGCCTATCATTCACATGTCTGCTGAAGTTATTGCTCCCTCTCTCTGCTTCATTCTCATCCCTTTGTCAAAAAAAAATACTCAACAAAATACTCAACCAAAGAGCTTCACCAATCTCTTTTCTGTTACCAGCATCAGCGTACGCGGAACGCTACATGGGCTTCCCGAATGCGACCGGAAACTACCGAGGCTATGCCGACGCTGACGTCACGAAGCAGGCCTCGGCTCTTAACGACAAGATGTTGCTGTTAGTCCACGGGACTGCTGATGATAACGTCCATGTGCAGCAGACTATGGCGCTGGCCCGGTCGCTGGCCGACCAGGGCAGCATGTTCAGGCAGCAGGTAAGTTTGTACTACTCATTAGCCTGTTCTGTGTATGCCTTAACCAAAGTATACGAATTAGTACTAACATACAGTATGGACACTCCCTGCCGCTCTCTAGATTCCGACCTCACCCCCTCGTCACCCAGATTGATACAGACTGGTTATAGATTGGTTCTCGAACGTATAGGATTTAGCCGTGATATTGTTTGCACCGTCATTTGTTTTTAGAAATGACATTTCACGACCGTTGCATGTAGTGTCCGGGGTGTGCCTTAACTGTCTCAAAGACACTTAATCATTGCCTGGGATACAGTATAGGTGGTTCGATTAGCACACTAGGGCCGCGAATAGAAATAAATAATTTACTTAATCTTATGGACTTACATCGAAATCATTGAGTTTTTCGCGCATTTAGGGGGGCAACAACCATTATTGTTTGATGGTTATTTTATAACTGTCAATATCACCATCATCATATCAGCGGAAAAACGTCCACTGCTGGACAAAGGATTTCCACGACGAACGGTCCTGCGCTGCCCGCATCCATCGGCTTCCCGCGCTCTTCCTTTTATCCACAATTGGTAAGCCCTTCACATCATCTCACCTGATGCTAAAAGTGATGAAGATGCCGAAGATGGAAGCGGGCTTACCAAGATTCCGCAACGCAATGGGGAACTGGCTATCGTATCTACAAGCCGGAACACATCAATGCCGTTAACATTGCCGCTTGGCGGCGAGACTTAGATAAGATAGTGGTAGCTAGCCAGGCGGGCTTAGAAAACCAAACCGAGTCATACAAAGTAAGACTCTACTGGGATCGAACCCGCGACCTCCTGATGTGAAGGTAACGGACGTTGCAATTGCCACACCCCGAACACTGCATACAACGGTCGTGAAATGACATTTCTAAAAACAAATGACGGAGCAAGCAAAATCACGGCGAAATCCTATACGTTCGAGAACTAAATTATAACCAATCAGTATCAATATGAGTGACGAAGGGGTGAGGTCGGAATCTAGAGAGCGGCAGGGAGTGTCCATACTGTATTTCCATTACGCCACGGAGGTGGTTCCGATCGTCAGCGTGTATACCATGCTGTCTATACAGGGTGTAACAAAATTGGTGTAGGTCCCGTTAACTGGGGCTTCTACTAATAATACTGAACAACTTTTGGTCTACGTCTTTGCTGAAATCGCAAAAAAAAATTTACTCTTCATACAAATTGATCAGCTGATCGACCTATTTTGTGCATATTTATATGGAGGGTCCATTTTTTGTTAAAAAATGTTTTTTTGACATTCAGTTTAAACTCCTTACCGCGAGTACGACTCACATTTGGTCGATTTTTATATATTTTTTGTTTTACTTAAGTATTAGTACTGTAATCACACCAAGTTTCACGTTTGTATGTATTACCGTTTTTACCTCTAAAATACCTATAAAAACAAGTTTTCATATGAAGACCCTTATTTTTCACTTTTTTTTTTATTTTAGTATTTGTTGTTATAGCGAACATACAGACAGACCGCGAAGGCTCAGTAAAGGGTCCCGTTGGGGAGCCGCTATATTGTAATACTGTGCTTTGGCTCTACGGAACCCTAAAAATAGCAGATAATCACATATACATATATATGTCTTGTACTTTTAGGTCGCGGGAAGCCGCTGGATGCGGGCAGCACAGAACCGGTAGTAGTGGAAATCCTTGGGGGAGGCCTATGTCCAGCAGTGGACATCCTTCGGCTGATGTGATGATGATGATGATATGTCTTAGAAAATACCTACCTGAACGAATGATTTGTCTCTCTTAGATATACCCAGACGAGGGCCACAGCCTGGAGGGCGTGAAGAAGCACCTATACCGAACCATGTCCTCGTTTCTGGACGACTGCTTCCGCAAGCAGGTGCCGCCGGAAACAAAAGCGGGGCTCCGCAACGGCGGCAACCTCGACTGAGACTCGTGGAGGGACGAGGAGCTGGTCACTTGGTGAGAAGATTCATTTTACGTTAGTACCTAATTTGACTCATTTTGGGTTTGGCATACGCTCATTATACGAATCGTGGAGTGGAAACGAATGCGGGGCTCCGCAACGGCGGCAACCACGACTGAGAATCGTGGAGGGACGAGGAGCTGGTCTCTTGGTGAGAAGATTCATTTGACATTAGTACCTCATTTGACTCAGTTTGGGTTTGGCATACACTCATTATATACGAATCGTGGAGTGGAAACGAAAGCGGGGCTCCGCAACGGCGCGGCGGCAACCTCGATTGAAACTCATAGAGGGACGACGATGACGAAAAAAAAATTGCGGCGCGCCACCCTATAAATTCACGCAAAACTGCTTTTTACCCGACTACGAAAAAAGAAAGGGTTATGTTTTTGACAGTCTATATAATATGTATGTATGTATGGATGTTCAACTGTTCCCTCGTATTTCCTAAACTACTTAACCGATCTTAAGAAATGAGGTGCGACTACTGCTATTACCCCAGATGAAGGGAAAAATAAAGGCTATGATTTCAGGCGGGAAATTCTTGTTTTCATACTTTTTCGTAGTCGGGTTTTAGTTTAAAAAACTTTTATTTTATTTCCTCCATGCTATTTACTGTTTTTATCCACCTAGCATTACCTACGTAGCATCGTGACAGGAATCGAACCTATGTACCTAACTACTACGGAATTAATGAATAATCAGATACGTTATTCACAAATACAATATATTAGATTGTTAATCAAGGGAAGAAAGTGACCCATTTCACTCGAGATAGTTCGAGGGTGAAATGGGTCATTTTACCCGAGTTAAACACTCTACTTTTCATTTCGACTGTGAGGAAATGTATTTATTGTAATGTAATTATTTATATAATATATAATATTAATTAGATATCAATAAATTAGTTTTACCTATATCCAACCTCCATCTTTTTCGCAATGGCCGCTTGCCACGGCCGACTAGATTGAAACTAATCGATTTGGTCACGACGTGCATCTAGGTGGCCATGCCGAAAATTGAAAAAAAAGTGTCATGTTATCATGGCATTATGGCGCGCAGCAGAATAGAGGAATGATTTTAAATTTTAATCTTCTGTAATTGTGAAAAAAATAGAACAACTATAAAATGATTTAATATCATCTGTAGATCGTACGTCGTTTAATGTATAGCTGAGTTTAGATATATGAAAACCTCTTAGTTCGACTCCGTGGCTGGCAATTAAAAAAATGTACTTTCCACCCTAGGTATGACAATACTTTCCACCCTATGGATGAAAATACTTTCTACCCTAGGGATGGAAAAACTTTCTACCCTAGGGATGGAAAAGCAATGTTCCACCCGGCTTTCTACTCATGAAAATTAAACTTTCCGAACAGGAGAGATAAAAATTTTTTTTTGAATTGCAGGTAATACAATGCGGCAGGCAACAGCAGCTGCATATTGGATTAACTTCGAAACGAAACAATCCCTGATAGTACAATTAATTCCATATCTACTAGATATTTTCGCAACTGTCATAAATTATTGTCAGCTATTCTTGTGAAAAATACAAATACACGAAACAATTTTCTTGGTTCCGTAGAATTACGTAGTGTATATAAAAAGGAGTAGAACAGAAGGGTCTTCTTATCAGAGGCGTACCAATCGGAAACGGCGCCCAGGGCAAGCTTGACCCTCCCTTTCGTAAAAACATTTTCATTTTCTATTTAAGAAAGAAAAAAGTCTGTTAAATTCGCCTTCCATGCCTTATGCGACTTAAATAAATCTATTTTAGGGTTCCTTATATCCAATGAAAACAGGAACCCTTATTAAATCACTGATGTATCTCTCTGTATGTCGTTCTGTAACAGCCAATTTCTCCGATACTATTTGACGAAAGGAGATAAGATTTAATACGTATTATAAGATAGAGTTTGCGGACGCAATCACCACCTTAGAAGGAAAATAAAGAATTTTGCCCCCCCCCCCCCCCTTTGAATACGCCCAGGGCACGTGCCCCGCCCCCCGCCTACCCCACCCTAGGCACACCACTGAACTAAGATTTCAGATATACCTTCTTATTAATCGAGTGGTACAAATAACCATGGTTTCGAGAGGATAGACGACGGTTACTGGTTTTGCGCTTAGCATCACCCAAATGTGTGTAAGATGCTTAGATTTATACTTACGGACGTGTGCAATGCGACTCTCGTGCACACGCTTCTGGAATTAGATGTGCAGGTTCCCTCACGATGTTCTCCTTCAGCGTCAAAGCGCTAAATGTTTCTAAAAACTCGTTGGTATAAGGAGTACGAACCCGGGATTATAATCTACTTACTTAAATACTTACCTTAAAACTAATAAATCAAATTGCTGAAAGGGCTGGATTGGCCAAAATTTATAACTGGGGGGCTTCTACCTCAGAGCATACAGGCTTCTTCTAATAAAACTGAACTGATTTCCTGGAGAACATAACATGGTCATTTTTTTTATATTTTTTTTAACCAAAATTGATAGGCCCTTGGCATGATGGTAAGTGAAAAATAAAAATTATCATGCGAAAACCAATAAATCCTGTTTTTGTTTAAGCCATACGAAAGAAAAAGGTTCATTAATACTAGTTTTTATCAGCGGCTTCGCTCGCATGGGTATCGTTTTTGTGACTATCTCTGAGGGTGAGTGGTGCGCGAGCCGCAAGCGGTTCGTGAGCGTAGTGTCAATCGGGAAAGTGTAGCTTTCTACTGGTGAAAATATTTTCAAATCGGTTCAGTAGTTCCAGAGATTACTTACTACAAACAAACTTACAAACTTTGCCTCTTTGTAATATTATTGTAGATTAAGTACCTACCTTTATATATTTATATCTTTATTTATTACATATTTACTAACATACTAGGCATACATACAATCGCACACAGTTGTACCTATTTAGTTTTACAACGATGTAATTTGTTCGTTCTTGTACCTCTACTTTTAAAAAATATCATTTTTATTCTTTCTATTTTAATTCATTAAATTTATTTTTAACATGTTGTGAAGAGCGTGCGTTCATTCGCCGAACCGGTTTCTGGCAGAATAACAGCGCTGCAGAGTATACTGCAGCATATGCTGAGTCAGTACCGTTTTGGTGCACAGTACAGCTATTTTTTATAGTTTATTTCTATCGTTTGTAAATTGTACCTGGAAATTGTTGTACTGTGCTCTAAATAAAAGTTTTTCTATTCTATTCTATTCTATTCAAATAATCAGATGTGTAGTTTTCACGTTCAGCAAGTGTGCAGCTGACTCAACTTATTCTAGCAAAAATGCACTTTTTTTAGGAGCCTTAAGAGAGCTGCTCTTATTTGCTTAAGCAAATTGTATACTGAAATGTACATATGATCCTTCTTCTGTTTAATCCCTAACAACATGTTACTCTCACCATTTGTTAGTGACAAAAAAGGAATTGATTGTAGCTCTTTAGTCAATACATTTTGTGATCTAGAACCAGTAGATATCTAAAGAAGTCACTTTGAACTTTTCACAAAAGAATGTATAATCTGTGACTATCTAAAATTTATATAATTATCGCGAACCGTTCGAACAAAATTACCGGTTCAAAGAAATGGTAAAGTGTAATTTCTAAATGACAAATAAGATAGATAGATAGATATTCCAGACACAAAGGAAATAAAGCTGTGTAAATAATTGTGTAGTTCACAATAATACTATATTTTTGTTTAGATTTTTAATTAACAAAAAACCTTTTTAACACTAGTGTCGTACAAAATACAGAGTGAAAAGACGGATGCATTTCAGTGGATCAGAAATCGAAACTGAACAACTTAATCCAAGAAACCTATGGATTAAAAAAAAACTTTTCATACAAATCCTACAAATCGATCAGCTCATTAACCCTAACTTTGTATGAGAAGTTTAAAAAAAATCGAATTGACCATTTGTTTTTTTAAATTGTTCAGTTTCGACTTCTAATTCACCTCCTGGACATCTTTCCTACATCATTGATTTAACTTTTGTGTAAGACTAATATCGTGTCAATCACATTACACAACTTTCCCATAGAAATAAAATTTAAAAATAAATAGGGTTGCTACACTTTAGATATGGGAAGTACAAAAATGGTTTAACAAACCCTGTGTAAATAAAACTTAAGAAAGTAACCCATACGATTGCACTTATCTTTGTACAAAACAGTCGTTTTCGTCAACAGCCTAGCGCGTTTTATACAATATTAAATAATAGGATGAAACTGTATTAAAACTTGCTCATTTTCACACTTGACTATTTCCATGTAACTTGTTTTTAAAAAAAATATAAATCATTCAAAATTAGTCATTAGTATATTTACGAATAAAAAACCTTTATAAAGACCAATAAATGTAGTAAATATTTTACTAATGTAGAAAACTAATTAAAAGAGTGAACACTTTAAAATGATACAATACTTAACTTTTTAAATTAGGAAACGTTAAAATTACATAGTATGAATTAAGCGTTACTACGTTCACTGTCATTTTCACAGTTTATAGTAATCATCATCATCATCATCATATTTATAGTAATAAGGTAAATTAAATAGCAATAATAATTCTTACTTAAATATGTATACTAAAACCACAGTATTACGATATGGATTACAGTAGCGCAACGCCTTTGATGTCACACGATGCCGCCACGCTGTAGGTACTAGCAGTACTAGCCTGTAGCCAGCCTGCCAAACTCGTGGAGTTTGGCAGGCTGTGCCCCGCCGCCCGCTGCCCCGCAAGTACCTTTCCGTTGCTCTGCGTAAGTACATTCGAAGCACTACTGTAAGCCGCTATATTGTAATACTATGTGAAAATGTGCGTTATTGCAGCGGTACCGATTGGAAAATGAGTGAAGTGACATACCATAAAAGTAACTTCGAAAGGTTGTGCGCAACAAAAATGTAATGTTGCATTACTGTTGTTGTTTTCCTTGAAATATTTGTAAGTTTTGAACAGCAATTTTGACACAATTGACGAAAAAACATATGCAAACGTTGCAATTTTATTTAAATTATAAATTAAAAATATTTCTCTGAAACACTTTGGTATCATTTTCTAATTTGGCGTAGGTATAAAACGTATCTTACTTATCGCGTTGCGACTAAAGTGAGTTTACATATGGTAATGAATGAGTAATGTAAGCTAATGAGTACCAAAGGTAAGGTAATGAGTTAACTCATGTAAATAATGAAAATCCTTTTTTATGGTAATGACCAATGAGTTACCTACCTTAGGTAAGGTAATGAGCTACCTTATGTTATCTCATATCTGACCTATGAGTTACCTCAGGTAAGTAGTTACCTCGTGTCTGACCAATGAGTTACCTAAGGTAAGTGGTTACTTCGTGTCTGACCAATGAATTACCTAAGGTAAGTGGATACTTCGTGTCTGACCAATGAGTTACCTAAAGTAAGGGGTCACTTCGTGTCTGACCAATGAGTTACCTAAGGTAAGTGGTTACTTCGTGTTTTACCAATGAGTTACCTAAGGTAAGTGGTTACTTCGTGTTTGACCAATGAGTTACCTAAGGTAAGTGGTTACTTCGTGTCTGACTAATGAGTTACCTCGGGTAAGGTAATGAGTTACCTTATGTAAGGTCAGGTAACTTACATACCTACTTATTTTTGTTAAAATGTGAACAACCTTTTTTTCTACATTTTGAAGATAATTGGCAGTCTGACTGTTGAACGATACAGAGTATGTTTATCCGAGGGTTAAAACTAAGACCAAAGTGCCAAAGCGTCGATGTTTAATGATAGGAATCTGGTTTAAAGGCAATCTGATAAAAATGTAGGTGTAAGTTTTAATTAGTAGCATTAATTAATAAATAAGAAATTAAGTCAAAAAGCCATTCTATCATGGAAGTGTCATTTGAACAAAGTAGCTGTTATAAGATTTATATTTAAATTAAATTGGGATTTTTCTTCATACTTTAAGCTTGATTGTACACAGATAGTGACGCCAAAATAAAAATAAAATACGAGTGTGCTTTAGACCACACGACTGAAGTAAAACTTCTTTAGCTCCATCTATATGTATGAAAGTAAATACTTAGTCTTCAGAAAATAATCAATATTTTTTGTCATGGACAGTTTTAAACGCGTTTTATTATCCTCTGAAAATGATCAAATCTTTTTTATCTTATATGTTTGTTTTGATTGTTTTGACAACCGATGTTGTTGCCTTGGCAACCGATATTGTTGGTCACTCAAGAAAGTGTAGCTTTCTACTGGTGAAAATATTTTCAAATCGGTTTAGTAGTTCCAGAGATTACTTACTACAAACACACTTACAGACTTTGCCTCTTTGTAATATTATTGTAGATTAAGAACCTACCATATCTTTATTTATTACACATATGCTCAGCTACTTACAGCTTACTCCTTATTAAATATATTTGTAAAACACGGGCACCTTAATATATTTAACTCTTATCATATTGGTTACACCTGATTCAAGCACAATGAACATACTAGGAATACATACAATCGCACACAGTTGTACCTATTTAGTTTTACAACGATGTTCTTGTACTTACATCTACTTTTAAATTTAACATTTTTATTGTTTCAATTTTAATTTATTAAAATTTTTAACATGTTGTGAAGAGCGTGCGTTCGTTCGCCGAACCGGTTTCTGGCAGAATAACAGCGCTGCAGAGTATACTGCAGCATACGCTGAGTCAGTACCGATTTGGTGCGCAATAAAGCAATTTTTTATAGTTTATTTCTATCGTTTGTAAATTGTACCTGGATTGTTGTACTGTGCTCTAAATAAAAGTTTTTCTATTCTATTCTATTCTAAACAAAAATAAATAGTATCTCTCTTTCTATCTTTACTAATTTATATATCCCTCTCAACTTCCGTTCGCCTCGCCCGATCCCACTTCCGTAACGCTCTCGTCACGCATCCACCAGCTTACTCCCCAAGTCAAGCGTGCGTGAAGAAGTTTTACTTCAAAAATACATTTTTATCTACTCCAATTAAGCTTGTTAAGGTCTTGTTGCGTGTAAACCTGGAGTGAAATTCAAGGTGTTATGGTGGTAATTCAAAAAAAAATTAACTGTTCAACTGAGATTCCGGCGGGCGCGAATAGGATAATACAGAGTCAAGCTCGACCTGGCCTGTGTCCGTCCCTAAGAATTTGCATTTTTCCGTCGCTCCATCCTTTTTCACCATTCGGAAAGATCGTTCGCTAGAGTGAGAAAACCGATCTCATGCACATATATTCGATCGTAATGCTGTAGCTTGCGGAAGCGATTGATCTTCTCCCGTGACAAAAAGAGACAGAGTGATGGAAAAATGACGACATATTATTGTATATGAATGAATATAATCACCAAAAAAAACTTTGCTTATAAAAAAAGTCTAATAATTAAATTTCTTGTTCGGTATTTAATGCATCTTGAGTACGATCTTGAGGTTGCTTTGCAACGAGCCCAGCCCAAAGGTTGTTGCTTGCCACATGCACGTGAGGAAAAACGCACAGATTGTGATTTATGCCTTATAGATGTTTTCAGTGTTGAATTTAATTAGTTGTGTTTATAGGTATGTATATGATATAAATTGTACCTACACCAACGTTTACCGCTAAATGCGCGCTTGTTATATGTTGATTCCCGTCCGGTGACACCCCTTACTGTCACACTGTTACTGGTCGGGAAAAATATGTGTCATCGAGTAACAGTGTTGCTGGTTGGGATAAATTAATTCACATCGGGTAACACTGTTACTTATATGACGAATATTTGCGAAGTACTAGGTGGGGGTAATATAATCGATCGCAGCGCTCATAGTGGCCAAAAGTAAAAATAATGTTGGCTCTGTCATCCGTCATACCTCTGAAAGAAGAACTTCATGTTTTACGAAAATTATTATTTAATTCACTCGTTAAACCACACTTTACAAATTATGAGTTACAGTAGGTACCTTTTACCTTAAAAGACGCTGGTTCTCCGTACACAACTGTTCGTCAGACTCGTGGTAGCAGAATGGCAGAGCTCCCGCTGGTTATTTCCTCGAAACCTTGGTTTTACCGCCCAAACGGGCACCAGTATTGCTTTGCTCTGATTGGTGTATGTTCCACCAATCACAGGTTAAAACGAATCGGAAGGTTGTATGGTGTTGCCAGTTTCTGGTTGAATGAAATAGGTATTGCTACTGCACAGGAATTGTCAGTTTAGGTTCACAGAATACTACTATTGATCTGCGTGCGCTAACACCTCATAGTAAACTGTTCAGACTTGGTTACCTAATTTTAATAAAACCCGGTTCTTAAAATAATATTCATTTCCATCTGAACACGATATTTAATCTATCACTAGGGATACAGGAACAATTACATATGTTTATTATTATTGAATGAAACCATTAAAGTAGCTTTATCATCTTGTTTTACAGTAAAACTACAACTAAAAATGAAGTAAACAAACCCTGATATGTTCAAAATAAAACACACGTTTTGAATTAATTTTACATGCTTCATTTGATTTAAATGTCCAAAAATTATTTTACAATCCTTTCTCCACCCAAATCAAGGTATCACAGTTATTTTGGAAATAAATTATTAGATAATTTTGGATTATAATAATATTTGTAACAATGTCGTGATTAAAATATGTCAAAACGTCAGAGCCAACAAAGTTGCGGACGCTAGGTGGCGCTGAACTCGTGCACAGAGCAAGTGTTATACTGGGTGGGATGAAATAAGATATAATGTGGAAACTACCTATGCCGAAGTCTGAAGTACGGTCCTGCATTATAATATAGGTAGCTACCTAAACATGAAAAAGGCTCTACGTAACCCATATCTTACCGATGCGGAACCAGATTAAATGTATCGGGAAAAGCTTAAGTTTTTTTTTATTATAATTTTTATTCACAATTGGTAAGCCCTTGGCGTAATCTCACCTAAATGTAAGTGACGATGATGCCGGAGATGGAAGCGGGCTTACCTAGATTCCCCAACGCAATGAAGAACTGGCTATCTTATCTTCAAGCCGGAACACATCAATGTTGGTAACACTGATGGTTGGCGGCAAGACTTACATAAGATGGTGGTAGCTAGCCAAGCGGGCTTAGAAAATGCCCTACTACCAACCAAACCGAGTCTTACAAGTTAACCCCACCGGGAATCGCACCCGCGAACTCCTGGTGTGAAGCGAATAGAGTAACCATTGCGCCACGGAGGCGGTTGCGCCACAGAGGCGGTTACCACGCATTAGAACAATAATACCACTGTCCCCAACTTCTGGGCCTCGGGTTACGTGGGTTTGGGGAGGTAGAGCAGCGATAGCTGCGGGAGGTTAGCGTGCCTACGCTACCAGGGCATGCGTCTTGGCGGTAAGACCTACCGCAGTTGGTCCTTGACTTCGCCTCGCGGTGTTGTCCACAATAGCGGCCTTTACTTGATGCGCAAGGGATCTATAATTGGGGCGCTTATCATAAACCTAGTAGTTACCGTGTCTGGGAGATATACGAGAAGGCTTGTCCAATGAGTGAAAGTGCAAATAAATACTGTCCACGAGGCACTCGCCTTGCATACCAGGACAAGCGTCTTGGCGGCAAGAACTACCGCATTTCCTTCGCCTCACAGTGTTGGCAGAAATAGCGGCCCTCACTATATGACCATGGTGTCGGTGTCGCTGAGTGGGAACGCTTAGTAGTTCAGCGTATCTAGTAGATGTGCGATAGGGTTTGTCCAATAAGTGAAAGTGCAAATAATTACCTTTCAAGTGGCACTCGCCTTGCAGAGTGCCAGGACAAGCGTATTGGCGGCAAGACCTACCGCAGTTGATCCTTACCTTTGCCTCACGGTGTTAGCAGAAATAGCGGCCCTCACCTATATGACCATGGTGATGGTGTCGGTGAGTGACGCTATATCTTAAATCTAGTAATTTAGCGTATCTAATAGATGTGCGATAGGGTTTGTCCAATAAGTGAAAGTGCAAATAATTACCTTTCAAGTGGCACTCGCCTTGCAGAGTGCCAGGACAAGCGTATTGGCGGCAAGACCTACCGTGGTTGATCCTTACCTTTGCCTCACGGTGTTAGCAGAAATAGCGGCCCTCACCTATATGACCATGGTGTCGGTGTCGGTGAGTGACACTATATCTTAAATCTAGTAATTTAGCGTATCTAATAGATGTGCGATAGGGTTTGTCCAATAAGTGAAAGTGCGAATAATTACTGTCCACGGGGCACTACGTTCTGACTGCAGATAAACCACTCTGGACCGTGTTACACCAACTTGTATCTTCTTTATTTCTTGTATAAATTAAGTTTTTAGGGTTCCGTACCCAAAGGGTAAAAACGGGACCCTATTACTAAGACTTCGCTGTCCGTCCGTCCGTCTGTCACCAGGCTGTATTTCATGAACAATGATAGGAGACAGTTGAATTTTTCACAGATGATGTATTTCTGTTGCAGCTATAACAACAAATACTAAAAATTAAAAAAGGTGAAAAAATGAGGTCTCCATACAAAAACTTGTTTTTTTAAAACAATAAGAAACTAGCGCCATGTAGTATGATGGTACGGAACCCTATGTGTGTGATTCTTACTCGCACTTGGCCAGTTTTTTTTATATTGAACTCGATCGTTATTTGACAAGTCAGTCTACATCCAAAGAGTATCTATAGATCACATTATAGTTGATAGCATCGTTAAAAAGGTCATCTTTGACCGCCAGTTAGGACAGCGTCGCCAAAGATGAACTAACAGATTGCTTGATAAAAACAAAAAATCTTACAATCCACAAAGTATTTTTAACAATTAAAACGCTTTTAATCATGTCGTAGCAGTTAGTGCAATCGCTTGTGATTAAGTACTTACAATAACATTTTTATTATATTGACAAAAAATGCTTACAATCCACAAAAGTACATTTAGCGGTATACTGAGTGATTATATAATTAAAACACTTTTAATGATGTCATAGTAATTAGTGCAATCGCTTGTGATTAAGTACCTACAATAACATTCTTATTATTATAAGCTTATTTATTTATATTCGTACATTGTTATTCTATTATCACTATTCGACTTATTTCTTAGATTTAGACTTTAATTTCAAGGGTCCAATGCTGTTATAAACTACTAATCAACTTATATTGTCTCTTCCGAATCAACTCCTCATTCATCTCTGATTTAAATAAGACACCTTATTGTATGTAAAGAAAATAATATTATCTCTAGACTTTCTTGAATACCAAAACACCACAGCTATTGGCCATCACATAGTAAATTAGATTTAAAGATTGTTATGTAGGTTTTTGAATTATAACACTACATTGTATTCTCCTGGAGAAGACTTCCCGTAGCCTTTAAAAGTATTATATATGCCAAAGTACCTACTTAATAAGAAAGTTCTTTATAAATTAGTGATTTAGCTATATCTAGTTCTTTTCTTTAGAAGGTTTGTCTACAGTATTCACGAATCTTGTTACGCCAGTTTTAAAATTTGCTTTATTTATTGAATTTTTCCATGATAAGTTAACAGAGATAGTCACTTACGCCCGGTATCTGAGATCAGTGAAGATGTCAAACCAGTGTACTTGTCTTATGTATGAACTAACAAATTTAATAAAAAAATAAACCACACTGCCCATAAATATACCCTATGACGTCATACAGGAAACCAAAACGAATCTAACGATACCTCTCACTCAAAAATCCATCAAGGCAGACTATAGGTAGACCGCTTAAATGAGTCTTCGCCCGCGCGGTACAGGGGCGCGGGGGTAAGGCGACAAAGAGGATCGAGAGAGGAGCGGGCGGCAAGCGCATTGTTGTGGCAACAATGCGCTTTAAGGCCCTAAGATGGGTCAAATGACAATATTCAATTCAAATTATTGAAAGACTGTGTAAAGCTATCACCATGGCAAAAATATATAATACTTAAAGTAATAAAAAATATATTTAATTGAATACAATTTTAAAAATATTACCACTTTTGATGTAAAAAATATACTGTAGACCCTGTTTTTGGCATTAATTACAAAATTTCTCAAAAACAAATAGTTAATGTTGAATGAATACAACACACGAAAATCGGTGACTTTAAGACCTTTCATTTTAATTGAACACATTTTTTAAAAACTTATTTGAAAGTGATGAAAAGTAATAAAAACATGTAAAAATTGACAATTGTTCGTTCGGTTTCAACGTAACAGCCGCGTTCGAGCTCGCATTGATTTGAACTTAATATGAATAGACTTACGTTCGATATTATATAAACACGTTTCAACCTGCTCGGATTGAGTACTCTTAGGGCCTTAATTGCCTGCCGCCCGCTCCTCTCTCGATCCTCTTTGTCGCCTTACCCCCGCTCCCCTGTACCGCGCGGGCGAAGACTCGTTTAAGCGGTCTACCTATAGCCAAACTTGATGGATTTTTGAGTGAGAGGTATCGTTAGATTCGTTTTGGTTTCTGTATGACGTCATAGGGTATATTTTTGGGCAGTGGAGTTATTTTTTTTTATAAATTGGTTAGTTCATACATTAGACAAGCACATCTCTGGTTCGACCCAATGTATGGATATCACCGTTCTATGAGATACCACCGCTTTATCCCTTACGTCAGAACACATTTATGTAAAAGTCTCTGTTAACTTGTCATCCAGCCATAGCATACCGTTCCAAAGTAAGATTGTTCATATTTCTAAGTGCTCTGTTATTGCTATAAATTTTATTTAATTGTTATCTAATTATTATTGTTAACTTCACTCACTTCATCGAGACTTTAACAATTAAATTATTGAAATCAATAAATAGTTAATAATATGAAACATGACTTTTATTTTTACTATTTCAATGCCTAATGCCACACACACGAGAAGCCACAAGATCCAGGGCAACTTATATTACAAGCTCACAGGTGATGTATTTCTGTTGCCGCTATAATAACAAATACTAAAAAATAGAAAAAGGGAAAAATAATGGTTTAACGTAAAAAAAACCATTATGTTGAGGTAGCATTTGTTACATTTATTAATTTTGATTTATAATAAATAATTTAAAAAATACACTATATTTTCCCTAAGTGAACGCCATTCCCCCTCTCTACCCTACCAATGAAAATGGTGAAAGTCTTTCTTCATCATTACAGCTCATATACGTCCCCACCGAGGGGCTCGAGCCTACCCTGAATCAGGGCGAATAGGCCTTAGTCGACCACGCGGGCCCAGTGCGGGTTGGTCGACTTCACACACAACCTTCGAGTTTCTTCGCAGGCGTGTGCAGGTTTCCTCACGATGTTTTCCTTCACCGTTAAAGCAATCGGTGAGTATGTACGTAAGTTTTTTGAAAAACTCATTGGTACATTGGCCGTCCAGATTTGAACCCGGTACCTCTTTGGTAAGAAAGTCTTTCTTACCGCACTTTAAATGTTGAAATCAAACTCGGTTCCAATTTGCTAGAAAACACCATTCACTGTGATCAAGGTTATCTAAGACTAGCTGTTGCTCGCAGCTTCGCCCCTGAATATAGGGAGTGAGCAGGGTTTTTTAGCGTATGTCCATCCCGAAATTCCATTTTAACGGTGACAGATTTTATAAATCGGATTTTATAAGTCATCATCATCATCATACTAGCCGAAGGCCGTCCACTGCTGGACATAGGCCTCCCCCAAGGAGTTCCACGACGACCAGTTTTGCGCTGCCCGCATCCAGCGGCTTCCCGCGACCTTCACCAGGTCATCGGTCCACCGAGTGGGAGGCCTGCTTACGCTACGCTTTCCGGTGCGCGGTCGCCACTCGAGAACTTTCCTACCCCAACGGCCGTCCGTTCTACGAGGTATGTGCCCCGCCCACTGCCACTTAACTTTAGCAATTCTGAGAGCTATGTCGATTACTTTGGTTCTCCTACGTATCTCCTTGTTTCTGATTCGATCACGCAGAGTAACTCGGACTCAGAGAAAATAGGATGAGTAGCTTCGAAGATTACCTCCTACATACAAACATTACCTCTTTTATTATTATATATGCAATAAATAAATAAATATTCTGGGACAAATCACACAAGTTCATCTGGCCCCGAAGTAGGATTCCTTGTGTTATGGGAACCAGAGACTGATATACATACTTATACATATACGTTTAAATACATACATATATAGATATTTAACACCCAGACACAGAGCAAACAAATCACACAAATGTTTGCCCTGGGTGGGGATCGAACCCACAACTCTCGGATCAGTAGTCAAGAGCACTAACCACTGAGCCACCGAGTCAGTCAAATTGCAATGCAATCTCTTTTAATTTTCTAGACTCGGCGGCGTCTGACATTTTCTGAGTCATTCGTCGCTACGTCCAAAAAGTTTCGTCCGAATGGACGTTACAGCACCATCCAATTTTACCTACTACTAATTATAGTTTTTACTTTTACTTTGCCTATTTCGGTCGACTAGTCGCAGCTCTATACGGAGATGGCATATTCCACACAGCTCTAGAACGACCAACCCGCACTGGGCCCGCGTGGTCGACTAAGGCCCGATCGCCTTAATTCAGGGTAGGCCCGAGCCCCTCGGGGGGGACGTATATGAGCTGATATGATCAGTCGCCGCTCTAAACGGAGATGGCTTATTCCACACAGCTCTAGAACGTCCAACCCGCACTGGGCCCGTGTGGTCGACAAAGGCCCGATCGCCTTAATTCAGGGTAGGCCCGAGCCCCTCGGTGTATTTGAGCTGATATGATGAGTCGCAGCTGTATACGGAGATGGCTTATTCCACACAGCTCTAGAACGACCAACCCGTACTGGGCCCGCGTGGTCGTTTAAGGCCCGATCGCCATAATTCAGGGTAGGCTCGAGCCCTCGGTGGGGACGTAAATGAGCTGATATGATGAGTCGCAGTTCTATACGGAGGCGACTTATTCCACACAGGTCTAGAACTAATGTTATCGAAATAAGCCCGATACGAGATAGTGTTACGCTGAGAAATACCATGCTTCATGTTTTTAATTGGTTTAAAGGATACAAGGTGCAAGAGTTCTGGAAATTGCTTCTACCTATTAATCTTAAATATATAAAAGTCGATGTGTGTATGTATGTGTGTTCCATATGGACTCCAAAACGACTGATATGATTACCATGAAATTTTGGTGAATTGTTAGGTTTGTTGTTAATTGTTGGTTGTTAAATTTTGTTGTGAGATTAGTAACAAAAAAAAACACAAAAAACGCGAACCGCAACGACTTGCGCACCCTCAGTGTCTACGCGAACGTAGCCGCGGGCAGATCTAGTGATACTATAAATAATTTTCCCCAAATAAATCAAGATTAAACAAAATATATTATATAAATAATTAATTACCTCATCAATAAATTGAAATATAAAGAAATAATCAAACTACATTTACAAAATGTCAATATCATGCCATGCTGCTGCTTCAAATCCAAAATGATGATTTTTAGAAAAAATATTATATGAATTATTTAATGCATCACAACGCACATTTCTCACATTTTCAATAGGATGCCTAGTTGAAATGTAATTGAAATGGTAAGTAACCTATTCTAAAAACAAGAGGGTAAAGTGAAACGAATATTTAGAGCGTAGTAGAATACCTGAGCTTTAACATCTGCAATCTTTTCCGAGGCGGCACTTGAGCGGCACCCTTGACACTGCTGGAAAACCTGGAAATAGCAGGTTTGGGCCCGTGTCGGCTGCACTGTATGTATTGCATGTGGGTGGTAGAGTCGGAAAAAAAAAGTTGATACATATTTTCTTTTTTTTTACCATTGTAAGTAGGGTAATCATTGTAAGTAATCCTTGGGGGAGGCCTTTGTCCAGCAGTGGACGTTTTTCGGCTGATATGATGATGATGATGATGTAAGTAGGGTAAGATTCTGTTACTTTGCGTGAAATAATTATAACTAAAAGAAGAACTAAACAAATTTATTAGAGGAGATAATTTTTTGTTTATTGCCCGACTGCGCCAGAATAAGGTTATGTTTATCGAGTGTATGTATGTATATTTGGCACGCTATGTAGTGTAAACGGCTTGATGTATTTTTTTATCTGTTTCTATTATAAGTATTTTATTTTTAATTTGTTTTTGTCATGATGTTTTCAGATTACTTTTTTTACAATTGTTGTTATTAGAAGTTGCCAACGTTTTTATTTCTGTTATTCAGTTAAAGTACAAATATTTTAATAAACCATTTTTATTATTTTCAATTTAAAAAAGATGTTAAGATATTTTTTTCGACGCGCTAACCAGGCCTGTGACGAAGTCATCCTTTTTTCATTTCGATCTGTTTTTATATTACTATCCTTTCAATTTGTTTTCAACAGACTTCAAAAAGGAGGTTCTCAATTCAACTGTATGTTTTTTTGATGTGTAAGATCTTTGCTCTCGCTTTCCTGCAATTTGTGGGAATTCGTGAAATGGGACGGAAAAGTGTAACAGGAAGTCGCGAAAGCGCGCGCTAAAAAAAAACCTACTACGACGGGTGTTAAAACGTCATTAAAAAACCGACCAAGTGCAAGTCGGACTCGCGCACTAAGGGTTCCGCTCGCTTTCCTGCAATTTGTGGGAGTGATTTCGTGAAATGGGACGGAAATGTGTAACAGGAAATGCGAACGTTTTTTAATTCTCGAAAACTAAGGTTGTCATAGCCATGCCGCCTAGTGTGAAGTATTTTGTCACATGTTACACATCATATGCGAGTACTGTAGGTCTCGCTCGTTTTTTTTTGTATGTTTGTTACGCGATATCTCCGCCGATTGTGAACCGATTTTCAAAATTATCTTTTTATTCGAAAGAGTATACTTCCGAGGGGGTCCCATTGTCACCAAGTTAGGATCTGATGATGGCATTCAGGGAAATCGAGGGCAACCCTTAAATTTTATGGGCAAGTTTTACGTGTTTCATGTATTTTCTTAAATTATTAAAGTATTTGCGTCTGGTAGTCATCATCTCATGTTGATGAGCTGATTAAGGAAGGTACAGCTCCTTAACGGTTAGGAGTTGGAGGATAATTCTTCAAAAATTTTACGTAGATACGAAGGTTAATTCTTCAAAAATTTTACGTAGATACGAAGGTACGTATAGACCAATACTTGTATTCTTTCAGGTTATTCAGATGAGCTGTTAATGGAAGATTTAACTCCTTAACTTTCATGCTATTGGAAGCCACAGGAATCTGTATCTGTGAAAGAAACACATGCATTATAATTTGATGTTTCCTCTTGCCGATTGGGTTTAACGTTGTTAGTTAGATAGCAATATCACTAAAAATAAAGAAAATAAAAATAAAAGTTTAAAAAAACTAAAAACCGACTTCAAAACGAAATTCACTCAAAATTATAAAATAATATTATTACACTTAGATACACGACATTAACCAACAGTAACGAACTCAAAGGTGCGTACAAATTGAATTATAAGCCTAAATTTTTTTTGAGGTCGGTGTCAGAAATGCCATATGTAAAATGTGAATAGCTGTGTGCTGGTACTGACCTCAAAAATAAATTAAGGACCCTAATTTAATTCGTACCCACCTTTGATTTCGTTACTATTGGTTAATGTCGTGTATCTAAGTGTAATAATATTATTTTATACTTTTGAGTGAATTTCATTTTGAAGTCGGTTTTTAGTTTTTTTTTACTTTTATTTTTTTTTGACATATTTTCAAAGTTCTTTTCCGGCTATATTCCTTTATTTAACAATAACTTTTTTCTCATTATAATTATTTTTTCTGCTGGTAAAACCACATATTTATTTAAATAAATTGGACTCTGACCCTCTGCCCTCCATTTTGTTTATCGTGCTGGCTTATACGCGAGTCGGAGGGCCCGTCGAGGCTGCAGAGGGAGTGACAAAAAGGGCGATTGACAGGAAAAGGGATTATCTCACCCTAACCTGAAATTTATTAGCCAGGAGTATAGTATCTTTTGAAGAAGTTTTGTTATCCAACAGATAATAACAAAAAAAACGGGTGGGGCTGTGTCGGGGCACACGGCCGTTGGTTTTAACGTGAATACGTCTCGTAACGGGTAATATGTAGTTTCTATATAAAATATTATTATTTATGTTCGTCATAATCGTAGATAATATAATATAATCGATAGATTTTGACGAGAGCTGACGATTGAAACTTGAATGAACGTCTTAGCTTCACCGAGTCGAAAGTTATACTAAATGGAAATTATGGATTATGGAAATCTCGATACGCAGCAAAATGACCTTCAAAATGGCGGGGCTGCCCCCTCCCCCGCGCGCGATGTGTTACAGTTCTTACTTAGCGTAATAAATTCTTTGATTCTTTAGCTATCAAGTGGTGTAAACGAAATTTGGATGGAGATGATAGATATGTAGCTACAACACTAAACTGTATCCCCCGATTTTGTTATCATTCCTTTTCTTTGGATTGCATCCCTATGGAGGTAATTTTAAAGACGTATTCACGTCAAAAATCTTACTTATAAATAGGTACATAAGGGCTAGAAAATGCTACTAATCTAACACTGTGCTGTGTCCAGGAACATATTGCTGCAGATAGGTAGCTACCACAGCCAAACGGGCAAAGTGATATAGACTTTCGTAGCGCACACTTAAGGTGCATTTTGATTCGTTACGAGTGCCTCTACTCACGATAGGCTAATATAACGAAAGTTTCATCCTTGCCGTGCAAGATGACATGAACGTTAGCAGCGTTGTACAAGTTTAAATTCGCATGATTGTTATCAAAAAGTGATCTCTCTTTACTTGTAATAATCCCTACTCTTTGCCACAGCGCTGATGTGCTGCCACAGAACCGTTGTACGCTTTGCACGCACTCGCTTGAAGTAAATATGTAAGGTTGGTAACAAATAAAATAGATAAGTAGATGTGAGTATCCAATTTATACCTACAAGATGTGATTGAAGACGAGTCATACAAAATACCTATCCACTCTTGCCTGAAAACTTTCTAATTATACAGATTCCACTCCTTAGTCAAAGTATATATATTAGTAGTAACATACAGTTGAACACTCCCTGCCGCTCTCTCTAGATTCCGACCTCATCCCCTCGTCACCCAGATTGGTTACAGTTGGTTGTCGAACGTAAGGGATTTCGCCGCCATTTTGTTTGTCCCATCATTCCTTTTTTGTAATGTAATTTCTGGCCCGTTTTATGAGTGTCCAGGGTGTGCCTTAGTGCTCTAGCCGCTGGTGCTGGTTACTAGTACTAGATGGCAAACTTTAGGCCGTGTCAGATGCCTTAAAGGCGGCTTGAAAAACTAGCCACTAACCCCATAACCTCCACCAACCTGGATTTAAACCCCACATGGTCTGACCTTTCCCAGTTTGGAAGAGCCCGTACCCCAGAATTGGGGCAGTTTATGGGTTGGTAAATGCTACCACAGTAATACAATATAACTGCATACAGTAGCGCAACGAATGTACTTACGAAGAGCAACGGAAAGGTACTTGCGGGGCAGCGGGCGGGCGGGGCACAGCCTGCCAAACTACGCGAGTTTGCCAGGCTGACTACAAGCTAGTAGGAGCTGGTACCTACGCCGGTGGCGCATCGTGCCACATCAAACTGTAAGCCATATCGTAATACTGTGCTACTACTGATAGCGTCGTGCCTTTCTATAACACTTCGTGTGTATCCCTCACAACGACTAATTCACCGTGCTTAACTGTTTATACTTACGGTCTGTACGACGACGTGACGATATAAATAACGATATTTCACTTCAGGCTTGGCCCCGTATCTACGCTGAGACTGTAGATATCGCATCAATAGAAGACGCTTTCCTTCCAAACTCGGGACGCTTAGGTCACACTTCACACATGGGGGCGAATTCCAGGTTACTAAAGGTCGTAGGTAGGGATCCCAATCCCGCACACCCTCGCGGGATCTCGGTATAACGGGATCCCGGCCAATTTTTTTAAAAGTTTTTAAGGTAGTAAGCAATAAAACATTCAAGCTAAGAATTAACAATTATTTATTACTCTGAACACAAATAAATTAGCAATTATTATTATAGAAAGTTTATTCCAATTACTTAAATTCAAACGAAGCAACAGTGTTTTAAATTTTGAACAACAATCGTATTGCAATAGTCAATTGTCAACATTAAAATGCAACGTTGTCACCATAGAGTACATTATATAATTATTCGAGCGACAGCACTCGCGAAAGGACGTGTCTTTAACGATTTTCAATCCCGCAAATGCCGAGGGATCCCGCATGCTCAATCTCGCAGCCGGCGGGATTGAAAAATCATGCGGGATCTCGGTATACCGAGATTGGGACCCCTAGTCGTAGGGATAGAGCGAACCGCACTGTCATAAGTTTTCAATCCGCTTATACATATATGGCCTCTTTTTTTCTTTTGAAGTGAAAACTTCTTCAGACATTTTTGAGATGGGCAAAAACCATTGAACTCGCAACACTGTAATGTAACTGCCACCGTACCAGGAATACTCGGAGGGTCAAAACTTATAAAACTGTAAAAAAAATTCACTTTACTCCCGGAGTGCTTAGATTTTTTTGCCAGCTGTACAAAACTCATCTCACAATGGCCGTCTTGCTAGGGTAAACTAAAATACACGGAGGACTAGACGGTTACGGAGTTCAAGGGTAACGTATTTATATCTGATGCTGTATTGTAGTGTCTGTCTGTCTATTCCGGTTGGCTTGGGACGCTTTTGAAAGTAGAAAAATGAATTACATTTGGTAGGATATACTTTTGAGTTAGTGGCCTTTACACATAGATCCTCTATCCTCCTAGAGCGTCGGTGGCGTAACGGTTACGGCCGCTACTTCCTGTCCGGGAGGCCGTGGTTCGAATCCTGCAACGTACCAATGTGTTTTCGAATTTCAATTTCATATGTAGCTACGTTTATTCGACTCTCTTACGGTGAACGAAAACATCGTGTGGAAACCTACACAAGCCTGCAAGGAAAATCGAAGGTTGTGTGTGAAGTCGACCAACCTGCACTGGGCCCGCGTGGTCCACTAAGGCCCGATCGCCCTAATTCAGGGTAGGATCGAGCCTCTCGGTGGGGACGTATGATGACACATAGATACTTTATGGCTTAAAAAGCTTTAACTTGGGTTTTGAAAAAAACAAAAATAACAGTTTATACAGGATGTTGTAGGCTTTGATTATCGTACGTAAGCACAGATTATTAAATAGTTACTTCGTACGTAAGTTTCAATCATTGGTTTTTGGGACCTAAGTAGATAACTTCATACAAATTGATTAGCCCCGCGGTCGACCGACTTTGCTTGGTGTCAATTTTTTCCAAGGAGAGAGGAAATCGATTGGGGATGCAAATACATACCTTCTTCTTCTCTCCTGGCCTTACCCCTATATGGGGTCGGTCCGTCTGATATGATTTCGCCACTCTAGGCGATTTAATGCTATTTCTGGGCTAAGGCAGGCCCCCGCCACTCGTTGAGCAGGCGAGATATGTACCTACACATTGGCGGAGGCCGCGCTACGCTCGTCAGCGCTAAAACGCCGTACAGTCGCCGCCGCAATTCGCGCGCCGCCCGTGTACGCAGTTATAACCGCTAATTCAAGCGGGAAGGAGACAGCGGGACTGACAGTGGGAAGGAGTAGGTGAATAAAGGCGTAGGTATTTTCGTTTTATAAGGAAGTGCAATATCTGTTACGAAGTAACTATAGTATCTCATCTGTGGCTAAGGTCCAACGTCGTCAATCTGCAGAGACGGTTCGCATCCAAATGGTGGGTGGACGGCCTCCACCCTCCTGTATCTCCATTACGGCCCGGGTCATGTGACTCTCATCTGTGTCCGTACCAACGGAGTCGGTGTTCCCTCAACTTTAGCTCGATATCAGCGACTTTAAAGGAGCCACGAATGTATTCATTCCTGATCTTATCCAGTCGGATGACTCCTCCTGACCATCGGAGCGTCTTCATTTTATTGACATGTAGCCGTTGCACATCCTCTGTAAATTATCAACATCATCATCATATCAGCCAAAAAACGTCCTCTGCTGGACAAAGACGGTATTGTATTTGTAACGCTTTTGTCTGCAGCTTCGCCCACGCGGACATCGTTTTTATGACTGTATTTAAGGGTGAGTGGCCATAAGTTTTCTCCAGATCCCTATCCCAGATCGGGCTATTCTAATTAGCAGTCTATGTCCATTCCAACCTCCTCAACCAATTCTATACAAATAATCATTTCAATTCGTTGCTCCGTTGCGATGCAGGCGAGCGTGGAAATGAGTTTTCCTCGGGAATTGGCAGGATATGCTTATTAAATTATGTCATTTCCCACGTCGTCAACCATCTCTGTGCAAAAAATCACAATAATCCATTGTTCCGTTGTGATATTAAAGAAATTAACCAAAAAAATGTATTTATTCAGTTCCCTCAGGAACTGCATCGGACTATGCTATTTTCAAGGGATAAAAATACCCTATGTCCTTCCCAGTGACACAGGCTACCTGCATGCCAAACATCAAGATTCGTCGACGTGAAAAGGTAACAAACAAATTCACATTTATAATATTAGCAAGTATTTTTGTAAATTAACACGACTTACTCTGGATTAACGTGACTCTCAAAAAATCACTTCCCAAAATAAGTAGGTATTGTATTTGCAACTAATTATATTTAATTTTCTAAAATCGAAATATTTTAATTTTTAATTGAATCAAAGTCATTGCGAACTTATGTCATATTTTATTGTCATGTAATGTCAAAATATTCTATACAATATCGAATTTCCAAATTCCATTTATTCTCAATTCACAATTCACATCTACATAATTATCTATCCTCAGAATACAGAACAAACCAGAACCCGCACACGGTGATAAAAGTGAGTGTAGTTTTGACGTTTTGGCCCTTCTGGGCTTGTGCACAAATCACGTGAGGAAGGGGGGGGGGGTGTCACAAAAAAATCACAATCAAAAATCTAACACATGAGTAGATAGTTTTTCTCGGTTTCATTAAAAATAAATCTTCACCTACTTCAAAATAGCTAGTCTATTTTACGAAATTTTGGCGCGCGTGGCCTTGACCGCGCTTGACCCCGCCCGCTATATACAATACTATAAATCTTAAAATTAGGTTCAATTAGAAAAATATACGTGAGGTTGTGAAGGGGAAGGGGGGTGCCCAAGAACCTCACCAAATATCACCAGGGTAAAAAGTAGCCAAAAAAACCTCGCGTGATTTGTGCACAAGCCCTCTAAACCTTGCATGCAGGTGGTTTATTTTTATGAGTAAACAAGCAGTGGTTGTTTCTAACTTAACTAACTCAAAAAGTGTTTAAATCCGAGCTAAACTTGCAATATTACAGCCAAGGAAGAAGGGTAGGCCCGGAGTTTTTAACTCGCGCGCGCGTCACACTATTCTCACTGTACGCGGGTTCTGGTCGGTTTTGTATTCTGAGTATCCTTCATACTTCATATACGCAATATGAAAACATTGATTCTAAAGAATAATATTTAATCTATCATGATAATACGGAGAACACATTAAAATTCGTTAAAAAAATTAAAATAAGTCTTCAAACTCATTATCGTACTTATTAAGGCCTTGTTTCAAATTGGCGTCGAGCCCTCCCTCCGTGTGAATTAATCTGTAACGAACGAAGATTATGTTAGGGTTATGAACGTTTTTCCAGCGCTTAGGCTCAACTCCAAATAATTATTTTTTTTTAATTCACAATAGGCAACATGCAATATTTTTATTTTAAAGAACTCCATGCAGAATAAACCAGGAGTATATAAAAAAAATAAAAAAACTTGTTTTTTTAATTTTAAATGCGGTTTTAAAGTAACCGTTTAAATTTGCGCGCGCAAACGGACGTATAGTTCCGATGACGTCACTCCTGTCTGTCACTCAGACCAAAGAGAATATAATACATTGTAATTTATTGTAATTGTAATGTATTATATTCCAGTAATTTATTGTAATTGTAATGTATTATATTCCCTTTGGTCTGAGTGACAGACAGGAGTGACGTCATCGGAGCTATACGTCCGTTTGCGCGCGCAAATTTAAACGGTTACTTTAAAACCGCATTTAAAATTAAAAAAACAAGTTTTTTTATTTTTTTAATATACTCCTGGTTTATTCTGCATGGAGTTCTTTAAAATGAAAGCAAAAATAAAAATATTGCATGTTGCCTATTGGTAAACCCTTGACAACATTCTTACCTGGTGGTAAGTGACAATGTTGCCGAAGATGGAAGCGGGCTTACCAAGATTCCCCACGCAATGGGGAGAACTGGCTATCTTACCTTCATGCCGGAACACACCAATGATATCAACATTGATATTTTGGCGGCAAGACTTAGACGATGGTGGTAGCTAGCCAGGCAGGCTTAGAAAATGCCAACCAAACCGAGTCTTACAAATGACCCCGCCGGGAATTGAACCCGCGACTGTGTAAAGCCAGTGAACTTTGCCTCTGGGCTACGGAGGTGGTTAAAATATAAATAGTATCGATGATTATCATCATATTAGCCTAAAGACATGCACTGCTGGCACTGACCTCCATTATAATACACTGGACAGGCTGTCTCCATACAAATGACAGCTAATTTTGTGAACAATTTGAAGCGCCACTACGATTGCCCCGAGAACTAAATGTACTAACTTTGTGTCCACTTTAGTTCCATGGACATCGTATCGTATCCTCTTATCCTACAGCGCCAAAATGGCGATACTCAAATAGACACAAAACTGTTATGTCAGCAGTCAGTCCAGTGTGTAATAATGGACGTCAGTGACTGCTGGACATAGGCCTCCCTCAAGTTTTGGGGGGATGACCAGTGTGCCATTACGTGGAAAGGACGCTGCTGCCCCTCGTTCGGTTCGTTCCCTTGGTCGCCTCTTACGACACCCTCGGGAAGAGATGGGGTGGTGCTATTCTAGGGCCGCAAACACAGGCCAAGGACGATGTTTCATCATCATCATCATATCAGCCGAAGGACGTCCACTGCCGGACATAGGCCTCCGCCAAGGCTTTCCATGACGACCGGTTCTGCGTTGACCTTCACCAGGTCATCGGTCCACCGAGTGGGAAGCCTGCCTACGCTACGTTTTCCGGAGCGCGGTCGACACTCGAGAACTTTACTGCTCCAACGGCCATCTGTTCAACAAGCTATGTACCCCGCTCACTGCCACTTAAGTTTAGCAATTCTGAGAGCTATGTAGGTTACTTTGTTTATTCAGTGAAACGAGGCGCGCATCTCCTTCGCACTTTTCATCTCCTGGCAGGAGTTGACTCACGGCAGTAATATTTGACCTTGATATTGTCTAGCTTCAAATAAAGTTCACCTTTTATCGTCACTATCAAAGACGTCCACTGCTGAGCCTTATGTTCGGCAGTGGAAGGATATCCAGAAGGACCGGTCCTGTGCTGCCAAATCCAGAGGATTCCCGCGACTTCTGTAACAAGTGGGCGGCCTTCCTACACTCTGTCTTCCGGTGCGCAGTCGTCACTTGAGAATATACTACCCTTCCCCTACGCGATCGAATCAGAAATAAGGAGATCCGCAGGAAACCAAAGTAACCAACATAGCTCACAAAATCGGTAAACTTAAGTGGCAGTGGGCAGGGCACATAGCTCGAACAGATGGCCGTTTGGGCAGTAAAGTTTTTGAGTTGCGACCCTGCACCGAAAGACGTAACGTAGGCAGGCCTCCCGTAGATCGACGACTTGGTGAAGGTCACGGGAAATCCTTGGGGGAGGTATTTGTCCAGTAGCGGACGTCTTTCGGCTGATATGATGAACTACAATCTTATAATTAGCCGTTAGCCTAGTCGTTCTGCGATCTTCACTGGCCCATCAGTCAGACCCGTCTGGAGTAAGTCTGGACAAGTGCGATAAGCGCCGGGAAGTGAGCGCGCCAACAGGTCCGGTACCACACCGGATATGTGGGAGCCAGCTTCTCTGGCGTCCCGAGCGGGGATCGAAACGCCAGCAGTTAAAGCCGCGGGAGGTGAGCGTGCCTACAGCTCCGGGACCGACCTGGACAGTAGGTAGTGGTTCTCTTCCACGAGGCACTCGCCTTGCAGAGTACCAGGACAAGCGTCTTGGCGGCAAGACCTACCGCAACTGGTCCTTGCCTTCGCCTTATGGTGTAGGCAGGAATAGCGGCCCTCACGGTTATACCCTAAGGGTCGGTAAGTGAGGACGCTATATTATAAACTTGGTAGTTTTAGCGTATCTGGTAGATATACGAGAGGGAATGGCCCATCAGTTTACGGCCCGCTGCCACACTCGAGAACCTTTCTTCTCCACCGGTTACCATATAACGAGCTATATGGCCTGGTATTGCTTCATTTTGAGCTATGTGTGTAGTGCTTACTTACAAACAGCGCAGTGCGTGCTAGCTAGCCGGCGTGACGGTGCTCTTGCTCATCAGCTTGGCGACCATCTCCTGCACTCGCTTCATCTCCTCGAGCTGCGTGGTGACCTGATACAACCTGTTCTCGCGTTCCAGCACTGTCTTCTCTAGTTGTTTTATTGTCTGTGGACGTACAAATGGCGGTAATGTTTTCGTGAAAAGAGTCGTCAATAACGTAAATATCTATCAGTGATCTGAACAAGCGTCGGTAGCGTAACGGCTAGGGCCGCCACCTCCTGTCCGGGAGGTCGTGGTTCGAATACTGCCACGTACCAATGTGATTCCGAATTTAGATTTCATATGTACGTTTATCCGACGCCCTTACGGTGAAGGAAAACATCGTGAGGAAACCTGCACACGCCTGCGGAGAAACTCGCAGGTTGTGTGTGAATTCGACCAAGCCGCTCTGGGCCTGAGTGGTCGACTAAGGCCCGATCGCCCTAATTCAGGGTAGGCTCGAGCCTCTCGGTGGGGATGTAGATGAGCTGATATGATGGTCTGAACCAGTTTAACTAGAAGCTCTGTGAGCTGTAGATCTCGCGAGGTTTCGAAATGGCTGAAATAAGTTTTTTTTTTCCACCCCCATGTCTCTGCCACCCATACGATGACGATGCTGTACCCGCAAACACTACTGTTTCAGTATTCCTTACCATCTCTCTATGTTCCACTTCCCTCCGCAGGTTATTTTCTGACGCAGCCGCCTCCTCCAACTTCTTATCACGCTGCTTCACTCGCTCCTCGAATTTGATGAGGACCCCAGCAAGCTCGCTGTTTTTCGACGTCTGTTACAACACATACAAATATGATTTTAAAATAATACATTAAAACCTTAGATCACATACATTGGGTCATTTCACCCGAGTTAAACACTCTACTTTTCATTTCGACTGTGAGGAAATGTACCTATTATTTATATGATATAAAATATTAATTAGATATAAATAAATTAAGTTTACCTATATCAAACCTCAAACCTTTTCACAACGACCAATTCCCACGGCCGACTAGATTGTACCTAATCGAGTTGGTCACGACGTGCGTCTAGGTGGCCATGACGAAAGTTGAAAAAAAAAATGTAATGTTATCATATCATGGCTTTATGGCGCGCAGCTTCTGAATAGAGGACTAAGGAATAGAGGAATGATTTTAAATGTTGATCTTCTGTAATTGTGAAAAAATAGACCAACTGTAAAATGATATAATATCAACCTACAGATCGTAATAAACACTTCGTTTAATGTATAGCTAAGTTTAGATATATGAAAACCTCTTATTTTATTTTAATTTCATATTAAGACGTAACTCAATTATCTTCGTCTCCGTGGCAATTAAAAAAAATACTTTCCACCCTAGGGATGGAAAAGCAATGTTCCACAAGGGTATGAGGATATAAGGATATCCATCCACTCATGAAAATTAAACTTTCCGAACAGAAGAGATGAAAAATATATTTAAATCTTGAATCACATATAAAAAACTGGATCTCTGGTTTATATAAAAAAAAAAAACAACTTCAATAATCCTCTTGACAGTTGTTTGACAGGGGACTAGAATAAAAATATTCATATAGTTATATAAGACCGCGAAAATACACGTTCGTGAACAAAAAAAGTGACAATGTTCGGACACTTTTGACCGCGATACCGTGTATCTTGTCCTTTTATATTTCGTCACTTACCATAAGGTGAGGATTACCAATAGTGAATAAAAAAAACAGGTCGAATATTAAAATGTAAGCATTCGCAAATCTCTTTAGACAATAACAGTCCATTTAACAAAATGTAGTTTAAAAAAACTTACTTGCTTTACTATTATCGTCACATTGATGTTTAGCGAGTTGGTAGTAGCTAGCCAGGCGGGCGTAGGAAATGCCCTACCACCTACCAAACCTAGTCTTACACTCAGACTTCGCCGGGAATCAAACCCCGAGACCTCCAGTCAACCGCGAAGCGAGTGGACTAACCACTACGCCACGAAGGTTTTCTTTCGTTATTTGAATTTTCACTTCCACTTTTATTTACCGGTGTGGTTTACGTAAACATTGTGTAAAATGAGAAATGAGGAATGGGACACTTGACTCTAACAAAAGTTATCACTTTAAAGCTAACATTTCGCAAACCGATGCCTGGATAGACAAATGTTTTTAGCAAAACGCAGTAGTTTTGAAAGATCTACTCAACGATACGATTCCTTGTAGACTATGGATCTCAAAAAAAAAAAGGTTGGTCCGTGAATAAACTATTTCCTATCCTATTTTACTATCCCCCGGGGTTAATTGGCTGATATTTTTTTTTTATTATTATATCAGCTCATATACGTCCCCACCGAGGGGCTCGAGCCTACCCTGAATCAGGGTGATTAGGCCTTAGTCGACCACGCGGGCCTAGTGCGGGTTGGTCGACTTCACACACAACCTTCGAGTTTCTTCGCAGGCCTGTGCAGGTTTCCTCACGATGTTTTCCTTCACCGTTAAAGCAATTGGTAATGATATGTACGTAAGTTTGTGAAAAACTCATTGGTACATTGGCCGTCCAGATTTGAACCCGGTACCTCTGGTTAGATGGACCGAGTCGTTACCGGTTGAGCCACCGACGCTTTCATATATAATATGCTGATAATAGTGACGTAAAAAATACAGGATATGAGAGAACACACCTGTTGTTCTAGTTTCTTCTGAAGCGCCTTGTATTCGGTTTCAGCTTGCCGCATTCGTTCCTCCATGTCTTTTTCGCGAGACTTCATCTCGGCTTCCACGTGCTATAAATTAATAAATAAGAAAATGATTATCCACTCTCATAATATCGTAAAATTCGAATCATAAACTGCGAAATGAGTTTATATTGACGTCCTACTAATATTATAAATGTAAAAGTTTGTATGTGTTATGGATGTTTGTAACTCTTTCACGCAAAAACTGAACGTATCTGGATGAAATTTGGTAGGTAGACAGATTAAGAACTGGATTAATAAATAGGCTACTATTTTCCACGCTAGCGAGCCACTTGCGGCTCGAGCACTGCGCACCCTCGGAGACAGTCATAGAAACTATGCTCACGCAAGCGAAGCCGCTGGCAAAAGCTAGTACTTTTTAAACACACACAAACACACATAACGACCCGAAGTTGATCTTGGCCTCCGACATTAAAGTGCGCCATTCTATCCTATTTTGTGCCAAGTTTGACTTTATAAACACCATAACGAAATTCAAAAATAGAATCTTATTATAATACCTTTTCTCTAATAAAATAATGTTATAAAATATTTTTCTTACCAATACAATACAGGGCAAATCCAAAGCCAATAAGAGCGTATTTTCTAAGGGAAATCAGTTATTTTTTATTTTCATTTTATATCCAAAATAACACCAAAAATAGCGCGACACGAAAAACAGTGTGACTCCAAAACACAGTTTCAATAATAATCAAAAATAAAAATGTGTGTTTTTGTTTCACTCACCGCCAGTTGTGCTCGAAACTCCTTTTGCAGACTCTCGCGTTGGTTATCTTTGTCGAGTCGCTCGGCCGCTAGTTTAGCTCTGAATCCGCGGAGAGTCGTCTCCGCGTCTTCGAGCTGCTTGTGCAGCTGATCTATCGTGTTTTTTAATCTGCGGAGATAGAATTGGATATAAAAACATTGATTTCTGGATTTGCATAGGCTAGAAGGTGGGCGAAAATTGTTTTAGTTACTAATAAAACGTAAGACGATTCGACGTACAAATAAAAACGAACTTAAGTTTGTGGAAGTGGTGCCATCTAGTAACACAGATTTGAGATTGCTCGGTATTTAATTAAATGGGCAGCGTCATAAAGCGGGTAAATAATTATTCATTCTTATGGACTTTAATCGAAATCATTGAGTATTTTGTAACAACATTATTGGCAACCAGAGATTTGTTACCATAGATGGGTTATGCACTAACAAACAACATTTGAAAATCGAAGCCATTTACACACACAATGTTATAGGTAGTTCCCTTCCATTGCACCGAATGTTACTAAGAAAAGAGATGCCAATTGGCATCTTTTTTTTGCTTCACTTTTTAGACGCATGTAACTCATCTACCTCCCCTTATATATAGCATATCTCTGTTGGCAACAATATTGTTTCATTGTTATTATGTAACTGTTAATATTAGCGACAAGTTATTTATTGCAAAACTGTTAAAAGTGGCCACTTTTGACAATATCGACAAACATAACTTGTTGCTAATAGGTAAAGTTATACAACAACAATTAAAAAACACCTTGTGCCCCTGCATGTGCGCAAAATACTCAATGATTTCGTTTTAAGTCCAGAAGAATGAGTAAATTATTTATTTTTATTGGCGGCGCTTAATCGAATCGCTTTGATGCTGATGTGTCTTTAAAACACAAACATTGACAAAATATCAATAAAAGTCACAGCACATCACATTTTGCGTTTAAAAAAAACGCTAAACACGTTAAGAGTCTACACTACACTACACTACACTACACTACCCTACCCTACCCTACCCTACCCTACCATAAAACCTTCTCATGACAATAACGAACTCATTTAAAAAAGAATAAGCGAAATCGATCGAGCCGTTCTTGAGTTATAAATGGTGTAACTAACACGACTTTCTTTTATGTATATAGATTAAGGGGTTTCAAAATACATGTTTCGCCTCTTAATGAAACTTTAAATAAAATGGTCTATGTGCAAATCACTGTGTCTTTGTATTTAGTTTAAATATTGTTTAGTTTTCTTTAAAAATAACCGTTAAGACTATATTATTGTGTCTTTCTCGGCACAGAACCTTTTTTGCTTTGTAATTATTACTCATTGAATATGTATTTTTAAAAATTACTTACTGTAGTGGTAATCAATTGTGAACTAGTTTAATCTGCGTGATTCTATAACAAATACTATAACCTGAGTCATGACATAATTTGTAATAGACAATAAGTTTTTTGACTATTTAAAAGTGTATGTAAACACCTATTAAAATATTTCTTTCTTAATTTGAATTGAATTTAGCTTGCTGAGCTATGGTCTTTTGTCCTAGCACTTATTTTTTTATACGAGAATTTAATTGTATTTATTAGTAGCTACAATAGGGATGATGACAGCATCAAAAATAAATGGCTTTGGTTTAACTGTTTACCAAATTAAATAAAAATCGCAAACCAAAAAAATGTATTTTTAACCCAAAAAAGGTAAATGTCTACCAAAATTTGACACCCTATTTTATACTAAAACGCATACATTTATTTAATTTTACATTAGCCAATTAAAGCACATGAGACCCAAAATAAGCTAAGTTTGCCCACATTTTGAATAGCATTTAATTATTCAATAGACTGTCAAATATTAACTTAAGGGTACATACCTATTTTAAAGTTTGTCGATTTTAGAACTCCCCGTTCCACACTCTTCCTACAGTGTTGAGTGGTCGACGGAGCCCCTTACTTCTGTGTTCTCATGTCAAACCTTACACTACGACTGTGCGGGGAGGCGAGCTAAGCTCGCCTCCCCGCACAGTCTCCGAACCTAACGCATCCGAGTCGGGGTGCTCCGAAAGTGCGAGCTCGCTTCGCTCGCTCCCGCTTCCATTTAGAACTCCCCGTACCACACCCTTCCTACAGGTGTACTGAATTTGGTAGACATTTACTAATTTTGGCTTTCGATTACATTTTAAAGTTCGAGCATAACTTTATCAGATAAACGCACTTTTTTAATTGCGTTGCGGATATACTTTTTTACGCATTCGTTTTTTGGTACACTATTAATTTTTTGGTATACCTTGTCGTTTTAAGGTAAACGTGTTTAGGTATTAAAAACTGATTTTGGTATACAATATATTTGTACCGAAAATAAATTATGAACTCTTGATCACTAAATTGCCTTCCTACTTAAACTTCGAAAAACCTTACTCGTTTTGTTTTCCATCAAGTTTTCGATTTTTATTTCACCAAAATCACAAAATGAGTACATAAATGACGCTGTAAAACTATGATGTCACGCCTAGGTATTTCAAACATTTTTAGAACATTTAGTCGTTTTTGACAGACGATAAAAAGTAAATCAGATGACTAGCATTCGTCATCCTTGTTAGTTATATAGGTGCAACCTACATTTTTATTGCTACTTACCTATTGTTTTTTATGCGCGGTCGGTACATAATACGGTCTATCTATCTATCTAAAACTGAGACAATGTTTCACTAGTATCAAATAACAAAAAAAATGCATCCTAGGTACGCGGGATTTTTTGAGATTTGTTTGTTTTTGTTATATTTAAAAATATATATTAAAAAGTATAAAGAGTAAACAATAAATCTAAACAAAAAAAAGATGCATCGGCCGGGAATCGAACCCGGGCCGCCCGCGTGGCAGGCGAGCATTCTACCACTGAACCACCGATGCTTGTATCTAAACTTCAAATTTAGAGTATAGGTTCATGTAAATGTTTTACGTAAACAGAATATAATCGTGACCTTACACAATTTGATTACATGCTTACTTTATTAATTGTACAGAAATTTTATCGCATTCAACTTGGTTTTAGCGAATAATAATAACAAAAGACATATCGGCGGACTAAACATATCGGTTTTAGGCTTTAACCTATAAATACTACATGTAAAGTTATGATTAATAAGACGTTTGCTTTATTGCGCAACATGAAAAGTGGGATGTGTATATAGAGTGCTGATAGTGGTAACTTAAGTGTTTTTTTAAGACAAAATAGAGTATATGCAAGAAATTTTGTTATCGCATTTCTTAACAAAAAATGAAAATTACGTAAAAACAATGGCAAAAGGTAAAATGAAAATTTAAATCGGCCAAGAAATACGAAAAGCATTTTCAACTACTAATTAGACAGAGAGATCGCTGTAGTTACAGATAGCGTAAGTGCTAAAAGTGGCCGCTATTGGCAATTCATCATCATCATATCAGCCGAAAAACGTCCACTACTGGACAAGGCCTCCCCCATAAGGGTTTCCACGACGACCGGTCATGCGCTGCCCCCATTCAGCGGCTTCTCACGATCTTCACCAAGTCGTCGGTCCACCGCGTGGGAGACCTGCCTTCGCTATGTTTTCCGGTGCCCGGTCGCAACTCGAGAACTTTACTTCCCTCAACGGCCATCTGTTCTACGAGCTATGTGCCCTGCGTACTGCCATTTCAGTTTAGCGTACTTTGGTTCTCCTGCGGATCTCCTCATTTCTGATTCGATCGCGTAGGGAAATTCCGAGCACAGCGAGTAATTTTATTTTTAGAGTTCCGTACCTCAAAAGGAAAAAACGGAACCCTTATAGGATCACTCTGTTATCCGTCCGTCTGTCTGTCAAGACCCTTAATAGAGATAAATCTCTCTATACATTTGTAATTAAATCATAAAAAATATAGTCTTTATTTAAAGTACGTAATCAATTATACAAGGAATCGCGGTCAAAATTTTGAATTGAGTTGACCATGTCATGTGGGGTATCTTATGAAAGGGCTTCATTGACACCAGCTTATACAGATTTTAAATTATTTTTATGATGTACAGTTTTAGATTTATGGCGAAGAATGAAAAAAAAATCGTATATGTATAGGTAGGTATCTAATAATTTTGGTGCATTTAGGGAGTACTCCTAACAATTTGCACTGTTATGATTTATAATATGTGTCGGAGCGTCATTGAAAACGCGACCAATACCAGCTCGAGATACGTTTACATAGATCTTAAACTTTATTTGGATCAAACGTCAGGTATTAGTACCTGGGTGAAACCGGTGGTGGCGTGACAATCGCTTGTACTCGTGAGACGATCGTTTGTGGTAGCAAAGATGACGTATTAACGGAAGGCTGTTTGTGATTAAGGTGGCAGCACTGAGTTGAGAATTTATTAGATCTGTGGAGAAGTCATATTAGCTGGACGTCAGTCTCGAGGGAGACACTTTTGTTTGACGGAGCGTCCAGCAGAACACAAGTAGTGGTGATCTGTGAGCAAAACGGACGTGTCACGCTATCGCTGTGATCACCGCGTTTGCATCCATTGTAATCCAAGGCATCCTGTACAATTTCGATTGCCGAATGATCAAGATTATTGAAGAAGGACCTCTGTGATATAGCTGCATTGTTATTTCGACGCCCACGACCGAAATAGTTAAGGACGTGAACCACAAGGCCATCCATAACCTAACCACCTCCCTTCTTCGACATATGTATCTACAAATTTGTACAGAACCCTCGGTGGGCGAGTACGACTTACACTTGTACGGTTTTTTAACTGATGGCGGCGCTAGTTAGCTTGGGAAGGCTCGTCACATTAAATTTATGTGACGTTCTATCTGAACTTTTATTTGATCTGAGGCTCAGATAAGTCCCGTCTAAATCGACGCTTAGGCGGCAAAACTTACTTTTCGTTCTGCATCTGAGTGTTATACAGCACTTCTTGTTGGGAGGAGTTTGTCGCTTGGAGCAGCGCTAAAGAATGCTGTAGAGACGCCATGTGTTCTGTTGCACCCTGTATAACAAAATAGATTGCCGTCTTAGAGCTTATAAAGTAAGAAAAGTAAAAATTACTTTATCTCAACTTGTGCACAAAACATGCAATTTACTTTAAAATAATTACCTAAAACATAATAGTACAGAAGAGGCTCAGTCTCAACTAGGGTCAAAAATCAAATCAAAATCAAAAACAATTTATTTCAAATAGGTGTTTACACACACTTTTAAATAGTCAAAACAAAAAAAAAATACAATAAAAATAAAAATAAAATTACAAATAATGTCATGATTTAGATTACAGTCTCAGGTAATGGTATTTGTTTTAGAATCAACATATATATCTTTGTCATTTACATAATCTATTATTTTATAATATCCTCTAGAGCACAAAACTTTTTTGACATGAGTCTTGAATTTATTCTCTGACAAACTAGTTACATTTTCTGGAATTTTATTGTAGAATCTTATACACTGCCCCACAAATGACTTTTTAACCTTACTCAGTCTCGAAAAGGCTATGTCTATTTTATTTACATTTCTTAAATTCAAATTATGCCTGTCACTGTTTTTAGGAAATAAATGCAAATTCTTACGAACGTACATGATGTTTTCATATATAAATTGACTAGCAACAGTTAAAATATTGATTTCTTTGAACTTATTCTGTAACGAGTCACGTGATCGCATCTGATAGATTGCGCGGATAGCTCTTTTCTGCAGGATGAAAATAGTTTCTATATCAGCCGCATGCCCCCACAGTAATATGCCATAAGACATTATACTATGGAAGTAACTAAAATACACTAGTCTCGCAGTATCTACATCCGTTAACTGTCTTATTTTCTTAACGGCATAAGCAGCTGAACTAAGCCTTCCCGCTAAAGTTTCAATGTGTGGTCCCCATTGAAGTGAAACATCCAAAGTTATACCAAGGAACACCGTGGTATTTACAAATTCTAATTTATTACTGTCTAATATTACACTATTATTGACCTTTTTTACATTTGGCAAACAAAATTTTATACAATTTGTTTTCTTAGCATTTAATAATAAGTTGTTCACAGTGAACCAGTTCAGTATCTTTGAAAGAGTGTTGTTTACTTCGTCAATTTCGTTTTCTTTCCTATTCACTTTAAAAATAAGAGAAGTATCATCCGCAAACAACACAATATTTGACAGATGTTGCACCATAAAAGGCAAATCATTAACGTAAACAAGGAAAAGAAAAGGCCCTAATATGGAACCCTGGGGCACACCCATTTTCACTTTAGATCCAGATGAGTTCGTGCCATTCACTTGTACTTTTTGTATTCTGTTGTCTAAATACGAATTTAAAAGACTGAGAGCCCCTTCCTCTACACCATAATGCTTTAATTTCATAAGTAATGTTTGGTGTTCAACACAATCAAAAGCCTTAGATAAATCACAAAACACTCCAATTGCATTCTGCGATTCCTCGAAGGCATCATATATGTTTCGAATGAGTGCTACTCCTGCATCGGTTGTTGATCGTCCTTTAGTGAAACCGAATTGTTGGGTTTGTCAAGTCTCGAGGTTTTCAAAGTCTCGGGCCTCGATACGTCTCGAGATAAATTTCCCCGGACTTTCGAGACATTCGAGACATAAAGTAAACAAATAATTCCGACGTTTTTCATGATACATTTTTATTTATACACTTTTTAAACTTCTTTGAGTCGTAACTCGTAATTTCTCCAACTAAAAAAAATAAGGTACTGAACTAGCGACCGCATGCGTCTTCGTCCGCGTGGACTTCATTGTAAATTTTTAACGCTTTACCATATTGAAAAGTTACCACAGAAAGTTTTAATGTGTGCCAAATTTCAGCAAAATCCGTTCATTTTCAGAGCGTGATTGAGTAACAAACAATCATACTTTTATAATGTAAGTAAGATAAATAACTGCCTTGAAAATTGTTTTGATATTAGTTCCAAATAGTTCCAATCCAAGTCAAAGGGTAACATGAAAAATACTCACGTAGGTGTAAATTACTAATATTGCTTACCTACTTAAAACGATAATATTGTGCGATAAATAATAGTATATTTTATATCGAAGGACTAAGCGAAGCTATAATATACCAGAGGTGGTTTGACTCCCGAGCGTGCGAGGGAGTCAATGAAACCGAGGGTGTATTAAATTGGCGTTTAGTCTCGAGGTGAAAACTGTACTTTTCACTTTCTTTGCGGAAAAACCATGGAACTAAGACTCTCAACATTTTCGCAATAAATATGATCCACACTTCACAGATAATAGTATATTTACTGGCTGTTTGAGGTTGTCTATGTCACATGAAGGAAATTAAAAAACTAATTACTTTTCACTCCTTAAAGACTAACACGTATTTCAAATCATGTCTCGATGTTTCGAATGTCTCGAACTAAAAGTCTCGAGATCAAGTAATTCCAAAGTCCGGGGAGTCCCGGTACGGGATTTCCCGGCACACAAACTCTAACTCTCAATAGCCCTTCAATCGCCGCTATCAAACGCGCCGCCGAGGCTCAAGCGCTTAGTTTAATTTGGAAGCACAGCAGTCCATTCGACGCTTTGCCGATATCCAAGATTTCTCAGAAATTTTTGCTTAAAATCTAAAACTAACTCATAATTAGCTAATGAAATCTTCTTTCTATTTATATCAATTTAAGCAAGATATTTTTTGTATTGTTGGCAGTTTTTATTGTATTTGATTTTATTTGACTGTTGTATGAAATCTGACACTAAAGTTTACAAGCCTCTATTTTGTAAAAAAATATCTAAATAAATATCTAATAAACGATAAACATTGATATATCAGTCCATCCACAGTATTATGGTATAGTTTGATAAAGATCGGACAGTTTAATGTAAACAAATTAACTAAATTCCATGACCTATAGGCCACGAAAGCGCTTGAGCGTCGGCCGGTATAATGGCCGATAGGCCATGAGAGCGCTTAAAAGGGCATTTCTAATCATGTCTCGATGTCTCGAATGTCTCGAGCTAAAAGTCTCGAGATCGAGACATGCCAAAGTCCCGGGATTCGCGGGACGGGATTTCCCGGGACACAAACTCTAGCTCAACTAACTCCCTGCCTAGTCAAAAAGCCCTCCCCGCAGTGCCCCCTGCCCAAACGTGCCCATGACGCTTGCTGCGTTCCCCCGCTGAATAGCTAGCGATATGCGTTGAGTCAACAAGGAGCCCGAACTTTATCATTATCCTTTTATATTTTATTACTAGCTGTCCCGGCGAACTTCGTTCCACCTTACACTACACTACACCACCCTACCCTACCCTACATACACTACCCTACCCTACATACACTACACTACCCTACTTTACACTACACTACCCTACCCTACCCTACACTACCCTACCCTACACTACACTACACTAACTTACCCTACACTACTTTACCCTACCCTACCCTAACTACACTACACCTACACTACACTAAACTGCACTACCCTACCCTACCCTAACACCAATTATTTTTTGACTGATATATTTTTTATTGGTGAATTAGTTATTAATTATTTTAATACTTATTATTCTATTCCCGACGAAAAAAATGCAAAATCACAAAAATCATAAAAATTGGTCCAGCCTGTTCTTGAGTTATAAATGGTGTAACTAACACGACTTTCTTTTATACATACATATAGATTATCCTAAAGTCACATGATAAGGTAGAATAGCCCTGGTTCTTACACTATGATACACTGTATTGTGGGTAACCAGTCCCTTCATTAGTTTTAAATAGCTAGGTGACCGAACGATGGTCGAAGTGTTCTAGGCATGTAAACTAACGGGATTTTTACACACCGCGTTTTCCCAGAGTTGAGACTTATCTAGATCTATTTTTCGCTTAAAAAATCCCCACATACCGATTTTCAAGCAAATCTTTAGAAGTGTTATCGAGACATCAATTATAGGTATATACAGCGTGTATCGGAAAGGGTTACTAGTTCAGTCAAGACGTACATCCGTGCTTGCAAAAGGTCCGGTCATTCTGTATTTATTATATGTTGGACCCAAACCAATATTAAAAAACCCGATTCAAAGTGCTGTGCGAGCGGCGGTGTGCCCAAAAAAAACATTAAATTTTCGGGTTTTTTTTTTTCAGATTTTGCTCAAAATCTTAGTGAAGGAAGGGACTGACCGGTATAGTCACTATGAATACCTTAAAGTAGACTAAATTTGCTACAATTTGAGACTAGGGTTAGCTCTATACAGCCATTGGTTCCCAAGATACAGTTCTTCAAAAATAAGCAATCTGTTAGTGATTTTTTTTCGGAAAGTGCACTTATTTGGTGAAATATCTTCTAAAATACGCATCCAACATCAAATATTTCTTAAAATGAAGTTAGAGTAAATTTAATTAGCTTTTATTTGAGACGGAACTGGTACCTGTAGGCCTCTAGCGGTTCTTTCAAAAACGGCAGATAACTAAAAACAGTCATAAGTGGATTTTGGGGGGTAATGCAAATAAACTGTTCTCACGTCTTTTTATGGTTTTATTTATCAAAAAGTTAAAATTTACAAATTACGAGGGCGGTTTGATAAGTCCATGACTTTGGAAAGAAGAAACACTCTTTTTACATATATATATATTTATTTTTCTACATAATCTCTTTTCAACTCTACGCACTTAGTCCAGCGATGTTCCAACCTCTTACAATCAAAAAAATATTTTTTGTCAAACCCTGAAAAATACGCCTCAGTTTGTTTTTAAAAAACCTCTTTGTTTGACGAAAATCTTTGCCCGCCAAGCCATTTCTTTATGTTTGGGAAGAGGAAAAAGTCACAGGGGGCTAAATCTGGCGAATACGGAGGGTGTGGCAATAATTCGTATCCTAATTCGACAATTTTTGATGTCGCGATTGCAGACGAGTGGGCCGGTGCATTATCCTGATGAAATAGATTTTTTTTTCTTTGCTAGATGCGGTCGTTTCTTGATCAACTTTTCATTGAATCTATCTAACGATGCAGCATATAGTAAGCTCCGGTTATTGTGTTGCCTTTATCCAAAAAATCGATGTAAATAACCTCTTAGCTGTCCCAAAAGACTGTGGCCATCACTTTACCAGCCGAGCAAACAGTTTTTGCCTTCTTTGGGGCACGTTCCTCGGTAGAAGTCCATTGCTTCGACTGTTGCTTAGTCTCTGGTGTATAATGATGGACCCACGTTTCGTCAACTGTTATGTACCGACGCATAAACTCACTCGGATTGCGATTAAACATGGCTAGGCATTCCTCAGAAGCTGTTACACGATTTCGTTTCTGGTAAACTGTTAGTAAACGCGGCACCCATCTTGCAGAAAGCTTTTTCATGCCCAGAATATCATGAAAAATATAAAAAACTCGTTCAGTCGAGATGTGCACAGCATCACTTATTTAGCGTATCTTCACTCGACGGTCTGCCAAAACAATATCATGTATTTTATTAACCATGCCGTCCGTAGTGACCTCAATCGGCCTTCCTGGGCGCTCCGCGTCATTAGTGGTAGTACGTCCACAACGAAATTCAGTGAACCACTTATGTACCATCCCATGAGAAGGCGCAGAATCACCATAATACTTTTTTAATTTGTCTTCGGTCTGCTTAATTGTTTTACCACGTAAAAAATAGTGTTCAATTAGCACTTAATTTTATGGTGCAACATCTGTCAAATATTGTGTTGTTTGCGGATGATACATCTCTTATTTTTAAAGTGAATAGGAAAGAAAACGAAATTGACGAAGTAAACAACACTCTTTCAAAGATACTGAACTGGTTCACTGTGAACAACTTATTATTAAATGCTAAGAAAACAAAATGTATAAAATTTTGTTTGCCAAATGTAAAAAAGGTCAACAATAGTGTAATATTAGACAGTAATAAATTAGAATTTGTAAATACCACGGTGTTCCTTGGTATAACTTTGGATGTTTCACTTCAATGGGGACCACACATTGAAACTTTAGCGGGAAGGCTTAGTTCAGCTGCTTATGCCGTTAAGAAAATAAGACAGTTAACGGATGTAGATACTGCGAGACTAGTGTATTTTAGTTACTTCCATAGTATAATGTCTTATGGCATATTACTGTGGGGGCAAGCGGGTGATATAGAAACTATTTTCATCCTGCAGAAAAGAGCTATCCGCGCAATCTATCAGATGCGTCACGTGAGTCGTTACAGAATAAGTTTAAAGAAATCAATATTTTAACTGTTGCTAGTCAATTTATATATGAAAACATCATGTACGTTCGTAAGAATTTGCATTTATTTCCTAAAAACAGTGACAGGCATAATTTGAATTTAAGAAATGTAAATAAAATAGATATAGCCTTTTCGAGACTGAGTAAGGTTAAGAAGTCATTTGTGGGGCAGTGTATAAGATTCTACAATAAAATTCCACAAAATGTAACTAGTTTGTCAGAGAATAAATTCAAGACTCATGTCAAAAAAGTTTTGTGCTAGGATATTATAAAATAATAGATTATGTAAATGACAAAGATATATATATGTTGATTCTATATCTAATACCATTACCTGAGACTGTAATCTGAATCATGACATTATTTGTAATATACAGTATTTTTTTTTTGTTTTGACTATTTAAAAGTGTGTGTAAACACCTATTTGAAATAAATTGTTTTGATATTGATATTTGATATTGATATTGCACTCGAAACTTACTTTTCTCCATTTTCAAAGAATACTTAGAAGTGGCCTAACTTTTTTGTTTCTAAAAAGCTTGTTTTCGCGCAAAATTTGAAAAAATAACGGCATGCGCTTCGTAGCGAGTTTCCAAATATGAGACAAAGAAAAAATATAAAAAAAGTTTTTATTCAACCTTAGTCATTGAGTTGTCAAACTGCCCTCGTACATTTACACAAAAAAAGAAAAATAATATAAATCAGGAAGGTATTGCGCTTTGGTTGCCAAATTGACTTACTCGGTGGCTCATTGGTTAGTGGTCTTGACTGCTGATCCGAGAGTTGTGGGTTCGATCACCACCCAGGGCAAACATTTGTGTGACGAGCAGATTTGCTTGCTCTGTGTCTGAGTGTTAAATATTTATATATGTATGTATTAAAACGTATTTATATTAGTCTCTGGTCCCCATAACCAGGGAATCCTACTTTGGGCCAGAAGACCATGTGTGATTTGTCCCAGAATATTCCAGGGCAGGAGGTGATGGATCCATGGTGGTGGGGATCGGGGTGAGTCCCTGAGAAGACAGCTACGACCCCCAATCAGTGGGATTCCAATTGACTTCCCGCCACTTCTGCACTTGGAGGTAGCACCTTGCTGCATGGTGGCCTGCGGCATCTTCCGTCGGTGGCCAAAAGGCGAGGTTTATGTTCGTTGAATTGACAAATGTCTTATACCTGCAGAAATCCAAAGTATCCCTCGCGATGTCACCCCCATATAGACCAAACTAACAATAACAAATAAAACTTATCTTATTGTGACGCGCCAGCGTCATTTTACTGAGTCTTCCCAAAAAAAACGTAGAGTAAGAACCCACCCCACTCTTGCCACTCTCCATTTATGTCATCCCCTTCCCCTCCAAAACTGTAAATTATAATATAATTATTACTTCAAACAATTTACACATTTTAAATGTTTAACATTTTAAGCAACAACAAAGTCTACGAAATAATATTATAATTTGCGGTGACATAAAAGGGGAGTGGCAACATTAGAGTGGGTTACCCTTTAGATAATCACAGCACATACCTGCAACGCAACAGAGTGTGAGTGCAGCCGTTGCTCTAAGCACGTCATTTTGTAGCCGTACAGCTCCATCACGCTCGAAGTCGCTATATCTTGTATCTGAAACATAATATATCTTATTATTTACCTCTCTTGACTCTACGTTAGGGTTCTCATCATATCAGGTCATATACGTCCCCGCCGAGGGGCTCGAGCCTACCCTGAGTTAGGAAGATCTCGCCTTAGTCGAGCACGCGGGCCCAGTGTGGGTTGGTCGACGTCACACACAAACTTCGAGTTTCTTCGCAGTCGTCTGCAGGTTTCCTCACGATGTTTTCCTTCACCATAAGAGCGTCGGATAAACACGATGAAGTGATCAGATAAAGGAAGACACTACATTTATTATCTTTTATCAAACGGTGAGGGCGACCATGGACCGTAGTCGATGGAGACATATCACGCGTCTCAATGCCAATTTCGACCACGATCCTCAGTAAAGAGGAACCGACCGAGAATGGGGATCTGGCCATCTTATGTTCAGGCCGAAACACATCAATGCTGTTAACACTGATGTTTGGCGGCAAGGCTTTTAGATAAGATGGTGGTAGCCAGCCAGGCGAGCTTAGAAAATGCCCTACCACCAACCAAACCGAGTCTTATAAAGTTATCGCGCCATCTCCTGGTGTTAAGCGAATGGACTAGCCATTACGCCACGGAGGCAGTTATAATAATAAAGATCTCTGAGATAATAATGATAATAATAATTACCGACCACGTCAGTAATGTACTACCAAAGTATACATATAAGTACATACTAACATACAGTATGGACACTCCCCGGCGCTCTCTAGATTGCGACCTCACCCCCTCGTCACCCAGATTGATACAGATTGGTTACAGTTTGGTTGTCGAACGTATACAATTTCGTCGCCATTTTGTTTGTTCCTTCATTCCTTTTTTTAAATATCATTTCTGGTCCATTGTATGAATTGTCCAGGGTGTGGTACTACTATACTGCCACTGTGTTTCATTTATTTTTTTTAAAATAACTATGTGTTTTCTTTTAACTTTTATTTTTTTTAGAAGAGAATTTCACACGTTCTAATTGTTCAATTGATGATTATTTTTATTCGCGATTGATAAGAGCTTGGCATTAATCTCACCTGATGATTAAGTGACGATGATTCCGAAGATGGAAGCGGGCTTACCAAGATTCCCCAACGCAACGGGGATATGTCCATAATCGGATATTCTAATTTAAATCGACTTCTTTGACTGCTCTACCGTTACAGGTACTCTGTAGAAACATGTATTTTAGGGTTCCGTACACCCAAAGAGTAACCAACAGGAGGTATTTCACGCGAAGAAACTAGTGACAACGAGTACGATGGTACGGAACCTTTTGTATGCGATTCTGACTTGCACTTGGCCGGTTTTTTGATTCAGCGAGCTCTAATTATCTCGAAAACAACTGTGATCCAAAACTAATATGATTTGTTGATTCAGCGGGCTCTAATTATCTCGAAAACAACTGTGATCCAAAACTAATATGATTTGTTGATTCAGCGGGCTCTAATTATCCATAAAACATCTGTTAAAAGTAATAAGAATTGTTATTTTAGCGGGCTCTACTTATCTAGAAAACATCTGTTATGTTGAAGTATTATGATTTCTTAATTTCAGCGGGCTCTAATTACTAGATAATCAACAAATCATTAACATCTGTTATTCCAGAGTAATATGATTTGTTAGGCTCTAATTATCTATAAAAACATCTTATATTCAAAAGTAATATGTTTTGTTGATTCAGCGGGCTCTAATTATCTAGCAAGACATCTGTTATTCCTAAGTAATATGATTTGTTGATTCAGCGAGCTCTAATTATTTAGCAAAACATCTGTTCTTCCAAAGTAATGTAATTAGTTGATTCAGTGGGCTTTAATTATCCAGAAAAACATCTGTTATTCAAAAGTAATATGATTTGATGATTCTACGGGCTCTAATTATCCAGAATAACATCTGTTATTCAAAAGTTATATTATTTGTTGATTCAACGGGCTCTAATTATCTAGAAAAAACATCTGTTATTCCAAAGTAATATGATTTGTTGATTTTACGGGCTCTTATATGATTTGTTGATTCATCGGGCTCTAATTATCTAGAAAAACATCTGTTATTTCAAAGTAATATGATTTGTTGATTCAACGGGATCTAATTATCTAGAAAAACATCTGCTATTCAAAAGTAATATGATTTGTTGATTCAACGGGCTCTAATTATCTAGAAAATATCTGTTATTCCAAAGTAATATGATTTGTTGATTCAACGGGCTCTAATTATCTAGAAAATATCTGTTATTCCAAAGTAATATGATTTGTTGTTTTGACGGGCTCTTATATGATTTGTTGATTCAGCGGTCTCTACTTATCTAGAAAAACATCTGTTATTCAAAAGTAATATGATTTGTTGATTTTACGGGCTCTTATATGGTTTGTTGATCCTACGGGCTCTGATTATCTAGAAACACATCTGTTCTTCCAAAGTAATATGATTTGTTGATTCTCGGGAGCCGGGTCGTTCCTTTCCCTCTAATATGGTTGATGGGAGCGATGGCTGACTCTCGCGTTATACTCGTGACCGGGTGCTGTCCGTGTGAACTGGCCTACTCCTGTTAAATGCATTCAATGATTTATAAGTATAACTTTTCCTGTCATATTGTTTTCATGTTCTAATGACAATCTCACATCAAGGATTTAATTTTGACGTTATTAACTAATTATTGTTTATTTCTTGATTCTTCACAAATGACATTGTTATTATTATTTTATGACTATCAGAAAGAGTGTAATTTGCACCTATTTCGAATAAATATATTGAATTGAATTGAAGTGGACTCTAATTATCTAGAAAACATCTGTTATTCCAAAGTAATATGATTTGTTGATTTTACGGGCTCTTATATGATATGTTGATTTTACGGGAGCTTATATGATTTGTTGATTCAGCGGGCTCTAATTATCTAGAAAAACATCTGTTATCCAAAAGTAATATGATTTGTTTGTAGGCTTCTAACGGAAGCTTTTACTCAAATCTTATCCTAACTCTATCTCCCATCTCGCTTGCACTCACGGCCTTTTATATAATGTTTCTTGCACACACTTAGACTACATACCTTGTTATTACTATACAGCTGGTTCAGTTTACTCAACAGTGCGTCAACAGCACTCTCTTGTCCTGCACTTAGAGGCTGTCTACTCCACGCGTCGCTATCGCTCGTCTCGCTTGCACCGGAGAGCCGGGACGAGCATGCATCTTCTATCGCGCTCATACTTTCGCCGAATACCTGCGTGTTTCACATTTAAAATATTTAGTTAGAAAACTGTCATTAGTGAATAAAAACGAAGTATATTGTTGTTAATTGATAGTTATATAGTATATTATGCAACTAGTGAATAAAGGACGGGTTTAAAGCGAGGGCCATAGATGAATCACGAGCAAGTGAAGGACTCTAACGACTGAATCACGACCGCAGACTAATAAAAAATGATTTTCAAGCGACTTCCAAAAAGGAGGAGGTTCTCAATTCGTCTGTATGTTTTTTTTTTTTTTATGTTATGTTACCTCAGAACTTTTGACTGGGTGAACCGATTTTTATGATTCTTTTTTTATTTGAAAGCTAGTGCTTTCCGTGTGGCCCCATATAAATTTTATCAAAATCGGTGTAGTACTTTAGTAGAAAATTAACAAAAACCAAAAATAATAATGCAAAAATTTACTAATTTGTTGCGATGGAAGTCGGTTTTTTAACGTGTTTAGCGTTTTCAATTATGTTTGATTTATACTAAATAAAACGACACAATTTTCGCACGATTCATCCGCAGCGATTGACGTAACAGCCACGTTGCAGTGCGAGCTGACAATAACTTTATTTCTAATCTATTTCGTTCGATGTTAGAAACATCGTGAATCGAGTTGCTAATTTTAGGGACTGCGGAGCCCTTAACATACCAGGTTCATCTGATCAGAGGGGAAGTAGTGGTGCTTGACTAGCTGCAGTATCTGCCTGCGCCGCAACCCGTTGCCGCTGGTCAGCCCACAGCACAGCATTTTGCGGACCTGGTTTGTATCACAACAGAATTATTACACTAGACACTTTTTTTAATTGGAAATTTTAAAAATATAGGGCATTATAACTGGCATAAAATTAATAATTGACGTTTCAAATAATTTGCTTCCCAATTTTTTATGAGTGTTATATTTAAAATTAGATAAGGCAAAAATTAAACGCCACTATTTTTAATTTTTTAATTGCATATTTTTAATTATTTTTTTACAACATGTTTTTAACTTGTTTTGGGCAAAAGAGCTCGGGGAAGACCGCCTGCCAAGTGGTGCACCCAAGTCACCAGCACCACCGCTCTCCAGCTACACGAAGCAGTACACGCAGCGAGTGACAGAGCCCAGTGGAGAGCAATTTGCGCCCCCTCGATGACATGACGGTGACGATCCCCAGCATTTGGGGGACGAGTGATTGATTTGAATTTTAAATTGGTTGTCACCCGGTTAGCAAAGGTACCTATGATGTCACCTTCATAAATCTTGTAACACGTAAACGGAGCAAAAATAAGTTATCTCTGAAATATTTTTTTATGTAGGTGTTTTATTTTTGGCTATAGTGTTTATGAGTTATGTATGTATGACACTCATAAAAATAGGACTTTTAAAAAAATAATTAAAGAGCGTCGGTGGCGTAATAGCAAGGGTCGCTACCTCGTACCTCTTGTCAGAGAGATTCTGGATTCGAATTGTACCAATGTGTTTTCGAATTTCCATTTCATATGTACGTTTATCCGACGCTCTTACGGTGAAGGAAAACACCGTGAAGAAACCTGCACAAGAAACTGAAGGTTGTGTGTGAAGTCGACCAACTCGTACTGGGCCCGCGTGGTCAACTAAGGCCCGATCGTTATCACATGAACCATTACATAAATTTAATTTGAATAATTGCATTTAAATACTAAATCATCATCATATCAGCTTATATACGTCCCCACCGAGGAGCTCGAGCCTACCCTGAAGTAGGGCGATCGGGCCTTAGTCGACCCCGCGGGCCCAGTGCGGGTTGGTCGACTTCTCACACAAACGGTGAGCGCCGGTGGCGTAACGGCTAGGGTCGCCGCCTCCTGTCAGGGAGGTCGTGGTTCGAATCCCGCCACGTACCAATGTGATTTCGAATTTAGATATCATATGTACGTTTATCGGACGCTCTAACGGTGAAGGAAAACGTCGTGAGGAAACCTGCACACGCCTGCGAAGAAATACTAAATACTAGCTTTTACCCCATAATTGAAGTTGGCGATGATCCATTCTAATTTGCAATCTGGGCTTATCTGTTATAGGATTTCTTTTATCACATATTATTGTATGATGATACAATAAAAACACTGTTCAAATATAAAATGTGGAATACCTTTAATAAATAAGATAAAATAAAAAAAAGTATAAGCAGTAAGCAGTTTTTTTTTCAGTTGTCAAGTGGTAAAAATACCACTAAAATGCACCAAAAGTTATCTAAAATTCTTCTTGTCAAGGGTTCCATAATAACATTTTTTAACCATTAGCTGTAACAATATCTTATTATCTTTCGCTTTTCCTTCCTACTTTCAATAGCGCATGTCTCATCGCTTGCTTCGCCCTCTCTATCTCGAAGCACACTCTGGACACTTCATACAACGGGCCAGAAATGACATTTCAAAAAAGGAATGACGAAATAAACAAAATGGCGGCGAAATCCTATACGATCGACAACCAAACTGTAACCAATCTGTATCAATCTGGGTAACGAGGGGGTGAGGTAGCAATCTAGAGAGCGGCAGGGAGTGTCCATACTGTATGTTAGTACTAATCACGGATCAGATAAATAAGGTTGGATTGGAAATGTGCGCTGGGCAGGCGTGCCACAAGTATGATTAGACAATCATACTTAACCGAAGCACGCGTTCATACTTTTTATTGTGGTTGTGTGTAACGTACAGACTCTCGAAATGGTGTTAGACACAATTGCAGCCCTGTGTTCTAAGAGTGTTTTGTTTATAAGTGTGCGCAATTCGTGTATATGTATTATTATTGCTTGTGTAGTGGAGTTGATGGGTGGGAGACAGGCGGCGACGCTGGTTTTCAAACAAAAGTGTGACTATTGCCAATCCAACCTTATTTATCTTATCCGTTGTACTAATATATCTACTTTGCTCCAAGTGTCACATGCATTGAGGCGTGCGTTTTAGAAAATAAAAGCGAATATGGCAACGCATAATTTTAGATACAGAATTGAGAATAACAACAAAAATGTAGAAAAATAAAATCTTACACATAAGCAGAAATGTGAGCATGGGTCCAGCCTTCGACCAAATATAAGGAACCGGCCCTATCCATACATTAATCTCATCAAAAATGACAACCACACACTCCACCACTATAGTACCGAGTCTCGTTCAAATATAAACAATGACAGAGATAGAATGACGTACTCGGAGGAATGTAGTACCAAATGTTTCAACCAATTTGGAAAATACTGATCGAGTTAGATGAAATGAGCGAATGCGCTTATTCTGTGTGTAGGCATCGAAACCGCTGTTCGCGTAGGCCGGTCCATAGCTGTTATACCGGTCGAAGGGTCCAGCCAGTCGTTCGCCGTAGCCCTACCGATACAAGCGCGCACGCCTGCTGCACACTGTGACGTATTCATATAGAAAGACAATAAAGGTGAAACTCTTAATGGCGGACTTTATTTAAGACACATGTATCACTTGCGAGCCCCTCAGCGGTTTATTTGGACATTGACGTCTTATCATCACTGACCTGGTGATGAGCCAACAGTCTGTTGAGCGTGGCCTCCCACTCGTTAGCGAGAGGCGCGAGGCTCAACGCTGTACGACAGCCCACGACCACAGCTTGTTGCGACTGCTCCGTTCCCATTGAACCGTTCTGGAAGAACAAGCAAAAACGATTTAAAAAAAACACCTCCAACTCTTAACTAAAACTCAAAAGATTTTTCGAGATTTGGCGTAGTAATAGAATAAAATACTCCTAATATTTTTTACAATCGTCAACTTAATGTAGACGATTTTAACTTAAATTTTAAATAATATTATTAATTACAAATTTTAACCACAAGGCTGGGGAACAGACTTCGTACTCATTCCTTCCTTGTCCTATAATGTAAGGTGAAAATCTAAAACTTGAATTTCCTGGTGTTCTTGTATATTTAAGTTTCTTTTTAAGTTTCTTCAGAGTTCATAAATGGAAAACCAAACAGTATTGAACGGCCTGTTCTTGGTCTGCCAGACATAGGTCTATCCAATGTTGAGCCAGTTGCTTCGAGGCGTGTGGCAAAGCGTCAAATTGTGCGACCAAGCAGTGCCGGATGGAAATCGTCGACGAAATTTACGTTGTGTTTTATCACTGTTGAATTCCGTAAAAACGTTGTTGACACGATTATTGCACGTTTTGGGGAGTAAAACGCTCCATTTTTTTATTCACAATTGGTAAGCCCTTGGCATCGTCTCACCTGATGGTAAGTGACGATGATGCCGAAGATGGAAACGGGCTTACCAAGATTCCCCAACGCAATGGAGAACTGGCTATCTTATCTTTAAGCCAGAAAACATTTATGTTGTTAACACCGATGTTTGTGCGGCAAGACTTAGATAAGATGGTGGTAGCTAGCCAGGCGGGCTTGGAATATGCCCTACCACCAACCAAACCGAGTCTTTCAATTTGACCCCACCGGGAATCGAACCCGCGACCTCCTGGTGTGAAGCGAATGGACTAACCATTACGCCACGGAGGCGGTTAAAATGTCCATATTTATTTTCAGTGTATTTTACATTTGTTTACTACATATTTTTTAACAACAGAATAAATGTCATATAAAAAAATATATGAGTATTTTCTACAGTGCCATTACTTTTGCGCCACCCAGTATTATAGATAAACAACAAGAAAGTACACAGCGGTGGCTAGAAGATGATGAAGGTGGAGGCAGTATTACGCATAAGGAAATAGGAAGCGTTGTATTTACTGTACAGAAAAACAGATAAAAAATTCTAATCTATCTGTCCATTTTATATGTCCAATACATTCTAAAACAGTATGTATTGACTGCATTCAAACGGTAAATCGATCCGATTTAGTTTTGCAAAAGTTCAATTGTTTTTTTTTTTTGTTAACTGTGACCAAATTTCATGTCATAATGTTGATTGATATCGTAAGATGTTAGAGATGTGAAAAAAATGGTAATTGTTGAATGAATTATTATTTTAAAGTTATTTCGTGATGTCATGTCAAAGAGAGTAATTTAGGTTCCTAATCCTCATTTTAGATTTTAAGTTTTAATGAGATAAATAAAATTAATATTTGTAAATTACTTGTTGCTGTTTCATTTTAATCGACTAAGTATTAAATAAAATTATAAAATTAGTAGGAAAATACGTTTTGTACGCTTTTTTTTATTCACAATTGGTAAGCCCTTGGCATTATCTCACCTGATGGTAAGTGACGATGATGCCGAAGATGGAAGCGGGCTTACCAAAATTCCCCAACGCAATGGGGATCTGGCTATCTTATCTTCAAGCCGGAACACATCAATGCTACTAACACTGATGTTTGGCGGCAAGACTTAGATAAGATGGTGGTAGCTAGCCAGGCGGGCTATGAAAATGCCCTATCACCAACCAAAAAAGAGTCTTACAATTTGACCCCACCGGGAATCGAACCTGTGACCTCCTGGTGTGAAGCGAATGGACTAACCATTACGCCACGGAGGCGGTTGAACTTTAGAGTTTTCAGGAATCCCACGCGACCAACCGAGGGCTAATGAGCCGGGAAGCTCTCGCTTTATCTATGGGAGTGATTTAGAGAAAAGGGAATGCAGTTGTTTTCAATCACGAACGCTAAGGAAAAATGTCCATGACGCCTTATTTTCTAAGGAAACATGACCATACCGCCTAATGCGAGGCCGGAGGCGGAAAGGCCGGTAGGGTTTTTACTTATGTCAGATGTTACACATCATATGCGACAACTTTAAGGATCGTTTTAATTTTTTCGACGAACCTGAAATCACGTATTATTTCCTGTATTCTTTTTTAGAATGTAAGGCGAGTATTACAATAGCGTTAGAGTTGGCAAATAGACCGTTATTACGGTAAATATATCGTATTTAAGTGTTGTTCAGTCTCGCCTACCGTGATGAGTTTTAAGAATTTTCATACACACCTAGTTTTAGCATCTGCGCTTTTATAGAAATACCGTATTTTTTAGGGTTTTGAACATTTTGTATGGGGAAGTTGAAGTTAGGGGCGGGCGGGCTGATTTCCGCAACCAGGCGACCACTACACCCATTTTGCGTGTTTGGCCGGCATCACTGCCAGCCCAGCTCCTCCAAGAAGCCAAGTAGCCCCCGTAGGTTGCCGACGATTTCCTGGAGTGACCTCGGGTTGTATGGGGAAACCGTAATATGAACTTGCTAACACCGTTTTTTTGACCGAATGGTTTGGCAACACTGCTTATGTTTGCGTGTTTGAGTAAAAATACAAAAATGCACCTGTGAGGTATACTGCAGCACACTGTACAGGGTGTCTTCAAATGCGTCCGGTGTTACTTCTTGCAAAACGCGCTCTTGCGTCTCGGCCGACTCGCAGAGGGCCCCTACTGCTTGCAGCTGTAATACACGCATAGATTTCTAGATTTGACAATAGACAGATTTTTATTTTACACAAACCCACACACCGATTACACAAAATAAAAAAGAAGTAAAACATAATATAGAAACAGAATAAAACAAAACAAAAAAATTAAACACAAAAAACAAATAAGACCAAAGGAATCGGTGTAGTGCGATGTTAAAATGGAATTTTCTCGACATTAGCTGCAGGAGAACTGCAGCGCTGGTTTTCGAAGCGATCGGTACAGTAGTGCGATAATAGATATATAGAGATAGAGATAGATAGATAATAAATAAATAAATAAATAAATATTCTCTGACAAATCACACATGGTCATCTAGCCCCAAAGTAGGATACCCTGTGTTATGGGAACCAGAGACTGATATACATACTTATATAAGTTTAAATACATACGTATATAGATATTTAACACCCAGACACAGAGCAAACAAATCTGCTCATCACACAAATAAAAGAATAATATAAAATATAAAATAAATAAAAATAAAATATAATATCATCATCATATCAGCCGAAGGAAGTCCACTGCTGGACATAGGCCTCCCCCAAGGATCTCCACGACGACCGGTTCTGCGCTGCCCGCATCCAGCGGCTTCCCGCGACCTTCACCAGGTCATCGGTCCACCGAGTGGGAGGCCTGCCTACACTACGCTTTCCGGTGCGTGGTCGCCACTCGAGAACTTTACTGCCCCAACGGCCATCTGTTCTACGAGCAATGTGCCCCGCCCACTGCCACTTAAGTTTAGCAATTCTGAGAGCTATGTCGGTTACTTTGGTTCTCTTACGGATCTCCTCGTTTCTGATTCGATCACGCAGAGAAACTCCGAGCATAGCACGCTCCATTGCCCTTTGGGTGACCTTGAGCCTTCTTATGAGGCCCATAGTAAGCGACCATGTCTCAGTTCCGTACGTCATCACTGGCAACACACATTGGTCGAAGACCTTGGTCTTAAGACACTGCGGTATCTGGGACGTAAAGATATTGCGAAGCTTCCCGAACGCTGCCCAGCCGAGTTGGATTCGACGATTGATCTCTTTCTCGAAGTTGGACCTACCTAACTGGACTGTTTGTCCCAGGTATACATATTCGGTAACAACTTCGAGTGTAGAGCCTCCAACCTTCAGAGGAGTAGGTATGACACGGACGTTTGACATAATTTTCGTCTTGTCCATGTTCATTCTAAGACCCACTTGTTGAGAGGCTCTACTGAGGCCATCGAGCATTGTGCCTAAGTCGTCAATAGTCTCAGCCATGACCACGATATCGTCAGCGAATCGAAGGTGGGTGATGTAATCGCCGTTGATATTGATGCCGAGTCCACCCCAGTCCAAAAGCTTGAAAACATCTTCCAGGGCGGCGGTGAACAGTTTCGGAGATATAACGTCTCCCTGTCTCACCCCTCGCTGCAGCTGGATAGGTTCCGAGTTTTGATCCTGGAGGCGAACCGACATGGTGGCGTTTTCATACAAACACTTCAGCACTTCGATATATCGATAGTCAATTTGGCACCTCTGGAGAGACTGTAACACAGCCCAGGTTTCGACCGAATCGAAGGCTTTCTCATAGTCCACGAATGCCAAGCATAGTGGCTGATTGTACTCTTCGGTCTTCTGTATAATCTGCCGCAGCGTATGTATGTGGTCTATGGTACTAAATCCTTTTCGGAAACCGGCTTGTTCGGGAGGCTGGAAGTCGTCAAACCTGCGTGCGAGACGATTCGTAATGACCCTCGAAAACAGTTTGTAGACATGGCTCAGAAGTGAGATGGGTCTGTAGTTCTTCAACAGGGTATTGTCGCCCTTTTTGAAGAAAAGCACGACCACACTTCTGTGCCATGCCTTAGGCGTTTGTCCCTCAAGTATAACGGAATTAAATAATTTCTGAAGAGCTTTAAGTACCGGTGTTCCACCTGCTTTCAGAAGTTCAGCCGTAATTCCATCATCACCCGGTGCCTTATTGTTTTTAAGCTGTTTAAGAGCCGTTCTAATCTCGTACAGGCTGACGTCCGGGATATCTTCGGTATAGTGTCGGGTAAGTCTAGCTCTTGGGTCTTTAGCCAGATCGCTGACAGGCAGACGTGTGGTCGTGTACAATTGTCCGTAGAACTTCTCAACTTCTTCCAGCAACTCAGTCTTAGACGATGTGATCCTGCCGTCCTCAGTCTTCAGCTTGGTCAGTTGGCTTTGACCAACAGACAGATCTCTCGCGAACACTTTTGAGCCCTTGTTGTTCTCAATCGCCTCTTTAATACAATTTGTATTAAAGTGGCGCAAATCGCGAGTTAGAGACTTAGAGATCTGCCTGTTTAGTTGCCGATACTGAGTAGCGTCTTCAGAGGACTGCAAAACCAATCTGCGTCTTTCTTCCATGAGGTTGCTGGTGAAGTCAGAGATTTTTTTGGTTCTGTTTGAACGGCGAGTTTTGAAAATCTTAGACCCGACCGTTTGGACAATTTTCACGAACCTGTCGTTATAATCGTCCACATTTTCGCAGTCTCCTAGGCATTCGAAGCGATTGTGCAACTCGAGCTGAAAGTTTTCGGGGTTTTGGAGCTGGATGGGCGCTGGTCGGAGTGTGGACTTCATCAGTCGACATCTTTCTAGCTTGGTCTTTAGATTCAATGTGCCTCTTACCATTCGGTGATCGCTTCCTGTTTTGACTGAGTTGATCACAGAGACATCATTGAATATTTGCCTTCTTGTCGACAAGATGAAGTCGATCTCGTTCTTCGTTACGCCATTGGGATGCAACCATGTCCACTTTCGCTGTTTAGGCTTTTTGAAGAAGGAGTTCATCATAAAGAGGCCCTCCTTCTCCATAAAGTCGGCCAGCAGCTGGCCACGTGCATTTCTCTCTCCATATCCAAATTGCCCCACTCTCAGCTCACCATCACTTCGTTTGCCCAGTTTCGCGTTAAAGTCCCCCATAACAATGGTGTATTGAGTCCGGGAGCTCATATAAAACTAATAATAAGAACATAACATAAGAAAATATAATATAAATAATATAAAATACATATAATAGATTTCAAAATGTTGCATATGATAGGTGCATATGATTTAATTAAATTAAGTTATCGACAATTTTTAGTTTATACTCTCTGTTTGTTAACTATTAATTATTGACATAGTATTATTATAATTAAAAAAAACTAACATAGGCTAAGTCTTATTAACAAATTCTGGATCTCTGTTGTCTGAAAAATAAATGATGACATGATATGATATGATATGATATATATGATAGTACTCTCCGATGGTCACACACACACATCACATCAGCTCATAAACGTCCCCACAGAGGGGCTCTAGCCTACCCTGAATTAGAGCGATCGGGCCTTAGTCAACCACGCGGGCCCAGTGCGAGTTGGTCGACTTCACACACAAGTTTCGAGTTTCTTCGCAGGCGTATGCAGGTTTCCTCACGATATTTCCTTTACAGTACAAGAGCGTCGGATAAACGTACATATGAAATCGAAATTCGAAAACACATTGGTACGTGGCAGGATCGAACCACGACCTCCCGGACAGGAGGTAGCGGCCCTTGCCATTACGCCACCGACGCTCTGCTAGTCACAAAATAGTAATTACATTACGCCACCGACGCTGTGATGGTCACAAAATAGTAATTACATTACGCCACCGACGCTGTGATGGTCACAAAATAGTAATTACATCCCTATGCATAATGACATTTGTGAAAAGTATTAAAAATTAACATAATAATTAGTTCAAGATGTCAAAATGAAATCATTGTTATAAAACAAATAATATCATTGGAATATGAAGACAATATGACACGAGAAGTTATACATGAAAATTATTTAATATATCATTAATGTCTTTGACAAGAGTAGGTCAGTTCACACGAACATAACTTATGAAATATGATCAAAGCGAAAAGCAACACAAATAATTAGCCTTACTTAACCAAGTAGGCCTCTTCAAATGTTGTTGATATTCAGCCTATACGCATGAAGCGTTACGCTTCCTCATTTATTATGCGGACAGCGATGGAGTGGAACTCCTTGCCTGCGTCTTTGTTTCCCGACTCCTACAATTTGGGGATCTTCAAGGAGAAGATGAATAGGCATTATTTGTGTTTGGGTGTACCATCCTCGACTACATTGTCACTTACCATCAGGTGAGATATAGTCAAACGCACTCAAATTTTTAATAAAAAAAAGGTAGGGCCTAATAACCAAAAACCAGCCAAGTGTGAGTTTGACTAGCACTCCTAGGGTTCCGTACCACCACACCTTTCCAAACTACATAGTATAATGATAATGATACCTATTCACATTACAAGCAAAAGACATTAACGCGAGCTATAATCACACCAAGTTTCACTCTTGTATGTATTACTGTTTTTAGATAGGGCTAAATATACTTCTATGAACCTATAAAAAAACGCGTTTTTGGTTTTTTATTTATTTTTGTTTTCACTTTTTAAAATTCTTAGTACTTTGTTGTTATAGTGGCATAAGAAATACACATTATGTGAAAATTTCAACCGTCTACCTATTGCGGTTCATGAAATGCAGCCACGGACACACGGACGGACAGACAGCGGAGGCTTAGTAATAGGGTCCCATTGGTCACTCGTTGGGTGTACGCTGTACGGAACCCTAAAAAGAATCCGGTCCTTAATATTATTGCACAATTGGGTATGCTAAAAAAAATATGTATTTTTTTTAATTTTTTTTCTGATGGTTTAGACCATTTTGAAAAACTAATTTGAATATTTCATTTTTTAAGCCTCTAGATATTTTTAAATATTTTTTTAAATTTTGAAACCTTGATGACGTCATCGGTTCACATTACTATGAAACGAACAGCCCTATTTCACTCAAGTCACTCAAGTCAATCATTCCCAAAGGTTTTTTGGCGGGATTTGTGGTAGACGCATTCGTAGTTTTATTTTGTTGTTTTTTCATTGCACCGGCACTAGCATTACAAATCCAACAGCTAAGGAAGCCTAAATACGTCAGACCTGGCTGTATGGTCTTAGTAACCTTTGCCTTTTCCGAAACGAAACTATCACAAAGCCAACAACGAAACGTCAAAGTCAAAATTTACTTGTCATCAAACATCATAATCTATGTATGGACAAGGCCTTCAGAGTTTAATGTTTTTTAGAACCACAATAAAAATTGGACCTCTAATGAATATCTTACCCATTTAAGTATTTAATTTGAATGACGTTCTAATAATATTTGATTGTTTCAAACGTAGTTTTTGGTGGATGATAAATAAATAGTGCCTTTTTCAGTGCTCGACGAAAGCTCGTCCTCAAATGCAAGGTCCGTAATTGATATGACAAGTAAGAGTGCACGTTCCGTTCAGTGGTGAAATAAGGTTTTATTGTAAACTCGTGACGTCATAGGGGTCAAATGAAGGTTATTGTCCTTTTCCGATTTTTTTACGCAATCTTTTACTTTTTCGAGTGGAAAATTAAAAAATATGGCTTTAAATAAAAATATCTCGAAATGGTTTTTTTATTTTCATGGCTTATAAAAAATTTAGCATACCCAATTCAAAGCAAAGACATTGGAAGGATTTATCGTGAATCAACATCGATCTAAAACCAGGCGTCCGTCACTTGCTCAAGGCCACTCGTTATATGCCTACCGCTTAGCGTATCGGAGACGATACAACGGACAGTAGGTTGACGCACGCCCGCTTGAGTGCTTGCACGTCACATTTACCGCTCTGAATATCGAAATGCCGAAACCACGCAATTATTGTGCAGTGGATGGGTGTCACAGTCAAAAGAAAAATGAAAATTTGTCATTTTTTTCATTGCCGAGAGATGAACAAAGGTACCTAAGTTAATAGTATTTTAAATCTTTTGTTTTTGTTTTAATTCCCTTTTCTCATTCCCTTACAAATTATCATCATTTATTCCTTAAACTTAGAACAATGGTGGGTAGGTACCTACTATGTTAATCGTCATAAATTAAGGATTTCAGGTAATTTTTTCGTGTTTTTTAATATAAATAACAGTTACCTACTTAATGTCAGAACATAGTAGGTACCTAGCGTCGTCGTCGTGATTTAGGTAGGTATGTCAGAGAATAGAAGTACTAATGCGCCGGCCACTCGGTAGCTGATGGGCACTTCTATAGTAGTAAATAAACCGTTTAAAACCAAAATCCAAGGTTTAACTTGTCAAGTACCATTACGTCATCGAAATAACTCCATCAAGCCCCGCCCCCCCCCCGCGCGCGCCGCCGACTTTTATTACCAGAACGAATGTAAACGAAAAAATCTCAAGAACTTAGCACAGATTACTAAATAGTTACTTCGTAAACTATAGCTTGCATTCACAAGCCGTTTTTTGTTATGACTTGTAGATAGTAACAGAAAACCTATTTTCGTTACGTTTTTACCTAGCTTTCACTTAAAATAACAATAATTCAAGCTCACAATGAGGCCCTCTTGGGGAATGTTTTTGTATGAATAGTAGGTATGAAATTCTCCGTCAACTCAAGTAAAAAGCCATCTTTGATTGATTTTTCTCCGCTTTGCTCCTGTTTCCCTTTTGATTATTTGTTAAAATTATTTACAAGGTTTCAAATATTATCGACATTAAAATTTATTAATCGGGAATTCAGGGAAGGGAAAAAATGCATCTTTCATTTTATTAAACTCAAACATATTTGATTGACAAATATAAAATAATTGATTTTCTACAACATTCGTTTCATTACCAAAATCATCATTAGTACAACCCTAGCACATTCGCTCGATGACGCGCTCGCACGTGGGTCGCGCGGCGAGCAAAACAATCTCAACTCTCTGTATGCGTAGTTATGGCACATTTCTTCTCGCTGCAATCAGCTGGTATTATTATTAAGATTTTGTAGGCTAATATAGCGTACGTATTTAAGCTTTTGTATGGGAGTGATGTATCTGTTACGAAGTAACTATTTAGTAATCTGTGCTAAAACTAAATAAAAAAAAATAAAAAGTTTTAGGTTGATGTGACTCCTTACTGTAGTATAATATTATAAACTAGCCGTCCGCCTGCGGCTACGCCCGCGTTGTTTTCGATTTTCCCGTGGAAATAAGACGTTTTCCCGGGATAATAAGTAGCCTTTGTCCTATTCCAGGACCTAACCTATATGTGTGCCAAGTTTCATCCCGATCCGTCCAGTGGTTGAAGCGTGAAAGAGTAACAAACATCCATACATATAAACTTTCACATTTATTATATTAGTAGGATGTGTAAATGTGTCTGTTTGTTTGTTATCTTTTCACGCTACAAAAGCTTGACCAACTTCGATGAAATTTGGCATGCAGGTAGCCTGTGTCACAGGGAAGGGCAATAGGCTACTTTCTATCCCGTGAAAATTTTATATTTCGATGCAGTTCCTGAGGAAACTGGAAAAAATATCTGTTTTGGTTATTTTTTTTAACATAGCAACGGAACAATAGATTTTCTTGCAAAGAGATGGTTGAAGGGGGGGGGGGGCAAATGACAATTTACTAATTAGCATATTGACATAGTTCCCGAGGGATCTGGGGAAAACTCATTTCCACGGTCGCGCACGTCGGCGTCACAACGGACCAACGACGGATTGAAGTGATTTTTAGTATAGAATTGGTTGAGGGGGTGGGAAGTGACATAGACAGCTAATCAGAATAGCCCGATATAGTTCCTGAGGGATCTGTAGAAAATACGAGTCCACGCTCGCGAGCCACTCACCCTCAAAGAAAATCATAAATAAACGATGTTCACGCGGGCGAAGCCGCCGGCAAAAGCTAGCCCAAAAAAAACTTAAATAGACTCACGAAAGAAGAACGCTCGGAGTTCGAAATAGGAAGATCCGTAGGAGAATCATGGTAACCGACAAAGCTCACAAAGTCGCTTAAGTGACAGTGGGCGCGGCACATAGCCCGTAGAATAGAGGCGTCTGCGCACCGCAAGACTTAGCGTAAGCACATGCCTCCCGCTCGGTGGACCGACGATCTGGTGAAGATAATGGGAAGCCACTGGACGCGGGCAGCAGCGGTCGTCGTGGTAGTCCATGTGAGAGGCCTTTGTCCAGCAATGGACGCCTTTCGGCTGATATATTCTGGGACAAATCACACATGGTCATCTGGCCCCAAAGTAGGATTCCCTGTGTTATAGGAACCAGATACCGATATATACATACTTATATACGTTTAAATACATACATATATAGATATTTAAAACCCAGACACAGAGCAAACAAATCTGCTCATCACACAAATGTTTGCCCTGGGTGGGGATCGAACCCACAACTCTCGGATCAGCAGTCAAGAGCATTAACCACTGATCCACCGAGTCAGTCAAACAAATGATATGATATTGATTAGATTAAATAAACAATAACTGCTGTAATTGTAGACCTGAGATAGGTACGTCCGAGGTTTTAAAGACACCGGGTCCGAAACTGCTACCAGACTTCACCATCTGAAATGCAGACGTCGGTAGACAAAAGCAATACGCAATATCAAAATAGATCTATTTATTTACCCATTGTAATCCAGATTTTCCTGGCTCCAATGTGGGTGGCGCCAGTAAGCCTGGCAGACCGTCGCTGATGACTGAGATCAGCTCTTGAGGTAGTCTTCCTTCATCTGCAAAGTTATCAATAACCAATTTAATTAAAAATTAAAAAATGACTGCATAAAAATATTACCCCTTTTTTTCGGAAGACAGGTAATAATGTATTTTACGTCCTTCACGGGATCGAGACGAATCTTACGACACCTCGCACTTCATAACCCATCAAACCGTTTAGGCCACAGGCTCAGCCAAAGAAACAGACATACATACACCCGAAGCACATCACCCTCCTTTTTAGATGGTCGGGTAAAAAGTAGTAAGTACTCGATATTTTTAAACAATGAACACATTCATCTTCCCCTCCTCTGTTATTTTGCCTTGTAAACTTATCTGCAGATAACCAGATATGTTGAAGAAGCGGTAGTGGGGGGGGAGGGTTTGTCCAGCAGTGGACGTCTTTCGGCTGATATGATAATGAAGATTCTATTTAATTAAATATATTTATTCAAAATACATGCAAATTACACTCTTTCTGATAGTCATAAAATAATAATAACGATGTCATCAAAAAATAAACAATAATTAGTTAATAACGTCAAAATTAAATCCTTGATATAAACCAGATTATGTCATTAAAACATGAAAACAATATGACACGAAAAGTTATGCATTCAATGAAGGCCAGTTCAGACGGACAGCACCCGGTCACGAGTATAACGCGAGAGTCAGCCATCGCTCCCATCAACCATATTAGAGGGAAAGGAACGACCCGGCTCCCGATGCGCCACCGAAGACCTTTACATTAGTTTTCTTGATTTCAAAACTATAAACGTTGTTGTTTTTTTGTAAACTCTTTATTGCATTTAAAACAAATACATTAGATATTTAGACAAAAAAATATATAAATTTAGCAAAAGCGGACTTATCCCTTTCGGGATCTCTTCCAGTAAACCTTGCATGTGATTTGTTATCGTTCTACTAGCTTAGAAAAAAAAATGGGTGTTATAACGGCCGGTAGACGTATCTGCGTTAAGTGTGCCGCTGAGTGGAGTTACCTTTGTACTGGGCAACGATCGCGGCGAACAGTTCCAGCGCCTCCGACAAGCAAGAGCCGCTCGCTCGCATACACAGACAAACCAGTTGGCAGTGGTGGCATCGTAAGCAGTACAAATCTGAAATTAAACAAACACATAAATATTATTTATACAAAAGAAAGATATTTATTCATATAAAACTATGTTTCGACAACCCTAACTAAATAAATAAATAAATAAGTTCTTCATTCATCATCATATCAGCTCATATACGTCCCCGCCAAGGGACTCGAGCCTACCCTGAATTAGGGCGATCGGGCCTTAGTCGACCACGCGGGCCCAGTGCGGGTTGGTCGACTTCACACACAACCTTCGAGATTTATCGCAGGCGCGTGCAGGTTTCCTCACGATGTTTTCCTTCACCGTAAGAGCGTCGGATAAACGTAAATAAGTTCTTAATATTAAATAAATAATAGGCCTGATAAGAAGGCTCAAGGTCACCCAAAGGGCAATGGAGCGTTCCGTTGCGTGATCGAATCAGAAACGAGGAGATCCGTAGGAGAACCAAAGTAACCGACATAGCTCTCAGAATTCTTAAACTTAAGTGGCAGTGGATGGGGCACATAGTTGGTAGAACAGATAGTCGTTGTGGGAGCAAAGTTCTCGAGTGGCGACCGCGCACCGGGAGACGTAGCGTAGGCCTCCCACTCGGTGGACAGAGGACCTGGTGAAGCCCGCGGTAAGCCGCTGGATGCGGGCAGCGCAGGACCGGTCGTTGTGGAAATCCTTGGGGGAAGTCTTTGTCCAGCATATGATGATGAAATAAGTAAATGATCAACATATCAGTCGAGAAAGTCGATTTTAGAAAACACAAACTACTGACATTGCCATGCTAGTATAATATCCATCATATCAGCCGAAGGACGTCCACTGCTGGACATAGGCCTCCCCCAAGGATTTCCACGACGACCGGTTCTGCGCTGCCCGCATCCAGCGGCTTCCCGCATAATATTAACATATGTATATTTGTACATAGAAATTTGTTCCAAAGTAACCTAGACATGAATAAAAGGAATTTAAGATCACAATATAAAAATAAACTATACGTGCCAACTACAAAATTGACAATGGTTGCGAAAAATAGTAATATAATGAGCATAAAGATACACAATAAGCTATCAGACATATTTAAAGAATTAAGATTATATACCTTTAAAAAATCTGTAAAAAAATTGGTTGACTGAATGTAGTTTTTATAGTATTAATGAATTTTTCTTATTTGATGACACAACAAATAGTATTGGACATTAAAAAAATAAATTATAGTATATTTTGTGCAACTGACATATTTCAATTTTTTTACTTTTACTTTTAGTACTATATCATTTTGACATAATTATTATTCTTAAATTGACTCGTTTTGCTTACTTATTGATATTATTTTAAATTAAGAACATATGTCATTATTTTTATTGAATGAGGTACCAGTTTATTGATTATTTTTGTTTATTAACCAAGTTTTTTTTTTAGACATATCTAATGTTAAATACGACGACGTTTGTACCCGGTTACAAAAATCGGTTACATACGCGGCCGAAAGGGTGTATATGCCTTCAATGGTAGAATTAAATGGATCTAGTTTAAATGTATACCACCTGCAAATGTTTGTACTATGATTCTATACACAATAAAGAATACTGAAAACGTCCACTGCTGGACATAGGCCTTCCCCAAGGATTTCTACAACGACCAGTCCTACGCTGTCCGCATCCACACACAACACCACTCAATATTTTTTGGTTTTTAGTTTTTTTCACTCTATAAGTGCAAGCCAATCGATCCCCATCTACCGCTACCATATTCAATCGCTTCGAAAGTAAAACAAATAAAAACATACCTAAATGAATGAGAACCGTAAGAAATTTGAGGGCGTTGCGGAGACAGTCCGTCGTTGTTTCGGGCTCGACTTCGTCGTCGGCCGGTGTTTCACAGAGCGCCTCCACGTCCTGCAAATCAAAAACACAGTTGTGTCAAAGTGTATACATATATATATATATATATATATATATATATATATATATATATATATATATATATATATATATATATATATATATATATATATATATATATATATTTGACACAAGTGCAGTGATATACACGCATCAGCTCTTAGAGCTGCTAGTGTATTAATCAAATAATAATAATAATAATAATAATAATATATATTAGTACTAACATACAGTATGGACACTCCCTGCCCCTCTCTAGATTGCGACCTCACCCCCTCTTCACGGAGATTGATATAGATTGGTTACAGTTTGGTTGTCGAACGTGTAGAATTTCGTTTGTTAGATCATTCCTTTTTTGAAATGTCATTCCTGGCCCGTTGTATGAAGTGTCCAGGGTGTGCTATGGTCCTCATAAGAAGGCTCAAGGCTCGGAATTTTGATTCCTACGCGATTGAATCAGAATTTGTGTGCAGACAAACCGTCGCGACAATGTTTTTGTATTAGTTTCAGTTTTGGGTACAACCCATTAACAGGACACGGAACCCACAGCGAATATTACTTTTCATACAAACGGCGAAAAAAATTTCACCTCTTAAATGTTAACCGATTTTGATCAATTTTTGATAGGTTGTCAGTCAGAACAAAAGCTAGGTATATAGGTTTTTATTTTTTTCAAGTTAATTAGTATAATTTTAACGTCGTTCACATGCTACCATACAAAAAAAAATCGGCCATTATTTGTTTATTTTTACTCAATAGTTTAAAAAACGAAAGTGCTTTTGTTCTGACCGACAACTTATAAAAAATTGGTCAACGGTGTCGATTCAGTTTTGCATAAATCGACTAAACAAAAACTAAAATCGAACTAAATTAAGTTTAGAAAGCCACTTAGCTATACGGAACGACCATATTTTAGATATGTTAAACTAAAATTGAACCAATTTTAATCGCGACCTTCTTTGGTGAACACTAGACTTTAATTGGTCTTGGTCACAAAACCAGGTTGGTGGTCGAAAGCTCTATAAAACAGGCGTAGCTAGAAGTTTGGTGTTTAGACCAAGATGCATCAGCACACTGCGTGACTGACCCGAAGAATTCTGATCTAAGAGTCTGACTCTGATGATGATGACCAGGTCAATAAACCAGGTCACTCACACTGCGGTGCGTACACTCACCACGCAAGGTCTGCGCCGGTTTTTATCCAAATTGGTAAGCCCTTGACATCATTTCACCTGATGGTGTGACGATAATGCCGAAGATGGAAACGGGCTTACCAAGATTCCCCAACGCAATGGGAAACTGGCAATTTTATCTACAAGCCGGAACACATCAGTGCTGTTAACATAGATGCTTGGTGGCAAGATTTAGATAAGATGGTGGTAGCTAGCCAAGCGAGCCTAGAAAATGCCCTTCCCAAAACCAAACCGAGTCATACAAAGTTAAAGTACGCCGGGAATCGAACCCGCGACCTCTTTATATGAAGGTAATGGACGTTACCATTACGCCACGAAGGCGGTTAAAGTGATTTGGAAGTACTCGGACGCTACGCACCTCGACCCGAACGCTCGGGCCGACCCATGTGCGTGGCGAGGCTTGCCTGTGGCTGAGCGCGTCCACATTTGAGCAAATTTCCATCCTCCTCAGCGCGAGGCTGCCTCTAATGTACGCACCTTTACGTCCCTACTGCAGCGCACACCAATATCTTTATTTTTTTATGTTCTTGAGGAGGTACTTGTTTTTTTTTTCTACCTTTAATTCGTATCACTTCTTTTAAATATTTTTTTTATTTGGAACCGCATTGTATACCAAATTGGTAATTTGTACTGTACCTGTATAAAAATGTATTGTGTAAATAAACTCTTATCTATCTACTGTTGAGGTACGGGATCTCTCCCCAAAACTCAGGAAGGAATCCCACCGACAGAGGTTAAAAGCCGCTATTGACTGTTTTTCCACTAGCCGGCACGCCACGCCACCGATGCAAGAGCTTCATTTTTTCCATTGGGCCGGTGCGTCGCCGTTACCGGTCAGTGGAAAGACGCTCCATATATTTTCATTCCCCGGCAGCCGGGCCGGTGCGTCACCGTTACCGGTCAGTGGAAAGAGGCTCCATATATTTTCATTCCCCGGCAGCCGGGACGGTGCTTCCCTGTTACCGGTCAGTGGAAAGACGCTCCATATATTTTAATTCCCCGGCAGCCGGGCCGGTGCGTCGCCGTTACCGGTCAGTGGAAAGACGCTCCATATATTTTCAATCCCCGGCAGCCGGGCCGGTGCGTCGCCGTTACCGGTCAGTGGAAAGACGCTCCATATATTTTCAATCCCCGGCAGCCGGGCCGGTGCGTCGCCGTTACCGGTCAGTGGAAAGACGCTCCATATATTTTCATTCCCCGGCAGCCTGGCCGGTGCGTCGCCGTTACCGGTCAGTGGAAAGACGCTCCATATATTTTCATTCCCCAGCATCCGGGTCGGTGCCGGTGCCGCGCCGGCTAGCGGAAGCACGCACAGACACAACAACTACCGTCTAATGATAGCGACCAGCACCACCGGCTTAACATGCCTTACGAATTCGAGATAAATACACGCAAACCCATATATAAATACACCCATAGGCTTTTACTTAGTTTAAATGCTAGAAATAGACTAAAGATTGATCCAATTACAAACTAACCAAGTGAAATTCACTCATAAATTAATTTTCCCCAGAAGCACACGTAACTACGCATTGGAGTTTAAAACAAGAAAGAATTTGACAGTTATTTTGCTCACACATACATCTGTATTATGAGACCAAAACTAACATGGCTATACTGTTAATTTAATTAAGCTCTAAAATGCAGAGCTATTCAAATAAAACCGTAAAGCCAAAGTCTATTTTTTTGTACCAACATATTGTTCGGACACTCCCTGCCGCTCTCTTGATTCCGACCACACCGCCTCGTCACCCAGATTGGTTATAGATTGGTTCTGGAACGTATAGGATTTCGCCGTGATTTTGTTTGCTCCGTCATTTGTTTTTAGAAATGTCATTTCACGACCGTTGTATGCAGTGTCCGGGGTGTGGTAAAGATTAAGACAGAGGACTTTCCAGCAGTGATCTTAATTAAAATTACTTAGTTTTACCTTCAGAGTATCTTTGAGTCCAGAGTTGAAATGAGAGTAAGTTTGCACGTAAGCACGCAGGTTACTGTCGATATACAGGTCGTTGATGAACGTGTACGCGTGCAGGAGCTGCGTCGCGTCGCGCTCGCTAAAATACAAAAATACCATTATTTTATCTATGTCTGTCCCTTGCATAGCCTGGTTAATTGTGCCAAACGATAACAGAGAGATGTCAGTGAAGTCTGATGACACGCATGATGATGATGATTAGCATTTCTCCTATATAGTACCAAAGCAACCGACACAGCTCTCAGAATCTATAAACTTGAGTGGCAGTGGGCGGGGGCACATAGCTCGTAGAAACGATGGCCGTTGGGGTGGTAAGTTGTCGAGTGGCGACCGCGTACCGGAAACATAGCGTAGGCAGACCGCCTCCCACTTGGTGGACCAATCACCTGGTGAAGATCGCGGGAATTCGCTGTCTTTGTCCATGTCTTTCGGCTGATATGACGATGATGATGAGATAGCAATTCTTCTACAAAAGCACAAAAACGTTCCAATTTGATATCTAATTCATTTTCAATTTTATAGTTTATTAAAATCACTTAATTAGTTCGTCCACAAAGACAATGACGATTGATGGCACAGCCTTGCTGGATGTGCGCATGATGCAGCACAGATATCTGTGCTGCCATCGATATAATGCTCTCTTAGGCTATGTTTATACACACTGGTCCAATCCAATGGGGGAATTACTTTTAGTTTACAAGAGTGATGCTGTAAGTACGTCCCTGTCTAACCTGCAACTATATCTCTCTTACTCACACGACGGTCTTGCTGAAGGTGCGCATGATGCAGCAGATATCTGTTCATGTTGGGCTGCCATCGATATAATGCTATCTTAGGATACGTTTATACACACTGGTCCAATCCAATGGGGGAATGACCTTTAGTTTACAAGAGTGATGCTGTAAATACGTCCCTGTCTAACCTACAACTATATCTCTCTTACTCACACGACGGCCTTGCTGAAGGTGCGCATGGTGCAGCACAGGTAGCTGTGCACGTCGGGCTGCCGAGTGGCCGCCGAACCTCGAGTCGCGCCCGCTAGGCAGAGCAGCAAGCGACATACTTCCACGCCGCCGTAACCGCCGTCCTGGTCAAGCAAGTTGATAATTTAAAATAATCATCTTACTAGAAAACCTAGGAAATTTATATTAGATCTGTAAAATTTCAAGATGCAGAATTAATGTCTACAAAAAGTATAATTTGGTGTGTTATGTCTTTCGTTGTATTATTTCATGGACAGAAAACAATTCTATCAGTAATTTTGGTCTCGACCTAAGTCTGAAATATCTTAGTACCTATGTATTTCAATTATCTTTTTTTTTATCCTTGAACCTTGAAAAAGTGCTCAGTTTAACTGCCTCCGTGGTGTAATGGTTAGTCCATTCGCTTCACACCAGGAGGTCGCGGGTTCGATTCCCGGTAGGGTCAACTGGTAAGACTCGGTTTGAGTGTTGATAGGGCATTTTCTAAGCCCGCATGGCTAGCTAACACCATCTTATCTAACTTGCCGCCAAACATCAGTGTTAACAACATTGATGTAATCCGGCTTGAAGATAAGATAGCAAGTTCTCCATTGCGTTGGGGAATCTTGGTAATCCCACTTCCATCTTCGGCATGTCACCATCAGATGAGATGATGTCAATAATTGTGCATTAAAAAAGATATACTGCCATAAATAAAATAGAGGCTAATAATTGAAATTGCTATGTCTAATTAAGCAGGGGGTTCCATACAATAAATTGAACACATTTTTCATTTATATACCTACCTACACATACCTTCAAGCTAATAAGATGAACAACAAACTCCTTAGTGTCAACAGTCCTCATAAGAGCGTAAATGGCCGGTAGATTCCCATAACACATGTTGACCAGAACAGTCAAGGATTTCTGGCCGATGGTCCACTGTTGAGACTCGACCATAGGCTGAGTGATGAACTCAGTCAGTTGTTTCATCAGACCTGCGAGATAAGACTCTTGCCAACTTATTTTGATGCCATATGAAATGTCCTGGAAATAGATTAAGATGGGTGTTAGCGTAGATAATAAAAAATTGTTTGTAAAATTGTCAGAAAGTTTATTTTGAACGATAATACAAAATCAACACTTGTGCCACATAATTCAGGGGTACAGAAGGCCTGGTACATAAAAAGTTTGCAAACAACAACATACACACATAGACATATTACACATCCTTCCATTGGGCTCTGTGCTTGTATACTAGGAGTTAACAACAAATTTGTTAATGATAACAGAAATGGATAAACTCAGGTTGAGAGGATAAACGGCAACCCCCTGATGTTAAATATGTCGGTCTGCCTGCGCAAAGTGGTTGCGTTATGTAGTTATTGCGTACCGTGCCGGAGCCATAAAGTTGGAAATGGCGGATTCCAACTTCCAACTTTGGTGCTCCGGCAGGGGGGGTGGGGGCCTGGTCCACAATTCCTATTACTAACGGGCGTTGCTCCATAACGCAACCGAATATTTGGCCAGTTTTCGCATAATTGTCATGAGTACAACTAGTACTTTCATTTGATATCTTACTCAGCCATTAAACTTATCGTTTTTTTTGGTAACGATAACTAGTTTTTCAGGCACTATAAGTACATAATGCACTTTGCACAGGCAGACCGACATATTTTACATCAGAGGGTTGCCATTTATCCTCTCAACCTAAGTTTATCCATTTCCATTATCGTTACCAGATTTGTCATGACCTCCTAGTCTATTGTGATTGAAGTTGACAGTGTTCATTTATGACTGCAGACTTTTTTGAAGTGTGTGTGCCCTCAGTACTTACAATTAGTTTATTTTTTTATGTTGTATTTTTTTTTACTTTTCTATTATTGTATCAGTGTAGTCTTCTATGTTTTGAAATTTTGTTCATTTATTTTAATCTGTGTCTTTGACAATCGCATCACTATTGAAATTTTATATTATTATATTTATTATATTGTATTTGGGAAAGTTACTGCTATGATACAAACATGAGTAACATACCTAGAAGCTGATGAAAATATTTAAAATATAAGTGATTTTTTAATGATTTGACATGCATGTATATGAATTTGTAATGTGAACTAAATAAGACTCAACTAAACACTTACCTGCATTATAGATAATAGTTTTATTTTCTTGTCCCCAGATATAGTGTCTGAAAGCAATCGCGCCAAAATTGGCATAAATCTGAAAAGAAAAACCATATTTCAATAATATAAGTGTTTGTATTTTTTTTAAATGTAATATTGGAAACCATATATGCTTAAAAAAAAAACAAATATGAGTTGGTCCGGACCATCTTATCCAATAGATTCGCTTAAATTTCAATTTTAAATAAAAGGTTTGTGATCAGGCATTAAAAATTACACTCTGATTCTAATTGAGGTATGCACTTGCTGGACTAAGCTCTTTCATTTACTATATTGTTGACTTAAATTGGTTTAGTTGGAGGGAAGATAATTGTAAAAATTCAATGCGCACATTCTCGCACACTGCGCAACATCGACGGCAAGCCGCACGGCTCGCCCATCGCGCAAAGTTTAAAAGTTAGTAAAAAATTATTCCTTTATTTAGTACAACGGGCTAAGTTGCACATTGACACTAAACAGGACCCCTGTGTGAAAACCCTCAAGATTGTCAAGGTTTATAATATAACACTAATTATATTTAAAACAGAAAATGTAAAATTTTCGAAAAACCTAAAAACTTTTAGGTACAAGCTTTTGCACTGTCACGCGATATACATAGGCATGCAAAATTTCAGCTTAATCGGAAACCGGGAAGTGGGTTAAATTTTATTTCCAAGATTTCATTACAGACACCAGGACAGGTGAAACTAAATAAAAGCTTTTAAAAACATTACATTTATACAATAATTAAACATTATTACCATGGCAAACCATTTTATGATCATGATTATTGGTTATTATTTATGAACAAACAACCAAACGATATTATTTATTGAAAACAAAAAATAGATGGAACATTGATAATTCTGTATTAGAAACAAACTACCAGGTTACCAGGGCAACATAAGTGCATAGAAGTTACAACACTCACTTGTAAGTATGAGTGAGAGCATGCCTAGCACTTGGCTCGATGCATGCTCTCGTCAGCACTGCTATCCCGGCCCAGTGCGGTCCCCGGCCATCTGACATCACCCTCCATAGGGAGCTGAAGAATGCGCACACTTCTGACCGACCGGGAGAGAATATGGAAAGGTCGCATGCTGATGCTATTAGCTAGAAATTCAGAAAAAAATGTTTTCTAAGTAATTACATAGGCTCTTGACTAAACCACAAAAGTTAAAACTGAAACAAAGCCAGTTAGATGTGCGTTAGTTAGTTCTCCTAATTAGATGCGCTTTAACTGCATCCAAACTGCATCCTAACTGTAAATTTGCAGCTGGAATGCATTCCGTGTGTTTGGACCCTTAGAGAGTTAACAAACAACAAGATTGGAAATTTACTAATGTATTAAATGTGATATTTTGGATGTTTGTTACTCAATTATGTAAAAACAGCTGAACCAATCTTAAGAAATTTGGATTACTAAAAGCTACTCTTACTCCCAGGCTGTTCTTTAGTAAGTACCCAGAATATTTCTCATAGATCTTACTCCCAGGCTGTTCTTTAGTAAGTACCCAGAATATTTCTCATAGATATTAACACGTTATAATCCGTATTGATTTTCGTGTTTTTCTATTCAAGCCATGGGGGGCAACTGTTAGTCGACATTTGAATATACCATTCAAGCCGCAGTTGACCGAGCACTAGCCGCAATTTAAAACTTACCAGTGGAGCCGGTGGGCACATTTATCTAACAAATGTCCATAAAACGAGACCCCCACGGCCCCGGAGAGCAGTCAGGTCTAGTTGGTTTTTGAACATAATTAACACTTAAAAAAATAATGGATTTTAATTTTTCTGCCATACTAAAATATTATAAAGAATGATTTTTTTTCAAATCAAATTTTTTCAAATCTTGTTTTCTGACGGTTTAATTGCAAATACATGAAGACATCTTTTCAAAGATTATAAACTAGAAGGTTAGGGTTAAAATACACGTTTACAAGGCATTATTTTGCTTATAAATTCTGAGTATGTGTACATATTAGGACAAAAATGGTGGCATTATTGGTTGCCTTGGTAGAAGTATTTAATGTAAGAGTATTCTAAATAAAAATAGTTTCGTATTTATTATAATTCTATAACAATTTATTAATGCCTAAGCAGACATTCTGTTGAGATCAAAGTAATTGACAAATTAGTAACAATAATCAGTACAAAAATAGTCACAAAATTAAATTCAAATAATCAAATGAAACTCAACGAGTTTTATGAAAACATTCAAAACACAGGTAAGGTTTGTTTAGGACAGGTCTCACAAAAAGTGAATTTTTTTTTGTTTTATTTTTTGCCAGGTTTTGGCCCATCACCTTAGCATTTTCTTTATAACATTGCTGACAGGTGCGACGGTTTTGCTTGTTTGGTCCATACCTCTTTGTTAGTTTATGTTTCACTCTTTTTGGCCTTATAGTATCTTATGCGAAGCTATCGGATCGGCGACTATGCGTGCGCGGCGCGGGGGTGTGCGCGGGGGTGCCCGACACCGCGACCCGCGCGGTCCCTTGTAACAGAAATTCGAATTTATTTCCTGGGAGGCCGTGGGGGACACCGGTTGAGTGACAGATGTATTTACATTTATAGAATGTAAAAATTAAAAAGTTTTTGATTACATTATAGGTTTTGATGTATTTCTTGTCATTTAAGCATAAAATAAGGTGGGTTTAAAATTTGACATTTTTGCATTTTTTGGGTGGCTCAGTGTGTTAAACGAGTGTCGCTCAAATGTAGTCCCCCACGGTGTACAATGTGTTAATGTAGATAGGATATTTGAGTAAAGTTTGGTGTAGTACTCTGTGGTGTAATGGTTAAGTCCATTAGTTTCACATCAGAAGGTTGCGGATTAGATTCCCAGCAGTGTGTAACTTTGTACAACTTAGTTTGGTTGGTGGAAGGGTGTTTTCTAAGGCCACCTGGCTAGCTACAATCATCCTATGTAAGTCTTGATGCCAAACGTCAATGTTAATATATTAAATAACCAGTTCCCCATTGAATTGGGGAAGCTTGGTAAGCCCGCTTCCATCTTTGGCATCATCGTCACTTACCATCAGTTGTGATGATGTCAAGGACTTACCAATTGTGGATAAAAAGAAATGAAAAATAAATGGTTAGCAGAAAAAAAACGCTAAACACGTTAAAAAACCAACTTCCATTGCAACAACTTAATACATTATTGCATTATTATTTTTGGTTTTTGTAAATTTTCTAATAAATTACTACAGTGATTTTGATAAAATTTATATGGGACCACATGGGAAGCACTAGCTTTTAAATAAGAAAAGAATCATAAAAATCAGTTCACCCAGTCAAAAGTTCTGAAGTAACACACATAAAAAAAACATACAGACGAATTGAGAACCCCTCCTTTTTGTAAGTCGCTTGAAAAGGAATGGTAATGAAGTAAACACCTAACCAAACCGACCTACTTATTTCGAGATTGTTTTTCCTTAGGTTTCTTTATTGTAATTTAATTTAAATAAAAGAATAACTGTGTAAAATAAAACTTGACTGTAGGTACATACTCCTATCAGCTTAAACACGTCCCTGCTGAGCGGCTCGAACCTTCCCTAGATCAGGCCATAATCAACCACATAAGCCCAGTGCGGGTTGGTCAACTTCACACACAACCTTAGAGTTTCTTCGCAGGCGTGTGCAGATTTCCTCACGAAGTTTTCCTTCCCCGTAACAGCGTCGGATACACCTAATAATATAACTACTACCAAAATTTTTTATTAAGAGGCATTGAAATAAAAATATATAAGGCAGCTCTGTTAAGTGCACTCTAACCTGTTATAGTGTGACTTGAAACAGGTAAATGATTTGATTTTGATTTAAATAAAATAAGAGAACTACTTACCCCGAGGTACCGGTTCATCAAATTTACGGCGGATTCACTGTGTGTGGCATCAAATTCACGAGCAGCATTCACGAAAGCTTTCAAATTGGCAAATTTCCCTCCTTCACCAGAATTACTATTCATGTTATCACCTCCATCAACTTCCATCATCATGTGCTGATATTTTGAATTCCAACGAAAACGGATTATGAGGATTGGAAAAACAGATTTTCGCAAAGCTAAAATTCACTAGGACACTTCTCAATATTCCAAATATTTACAAAAAAGGCCAAAAAAGCTAAAAACTAAAAATTAGTTATCTCGTTGTTTCAATTTCAACTGTTTTCTTACGTCAGGCAGCCATATTGATTGTTTATGAAATGCTTACACGAGATTGGTTGGTTTGGTTAGAATATATTAATGTACCTACGTACTAGCCCTTTTGAGACAGTCTTCATTTTTTTACATTTGAAATGCTAGTGCCAGTGCATTACAAATCTTCTGTGGTGTTCTTGAAAGTATTTGCAGCAGCCTCATTCCTAGGCGAACACTTGGTCACAGTAGAGAGCCTATAAAACTGCACTCAGTGCAATTAGGGTTTTCACATCCTCTTTCGTTTTATTTTCTTGTTCACCACGTTTTTCTTCAAAATGCACCAATTTTTGAAACAAAACTCTAGCAGAAAACAATTCAAAAAAAATAAAATAAAACTACGAACGCATAAACCACAAATCCCGCCAAAAAACTCTAGCTAAGAAGCTAGTGACTAAATTCTCTTTGAACTCCACAAGATTAGTACTACTCAAGAAGATTATAGGTAAATCTTGAGGCCACACTCTAAATACCTAATTGAAGCAAAGAAATATGGCCTTGAAGAGTCTCGTTACCGCTCCATCTCTTTCTAACTATGAGGTGTAAACAAGACGTGTATAGGTAAAGCTCTTGCTCACACCCGCTAACTGAAAAGAGACGGAGCGGTAACGAGACATTTCAAGGCCATATTTCTTTTCTTCAATTAGGTATTTAGAGTGTGGCCTCCAATTTTACCTATAAACTTTTCGGTACTACTATACTGCGGCCGCAGTCCAGAGAATGCTAATTTGACATATGCTAGTTTGACGTAACTATTGATGTGCCCATAGACATCCATAGTAAATACTTTGTACCTATCATTTAGATCTAACATATAACAAAATAAAATAACCAATACCAAAGTAGTGTTGCCAAACCCGAGGCTAAAGTGTACTTTGTGGACCGTCGATTTTAGGGGTATTAATGGGTGAAGGGGGTGGAAAATAAGAAAAATGGTGGGGTGGGAAACGAATCATTCGTCAAAATAAGCCAAATTTGTTGTATTGCGGTGAATATTTATTATTTCCTTGCAGGCGAAGTGAAAAGCAGAGCGTAAAACTCGAGCATGAAACCCATTTTACCCTGGACGTGACTATCCACCCTCGCCATACCGGTTCGGTTTGCAAAATGGTGCCTTGCCGGTAGCGGGCGGATCCTTTGACGTGCCGCTGCCGCCCCGCAGGCGCTAGCTAGGCGGTCTCGTTCAAAGCAAACGCGACGCTCGCGCACCCCACCCGACACACCCTCACCCCACAACAGGCAGTCAGTTGACCGCGCGCTTTCGGTTGAGTGACACATACGTCTTTGCGTTCGTCCTTTCCGGTCCGTTTTGTTTACGTCACAGTCGCGTGGATTGCAGTGCAGTGATAATGGCTTATCAATACTCAAATGCTGAATACTGGGATATGGTGCGGTGCTATGTCATTTCAAACCATGTCGGTAGGCGTGCTATTAGGCTGTATCACGAATTGTATCCAGATCGGCATGTGCCGTCATATGAACTAATGGTAAGTCTCAACTTTAATCTTAGAGAGTAGGAGTATGTCCTAAGCCAGGATTAAAGTATGAAGGAACTGCGCCGAGTCCACAGGCTTAAGAAACACAAGAAATTACGCAAATTATAAAAAAAAAATATCTCTAGTTTTTTACGGTGTATTAATTTTTTTTTAACATGGAAGGAACATACATATTTTATTCTATCACCCTCTTAAATGCGTCCGGCGTTCAACCAGTCACCCTGTATATTCATAATAGTTACAAATACGTTATCAATGGTAATATGTGGTAACATCACTATTATTAAGAAGAAATGACCATAGAAGGTAAACGTTTTACTAACTTTCATGTTATTACAAAATACACATTCTGTTGTCTGTAGATTGATTGATGTAAGATTGATTTGTTTACAATTTCGGAGATTCATCGAATGTTACATTCTAACGCTGTCTTGAAGTGTCAAATCAGCATTCTCTGGACGGCCGCACTATACCACTACATAATAGAAAAAAATATATGTACTGAAGACAAGTGCAGTATAGCATCACGCCCTGAACACTTCATACAACGTGCCAGAAATTAAAATTCAAAAAAGGAATGACGGAGCAAACAAAGTGGCGGCGAAATCCTGTACGTTCGACAATCAAACTGTAACCAATCTGGGGGATGAGGGGGTGAGGTCGCAATCTAGAGTGTCCATACTGTATTTTAGTACTAATATATATACTTTAGTACTAATATATACTTTGATTGCTTGATGTTACCATTTTATCCATACGTTCATATACAGAACGGCCCGGGACCATACCAAAAATGACCTAATATTACTCTCGTACTAAGGGTTTAACTTTTTTGCGGGAATTGGGTATGCTAAATTTTTTATAAGCCATGAAAATAAAAAAACCATTTCGAGATATTTTTATTTAAAGCCATATTTTTTCATTTTCCACTCGAAAAAGTAAAAGATTGCGTAAAAAAATCGGAAAAGGACAATAACCTTCATTTGACCCCTATGACGTCACGAGTTTACAATAAAACCTTATTTCACCACTGAACGGAACGTGCACTCTTACTTGTCATATCAATTACGGACCTTGCATTTGAGGACGAGCTTTCGTCGAGCACTGAAAAAGGCACTATTTATTTATCATCCACCAAAAACTACGTTTGAAACAATCAAATATTATTAGAACGTCATTCAAATTAAATACTTAAATGGGTAAGATATTCATTAGAGGTCCAATTTTTATTGTGGTTCTAAAAAACATTTAAACTCTGAAGGCCTTGTCCATACATAGATTATGATGTTTGATGACAAGTAAATTTTGACTTTGACGTTTCGTTGTTGGCTTTGTGATAGTTTCGTTTCGGAAAAGGCAAAGGTTACTAAGACCATACAGCCAGGTCTGACGTATTTAGGCTTCCTTAGCTGTTGGATTTGTAATGCTAGTGCCGGTGCAATGAAAAAACAACAAAATAAAACTACGAATGCGTCTACCACAAATCCCGCCAAAAAACCTTTGGGAATGATTGACTTGAGTGACTTGACAGTTGACGTCAAGGCCTATTCATTTCATCGTCATAGAAATAGGGCTGTTCGTTTCATAGTAATGTGAACCGATGACGTCATCAAGGTTTCAAAATTTAAAAAAATATTTAAAAATATCTAGAGGCTTAAAAAATGAAATATTCAAATTAGTTTTTCAAAATGCTCTAAACCATCAGAAAAAAAATTTAAAAAAAATTTTTTTTTTTTAGCATACCCAATTAGTAGCGTCTATTTTGTTATTTTTTTTTAATATCCGAAAAATTAAACATCGTGGTTTTTAATGTATAATATTGTGTATATTGTTCTACAAAGTACCATTTATCTGTTTATTGTGTAGGATAATGAAATAAAAGCGTGTATGCTGTGTTTCGAGTTTCCACAAGAAGTCCGCCAAAGCTTCAGCAAAAGTGCTATCATTTTGCTGGAGTTTGTAGGTTAGGTTAGTTATATAGTGCAAGAGAAAAAAATACAACAATGATTCTGAAAAATACGAAAAACTGTGAAGATGTAAACCACTACCGTCCGTTTCCCACCTTACTACCAGACTTTACTACCACATGAAAAAAATATATGTACTGAACACAAGGCAGTATGACCAATGAGTCTTAGCCTGTTATGAAAAAGAAAAAAAAAGTAATTGTTTGTTTTGTGCACAGATCTAATAATCCAAGTTTTGTGCAGTTTTCAGTTTTGTGATTATGGGAAATCAATTCAAATGAAAATGTGGATTTTGATGATAACCATTTAAAAATCACCACCGCGATGGTTTCGAGTGAAGAAGAAACTGAAGCGAAGTCAGGGGATACTCTAGAATGGGACGTAGAGATGGAAATTCAGTTGTTCTACGCGATGGCAAACCACAAGCCTGTCGGAATAAACAAACATTTCCAAATGGCTTGTATTTGGGAGAAAATGTCCAATTCTATTACGAAGGAAATATCTACTCACGGTGCGCACCTTTTTTAAAATTTATATACCATCAGACAACTAAAATCAGGTTTGTTGGAAAGCATAGGTACCACCAGAGATATGCTATATGTATATATATATATAAGGGGAGGTGTACCAATGACCTGCAGGCGTAGCATGAGGTCCATTTTGTCTACCCACTAATGTCAAATGTAGACTTCGAAGCGCGACAAAACGGTTGTATCTCGACACCGAGCATGGCCCTCGCGAGTTAAGACTAGTCGCGCTCTCATCTGTCATTTGTAGAGAGTGTGTAGAGATTTTTATCGCGTGCCGAGCATGAACGCACCGGAATAGGCTAATTTTGACGTTTGATTGAAGACATATATGTCGGCACCCCCTTGAGGTATCGACAAACTTCTAGCGACTGTTTATAGACTTTTTGTGTTTTATTATTGTTTTATCATCAAATAACAAATTAGGTACTTACTTTTTCCTTTGCTTAAATCTCAGAAACTTGCACGAAAACCAACGGAGCCAGACAGTCCCCTCACCTCCAAAGAGCATATAATCACTACGTTTACCCACCTCACAAACAATAACAGTTGTTTTTGTGTCAAATTATTACTTAATCAAGCAAACTTTCATATCTCGGTCTCTTTTTGGAAATACAAACCAAAGAATTTGCGAACAACAAAACAAAATCATAAAAAGATTTGTCGCCTATATACCTGCTATGTCGCCGCGACTTTTTACTCTACACACTCTCTACCTGTGACGGCATGCTCGCACACGCAACAAAAGCCAGTAGAAAGAGATAATTTTCTCTTGTCGCGCGCGACATATGTCTATGACCTCATGCTACGCCTGCTGGTGAAGGTCGCGGGAAGCCGCTGGATGCGGGCAGCGCAGTACCGGTCGTCGTGGAGATCCTTGGAGGAGGCCTATGTCCAGCAGTGGATGTCCTTTGGCTGATATGATGAAGGGGAGGTAGATAGGTAACATGCATTCTAAAAGTGAAGCAAATAAAAAGATGCCAATTTGGTGCTATGGAAGCAAACAATCTTAATGTATAATAAATGGGTTTGATTTTCAACTGTTGTTTGTTTGTGCAGAATAGATGGGTCTATGGTAACAAATCTCTGGGTACCACCATAAATGTTTACTCAGTGCCGGTCTTCTACCTTGCTGTGTACATGCTACTAACGGCCTACTTTGGGAAAGTAACTTCCAGATTTACGGAATTACAGCAGGAGGTTGCAAAGTATACTATAAGGGCCGCAAGATCCTTGATGTATTTCTTGTCATTTAAGCATAAAATAAGGTGGGTTTAAAATTTGACATTTTTGCATTTTTTGGGTGGCTCAGTGTGTTAAACGAGTGTCGCTCAAATGTAGTCCCCCACGGTGTACAATGTGTTAATGTAGATAGGATATTTGAGTAAAGTTTGGTGTAGTACTCTGTGGTGTAATGGTTAAGTCCATTAGTTTCACATCAGAAGGTTGCGGATTAGATTCCCAGCAGTGTGTAACTTTGTACAACTTAGTTTGGTTGGTGGAAGGGTGTTTTCTAAGGCCACCTGGCTAGCTACAATCATCCTATGTAAGTCTTGATGCCAAACGTCAATGTTAATATATTAAATAACCAGTTCCCCATTGAATTGGGGAAGCTTGGTAAGCCCGCTTCCATCTTTGGCATCATCGTCACTTACCATCAGTTGTGATGATGTCAAGGACTTACCAATTGTGGATAAAAAGAAATGAAAAATAAATGGTTAGCAGAAAAAAAACGCTAAACACGTTAAAAAACCAACTTCCATTGCAACAACTTAATACATTATTGCATTATTATTTTTGGTTTTTGTAAATTTTCTAATAAATTACTACAGTGATTTTGATAAAATTTATATGGGACCACATGGGAAGCACTAGCTTTTAAATAAGAAAAGAATCATAAAAATCAGTTCACCCAGTCAAAAGTTCTGAAGTAACACACATAAAAAAAACATACAGACGAATTGAGAACCCCTCCTTTTTGTAAGTCGCTTGAAAAGGAATGGTAATGAAGTAAACACCTAACCAAACCGACCTACTTATTTCGAGATTGTTTTTCCTTAGGTTTCTTTATTGTAATTTAATTTAAATAAAAGAATAACTGTGTAAAATAAAACTTGACTGTAGGTACATACTCCTATCAGCTTAAACACGTCCCTGCTGAGCGGCTCGAACCTTCCCTAGATCAGGCCATAATCAACCACATAAGCCCAGTGCGGGTTGGTCAACTTCACACACAACCTTAGAGTTTCTTCGCAGGCGTGTGCAGATTTCCTCACGAAGTTTTCCTTCCCCGTAACAGCGTCGGATACACCTAATAATATAACTACTACCAAAATTTTTTATTAAGAGGCATTGAAATAAAAATATATAAGGCAGCTCTGTTAAGTGCACTCTAACCTGTTATAGTGTGACTTGAAACAGGTAAATGATTTGATTTTGATTTAAATAAAATAAGAGAACTACTTACCCCGAGGTACCGGTTCATCAAATTTACGGCGGATTCACTGTGTGTGGCATCAAATTCACGAGCAGCATTCACGAAAGCTTTCAAATTGGCAAATTTCCCTCCTTCACCAGAATTACTATTCATGTTATCACCTCCATCAACTTCCATCATCATGTGCTGATATTTTGAATTCCAACGAAAACGGATTATGAGGATTGGAAAAACAGATTTTCGCAAAGCTAAAATTCACTAGGACACTTCTCAATATTCCAAATATTTACAAAAAAGGCCAAAAAAGCTAAAAACTAAAAATTAGTTATCTCGTTGTTTCAATTTCAACTGTTTTCTTACGTCAGGCAGCCATATTGATTGTTTATGAAATGCTTACACGAGATTGGTTGGTTTGGTTAGAATATATTAATGTACCTACGTACTAGCCCTTTTGAGACAGTCTTCATTTTTTTACATTTGAAATGCTAGTGCCAGTGCATTACAAATCTTCTGTGGTGTTCTTGAAAGTATTTGCAGCAGCCTCATTCCTAGGCGAACACTTGGTCACAGTAGAGAGCCTATAAAACTGCACTCAGTGCAATTAGGGTTTTCACATCCTCTTTCGTTTTATTTTCTTGTTCACCACGTTTTTCTTCAAAATGCACCAATTTTTGAAACAAAACTCTAGCAGAAAACAATTCAAAAAAAATAAAATAAAACTACGAACGCATAAACCACAAATCCCGCCAAAAAACTCTAGCTAAGAAGCTAGTGACTAAATTCTCTTTGAACTCCACAAGATTAGTACTACTCAAGAAGATTATAGGTAAATCTTGAGGCCACACTCTAAATACCTAATTGAAGCAAAGAAATATGGCCTTGAAGAGTCTCGTTACCGCTCCATCTCTTTCTAACTATGAGGTGTAAACAAGACGTGTATAGGTAAAGCTCTTGCTCACACCCGCTAACTGAAAAGAGACGGAGCGGTAACGAGACATTTCAAGGCCATATTTCTTTTCTTCAATTAGGTATTTAGAGTGTGGCCTCCAGTTTTACCTATAAACTTTTCGGTACTACTATACTGCGGCCGCAGTCCAGAGAATGCTAATTTGACATATGCTAGTTTGACGTAACTATTGATGTGCCCATAGACATCCATAGTAAATACTTTGTACCTATCATTTAGATCTAACATATAACAAAATAAAATAACCAATACCAAAGTAGTGTTGCCAAACCCGAGGCTAAAGTGTACTTTGTGGACCGTCGATTTTAGGGGTATTAATGGGTGAAGGGGGTGGAAAATAAGAAAAATGGTGGGGTGGGAAACGAATCATTCGTCAAAATAAGCCAAATTTGTTGTATTGCGGTGAATATTTATTATTTCCTTGCAGGCGAAGTGAAAAGCAGAGCGTAAAACTCGAGCATGAAACCCATTTTACCCTGGACGTGACTATCCACCCTCGCCATACCGGTTCGGTTTGCAAAATGGTGCCTTGCCGGTAGCGGGCGGATCCTTTGACGTGCCGCTGCCGCCCCGCAGGCGCTAGCTAGGCGGTCTCGTTCAAAGCAAACGCGACGCTCGCGCACCCCACCCGACACACCCTCACCCCACAACAGGCAGTCAGTTGACCGCGCGCTTTCGGTTGAGTGACACATACGTCTTTGCGTTCGTCCTTTCCGGTCCGTTTTGTTTACGTCACAGTCGCGTGGATTGCAGTGCAGTGATAATGGCTTATCAATACTCAAATGCTGAATACTGGGATATGGTGCGGTGCTATGTCATTTCAAACCATGTCGGTAGGCGTGCTATTAGGCTGTATCACGAATTGTATCCAGATCGGCATGTGCCGTCATATGAACTAATGGTAAGTCTCAACTTTAATCTTAGAGAGTAGGAGTATGTCCTAAGCCAGGATTAAAGTATGAAGGAACTGCGCCGAGTCCACAGGCTTAAGAAACACAAGAAATTACGCAAATTATAAAAAAAAAATATCTCTAGTTATTTACGGTGTATTAATTTTTTTTTAACATGGAAGGAACATACATATTTTATTCTATCACCCTCTTAAATGCGTCCGGCGTTCAACCAGTCACCCTGTATATTCATAATAGTTACAAATACGTTATCAATGGTAATATGTGGTAACATCACTATTATTAAGAAGAAATGACCATAGAAGGTAAACGTTTTACTAACTTTCATGTTATTACAAAATACACATTCTGTTGTCTGTAGATTGATTGATGTAAGATTGATTTGTTTACAATTTCGGAGATTCATCGAATGTTACATTCTAACGCTGTCTTGAAGTGTCAAATCAGCATTCTCTGGACGGCCGCACTATACCACTACATAATAGAAAAAAATATATGTACTGAAGACAAGTGCAGTATAGCATCACGCCCTGAACACTTCATACAACGTGCCAGAAATTAAAATTCAAAAAAGGAATGACGGAGCAAACAAAGTGGCGGCGAAATCCTGTACGTTCGACAATCAAACTGTAACCAATCTGGGGGATGAGGGGGTGAGGTCGCAATCTAGAGTGTCCATACTGTATTTTAGTACTAATATATATACTTTAGTACTAATATATACTTTGATTGCTTGATGTTACCATTTTATCCATACGTTCATATACAGAACGGCCCGGGACCATACCAAAAATGACCTAATATTACTCTCGTACTAAGGGTTTAACTTTTTTGCGGGAATTGGGTATGCTAAATTTTTTATAAGCCATGAAAATAAAAAAACCATTTCGAGATATTTTTATTTAAAGCCATATTTTTTCATTTTCCACTCGAAAAAGTAAAAGATTGCGTAAAAAAATCGGAAAAGGACAATAACCTTCATTTGACCCCTATGACGTCACGAGTTTACAATAAAACCTTATTTCACCACTGAACGGAACGTGCACTCTTACTTGTCATATCAATTACGGACCTTGCATTTGAGGACGAGCTTTCGTCGAGCACTGAAAAAGGCACTATTTATTTATCATCCACCAAAAACTACGTTTGAAACAATCAAATATTATTAGAACGTCATTCAAATTAAATACTTAAATGGGTAAGATATTCATTAGAGGTCCAATTTTTATTGTGGTTCTAAAAAACATTTAAACTCTGAAGGCCTTGTCCATACATAGATTATGATGTTTGATGACAAGTAAATTTTGACTTTGACGTTTCGTTGTTGGCTTTGTGATAGTTTCGTTTCGGAAAAGGCAAAGGTTACTAAGACCATACAGCCAGGTCTGACGTATTTAGGCTTCCTTAGCTGTTGGATTTGTAATGCTAGTGCCGGTGCAATGAAAAAACAACAAAATAAAACTACGAATGCATCTACCACAAATCCCGCCAAAAAACCTTTGGGAATGATTGACTTGAGTGACTTGACAGTTGACGTCAAGGCCTATTCATTTCATCGTCATAGAAATAGGGCTGTTCGTTTCATAGTAATGTGAACCGATGACGTCATCAAGGTTTCAAAATTTAAAAAAATATTTAAAAATATCTAGAGGCTTAAAAAATGAAATATTCAAATTAGTTTTTCAAAATGCTCTAAACCATCAGAAAAAAAATTAAAAAAAAAAATTTTTTTTTTAGCATACCCAATTAGTAGCGTCTATTTTGTTATTTTTTTTTAATATCCGAAAAATTAAACATCGTGGTTTTTAATGTATAATATTGTGTATATTGTTCTACAAAGTACCATTTATCTGTTTATTGTGTAGGATAATGAAATAAAAGCGTGTATGCTGTGTTTCGAGTTTCCACAAGAAGTCCGCCAAAGCTTCAGCAAAAGTGCTATCATTTTGCTGGAGTTTGTAGGTTAGGTTAGTTATATAGTGCAAGTGAAAAAAATACAACAATGATTCTGAAAAATACGAAAAACTGTGAAGATGTAAACCACTACCGTCCGTTTCCCACACAAACCATATATCTAGATAGACTACGCGAGTGTATGTACTTCGCGTGTCCAAACTAGGTTTATAACACTTAGTTGACTCTGGCCTACGCTCAGTCCGCGCTTGCTGTTCGCCGAGGAAAGACGTGAATAAAATTCGAGTAAAATGCCGAATTGCGCGGTTATAAACTGTAGAAACTCCACAGCTGTGAGTCGCCAAGTTCGCGGATATGTTTCCTTCCACCGGTAAGTAATTTTCTAATCAGAATATGCATTATTTATTTAAAAATCAAATAAAGAATATTTGTGGAAAACGAACGTGACAAACATGGATGCCAAATCATACGGAATGATTCAGAATACATTGCGGCTTTTACTTGGCGCAATAGAGATGGCGTCGTATGTTAACGTGCAATGAATTGCGTTTTCTCATTTTTCTGTTCTCATTTTTCTGTCAAATTTTGTGGTTAGTGATGTTCATTCGATGCAACAGTTCTCGATTCAAATCGATTTTGTAATCCGACAGAAAAATGATAATTTGAATGAGCAGTTTTCCAGCATAAACAAAGAAAAAAAGCATAGATTTTTTGTCATTTAATACGTAGATACTAAAATAATGGTTCTTTGTTGTTTGTTTTTTTTTCAGTTTTCCAAGTGACCCGAACATAAAAGAAAAATGGATCGAGGCAACGGGAAATAAAGATTGGTTTCCAACAAAATAACGATTGCAATTTGATTTGTAGTTTCTTAGAAATACGCGGACAAACATACATACAAACATACATCCACTTGTAAAATTGGCACACGTGTTTAGAAGCCCATATAGACTAACATATATGAATACTGTGCTATTCTGACAATATTACATACATACGAGTCGAATTGATAACCTCCTTTTTTTTGAAGTCGGTTAAAAAACCAAATAATTTTAGATTTATCATTCCTCTGTCATTTTATCATTCCTCTGTCGATGAACTAAAATAATCGATTACAAAGTCGATATTATAAAATTATTATTTTTTACTCACATAACCACCACATAACAAAATTAAAATACCTATCTATACACAGCTACTTACAAGAAATTCCTTATTTCCTTTCCTTTTCGGGATACCTACCAAGCAGTGTCAAACAAATAGGTACATACTTACGGCCACTTTAACTAACAATATTTCATATTTCTTACTAGTCCACTCTGCTGGAACGAAACTTAATGCTATTCCAATAACATTTTTACATACCTCTAAACAATACCAGGCAAGCGGACTGGATAACTGGATGCACGCGCGCGACCTTTCACTCCAAAGACTAATGGCGTACTGGCGGACGGGACCGTAAATCGCTCTCTCAAGCAACGATGATAAAAGATACGTTACCTCTGATAACATTTCAACAATTGCTTGGGGTAGTGAATTAATAATATGAAAAATCATAATTTAATATAATGTTTTGTCCGTGCCGAAAGGCGGCGGCGGGGTCTTTGAATCGTTTACGCGCGGACGGGTAGTTCCCATCACTAAATCACTCATGTGACGTCACAGTAGGTAGAAAAATAATGGCACGCTTGGTTTCTATACAGAGGAATGAGACAAGCGTAGTCTATTTAGATATAAGTCTGTGGTTTCCCACCTTACTACCAGACTTTACTACCACATGAAAAAAATATATGTACTGAACACAAGGCAGTATGACCAATGAGTCTTAGCCTGTTATGAAAAAGAAAAAAAAAGTAATTGTTTGTTTTGTGCACAGATCTAATAATCCAAGTTTTGTGCAGTTTTCAGTTTTGTGATTATGGGAAATCAATTCAAATGAAAATGTGGATTTTGATGATAACCATTTAAAAATCACCACCGCGATGGTTTCGAGTGAAGAAGAAACTGAAGCGAAGTCAGGGGATACTCTAGAATGGGACGTAGAGATGGAAATTCAGTTGTTCTACGCGATGGCAAACCACAAGCCTGTCGGAATAAACAAACATTTCCAAATGGCTTGTATTTGGGAGAAAATGTCCAATTCTATTACGAAGGAAATATCTACTCACGGTGCGCACCTTTTTTAAAATTTATATACCATCAGACAACTAAAATCAGGTTTGTTGGAAAGCATAGGTACCACCAGAGATATGCTATATGTATATATATATATAAGGGGAGGTGTACCAATGACCTGCAGGCGTAGCATGAGGTCCATTTTGTCTACCCACTAATGTCAAATGTAGACTTCGAAGCGCGACAAAACGGTTGTATCTCGACACCGAGCATGGCCCTCGCGAGTTAAGACTAGTCGCACTCTCATCTGTCATTTGTAGAGAGTGTGTAGAGATTTTTATCGCGTGCCGAGCATGAACGCACCGGAATAGGCTAATTTTGACGTTTGATTGAAGACATATATGTCGGCACCCCCTTGAGGTATCGACAAACTTCTAGCGACTGTTTATAGACTTTTTGTGTTTTATTATTGTTTTATCATCAAATAACAAATTAGGTACTTACTTTTTCCTTTGCTTAAATCTCAGAAACTTGCACGAAAACCAACGGAGCCAGACAGTCCCCTCACCTCCAAAGAGCATATAATCACTACGTTTACCCACCTCACAAACAATAACAGTTGTTTTTGTGTCAAATTATTACTTAATCAAGCAAACTTTCATATCTCGGTCTCTTTTTGGAAATACAAACCAAAGAATTTGCGAACAACAAAACAAAATCATAAAAAGATTTGTCGCCTATATACCTGCTATGTCGCCGCGACTTTTTACTCTACACACTCTCTACCTGTGACGGCATGCTCGCACACGCAACAAAAGCCAGTAGAAAGAGATAATTTTCTCTTGTCGCGCGCGACATATGTCTATGACCTCATGCTACGCCTGCTGGTGAAGGTCGCGGGAAGCCGCTGGATGCGGGCAGCGCAGTACCGGTCGTCGTGGAGATCCTTGGAGGAGGCCTATGTCCAGCAGTGGATGTCCTTTGGCTGATATGATGAAGGGGAGGTAGATAGGTAACATGCATTCTAAAAGTGAAGCAAATAAAAAGATGCCAATTTGGTGCTATGGAAGCAAACAATCTTAATGTATAATAAATGGGTTTGATTTTCAACTGTTGTTTGTTTGTGCAGAATAGATGGGTCTATGGTAACAAATCTCTGGGTACCACCATAAATGTTTACTCAGTGCCGGTCTTCTACCTTGCTGTGTACATGCTACTAACGGCCTACTTTGGGAAAGTAACTTCCAGATTTACGGAATTACAGCAGGAGGTTGCAAAGTATACTATAAGGGCCGCAAGATCCTGGTAAATATTTTTCCGAAACTATTTATGAATATCTCTGGGTTGGAGTAAACTTGAAATAGCTTTTTTATATGTTATTTTTATGCAGATAATTATTTGTATAGCAAGCAGCCCTTTAAGTGCACCTCAACCTTGTCGGTTGGGGTGCACCTAACCGGGCCGCCATACTAAATCCAAAACTTCATTAGGTTTGATAATTATACCATCAAAGAGCTTCTCCCCCTATGGCAACCTGGTTTTGTGGACCAATTTCTCTTGTACTTTCACCCAGTGTATACTGAGCAGCAAACATCTTGAACATATTTCCTTGAAACAAACATTTAGTGGTAGACTCAGCAAGCAGAGGTTGGATTCATCATTACGACCTTGTGACATGGCTAACCCAACCTATCACAAGGTCGCAATGATGAACCCAACTGTTTTTTACCTAAGGAAAAATGTTCAAACTGTTGCCGCTCAGTATAACAACGTGTGAAGGTGCAAAATGACTCTTTACAATAAATACATGTATTAGGTCTTCACACATGAAATGCCAATTGTATAAAAAAGTTTAAAGATGAAAATGAATATTAAGAACAGTAGTTATTAAAACAAAATTTATTCTCAAAATAGCATTAGACTATTAGAAATTAAATGGTGGCAAACATACGCTATTGTTAAGATATTTTAAGAGCACGGTGGCTTTAACCCCATGAAGTCAAGTTTTTTCACCTGCAAAAATTGCCTTTATTGAGGAAAAAAATACACATTAAAAGCCCTAGAGTTATTCCAACAGTTTCTTCGTTACTAATAGCATATTTGGGAATACCCCGCATAAAATTTCATCACTTTCAAAAAAATTCAAGAAAATTAACTAGTCTAAAAAATTGCCGCATCTGACCACTAAGAAAACGCCTTTGTTCCATTGAATGGTACATCGCTCAGGGGATTGGAACATGAAAGACATGCCACTAGTTACTAATAAAAGACCATAAGTAGTGTCACCATAAGATCAATAATAAAAAACAATAACTTTTTATTTCAACAAAAATTTGCATTGAACACTAAAAACTGAATCGGCAATTTCATTGGTAAAGACCTATTATGAAGGAAATAACGTTCTTGTGGAGCATTTTACCGAAAGTTAGTTTATTAAAACCATAAGTGTGAAGATACCAAAGCATTCAGATAGAGGTAATTATATTGACAATGAAAAAATATTATGTCAGTCAAAAATAAACACATAAAACCTCCACAACATGCTTACACACAGTAATTGGAGTATTACTGTAAATAGTATATTTCATTAAATTTTAGATATTTGGAAGCATTTAGAAACACTCTACGATATACCAATGTTGGATGACACTGAGCGGATACCATTTCCTAATCATGAAACTCCATTCAGCTTGCCAGAGAGTGAATTTGGAGAACTTATGAAACAAAAATGCAGAGAGGCTGTTATCGGTGAAGAATTAGAAGGTGATTATGATTTTATTTGATGATTCAAGAGTGCTGAAGCGATTTTATAAACTTTCTTAGCAAAGAAAATGTTTATTGTTCCCATTATTGTTCTTGTTTCTTTTTTATGGTTTCATACATCATAAGGAAAAAAGGTACCCTTATAAGATCACTTTGTTGTCCGTCTGTCTGTTAAGCTCTTTTTTCTCAGGAATAAAGTTGAAATTAACTTCAAATATTTAGGTCTACAGTCCCTTAGAGTTTCAAGCGTCTAAGCCAACGCAATCAAACAAGTTAGCCATTTATGCCACATATTTTGACACTCTCAAGTAAATCAAAACCTATAATATACTTCCGATTGACCTAGAATCCTGAAATTTGACAAGAAGCAAGCTCTCACAGCACAAGTAAATTAATTAGCAATTGGGAATAATAATTAATAACACAGCTCTACAAAAAAAAAAATATTTTTTTTGTTGTCCTGGATTACGAATTTATTCATGAAAGTATTAAATGTGCTCTTGTTTTTATGCCTATCGCATATTAAGATCAATTATCGGCTTGTTAGTAATAAAAATTATTTTCCCAGTCATGATTAGAGTTCTGAGCAAATAAACGAGAGCAAATCTTACAAAATCATTGATAGTTTCATGAATTGTGAGCATAAATATATCCAAAATCGATCTTATATCTAGGGCAACAAAACCACTGTAGAACAGTGTAATAACTATATTAATTAGTAATTTGTAGTTGTATCACATAAAAAAAATATTGGAACAATATTACAAGGTACTTTGGTACCTTGGAAAATTTATTGTGACATATTCAATGACAGAATTTTTTTTGTATTAAAAAGTTAAGTTTGTCCATTTTTTCATTCGTATCAGCCGAAGGATGTCCACTGCTGGATACAGGCCTACCCCAAGGATTTCCACGACGACTGGTTCTGCGCTGCCCACAGCTTCCCGCGACCTTCGCCAGATCATAGGTCCACCGAGTAGGAGGCCTGCCTATGCTACGTTTTCTGGTGCGAGGTCACCACTCGAGAACTTTAATGCCCCAACTTAACGGCACCGTTAAGTTAATAAAATAAAAACAGAATGCAACTGTTTCACTTTACTACAACTAATTACTAACAATTTCACAACTTAGCGGTCCCAGGTATTTTTCTTAAAATTGTAAGAAAATATATTTGAGATTCTCACAAGCCCTTTCATTTGATATGTCACATGATATAGTTTGCAGTTTTTGTTTAGTTTTCTAATTTACTTCAGTTTGGAGGATTAAAATTTATTAATTTACGTTACACATCCGTCTTTGGGTCACAGACTTACATATATGTACCAAGTTTCAACTCAATTTGGAGAATAGTCTCTGAGAAAATTGGCTGTGACAGACAGACAGACGGACGGACGGACGGACAGACAGACAGACACGTGAGTGATCCTATAAGGGTTCCTTTTTATCTTTTGAGGTACAGAATTCTAAAAACAAAAATTAAAGTATGTAAGAAATATTGTTTATTATTAACTTTCACATGAACACAATGATGTGAAACCTGCAATGTATGTAAGTAAAGGTTCAAAGACCTACTTTGCGATAAAAACTAAAACTGGGCTTCAAAACAAGGGCGACGAGTTATGCTACCTAGCGCAACCAATAAAAAAAAAAAATCTTTTAGGCGAGTTATTAATTGGAACAGTTATCTCTGTCTTTTTCTTTACATGTAAAGAGTAAAGAAAATAACCACACTTTTTCAATGGTTTTTCGTTTCAATCAAAAATTACAATGAAAGTATAAAAAATAATAAATTACTCACTTTGTATTATCATAACAAATATTGTTGTATATTTTTTTTAAATATATACTAATAATATTAGAGATAACTAGAGTTGAAAGTAACGGTGTAGACCTATTTTTGGGACTTTTTTCTATCAAGCCAAAACTGCTCAATCGTGTTTCTAATAGCTTTTGTCTTTATTATCATCAATCATCAACAATAAGGGTATTTTTTTCAACCTTGGGTTTTCTATCGTTTAGGAGTCATCATCATCATTACAGCTCATATACGTCCCCACCGAGGGGCTCGAGCCTACCCTGAATCAGGGCGATTAGGCCTTAGACGACCACGCGGGCCCAGTGCGGGTTGGTTGACTTCACACACAACCTTCGAGTTTCTTCGCAGGCGTGTGCAGGTTTCCTCACGATGTTTTCCTTCACCGTTAAAATAGCATTAGGTGTAGGAGTAATTGACATCAAAAACAACGAAAATCTGTAATTATACCGGCTTAAGATACGATTGTTGCTAGTTAGCATAACCCATCACCTTAATATTTAGGCACGGTTTTACCCGAACGAAGCGCGAATGTTCACAAACACTTGAGTTTCAGCACGGCCGAAGGTTCGACTGATTTTTGGCCGAAACTAGTCGAAATCGGACCGAGCCTTCGGTCAATTACAAATTTTTACTAAAATTATGTCTTATATCCAGATACTCGGAGCCCCTCGCCTAAGATTTCCACCCCTAGAAGCAACTCTAGGGGCGCTGCATCTAAAGATAGTACTCCTAAAGGTAGCCTTTATCTATTTCCGTCATTATCTTTATCACAAAGTATCTTAAAAACTGTAATTTAGCTTCAGATTTTCAAAACTGTAATTTAGCTGGGGAAAAAGGATACACAGATTACTAACTTTTGAAATATTATGGTAAAATGTTCGCAGTTTAAAGTTTCGCATGGGTTGAAAGTTCTTACGTATATACGAGTAAGGGACTGTGAACCCACGGCGAAATTTCGACTTTTTATACAAACGGCGATAACGATTTTCACCTCTTAAATGTTAACCGATTTGGACCAATTTTTAAGAGGTTGTCAGTCAGAACAAAAGATAGGCTCATACGTTTCGTTTTTTAAATTACTCTTCTTCTTATCTTGTGGCACAACTAACCGTGCTATCCAATGATAGACGGTGGTTGCCTGGTGTTGCACTTAGCATAACCCGCGGTCACGTGTAGGGTATTTATATTAACACCTACGGACGTGTGCAACGCGACCTTCGTACATCAGATGTGTAGGTTTCCTCACGATGTTTTCCTTCACCGCTAAAGCAATCGGTAAGTATATGTACGTAAGTTTAGAAAAACTCATTGGTACATTGGCCGCCCGGATTTAAACCCGAGACCTCTGGTTAAGAGAACTGAGTCGTTACCGGTAGAGCCACCGACGCTTATCAATTTAAATTACCGATTATAGTTAAAAAAAATGTCCGAAATGAGTTTTGTATGAAAACACGTGAAAGACAATAAAATTAAACTTATTAACTTTATCAAAAAAACAAAAACGTATAAGCCTAGCTTTTGTTCTGACTGACAACCTATCAAAAATTGGTCCAAATCGGTTAACATTTAAGAGGTGAAAATCGTTATCACCGTTTGTATGAAAAGTCACAGCTTCACATTCTTCTTTAAGTTGTTTATGTAATTAGATTGACAATTATTTGTGGTTTATCTGATTTATTAAATTCTCTTTGCATCATTTTTACGGCTAGTTTTCTGGCATCAATAGAAGGTGGAGGGGAAATAAAGCATGGTAAATGATTTACAATAATCCAATTTTCCGTGATTCCTGATTAATGCCTTTTGCGAAATCTGTAATAAAATTGCACTTCTTATAGACCTAGAGACTAAACTGAAAGTTATTTTTAGACAATAATCCATCTATCCAACTTTTTTGTTCCTTAAAAAGCGTCGGTGGCTCAACCGGTAATGACTCGGTCCTCCTAACCAAAGGTCCCGGGTTCAAATCCGAACGGCCAATGTACCAATGGGTTTTTCGAAACTTACGTACATATACTTACCGATTGCTTTAACGGTGAAGGAAAACATCTTGAGGAAACCTGCACATCTGATTCCAGATGTGTATGAAGGTCGCGTTGCACACGTCCGTATGTGTAAATCTAAATGCCCTACACGTGACCGCGGGTGATGCTTAGTGCTACACCAGGCAACCGCCGTCTATCCCTTGGGTAGAACGGTTAATTGTGCCACACGACAAGAGAGAGTTTGTTCCTAAGAGCAAATTATTAAAAACTATTTGAACCCTAATCGTAGAACAGATGACCGGTGGGGCAGTAAAGTTCTCGAGTGGCGACCGCGCACCGGAAAACGTAGCGTAGGCAGGCCTCCCACTCGGTGGACCGATGACCTGGTGAAGGTCGCGGGAGGCCGATGGATGCGGGCAGCGCAGGACCGGTCGTCGTGGAAATCCTTGGGGGAGGCCTTTGTCCAGCAGTGGACGATTTGTGGCTGATATGATGATGATGAACCCTAAAACCAGTTTTTCATTAGGTTTGTATTTTCTATTGTAATGTACAGAGGCCAGCACATGAAGCTAGACACTTTGGACTTTGTACCGTTCTTATGCCGTATGCGTATGGATCAGAATCCCACTAGGAGTAGACACTTGGATCTTGGATCTTGATGGCTGGCCCCTGTACGTAATGCCCCAGTTTAGTCTCTGTCTATAAAACCGAGTTTAATATCTTGTTTACAGAGTTTTCTTTTTAAATGAAAAATTAATGTATCATTTTAGCTGCATCAGGTAGTCGCAAAGACAGTGTATGCGCGCTGTCGACCAAGATCAGGAAAGAGAGTGGCAGCTCCCACGCCTCTACTGACACTCCTAGCATCAAATCGGAGAAGGAGTATGGTGAGAACTGAACACAAATTTCAAATTTAACAAACGCAAAGCCTCGAGCATCGCCGCAAAGTCGCCTCCCTACCTGTGTTCTACAGGATTCATTTCTGATATGTCACGCTGCCATGCTGAAAAACAGCGCTGTGTTGCAGCATAAGCAGCACGCAGTATATGCTGAGCGCGGTCCATGATTCTTGCACCACACATACACACACATTATACTTTGATAGTCTTTTTTTTTGCTCTACTTGTAATATTAGATACTGTTATTTTGTTATTTTTCTCCTCTAATTTTTTTAATTTATTTTTTTTCCAATATTATGTACTAGCTTTTGCCCGCGGCTTATCCCGCGTGGACATCGTTTTTGTGACTGACTTAGAGGGTGCGCGGTGCGCGAGCCGCATGCGGCTCGCGAGCGTGGACGTGAATTTTGTCCAGATCCCTCGGGAACTATGTCAGGATATGCTTATTAGTAAATCGTGTCATTTCCCACCTCCTCAACCACCTCGGTGCAAAAAATCACAGAATCTATTGTTCCGTTGCGATGTTAATTAACCACAAAAAGAGTATATTTTCAGTTCCCTCGGGAATTGCATCGGGCTATGCTATTTTCACGGGATAAATAGTAGCCTATGTCCTTCCTTGTGACACAGGCTACCTGCATGCCAAATTTCATTAAGATTGGTCAAGGCGTTGAAGCGTGAAAAGGTAACAAACAAACGCATTTTCACATTTATAATGTTATAGTAAGGATGTGTGTTTGGTGACAAGGAATCAATAAATGTCTTATATCTTAGGATAGTGTGCCCGGGAGCTTCATGACATCCATTCCATAATCGGACGACCGGACTCAGGGAGGGCTTCGGCCTCTTTTTCTTTGATATTCCATCTGTACTTACAAAGTAATTAGAAAACACATTGGTACGTGGCAGGATTCGAATCACGACCTCTCTAACCGTAGTCCCGCATCTGTATCTCGACCTGAAGATCTTCATATTGTAAGAGTCGGGAAACACAAAAAAAAAAAAAGCGTTTTGGTGAATCGTTTATCATGCGAACAGCTATTAAGTGGAATCCCAGGGTCTGTTTTCCCTGTTTTGTATGAGTTAGGTGTCTTTAACGCGAGAGTGAATAGACACTATTTGAAGTATTTGAGCTTGGGCAATACATCCTGGCAGCAGTGTCATTTTAACGCGAGAGTGAATAGACACTATTTGAAGTATTTGAGCTTGGGCAATACATCCTGGCAGCAGTGTCATTCACCATCAGACTGCTGCCAAACCCACTATTATTATTTTTTTAAAAGGCCAAAATTACAAAAAGTGGTTGTCTGTAAAGTCGGTTAACGGTCGATAATTTTACGTGATAATGTCTTAAAAAAACATTGGTCACAAGCCGAACGCTTAGGCCGATCGTGCCTCTCTATCGCTTGTTACGCGCTCTCGCTGATGTGTTCTATTGATGTGTTCCAGCTTGTAGATAAGATAGCCAGTTTCCCACTGCGTTGGGGAATCTTGGTAAGCCCGTTTCTATCTTCGGCATCATTGTCACTCACCATCAGGTGAGATGATGCCAACGGCTTACCATATGTGAATTTAAAAAAAAAACTCAGATTTCCTGAATCAGAGGTTTACATGTAACTCTTCCAAAAATCACTTCTTTAAAACTCTATGTTTCTTAAATGAAAGGGGAGATATAGTAATTAATTTAAAAAGAAAATATCAGAGCCGAGTAGGCTTTCTTAGTTGACAGTCGACCAAACGCACTAAAATTTTTAATTTAAAAAATGGCCAAAAGACACCCTGCCCGATGAGAAAAAAACCGGCCAAATGTCAGAACCGCTCACAAAGAGTTCCGTACCATCATACTAGAAACTAGATAGCGCTTGTTTCTTCATGTTTCAAATAAACTAGTTTTTTTGTAACGAGAACCCCCTTGTTTTTTCACTTTTTCTAATTTTTAGTATTTGTTTAGCGGCAACATAAATATATCATCTTTTAAAATTTTAACTGTCTAGCTATCAAGTTTCATGAACGGACGGACGGACAGCGAAGTCTTAGTAATAGGGTCCCGTTTTTACCCTTTGGGTAGGGAACCCTAAAAATCATCACATTTTACATATAGAGGAGGTACCCTAATTTTCATCCCATAACAAGTATAGGCGTCACAGATTTGTATAGCCCTACCAGTACCACATATTTTATTTAGCTGTCTACTCTCAGCAATGGAGTGGATATGTCGCCGTCATCTGGTTGAATCAGCTATTTGATTGAATGACTAGCGCGTTCATTGAATGACGACATTTAATTGAATGACTAAAGGACAACTCGTCAAGTTGTTGAATGTAACGTTCAACGTCTTGACTGAACGTCATTTAGCCAAGTTGTTAAATGGGATATTCCGAGTAAAAACCGACGATTTCTTCTTCTGCGAAGCATTCTGCGACCCATGGGGGGAGAGCCTCGCTAAGCGAGTCTCTTTGACTGTATAATCAATCAAACCTGACCGAACCTAATATCGCTCGCATCGCTCGCTCATTTACAGTTTTTTTAGAAAAATATAATTTTTGCCAACTCCCTTTTCGTTGTATGGAATTTTACGTTCACAATGTGAACAAGAACACTAAGTTATAGATCTTGCAATATACGAGCGCGCGTGGCCTTTATTTGTAGTTGTTATCGTAAATACACATTTTCGTTAGTGTGTGTACCCGACGGAGCGGTGCTTATTGTTTCCAAGTTGCATTGTTCACGAAGTACGATCAGCATGTCAAATCTCAAAAGTGAAAGAAAACGGAAAGTAATTCATAGCGAGGTAAGATTTTTAAACTTGTCCCTAGATATCGATGTAGTCACCAACATGTAAATTATACATATATAAACTAAAAAAACCGTTCCCGCAGCGGACGGAACACAAAGGTAGATTTCGGGTTCGATAAATTTCGGTTCGTGGATCGCGTTTGGTATTTTAAACTTTTTCTCGAAAGCTATGTCGTTTAAAAAAAGTTTAACTATGATTTCCAGTTTATTATAAATGTCAGTGAAGATGATGACAGTGACATTCACAGTGTAGAAATGTTCGATGAAGGTAGTGATATAAATTAATATTATTTATCTTTATATATAAAAATGAATCTCTATTTCCCTCGGTCATCGCATCACGCGTGAACGGCTTGACTGATTTCGCTTATTCTTTTTTGTTAAGTACGTTATTGTCAGGAGAAGGTTCTTATGTAGGGTAGGGTAGTGTAGGGTAGGGTAGAGTAGGGTAGGGTAGGGTAGTGTAGGGTAGAGTAGTGTAGGGTATTGTAGTGTAGTGTAGGGTAGAGTAGGGTGATAGGGTAGGATATAGTAGGGTAGAGTAGAGTAGGGTAGGGTAGTGTAGTGTAGGGTAGGGTAGGGTGTGTAGTTCGCCGGGACAGCTAGTTACTAATAATAAATGGGAGAGCTTTTTATTTTCTGTAGAGTTAAGGTATTGTTTAGGATTACATTTATTTTGTGTTTATTTAAATTTTCTACCTGTAATTATTTATTATTAATGTTAATTAGTAGTTACTTTAAGGATGTTGTTTTTTTTTAGAAAATACTTAAAATATAAAATGGGTGAAATTTTTGTTTGCTAACCGTACGCACGGTCACTCTCACGCCTACATTGACGCGTATACAGATTGGTCACTCACACAACTAAGGGCGCCGCGCGCTCGTAGATTGCAAGATCTATACAAAGCGCTAATTCTCACAAATAAACAAAACAATAACTGTGAACTAAATGACTGTGACTGATTTTACGTCCGCTCTATTCAAAGGGCTATGTTACAATCCGCTAATTAGTTGGACGTTGAGTAACGCTTGTTCAATCAACGTTCGGCCTAGTCATTCAATTGAATGTCTTCATTCCATGAACGTGCTAGTCATTCAATCAAATAGCAGATTCAACCAGATGACTGCGACATATATACCAACGGACTAGAAACTAGATTGATGACGAACTAGTAGGTTCTCTCAACCCTAAAAATATTATGGTTTTAAGGGTTCCGTACCCAAAGGGACCCTATTACTAAGACGCTGCTGTCCGTATGTCTGTCTGTCCGTCTGTCACCGTGCTTTATTTCATGAGCTGTGATAGTTAAAAAGTTGAAATTTTCACAGATGATGTATTTCTGTGGCCGCTATAACAACAAATACTAAAAATTAGAAAAAGTGAGTCTCCATACAAGAAGCGTTTTTTTTAAACGAACAAACTAGCGCCATCTAGTTGTTGGAATATCAACAAAAATAAATCTGTCTCACTTTGACTACAGGTAGTCTTTCTCTGTCATACATGTATGTATTAGTTGAATACAAGAGCCCTTTCTTCTAATCTGATTATGTATACTCTAAAGCTACGTTTCAGTTTCTCTGTAGGCTCTCGGTCCTGTACTTGCTATCGAGACGTTGAGTAGAGAAGACATGCTTACACGCCATTCCTGATAAACAGTATAATAAATATTATTATTCTTTCACCGTTGAATACTGTAAATGTGCCTTTCATTTGGTCACCCTAACCCAACACTAGTACGAGGGTACGGAACCCTTTGTGCGCGATCGGGCCTTAGTCGACCACGCGGGCCCAGTGCGGGTTGGTCGACTTCAAACACAACCTTCGAGTTTCTACGCAGGCGTGTGTAGGTTTCCTCACGATGTTTTCCTTCACCGTAAGAGCGTCGAATAAACGTATATATCAAATCGAAATTCGAAAACACATTGGCACGTGGCAGGATTCGAATCACGACCTTCCGGATAGGAGGTAGCGGACCTAACCGTTACGCCACCCACGCTCTCTAACCGTAGTCGATGATGGTACCCGCATCTGTATCTCGCCCTGAAGATCTTCATATTGTAAGAGTCGGGAAACACAGATGCAGGCAAGGAGGCAGGGAGTTCCACTCCATCGCTGTCCGCATAATAAATGAAGTAGCGTAACACTGTGTTAATGCATAGTCAGAAATAATGTAAGCAAATAAGGGGAATTCCCCTCATGAGTAAGGTCAATTGTATCCTAACTTCATGTTAGTAAAGCTTTAAGTATAAACTAAATCAAACAATTTAATTCTACAGATCGCAGACGGGATTCTCGTGACTCTAACGCGTCAGGGCCTCGAGACAGCTCCAACAGCAAAAAGTCTACATCACAAAGAGACAGCAAAAATAGATCAAGAGGTATTTCATCATCATCATCATATCAGTTGAAAGACGTCCACTGCTGGACAAAGGCCTCCCCAAGGATTTCTACAATGACCGGTTCTGCGCTGCCCGCATCCAACGGCTTCTCGTGACTTTTACCAAGTCGTCGTCGGTTCACCAAGTGGCCTGCCTACGTTTCGTCTTCCGGGACGCGATGTGCCCCGCCCACTATAGTTAAGTTTAGCGATTCTGTGAGCTATGTCGGTTATCTTGTCCTACGGATCACCTCATTTCTTATTTAATCGCGTAGAGAAACTCCAAGCGTAGCTCGCTTCATCGCCCTTTGGGTGACCTTGAGCCTTCTTAAGAGACCCATAGTAGGCGACCATGTCTCAGTTCCGTATATCATCACTGGTAACACACACTGGTCAAAGAACTTAGTCTTGAGACACTGCAGTATTAGGGATGTGAAGATATTACGTAGCTTCCCGAACGCTGACCAGCCGAGTTGGATTCATCGATTGATCTCTTTCTCGAAGTTACACCTACCTAGCTGGACTGTTTGTCCGAGGTACATATATTCGTCGACAACTTTAAGTGCAGAGAACCACTCCCACGTGCGACACGGACATTTAGCATTATTTTCGTCTTATCCATGTTCATCCCGGCGCCAATGAAATTTCGAAAAAAACATATTATAATCGTTATTGGTTTTCTCAGTAGCTGGAGATAAGACCTCAATTCATATGATTTGTACCATACCATAGTGTAGTGAGCAAGCGCCAGTGAAGAATGATAAAATCCCTTTTCTTGAATAAAACGGCTACAGCTCCATACATTTTTAGTTCCAAAAGAGAAATTATTTTAGTTGCCCTTTTCAGGTTGTTGCATTAAAACCAAATTATAGTTTGATGTCTAAATTAACTTAAACATCTTGGTACTACAATGACTTCATGGTCATGCAATAGTTCTTACTTTGTATTGAATTTGTTATATATAATTCAGCAGATAACCAGATAATTAAGAAAAAAACATTCGGGTCATATTGACCCAGCGTCATCGTCCGCGTAATTTTTTACACATCATTGGCGCCGGGTTAAAACCCACTTGTTGAGAGACTTAAGCCATCTGAGGCCATCGAGCACTGTGCCTAGGTCTTTCATCCATGGTCTCAGACATGACTACGATATCGTTAGCAAATCGAAGGTGGGGGATGTAATCGCCGTTGATATTGATGCCGAGTCCGCCCCAGTCCAGATGCTTGAAAACATCTTCCAGGGCGGCGGTATAACATCTCCCTGTCTCACCCCTCGCTGCAGCCGGATAGGTTTTGAATTCTGGTCCTGGATGCAAACCGACATGGTGGCGTTTTAATACAAACACTTCAACACCTCTATGTATCGATGGTCAACTCGGCACCACTGGAGATACTGTAGCACAGCCTAGGTTTCGACCTAATCAAAGGCTTTCTCATAGTCCACAAACGCCAAACATAATAATAGCTGATTGTACTGTTCGGTCTTCTGTATAATCTACGGCAGCGTATGTATGTGGCCTATGGTACTAAAGCCTCTTCGGAAGCTGGCTTGTTTGGGTGGCTGGAAGCCGTCAAACCTACGTGCGAGACGATTCGTAATGATTCTCGAAAACAGCTTGTAGAGGTGCCTCTAAAGTGAGATTTTAACCGCCTCCGTGGCGTAATGGTCAGTCCATTCGCTTCTCACCAGGAGGTCGCGGGTTCGATTCCCGGTGGGATCATTTTTGTAAGACTCGGTTTGGTTGGCGATAGGGCATTTTCAGAGCCCGCCTGGCTAGCTACCGCCATCTTATCTCAGTCTTGCCACCAAACATTAGTGTTAACAGCATTGATGTGTTCCGGCTTGAAGATAAAATAGCCAGATCCCCATTGCGTTGTGGAATCTTGGTAAGGCCGCTTTCATCTTCGGCATCATCGTCACTTACTATCAGGTGAGATGATGCCAAGGGCTTATCAATTGTTGATCTTTTTTTAAATCTGTGTAGTTCTTCAGCTGGGTTTTGTCGGCCTTTTTGAAGAAGCGCATCACCACATTATATACCATGTCTTTAGGCGTTTATCTTGAGTATTATGAAATTTAACAACTTCTGAAGAGCTTTTAGTACCGGTGTTGCACCTGCTTTCAGAAGTTCAGCAGTAATTTCATCATCACTTGGTGCCTTAATTTTTTTGAGCTGTTTGAGATCCATTATAGTGAATGGCCTCGTACAGAAGGCCTTTATGTCATCCCTCCCTATCCTGCGCCTCGCACTCTGTGCCACTCAATCTCTCTCTAATTGGTACCATTTCTGCTACAGCCTGGGATTCGCCGCTGGTAGACGAAGAGAGTGGGCGACGCGCAAGGCGACGCGCCAACACCTCCACGCCGCCCGCCACCACGCCGGCTAAACGCCGCCGAATTTAACACCAACCAACACGCCGTTAAATATCATTATTACTTCTGAAGTTATATATGAGGAGATTAAAAGCATAACGTGATTTGTCACAGAAATGTCAAACTGAGATAAATGGCAAAAACCTTTATTTACCTAAATTAATATTGATACAATTGAGACTGTGTGGTATACAAAGAAGAATTGTGTATTATGACAATATTCTAATCACTTATTGTAGGATAATTGTCATTAGACAAAGCGTCTTTTGCATTTAAATCCGCACCATTTTCTATAATAAATGACGTATTAAAAAAAGGTACTTACTAGATCTCGTTCAAACCAATTTTCGGTGGAAGTTGGCATGGTAATGTACATCATGTATTTTATTTTATCATTCTCTTATTTTAGAACTTACAGGGGGGGACACACATTTTAGAAGTTTTTTGGAATTTATGGAATTGTCTCTCGCGCAAACTATTCAGTTTAGAAAAAAATGATATTAGAAACCTCAATATCATTTTTGACGACCTTTTGAATTTTGAGTTTCAGTTCTAAGTATGGGGAACCCCCAAAATTTATTGTTTTTTTTTTTTGAAAATCTTAATGCGGTTCACAAAATACATCTACTTAAGTTTCAACAGTATAGTTCTTATACTTTCGGAAGAAAGTGGCTGTGACATACGGACGGACAGACAGACAGACATGACGAATCCATAAGGGTTCCGTTTTTTGCCATTTGGCTACGGAACCCTAAAAAGACGTTGTTTATGGTGGACCATAGACTGGCATCATTAACTCAACTTTTTTAATTTTGTGACAAATCACGTATATAATGGTCGTAGTTCGCCGCGCTGAATGTACTAATGCGTGCTAAAAGCAGTTTAAGGACCTTGAAATTATAACTTGTTTCCCCTACAAACTAAAAAATAAAATGACTGGCTTTACTTACAGTGCCGATTACTTTTGCTTGAAGATCAGATAGACACTTTCCCATTGCGTTGGGGAATCTTGGTAAACCAGCTTCCATTTTCGGCATCATTATCACTTACCATCAGGTGAGATGATGACAAGGGCTGACCATCATCACATCAGCTCATATATACGTCCCCACCGAGGGGCTCGCGCCTACCATGAATTAGGGCGATCGGGCCTTAGTTGACCACGCGGGCCCAGTGCGGGTTGGTCAATTTCACACACAACCTTCGAGTTTCTTCGAAGGCGTGTGCAGTTTTCCTTCACCGTAAGAGCGTCGAATAAACGTACATATGAGATTGAAATTCGAAAACGCATTGGTACGTCGCATGATTTGAACCACGACTTCCCGGATAGGACGTGACGGCCCTTGCCGTTGCGCCGCCGACGCTCTCAAGGGCTGACCAATAGGCATCGATTCGGTCACTTACGGCCACTTCCTCTAATGGCCACTATCCAAATTTCTAGTTCGCCCACATCCTTGAACGACCACTTCTTTTTTTGTACATTTCCTTGTTTGTCCACTTCTTTTTTCATACATTTCCTTGAACGACCACTTCTTTTATTGTACATTTTTTTCAAGATAAAACTTAGTAAAAAAAACTGTAAATGAGCAAGCGATATTAGGTTCGGTCAGGTTTGATTGATTATACAATCAAACCTGACCGAACCTAATGTCGCTTGCTCCCCCCCCCCATGGGTAGCAGAAAAAGGCGAGTTAAAAAGGATCCGGTCACTTTAAAAGGTGACGAGTTAGGAAAGTGACAATTTATAAAAAAGACAAGTTTAAGAAAATGACGAAGTCGAACTGAAAGCACGTGGCCTTTCTAGTGTTATAGTCGTTCGAGCGACATGGACGTTCAGGGATGTGGGCATGCCAGGTATGTGGCCGTGCGAGGAAAGTGGCCCTAAGTGACCGGATCCATAGGCATTTTGACTATGTTTAAGATATGGAACAATTTGTTGTCATCGTAATAAAATGAAATGTGAAAAGCATATTTTATTAATGTTCTGAAATAAATAAGGTCATTTCCTGTATAAAAAACATAAATGAAATTATTTTTTTTGTGGTTTGATCACGTGTTTGAAAACGCTCTGTGATTGGTTGCAACTCTGATAACGTCACACAGAAGTAAACATTAGTTTCAGTGCGTGCTTTCACTATTACAGCAGTTTGTTTGTATGTGTGACGTCATCTGTCAGAGCAACCAGGCGCCTTAGCGAAAATTGCGTTTTGGCGCGTAATTTTTTAATTCAAATTTTAACATTGATTTACTCCGTATATGCGACAGATCTCCAGGAAATATTAAAATAGTTTGCATTATATGCAATAACAAATAATACAAAACTATTTTCCAGTAGTAGTCAAATAGCCTAAACGCCGCGCCGATTCCTTCTGTCTGATGTTACTGAGCGTGCTTACTACTTCTGACTGACGTCACAGATGAGATACAATAAAACTACTGAAGATGAATTAATTAACTGAAGAAGTACACTTTTATACTAAATAAAATAGGTACTACAGAAAAGTAAGGCTTGGACCGCCTCCGTGGAGTAATGGTTAAATCCATTAGCTTCACATCAAGAGGTCGCGGGTTCGATTCTTGGCAGAGTCAAATTTTCTAAGACTCGGTTTGGTTGGTAGAACGATATTTTCTAAGCCCGCCTGGCTAGCTACCACCATCATATCTAAGTCTTGCCGCAAAACATCAATATTAGCAGCATTAACGTGTTCCATCTTGAAGATAAGATAACCAGTTTCCCATTGCGGTAGTTTCGCTATCGAAAGTTGACCTTGAATAGAATAACAGTCGATAGCTTGAATAGTCCTATCGAAAATAACGACATGCTGCAATACTACCGATAGGGTAAATTAAGCGATACTATTGAATTTTCATACTGTCGAAGTACGATACTATCAATAGTATCGCGTCAAAAAAGCGATACTATCGACCTATGATCTATAGATGCGATCCGATAGTTTTGCTGTAACTAGCAATGTATTTTCGATACTATCGACTGGAAAAAACTCCACCTGGTATAGTGTCGTAAAATATTCGACTTTCGATGGGTCAAGACTAACAATAAAATCGATATTATTAATCTTATTTTTATCAATCGATAGTATCGTTAACGGTCGATAGTTTCGATAGTAGGTACGACTGATTTTCAAGGCTTCGATAGTACGTATCACGATACTATCGCTATCGCAAAACAACACCAGTAGAAAAATCTGAGTGAGCCCGCTTCCATCTTCGGCATCATCGTCACTTACCATCAGGTGAGGTGAGATGACCTCTGAGGATGACCTACTAAAGATTAGTAATAATAGGTCATCTTTGTCAATACTGAGGATTTAAAAAGGCGGTATGGTAATGAGCTTTAGCCTGCCCTTGCGAGGGCGAAAAAAAATACATATTAAATTCTTTTTGTCTATGCTCTATGCAAAATTTGTTGAACTTTGAACTTGCGTTGATCTTGTTTATTTTGAAGATTTAATAATCTCTGAATTAACTGTAAAGTGTTTTGAAGTGAAACTGTAGTTGTCGCAAGATGGCTTTACCTAGGGCCCAGCCCGCAGAAGTGCTCCGAGCATGGCAAAAGGACGATTTATATGAAAAACAATTTGCAGAAAACCTGGCAAGATTGCTACCCCCTCGTCATGCATCTAAAGCCGTTCCCGCGTCTTCAATCCTGTACAAAACATTCACAACCCTCAAGGACCTTCAGACGCTTGGTGAGGAGTATTCTGGAATAGTCCAAATCGACGAAACATACCACAAACTACCTTCATACAGTAGTAGGCTCGTCAGTATTTTGTTGTCAGCATTTGGTGAGAATTTTACAAGAAAATTGATTCGCAATGCTGAGAAACAAATTGAGAAGAGCGGAAGTCTCAGACCAGAAGCACAGAATACTTTTTTGATTATTTTAAAAGCTCTAGGCAACATGATTCCACAGATTGAAAGCATTCATCGAGCATTGAGTTATATCAATGGAGGACCATTGCAGATTGGCAAAAAAATCACTGGCATAGATTACGTGCATGTTAGGCCTGCTGCTGCCGCTTATTATGCACATTTACGTTTACTAGGCATTGTTACACTGCTCCATGCTTTTGTATCCTGTGGGCAGAGTGTATATCAAGCTAAGAAACACTTAGAGCAAGTCAGGGAGTTTCCGAATGAGGTTGATAGTAGTAAATCTTGTGTAGCCTGTTTGGAGGAGATGCTACAACCTTGTGTACTGCAGTGTGGACATATATTTTGTATGCAATGCTGTTATAGTGCATTAGAAAGCTGTGCATTATGTCGAACTCCTTTCACCAAGAATACTGTTGTGCCATTGATGAATTATTATCCTGGAGCTACATGATTTATGATAATTATATGAAATAAATATTATGGGACATTACTCAGTATAAAGATACAAGAAGACCAAGCCAGTGTGTTTGACAATATTCTATTAACCTATAGTTCATTTGTTTGAATAGTAAGTAGAGTCTGGCCAACAAATGAATGGCCTGGAATATTTTTTTTGGAAGTATTACATGGCAACAATTTTAAGCTATCAAAGTCTGTCAACAACTGTCACTATTCTTGTGAAAATTCAGTGTATTATTTTCATAAAATTATCAATCAATATGGGCAAAACAATAAATAGTAATGTGCGAAAGCTGTTGTATACTTATATTTTAGATACCTCTGCTGTAATTTGGGTATCCTGCAGATTCCAGGTGATACCTCAACATCAGGTCAAGGTTACCATGTTCTTGCAATATCATTGATGGAACGTGGTGCTAAATTTCGTATCAATCAGACCGTTTTTTTTTTTATGCACAATTGGTAAACCCTTGACAACATCTCACCTGGTGGTAAGTGACGATGTTGCCGAAGATGGAAGCGGGCTTAATTTGGTCAAACAAAAACAAACTAAACCATAATCAGTTTATCCATTTGGGAGCTATGATGTCACAGACAGATAAACACACATTAAACTTATAAAACCCCTAATTTTTTGGCCAGGTGACCTTTTTTTTTTGATGTATGTGTTGAGTTCACTATAACAATACACAACTAATTAAGGAGGGTAACATTGTTAATCGAAGGAATATCAAATAACACATGGACAAAGTCGCGGGATCAGCTCTAAATAAAAAGACCTAAGTATATAATTATATTTTTTTTGTAAAATTATTTTAATCTCCAGGAGTTTTTAATACTTAATTTCTCCTATCTTTGAGGGTTGCCACCATAGTAAAAAAAACTTTTTTTAATTTTTTTCCTAAAAATGGCTAACAATTTTGGTGAAACTATTATATACCTATTTTTGTTGCTACTAGATGACAGGTGAGCACACCACTGTGATTTTAATCCAATCGAAGAGTAATTTTAAATTATGTTTATTAGGTAATGAGTAACTAATTAAAAAAATAAACAAGTTACTTTTCATATCCAAGTTTATTTTTATAACAAATGGAGTAGTAAGCTAAACTTTTATACTTTCCCTACAAAAAAGACTTGTCAGTTTTTTTATTTTCTTGGTACTTCATTTAAAAAAAATGTAAATGTGTGCTGGGACACATAGTAGAAGTGAAACTTCAACGGACAAATGGAAAGGGTAATCCAGGCTAAGTACCTACTTTATATGTCCATCTCAACTTTTCTCTATCTACGAATACAGCCGTTGCCCTCTCTCCGCCGCCGCCGCCAGCTTTTCTGTCTACCTCCTACCTACACGCGGCCGTAACACTTTTTCGTGACAGAAAAAATCCGAATCCCCAGTCTATATAGAAATTTCACTTCAAAAATAATACTAGTGGTTTCTTGGGGAAAGTAGTTCATTAGTCTTCTATTCATCGCCTTAAGTATTGTAAACTAAATTTGCCACGGTTTTACAGGTCTTTTTCGCTGGCCAGACTCTAGTAGTCATAAATAAGTGGATAAGTCCAACTTATTAAGTCGTGAAAAATTAGAAAAGGGGGGTACTTGTTAAATAAAATACAGTGGTAAATAAATCTATTTTTTATTTAACATTTAAAAAAAGATATTAGTACATTATTAGGGAGTTATCTGTGTGATGAATCCACAGGCCAAAAAATACCATTATGCTGTTTAGTTTTTGTGAATCAAATCTAATTTACTTAAATTACTAGTAGTTAACTGTTATATTATGAAAAGTAACATTAATTAAATGCTTTCAAATGAAAAATTCACAATAGTGAAAAGATGTTTCTTACATTGATATATGCTTGGTTATTTATTTTATGAAATTTCAGCAGTTTTAGTCCACATTAGTAAAACCTGTAATTATTATTATTTTTTAAGTCTAAACCCCTAAATACTTGTAATTGTAAAATAAACACAGTAATCAATAAATTATGAGAAAACACAAAATTTGTGACATATTAATAAGTACCTAATATTAATCCTATTATAAATAATGCATTTATTCAACACGAAGGAGTTCTACGTCGAAGACTAAGGTGGAGTTTGGTGGAATCACTCCAGGATGCCCTCGGGAACCATAGGCAAAGTCAGGTGAACAGGTAAGTCTGGCTCTCTCTCCTACAGACATCTGTAAAAAAAACTACTTTTATTGCTGTAACATACCCCTTTCCAAATCAAAATTATATCAAGATGATTAGTATGGTTGCTTCTCGAACTAAGTAGGTGCCAACCTTGCGCTTCATGATTGAGCAATGCCAGTCAGTAGACTTAAATATTTTTTTTTCAAGATGTGATATGACAAAACTTTTCCACTTGTGGTCCCCCTTTTTCCACTCCGAAGTGTCTCACTCCATAGCTTTTTCATTTTACAGAGAAACGGTAAAAGTAAAGGTATTACGTTTTTGTACCCAATAAATTGTTAAATAAATAAATAAGAAACTATCAATAGACCATTAAATGTCCACTAAAAACTATAAACAACAACATAAAATTCATGTTGATACGATTAATTGTTGTAATAAGGCTGTCGACATTGCATTGTACGAAATTTGAAAAAAGTATTAATTTTTACCTTTTTTATTTTTACGAAACTAAAGAAAGCTTTGTAAAGACAATATAGGAATGTAATATAAACTTATTTATTTACCTACAAAATAAAATTGATTGTCTTACGGGGCATTCCCTTCCAAGCTACAGTTTTTTAAACAAAATTGCTCTGGCACATACTTTACTTTGAGAGCTTCGGTGGCGTAATGGCTAGTGCCGCCGCCTCCTGTCCGGAAGGTCGTGGTTCGAACCTGCCACGTATTAATGTGATTTCGAATTGAGATTTCATATGTACGTTTATCCGACGCTCTTACGGTGAAGGAAAACATCGTGAGGAAACCTGCACACGCCTGCATGGAAACTCGCAGGTTGTGTTTGAAGTCGACCAACCCGCACTGGGCCCGCATGGTTGACTAAGGCCCGATCACCCTAATTCAGGGTAGGCTCGAGCCCTTCGGTGGGGACGTTTATGAGCTGATATGAATGATACTTTACTTTCTCTACCGATCTTTATAGGATGTAACAAAAGTTGTATTGGTCTCATTAGTTAAACTTTTGAATTCACAAAAAAAATTCGATTCTTTATACAAAATTCACTTAATAAATAAAATTAACGTCTTCTCTTCAATTGATCTATGATCTTATTTTATACTTAAATTAACATTTAATGTGTTACTACATTTGTCTTATCACAACTAACGTAATTTCTTGTGAGTTTTGTTCAATATAACAACAACTAAAACTGGAAATTTCAAAACAAGCCAATTCCCTCCTGCATATTATACAAGACAAGGTAACTTCTTTTCATCAAGCTTTAAGACATAATATATGTAAACTAAGTCCACTATTAGAGTATGGATACCAAATTTGGAGTCCTTACTTCAAAAAATAGTAACCTATTAGAAAAGATTCAAAGAAGAGCAACGAAAATGGTTACAAGTCTTCGTAACAAGAAGTATGAACAACAACAGTTGGAAGAATTAAATCTTACTTCTCTGGAACAATGCAGGCGAATGTGGTATCTCATTGAGACCTAAAAATATTAAATGGTTTTTATAACGTGAGAGACCTAGTGAGTATAAATAGAGTATAACATTTTAAAATTTTGTGATGAAAATTTATTCCCCCTTTACAAAGGCGTGACACAGGTTCAATTCACATAACTGTCACACAATTTAAATTCTTAAACCCTTCCAATGCAGGAAACAAGTTAAGAATGCACAGCTTGGCCGCACTGCATATTTTCGAAGATTTCTCAGTATCTTTGCATAAATCCTATAAAAACTAATTACTGATCTAGTTAGCTAATGAAATTCTCTGTCTATCCATGTCAATTTAAATAAGATTCCATTGTTTTTGTATTTTTTGCAAAAAGGTGTCAGGTTTCAATGTTAGTATGAACACTGACACCAAAAGAGTTTAGAAACCTTCACCCTGGAAAAAAAATCTATGGAATAACACAAATAAACGGTATACAGGGTGTCCTAAATAATAAATCTAAATAATAAATTAAATGTTGGAAATGACCACCACCTGCTAAGATGCATGTTCTGCATCTATTAATGAAAGATCGTTGTAAGCGACAAGCGAATCCTTCATTACTTCCTCAATTAATAGCCTTTACTCAAGTAAAAAAAACGGTAATTTAAAAAACTAAAAAACCCGACTGCGTTTCTGTGTAGTTTGGAAATGAAAAACCCTAAAACAAGAAAGTCGTCATACCCGATTGCACTTAACTTAAGAAAAATTGTAGCAGTAGGGACCCATTCTAGAAAGTCAGCCGTCTAGTCAGTATATTGGAGTAATCTGCAATGTAATAATAGGTATGTGCTCTCAATTCACTATGCCTCCATTTCTAGAATGGGTCCCGACTGCTACAATTTTTCTTAAGTTAAGTGCAATCGGGTATGACGACTTTCTTGTTTTAGGGTTTTTCATTTCCAAACTACACAGAAACGCAGTCGGGTTTTTTAGTTTTTTAAATTACCGTTTTTTATTTTATTCATTTTTTAGTTTTATTATTGAATGAGTTTGTATAGTAACCTATATACACAATGACACACATTAAATTTACGCAGACTATGAACTTATCAGCTGATAGAAAATCCATCGAGCCGTTCTGGCTGCAGAGCGTGCCAAACATTTGAATTTGGCGCCAAAAATCCGCCATTTTGTTTTTTTTTATTTTGATATACCCAGTGTCACTCACACAGTAAATACGTATCTAACGACACCCCTCAAACTAAAATCTTTCGAGCCGTTCAGGCTGCAGTGCGTGCCTTACATTGGAATTTGGCGCCAAAAATCCGCCATTTTGTTTTTTTTATTTTGATATACCCAGTGTCACTCTCACAGTAAATACGAATCTAACGACACCTCTCAAGCCAAAATCCTTCTAGCGGTTCAGGCTGCAGAGCGTGCCAAACAATTATACATACATACATACTCTCGAAAAACATAACCCTCCTTCTGGCGCAGTCGGGTAAAAATAGATCACGTTTACATAGAAATTTAAACTTAAGATATTATTACAAAATGGGCTCCTTTTGCAATCAAATAGTGATATCTTTTTACTTAATAGTAAAAATGATGTGTTATACAATTTCAGAATCTACACAAAATGCACAACTTTTCGAAGCAGTGGGCCATATTAGTACATTTGTTTTCAGCATAACGTGCCAAAGTTATGCCATTAAAATTTGAATAGATTAAAACTAAAATGGATTCTTCTTTAAAAAAAATTGTGACCTTTTTGAAAAACATATTTGGCATGCATTTGATAGCCTGATCCTTCTGTAAAATAAAACAGAAAAACAAAATCTCAAAATACTTTTATGCTAACTATAGTATCCCAAAAAAGGACTGAAGGTAACAATTTTATGAAATTTAATAAAACCACCATATCTCGGAAACCATTAGGGTTTCACATGACATCAAATTTTAAATTAAGAAAGTTCACGATCTGATCTACCTCCAGTTTCAATATTTACCTATAATTACTGGACACCCTGTATATTGATGGATCAGTCCCTCAGTCCATCAGTAAAATTTTGCTTGAGCTTATTTTAGAAATCGTAAAATTTAAACAATCGCACGCTTGAAGGGTTAAGATAGCTACTACGATATTGTTTCATTATAAAATAAGTGAAGTTGAAAAAGTTATGAGCCACATTGGGAAGTAGTCAAAGGAAGGAGAAATGAGCTATCTGATAAGTAAGACGCCTGGCGCCAAAGCGATTTAAACTTACTTTAGCTAATCCTTGGTCCCAGCCTTTGATAACATCTCCTTTGCCAAGGGTGAACTTGAACGGTTGGTTTCGATCTCTGGAAGAGTCAAACTTCTTTCCGTTCTGGAGGGTTCCAGTATAGTGTACCACTACAGTTTGGCCTGGCTTGGGGTATGTGGTTCCTAAAATATACATTTTCAAACGATACCATAATTTAGCGTGTAAGTATAGGTTAAGTTAATAAGCTTTTTCGTTTTCAAAAAGATGGGTAGTAAAACTAAAAAAATACCGTACCATTTCCAGGAGAAATGGTTTCAACATCAACACCCATTCTATGAGATGTCTTGACCGGCTAGAATTTGGTAAATATTCAAGTTTTCCTTTCGTGGAAACTTACAAACTTGCGTATAAAAGCGGTGAAAAAGCAAATGAAAATCGGAAAACAAACGATAGTCCCACAACCACTCAGATGTCAATGTCAGTTGTTGGTTGGTTATGAATGTCTCTGGATACAAACCCTTTTGAGACAGACTTCTTTTTTCGTCTTCATTTCTTTTTTGATTTGAAATGCTAGTGACAGTGCATTAGAAATATTCTCTGGAGTTCTTGACAGTATTTGCAGCAGCCTCATTCTAAGTTGGAACACAAGGTCACAGCAGAGCGTCTATAAAACTGCACCCAGTACAAGTCTGGTCTTCGCGTTTTTCTTCATTTTATTTTCTTGTTGTCCACATTGGTCTTGTGCAACAGACGATTTTTTTCAAAACGCACCACTTTTTGAAACAAAACTAGCAGAAAACGATGCAAAAACAATAAAATAAAACGACGAATGCGTTCACCATAAATCCCGCCAAAAAAACCCTGTCAATGTCAGTTGTGAATTTTTCTTGGCCATAGAAACTAGTCCTTCAGCCGGATTCGTAAATAATTTTCACTTTCTTCATTTGTTTTTGGATTTGTAATGCTAGTGCCGGTGCATTACAAATCTTCTCTGAAGTTCTTGACAGCATTTGCAGCAGCTGCATTCTGAGGTGGAACACCCAGTTGCTGTTGGGCATCTATAAAACTGCACCCAGAGCAAGTTGGGTTCTCACGTCCTCCTTCGTTTTATTTTCTTGTTCTCCACATTGCTCACGTGCATTAGACGATTTTCTCCAAAATGCACTTGAACAAAATCCCAGCAGAAAACAATGAAAAAACAACAAAATAAAACTACGAATGTGTCCACCACAAATCCCGCCAAAAAACCTATCAATGTCAGCCAGCCACAGTGTTGCCAATGAAAATTTTTGAGCGGCCGTGTTGCGTCGTCGGTAAAAAAGCCGTGTTTGTATGAGAAGAAATTAGCATTTGACCGTAGCATTGCCAAAAACGGAATCCGTTTCAACATCATCAGCCAAAAAGCGCGCTTTTTCATCCTCTGATGGTTGTCTTTATAAAATCTTTTTGATTAGGATAAATGAAAAAATATTTAATTACTTATTATTTTACTTATTGTGTAAATCATTTAGTAGTGTGACAGTGGGCAGGGCACAAAGCTGATAGAATAAATGGCCGTTGGGGTAGTAAAGTTCTCGAGTAACGACCGCGCACCAGAAGACGTGGCGTAGAAGATCTCCCACACGGTGGACCGATGACCTTGCGAACTTAATTATTTTGATTACTTTCTGTTCGTATTTAGGCTTGGATTAAGGCAGCATCGATCGCACATACACAGCATCGACGGGCCTAAAATTCGGCGTCTGACCATATTGTCCTGAGTTTACGTTCGCTTGTGTTTGCCTGTGTTGTAATGCCCTTTTGGCGCATGGTAGGGCATTGTCAAAGACGCAAGCTTTCTGACGCCAAAACATCAGATGGCCCGGGGCTTTGCCAGTGGTACTGTAGAGTGTGATACGATACGCAAAGAGGAAATGTTCTAGCAATTTTTTCAGGCTTACCGTCCTTGAGGACATCCGCGTTTTGAAAGTCCTTATGAGGCGTTCTGCTAGCCCATTTGTTATTGAATGGTAGGGTGATGATTTGATTTGATATATTTGATTCCCTTATCTTTATAGTAACTCTGGAACTCCTGAGAGGTAAACTGTGGATTATTATCGGAGACTAAAACTGAGGCCACACCCCGGACACTCCATACAAACGAGCGAGAAATGATATACATATAAACAAGTGACGTATCTATAGCCACAAATGCAGGTATGGTTGAATCACACTGGTGGCATTGGTCACGAAATGTTTATTAGATATTTATACTGCACGTAACAATCAACAGTGGCTACCTACCTACTTATTAGGTAAGTTACATGAATAAAATTGTTATTCAAACATAGCTAAATAGGTACGAATACAACTAAAATCCCCCGCCCGCTAGTAATAGGTCAATGATCCCCGCACTGCGGGTCCGTATATTTGCGCGCGAAATTTAAAAAAACACGTAAGCCTTGACGTGACCTGGAGAGCATTGTCCTCGAGGTACCGACCGTTGATAATAATTATCAAGGATGATGTGATTAACTTTAAAAATGAAGACGTAGTCAAATTACGTAATTTTTGTTGTGAATCCGTAGAGCAATGAACTCGTGTTACCGATCGTAGAATCGACTGAATCTTATAAAGTTGACTCCTCCGGGAATCAAACACGCGACCTCCTGGTGTGAAGCGAATCGACTAACCATTACGCCACGGAGGCGGTAAAACTCAATGATTAGTCTATTCGCTTCACACCAAGAGGTCGCGGGTTCGATTCCCGGAGGGGTCAACTTTGTAAGACTCGGTTTGGTTGGTGGTGGGGCATTTTTATAGCCCGCCTGGCTAGCTACCACCGTCTTATCTAAGTCTTGCCGCCGAACATCAATATTAACAGCATTGACGTGTTCCGGCTTGAAGATAAGATAGCCAGATCCCCATTGGGGAATCACCATGAGCCCGCTTCCATCTTCGGCATCGTCGTCACTTACCATCAGGTGAGATAATGCCAAGGACTTATCAACTGTGGATTAAAAAATATAAGTTGATAAACTTAAAAAATTACGTAAAGGTAGGTTAGGTACCCACAATAACAGTCAATATTTTTTTGGAATGCAATAATTTTTTATTCACAATTGGTAAACCCTTGACAATATCTCACCTGGTGGTAAGTGAGGATGTTGCCGAAGATGGAAGCGGGCTTACCAAGATTCCCCAACGCAATGGGAACTGGCAATCTTATTTTTATGCCGGAACACACCGATGATATCAACATTGATATTTGGCGGCAAGACTTAGATAAGATAGTGGTAGCTAGCCAGGCGGGCTTAGAAAATGCCCTACCACCAACCAAACCGAGTCTTACAATTGACCCCGCCGGGAATCGAACCCGCGACCTCCTGTGTAAAGTCAGTGAACTTTGCCTCTGAGCTACGGAGGCGGTTTTATATATTTTACGATGGTACGGAATTGTAAGTGTGCAAGTCAGACTTGAACTTGACCGGTTTTATTTCTACACTAGCAAATAATCATATGCTTTGTATTTAAGAATCTTCACAAAAAAGCAAGGTTAATGCGTTTTATCCAGAGTCTTACCTAAGTGTGACAAAATACGAAATCAAATAATGAACGGGCTTTTTGTGTTGCTTTTTATCCAAAGGATATTCGTAAAAGCTTTTTTTATTGTATTTATCATTATGTGAAATAAAACATCAGATAAATGAACAGTTTACCAAATTTGGATTTAATAATTCCCAAAAGAAATCACAGCGTCATCCTTTACGTCCTTTCCTTTACGTTGGTAACCAATCTACAGCCAATCTGCGTGATGGGGGGGGGGGGGGGGGTGAGGTCGACTTTAGAGAGCGGCAGGGAGTGTCCATACGTACGTTAGTACTAATATATATACTTTGCTGAGGCAGTCCAAGGGTAATAAAAATCGTGTCCAACACATTTTGGTAGTCGTAATTTTAGTCATTGGTTTGACTTCAATCCATTTGGAAAAAGCATCAACTAGGACTAACCAATATAAACCCTCAAAAGAACCAGCGAAATGAATGTGAATTCTTTTCTAGGTTTTGTCTGGCATAGACCAAGAGAAGATAGGCAACTCTGGGTTATTAGCAGTGGCCGGATATTCCGGCGCTTATTTACCTAAACTTCACTTTTTCCGACGAAAAAATAATGTGGACATGCCTTCTTGAATTTATCAATTTATTTTCTTATAAAAATCCCGGTATTGCTTGTAAGACACTGGAGTGCAAAAAAATGTTTTTTTTTACGAAAAACTAATATAGAAATGTTTTTCTGGATAATATTTTTTATTCAGATATTCCGGGATTACTTTTGGGTAATGGAAGCGCAATTAAGGTTACACAAAGTTTCATATAAGTGGTGTGATTTACACGTACTTAACGATTTTAAATCACTGTATATAATTGTTATGTACAGAAACAACAACATTAATATAATTATTTCCACAATATTAACATAAATAGTTTATAAAACAAGTTGTTACGTAAAATTGTTCATCTCGTTCTCAAATATAAATCTTTACTGACACTTTCTTTTGAATCACTACTTTTTAGAGTTCTATACACTTAAAGAGTGACCAACGGTACCCTATTACTAAGCCTGAGCTGTCTGTCTATCTGTCAGCAGATTGTATTTCGTAATCGTTGCGTCGGGGGATCGCTAAGTTATAAAATTAGTAGTAATTCGTTATAGTGAAGTAAATAATTGTTTAATTAAATTAGTAGTAATTACTTGTACTTACTTAAATCAGTTGTACCTTGTTTTTATTTTATTCACTTAGCTGTCCCCTACGCGACGATTCTTGGATCAAATTGTTACTACTTGTATTAAAGTTAAAGGGCCGATACACCTGTTTTTAACTACCTCCGGGGCGTAATGGTTAGTCTATTCGCTTCACACTTGGAGGTCGTGAGTTCGATTCCCAGCAGGGTTTAACTTTGTAAGACTCGATTTGGTTGATGCTCGGGCATTTTCTAAGCCCACCTGGTTAGCTACCACCATCTTATATCTAAGACTTGCCGCAAAATATCAATGTTAACAGCATTGATTTGTTCCAGTATGAAGATAAGATAGCCAGTTCTCCATTGAGTTGGGGAATATTAATATTATTATTATTATTTCAATACATAAAATTTAAGCTACTCTGCTCACTTCGCATGAGGCGAAGTGGCAGGAGCACCTCCAGCGGAAGCACAGTCGGCTGGAGCTCAGTGCGTCGGGTAGAGAAAGCGTCGAACTATCCGGGCATTATCGAGGAGGACTGCTTTCTGCATTGCTGCAATTATTGGTCTGCCTCGGAGATCCAGCCGCCTTAGGTGACGTTCAAGGTCGGGTGGAATTAGCCCGTTCACGGATAGGACTACGGGGATGATTTCAGTGGATTCCATTTGCCACATATCAGTAACTTCGTGCGCCAGGTCCAGGTTCTTGGTCCTTTTTTCGGCATCAGCCTGCACGAGGTTTTCATCATATGGGATAGTGATATCAACCAAAAACACCCTTGACTGCGCCCGATCCATCAGCACGATATCAGGCTTATTCGAAGAAATAGGCCTGTCCGTGATAATGGGTCGGTCCCAGTAGAGCTTGGCGCGGTCGTTTTCGAGAACCGGCTCCGGCGTGTACTTGTAATACGGCAACCGCTGAGATATGAGGCCATACTTTAGAGCGATCTCTTGGTGTAGTATCCTGGCTGCTTGGTTGTGCCTGTGCAAATACTCAGTGTTGGCAAGCATAGAACAACCGGAGGTTATATTACGCATGGTCTCCCCTGATTGACGGCACAACCGACAAACGTCCAAGGTGCCGTCTTTTATTATGAACCTCCTATAGTTGTTCGTCTTAACCACCTGATCTTGTATTGCACAGACAAAACCCTCGGTCTCCGCAAAAAGATCTCCGAAGCGCAGCCAGTGCACGGTTGCCTTCTGACCTATGAAGGATCCACAAAGGGCCTTGAAGAACCTACCGTGCAGCTCTTTGTCTTTCCAGATGGCCTCTCGCTCGGTAGTGCTAAGTACAGCCGGCGCCTGCCAGTTCTCTTGGGCCATGGACAGAGGGGTTAGTCCTTTATCACAGGCTATGACAACCCTATGCAAATCACTATCGACTTTCGTCAGGAAGTAACTTCGGAGACTATATCGCGGTTGTGCATTTGTTTGGCACTTAGAAGGCCACGACCGCCACTATTCCGTGGGATATACAGCCTCATCACTGACGACCTCGGGTGATGCATCCTATGGAGTAATATAGTAGTGCGGACTTTTCGATCCAGGGCGTCTATTTCGGTCTGTGACCATCTGAGTATGCCGAAGGTGTACAAAAGAACAGGCATGACCCAGGCATTGAATGCTCGTATCTTGTTAACGCCCGACAAATAGCTCTCAAGAACTTTTGTAAGGCGCTCCCAAAACACGTCACAAACCACCCGTTTCACCCCTGCCTCGTGAACACCAATACTCTGCGACATACCCAGATACCGGTATGTTTCAGTTTCAGAGAGGGTTCATGGAGTTGATTTCGACTCCATCTGAATGTATCACCCAACCCCTGTCTACATGAAGGATCGCGCACTTATCCACTCCTAGCTCCATGTTGATGGAACTGCTGAAATCACAAGTGATTTTCAACAGTTCCTCCAACCGTGTTGCATTTGGAGCGAACAGTTTGAGATCGTCCATGCATGTAGAAAAGGTGGATTATGCGTGAATCACCTCTCCGAAACTGAAATCCCGTCTCTGACTTCTCGAGCAGAAAGCTGAGCGGATTCAGGGACAGGCAAAACCAAAGTGGACTCAGACAGTCGCCCTGGAATATTCCCCTCTTAATCCAAATCCGGTCCTCCGCATTCGACAACCGCTGACCATGGAGACTAAGGATCGTTATTATTATTATTATTTCGATATATAAAATTTTAGCTACTCTGCTAACTTCGCACGAAGCGAAGTGGCAGGAGCACCTCCAGCAGAAGCACAGTCGGCTGGAGTTCAGTGCGACGGGGAGAGAAAGCGTTGAACTATCCAGGCATTGTCGAGCAGGACTGCTTTCTGCTTTGCTGCAATTATTGCCTTGCCTCGGAGATCCAGCCGCCTTAGGTGACGTTCAAGGTTGGCTGGAATTAACCCGTTCACGGATAGGACTACGGGGATGATTTCGCTGGATTCCACTCGCCACATATCAGTAACCTCGTGCGCCAGGTCCAGGTACTTGGTCCTTTTTTCGGCATCAGCGTGCACGAGGTTTTCATCATATGGGATAGTGATATCAACCAAAAACACCCTTGACTACGCCCGATCCATCAGCACGATATCAGGCTTATTCGAAGGAATAGTCCTGTCCGTGATGATGGGTCGATCTCAGTAGAGCTTGGCGCGATCGTTTTCGAGAACCGGCTCCGGCGTATACTTGTAATACTTGTTATTATTATTATTTATTTATTTTCAGGCAACTTAGTACTAAAGTTCAGGCCCATAGATATGTAAAAACTTATAAAAATAACAAGACATTTAAACTATGAATAAAATACATTAATATGCCCACTTCCATCTTCAACATCATCGTGATTATTAAACTAACTATGGATTTTTAATCTGATAATAAATAGTTATTTATTTTGTTTATTTATTTATTTTATTATTAATTGTGAATATTTCTTTTTTACTTTAAAGAGGTTTTTGCTTTGAAAACTTTATTATACATCTGCGTTAAGTTGGTGAGGAGTTGGTTATCTTTGCGATCCCAGAAAATTCTGCAGCATCAGGCCAAGGTTACTATATTCTATCTAAAACCTATTCATCTACACCATGCCAATGAGCTCAAACACGACACATCTGCTGTAAATTGGTGAGGAGTTAGGTATGCTGTAGATTCCAGGAAAATATGCTGCAGCATCAGATCAATGTTACCATTTTCATAAATTATACCTAATGTCGTGATTTATTGTTTAAGTTGAAAAATCAAATTTTATATTGGCAACACTGCTCACTATTGTCGGCCGTCACGCGCTGGTGATCAGCTCAGCTCTGTGTAGGAGTGGGATCTTCCCCACCCCTACCTCTCTCAAGGTTTGCTGCTCACGGACTGAGCGGTTGGTAGTCAGTCTACGATGAGATCAGTCGACGGAAGTTTCAATATTTGTGCTTGGGTATTTTAAATGAATACAGATTTATACAAGTAAAAGTCTACTGAGTTTTTGTTCGTAAAAACTCAGAAGTGGGATACTACCCTCAGCCCATAAAGGTATGTAACTTTTTAAACTGTACAAAAGATATGAGTGCACGTGTTTTATTAATTAGTTATTTTGTCATACCTTCTGCCCGTAATAAAAAATTTTAGTGTTACGTTTTGAATAACTACGTTTATCGGATTAACGTTGGCCAAGGCTACTCTTTGGTAACGTTTTTCCGGTAAGTTTTTGCAATTTTGATCGTAACGACCATTGTCTTACGATGATATATTGCATAAATGTATTTTAGTTATTCGAATTCAAACATAGAAACGGGTAATTGTTCGTCATAATCGGATCAGCGTTGATCATGGCTACTCTATTGACTACGTTGTTCTGGTAGGTTTGTGTAAATATCATTGCAAGGACCATTGTTCTTCAATAATATCTTGCACAAACTTCGAATGGCGGCTAATAACCTACTTATTTAAAATTGCTAATTGCCGGACTATCGTTGCGCAAGGCTACTCTTTGACAACTGTAGTCTGGAAAACGATGTAAATGTTATTGTAAGGGCCACTGTTCTTCAATAGCATCTTGCATTGCTGTTAATTTGAGAAAAGCACATTGTTTGAAATTTGAAACTGAGGGTATGACAAATAATTAAGACATTGTTACATTAAAATGATGGTTATTTTCAAAGTTAGTTTATTTATAACTAGGCATGGCATAGACGAGTTCAATGATCAGGTGTGTCATACATATTGAACTAAGTAAGTTCTCATATTGACCAGGTGTGTCATACATATCGGACCAGGTGAGTCCTCATATTGATTAAGTAACTAAGCAGCCCATAGATACAGTTTAGTTGATGTCACAGTGACTAGGTATGTCACTGAGACGGGCCAAATGTGCCCATGTATAGGGCTATGTATGCCAAACCTAGGACTTCGTCAAAGGTGGGCAGTTCCTATTTTATTTATAGCTGGAAGTTGGAATTTAGTAATGTGCAATAATCCTGTTATACAATTATCGCGTTTTAGTTTCATTTTTAATACGTTTAATCTTGTGACAGGACCAGTCGAAAGATAATAAAATGAAGTATAAAAAGTAACTATTTAGTAATCTGTGGTATAAATAAGAATAGTAAGATACCTAATAAAATTAATAGGCTCAAAAAATACCTTAAAAGCGGAAAGTCAGTCTCTTAAAATTCTTGAAACTATTGTAAATACCTGTATCGGAGAAAACAATGATTTGCCTCAAGACAGATTGGAAGTGGGAAGTGAAGTGATATTTGCTCGTCAACGTGAACACCAAAAATAAATAATATTTCTTTACAACTAGCTATTTCTTAGGATATGTTAAAACTGTTTTGATAAAACGATGTCAAAAAAAATAATTGACAAATATCACTGTTCTTCGAAATTATTTTGCATTGGTTAAAAAGGAAAGGTATAACCCGTTGGTTTAATAAACCGTCATTTGTGGACTACGAGTATATCATTAAAGAAACTCTTTTAGAATGTTATTCTGGTCGAAAAGTTTAATTCCATTACCACACTGCAATATAAAAAAAGATAGTAAATAATCATTACTATTACTTATTATTATTTTATTAAACTATACTCGGAAGGTATGTCGGACTTGTTTGTTTGGTTGTAAACTCTTATTACAGTACAAGAACAACTAAATATAAATTTGTACGAAAGCAGACTTATCCGAAAAGGGGATCTGTTCCAGCCAACACTGTATTATTACTTGCGATTTTATTACTGCTGTAGTAGTACTTGCGATTTTATTACTGCTGTTATCGATTTATTATGTTTATTTATTTATCGAAGCTAGGGTATTACTACCTAGTCGTGACGTACCCACGTCGTACGTGGTGGGCCAAGTGCGCCTATACAAGATATGTAGATATCTATCAAGTGGCTAGATGTGTCACTTTAGGCCAAGCGTGCCTAAGTAGATATGTGGCTAAGTATGCCACCTTGGGCCAAGTGTGCCTATATAGCAACCAGTGGCTAGGTATGTCACTGTGGGCCAAGTGTGTCTATGAATTTCGGGCCAAGTGAGCCTCTGTAGGATATGCATCAACTGGCTAGATATGTCACTTCTAACTCGGTACGCCTATGGATTTGTTTTAAAGGCTTGGTATTTCAAAACTCAAGGCCAAGCGTGTCCAAAACGAACAGATTAACAGTAACTAAGTTTCTAACTAACTAAGTTTCTAAGTAAGTAAGTTAATAGTAACCCCTGGTTATAAATGATTATTTTAGAGCATATGTGAAAATACCGTCATTATTGAGAAAGATAAGAAAATACGCAAAGCGAAACCCATTATATCCTGGTTAGTTGAATCGGAATCTGAATAATGAAATATTTACTATTTTGAAAATAAGACAAAACTTGACATTACGTTGTCAACCGTTCACTATTACTGCTTAGTAGTTACAGACAACGTCCAATATAGGCTGGTCTTTGTTTTCCTTAAAAAAGCAGTCAGATTTCCGATATCTTTAACTGTTTTCTGAGGTAATTGCGGTTTTTCAGTTTTTATTATTATTCTAATTTATTTGTTTGTTTGTTTTTTTGAGAGAAGCACCATACCTATATTATGCCTCGGCAGAAATGGCAACATACCTGCAATTGCCACATTTATTACTTGTATAATAATATAACTAGCGTCTAATGCCTTTTTTTAAATCTCTCCGAGGTAATGGAGGATCTTGATAAGCAAGGACGAGGGCGAACTCAACAGCGGAGGTGGCGGAGGCCTCCATCGCCGTCACCAACGTTACGACAAAATATCTAGATACCGTCAAAGCTCTCAGATTCTCCGATGACTTTTTGGATGGTTGAAGAGGCCGGTCACATTACATCAGCCACGTCAACACCTCATTGATTTTCGGACGGCAGTAAAGAAATTGGCAGTGGAGTTTCTGCCTACGACGAAGTATTGTGAATTTTGTCCCCTTCTCCTCAAATGAAAAATTGGTTTCAAAGTATATTATGCTGGATATGAGCCTTGATTGAACTGTTGCAAATGTTCGAAAGAGGTTTTCCAAATCAGTTCAGCTCTTTTCGGGTGATGCATTTACCGAGGGACTGCACTTAATTTTTATTTATATAAATATAGATGTAAGAAGTCACTTTCACAGAACATAAATATTATTCATATTTAGAACGTAAATTCCTCATAATTTAGTTTGTTTTCCTAAAATATTAACTTTCATTTCTTTAAAATATTCAAATTTCTAGTATGTAAATACACTCCTACCTCTGTATAGTTTGTGACTTCAAGAATAATCATTTTTGTTCAGTAAGTAATGTAGTATAACACTGAGGTTTCAGCTTAATTATGAAAGTTAATTCGAAGACCTTGCTTTTGTAGCACTAATATAGATTGAATGTTAACAGAATTTTCCCAAAATATTATACTGTATGTTAGTCAACAGAGGGTAAACATAACAAAAAAAGATTTAATTTTCGCGAGGTCCACATAAGTCACAGTAATTTAGTAAAATTGATAACTTTCATTTTGTTAACTTTTAAACATCAAATTCCAAGTGTGCCTATAGTTATTAATTGATTGAACAATGATTTACATAATACACCCTCGAAAGCTTTGAACAAATCTAAGAAGAGTTTAATACATTATTTTTTTGTTTTCCATATCCATCCCGGTCTGTTCTATTTTATCGCTCTCTCTCTCTCTCTCTTATCGTGTGGTACAATTGGCTGTGCTATCCAAGGGATAGACGCCGGTTACCAGGTGCTGCACTTAAAATCACCCGCGGTCACTATAATAATAATAATAATAATAATAATAAATATTCTTTATTGCATACCAAAAAAACTTTACAAAAACTTAATTTAAAAATGTACAGTGCAAAGGCGGCCTTATCGCTTTTAGCGATTTCTTCCAGGCAACCTTAAGGTAACCGGTAGGAGTTGGTAGGTAAAAGGCTAAATGCGGGTGGCTGCAGATAAAAAAAAAGAAAAAATACTAAATAATACATATATACTTATATAAATATATAAAATACAAATCACTATAAAAAAAAATATAGCTGAAACTAAGCTTTTGTTTGTTTTTATGAAACCAAACTCATGATAATTAGATATCAGTTAAGGCCTTGACAATTTTGTAACTAGTTTAATTATTAGAATTTAATATGTTTTACAAGTTGAGAAATCACATTAGTTATATAAGAGTTTCTTAAGTATTTTAGAGAAATTTGGCAACAACGCTATTGGCGTTAGTACTAATACTTTGCTATTGGTCTTTAGTTGTTTTTGATCCTTTTTTTTATAAATAGCATAAAAAAATACGTTTATTAAAAGCAGTAAGATCACACAAAATACAATTGGCATTGTTCCGTTTTTTTATGAAGCGTGTAAATAAAATAAAAAAAATCTTTGGTGACATGACGATTCTATACTGTAAAAAGTAATTTAATACCACACATTAACAGAATTTATTCTATAATCGTAGTACTTACTAACTGTGACGGTTTTTCTCATAGTATTTATGCCGGTGACGTCATCATTTTTATTAGTAAGATTATAAAAAAAAAATACCCAGTGATAAAAAAAATGTTTAAATAATAGTTTGTATTAGTTTAACAATATCGGATTCCGGCAGCTGCTTCTTATTAGTCATCTGACTTCCTTTTATTCAACTGTCAAAAAGAAGACTTTTTCTAAAAATGTTTGAAATGTATTTAACTATGTCGTCATAATTTTTCATTACCATTGACGTACTATTTATGTGATTGTTATAAATAAGTAATTGAAAATGTTGTAAAAAGAATGAACAAGCTTTTCTGAATTTACAGAAAGACAGCTACTTAGTTAATTATATCTCATAATTTATTTTTGATGCAGTCAAAGACCCAATTAGGATTAATATGGCCTATTTCTAAATCGTCCGGGAAAACATCTTATCAATACACAAGTTTTGGAAATAAACTAAACGTTCCGCTCTATATATTTTTACTTATTTTGATTTAAAAAAAAAGTTTACTGGTATCGTATCGTGGCTTATACTATTTTTTTTTAATTCTCCAATCGTCTAACTGCTGTTTTAAATTCGGAAATTCTTTTTACATCAGCTTTAATTATTGGTCAGAATATTTCTATGACAAACTTACTTTGATTAATAGATTATGATATCTCAAGAAGCAGTCTTAGATTGTATTTCAATGACACTATAGAAAATTAATCTGAGATAGCCTTAAATTGTGAAGAACTGGAAGACTTGTTAAAAAAAATAAGTTCCTGAAGGCCCGTGGAATGACACAGACAATGTAGATTGTGGAGGTATACATTTTTATAAATCTAATTTTGAGTCTTAACCGAATGTCGTGATTTAATTTATGTAAAAGTGTCGGTTCTCCTATCAGCTAAAGGTTACTCGATATATTTACCCCAATCAAAACTGTTTAATAATGAGAATTTGTGAGATTCGGTGATTTTGATTTCAAATCATAATTGTTGTTAGAAATCTAAGAATTTGTGAGATTGTAAAATATGACTTTCAATAAATGTTAGGATTGTTGACGAAGACCAACTGACTATTTTGTGAGCGTGCACCGGGGGTTGCACTGAAGCGGATGGCCGAATGTCGTGATTTATTGTTTAAGTTGAAAAATCAAATTTTATATTGGCAACACTGCTCACTATTGTCGGCCGTCACGCGCTGGTGATCAGCTCAGCTCTGTGTAGGAGTGGGATCTTCCCCACCCCTACCTCTCTCAAGGTTTGCTGCTCACGGACTGAGCGGTTGGTAGTCAGTCTACGATGAGATCAGTCGACGGAAGTTTCAATATTTGTGCTTGGGTATTTTAAATGAATACAGATTTATACAAGTAAAAGTCTACTGAGTTTTTGTTCGTAAAACTACCATCCCGATCACGTCAGCTTTCAAACAAAAAAAAACCGCATGAAAATCGGTTTATTAGTTTAGGAGTTACGATGACATATACAGAAACAGATACACACGTTTAACTTGTAATTTTACAATGTATTTTTCAAACGTTTTTACGGTAATTTGAGTCCGACACACCGTATTTTATCTGCTAAACACGGTAGTTTCCATTTTTCATCTGGTAACACTATTTAGTAGTGATCTGTGGTCCATCCACATCCATTAAATTAGTGGAATAAGTGTGATCTGGACTTGAATTAGTAGATCTGTGTCTGGACATATTCTAGTTCATCTATGAGTGTGATTGTCGACATTTATACATGTACATGAAGTTTTCAACACTTTTATCATGTTTTCATAATCTTCAACTTAATTAAGCTTAATTAACTACTTTGAATTGATTGTGGTGGTCATGGCGAACCATTACGAAGTACCCAGTTGGTATGTCTTGTGATTTTTTACCGGGTGAATAACGGGGATGTTTTAAATAGTTAATTACCCATTTTATTTATGCTCCGCCGAGTATATTAATTTCGGGGCAGTGTGAGCAGCTTATCAAGACCTTTAGTACGCGATAACTCGCACAATATAAATCTACGAATCTTCTTTTCAGGGCTGGCAAACCCCCAACCGGGCTGCATTTAGACGTGCTAAAAGGCGACAAGTTGATCCAAAAACTGATGCTGGACGAGAAGAAATGCTATTTATTCGGACGGAACCCTCAGATGAACGACTTCTGCATAGACCACGCCAGTTGCTCCCGAGTTCATGCAGCTTTTGTGTACCACAAGGATTTGAATAGAGCATTCTTAGTCGATTTGGGGAGCAGTAAGTGTATTTGACCTCCCCCCCTCCCCCCTCCCCCCCACTCCCAACCCCAAAAGCGATGGACCCTATTGTACAGTCCTACCTTTGAATCTCTCGACCAACTTCCTTATAGGTGGAGGTTTTCAATTCGACTGTATGTTTGTATCGCAATATCTTCGCAATTTGTGGACCCATTTTCATGATTATTTTTAATTTGATAGAGTATGATGCCAAGTTAGTCCTATATAAATTTTATCAAAATTGGTGTAGTAATCTATTTTATAAAATTAACAAAAAAAAATACAAAATTATACTCTCTTCCTTGGTCCTTCACTGATGAGGATCGTGACCACTGACAGTTTCTCTCCACAGAATGAGATTATATTGTGTGGACAGTGCCATGTATGCTGCCGCCAACCACCTCCTTCACTGTGTCTGACCATCTTGTAGGTACCCTACCCTGAGCATGTCTGCCTTCCATTTGGTCCAAGATAATTTGCTTCTCCAGAGGATGCCTTGAAGACTGCATAATGTGTCTGTAGAGACTGAGGGCACACTTTCGGCATATAGTGGAGAGCCGTGGTGATGTTTAGTTCTTTTAATATGGACTCGTATACTGGAAAATTGTACTAAGTAGTTGTAATTGAAGTCAGTTTTTTTTAATGTGTTGTCATTGTCGATTTTGCTCCATTTCTTTGATATCTTTGACATTACTTGGCATATGCAATGTCAAGATGTAAATTGTCAAGTGTCCAAAACATTTTTGTATACAAACTTGTGCTTTCAAAATTTTTATATATTTTTCATTTCAATTTTATTTTAGTTTCATGTAATCTAAATTACTTAAAAAGGAGCTACTTTATCTAATTTGATATTTTTCATTAAAAAGTTATGACTCATAATGGATATTGATCAAGAAGATACCACATCAAGTAGGCACCTTAAATATTTTTAAATTAAAAATTTACTGTTTTTTCATGATACACTTTTATGTGCATCTCCTTATTTCTGGTTATGTTTCTTTTATTTTTAATTTATATTAGTTCATGGGTATGAATCCAAGCTTAGAAAAACATTCTTGGGAAGAGAGATAAATGGGTGCAGTGGTCACCAGTTTGCGGAAACCAGCCCGCCCATAACAACATAAATATTTAATTTCATTTTAGACTCAATGTAATGCAACAAATAAATTATGCTAATTTGCTATGAGGCATATAAGGCAGAGTAATTTTAAGTCATACAGATTACATTCCCTATACCTATACCACAGTCTAAGAATCCATACAGTCGTCCAATGGAAACATCTAGACAGGGTAATTGTGCGGGGGCCTAGGGCTGGGTACATGCCGCTGGGCCCGCTGGTCCATAGTCGTTGTTTGTTCAGTCTAGTGGGAGAGTTCATTGTGGGTAACAAACGCGAGTCTACTGACTAGTGATGTCGACTTTGATGCAATTATAAAACACAATGGATCACTACATGGATCCTTACATTGTGCCTATAACTTCACATACTTGTGTTTGGGTATAGAAGACACTTCCGTTTGTGAATAACTAGCTGTTTTCCGCGGCTTCACCCGCGCGGACAACGTTTCTATGACAAGCGGCTCGCGAGCGTGAAAAAGAGTAGCCTACGTGTTACTTCAGGTCCTAATCTGTCTACCTACCAAATTTAAGCCAGATCTGTTCAGTAGCTTTTGCGTGAAGAAGTAACAAACATACACACTCACAAACTTTCGCCTTTATAAATATTAGTGTGATGTTGAATCATTTTTCGTCCTCGTTCTTAGTTTACGATTGTTAAAGATTTTGACCAAAGATTAGGGATGTTAGGATACAAAATTGACTATACATTTAAAAAACATTAGATTAAATGCAAGAAATAAGTATAGAGATTTAACTGTCTATTTAACATTATCTTTGAATGAACTTATTATCTTTAATGTCAATTTTTTTTTAAATATTGAACTAGCTGTTTCCCGCGGCTTCACCCGTGTGGACGTTTCTATGACTTTTCGACGGTGCGCAGTGCGCGATCCGTAAGCGGCTCGCGAGCGTGAAAAAAAGTAGCCTATGTGTTAATCCAGGTCCTAATCTGTCTACCTAACAAATTTCAACCAGATCTGTTCTGTAGTTTTTGCGTGAAAGAGTAACAAACATACATCCATACATTCTTACAAACTTTTGCGTTTATAATATTAGTAGGATTACCAATAAATGAGACATGAGTTATGAGTTTAGGGCCAGATTGTTTTTGCGTTTGTAACTGGGTAGTTTTTAAAAGTTTGTGGCATTTTTTCTAGCACATGGAACCTACATTGGTCAGATGAGGCTGGAACCAAATAAGCCAACCCAGCTGCCCATAGACTCCACCTTCCACTTTGGAGCCTCAACTAGAAACTATATCATAAGGTAATAGAAGTAGTGTCCTAAATGTTTAGTTCTCCGAGCTAAAATGCCACTCTTCATACTTTTTTTTATAGAAAACTATGCTTAACTCAAATGTGAGTCTTGGGATGTTAATGTTAATGGTTAGTCCATTCGCTTCAGGATCAGGATGTCGCGGGTTCCATTCCCGGTGGGGTCAACTTATAAGACTGTTTGGTTGGTGGTAGGGAATTTTCTATGCCCGCCTGGCTGGCTACCACCATCTTATCTAAGTCTTGCCGCCAAACATCAGTGTTAAAAGCATTTATGTGTTCCAGCATGAAAATAAGATAGCCAGTTGTCCATTGCGTTGTGGAATCTTGGTAAGCCCGCTTCCATCTTCAGCATCATCATCACTTACCATCAGGTGAGATGATGCCAAGGCTCACCAATTGTGAATAATAATAAAAAAAAACAATCTTGGAGATTTAAACTGTACTGTAATTGATTTCTGTAGCATACTCGCGGTTTATACGTGGCTGGTCTGGGAGTAAATTGTAAACCGCCTTCGTGGCGTAGTAGGTAGTCTACTAGCATCACATCAGGAGGTCGCGTGGTGTATTCCCGGCGGAACCTTACTTGGTAAGATTCGGGTTGGTTGGTAGTAGAGCATTTTCTAAGACTGCCTGACTGGCCACCACCATCTTATCTAAGTCTTGCCGCCATAACATCAATGTTTACACCATTTATGTATTTCTGCATGAAGATAAGAAAGTGTGCTGGGGTATTTTGGGTAAGTCCGCTTCCATCATCGGTATTATCCTCACTTACCATTAATAGACCTATTAGTATTATTCTTCATATCGTCACACGCTAAGGAACGCAGCGGAGCGAGCGAAACGAGCCATAATAGGTCCTTTTGGTTTGATTGATTAAACTATCGAATCGAGGTTCTCCCCCCTCACTCTCCCACAGCTCATGGAAGATCATTACGAATAGCGTCATTTTCGAGTCATTACGAATCGACTCACACTCAGGTTCGACGACTTCCAGCCTCCCAAGTAATGGTTTCCGAAAAGGCTTCAGCACTATAGACAAAATGTTGCGGAAAATTATATAAAAGACCGAAGAGTGTAATCAGGCACTTGGCGTTTGTGAACTGTGAGAAAGCCTTTGATTCCATTGAGATGTGGGCTGTGTCTCTCCACCTCGCTAAATCAGCCATCATTATATAGAAGTGTTACTTCAACACGAAAACTCCATTATGTCGGTCTTCGCCTCCAGGTTTCGAAACCTATCCGGCTGCAGCGAGGGGTGAGACAAGGAGACGTTATATGTATGAAACTGCTCACCGCCGCGCTGGAAGATGTTTACAAGCTTCTGGACTGGGGTGGATTTGGCTTCAATATCAGCTGCAAGTACATCACCCAACTTCAATTTGCTGACTATAGCGTGGTCATGGCTGAGACCCTTTTTTTTTTATTCCCTCGGACTGCGGTGGAGGGGAGGAGGAGAATGCGTTTATGCATACCAATACAGCCGGCTGTACTGGTTATGTGGGACTCACAGCCATGCGCCTATATGCATACATACCCATTATATACATAAGGTATTATATGAATAAATATGCACAGGCCCAGGACCACACTACCCACTAAACTCCCCCTAAGGCTTTGGCAGCATAGGCCACCTTAAAAGCCCATCTGAGCGACCCATACCCTTAGGGGACAGTGCGGAGAGCTCCTGATGGGAGCGGCCGCTTAGAGAATCACATTAATGTGTTAGTGAGGGGGACTGTGTCATTGAAGAAGTGACACTATCGGATCCTCCCTGGGCTGCTAGGAGGCAGTTCAGGTCGGCTGAGATTTGATTGGGAGGATCAGACAGTACGTGTCTTGGTCTACAGACCATATAACTAGATAGTTCGAGAGGCGGGGAATAGTCCGCTGCCTCTCGAATTAACGGATTGGGATGCGTCTCCGAGGACTTGAAGAAGTTCTCGGAGAGGCCTTTGATAAATTGTTGGATGGTCTGTATGTCCATGTCTCGGTGTAGGTCGGCGTTTCGGATGTACCATGGGGCGTTAAACGCTCTACGGCAAAAAATGTTTTGCACAACTTGGATCATGTCCATGATATTTGGGAGTGTATGCGCAAAGACGGGGGCCGCGTATGTCATTACCGGTCGGATGCAAACCTTAAAGAGTGTTCGCTTGTTGGAGGGGGACATTTTGCTGTGCCTACCTATCATGCTGTTAAGCCTGCCTAGGTAGAAACGGGCGTGAGACTGAGACCCTGGAACAAAATGCTTTATAGCCTCAGTAAAGCCTCCCAACAAGTGGGTCTTAAAATTAAAAGTGACAAGATAAAAATTATGTAAAATTTCCGTATCGCTCTCAATCCTCTACTGACTCTACACTCGAAGTTGTTGCCGAATATGTATACCTAAAACAAACAGTCTAGTTAGGTAGGTCAAACTTTGAGAAAGAGATCAATTGACAAATCCTATCCGGCTAGACAGCGTTTGGGAAGCTTCGCAATATCTTCACGTCCCAAGTTTACACTTGTTGAGAGACTACTTAGGCCATCGAGAATTGTACCTAGGTCTTCCATAGTCTCAGCCATAACCACGATATCATCAGCAAATCGAAGGTGGGTGGTGTACTCGCCGTTGATATTGATGCCTAGTCCACCCTAGTCCAGAAGCTTGAAATCATCTTCAAGGGCGACGGTGAACAGTTTCGGAGTTATTACGTCTCCCTGTCTCACCCTTCATTGCAGTCGGATTGGTTTCAAATTCTGGCCCTGGAAGCGAACCGACATGGTTGCGTTTGCATACAAACACTTCAATACCTCAATATATCGATAGTCAATTCGACACCGCTGGAGATACTGTACTATTCTCATTGTTCAAACGCCAAGTTTAGTGGCTGATTATACTCTTCGGTCTTCTGTATAATCTGCCGCAGCGTATATATGTCGTCTATGATACTAAAGAAAGAGGCTTTAACCGGAAGCCGGCTTGTTCGGGAGGCTGGATGTCGTCAAACCTGCGTGCGAGACAATTCGTAATGATTCTCGAAATCAGCTTGTAGACGTGGCTCAAAAGTGAGATCGGTCTGTAGTTCTTTAGCAGGGTGTTGTCGTCCTATTTGAAGAAGAGTACCTCCACACTTCTGTGCCAAGCCTTAGGCGTTTGTCCCTCAAGTATGACCGAATTGAACAACTTCTGAAGAGCTTTTAATTTTACCGTAGCTTTTAGTACTCATCACACAAGTACATCTTACTTGTATGAATAATAAAAGTCTTAAGTCAAGCTTAACCATTTACTTACATTAAAAACCTCTTTATTTCTCTGGCTTTATATTTAACTATTTTTAAACTAGTAAAGTAAAAAGGAACCCTTATAGGATCACTTTGTTGTCCGCCTATCTGTCTGTCCATCCGTCTGCCGTCCGTCCGTCTCTCTGTCTGTCTGTCAAGACCCTTTTTCTCAGGAACCCGTGGATGTATCAATAAAGTTGAAATTAATATACGGTCCCTAGAGGCTTTAAAAAAATAAAAAATAATGCTATTTAATAAATAATAATAAATATTCTGGGTCAAATCACACATGGTCATCTGGTCCCAAAGTAGGATTCCCTGTGTTATGGGTTACCAGAGACTGATATACATACTTATATACGTTTGAATACATACATATATAGATATATTTAACACCCAGACACAGAGCAAACAAATCTGCTCATCACACAAATGCTTGCCCTGGGTGGGGATCGAACCCACAACCCTCGGATCAGTAGTCAAGGGCACTAACCACTGAGCCACCGAGTCAGTCAATTTATGTCAAGGCTATTTATGTCGCAATTTTCACACACTCGAAAGTAAATCAAAACCATTGACATTCCCATACTTCCATACAGTGGTATGGAAACCTTGGTTCGCGAGCCTGACTCGCACTTCGCCGGTTTTTACTGTCATTTGAAAAATCTACTCAGTTATATATTTTACTAGCTGTTTCCCGCAGTTTCACCCGCGTGGACAACGTTTCTATGACTTTTCGAGGGTGCGCAGTGCCCAAGACGCAAGCGGCTCGCGACCGTGGTAAAAAGTAACCTATGTGTTAATCCAGGTCCTAATCTGTTTACCTACCAAATTTCAGCCAGATCCGTTCAGCATTTTTTGCGTGAAGAAGTAACAAACATACACACTCACAAACTTTCGCCTTTATAATATTAGTGTGATGTGATTCATATTCTTTCCCGTCGACTATATTATTGCAGAGACGGGGAGATTCGACGAGTATTCAAGTAGGATAAAGCCTTAAGCTTCCTTTCCCTTACCGCTGTGGTTGTTTTCTTTCAGGGAACGTCCAACCGGCAATGCGCGAGGGATCATTGAAGAGATGCCTAATATGGAAACAGAGGGAGCGCTGCTGGGGCTGCCGGAGACACAAACGGAGCTGGATGTAAGTAGTAAAGAACAGATACTATTATCACCATTGGCCTTTTGTGTCTATATAACAGACGACTTAGTCATCATCATCATCATAGTTGGCCTTTTGCGTCTATAACAGACGACATAGTCATCATCATCATAGTTGGCCTTTTGCGTCTATAACAGACGACTGAGTTGTCATCATCATCATCATCGTTGGCCCTATTGCGTCTACAACAGATGACATAGTCAGTCATCATCATCATCAATTTTGACCTTTTGCGTCTATAACAGACGACTTAGTCATCATCATCATCGTTGGCCTTTTGCACCTATAACAGACGACTTAGTCATCATCATCACATCATCGTTGGCCTTTTGCGTCTATAACAGATGACTTAGTCATCATCATCACATCATCGTTGGCCTTTTGCGTCTATAACAGACGACATAGTCGTCATCATCATCATCGTTGGCCTTTTGCGTCTACAACAGACAACTTAGTCAGTCAACATCATCACATGAAAAAAACTCTAGTTAAGTATAACTTTGTTAATTCTAGTCGATCCTTACGCCTGTGGCGAGGAATCTATCTAACTTGTTTCATGTTATTTGGTGATATAAAGGAAGCGAGTGAGTTTCTAGCCATAATTGTCAAAATTATCCGTATTTGCTTTGTTTTTTCAGAATTTAACAGAGTTCAACACGGCGCACAATAGAAGAATTTCTATGTTGGGAATATCTACAGATGATGGCACTGACGTTATAAAGGTTCGTAATATAACTATCTCACTTATTATTCATTCATCATCATCATCATCATATCAGCCGAAAGCTGACACATCATACAGCTGGACAAGTAGGGCCTCCCCCAAGGATTTCCACGACGACCGGTTCTGCGCTGTTCGCATCCAGCGGCTTCCTGCGACCTTCACCAGGTCGTCGATCCACCGTGTGGAAGATCTGCCAACTTCACGGTTTCCGGTACGCGTTCCCCACTCGAGACTACTGATCCAATGGCCAAGCTATGTGCCCTACCTACTGCCACTCAACATTCATTCAACAGGTTTGAACTTAAAATCATTGTTTAGTAGCTTTCAATTGACTGAAGCGTCTGTTATATTTCATTTCATTTCTGTGGCCTAAAGGTGACCAATGGGTCCTCCTAACCTAGAGGTCCCTTGTTTATCAATGAGTTTTCCAAACTTATATACACTAACATACCGATTGCTTTGACGGCGTAGGAAAACATATTGTGAGTAAACCAGAAGTAATGAGTAAAACGTTAACTGCCTTTGTGGCGTAATGGTTATTAGCTTCACATCAGGAGGTCTCGGGTTCGATTCCCGGCGGAGTCTAACTTTGTATGACTTGGTTTGGTTGGTGAAAGGGCATTTAATAAGCCCGCCTGGCTAGCTACCACCATCTTATCAAAATGTTACCGCCAAGCATCGAGCTTAACAGCATTAATGTGTTCCGGTTTGTAGATAAGATAGCCAGTTCCCAATTGCGTTGAGGAACCTTGGTAAGCCTGCTTCCATCTTCGGCATCATCGTCACTTACCATCAGTTGAGATGATGTCAAGGGCTCACAAATTGTGGAAAAAAAAAAGCATCACACCCCAGACACTTCAGACAACGCGGGCGAGAAATGACATTTCTGAAAACAAATGTCAGGACAAACAAATACACGGTGAAATCCTCTACGTTCGAAAACCAACGTACCAATCTGTATCCAATTGGGTGACGAGGGTTTGACATCGGAATCTAGAGAGCGGCAGGTAGTGGCCATATTGTATATTCGCCTCGCCCGCGTGGACATCGTTTTATTGACTTTATTTAAGGGTGATCAGTAAATTATGTCGTTTCCCACCTACTCAAACATCTCTGTGCAAAAAATCACAACAATCGAGTATTTTTTTAGTTCCCTCAGGAACTGCATCAGATTATGCTATTTTCCAGGGATAAAAAGTAGCCTATGTCCTTCCCCGTGACACAGGCTACCTGCATGCCAAATTTCATAAAGATTGGTCAAGGCGTTGAAGCGTGAATAGGTAACAAACAAACAAACACATTTTCACATTTATAATATTAGTAAGGATACTTTGTCTACACATCTGTTTCCAGATGTGTATAAAGGTTGCGTTTCATACGTCCGTAGTTGTAAATCTAAATACGGGATTGAAGGTCGGGAGGATACCGCATTTTTAATGTCTACCACACTATTAAAACGTCCTGTTAAGTCACGGCCGGCCTACTAGATTCATTGTACCTAAAATTAACAACAAATTTAGTAACAAATGATTTAACGTTTCGTAGTCACATTGTAAACATATGTTCGAGGGCGTTTAGGACCTTGGGTTTTGTGTTGCGTGAAACGTCAGATTTCCAGGTTACAGCGGCAGCCGGAACATTGTTGGCTCATAGCCAAGTACCTTTTTTGCATACTGCGTGGTATTTCTAATAACGCACCCTTATTAGAATCATTAGGCTTGCTCATTCCTAAAACCAGGCTGCGGCGGAAACCGAGAGTAAGACTGCTGGCGCTAGCTGTTTTAAAACTTTCTCCTCTATCAAAGTTCGAAAGGGTGACTTTAAATTATTTAAGTAATAACATTAAATTATTTTTAAGAGTGGCTACATTGTCGAATTGGTTTTTTGGTTGGTGGTAGGGCATTTTCTAAGCCCGCCTGGCTAGCTACCACCATCTTATCTAAGTATTGGCCCCAAATATCAATGTTGAGTGTTCCGGCATAAAGATAAGATAGCCAGTTCCCCATTGCGTTGGGGATTCTTGGTAAGTCCGCTTCCATCTTCGGCAACATCGTCACTTACCACCAGGTGAGATGTTGTCAAGGGTTTACCAATAGTGAATAAAAAAAAATAATTGGGTTAATGTACCTGTAATGATAATGTGTGTTTTGGTTCAAATAAATAAATAATTTTTTTTTTAATCAAAAACTTTTTTAAATTCAACTTCACCAACAGCCGGTAGCAGGTACGAAGCGCACGGCTCCTATGCCTACTGGCGTGGCCAAGAAGGCGCGACGCAACGTCTCCTTCAACGAGGAAGTAGACATCATTAATCCTGAGGACATCGACCCCACTGTGGGCCGCTTCAGAAACCTGGTCAAGTCTACCATCGTTCCCAACGCGAATAGCGTACCGAAGAAGTTGAAACTACAGCCTGCTGACGAAAGTAAGTGAAGAAACATAATTCAACATATTTAGAAAACGGTCCCAAATCCATTGGTCTGATTAGAATCATCATAATCATATCAGCGGAAAAACGTCCACTGCTGTGCAAAGACCTCCCCGGGTATTCCAGCGGCTTCCCGCGACCTTCACCAGGTCGTCGGGCCACCGAGTGATAACCTGCTTACGCTGCGACTTCCAGAGCGCGGTCGCCACTCGAGAACCCTACTACCCCAGCTGTTCGAAAGCCGCGGGAGGTGAGTGTGCCTACAGCTCCGGGACCTACCTGGACAGTAGGTAGTGGTTCTCTTCCACGAGGCACTCGCCTTGCAGAGTACCGGGACAAGCGTCTTGGCGGCAAGACCTACCGTAACTGGTCCTTGTCTTCACCTTATGGTGTTGGCAGGAATAACGGCCCTCACTTTATGACCTAGCTGTCGGTGAGTGGGGACGCTATATCATAAACCTGGTAGTTTAGCGTATCTGGTAGATATACGAGAGGGAATGTACCCCAGCTGCTATTTTTACGTACCCCGCCCACTGCCATTAGGTTTAGGATTCGGCTAGCTAGCTACGGCTCTCATTATTTCTGATTGGCTCACGTAGAGAAACTCCGAGCATAGCTCTCACCATGATAGGAATACCCGCTGACTATTGTAAATACTAGCGTCGGCTACGTAATGGCTAGGGCCGCCGCCTCCTGTCCGGGAGGTCTTTTTTTATTTTTTTTATTCACAATTAGTAAGCCTTTGGCATCATCTCACCTGATGGTTCAAACCTGCCAAGTACCAATGTGATTTTGAATTTAGATTTCATATGTACGTTTATCCGACGCTCTTGCGGTGAAGGAAAACATCGTGAGGAAACCTGCACACGCCTGCGGAGAAACTCGCAGGTTGTGTGTGAAGTAGACCAACCCGCACTGGGCCCGCGTGGTAGACTAAGGCCCGATCGCCCTAAATTCAGGGTAGGCTCGAGCCCCTTGGTTGGGACGTATATGAGCTGATATGAATGAATTGTAAATACTTGCAGGCATTCACCACCACTACTCGCTGCGCTTGCAAGAGATTTCGCGCGGTACGGCGCTGTACTCCGATCTACCGGCGCCTAGCTCGCATCTCAGTCTCATTGGAGCCAGGTATGAATCATCTAAATATAGATTACCAATAGGTAATCAAACATTTATATTGGTAATCAAACATTTAATGATAACATTGTCATAACTTGGGATAGTGAGTCACAGCGAGAGGTGTAGTTTTTTTAATATATTTTTATTCACAATTTGTAAGCCCTTGGCATCATCTCACCTGATGGTAAGTGACCATGACGCCGAAGATGGAAGCGGGCTTACCAAGATTCCCCAACGCAATGGTGAACTGGCTATCTTATCTTCATGCCGGAACACATCAATGTTTTTTACACACTAATGTTTGGTGGCAAGACTTAGATAAGATGGTGGTAGCTAGCCAGGCGGGCTCAGAAAATGCCCTACCACCAACGAAACCGAGTCTTACAAGTTGACCCCACCGGGAATCGAGCCCGCGACCTCCTGGTGTGAAGCGAATGGACTAACCATTACGCCACGGAGGCGGTTAAGTTGCTTGGAACTACATTGCATAATATATCGAACGGTACGGTTAAACGCACGTAACAGTACCAACCAATAGCTGAACTACGCTTCAAAGGAAACGTCGCACAAAACTGATCAGTGGTTTTTCTCAACGTGAATATATTTTTAAGCAGATTTTATGTCCTAAAATAAGTATAAGACCCGCTCAAAATGTATCTTTAAACGTTTGTCTAAGCTCTGTGTGGGAACCGCTTTCCTGAGAAATGTATATTTGCGGACACATTTGACGAAATATTTGCGACGGAGCCATTTTCATAACTCAATATTTACTGCCATCATATGTTCACAAATATTAGCTGAAATATTTAACGAAAAATTTGTCAAGGAGCCATTTTCATAAAGAAATATTTACTGCTATCATATGTTTACAATATTTGCAGAAACATTTGCTGAAATATTTGACAAGAAGCCATTTTCATAAAGAAATATTTACTGCCATATTTACTGTTCACAATATTTGCCTAAACATTTGACGAAATATTTGCCAAGGAGCCATTTTCATGAAGAAATATTTACTACCATCATATGTTCACAAATATTTGCTGAAATATTTGACGAAATCCTCAATGTTTCCGCTTACCATTACGTGAAATGATGACAAGGAGGGTTTATCATCATCATCATCATATCAGCCGAAAACGCTGCTGGACAAAGGCTTCCCCCAAGGATTTCCGCGACGACCGGTCCTGTGCTGCACGCATCCATCGGCTTCCCGCGATTTTACACCAGGTCGTCGGTCCACCGCGTGGGAGGCCTGGCTACGCTACGTTTTCCGGTGCGCGGTCGCCACCGAGAACTTTACTACCCCAACGGCCATCTGTTCCACGAGCTATGTGCCCTGCCACTGCCACTTTAGTTTAGCGATTCTGTGAGCTATGTCGCTTACTTTTTTCGGTTTATCAACTATGAATAAAAAAATATATTTTTGCCAAAGACTTAACCGCCTCCGTAGCTCAGAGGCAAAGTTCACTGGCTTAACACAGGAGGTCGCGGGTTCGATTCCCGGCGGGGTCAATTGTAAGACTCGGTTTGGTTGGTGGTAGGGCATTTTCTAAGCCCGCCTGACTAGCTACCACCATCTTATCTAAGTCTTGACGCCAAATATCAATGTTGATATCATTGGTGTGTTCCGGCATGAAGATAAGATAGCCAGCTCCCCATTGCCTTAGGGAATCTTGGTAAGCCCGCTTCCATATTCGGCAACATCGTCACTTACCACCAGGTGAGATGTTGTCAAGGGTTTACCAATGTGAATAAAAATAAAAAAAAACTTCTAGCAGTTTATCATATGTGTAGGAGAACTTTCTAAATAAATATGGTTATGTGATTCTAGGCTGGGTCTCTCGCTGCCGAACCCGGCCCCCGATGTGCAGCTGGAGGGGCCGGAGCCTCACGTCAACATCCACCCCCCACTGCCGCACACAGGTATGACAAAAGCATTGCGTGTTGTTATTTTATAAAGTTTCCTGAAAACAATGTCCACCGGGCGAATAAGCGATGCATCGCTTGCGTTTTCTCATATATCTCTCGTCACAGGCCTCGTCAAAATAAAACTCGCCAAGTGTGGGTTGGGCTTGCGCACCGAGGGTTCTGTACAACCAGACCTCCACTCTAAAAACTCCACTCAACAAACAAAAACAAGAAAATTCAATATAAAATACATCAACAAAACCAATAGTAAGAAATGTTTTTTCTATCATTCTGTTCGGGATCGGAATCGCGAGTAAGACTCGCTCTTGGCCCGGTTTAAGGGTTCCGCAACTCAAAAGGAAAAAAATATCCCCTTATCAACACACAATACACAACACAACACAAAGGGCAATATCCTTTTTGGCATAGTGACAAAATAAGTACATACATTTTTTTAAAATCTTTTGGCACACGGGAAGAGAGATAGAGTGGGTAATTAGTGTTTTGACAACTTTTAACTCTAAATATCAATTCGTGTTTCGACAACCTTTAACTCTAAATATCTCGGGAAATTATTGTTTTGACAACCTTTAACTCTTGAAATTAGTGTTTTGACAAGTTTTAACTCTAAATATCTCAGCAACGTGACGCTTAGGCCAAAATGTCGTAGTTTATTTTCGGTATGTATATACAGGGTCTTCGGCAGATGGTTGAAAATACGAAAATGGGGGATAGGTGGGGTCGCCTCCCACCTATTTTGAGAATTAAAAAAAATCTAGGACTTGTAATTTTTTTTACAGGATTTTTTTCCTTTTTTTAGAAATTTTGCCATTTTTATACCTTTGAACACATGTAACTTTTTGTTTTTTAAAGCTAGCTCCAAAATCTTTTTTTTAATAGACTTTTATAAGATTGTCGGCTCTAAAAAAAATTATGTTTGTTTCAAGTTATTGCTAAAAACAAAAATGTGGGCCCCCGAACTTAAAAAAAAAGTTGAACAAAAATTTAAAAGTCAACTTTGCGATGCATTTAAAAAAAAAATAATGGGGCTGGAAGGCTTCTGTTTTTTTTAAAACATCTCTAAAGCTTAGGCTTTTGAATGGTATGTAATTTGTTTCGGTATCTTTTTTGTAACCGGAGTTGTTAATTTTTTTTTCTCAATTGGACCATGTTGACGAAATTCCACTAGTTACATGTTTTGTGAAATGTATCAAATGCAAAGTTGAAAATAATGTAAATACTTACTGTTGGGACGGTTACAAAGAGCAGGTACGTTTTTTTACATTCTTGCACACACATAATGGCTATCTTTTGTCATTTATTGGCATATTGGAGTTAGCACTTCCATATGCCAATAAAATGTCCGCATATTCCGCATTAGTAAATTGAGCCATTTTAAACCACAACAAAGTCTTAACAAAACGTCTGATAATAACAAAAAGTGACAAACAACAAAAAAAACTTAACAAAATCACAAACGTTAATAACGTTAACGTTTTTTTTTTGTTTTCGTTAATTTCACTTTGCTGTGTTTGTGATTTTGTTAAGTTTTTTTGTTGTTTGTCACTTTTTGTTATTATCAGACGTTTTGTTAAGACGTTGTTGTGGTTTAAAATGGCTCAATTTACCAATGCGGAATATGCGGACATTTTATTGGCATATGGAAGTGCTAACTCCAATATGCCAATAAATGACAAAAGATAGCCATTATGTGTGTGCAAGAATGTAAAAAAACGTACCTGCTCTTTGTAACCGTCCCAACAGTAAGTATTTACATTATTTTCAACTTTGCATTTGATACATTTCACAAAACATGTAACTAGTGGAATTTCGTCAACATGGTCCAATTGAGAAAAAAAAATTAACAACTCCGGTTACAAAAAAGATACCGAAACAAATTACATACCATTCAAAAGCCTAAGCTTTAGAGATGTTTTAAAAAAAACAGAAGCCTTCCAGCCCCATAATTTTTTTTTTAAATGCATCGCAAAGTTGACTTTTAAATTTTTGTTCAACTTTTTTTTTAAGTTCGGGAGCCCACATTTTTGTTTTTAGCAATAACTTGAAACAAACATAATTTTTTTTAGAGCCGACAATCTTATAAAAGTCTATTAAAAAAAAGATTTTGGAGCTAGCTTTAAAAAACAAAAAGTTACATGTGTTCAAAGGTATAAAAATGGCAAAATTTCTAAAAAAAGGAAAAAAAATCCTGTAAAAAAAATTACAAGTCCTAGATTTTTTTTAATTCTCAAAATAGGTGGGAGGCGACCCCACCTATCCACCATTTTCGTATTTTCAACCATCTGCCGAAGACCCTGTATATACATTCCCGATCGAAAAATAAAGGTTTAATAGTGCGCTGAAAGATTTTGAAAAAAATGTATTTTATATTTTATCTTGTCACTAACCCCTTTGTGTGGTTGTAAGGAACACTTTCTGTGCGAGTCCAAGTACTTAACCCTTTTAAGGGTATCGTAACCAATGGGCAAAAACGGGACCCTATTACTAAGACTTCGCTGTTCGTCCGTCTGTCACCGGAACTTTATTTCATGAACCGTGATAGCTAGACAGTTGAAATTTTCATAGATGATGTATTTCTGTTGCCGCTATAACAACAAATACTAAAAATTAGAAAAAGTGAAAGTCTCCATACAAAAAATGTGTTTTTTTTTAAACGTGAAGAAACTAGTGCCATCTAGTATGATAGTATGGAACTGAGGAAACTAGTGCCATCTAGTATGATGGTACGGCACCCTATGTGTGCTGTTCTGACTCGCACTTGGCCGTTTTTTTTCTTATTATTTGTTGTTATACTAGGGTTGCACTATTACCACCCAAGTTTGACACTTATTTGTAATACCGTTTTTACAATAGAGAGGTAAAACAGAAAAAAAAACTTTAAAAGACATTACGTTTTTTGTACGTGAACCCCTTAATTTACACAATATTTTGTGAAAATTTCAACCTTCTGCCTATTACGATTCAAACGATACAGCCCTTTGAAGGTCGGAGAGACGGACGGCGTGGGCTTAGCGGTAGGGTCCGGGAATGTTGTCCAATATAATGAGTAGATATGTCGCAGGCGTATTGTGTGTTTAGTCATATTACATTACCGCTAGCTGTTTTACAATACGAAGCTACATTGCAATACAGCGGGTCGACGATAAGGCAGATTGAATTACCGCTGGCATTGTGTCGCAGGCATACTGTATGATTCGTCATTTTCCATACAGTCAGGCAAATTATATAACGGTGAGGGTGGGGAGTACAAATTGGGGAGAAAACTCGCGATACTTCAAAAACTAGCTACGTGTTGACAGTTAAATCAATCAAACCTGACCGAACCTAACATAGCTCATTTACAATCTGCCGTACGGCATTTTGGCAATTTGCCTGGCTCGGCATTTTGCAATCTGCGTACAGAATTTTACAATTTGCCTGACCGTTTACATAAGGACGAATTATACAATTTGCCTGACCGTATGTAAAATGACTAATATGTCGCGATGACGATGCAGCGTATCTTCGACTCGCTGTATCGCAATGTGCCTCCGTATTGTAAAACAGCTAGCGGTATTGTAATATGAATAAATATACAATCCGCCTACGACAGATACACCAATTTTGTTATACGGCGAATTTACATAATCGTTTTTTTTGTAATTTGTCCCCAGCGCCAGAAGAAGCTGGTCCGTCGAGCGAGCCGAAACGCAAGAAGTACGCGAAGGAGGCGTGGCCGGGCCGCAAGCCGGCGCTCATCCCCGGCGTGTGAACATACGAACTTGCTATCAGTTACATTGTGACGTGTCGCGTGTGAACACTAGACGTGGGCGTTATTTCACGCAACCATTTACAAAAACTAGCTACGTGGTATGTAACTGAATCACTGGTTTCATCCAAACGACTAACTAGTGATTTATGTAATGCTTGGTTTTTGTCGTGACAGAATGATGGAATGCTTTGTCTGTGATGATGTGATTAGGGCGAGGCATTGTTTGGAACAGTTTTCTCTGTTTAGAGTAAAGAAAATAACCACACTTTTGCAATTTTTCAATGTTTTTCTGAATGAAAGTATAAAAAATAATAACATTTCTCACTTTGTATTATCATAACAAATATTGTTGTATATTTTTTAAAATTTTTAATTCAAAATTTTAGTCATTATTAGGGTTGAAAGTAATGGTGTAGACCTATCTTTGGGATTTTTGCATAACTCGTGTTATGGACTTGAACTGAAAAAAGCTTATACCTACTAAAAACCTACCTACCTTAAAAAAATTAAAAGTGAAAACTTCTTTAGGCGCGTTGGACATTTTTGAGATGGGATAACCATTGAACTCGCGACACTGTAACGACACCGACACCATACCAGGAACACTCGCAGGGTCAAAACTTATAAAACGCATTTTTGAGATGGGGAAAAAACTATTAAACTCGTGATACTGTAAGCAACACCGACACCGTACCAGGAACACTCGCAGGGTCAAAACTTATAAAACTGTAAAACGTTATCATTTCTCTCGGCACTCCCGGAGTTGTTAGTTTTTTTTGAAGAGTGACTATTTCGATTAAAACATGGAGAAATAAGATGTAACGAACAATAACTTAATTTAACAGCTGTTGGAATACATAAAAAAGCGAGTGTGCTTTAGACCACACGACTGAAGTAAAACCTTATCACTGTTCGCGTAACGCATTCACCAGCTTACTCCCCAAGTCAAGCGTGCCGTTCGCCTCGCCCGATCATACTTTACGTAACGAAACGCAAAAACATAACCACAACGCAGGTGGAGAGATTTCGAATGTCGATCAAAAGATGACCTTGATCGAGATTCGATAACAGTGCCAGCGACTGGTGTTGCTAGGTACAAAATCTAAGGAGCTTACTACATGAGACAGAAATCACCGTTCGCGTAACGCATTCACCAGCTTACTCCCCAAGTCAAGCGTGCGTAAAGAAGTTTTACTTCAAAAAGGACGTTTCGTTCGCCTTGATGGAATTATATTAGTACCACAGATTTAGACAGAAGGATCCGCCCGTCTCCATATTTTACTCAGATTTTCTTCATACAAGCAAAAAGTAGCGCCATCTGACATAACTCGTACGAACTAGCGTGGGCGAGAGTTGACGTCAGTGCCGTGCTAAAAGAACCTTGGTAGAATTGTCGCTTTAAAAATTCGTTTATTTAATTTGTTTACAAGAAAAAATACAATGTAAGGTTATTTAACGATCCCATGTTTCTTTTTAGCCTTTCTTTCATGATTTTTACAGCCTCTAACAACACAATAAGGTATTTTTTCTTTCCAACGCACTGTACAATTTCCCGCAGACGACTGAGTCGCGAGTGTGCGAAACTTTAAATTTTTGCACCAATTCGCTGGGAGTATCAGTCGCGCGCGTTGGTCGGGTCCTTACGCCAGTAATATAGAAGTCATTGATTAGCACCGATTTAGTCCGCATTTACACAGAGCCATGTTAGACTAATCACTATAGTTGAACAGAGGTTGAACAGCATCAGTAACATGTAGTGACGTGTGTACCGAAATGTGGACATGTTGGACGTTAACTATCGTGAATATCGTTTACAGTATGAATATTGAGTTACACAGTTAAGTTTATTTTAACCACCTCCGTAGCCCAGAGGCAAAGTTCACTGGCTTTACACAGGAGGTCGCGGGTTCGATTCCCGGCGGGGTCAATTGTAAGACTCGGTTTAGTTGGTGATAGGGCATTTTCTAAGCCCGCCTGGCTAGCTACCACCATCTTGTCTAAGTCTTGCCGCCAAATATCAATGTTGATATCATTGGTGTGTTCCGGCATGAAGATAAGATAGCCATTTCCCCATTGCGTTGGGGAATCTTGGTAAGCCCGCTTCCATCTTCGGCAACATCGTCACTTACCATCAGGTGAGATGTTGTCAAGGGTTTACCAATTGTGAATAAAAAAAAAAACGTTTAACCCGGCGCCAATGACGCTGGGTCATATAGACCCGAGCGATTTTCAATTGGGGAAATTTCGAAAAAAAAAAACATATTATAATCGTTATTGTTTTTCTCAGTAGCTGGAGATAAGACCTCAATTCATATAATTTGTACCATACCATAGTGTAGTGAGCAAGCGCCAGTGAAGAATGGTAAAATCTATTTTCTTGAATAAAACGGCTACAGCTCCGTACATTTTTAGTTCCAAAAGAGAAATTATTTTAGTTGCCCTTTTGAGGTTATTGCATTGAAACCAAATTATAGTTTGATATCTAAATTAACTTAAACATCTTGGTACTACAATGACATCATGGTCATGCAATAGTTCTTACTTTGTATTAAATTTGTTATAATTCAGCAGTTAACCAGATAATTAAGAAAAAAAAACATTAGGGTCATATTGACCCAGCGTCATCGTCCGCGTTATTTTTTACACGTCATTGGCGCCGGGTTAAAAATTAAGTGTCCACAGTTTTTTCCATGTAAATTTTTCCTGTCATGCGTTTTACACTGGCATGCATGCAACATGCATAAGGTACTCCAATTGAACTAATATGAACCTACACTCCTACGAGATTAGAAATTCTCGTTATTGTTATAACATTGCCTACGAGATAAGACATTCTCGTTATTGCAATAACAGTGCCTACGAGATTAGAAATTCTCGATATTATTATAACATTGCCTACGAGATAAGACATTCTCGTTATTGCAATAACAGTGCCTACGAGATTAGAAATTCTCGATATTATTATAACATTGCCTACGAGATATGAAATTCTCGATATTAATATAACATTGCCTACGAGATTATTGTAATAGCATTGCTAGGGGCTATTATAAACTAAATTATTAGTACCTACCTATACAATATTTGACAAAATTTGACTCTCGACAACTTTCCTCAAGAAGCAATGGTCGATTCGCAAAAAAATTGAATTCCCAAACTTTGCAAATAATCAATTTAAATTATTTAAAAAAATGCTAGTCCAACCGTTGATGATTTGAATTTATATATATACTCGGTAACGAAGAAATGTTAATAGCGCGTTCTAGATGACGTTAATATATTTTGTACTCTCGCGGCTTGTGTTAAGGTTCAGTGGCGGGTTACTGCAGTTGTCGCCAAAGTTTCTTCAGAGAAAATTGTTTTAGAATCACCAGTATAAGCCCTGTATTGTATTGAAATTTTGGCTATAAATAAATTAGCACCTAAATTCTTAGATCACATAAACAAAAGAACTAGATTCACGATTTTTGAACAATAAATGGCCTTACTTGTTCATGGAGGTTTACTTTTGCGGTTCTCCCCCTCTGTCTTACATAGCTGTTTGAATGTTTCTATCCTCGTCTCTTGTCAATCAACTGTCCGGACGTTTTCTAAAGTTTATTTTTCTAAACTGGGGATCTAGTTAAAGATAAGATAAAACCCTAAATGTAAGCCAACACACAAAACAGTAGTTAGGAAATACATTGCATATTATTACAGGATTCCTAGTAATTATAACGTTTTGTACATTTGTACAGCTGTTGGAGTGAATATTGTCATGGTGTGAATTATTTTTACAGACAATTGAGAAATAAATAAAAATAAATTTATGTTTTTTATTTTTTTCAATTATTTCCTAAAAGGCTGACTGACCTCACAGAGGTGTATTCGCAGATAAAAAAAGTTGAGATAAAACTTCACGTAAATTCAATGTGAAGCCAATCAAAAACACAGAGACATACACACGCACACACATGCGCACACGCAAAGGCACATTCACACGCACACACAGCGATATCGCATACATGTTTCAAAAAGTAGCTTCAACTTGACAGTTCGCACAGCATTCTATCCGAACTTTGAAACAACTTCAAAAAAGGAGGAGGTTTCTCAATTCGACCGTATATTTTTCTTTTATTTTTGTTCGCGGATAACTTCGTCGTTTATGAACCGATTTTGATGATTCTTTTTTTGTTGGAAAGAAGATATCCCAAGAGTGGTACCATGATAAGGAAACCAGGATCTGATGAAGTGATCCCAAGGAAATTGAGGGTTGTTAGATAGATAGTATTATCACTAAAAATAGAGAAAATAAAAAAAAAGTTTAAAAAAACTGAAAAACTACTTCAAAATGAAATTTACTCAAAAGTATGAATATACGACATCAACTAACAATAACGAAATCAAAGGTGGGTAAGAACTGAATTAGGGCCTTAATTTTTTTTTGAGGTTGGTGTCATAAACTTTTGAATCTAAAACGTTTGATACTTAACTAGTAGTACGATAGTTGTGTGCTGACACCGAACTCAAAAAAAATTTAAGCCCCTAATTTAATTCGTACCCACCTTTGATTTCGTTATTGTTGATTAATGTAAGTATATTGAAATATAATAATATTATTTCAAACTTTTGAGTAAATTTCATTTTGAAGTCGTTTTTCAGTTTTTTTAACTTTTTTTTGGATCTGAGGGTGCAATATGCCCGATACAATATGCCGTAACAACCTAGCTTAATAGTTAAGTCCAGTAGCTTCATATCAGGCGGTCGCGAGTTCGATTCCCGACGGAGTCCAACTTTCTAAGACTCGGTTTGGCTGGTGGAAGGGCGTTTTCTAAGCCTAGCTAGCTACCACCATCTTATCTAAGTCTTGCCGCCAAGCATCAACGCACACAACGTAAACAGTGTTCCGGCAAAGTATATATAAATAAGGTCTAACAAAATTAGCTGAAACTATTTTAACTGATGCTTCTACCCATGAAACTGAACAACTTTCCCCATGACACCTATAGTCAAATCTCTAAAAAAAAATTCGATATAAAAACTGTAACCAATCTGGGAGACGAGGGGGCGAGGTCGCAATCTAGAGAGCGGCAGGGAGTGTCCATACTGTATGTTAGTACTAATATTTATATATAATTTGATGTACACAATCTGAAACTTTTTTTGATGTTAATTTGACTACGGGGTTTTTGATTGTCGACCAAATATTTCCGATCTCCGAAGTTTTCAAAACCATAAAACATATAAGCAGTCCTACAGAACGTCCTGGACGTTCGCCGACAAACTGGATTGGGACCTCAAAGAAAGACATTAAGACGAAGGGACTTAATCCCGAAATAATCTTAACCACCTCCGTGGCGTAATGATTAGTCCATTCGCTTCACACCAGGGGGTCGCGGGTTTGATTCCGGCGGGGTCAACTTGTAAGACTCGGTTTGGTTGGTGTGGTCCCCCTGTGGTACAAAAGCCGTGGTACCACGGTTAAAACACGCTTTCTAAGCCCGCCTGGCTAGCTACCACCATCTTATCTAAGTCTTGCCGCCAAACAACAGTGTTAACAACATTGATGTGTTCCGGCTTGAAGATAATATCAGTAAATGCTTAGCACAAAAATAATTAAATTTTTGGATAGGTTATACATTAACATGGAGATAAATCAAGTCAGGCCAAAATTACATAAAGTCGATACGCTCAGATAGTGTTATTCGTTTAATCAAAATGCAAGAATTAAATCTACTTAGACAATTTACAGAAGACAGATACAAATCAAGTAATACACATGTGTCAGCATTTTTTGACGTCAAGGCGGCGTTTTGTGCCACGCGGCGCGGCGGCGGCACGCGCTGTGTCGGTGTTTACAAAGGGCGAGCGACGCTATCTAAGCGAACAGGCTTTACCTATTACTGGTTCAAACTGACGCGGGAGCCAAAACTAAGTGAATAATCTCTGGTTTAGAGCATCTATAAGTCGCCTGCGGTTTTGTGTGTAACATTAAACCAAACTAAGCTTACTGTCAAAGCGAAATTAAATTCAGCTAACAGACTTGGTAATCAATGTTAAGCCTCGTGCGGTGAAGACGCTTGTCGCGGTAATTTTACTATTATTTCCATCCTATAAGGTGACTAGCTTTTGCCCGTGACTTCTCCCGCGTGGATGTCGTTTTTATGACTGTAAATCTGGTGCTGCGACTGCGCGTGGAGGTTGGGTTTTCTCGGTTAACTTTTTATTTCTTACTAGCTTTTGCCCGCGGCTTCACCCGCGTGGACATAGTTTCTATGACTGTCTTTGAGGGTGGGTGGCTCGCGAGTGGACATGAGTTTTCTCCAGGTCCCTCAGGAACTACGAGTATATTGGGCTATTCTGATTAGCAGGCAGTCCATGTCACTTCCCACCCCCTCAACCAACTCTATACTTCAATCCGTTGCTCCGTTGCGACGCCGACGTGCGCGAGCGTGTGGAAATCAATTTTCTCGGGAACTATGTCAGGATATGCTAATTAGTAATGTATTTCCTTTCACACCTCTGTATGTGCAAAAATCACACAAATCCATTATTCCGTTGCGATGAAAAGAAATTAACCAAAAAAAGAGTCTTTTTTTCAGTCCCCTCTGGGACTGCATCGGACAATGCTATTTTTACGAGATAAAAAAGTAGCCTATGTCCATCCCAGTGACACAGAGGTAGCCTGTGTCACCAAATTATATCAAGATTGGTCGAGATGTTGAAGCGTGAAAAGGTAACAATTTTTTTTTAACATTAATTGTAATATTGAAATGAAATGAAAAGATAATTTAATTGCATCATACATGGTAGGAGGATGTTTAATATAATTTCGTAGTGCAGTCATGTTGCGCCTGTGCAAGGCATGCAAATGTTTAACATAGATTAAAATTATAATTATAATGTCACGCAATTCTTAAAAAAATTCAAATGTCAACAAGTTTGTTTTTGTCAGAGAGATATTCAATTCAACAACACTATAATAATTTTGTCATTAAGCCATTCAAACAATATTAGTAAGGTTAAGTGCTCTAGGGCAGTAGGTATATATTGGACATGCTAAAGCTCTTCTGGAAAAATACCGTTCACAAACTTTTTTTTATTAACAATTGGTAAACCCTTGACAGCATCGCACCTGGTGGTAAGTGACGATGTTGCCGAAGATGGAAGCGGGCTTACCAAGATTCCCCAACGCAATGGGGAACTGGCTATCTTATCTTCATGCCGAAACACACCAATGATATCAACATTGATATTTGGCGGCAAGACTTAGATAAGATGGTGGTAGCTAGCCAGGCGGGCTTAGAAAATGCCCAACCACCAACCAAATCGAGTCTTACAATTGACCTCGCTGGGAATCGAACCCGCGACCTCCTGTGTAAAACCAGTGAACTTTGCCTCTGAGCTACGGAGGCGGTTAAACTCTGGAGGGATAAGTATAGGATAAGTGCTCTAGGGCAGTAAGTATATATTGGACACGCTAAAGCTGTTCTGGAAAAATACCGTTCACAAACGTAGGGATCGAGAAGCTGAACGGAGCGAAGAACCCTTCGATTTTCTGAGATCAGTGGTTCGTCTGTCAGTGGGCTGTATTTCAAGAACTGTAATAGGTACACTGTTGAAATTTGAAAAAGTGAAAAAAGGGGGGTTCTCCATACAAAAATTTGTTTTTTGTAAGTCTTTGGAAGTATTTTTGATTTAGCTCTATCGTAAAAACAGTAATACACACAAGCATAAAACTTGGTGTGATTATAGTACTAGACAACAAATACTAAAAATCGGCCAAGTTTGAGTCGCACTCGCGCTAAGGAGTCCGAACTGAACGAAAAAAAGCATTTTTTGTAGCTCGCGTTGATGTAATGTGAATATGTATCATTGTTATTATTACTATGTAGTTGTGGGGAGAGGTGTGGAGGTACGGAACCCTCGGAGTGCCCGTTTGACTCACACTTGGCCGGATTTTTTAATGGTATACAAGCCGTACCTTCCAGGGCTTTTTGGAACCGATCAGTTCCAACATATGCGCTGGAGCTCAGGGCTAATTAGAACCGATCGGCTCCAGAAGAGTGCATGCCACTTTATACCCTCATAATGAATAAATACGTATCAAAATCATGTGCCGTTTTGTTGTATTCCCTGCTCCAATAAGTCCTTAGTTGACTAAAACAATTTGTATTTACGATTTCAAATATTTTTTCGAACAAAACCGCCAAGCGCAGTACATACTTATGCGCCGTGTGAGCGCCACTTGAAATTTCATTCGAGATCACTTGAAAAGGACAAGATTTGAATAAAAAAAACGAGACCTACAGTACTCGCATATGATGTGTAACATGTGACAAAATACTTATGAAATTAATTAATTATCGGGTCGTACATTCACGGGCCGACCCTTCGAATAGTAGTATGTCATCTTTGCCTTTGCCATCACACTAGGCGGCATGGCTATGACAACCTTAGTTTTCGAGAATTAAAAAACGTTCGCATTTCCTGTTACACATTTCCGTCCCATTTCACGAAATCACTCCCACAAATTGCAGGAAAGCGAGAGCAAAGATGTTACACATCAAAAAAAACCGGTAAAGTGCGAGTCAGAATCGCGCACAAAGGGTTACGTACCATAAACTAGATGGCGATAGTTTCTTCACGTTTCTCGAGACTTTCACCTTTTCTAATTTTTTAGTATTTGCTGTTATATATAGCGGCAATAGAAATACATCATCAATGAAATTTTCAACTTTCTAGCTATCACGGTTCATGAAATACAGCCTGGTGACAGACGGACGGACGGACAGTAAAGTTTTAGCCACAGGACGAGGTCGATGCACGGTGCTACAAGTTACGCCTAACGTAGCCCGTAGCGTGCGTTGCTTTAGAGCTATCTCATCAAACAGAAGAGAGTTATCTTTTATATTAAATTTATCTGCCATTTTATTAAGTTTATTTATGACAGCTGGATTAATACAAGGTTCCATTGGCATCTTCTTCAAAATATTATGCAGTGTTTTTACATGCTGCAGATATCTGTATGTTTTTGGTGATGGCTTAGACCTTTGATAAGAATTTTATTTCGTTTTTTAGGGTTTGTAGCAGGCAACGAAACTATTTGTAAGCCTACGCTGCTCTGTTCGTCTATCCGTCTTTCCGACCTTTAAAAGACTTTATCTTTGAAACCATAATATATAAATATAGTAATATACATTTAAATAGGTAGCTGTTTGTTTTGTTTTTACAAAATATGTGTTATTATGGAGGATTTACTGGCGATAGATTCGTCTTGATCACTTAAGTTTCACAGGATGTTTTTAAAGACAGTCTATTTTTTAATTTTGTGGGATTCTTTTTATTATTAATATCAAAAGTGTAGTAGACCAACTCAGAGTACTAGAGCTGTCAGAAAGTATAATTATTTTGATAAGTATATTTTTTTTTATAAAATCACGACGAATTTAAGCAAATGAGCTTTTTATACAGAAAATCAAGGCGAGATCTTCAAGGTGAGAGTGAATAGGCATAGTTTGAGTTTGCGTGTACCATCCTTGACAACATTGTCACTTACCATCAGGTACGCAACGCACTCAAGCTTTTAATAAAAAAAAAATCTAAAGTCAAATTGGTCATAACTCGAAATCTAACAAACTTTAGACTAGGCTTTGTAGGGTTGAGAACACTCTCAATGGGATGACTTGTCAGCACTTCGCCGGATTGACGATAATTAAAGGGACACCTGTATATTAAAATAATTAAATACGTTCGTCAAATACAATGACGTCACATGCCTGTAATACAAACAATTTTAGAACAAAATTTCGTTTTTGATATAAAAGATTCCGACGAATTGAGAACCTCCTGTTTTATCAAGTCGGTTAAAAATAACTCAAATTATTACTAGTCAATTACCATCGTTAAATACGTGAGACTTATATATAGCACTGTATTTATTTATAAGTTTTATATACTATCTAATATTTTGCTGTTAGTCTTCCTAAAATAAATAAATAAATAATAAAATAAAATAAATAACTAGTAGTCAATTACCATCTGTATTGGACTAGTAGTCAATTACCATCTTTAATTGACTAGTAGTCAATTACCATCTTTAATTTACGAGTATTCAATTACCATCTTTAATTGACTAGTAGTCAATTACCATCTTTAATTGACAAGAAGTCTGTTACCATCTTTAATTGACTAAAATTTAATTACCATCTTTAATTGACTAGTAGTTAATGACCATCTTTAATTGACAAGTAGTCATTTACCATCTTTAATTGACTAGTAGTTAATGACCATATTTAATTGAATAGCAGTCAATTACCATCTTTAATTGACAAGTAGTCATTTACCATCTTTAATTGACTAGTATTCAACTACAATCTTAAATTGACTAGTAGTCAATTACCATATTTAATTGAATATCAGTCAATTACCATCTTTAATTGACAAATAGTTAATTACCACCTTTAATTGACTAGTGTTCAATTACAATCTTTAATTGACTAGTATTAAATTAGCATCTTTAATTGACCAGTAGTAAGTTACCATCTTTAATTGACTGGTATTCAATTACCATCTTTAATTGACTAGTACGCAATTATCATCTTTAATTGACTAGTGTTCAATTACAATCTTTAATTGACTAGTATTCAATATCAATCTTTAATTGTCTAACATGTAATTACCATCTTTAATTGACTAGTATGCAATAAACATCTTTAATTGACTAGTTTTCAATTACCATCTTTAATTGACTAGTATTCAATTACAATCTTTAATTGACTAGTATGAAATTACCATCTGTAATTGACTAGTATTCAATTACCATCTTTAATTGACTGGTAGTTATGACCATATTTAATTGAATAGCAGTTAATTATTATCTTTAATTGACTAGTATTGAATGACCATATTTAATTGAATAGCAGTCAATTACCATCTTTAATTGACAAGTAGTCATTTACCATCTTTAATTGACTAGTATTCCATTACAATCTTAAATTGACTAGTATTCAATTACCATCTATAATTGACTAGTATTTTATGACCATATTTAATTAAATAGCAGTCAATTACCATCTTTAATTGACAAGTAGTCATTTACCATCTTTAATTGACTAGTATTCAGTTACAATCTTAAATTGACTAGTATTCAATTACTATCTTTAATTGACTAGTAGTCAATTACCATATTTAATTGAATATCAGTCAATTACCATCTTTAATTGACAAGTAGTCAATTACCACCATTAATTGACTAGTGTTCAATTACAATCTTTAATTGACTAGTATTAAATTACAATCTCTTATTGACCGGTATTCAATTACCATCTTTAATTGACTAGTAGTCAATTACCATCTTTAATTGACTAGTATGTAATTACAATCTTTAATTGACTAGTATGTAATTACCATCTTTAATTGACTAGTATGCAATTACCATCTTTAATTGACTAGTATTCAATTACCACCTTTAATTGACTAGTATTCATTTTCCATCTTTAATTGACAAGTATTCAATTACAATCTTTAATTGACTAGTATGCAATTACCATCTTTAATTGACTAGTATTCAGTTACAATCTTAAATTGACTAGTATTCAATTACTATCTTTAATTGACTAGTAGTCAATTACCATATTAAATTGAATATCAGTCAATTACCATCTGTAATTGACAAGTAGTCAATTACCACCATTAATTGACTAGTGTTCAATTACAATCTTTAATTGACTAGTATTAAATTACAATCTTTTATTGACTAGTATTCGATTAGCATCTTTAATTGACTAGTAGTCAGTTACCATCTTTAATTGACCGGTATTCAATTACCATTTTTAATTGACTAGTAGTCAATTACCATCTTTAATTGACTAGTATGTAATTACAATCTTTAATTAACTAGTATGTAATTACCACCTTTAATTGACTAGTATGCAATTACCATCTTTAATTGACTAGTATTCAGTTACCATCTTTAATTGACTAGTATTCAATTTCCATCTTTAATTGACTAGTATTCAATTACAATCTTTAATTGACTAGTGTGCAATTACCATCTTTAATTGACTAGTTTTCAATTACCATCTTTAATTGACTAGTATTCAGTTAAAAATCTTTAATTGACAAGTATTCAATTACCTTCTTTAATAGACTAGTATTCAATTACCATCTTTAATTTACTAGTATTCAATTACAATCTTTAATTGACTAGTATGTAATTACCATCTTTAATTAAATAGTATGCAATTACCATCTTTAATTGACTAGTATTCAATTACCATCTTTAATTGACTAGTATTCAATTACAATCTTTAATTGACTAGTATGTAATTACCATCTTTAATTGACTAGTATGCAATTACCATCTTTAATTGACTAGTATTCAATTACCATCTTTAATTGACTAGTATTCAATTTCCATCTTTAATTGTCTAGTATTCAATTACCATTTTTAATTGACTAGTATTCAATTACTATCTTTAATTGACTAGTATTCAATTACCATCTTTAATTGACTAGTATTCAATTACCATCTTTAATTGTCTAGTATTCAATTACCATCTTTAATTGATTAGTATTCAATTACCATCTTTAATTGTCTAGTATTCAATTACCACCTTTAATTGTCTAATATTCAATTACCATCTTTAATTGATTAGTATTCAGTTAACATCTTTAATTGACTAGTAGTTTATTACCATCCTTACTTGCTGTCAGCTGAACGACAGTGCTCGGCTGAGGTGTTACGTTATGACGGCTGTCGTACAGTCACGGAGTTTAGCAGATTCACGAAACTTCAATATTGCCAGGTGGTATTTACATTTTTAAAATTAATACTTGACTCACAAATATTATTTAGACAATTGATTTATATTATACAGTAGGATACAGTAGGAGTAGATATTTTAATTAGTTTTTATACTTACCAAAGAAGAAACAACATCGATATTTAAACTTTTTCTATAATTTATGATCTTCTTTGACGTTATTTAGATATCTTTCAGATAGAAAGTGGGTGAAAAAGGGAAAACTGATTTAATAACCCGGCAAAATTAAAGGGACTTGAATTTGCTAAACAATATGTAAATAGGGATGACGAATGCTAGTCATCTGAATTATCATCTGTCAAAAACGAAATTTTGTTCTAAAAATGTTTTAAATACCTAGATATTACCTAGGTAGGCGTGACGTCATAGTTAAGCAGCGTCATTTATGTACTCATTTTGTGATTTTGATGAATTAAAAATCGAAGACTTGATGAAAAACAAAACGAGTAAGGTTTTCCGAAGTTAAAGTAGGGGGGCAATTTAGTGATCAAGAGTTCATAATTTATTTATGATGCTGTCGTCACCCCTATTCCGTGACTGTACTATTCGTTTCAGGGCCCACCTCACAAACCCACCTAATATCCGCTCGCGACCCATTAGTGGGTCACAAACCATGCTTTGGGAAAGGCATAATATGTACTATGTAGAGCGTGTCAGAATAAAATTTTTGGGAAAGGCATATGTAGAGCATGTCAGAGTTAAATCTTTGGGAAAGGCATATGTAGAGCGTGTCAGAGTTAAATCTTTGGGAAAGGCATATGCAGAGCGTGTCAGAGTTAAATCTTTGGGAAAGGCATATGTAGAGCGTGTCAGAGTTAAATCTTTGGGAAAGGCATATGCAGAGCGTGTCAGAGTTAAATCTTTGGGAAAGGCATATGTAGAGCGTGTCAGAGTTAAATCTTTGGGAAAGGCATATGCAGAGCGTGTCAGAGTTAAATCTTTGGGAAAGGCATATGTAGAGCGTGTCAGAATTTAATCTTTGGGAAAGGCATATGTAGAGTCAAAGTTCTAAATCTAAAGTTCTAAAACCTGAAAACTTTTAGGTGTAAACTTTTATTTGAAAAGATTTTTTAATTTCAGTGTTCTTAACTACAAATTGAAAAATCCGGGCTGATATTTCCTATGAATTGATTAAAACATTAGACGATCCTGGGACCTTGGTTACTCTTCATAGTTCATCATCAAATCAACTTCAAAATATCAAAAGTATCTATTGTCACCGGTACTACTGCCTCATACCAAATTTCAGCTCATTCGGACCCTTTGAAGTCGCTCTAAAATCGATCGAAAGATTTGAAGACTACATACGAACATTACAAGTTAAGTATAATCTTATAATAAACACAGATAGTTAGAACACTTACAATGTATGAAATAATTTCAAACAACCCATTCGCACCTAATTTGTAAAAAAAATATGATTTATTTATTACACTTTTAGTAGATAAACACAAACATAGTAAAAAAAATAGGCGGTATGGTTATGGAGCCTTATCGTGAAAAGCAAACAGATTAAAGTCTCCTGCGTTACGTTTTTTGTAACTGTCCAGTAAAGAGGTTTCATGCTAAAAAGTAAAAAAAAATGTTTCTCAAAAAATACAAATACTGCTCAATTCCAACAACATCACATGGACATCTTTAGATAAATATATAGATGAATCATTCGCAATTACAAAAGAAAGTTAATCTAATATTAAGTACAGATACACTAATCTTAAGTAAGATGGCCGTTAGGGCAGTAAAGTTCTCTAGGGGCGACCGCGCACCGGAAAACGTAGCATAGGCAGGCCTCCCACTCGGTAGACCGATGACCTGGTGAAGGTCGCGGGAAGCCGCTGGATGCGGGTAGCGCAGTACCGGTCGTCGTGGAAATCCTTGGGGGAGGCCTATATCCAGCAGTGGACGTCCTTCGGCTGATATGATGATGATGATGATGACACTAATCTTCAGGATTGAGCAAATCCGCGTAAGACTGTAAGACCTATTGAGGCGGTAATATTACAGATTTTCGTTATTTTTGACGTCAATTACTCCTAAACGATAGAAAACCCAAGGTTGTAAAAAAATACCCTTATTGTTGATGATGTACCTTAAAGTCTAAAGCTATTAGAATAGAAACACGATTGAACAGTTTTGGCTCGATAGGAAAAAATCCCAAAGATAGGTCTACACCGTTATTTTCAACTCTAACTATGACTATTATTTTCAAGTATAAATTTTAAAAAATATACAATATTTGTTATGATTCTACAAAGTGAGTAATGATAGTATTTTTTATACTTTCATTGCGATTTTTGATTGAAACGAAAAACCATTGAAAAAGTGTGGTTATTTTCTTTACTCTTTATACGTAAAGAAAAAGACAGAGACAACTTTTCCAATAAATACCTTGCCAAGGTAAGGATTCGTGGGTACGTAAGTGCGTAAGTGGATAGATGGTTGTTACGCCCACTTGTACCGACTTACGAAAGTCCATAAGTAGATTTATTTTCTCAAATGAAATTTCTCTCACTCGACATCATCTCGGCAGTAAGTGCCAAATCCTTAATTAAGAGTAAAGATCCACGAAATTGAATTTCAAGAAACGTAGACTCCCCCTCTGTTTTTCATCAAAATAAATTAGAATTTAGGAATTGTATTTCTTTCTTCTTATAAATTACTGAGTCTAGTGTCAAAGAAAACTATTGCTTCTAGTAGTATTACTGTAGACATTTTAAATGTCTACGACAGCGCAACGTGACGTTTTAACCGAATTCCAAAATGACTGTGGTTTTTGTATTTTTTTTAACGCGATATCTTCGCAGATTGTAAACCGATTTTCATGTTTTTTTTATTCGATAGGACATGCTACCAGGTAGCTTTCATATAAATATTACCAAAATTAATGTTTTTTTAATTCACAATTGGTAAGCCCTTAGTATCATCTCACCTGATGGTAAGTGATGATGATGCCGAAAATGAAAGCGGGTTTACCAAGATTTCCCAACGCAATAGGGAGCTGGCTATCTTAACTTCAAGCCAGAACACATTAAGTTTGGCGGCAAGACTTAGACAAGATGGTGGTAGCTCCCAGACGGGCTTAGAAAATGCCCTTCCACCGAAATGAGTCTTACAACTCTTACAAGGTTAGACTCCGCCGGGAATCGAACCCGCGACCTCCTGATGTGAAGCTAATGGACGTACACATTACGCCACGGAGGCAGTTAACTGTGTAGTACATTTTTAGAAAATTAACAAAAACCAAAGTAATGATACAAATTCGTACTAAGTTGTTGCGATCGAAGTCGTATCCAAAGGGTAAAAACGGGACCCTATTACTAAGACTCCGCCGACCGTCTGTCTGTCTGTCCGGCCGTCTGTTACCAGGCTGTATTCCATGAACCGTGATAGCTAGACAGTTAAGTTTTCACAGATGATGTATTTCTGTTGCCGCTATAACAAATGCCAAAAAGTAGAAAAATAAAAAAAACGGGGGGTCTCCATACAAAAAACGTGTTTTTTTGAACATGAAGAAGCTAGCGCCATCTAGTATGATGGTACGGAACCTAATGTGTGCGGTTCCGATTCGCACTTGGCCGGTTTTTCTTAAACGCGTTGAGCGTGTCCAATTTGATTGTTATCATTTCAAGTTTTTTCATTTACTTCATCTGTTGAAGTTAATGTGGGTTAAACCTTGCGCTCGATTTAAAGATTTTAGAGCGACTTCCATGAGCCCGATTGGGCTGAAATTTGGTATTCCTGGTGACAAACCTTTTGGTATTTTGAAGTTTATCTGATGGTGAACTTTGATGGTAGTATCCAGGTACTACCAGGTTCGTCTTGTTTTCGATCGAGTCGTAGAAATACTGTACTCAAATCTACTTTTCACCCGACTACGGTAAATAGCGTCGGTGGCGTAATGGCTAGGGCCGCCGCCTCCTGTCCGGGAGGTCGTGGTTCGAACCTGCCACGTACCAATGTGATTTGGAATTTAGATTTCATATGTACGTTTATCCGACGCTCTTACGGTGAAGGAAAACATCGTGAGGAAACCTGCACACGCCTGCGTGGAAACTCGGAGGTTGTGTGTGAAGTCGCCAACCCGCACTGGGCCCGCGTGGTTGACTAAGGCCCGATCGCCCTAATTCGGGGTAGGCTCGAGCCTTTTCGGTGGGGACGTATATGAGCTGATATGAATGAAACGGTAAATCCGATAGAAAGGGTTACAAATATGACAGGCTATGTATGTATGTTTTATTTTCGTTTACCCACGTTGGGCGCCAGTGTCGCACGGCAGGTAGGTAGGTAGATAGCAGGGCGTAGGTTCTTAAAAATGCCGTGTGTACGCGGATAATTTTCAAGCGACTTCCAAAAAGGAGGAGGTTCTCAATTCGTCTGTATGTTTTTTTTTAATTTTTGTTACATCAGAACTTTTGACTGGGTGAATCAATTTTTATGATTCTTTTTTTATTTGAAAGCTAGTGCTTCCCGTGTGGTCTCCTATAAATTTTATCAAAATCGGTGTAGTACTTTAGTAGAAAATTAACAAAAACCAAAAATAATAATGCAAAAATGTACTAATTTGTTGCGATGGAAGTCGGTTTTTTAACGTGTGTTTTTAAAAGTAAAGCAAAAGACCAGAAAATTACATAAAAATTAGAAAAAAAAACGTTAGAACACTGAAATTTAAAATATAAATCAAAAACGTATAAAAATATAAATTAATCTTACCCGTAATGAGTCTTTTGGAAGATATTAAAGTATGACTTTATTAAATTTATTGTAATGAGAGCTGATGATCGAGTTTTTTTTTGAATGAAATTGTCAGATGGCGTGAAAAAGAAATAGATGGAATGAAAAGAAGATCTCTTGAAAGAAGAATGAATAAAACGCACCACGCTACAGTACGATTTATTTATTGCTTCGTGCTACCTTAAATACTTTCACTGAACCGATTTCAAAAAATTAGGTGTCCCTAAGATCGTCGTGTATTTCGGTGTATCCTTGGCTACATAAATTAATAAAAAACCAGCCAAGTGCGAGTATTCAAAAAATAAATGTATAGTTTAAAAAACAAAAATTATTCGCAGTTGGTAATAGAACATTATGTACGGAAAACACTAATTACCCGTGGACCCGGTAAAATCTATAAATCTTTTAAAATCCAACTTCACATCTTAAGTTGGTCGACTATTACTCCTAAACTAAGAAAGTTTGTTAAGGCGTGTCCTTTTAAATCAAAATAAAAAATATTTATTTTAAATAGGTAGGTATTCAATACATCCTCCATTACCGATTCGAAGCCAGCAAAGGTATCGACATATGGGGGCCTATACACGCAAACAATGATGTGATTCTCCAGCTCCACACAAGATAATTCCACAGTTTTTTCAATCGAAAGGTCAACAACGTCCTTCCGTTCTTAAACTTTAGATAATTTTTGGTAAATATAACTGAACCAACAAATTGAAAGGAATTTCGATTGAATACACGGGCTGCACAATAATTGATTATATGGCCTACTATTAAAAAAAAACAGATGTGTTTAAATAGCGGTTTACTTGGTAGTGGGCCCCACACTTGACTCTAATAAAAATAACCAATATAAAGCTTAATATTTCACAAATCGATCCCTGAAAAGAAAAAATGAGTTTTGAAAACCCTCCGCAGTTTTCATAGAACCATTCAACGATACCCCACAAGATAGAGAACGTCATTAAAAAAATATATCACCCGCTCTTACATGCAGGGGAAGTACCCGATTTTTTTTTTCAAGATGTTATTTTACCACTTTGTCGGCGTGATTAATGTGTATACCCATGCAAAATTACAGCTGTCTAGTACTAATAGTCTTTGAGCTAAGCCGCGGACAGACAGACAGACATTGCGAAACTATAAGGCTTCCTTGTTGATTTCGGACATCTCGCACTTCACTACCAAAGACATAATATACATACACAACCCTTCTTTTGGTGTAGTCGGTTAAAATTAACACTTTACCACAGATAATTCACATCCAATAGTCAAACTAAGTTTTGAATGAAATCATGTTTTTTTTTGTTGATTTTGCATTAAAACTTTTCAAATAGTTTTTTTTTGTACAATTTGTACAAAATTAAGGTTTTTTACAACTACTCGTAATTCAGCAACTAACATAAATATGACTACTGGCTCCCTTTGGGTACCGACCTCTAAAATGCGTATGGAATTATTCAATAATTGTCCTGTGTTCTTTATCCGCCTCAGTGGCGTCATTACCATTGTAAGTCCATTCCCTTTACACCAGGAGGTCGCGGGTCCTATTCCCGGTGGGGTAACTATGTAAGGCCCGCTTGGCTAGCTATCACCATCTTATATAAGTCTTGCCGCCAAACATCAATGTCTTTTTTAATTATTCACAATTGGTAAGCTCTTGGCTTCATCTCACCTGGCTTCATGCCAAAGATGTAAGCGGGCCTACCAAGATTCCCCAACGCAATGGGGAACTGGCTATCTTATCTTTAAACCGAATCAATTTAACATTGTTAATATTGATGTTTGGCGGAGATGTATGTAGATAAAATGGTGGTAGCTAGCCAGGCGGAATTCAAAAATGCCCTTCCAACAACCAAAACGATTCTTACAAAACTGTGTAAAACTGGCCAGACTCATCCGGGAATCGAATCCGCGGCCTCCTGATGTGAAGCTAATAGCACAGTATATATAATAGTACTAACGTACTAATAGACTTAACTATTACGCCACGGAGGCGGTTAACAGCTATATGTATTCCGGCTTGAAGATAAGATAGCCAGTTCTCTATCGCGTTGAGGAATCTTAGTAAGCCGCTTCCATCTTCGACCTATCACTAACAATCAGGTGAGATGATACCAAGGGTTAATCAAATATGTTTAAAACAAGTTTAGGACTCAATGCACACGTTCAGTACATTTTATAGCGTTGCTTCGAGGCTCGTAAACAATTATTTCTGACGGGCCGGCTGGCCAGTATCAGCGCCTGTCACCGCACTGTTTACAAGCACCATCCATTAGCTAATTATGTTACCCTGGTACCTGGCACTCCGGTGCGTAAACAATTCACAAACAAACTGCGCTAATGAGGTTAATAGATACTGGGTAATTATGTAAGAACATACTAAAATTCTGATTGAAAGATTTTTAAGCTCATTTTGAATAACCTAAAAATTTCCTAAGGACAAGCTTATATTTAAACGGAATTTCAATTATTTCTTACTATTCTCAGCAAACCCTTTCATTTGATACCCATATCATGGGGGGTAGATATTACATAAAAATACTTGTCCGCCATATTGGATTAAGAATAACGTCATTCAAACTAAATGTGTATGCAAAATTTCATAATTCGCCAGAAACGTGTTTCTTAGTTTTGCTCTATCGCAATAACGGTAATACATACAAGCATAGTACTTAAAGCAAAGTAACTAGTACTAACGTACAGTATGGACACTCCCTGCCGCTCTCTAGATTGCGGCCTCACCCCCTCGTCACCCAGATTGATATAGATTGGTTATAGTTTGGTTCTCGACCGTATGGGATTTCGCCGTGATTTTGTTTGCTACATCATTTGTTATTAGAAATGTCATTTCACGATCGTTGTATGCAGTGTCCGGGGTGTGCTTAAAGTAAAAGAACAAATAATAAAAACTCGTCAAGTCTAAGTCACACTTGCGCTAAGAATTCCGAACTAAATTAAAAAAAATAAATTTCTATCACTCGCGTTGATGTCTTTGTTTCAAATGAATAGGTATCATTGTTGTGCCTGTGTGTAGAGGTGTGGTGGTACAGAATCCTCGGTGCGCGAGTGTTCTGTACCACCACACATCTCCACTCCTTTTTTAGGGTTCCAAAGTCAACAAGGAACCCTAATAGTTTCGCCATGTCTGTATGTCGGTCTGTCCGCGACTTAGCTCTGAGACTATTAGTAATCATCATCATATCAGCTGAAAATCGTCCACTGCTGGACAAAGGCCTCCCCCAAGGATTTCCACGACGACCGGTCCTGCGCAGCCCGCATCCATCGGCTTCCCGCGATTTTCACCAGGTCGTCTGTCCACCGCGTGGGAGGTCTGCCTACGCTACGTTTTCCGGTGCGCGGTCGCCACTCGAGAACTTTACTATCCCATCGGCCATCTGTTCTACGAGCTATGTGCCCTGCCCACTGCCACTTCAGTTTAGCGATTCTGTGAGCTATGTCGGTATTAGTAATAGAAAGCTGTTATTTGGCATGGGTATACATATTACTCACGCTGACAGAGCGGTACAATACAATCTGACTCAGGTCGGCCGGAGCAAGGAGAACATGTTCAGGTGGGGACTCTCGGAAAACCCAAATTTGGACTGTGTGTGTGGAGCGGTGCAGTCCATGGCTCATTTAGTTTCCTGTCCTGCCTGCCCTGTCACCTGTTCGCAGCAGGACTTAATGGACGCCACAAATAGTGCAGTCGAAGTGGCTAAGTTCTGGGCCGGAATGATTTAATTTGTCATCGGCACGCAAAGAAGCAGAAGAAGAAGAAGAATACAATCTTGAATTTTTTTTAGGGTACCTCTCATATATGTAAAGAGGGGATGATTATTGGACGTACCCTATCGTGGTGGGTGTCGTTGAAAAGGTCTTTCAAAATTATTAAGGGTTTGGTAAAACGATTTTTCTATGCAAGGATCTGTTTGTGAAATATTAAGCTTTAAAATGCGAACTTTTGTTAGAGTCAAGTGTCCCCACCCCTACAAGCTAAACCACTATTTCAGAACATCTGAAAAAATTGTAAATAGTAGGATATAAAAAGTTTAAAAAAACTTAAAACCGACTTCAAAATGAAATTCACTTAAAAGTATGAAATAATATTATTATACTTAAATACACAACATTAACCAACAATAACGAAATCAAAGGTGGGTACGAATTAAATTAGAGGCTTAAAATTTTTTTTTGAAGGGATGCCCTCGATTTCCCTGGGATCCCATCATCAGATCCTGACTTGGTGACAATGGGACCCCCTCGGGAGTATACTCTTTCGAATGAAAAAAGAATTTTGAAAATCGGTCCACAATTGACGGAAAAATCGGTGAACATACATTAAAAAAATATACAGTCGAACTTAGTACCTCCTCCTTTTTGAAGTCGGTAAAAAGGAAAACTATCACCGCTAAATAGGCTTTCTTAGTTTAGGAGTAATAGTCGACCAACTTGGCGCGAAGTTTTGCGTCTTCGTTCATCATGCGAACGGCCAAGGAGTGGAATTCCATTCCGGCGTCTGTATTCCCCGATTCGTATAATTTAGGAATCTTCAAGACGAGAGTGAATAGGCACTATTTGAGCTTGCGTGTCACATCCTCGGCTGCATCGGCACTTACCATCAGATGAGGTGCAGCCAAACGCACTCAAATTTTTAATAAAAAGAAAAGTTGGATTTGTAAAAAGTTTATAGATTTCCCATACAAAATGTTCTAATACCAAGTACAAAAGTAATTGGTTTTGGAATATACATTTATTGAGGTTGATAACGTCTTTTAAATCGATGATCGCGTCACGTTCCGCGTGCAACAAGCGATAGAGAGGCACGATCGGCCTAAGCGTTCGGCTTGTGATCAATGTCTTTTATGACGTTATCACGTACAATTATCGTCCGAAAACCGACTTTATAGACAATCATTTTTTTTATAAGACCACGGAACCCCACTATACGCGACTCCAACTCGCACTACAGCGGTTTTATACTTAACCTTGACAAAATGTACGATTTTGAAAATCTTCTAGAAACACGGCGAATTTCCATAATTGTAATGTTGCTCAAGCCATTTATTTTGTAAAATCTAAAGAAAAGCAAATGTTTCCATTTTTAGTGTTCCGTACCCAAAGTGTAAAAACGGGACCCTATTACTAAGACTTCTATGTCCATCCGTCTGTCTGTCTGTCCGTCTGTAACCAGGCTGTATTTCATGAACCGTGACAGCTAGACAGTTGAAATTTTCACAGATGATGTATTTCTGTTGCCGCTATAACAAAAAATAATAAAAATTTGAAAATTTGAAAGTCTCCATACATAAAACGTGTTTTTTTTGAAACGAGAATAAACCAGCGCCATCTAGTATGATGGTACGGAACTCTTGTACTAGCGCCATCTAGTATGATGGACGGAGCTTATAGCGACATGTACTTAATCATTATTTTATTTTACGCTCGCCTAAATGTTCGTGCGCATGGTGGCGCAACGGGAGCCGGGTCGTTCCTTTGCGATGGCTGACTCTCGCGTTATACTCGTGACCGGGTGGTGCTGTCCGTGTGAACTGGCCTACTCTTGTTAAAGGCATTAATGATATAAACTCACCTCGGCTCTTCAACCAGTATAATGAATCAGCTGATGGGTGAGCTCAGCAATACCAACATATACTGTTCCATAGACGAGGTATGTATGAACAACATTAGCTACGCCGATGACATGGTGCTGCTGAGCCCGTCGATTGGTGCTCTGCGTAAGCTCTTGAGCATATGCGAGTCGTATGCGGGGGCCCCCGGGCTCCGATATTAACGCTAAGAAGAGTGAGTTCATGATCTTCAAAGCTGGGACCAATGCTACTCAACTGTACCCACTATCACTCTTTGTGGTTCGCCTTTAACTATAATTAATCAGTTTAAGTATCTGGGCCATGGGGTCACCGACGACGAACTGAGTGACACTGTCGACATAGAACGAAAGCACAGGGCGCTGTCTGTCCGCTGTAACATGTTGGCTCGTAGGTTTGCACGTTGTAGTAACTTTATCAGGGTAACTTTATTCAAAGCTTATTGCCAGTCTTTCTATACATGCAGCCTGTGGACCAACTATAATAATAATAATAATAATTTATTTCTTTATTCAAGTAACAAAGACTTACAATTTGTTAGTAGGTGACTTATTAAATAAATTAAAATTATTAATTAATTATTCTCTTTTTAGGTTAATAAAAATAATCAAGATAGGGAAAATTTTATAATAGTGTCTGCTAGGCCGAGAGTAGTTACTTAGTTTGATAGAAAGTATCCAGTTCGTATTTATTATTTACAGAAACTCGTTTACCTATCTATTACAGTGTAATTAGTGGAATCAAAATATTGTTCGTTATCGGAAGGTCGTTGGTCGAAAATTATTGATGTTTTCATTATCTATTTCAAATCGGCTTCGACTATTGGCTTGACCTTTACAGTTAAAGTAGAGTCTGACTCGCGCACTTAGTGTTACGTATCACCACACCTTTGGACAAAGAACCTTAAAAACATCAACGAGTACAACGATGATACGTATTGATTTCAGTCTAAAGAATAATTGGATTTTAAACTTCATCATGATGATGATGAAACTTCATCATTACTGTGTTCATGTGGCTATTACATTCATCTTTTTTATTTTTTGTTTGTGTACCTAAGCAGTACAATAAATAAATCATTCATTCATTCATATCGTAGAATTGACCAATACACTAATATATATATACTGTGCCAATACATGAAATGGCAGTCATAGAATTGGCCGGATCATGAAATGGATTGACCAGATCACAAAATGGATTGACCAGATCATAAAATGGATTGACCAAATCATGAATGGATTGACCAGATCATAGAATGGATTGAACAGATCATGAAAATGATCTTTCACCGTTGGGAAGCTACACTATCTGCGGTTGCTATAGGCTATATTATATTAAAAAAAATAATTAAGGATCCTTACTAAAACTCTAATAATGTAACCCAAGGTGTAAAAAATAACCTAAAAGGGTTTGCATTATCTACAAAAGTAGTGTAGTGTAGTGTAGTGTAGTGTAGTGTAGTGTAGTGTGCGGTGTGCGGCGCAGTGCAGTGTTGTATAGTATAAGGCGGTACGAAGTTCGCCGGAACAGCTAGTTATTGAATATGCTGAGTCGGAGCCATTTCGAAGCTACGGCACAATTTTAGGTATGTACCCTCTTTTTACATTTAAGCTTAGTTATAAGAAGTTTTTATTATTTTTTGTTTTCTTTTTGTGTATTAAATGTAATGTAGCTTTGAATCATAATAAAAAGACCGCTACACACTACACCATGTTCTGTGAAAACCCCTTAGTTCATTTTTATTCAATGACAAATCCTCTTTACGCTAAAAAAAAATTCGTTAAAGTTTTAATCGGCGACCTGTAAAGGTTCTGAAGATACATCTCTTTAAAAGTCTTACAAGCGGCACCCTTTGGGTACGGAACCCTAAAAAGACAGCTTTTTCTGTTAATTATCTCTTTTCTAATCGAAATGATTTCTTAATTACTGTTTTAAAGAGGAATCAGTAAAACATTTTTAGTAATGTTTACAACGGTTAATAGAACGACCTATATACAAGGTTAACGAAATTTTTAATGTTTACTAGCTGTCCCGGCGAACTTCGTTCCACCTTACACTACACTACCCTAACCTACACTACATTACCCTATCCTACCCTACACTACACTACACTACCTTACCCTACACTACCCTTTACCCTACATACACTACACTACACTACCCTACACTACACTACCCAACACTACCCTACCCTATACTACACTACCCTACCCTACCCTAAAACAAATTATTTTTTGACTGATGTTTTATTTTTCACCTTTTAAACCTTCTCTGGACTTCCACAAATAATTCAATACTAAAATTAGCCAAATCGGTCCAGCCGTTCTCGAGTTTTAGCGAGACTAACGAACAGCAATTAATTTTTATATATATAAAATCTTTTAATACCTATATCAGTTGCGTTGCGATTTTTGAAGTTTTTGAGTACCCCCCCTAACTTTAAAGGTATGTAACGCCTTCCTTTTAGAACTCACCCATTTAAAAACGGCATCTATTTACAAAGTGTAACCACCTCCGTGGCGCAATGGTTCAGGCCATCCGCTTCACATCAGGAGGCCGTGGGTTCGATTCCCGGCGAAGTCCAACTTTTTAAGACTCGGTTTGGTTTGTGGAATGTTAATGTGGAAATTTCCTGGCTAGCTACCACCATCTTAATTCCCCATTGCGTTGGGGAATCTTGGTAAGCCCGCTTCAATCTTTGGTATCATCGTCGCTTACCATCAGGAGCGTCGGTGGCGTAACGGCTAGAACCGCCGCCTCCTGTCCGGGAGGTCGTGGTTCGAATCCTGCCACGTACGAATGTGATTTCAAATTTAGATTTCATATGTACGTTTATTTGACGCTCTTACGGTGAAGGAAAACATCGTGAAGAAACCTGCACACGCCTGCGTAGAAACTAGCAGGTTGTGTGTGAAGTCGTCCAACCCGCACTGGGCCCGCGTGGTCGACTAAGGCCCGATCGCCCTAATTCAGGGTAGACTCGAGCCCCTCGGTGGGGACATATATGAACTGAAATGATGACCATCAGGTGAGACGATGCTTAGGATTACCAATTGTGAATAAAAAAAGTGTCAATCGCTGTTTATAAAATTCCTTGTCTGTTTATTCTAATCAGTTGTCCGTTAGAAAAATAAAATGATCATTTGAATGAAGTCCCGCTGCGCAGCACTCCTTTCTACTGTAGCAGACTGCACTGCACAGGGCAAACTTTCAACTTTGACGAGTAAACAAATTTTCTGCGACAGGTAAGTCATATAAACGTGGGGGTTCGACGTGGCTCACTACTGAGTACGGCCCTGGTTGTACTTGAAGCATTATATAGGTTACACTGTTTCGCAATAACTGAGTTTAACTTTGTAAATATTATTCGCTTTGACGTTCATTCTTGTTCCGCGACCAATTTCTTCGCACTAATTAAGCCCACATTAGTGATGTCGATTATACATATATCTTCTTAATATATATAAATCTCGTGTCACAATGTTTGTCCTCAATGGACTCCTAAACCACTTAACCGATTATAATAAAATTCGCACACCATGTGCAGTTCGATCCAACTTGAGAGATAGGATAGGGTAGGGTAGGGTAGTATAGGGTAGGGTAGTGTAGGGTAGGGTAGGGTAGAGTAGTGTAGGGTAGGGTAGTGTAGTGTAGGGTAGGGTAGTGTAGTGTAGTGTATGTAGGGTAGGGTAGGGTAGTGTAGGGTAGGGTAGTGTAGTGTAGTGTATTGTAGTGTAGGGTAGGGTAGTGTAGTGTAGTGTATGTAGGGTAGGGTAGGGTAGTGTAGTGTAGTGTAGTGTAGGGTAGTGTAGGGTAGGGCAGGGCAGTGTAATGTAATGTAAGGCGGTACGAAGTTCGCCGGGACAGCTAGTCTTTATATATAAAAATTCATGTGTCACGTTGTTTGTCCGCGATGGACTCCTAAACTACTGAACCGATTTTAAATTTGATTTGCACACCGTGTGCAAATCGACCCAACTTGAAAGATAAGATAGCTTACATTTCAATTTAAAGTCGCAATACTTAAGTCATTAAGGTCTTTAAAGACAGTCATAAAAACGATGTCCACGCGGACGGATGCGGGCAGCGCAGGACCGATCGTCGTGGAAATCCTTGGGGGAGGCCTTTGTCCAGTAGTGGACGATTTGTGGCTGATATGATGATGATGAATTCTCTCTTATAAAAGACCCCTTTTGGGTAGGTTATAATTGTTTTTTTTTATGATTGGTGATATAATATGGTGATATATACTAGTGTAATAATGTGTGTTAAAATTTATAATGCTTTACCTACTGACATAAAATGAATACCTAATATTATATCATTTAAACGCAAACTTGTGACATTTCTTGAAGAAAAAATATTTTATTCCGTAAATGAACTCCTAGATATACATTTTGACAATAAACATTGACTATGAAAAATGCGTTTTATTAATTTATATTTTAGTATAGTTGATAGTATAGGTATTCACTGTGAATTTTAAAAGTAATAATTATGATAAGATTTATATTTGCATGCCAAATCTGGTAAAATATTAGAACTTCCTTTAAAATATTAACAGATTTATAATCATGTTGCAAATAAATTTTCATTTCATTTCATAAATTTAAGGTAAGAAATTCTTTTATAATTTTTATATATTTATTTCTAGGTCTTATTTTCATAATGAAATTTATTACGTGTCCACGAAAGGAATTTGAAGCCACGCCTTTGAACTCCTTTCATCGTGTGACACAGAGAGTGACAAAGAAATATACGTACATCACTCGAAAAACAACGTCCTCCTTCTGGCGCCGTCGGGTAAAAATGAAGACCTATCCTAAACTTGTGCCGTCGTCATATCAGCTCATATACGTCCCCACCTAGGGGCTCGAGCCTACCTCGAATTAAGGCGATCGGGCCTTAGTCGACCACGCGGGCCCAGTGCGAGTTGGTCGACGTCACACACAACCTGCGAGTTTCTCCGCAGGCGTGTGCAGGTTTCCTCACGATGTTTTCCTTCACCGTACTTGTGCCGTACATAATTTATTTTGCTTCCAACCTGTTGTAAATATACCAAAAATCCAACTATAAAAATTTGAACTTACAAAACATCGAATAATCTAAAACACGTATTATTGTGCCTGTAATAGAGATGACGAATGCTAGACATCTGATTTACTTTTCATCATCTGTCAAAAACAGACATTTTGTTCTAAAAATGTTTGAAATACCTAGGAGTGACGTTATAGTTTAGCAGCGTCATTTATGTACTCATTTTGTGATTTTGGTGAATTAAAAATGGAAGACTTGATGGTTAACAAAACGAGTAAGGTTTTCCGAAGTTTAAGTAGGAGGGCAATTTAGTGATCAAGAGTTCCTAATTTATTTCTGATGCTGTCGTCATCCTTAAAGTAGGTCATCCGACTGCATCAAAAATAAAATCTAAAATATGATTTCCTAAATTGCTCTCCTCTTGAAGTTTCAAAAAATCTTACTTGTTTGGTTTTTTCATCACGTCTTCAATTTTTAATTGATCAAATTCACAAAATAAGTTTGTCAATGACGCTTGAAATCTATGATGTCACTTGTGGGTCTTTCAATCATTTTTAGAACAATATTTCGTTTGTAATAGATCATAAAAAGTAACTCAAATGACTAGCAGTCCGATCCCTTATTTCCATATCATTTCGACGGGTCTTTGCCGAATTAATTTCGATACAATTTCCATCTTATTCCAATACCAATTGCGGTGTGATTCCGATACGAAGGCCATCGTATCGACGATGGTCTCGTAACGAATGCTATTGTGATGGCTTGTTTGCTTTTTTGGGAATAAATTTAATACTTATCCCAAACCATCGATAATCCCCAACCCAAACATAATAAGAAGCGAGATTGAACGAAAGTAAGATCGGAGCGGGAATTATGCGCAAATAAAATTAAAATAACGTTGAAGGCTGTGGTTTTTAAATGTTCTGGAAAGAGCGTCTTAGTATAATGAAATTATTGCTTACATAATTACGAGAAGGCATAGTTATTACAAAAATAAAATATACATATTTTGATGGGAATTGATTGAGTATCGTTAGAGCCATTTTTGAGAATAAAAGTATTATTTACTATTGTGGCATATCTAAAAAATAAGATAAGAAAAATTATAAAAAATGGCTAGAGATATTAAAATAATATTCTCCACATCATCAACTCAGCGAACGTCCCCATCGAAGGGCTGAAGGCGATCAGGCCTTAGTTAACCACGCGAGCCCAGTACGGGTTGGTCGACTTCACACACAACCTTCGAGCTTCTTCGCAGGCGTGTGAAGGTTTCCTCACGATGTTTTTCCTTTACCGCAAGAGCATCGGAGAAACGTATACATACATATGCAATCGAAATTCGAAAACACGTTGATACGAACCACGACCTCCCGGACAGGAGGTAGGAGCCCTAGCCGTTACGCCACCGACGCAAAATAATATTGCGACAACCAAAACAACTAAAACACCGGATAAACAGACATACATACAATTTTTTTTTAGTTTTTAGTTTATGATTAGTTTATCCGACGCTCTTACGATGGAAGAAATAACCGTAATTCCTTACTGGAGACGCCTCCGAAGAAACTCGAAGGTTGTGTGTGAAGTCAACCAACTCGCTCTGGGCCCGCGTGGTCGACTAAGGCCTGATCGCCCTAATCGCCTGATAGCTCCAGCCCTTTGGTGGGGAAGTATATGAGCTTATATGATTTACTTTATGTAAGACAATCGATCAATGTATATATTATTAACTTCGATTTTTTTTCGCCGCTCACTACCACTTGCTTAAACTGAAATGAGAAGGACTCACCATGCATCACAAGAGAATCTGCACGTGGACACCGGCGTCGGTTCATATCTTCGTGATCCAGCTGCTTCCTCTTGCGGCACTTGAAATTAGTACTTAGCACTAATAAACATCATAAAAAAGAACAAATTTAATCAACCATATTGATTCGCATTTTTTTTGACATGTGATACTTATTTTTATTTTCAAAGAGTCATCATCCCAGTTAACGGATCATGCAACAAGTCGTTTACCTACAGCCTGTATAAGGTGCTACTTTCGTACTTACGTAATTAGATCTTGCCCCACTCTTTCCCCCAAAAGAATTTATCCTAGTCGGAGGGTAAATCAGTGACCAAGAGTTCACAATTTATTTTTGTAGCAGTCATCATCCCAGTAAACGGATCATGCAACAAGTCGTTTACCTACAGCCTGTATAAGGTGCTACTTTCGTACTTACGTAATTAGATCTTGCCCCACTCTTTCCCCCAAAAGAATTTATCCTAGTCGGAGGGTAAATCAGTGACCAAGAGTTCACAATTTATTTTTGTAGCAGTCATCATCCCAGTTAACGGATCATGCAACAAGTCGTTTACCTACAGCCTGTATAAGGTGCTACTTTCGTACTTACGTAATTAGATCTTGCCCCACTCTTTCCCCCAAAAGAATTTATCCTAGTCGGAGGGTAAATCAGTGACCAAGAGTTCACAATTTATTTTTGTAGCAGTCATCATACCAGTTAACGGATCATGCAACAAGTCGTTTACCTACAGCCTGTATAAGGTGCTACTTTCGTACTTACGTAATTAGATCTTGCCCCACTCTTTCCCCCAAAAGAATTTATCCTAGTCGGAGGGTAAATCAGTGACCAAGAGTTCACAATTTATTTTTGATGCAGTCATTATCCCAGTTAACGGATCATGCAACAAGTCGTTTACCTACAGCCTGTATAAGGTGTTACCACAGTCTAAGAATGTGTCACCTTATTACTTACCTGATTAGGTCTTGCCCCACTATTTTCCCTCAAAGAATTTATCTAGGCTACGTAATCTTCACGTGCAAATACCGCAGTGTTTCAACACTAAAGGCTTTGAACAGTGTGTGTTGCCAGTGATGACTTACTGAACTGAGACATGGTCGCTTACTATGGACCTCATAAAAAGGCTCAAGGTCACCCAAAGGGCAATGGAGCGAGCTATGCTCGGAGTTTCCCTACGCGATCGAATCAGAAATGAGGAGATCCGCAGGAGGATCAAAGCAACCGACATAGCTTAAAGAATCGCTAAACTAAAGTATCAGTGGGCAGGGCACAAAGCTAGTAGAACAGATGGCGGTTGGGGCAGTAAAGTTCTCGAGTGGCGACCGCGCACCGGAAAACGTAGCGTAGGCAGGCCTCCCGAGCGGTGGACCGACGACCTGGTGAAGATCGCGAGAAGCCACTGGATGCGGGCAGCGCAGGACCGGTTGTCGTGGAAATCCTTAGGGGAGGCCTTTATCTTTGGAACGAATTTATCTAGATTAATCTTAATTTGCAACATATCACAGTTCCTAACTGGAGGTATAGTTCATAACATGCATCTATGTACTAACCTTCGATGATTACATGACTATCAAAGCAGCTGACGAAATAAGTAGCGCTTAAACACGGCAAATATCTAGCTGACACATGCTTAATTGAAATGCACTGTTATCATGTGAAGCTAGCAGCGGGAGAGCGATCGTTCATCATCTATTGCTTTGTGTTTCCCTTTGTTTGTGTGTACTGTATTGCAAATGTGTTTCACTTTTAATAAAATATTCTTTTGTTGTTAGTAGTAGGTATTTTTTTTTTTTTTTTCGATGCAATGTATGTATGTTTGTTCGGGTGAAATCTTGCAAATAAAATTTGACCCATTTCCCGGTTTCCGATTAAGCTGAAAATTTGCATGCATATGTATATCGCGTGACAATGCATTATCAAAAGCTTGTACCTAAAAGTTTTAAGGTTTTTCGATATTTTTTATAAACGACTCATTTTTTTTAATTATTACTTTTTGTATGTGTAAATACAGACCATTGAGAAATAATTCTCAAAATCAACATAAGAGTTTGCCCAGAGCCGAACTTGTGTCACGCTGCCATGGTGGCGTTCGAACAAACTTGAAGTGCCTAACTCCAGGAAAAAGCAACTACATAATAAAGCACCTACCGATCACGCAAACTTTGTTAAATGTCAGACGAAAAAGAATAAGTTTTTTAGACGTAATCACTCGTTTAATGTTTAAGGAAAGTTAAAGGTCGCTAAAGCCAGAACCTAATATTTACTTAACTTATGAATTTTACGTAAGTATTTTTTTCAAATCATATTTTTTGGGTTTCATAACCAAATGGTGCCATCGGGACCCTATTACTAAACTTACGCCGTCCGTCTGTCCGTCCGTCTGCTGTCTGTCCCTCCGACCGTTAAATAGGTAGTCGGATGAGTTTTCACATAAGATATGCTGAATGGTGGATTTCCTGAAAAAAAATAAAAAAGACGTGTGGCACTCGGGGACTGCCGCGGTAAAGCTATTGCATAGCGTTTTTATCAACTTATGCAATTATAATCATTTATTTATTTTTTATTTATGCAGTATTTACCAGTACCATATAGTACTTAGGGCGCGGGATGTTCTTGTAATAAATTAACACTTAGAAAGTTAATCACCATCATCATGATCCTCATCATCATCATCATGATCCTCATCATGATCCCCATCATCACCATGATCCTTACCATGATCCTCGTCATCATCATCACGATCCTCATCATCATCATCATGATCCTCATCATCATCATCATGATCCTCATCATCATCATTGATCCTCAACATTTATCCTCATCATCATCATCATCATCATCATTGATCCTCATCATCATCATGATGGATAGATAGATGGCACTGTAAGTTTTTTAGAACTCAATATCTTTTTTTTTGAGTGTCAGGTTTTATTTTCGTTTCGAAACTTGTTGATTCAGTCCCCTCAAAGCCCGCGATAAATGCTATACAGTAGCTTAATTAATTGTTAAAGATAAAAAAAAACGAGTGAGCCTTACATTAGTCGCAAAAGACAAAAATTTGACAAAATATATATGAAATTAATGAATTATCGGGTCGTACATTCACGGGCCGGGCCTACGGATAATTACACACATTATATACCTTGGCCTTCGTGACTTAAGAAACGTTTGCATTTCCTGTTACACGTCACAGCAGTGGCCGTCAAAAAGTTGTTTAGAATCACAAACCCTAACAATGATCCACACTGACGTCGCAGCATGACCGTCGGAAAGTTGTCTAGAATCACAACCCCCAGCAATGACCCACACTGACGTCGCAGCAGTGGCCGTCAAAAAGTTGTCTAGAATCACAACTCCTAACAATTATCCCCACTGGCGTCGCAGCATGACCGTCGGAAAGTTGTCTAGAATCACAACCCCCAGCAATGACCAACACTAACGTCGCAGCAGTGGCCGTCAAAAAGTTGTCTAGAATCACAATCCATAACAATGATCCCCACTGTCGTCGCAGCATGACCGTCGGAAAGTTGTCTAGAAGCACAACCCCTAACAATGATCCACACTGACGTCGCAGCATGACCGTCGGAAAGTTGTCTAGATTCACAACCCTTAACAATGATCTACACTCACCTCGCATGATCGTCGGAAATTCAGCTAGAACCGCATCCCTTCTGAAGACCTACCCCACAACCAATGTTGTTTTATAGCGGTTCTAACCCTGTGGGATGTGGGAGACCAATCAAAGTGCAGTATAAGTACGATGGGACCCTATTACTAAGCCACCGTTGTCCGTGCGTCTATCTGTCAGCGGGGGTGCAACGGGCGAGAGGCGGCCGCATGCCTGTGCTACACCGTCCAGTGCGCGGTCATCATTCGATAACTTTAATGCCCTCAACGGCCACCTGGTGTGACGGACTACTGCCACTTACACACCTATCTCAGTAAGCTAGAACCGCACCCCGTCTGAAGACCTACCCCACCACCAACACATAACAATGATCCACAACCGCGTCACAGCAGTAGCTCTCGACGACACCACATCGATCATACAAGTTAAGCGATCATGAATTTAGGCAAGATGAATAAAAAAAAATTGCGGTTGGTAAACACGCCTCCCCATACTAACGTTCATACTAAACGCTCTTTCACAACCGCAAATACAAGTGAGCCAGTACCGGTAATTCCTATCACTATTATGGCGCCCTAATTTCCGAACTAGTCCTTAGACTGTGTCTTGGAAGTAAGTAAGTATATTATGTTACTTTTTTTTTAGTTATATTATTATTACTACCTGGGCGAAATAACGATGCTCGGAGTCTTCTAGGCATGTTATTTTTTGTGTCAAAACGGATTTTCAGAATAAACAAGGTGAAATTAACACATAACATGAAAAATAAGTTGAAATAAACTAAATAAAACCGGCCAAGTGCGAGTCGGAATCGCGCACGAAGGGTTCCGCACCATTATCTATAATAAATGACGTATTAAAAAAAAACTACTTACTAGATCTCGTTCAAACCAATTTTCGGTGGAAGTTTCTGCAAAAAAGAGCGGATCGCGCGATTTATGGAATGCGTTCTCGTGAGTCGCTCCGAGATAAGTTCAAAGATATTAATATAATGACTTTCCCGTGTCAGTACATTTATGAAAATATAATGTATGTACGTAAACTGAATAGTGACAGGCACAGTTGAAATCTTCGGTATAGGAATAAACTTCAAGTAACTTATACCAGACTTAGCAAAATCAATAAATCCTTTGTAGGACAATGCTCACTCATGTATAACAAATTACCCGATGATGTGTTAAATTTGTCAGAAAAACAGTTTAAAAATTGTATCAAAAGAACTCTTTGTAAAAAAGGTTATAATAAGACATCCGATTATTTAAATGAGAAAAATGTATGGGTAGACAGTGTTTCTTCTATCACTACTACTAATCATGTTTAATAGTAATAAAATGATGACCAACCTTAGAATTGATGTGGAAGCGATGAGACATGACAAATCTAGTACTTCTTTTAATATTTTTTTTAACTTAGCATTGACATGAGTGGTGCACGCTCGCTAAAATGTTCGTGCGGATGGTGGCGCATCGGGAGCCGGGTCGTTCCTTTCCCTCTAATATGGTTGATGGGAGCGATGGCTGACTCTTGCGTTATACTTGTGACTGGGTGCTGTCCGTGGAAACTGGCTTACTCTTGTTAAATGCATACAATTATTTTTATGTATTACTTTTCGTGTCATATTGTTTTCATGTTCTAATGACATAATCTGGTCTATATCAAGGATGTTATTTTGACGTTATTAACTATTATTATCATTTCTTGATTCTTCACAAATGACATTGTTATTATTATTTTATGACTATCAGAAAGAGTGTAATTGCACCTATTTTGAATAAATATATTGAATTGAATCTAAAATATTATTTTTATTTATTTATTTATCAGTCTTTGTGCAAAATGGTTGTGACATACCGATGGACAGATTAACAGACATACGGACATGAAAAAACTATAAGGGTGCCTAGTTTGACCACGGAACCCTAAAAACAGCCAAGTGTGAGTAAGATTCGCGCTAAGGACCCTGAAATGTAAGAAACAAAAACATTTTAGGCTGTAGCGCTCGTTGATATGTTGGGTATGAACATCCGATAACCAAATTTTAAAAGCCAGTCATGATATAGTGATTTTTAATTAGTTCTTGATAGCAAAGGATATGAATGCAAAAACAACTTTCCCAAAGAAACTATATGTCAAATATGAAAAAAAATTGTTGGTCCTTTATACATTTTTGCCGATGTTTTATTAATATTATGTATCGAGACCAAAATTTGTTTTCTGATTTGTAATCACGAGTACATGCATACTTTTTGTTCATCATGTCAGCTCATATACGTCCCCACCGAGAGGCTCGAGCCTACCCTAAACTAGGGCGACGGGCCTAAGTCGACCACGCGGGCCCAGTGCGGGTTGGTTGAATTTACACACACGACCTTAAAGGTTCTTCGCAGGCATGTGTAATTTTCCTTCACCGTAAGAGCGTCTGATAAACGTACATATGAAATCTAAATTCGAAATCTCATTGGTACGTGGCAGGATTCGAACCACGACCTCCCGGACAGGAGGCGGCGGCCCTAGCCGTTACGCTACCGACGCTCTTATGTAAATACTATCAAAATCAGTTAAGTACTTTTTAGGGTTCCGTACCCAAAGGGTAAAAACGGGACCCTACTACTACGACTCCGCTGTCCGTCTGTCTGTCTGTCCGTCCGTCCGTCCGTCTGTCACCAGGCTGTATTTCATAAACCGTGATATCTAGATAGTTGAAATTTCCACAGATGATGTATTTTTGTTGCCGCTATAACAACAAATACAAAAAATTAGAAAAAGTGAAAAAATAAGGGGGGTCTCCATACAACAAACGTGATTTTTTTTGCTCGTTTTTGCTCGATATTGATAACGGCAACAGGTAGCCGCTTGAAATATTTACAGAATATTTCGTTATATATTCACTTTAAAAATAAATATTTAAATTAAAATAAAACAAATATTTAAGGAGGGCTCCCATACAACAAACTTGATTTTTTTGCTCGTTTTTGCATGATATTGATAACGGCAACAGGTAGACGCTTGAAATACTCACAGAATACTTGGTTATATATTCCCTTTAAAAATAAATAATGAAATTAAAACATAACAAATATTAAAGGAGCCCCTCCTATACAACAAAATTTTTTTTGCTCGATATTGATAACGACAACAGGTAGACGCTTGAAATGTTCACAGAATATTGAGTTGTATTATTCACTTTAATTAAAATTAAATCAAAATTAATATTTAAGGAGGGCTTCCATACAAGAAACGTAATTTTAATAGATAATGGTGAGGAACCCTTCGTGTGCAAGTCCGAATCGCACTTGGCCGGTTTTTAAATATTAACATAAGCAAAAAAGTTACAAAATTTTACTTGGTTGTTGCGATTGAAGTCAGATTTTTTACGTGTTTAGCGTGTTCAATGATATCGAACCATGCTTGTATTTTAGATCAGTTTATAGAGCGAATCAAACGTGCAACACATACACATACGAGTACTCGGTTACCTCAGATGTGCAGGTTTCCTGATTCTGTACCTAGCTTAATTAGCCACTCATTTACCATTTTTATCTCATAATTCCCGGTCCTAATTGCCTTTAAATACCAGAGTTCATTTGTAGGCATAATCCAAGTAATCTCGTTAAATCCCGTCATAAAGCTTTTGTGCTGGTTTTGCAAAATATCTGGCTCTTTGTTAAACTCATAATACAGGGGTTCCCAAACTTTTCCACTTCGTGGCAGTTTTAAACGTTGGGTAACTTGGTCTTGGTCACTACATATCTAATATCTTATTTTTTTAGTTCGCGGCATTTTTACAGGTTGGGTAACCTTTTTATGACGTCCTGGTCACTACATATCTAATATCTACTTTTTCAGTTCGTGGCACTCTTACAAGTTTGGTAACTTTTCATGACGTCTCTACTTTTTCAGTTCGTGGCACTCTTACAGGTTGGGTAACTTTTCATGACATCCTGGTCACTACACATCTAATATCTACTTTATCAGTTCGTGGCACTCTTACAGGTTGAGTAACTTTTCATGACGTCCTGGTCACTACATATCTAATATATACTTTTTCAGTTCGTGGCACTCTTACGGGTTGGGTAACTTTTCATGACGTCCTGGACACTACATATCTAATATATACTTTTTCAGTTCGTGCCACTCTTGCAGATTGGTTAACTTTTCATGCCGCCCTTGTCACTACATATCTAATATATACTTTTTCAGTTCGTGGCACTCTTACAGGTTGGGTAACTTTTCATGACTTCCTGGTCACTACATATCTAAGAAATATTTACTTTTTCAGTTCGTGGCACTCTTACAGGTTGGGTAACTTTTCATGAAGTCCTTGTCACTACATATCTAATACATATCTCTTTTTAGTTCGTGGCACTCTTACAGGTTGTGTAACTTATCATGACTTTCTGGTCACTGAATATCTTATACACACGTGGACAAATAATACCGGTCAGCGACAAAATCATCTGTATCTTGCAAATTGTAAAGTAAAAAAAGTATAATAATAATAATGTTACGTGCATGGAACTAACTTAATATTAAAGATAATTTGATATAGTATGACATAGAACCTTAAATATTATAGGTACACGTATTTTGAAAAAAAAAACCAAAACTTCAAACTTGGTAATAAATTCAAATCACGCATGTTTTATTTTTGCTTGTTTTCTCACTTTTGTTTTCAATCTGTCAAATCATAATGATAAAAGGCAGTCTTCATCGTCTTTTAAGGTCATTATTGAATTACTATCATGTCGCTTACACCAGAAGAATGTACTGGAATCGTCACTATGCTGGAAGAAGGCAAAAGTCAGTCAAGTACAGCGAGCATAACAAGCGTGTCACTTTCTACGGTACAAAGTGTCCTTCAATTTTTCCGACGAACTGGGCACAACATTCGAAGACCAGGAACCGGCAGACCGAGGTGTACTACTGCTCGAGAGGATCAATTTATTGTTACGACCGTGCTCCGAAATCGACAGTTGAAGTAACAAATCAACTTCGAGAGACCCGAAGAGACTACTGGGCCTAAAATCTTGAAAAATCACGGTATATGAGGTTGAATAATTAATAACAATAATAATATTAATAATTCGTTCGGCTGATATGATGATGATGATGATGAGGTTGAATGCATAGATTACAGGAGAAACAATGAGAAAATCGAAAGTCCCTCCATTTTAAAGTTCAGAATAAGTAATCCTATTTACCTAGAGCAAAGTATGTAATGAGAGGTATTATTCTGTTAGTAGTTAAAATTTTCTTGCGGAACCCTGTTTGTGATACCACGAGTCGCACTTGGCCCGTTTTTATTTGTTGTAATCGCAAAAAATAATCGAACGTCATTTTGATAGGGATCGAATACTTTACACTAATTGAGTCCCAAAACTATACAACAGACAGACAAAAAGAAAGTGACTCAAAAAAACGTGTTGAAATATATACAATGTGTGTATCTAGTTCGTAATCTTCCGATCGGATTTGCATACAATTTGGGTTAGAAAAATATTATTTTAATATCTCATACGTTTTCTTAATCTTTTTAACTTATTTGTTAGGGTTGTCACCGAAGTAAAAACAACACCTGTATTTTTTTTACTCAAAAACTAACGAAATTGATGAATTATAGTCCCTAAATGTAACTTTATTTAGCCAACAAGTTCCAGTAGTTCAAGAATAATCGTAACAAGGAACTTCCCATACAAATACAGGTTGTTTGTTAATTTTTCTCAATAATGTCTGTTACGATTTCACTGCAACTTTGTTAATAACTATTAGGACTAATAAGGCTTACTGCACTAAGTTCATTATTATAGAAAATCCGGGTAAATTACCTTCATATAAACCCAAATCTTCTATATTATATATAAAATTCTCGTGTCACAGTGTTAGTTGCCATACTCCTCCGAAACCGCTGGACGGATTTCCATGAAATTTTCTGTGTATATTCGGTAGTTCTGAGAATAGGTAAAGACAATTTTTCACCGGGATCTGGGCGGTCGAAGCCACTGGAAACAGCTAGTTATTTATAAATTTTTCGTCATATCTAATATACCTTTATTCTTTGTTATTAAGTAAGCGTAATGTTTACTGTTGATTTGTGTATGCCCGACTACGACAGACGGTGAAAGCTTCGTGAAAAAGTGTGCACAGCGTGGCTATACAATTTATTTTATAGTTGTATTCCGCAACATCAGAAGCCCAGTAAGTAGGTAGCTCGCGTCGCCTCTTCACGGCGCGCCTCAAGCGCCGCGGCGCACATTTTGGGAACCACTGCATTTTACTATGATAAGGGCCTTTTTGCTTTTCATTACCTTTTAAGATAGGTGCGCGCCCACCTTATTATTCCTTTAAATATACATAACAAATAAAACAAATTAGGTATTTAGTTAGGTACACTTTGTTTCAGGAATAAAAACATTTATTATGTAGCTTTACAATGCCCTTCAAAACAGCCTTCTTATGAATAAGCTGATCAAATAAATTAGTGATTTTACTTAAAATGAAGTGGAGTACAGTGGAGTGGAGAGTAGTGGAAAGTAGCGTGGAGAGTAGTGGTGGCAGTGGCGGCGTAGGGGGGGGGGCAGTCCGCCCCGGGTGACAAGCACCTAGGGGTGTCAACTTATCCATTCGTGCAGTTTATTTATTAGCAAATTTTGATAAAGCGCCGCTCTCTACTTACCATTTACATGATGATAATGGTTGACACTTTGTCAAACAGTAAATTTCATGAACACCAGTATCCTTACTTAATATTATAAATGTGAAAATGTGTTTGTTACCTTTTCACGCTTCAACGCCTTGACCAATCTTTATTAAACTGGCATGCAGGTAGCCTGTATCACGGGGAAGGACATAGGCTACTTTTTATCCCGGGAAAATATTTGAGGGAACTATAAATATTCTCGATTGTTGTGATTTTTTGCACAGAGATGATTGAGTAGGTGGGAAACGACATAATTTACTAATCATCCTTAAAGACAGTCATAAAAACGATCTCCACGCGGGCGGAGCCGCGGGAAAAGCTAGTATTTTATATCAACTCAACCAAAAACGGTACGTATCTGGTGAAGATTTTTCTAGGTTTCGGCCGTGGCTAGCTACCACCCTCAAGGCAAAGTCTTGCCGCCAAGCATCCCCTAGAAGCTATTGGGAAGGTGGGTCTGTACAGTGGAGCTGAGTTAGTATGCCGTTTCAGTTAGTTTAGCTTCACAGGGTGGCTAGTCTTGGAGGGCAGCGGGATCCGAAGCACGGTGCGCCGCTTGCCGACCGTAGGTAGTAGGGGGCCTCATTAGTAGGCTAGCCACCTATGAAAGGCTGCGCTGCCACCTCACGAAAAATCCCGGAATGCTCCATAGTGCCAATTGGCGATTGAACGGGAGGACCCGATAGCCATCCCCGGGGGATTCGGGCGTGTCCGCGGTCTCCAGGTTAGTCTCTCCTTCAGTTTACTGCACTAACTTCAGCACAACTGCCGCCTTTCTTGCCTGTTAACTCCTCACCCAAAAGAAAAACTATGAAAAAACACAAGAAAAGAAAGATGGTTCCTCAGCGGCTGCACTTCTTCCCACTTAAAGTGCACCTCGCCAATATCAGAGGTTTGCACTCCAATTTCGTTGCGGTCCATCACCACCTCGAGACCGAAAACCGCAGCTGTTCTTTCTCACGGAGACGCAAATCAGACAACCGGCAAACATAGCTTATCTGCAGTACCCGGGTTATTCTCTGGAGCACAATTTTAAAGCGCACGTCGGACTCTGTCTTTATGTTGTGACGGTACACCCTTGGGGCCGGCTAGCCTGGTTATACCGTCAGCATTCAAAGGTACCTGAGGAAGGGTTTCCTATGCGGATCGCAATGAAAGGCTGATAACAAAACTGAACTTACGGTTTTATTCAGAGAAGCACAATATTCAATTAACTAATAGAAAAAGAATAGAATAAGACACCAGTTTTCTGGAATATGCTATTATGCTAAACGAACGGACCCACGGAAATCCCTGATCTGAAATATTCTTAAATATATGATTATCCCGGAAACTGTGCAGGTGCGGCCCGGTCAAACGCTACACGGGCCAGTACAAGCAGAGCGGTACTGAAACCAGCCTCTGCTGAATCCTTGGTGCGAGTCGAGCAGATACTAGACCCGCACTGAGTCAAGATTACAGCAAGGGTAGAAGAGAGAGGAGAGTGGACACAATCAGTAGACCCCCTTTGCAACGCCACGTCGTGAGGACCTCTTGATTGTGCTCTAGGTGTTGGTTGAGCTCCGGCTTTTATATGGTGCGGCGAGGGGTTGAGCGGCGAATGGATCTCTGCGGTTTGTGGTATGATGGAGCGGGGTGCGTTCTCCTTCCCTTTGTGTGGTGTAGGGCTGCCGCCCTCCTTGTGGTTGCTAGGGTTGTGTTTTACAATGTCAGCGTCAACATCTGCTGCATGGGTCTCCGGAACCTTGAGCATTCCTGTTTCCCGACATTGTGGGTGATGGTTGATACCGGCGGATAAAATAATCTACGGTGGTATTTACCGTTCGCACAGTGGTGACCAGGAGACAACCAGGATAATTGCACATCTGTGTGAGGCCGCCGCTGAGGCTCATCTGGTTCTTCTTAAAGACGCTAATACCCAACATCAACAGTGGCTCTACCCATATGAGAAGACTGATCACGCTGGCAAAGAGGCGTTCAAACTTTATTTGTGTTTCTATTACAAAATAGGATGCTGCAGCCTTATTTGTGTTTCAATTAGAAACGGGATGTTGCAGTTCTGTTTGCCGTGACATAGGATTTATTTGATGACAAAACTTGTCTGAAATCTGACCATTTTTTTAAATAAATAATTTCCATTCAAAATAGATGATCCCTAACCTAGTCAAATCATATGCTAATTTTATGTCTATCAAACACCCACTAGCTTCTTAGCTTCTAGCTTCTTGGTACCCAAAATACGTGAACTGGTTGAGATAGATCAGTTGAGATAGATCAGTTGGTTGATGGTGACTGTACTTACAATCCGTGGATGACAGAACTTTGGGATTTTCCCTACTCTCAAAACAATATGTTTTTCTGTCAGATAACGACTGTAACACACACATTATATTAGTCATGGGAATTCCCGAACTAAAAATATGTAAACATAAAACTTTTTAGATAAGAGTGGTCAGCATAGGTACATCGCATTTATTAAGGAAAACCAGACTTCAATAACAAGAGATAAATAACTTACGTGGACATTTGATAGTTGTTTGAAAAACGGTCTTAAAAATATGCAATTTAAAAGTAAAAAGCACCCTAGGTCAGTCGGGCCAATGGAGAAAGAAAAGATAAGCGAGAGAGAGGACCTACTTGGAATCTGAAGATTGTCTGAAAATTTCATCGAAATCGGTCCAGCCGTTTTGGAGTCTATAAGGAACATTTTTTTTTCCTTCACATAGCACAGAGATAGACTGGATTCAAGTGCTAATAACTACAGCCTCCCTGATATAATAAAAGGATTTGAATGTAAATCACATGTTAAACGCTCATAAGAATTAGAAATGATTTGAACGATTAAAAATTATTCAAAATGATTACAAATCAAATCATTTTTAATCCTTTTTAATGATTTTGTTTAATCAGGGCTGTGATTAAAATAACTAAAAAAGAGATTATAAGGTTTTCTTATTTGTTTACTTAGCTTAAGTAATAAAAATATGTATCGTTTATTTAAGTAAATAAACTTTAAACAAAAAAAAATGTTATGAGGACAGGTTATAGCGGTGAATACTTATAACCTGTTTTGTCCGTTAAATTTGGAACCATATTAAAATAAATAAACTCATGTGAGTCCAACTATGTAACTTAATTAATTAATTCATTAACTTTAATTATCTTAACGTTAGTTAAAAAACACTATAATATTAAGAAATTATAAAGTCACAATTTTATGTCTATCAAACACCCACTAGCTTCTTAAATTAGATAACTTTTGAAGGAGTCGACTTAGCAAAAAATCATCTCAGAGCTTTTTTGTAGATCGTTAAATTCCCTACAAAAATAAGTATTTGTCGTCACTAGAGGATTATTTGTTTAAATGCATTAAAAATCCAAACAAAATAAAAATAACATTCCTGTGTTATTTAAATGGGAAATCAAAAATTATGAATCGTCACCTGTTAATATTAAAATTAAGAGCTCATACGTTACCAGAATTTTTTATTCGTCATTTCAAATTTTTTTTTGGCGCACCCTACTAAATATGAAATCAAGTTGAATAATGTTCGTTGACGCCGAACGAAGGGACTGACGTGGGTTTTATGATTTTATATCGTAACTGCAGTGAAATACATGATAATAATACATGTGTTCGCGTGGTGACTATTCATTATCTCGACTGAAGGTTATTGGAGTTTGTTATGAGGTATCAGTTTTTACTGTATTGATGAAAAATTAAAGAAAGTGGTAGCCCTAGTTTTGATAAGCATTGCTATTTAAACGGAGACGGAGGGTCGAAATGATTCATATTGTTGCAACCATTCCGAGCAAATGGAGTCCCAAAAAAAAACTTGTTGTAATTGTGGCCGAGTGTACGATTTCAGCCCATTTTGGAGGTGGTGCAGAGACTGTGGACTGAATAAGTTTATAGAGGAGCAGAAACAAAAAAAAAAAAATAAGTGTTAATCTTCCGTTCACACATCATGAATTTCTTGTCTAACATTTTTTTTGGTGTTTGTCTAAACGTACTATCCTCATAGATAGCAGTGAGAAGCCAGTGCTGTCGTTAGCTGGTAAAGATATTGAGTAAGTTAGTATTCTCAAGAACCTGGAAGCTATTATCGATCCGACTCTGCAATGATCTGAGAACAACCGGACTATACGCTGTTATCGCCGATTCCGGGTACATCAATGTACAAGAGCTCTTTTCTTGTCCTTGGAGTTGCTTTCTGGAACTTTGTGCCACCTGCTGTTTCAACTGCTGCTTCCCTGGATGAATTCAAGACGATGCTACAACCACTTACTTGCTATTGAGCAAGCTAAGTCGCGAGTGCATAGTTTCTGGTGTGTGATGTGCTGGTAGGGCTGTCAAGTGTTATATGATACAATACTTTTTGTAAATCGTTTTGTTTCTGTTTTTTTAAATGCCATGAGTTTTATATTATTTTTGTCTTTATTTTAAAAAAAAAGGTTGAGCTAAAGCTTTTGTATTTTGTAATGATAAAGCCTACTCGAGGGTAAGCAGGCTAAAATCTTAAAATATTAAAAATTTTAAATACAGAACATAATTATAAAAAGCGTCTGATTATGGAATCTATGTAAATGGAGAGGCATCAAGATTTAATTAATAAAAGGAAAGATACAGAAACCATAGATAAGATCTACCATGATTTAATTAAATTAAAATAATCTTTAAAAAGTACCGTTGTTACCCTTTCTTGGTTAATTAGTTGGAAATTTAAATTTGCGTTTGTATTCATGTAATTTCAAAATTTGTAATTGTAAGTGTCTTTTAAACTTTATGATTATATTTATGTAGTTCAAAATTGACAACCCTGGTTATCTGGGTAGGTGATTTGAATGACTGACTGTATAATTTGTAATATTACCAACTGTACATAAGACCAGTGTTAGCACACGGTTTTGGCTGTCAGTTGACCAATAATAAGATTTATGAACGCATTGTTCATGTGACTTTATAATTTCTTAATATTATAGTGTTTTTTAACTAACGTTAAGATAATTAAAGTTAATGAATTAATTAATTAAGTTACATAGTTGGACTCACATGAGTTTATTTATTTTAATATGGTTCCAAATTTAACGGACAAAACAGGTTATAAGTATTCACCGCTATAACCTGTCCTCAGAACATTTTTTTTTGTTTAAAGTTTATTTACTTAAATAAACGATACATATTTTTATTACTTAAGCTAAGTAAACAAATAAGAAAACCTTATAATCTCTTTTTTAGTTATTTTAATCACAGCCCTGATTAAACAAAATCATTAAAAAGGATTAAAAATGATTTGATTTGTAATCATTTTGAATAATTTTTAATCGTTCAAATCATTTCTAATTCTTATGAGCGTTTAACATGTGATTTACATTCAAATCCTTTTATTATATCAGGGAGGCTGTAGTTATTAGCACTTGAATCCAGTCTATCTCTGTGCTATGTGAAGGAAAAAAAAATGTTCCTTATAGACTCCAAAACGGCTGGACCGATTTCGATGAAATTTTCAGACAATCTTCAGATTCCAAGTAGGTCCTCTCTCTCGCTTATCTTTTCTTTCTCCATTGGCCCGACTGACCTAGGGTGCTTTTTACTTTTAAATTGCATATTTTTAAGACCGTTTTTCAAACAACTATCAAATGTCCACGTAAGTTGTTTATCTCTTGTTATTGAAGTCTGGTTTTCCTTAATAAATGCGATGTACCTATGCTGACCACTCTTATCTAAAAAGTTTTATGTTTACATATTTTTAGTTCGGGAATTCCATTATTAATAATACGTATGTTGCAGTCGTTATCTAACAGGACAAAGTATTATTTTGAGAGTAGGGAAATTCCGACGGAAGTACGGTACTGCTATTAGTATCTGGCAATTGCATGACACCACCTCGTGGTCAAATAATATAAGTAAAATAGTCTTTTTCTTTCTAATTTAGAGGTAAGGGTTAATTTTAAGGGTCTTAGGAAATGAAAATGTAAAAAAAAATACATAAAAGTTATGCAAATTTAAAATATGCGACATTAATACCGTAGATAAGTTTATATAGTTCAGGATCGTGTATGAAGATATGCATAGAGCTACTGTTTCGTAATTAATGTTTTACTTAAGAAGAAATAGGTCATAGATATAATTATAGAGTAATTTAGGTTTCTTCTTTGTTTGCTAGTGAAAACTGCCAATGTTTTTATGTTATTATTTATTATCTCGAGTTGTAAAAGGATGTCTTTGTTTCTGAAACTTTATATGTGTAATTAGACATTATCTTCATTAAGTTTTTATAGAGTGTATAGACTTCATTTGTGACATTTGATGTGTATTTTCGTTCATTCTCTAAAAAGCTACAAAATTTGCGAACTAGTCACAGATTTGTAAGCTCTCAGATACCATAAAATTCACTATTTATCAACCATTATGATTCAGCATAGAACGATAGCCATCCAACACAATAAATGGTCATTCTTTAGCGCCTACATGTTTTAGAATATCAAAATCCACTGAATATATGTTATGAACCTGATGTGATGTCTTGTTTACGAAAATGCCATTACTCAGCCATAATAAATCATTTCGGATAACATCTGTGTTTCATTTAACGCTCCCTGTACAATTATAAACAGTGCGCATGGTTAAATTTTTTATAAGAATTTTCTAGTTGTTTTCTTCTAATCTTTTGATGCGCACTCACAGAAAATCTCGTCGAGTTTAGTTAAGTCCTTACTTTTGGATCCGAATAAATTCTGAGTGAATCTTTTTTTTGCGTTTGTAGCTTAACGAAACTTCTCATGGAGCTATTAGCTGATAGAAAAATGGCCTGGATTGGGATTGCTGCTGATGACACACACTTTGGATTGGAACTAGGTACTTAAAGGACTTGGGGAATTTTCAATGGATTCATAGAGTAGTTAGTGTTGAAGGAGTTTGTATACTGTGTGGGTATTCAAACTATTTAACTACATGTGTTTTGAATCTTGAAAAAGAGTATATACCTATGTCAGTTGTCAATGTCTCGATTGTAAAAAAAAATATAAAAACAACGTTTGGTTTATATGTGCTATATTTAATTTATTCTTTCTCTGTTATCATTCTCCAAAACTGTGTCCTAAGGCGGACACCACTGACGCTCTGCTTACACGTATGTGTTAAACTATATCAGGTTATCGGTCCCACCTACAAATATGGAGAATTTCGGTAAATTACAAATTGGCTTGTTGGAAGGGAAAGCAAATTGGGATACTTGGAAATATAAAGCCACCAGTCTGCTACGCACCGTCCCGGACGCGCTTGAGGTAGTGGTGGGCTCGTTCAAGAAACCCACAGAACCTGTTCTTCCAACAGATACAGTTGCAGTGACCACGTACAAGACAGAACTAGGCCGTTTTGTAAAAGCTGACGCAACTGCTCTGCTTATCGTAACCACCAATATGAAAGAAGAGACACTTCGAAAGGTCATGAGATACACGAATGCAAGAGACGTATGGCTTGAGCTACATAGACTTTTCGACGGCACGGACGAAGACAAGTCCTACAATCTATGTATGAGCTTCTTTGGCTTTAGAAAAGATCCGGCAGATGACATAGCCACACACATGTCAAAGTTGAAAAATATTTGGACGCAGCTTAATCAGGAGTTAAGTAAGGACAAAACCGGTGAGCTACCAGAACTTCTACTCCTTTGCAAGATTCTCGATACGCTCGACGAAACCTATTTTTCCTTTAGAAGCAGCTGGCTATTATTACCTAAATCTGATCGAACCATCGAAAGCCTTACAAGCCATTTATGTGCATTTGAACGAGCTTTGCAGAGTAATAACGTACTTCAACAAGAAGCTCTCGTTACAAATTCCGGCACTACGTCTACTGCAGAGAAGAAGGATAGAAAGTTGAAATGCAACTACTGCCAAGCTATCGGCCATCGAGTGAGAAACTGTCAGAAGTGGATCAGAGACGGCAAGCCTCCGAAAAGCAGTAATCCGCAAGCAACACGTTCTACCTCTAAATCCGCAAACATGATCCTGTTGTCTATCGATAGCACAGAAGTATTTTCAATCGTTCCCGACATCGAAAACTGGTACGTGGATAACGGCGCCACGAGCCACGTGACAAACCGGGCTGATTTATTCCAAACCTTCAAATGCTTTGACGATATCCATACTGTAACAACGGCTGACGGCAAATCGATTCGTGCTAAGGGCAAAGGTTCAGTAATTATCGAAGCAAATGTAAGAGGGAAGCTACAACGAGCGACCCTTCAAGATGTTTGGTACGTTCCAGCCATTTCGAAGAATTTATTCTCAGTACTAGCACTTCACGACAGGATTCCGAACAGCAAATTCGTATCGACGACAAAAGAATGCAACGTCTATGTCAACGAAGAAGCGTGCTTAATAGGAAGACGTAAGAAAGAAGGTGGATTGTACAAACTAGACTTAAAAGTTGTACATCCTGAGAACCCCGCTGAAGTCTTTGCAACATTCAATACTATGCAACTATACCACGAGAGGTTTGCACACCAGAACAAGAGGCACGTGAAAGCTACAGTGAAACGCGAACTGGACTTAGATCTTCCTCTTGATAAGGAGCTGTGTGAGGGCTGCATATATGGAAAAGCTCATAGACTTAAATTCGGTACGAGGACCCGAGCTACCGCGCCAGGAGAACTCATGCACACCGACATTTGTGGACCATTTCAACCAAGCTTTTCAAAATTCCAGTACTACGTGTTGTTCAAAGACGACTATACAGGCTATCGTATGGTATACTTCCTGAGATACAAGTCGGAGGTTAAGGATAAGCTCGCCTTAATGCTAGCTCAGACGAAGAATGAAGGATATGCCGTAAAATGCCTGTTAAGCGACAACGGTGGCGAATTTGACAACAAGTCCATTAGAGATATACTAGACTCCCATGGAATTCGACAAAGACTGGTAATGCCTTACACACCAGAGCAGAACGGTGTAAGCGAACGTGAAAATCGCACCTTGGTTGAAACAGCGAGATCCATGATGTACGCGCATGACCCTATGCCACAAGAACTTTGGGCAGAACTGATAAATACGGCCGCGTACATTCTCAACAGAACAGGTCCGACAAACAACAACGACAAGTCACCGTATGAACTTTGGACTGGAAAAAAACCGACTGTCAAACATCTGCGTATCATAGGATGCAATGCCTACGTCCACGTTCCAAAGCAGAAACGAAAAAAAATGAACAAAAAAGCCATTAAAGGACGACTTGTCGGTTACGATGAAGATGGCTACCGGGTATGGATTACTGACGGAAAAAGTAACAAGCTCGTCCGTTCACGTGATGTCACTTTCGATGAAAGACCGCTTCCTAACGAAGATGTTCACCCAGCTTGTGTAAACAACGACACAAATACGAGGGAGTACATAGTACAGCTGCCGTTGGGTAACTCCAACAGCAATGAGGAACCGGCTCCCCTTCCTGAAGTACATCATGATCCATCACCAGATGAACCCGAGGAAGATTTCGAAGATGCTGAAGATAATGTATCTAGCGATAATGAACTTGGCCTTGAGGGAGGAAATTTGGAACCCGAACCAGTCCAAGAAGACCAAGTACACGAACCCGAACCGGTCCAAGAAGACCAAGTACACGAACTCGAACCTCATCACGATGATCCTGAAGTAGTCGACTATGACGCCGAACCGCCGCGTTACAACTTGCGCAATCGCAACGAAATACGACGACCTGAGAGATATAATGACTACGTATGCATTACAGAGATGTACCCGTCGAATTTCGCTGATGCAATGGATCGTGACGACAGCGAAGAATGGCGAAAAGCGATGCACAGTGAAATGAAGTCACTGAAGGACCTCAACGTTTGGACGGCATGTGATCTACCGAAAGGGAGAAAAGCGCTTCCTTGCAAATGGGTCCTACGAACAAAAAGAAACCCAGACGGCTCTATTGACAAATACAAGGCACGACTCGTTGTGAAGGGATTTAAACAAAGAAGAGGAATCGACTACGATCAGACCTTCAGTCCTGTCACACGCCTAGCGACTGTCAGAGCATTGTTGAGTGTCAGCGCTCAAGAGAACATGCATATAGTACAATTTGATGTTGCTACTGCGTTCCTCAACGGAAAGCTTGTGGAGGAAATATACATGCAACAACCCGAAGGTTTTAGCGACGGAACGACTAAGGTCTGGAAACTTAACCGAAGCTTGTACGGCTTAAAGCAAGCTCCAAGATGTTGGAACTCGTGTTTTGAAAGCATTTTACTTGATATGGACTTTAAGCAATGCGAGGCTGACTGTTGTCTATACAGTAAAGAAACAGATGGCAAGAAACTATTGATCACGTTGTACGTAGATGACGGATTAGTAGCCGCAAGTGATGAAGACTTAGCGCAATCATTTCTTAATGATTTACGAAAACGTTTGAAGATAACGACGAAGCCCGCTTCATATTACCTAGGGCTACAAATCGAAAGAGAGAAGGATGGCTCTGTCTTCATAAATCAAGAAGCCTATGCAAAGAAAATATTGGAGCGCTTTGGGATGACAGAATGCAATCCTGTCGCAACACCTATTGAGAAGGATGCTACGACTATTCAATCAGGGAAAGTCGAATCCGAAACCGTGAAGTATCCGTATAGAGAAGCAGTCGGTGCGTTAGCATATTTAATGGTCGGAACACGTCCTGACATTGCTTTTGCAGTGGGTGTTGCCTCCCGAAAATTGGAATCCCCCTCCAAGGAAGACTGCCTTGGTGTAAAAAGGATTTTGCGTTACATCAAAGGAACGTCTGCCTATGGAATTAGGTATGGACAGCATAAACCAGGAATACTCGAAGCATTCAGCGATGCTGACCATGGAGGCGATCGAGAGACCAGCCGATCTACCACAGGCGTTGCCTGTCGCTATGCAGGAGGTGTGATATCTTGGCTCAGTCAACGGCAAGCGTCCGTTTCTATCTCTACTACCGAAGCCGAGCTGGTAGCAGCCAGTGAAGCAGCCAGAGAGTTGGTTTGGCTCACCAGAGTAATGCAGGAGTTAACTGAACTCAGGCATATTCCTACACTATATGTTGACAACGAAGCAGCAGTTCGCTTAGCACATAACCCCGAATTCCATAAGCGAACAAAGCACATTCGTATTAGACATTTCTACGTTCGAGAGCAAGTTGCTGAAGGTGCAATGGAAGTCAAGAGAATTGGCACTGCAGATCAGCCAGCTGATATTTTAACCAAAGGACTACCGCGGCCAAGATTCTCTTTCCTTTGCCATGCCCTTGGAATAGTATTGAATAAGGGAAAGTGTTGAAGGAGTTTGTATACTGTGTGGGTATTCAAACTATTTAACTACATGTGTTTTGAATCTTGAAAAAGAGTATATACCTATGTCAGTTGTCAATGTCTCGATTGTAAAAAAAAATATAAAAACAACGTTTGGTTTATATGTGCTATATTTAATTTATTCTTTCTCTGTTATCATTCTCCAAAACTGTGTCCTAAGGCGGACACCACTGACGCTCTGCTTACACGTATGTGTTAAACTATATCAGTTAGGGTATATCAGTGCGGCAGGACAGCTTATTCTATGTTTGTTTGGTTGTTATATCTGATTTTAATTTATTTGTGACGCAAATATTTTATTTACTCGGAATTTGCTCGGAATTTCTCTACGCGATCAACTCAGAAATAAGGATATCAGGAGAACCAAAGTAACCAACATAGCTCACAGAGTCTGAAGTGGCAGTGGGCAGTGGGCAGGGCACATAGCTCGTAGGACAATAAAGGGCAGTAAAGTTCTAGAGTGTCGACCGCGCACCGGAAAACGTAGCGTAGGAAAGCCTCCCACGCGGTGGACCGATGACCTGCTGAAGACCGCGGGAAGCCAATGGATGCGGGCAGCGCAGGACCGGTCGTAGTGGAAAGCCTTGGAGTAGGCCTTTGTCTAGCAGTGCACGTTTTTCGGCTGATGAATTGAACTTTCCCCAAGCAATACTTACTTCATTTTATGAATACTGAATTTAGGTACTGATTTTAACATTAAAGTAATCATTTTATATATTGCAAACAATTTTGAAGACTCTCTATACAAAGTTGACCGTTCGATTGGTACGAAGAGTTGACCAACTCAGGGGTCAATCGACGTGCGGCCGACTGTACCCACTGCACGGCAATAAATACCCTTTTTATCAAAAGATATTAAATAAATATTAATGTATTAACTTCTCCAATATTCGCGACGGCCTAAGCCCCTCGATAAATTACCCCGAATTTCTAACGGTAAGGTAAAAATTGGATTACGTTAAGACGACCATTTGAAAGGTGGATTAAATAAGGTCGTCAAAAAACAATTTTCGTGGGACTGAGTAGTATTCTTCTAAGATGTAGTGTGATCGTATTCAGTGATGTTTCTTGAGTAGAAAAAAAACCTGGGTAAGTGTGAGTTGGACTCGCGGTATGAGGGTTCCATACCACCACACCTCTCCACACAACTATGACAATGATACCTATTCACATGACAAACAAAAGACATAAACGCGAGCAACAGAAAAAATTATGTTTCGTGAACATAATGGGGTCTTTAAACTTAGTATATAAAGGCCCAAAGTTAGTTTTGAATAGATTTAATTTTATATTTTAAAGTTGTACATAAAGGTGTTAATTATATGACGGTGAATTAGCTAATGAGTTAGTTATAAAATTGTGTATTGCATAGGCAAAGCGCCTGACAAAACATTAGGAGCAAATATTAAACGTGTTGATAATAATTAATATTAGCTGTAGGCGTTGGCCGCAACAACTAATAATATATTCTTTATTGCACACAAATATTTACATGAAAAACACTTAGAAAGGACATATACAAAGGTGGATTTATCTCTATAAGAGATCTCTTCCAGCCAACCTTACCGGGTGTAATGAGAATTCAAAGGACGGGGGGCAAAACTAATGTGTACCAAAAACTATACTAAACAAAATGCTTATACATATAATATTGTAACGACATGTACTATTATTATGTTTGCGTTGCGTAGGCAGTCGCTTCCGAATTTTAAATTTAAATAAATCCGCATATTCGTAAATTGCAATCCTGGTCACTTTTCATCCTCTCCACGCAACCTTCAACCGCACAACACACCCGCGACAATATAATGTAAACTAACCTGATCTACTCACATAAATAATACGTACAGATAGTAAATAAATTAATATTATACATAATACATTACCTAAAAATAGAATGCTTACTATTCTTACTAAAATAAATATATACAAATAAACTTACACGTTTTGTAGGGAAAGAAGATGCTCTGCCCCTCTGTTAACTCGTTCAAAATCAAACTTAAATGATTTTGAACGAGTTAACAGAGGGGCAGTCGCGAATGTTGGCGGGTAAGTGAACGAGTTGGAGAAGAATTTGGTATTGCAGCGGGGAACTACTAGGGTTTTTTTTTAATTTAGTGATGTTTTAGTGAATTATTTCCTGTAAGTGAACGTATTATATTGAGTTTACCACTTTATTTCCAATTGATAGGATTCCTGTAGGTTTTCCTGAATCTTAAAAGCAATGAACTATGTTTTGTGTTTCGGAAATGAGGGAGGAAATAGTCAATTTCCTTTTTTTTATGAACAAAATCAAAAATATTTATTTTACAATAATAACAAAAATATACTTGAGATCCTCATAACTCAGAATTTATTCGGATCCAAAAGTAAGGACTTAACTAAACTCGACGAGATTTTCTGTGAGTGCGCATCAAAAGATTAGAAGAAAACAACTAGAAAATTCTTATAAAAAATTTAACCATGCGCACTGTTTATAATTGTACAGGGAGCGTTAAATGAAACACAGATGTTATCCGAAATGATTTATTATGGCTGAGTAATGGCATTTTCGTAAACAAGACATCACATCAGGTTCATAACATATATTCAGTGGATTTTGATATTCTAAAACATGGAGGCGCTAAAGAATGACCATTTATTGTGTTGGATGGCGATCGTTCTATGCTGAATCATAATGGTTGATAAATAGTGAATTTTATGGTATCTGAGAGCTTACAAATCTGTGACTAGTTCGCAAATTTTGTAGCTTTTTAGAGAATGAACGAAAATACACATCAAATGTCACAAATGAAGTCTATACACTCTATAAAAACTTAATGAAGATAATGTCTAATTACACATATAAAGTTTCAGAAACAAAGACATCCTTTTACAACTCGAGATAATAAATAATAACATAAAAACATTGGCAGTTTTCACTAGCAAACAAAGAAGAAACCTAAATTACTCTATAATTATATCTATGACCTATTTCTTCTTAAGTAAAACATTAATTACGAAACAGTAGCTCTATGCATATCTTTATACACGATCCTGAACTATATAAACTTATCTACGGTATTAATGTCGCATATTTTAAATTTGCATAACTTTTATGTATTTTTTTTTACATTTTCATTTCCTAAGACCCTTAAAATTAACCCTTACCTCTAAATTAGAAAGAAAAAGACTATTTTACTTATATTATTTGACCACGAGGTGGTGTCATGCAATTGCCAGATACTAATAGCAGTACCGTACTTCCGTCGGAATTTCCCTACTCTCAAAATAATACTTTGTCCTGTTAGATAACGACTGCACCATACGTATTATTAATAGTGGAATTCCCGAACTAAAAATATGTAAACATAAAACTTTTTAGATAAGGTCAGTCGGGCCAATGGAGAAAGAAAAGATAAGCGAGAGAGAGGACCTACTTGGAATCTGAAGATTGTCTGAAAATTTCATCGAAATCGGTCCAGCCGTTTTGGAGTCTATAAGGAACATTTTTTTTTAAAAATTATGTAGCTATTATCGATCCGACTCTGCAATGATCTGAGAACAACCGGACTATACGCTGTTATCGCCGATTCCGGGTACATCAATGTACAAGAGCTCTTTTCTTGTCCTTGGAGTTGCTTTCTGGAACTTTGTGCCACCTGCTGTTTCAACTGCTGCTTCCCTGGATGAATTCAAGACGATGCTACAACCACTTACTTGCTATTGAGCAAGCTAAGTCGCGAGTGCATAGTTTCTGGTGTGTGATGTGCTGGTAGGGGCTGTCAAGTGTTATATGATACAATACTTTTTGTAAATCGTTTTGTTTCTGTTTTTTTAAATGCCATGAGTTTTATATTATTTTTGTCTTTATTTTTAAAAAAAAGGTTGAGCTAAAGCTTTTGTATTTTGTAATGATAAAGCCTACTCGAGGGTAAGCAGGCTAAAATCTTAAAATATTAAAAATTTTAAATACAGAACATAATTATAAAAAGCGTCTGATTATGGAATCTATGTAAATGGAGAGGCATCAAGATTTAATTAATAAAAGGAAAGATACAGAAACCATAGATAAGATCTACCATGATTTAATTAAATTAAAATAATCTTTAAAAAGTACCGTTGTTACCCTTTCTTGGTTAATTAGTTGGAAATTTAAATTTGCGTTTGTATTCATGTAATTTCAAAATTTGTAATTGTAAGTGTCTTTTAAACTTTATGATTATATTTATGTAGTTCAAAATTGACAACCCTGGCTATCTGGGTAGGTGATTTGAATGACTGACTGTATAATTTGTAATATTACCAACTGTACATAAGACCAGTGTTAGCACACGGTTTTGGCTGTCAGTTGACCAATAATAAGATTTATGAACGCATTGTTCATGTGACTTTATAATTTCTTAATATTATAGTGTTTTTTAACTAACGTTAAGATAATTAAAGTTAATGAATTAATTAATTAAGTTACATAGTTGGACTCACATGAGTTTATTTATTTTAATATGGTTCCAAATTTAACGGACAAAACAGGTTATAAGTATTCACCGCTATAACCTGTCCTCAGAACATTTTTTTTTGTTTAAAGTTTATTTACTTAAATAAACGATACATATTTTTATTACTTAAGCTAAGTAAACAAATAAGAAAACCTTATAATCTCTTTTTTAGTTATTTTAATCACAGCCCTGATTAAACAAAATCATTAAAAAGGATTAAAAATGATTTGATTTGTAATCATTTTGAATAATTTTTAATCGTTCAAATCATTTCTAATTCTTATGAGCGTTTAACATGTGATTTACATTCAAATCCTTTTATTATATCAGGGAGGCTGTAGTTATTAGCACTTGAATCCAGTCTATCTCTGTGCTATGTGAAGGAAAAAAAAATGTTCCTTATATACTCCAAAACGGCTGGACCGATTTCGATGAAATTTTCAGACAATCTTCAGATTCCAAGTAGGTCCTCTCTCTCGCTTATCTTTTCTTTCTCCATTGGCCCGACTGACCTAGGGTCCTTTTTACTTTTAAATTGCATATTTTTAAGACCGTTTTTCAAACAACTATCAAATGTCCACGTAAGCTATTTATCTCTTGTTATTGAAGTGTGGTTTTCCTTAATAAATGCGATGTACCTATGCTGACCACTCTTATCTAAAAAGTTTTATGTTTACATATTTTTAGTTCGGGAATTCACATGACTAATATAATGTGTGTGTTACAGTCGTTATCTGACAGAAAAACATCCTGTTTTGAGAGTAGGGAAAATCCCAAAGTTCTGTCATCCACGGATTGTAAGTACATTCACCATCAACCAACTGATCTATCTCAACTGATCTATCTCAACCAGTTCACGTATTTTGGGTACCAAGAAGCTAGAAGCTAAGAAGCTAGTGGGTGTTTGATAGACATAAAATTAGCATATGATTTGACTAGGTTAGGGATCATCTATTTTGAATGGAAATTATTTATTTAAAAAAATGGTCAGATTTCAGACAAGTTTTGTCATCAAATAAATCCTATGTAAAGAGCCCTTACATTTGATATACAACAAAGTAAGGTTTGCAAAACTTTTTTTTTTATTTTCTAATTTTCCCTCCGAAAATGACCTTTATTTAAAAAAAAATAAAAAATTATGCATCTGTGTTTGGGTCATAGGATTACACTATCCTACCAAATTTCACCTGATTTGGTCCAGGTCCTGATTTGGTCTGGATCCAGGTCCAGGTCCAGATTCGGAGCAAATTGGCTGTGACAGACGAACGGACAGACAGACAGACGCACGAGTGATCCTGTAAGGGTTCTTATTTTTTGTTGTACGGAACCCTAAAAAATGACTCGCTTTTTCAACCTGTGGATTCAAGAGCTATGAATTGTGGAACAAAAAAACTTTTTTTACAAAGATGGCTATTCTTGGTATCAGATTTTGTCGATTAAGTCAATAACTACTCAACCTATTTGGACGAACGAGATGTTATAGTAAAGGTTATTTTTCAATATAGTTGGTCGAAAAGTGGTACCTTACAATTACGCCAGGTTACTGTGCGCAAAATTAATTTTACCATATACGTGCCTTTTACTTTGCCGGCTCGGAGGAACAAGACATCTCTAATAAATAAAAACTTTAATATGGCATACTCGGCATACTCAGATGGTCACAGACCGAACTGGACGCCCTGGATCGAAAAGTTCCCACTACTATGACACTCCATAGGATGCATCACCTGAGGTTGTCAGTGATGACTTAGAGGCTGTATATCCCACGGAAGAGTGGTGGTCGTGGCCTTTTCAGTGCCAAACAAATGCACAAACGCGAGATGTGCAGCCTTATCTCAACTATTTAGATGCTTTAAAAGTCGCGCTTAGCCGTTGGTGTTAATTGCTATCACTAGATGGCAGTCGTCAAGCCATGTCAGTGAACTTATAGGCACCTTAAGCGTTCTTGATAGTGAGGTTCGCCAAATCCTACAACCTTCACAAATATTTATATACCGTTCGACTCAGGAGTCGTGCGTGAGGCATGAAGCATGCCTACTGGCAAAATAAATAAGTAATTTATATGAAAACTTGGGTCGGAATTTGCACCCTGAACAAGTGTCATCTGAATTTTAATAAATTTGTCCAAAACTAATAGTATGTTAGAGTATTCTTCAATACATTTCTAATATTCATAATTATGTTAGCTTATATACGTCCCCACCGAGAGGTTTGAGCCTACCCTGAATTAGGGCAATCAAGCCTTAGTCAACCTCGCGGGCCCAGTGCGGGTTGGTCAACTTCACGCACAACCTTCGAATTTCTTCGCAGACTAGTGCAGGTTTCCTCACAACGTGCATAAGAAAACAGATTTTCGTAAACACATTTGTAGTTGGTACGTGGCAGGATTTGAACCACGACCTCCCGGGCAGGAGGAAGCCGCCCTTGCCATTACGCCACCGACGCTCATATTTCTAATTACTGAAGTCCAACTAGATTCCCGTAAGATATGGGTTTCGGTACATAATGTACAGCGTCTTAAATGTCCTGTGTGTCAGTTTGTCCAGAGTTTCAAAATTTTCCAGTGTCTCAGATTGTCCAGAGTTTCAAAATGTCCAGTCCGTTGAAAAAAGAAAAAATCATAACAAGTATTTGTTTCTTGCCTCTGAAAAGTAGCAAAAATGGACATTCGGTACATATTTGCGTAGTAAGTAAAACAGCGCAAAAGTAATATTATTAAGTAATTATTATTAATGTTGAAGTGGCAGTGGACAGGGCACATAGCTCGTAGAACAGATGGCCGATGGGGCAGTAAAGTTCTCGAGTGGCGACCGCGCACCGGAAAACGTAGCGTAGGAGGCCTCCCACGCGGTAGACCAACGACCTGGTGAAGATCGCGGAAAGCCGATGGATGCGGGCAGCGCAGGACCGGTCGTCGTGGAAATCCTTGGGGGAGGCCTTTTTCCAGCAGTGGACGATTTTCGGCTGATATGATGAAACAGCGCAAACGCAGCGCTCGTTCAATAATCGCAACATTCTTCTAAGGTTAAACGAAAAAACTGCAGAAATTTAACGTTTCATTAAATAATTTTGCGTGAATATTTAGGACAGTGAAAATATTGTTCAATCTACTGGAATTTTTATAAGAGGGGCTAAACGGGGGCAGTCTTTGCATTTATTAATTTGTTTACTTAAAAGGACTATTGACCGCCTCCGTGGCGTAATGGTTAAGTCCGTTATCTTTACATCAGGAGGTTACTGGTTCGTTTCCCGAGTGAGTCTAACTTTACAAGACTCGGTTTGGTTGGTGGAAGGGAATTCCCAAAGCCCACCTGGCTAGCTACCACCATCTTATCTAAGTCTTGCCGCCATCAATGTTAATAGCATTGATGTGTTCTGGCCTGAAGATAAGATAGCGAGTTTCCCCATTGCGTTGGGGAATCTTGGTAAACCCGCTTCGATTTTTGGTATCACCGTCACTTACCATGACGTGAGATGATGCCCAAGGCTTACCAATTGTGGATAAAAAAAGTAAAATATTCAATGCAATTCAAGGGAATCATGAACATATTATATGAGTCGGAACAACGACCCCCATATTTGAAACCACTACGGACTGTGGGCCGGCACTATTGCCTGAAAATCTGTATAAAATTTATTGTCCGTATAAGTTTACTCGGTCCATCTAACCAGAGGTACCGGGTTCAAATCTGGACGGCCAATGTACCAATGAGTTTTTCAAAAACTTACGTACATACTTACCGATTGCTTTAACGGTGAAGGAAAACATCGTGAGGAAACCTGCACACGCCTGCGAAGAAACTCGAAGGTTGTGTGTGAAGTCGACCAACCCGCACTTGGCCCGCGTGGTCGACTAAGGCCTAATCGCCCTGATTCAGGGTAGGCTCGAGCCCCTCGGTGGGGACGTATATGAGCTGTAATGATGATAAAGTTTAATTTTACAAGTATATAAATCAAAGAAGGATTAGATAAACAAAATGAAACATGTCTCAAAAAGGCTTGTACCCAGAGACGGTAATATATTCTTTAACCCGTCAAGGGCGCGCTGTACCTATACCAAGGGGGCCACAAAGAATCAGATTTTATTTGGCAAGTCAATAACCTAACTATTACTAAGACTCCGCTGTCCGTCCGTCTGTCACCAGGCTGTATTTCACGAACCGTGATAGCTAGACAGTTGAAATTTTCACAGATGATGTATTTCTGTTGCCGCTAAAATACAAAAAATTAGAAAAAGTGAAAGTTTCCATACAAAAAACGTAAAGAAACTAGCGCCATCTGGTATGATGGTTCTAACTCGCACTTTACCGGTTTTTGTATATTTGCACCAAGTAATTTCATGTGTTTTCGCATTTCGTTTTAATATGTACGTTTATCCGAGGCTCTTACGGTGAAGGAAAACATCGTGAGGAAACCTGCACACGCCTGCGAAGAAACTTGAAGGTTGTGTGTGAAGTCGACCAACCCACACTGGGCCCGCGTGGTCGCCTAAGGCCCGATCGCTCTAATTCAGGGTAGTATAGAGCTCCTCGGTGGGGACGTATATGAGCTGATAAGATAAGATGAATTTCTTTACGTCTAACTTTGCACACATCCTATGTAAGTAGGAAAACCTCCCAATTTTAAGAAAGGCGAAATTCAAGTTTGAATTTATGAATAGTTTTATAGGTTATATTAAATTTTGAACATTAAAATTCAATATCACTCGAAGCGTTAAAGTAGACAATATGCGAACATTACAAGTTAAATAAAAGTTTTTAAATATCTTGAGTTCGTCTGTTAGTGATCGTGTAGATTCTTAACGACTTGACCGATTAAAATGAACTTTGGTGAAAACCTGTAAGTTGCTTGTCGGAAAAGTTGGGAAATTCGGGAAAAAGTGAAAGATATTTTTTTTCTATCGGATTTGTCATAATTCGAACGAAATCTTATCCACGAGGGCGAAGCCGCGGGAAACAGTGGTATAAATGATGTCATATTTATTTTAGTATAAAATAAAACGTAACTTTATACTTTTTTAATTAGTTTAGATTTATAAGTAGGTATTTAAGTTTTTTACAACTTTTGGCGATTGATTTCTGCACTTCCATATTGACTGGAAGAGATCCCGAGATGGGCCCGTCTCTGCTACTTTATTCCTATATTTAAAAATATATTTTTATATTTTTGTAAACTTAGCAAGAAAGAGTATACAAACAAGTTTAAGTTAAGTAACAAAAAATATTCAATTTTCTTTATAAGTTGCACATTCCCACTTCAGTTTCATAACTAAATAAATAAATATATTTTTTGGACTATTGAAATAAAGATTTGAAGAATAACTAGCTTTTGCCCGCGGCTTCGGCCGCGTGGACATCGTTTTTATGACTGCCGTTTAGCGGTTTTCGAGCACGGACATGAGTTTTCCCCTAGATCCCTCGGGAACCATGTCAGGATATGCTAATGAGTAAATTATTTCATTTCCCACCCCCTCAGCCATCTCTGTGCAAAAAACCACAGCAATCCAATGTTCCGTTACACTGTTAAAGAAACTAACCAAAAAAAATAGTATATTTTCAGTTCCCTCAGGAACTTCATCGGACTATGCTGTGTTCATGGGATAAAAAGTAGCCTATGTCCTTTCCAGTGACACAGGCTACCTGCGTGCCAAATTTCATGATGATTGGTTAAGGCATTGAATAGTGAAAAGGTAACAAACAAATAAACACATTTTCACATTTACAATATTAGTAAGGAAGTAAGGATTTTAAATATCGCTTTCTGGTAATTAAATGCCTATTACCCATCTGATGCTCCTAGAGAAAGTTCTTTCATATTTCTTCCACTGATTAATTAGGGGGCCATCAAAACCGGTGGGAGCTGGGTGCTGTTTCAAATAATTTATCAAACCTAATTAATTAATTTTGTTGTGTTGTGAAGAAATTCCAAGGGGCCTCCCTAAAACGTTTTAGATTTAATTACGTACCTAAATAGGTTACCTTTAGATAATCATTAAAGAACTAAAAGCTTCTAACAGGTACTTACAACCATAATTAATTCATATTTGTGTTTTCCCTGTCTATAGAATATTCTTATCTAAATAGGGTATTATATACCCTATTTATTTTAGCGAGCTAGTACTGAGAAAATCGTCTCGTTTGTGATTGGCCGGGCGGAGTGATGACGCTAAACCCGCGTTCACGGTGCGTATTTTTTCAGTCTATTCATGCCACTCGTACTGTTTAGACGTCTCCACCTCTCTGCACCTAGTGATTTGGCATGTAATTTGGACTTTTGATTCTTCTACTTTGTGATTGTGAACTGACTTTAGTGTACTGGAATGCGAGATTAATTTCTCATACCTATTTGGCGTAATTTTTAATATTGGACGCAGATTAATTTTAGTTTCTGACTGGTAAAATTGTATATTTTATTTACTTTATATTGTAATTGTATTGTGTTTGCATTTTGTCAAGTAAGTAAGTTATAAAATTATAAGCTTTTGTTATTTGAGTAATATATAGACAAAATAAAAGAAAATTTTATAGTAAATGTGGGGAACGATAGCAGTGATACTTCGGAAAGCTCTGTTATGGAAATTTAACCCAAAAAACTGTTTTTTGCCAAAATTGTGCATTTTTGTATAGGTAGAAACTATTTTAAAAATAAAAAAAGGTATTTTTTAATCTGCGTTTTCATTTTCCTTCCAAAAAGAAATAATAGTTATTTGAAAAAAAAAAGTTGCAAATGCATATAACCATTTACGATTAGGCTCGTTGTGAACGCATCTTACATTTCTTTGCAGTTGTGGATGCCCATTTGAATTGTGCCGTGATTTTCTGTCTTTGTTATTTGTTAGTGATTGTGCGAAAGAGAAAGCGCTTTGCTAGCTTGCTAAAATAAATAGGGTATAAGCGAAGATACACAAAAGTAATTATTACTTTAGACCCAAAAACCGCCTTCGTGGCGTAATGGTTACGTCCACTAGCTTTACATCAGGAGGTCGCGGGTTCGAATCCCGGCGAAGTCTATCTTTATAAGTCTCGACTTCATTAGTGGAAGGGCGTTTTCTAAGCTAGCCTGACCTAGCTACCACAACCTTATTTAAGTCTTACCGCCAAACATCAATGTAAACAACAAAATTGATGTGTAATAGGCAGTACCCCATTGCGTTGGGGAAACTTGCTAAGTCCGCTTACATCTTCGTCATCATCATCATTTACCATCAGGGAGATGATGCCAAGGACTTACAAATTGTGGATAAAAAACAGACATGACTAGTTTATTTTATTTGGAAGACCCACAAAAATTATCACTACTTAAAAGCTAACATAAGATGTCCATAGACCTAATAGACGCACATACCATGGATGTTAATAATGTAGATGTGCAAGTGTTTTATAATGAACAATTTAACTATTTTTATTGGGTAATTCCGTACAAATTGGACTAGTCAGAGACAGGAGAAGGTGAAGTTTTTGATCTGAGAATGCAAGGGTTGGCACCCCTTCCTGGCTTGGAGAAAATATTACAGATGAAACAAAAATGTCTGGTATATTATCGAACAATAAAATATTTTTAAAAATGACAGTGGTATCTCCACTTGTAATAGCATATAAGCATTATTATGACAGACATAGATATTTATTCACATATTTTATTTCATTTGGAAGGAGACAAACTGAAATTTTCAATTTGTAATTCAATATAATTTTAATGTGCTGTGCGTAACGGCTAGGGCCGCCGCCTCCTGTCCGGGAGATCGTGGTTCGAATCCTGCCACGTACCGATGTGATTTCGAATTTAGATTTTATATGTACGTTCATCCGACGCTCTTACGGTGAAGAAAAAACATCGTGAAACCTGCACACGCCTGCGGAGAAACTCGCAGGTTGTGTGTGAAGTCGACCAACCCGCACTGGGCCCGCGTGGTCGACTACGCCCCCCACCTCCCTAGGGGGGAAGGGGTCGCTCCGATGTGCTTTTAAGGTGGCTTAGCTGCCAAAGCTTAGGGGGAGTTTTAGTGGGTAGTGTGGTCTTGGGCCTATTTATTTATATATACCTTATGTGTATAATAGGTATGTATGCATATAGGCGCAGGGCTGTGAGTCCCACATAACCAGTACAGTCGGCTGTTATTGGTATTCGTAAATGCATTCTCCTTCTCCCCTCCTCCGCAGTCCGAGAAAAAAAAAGTGGTCGACTAAGACCCGATCGCCCTCATTCAGGGTGGGCTCGAGCTCCTCGGTGGGGACGTATATGAGCTGATATGATGGGCAATGTCTTTGATGTTATTTGCCATACGACTAATAATGGTGAGTAGAATCCCATGATAAATTTTAGGGTTCCGCACCCTAAGGATGCCAACGGGACCCTTTATCTAAGCCTCCGCAAACAAGGTGGGCCGACAAACTGCAACTGGTCTGGGTCCCTGGACACGTAGGAGTGGAAGAAAACGAAGAAGCAGACAAACAATGTCAACAATGTGTGGTCCAGAACCAAGGATAGGGCTACCTAGGAGCGCTGTTATGAGGGTGTTAAAGGAACAGGCCGAAGGAAGACACAGACTGACATGGCTATCTACGGATGGACACAAATACTCCAAGCTCTTCATCGGTGAGGTAACCACAGGTGTAACAAAAAGTACATTTGGAGAAACAGCAGGACATTTGTCAGAGCTGTAACAGGAGCGTTACGGGTCACTTTGCTAGAATCGTACACCTGAAAAAATCTTTTGACAAATGACCCGACCTCAATGACTTATATATTACTGGCGAATTAGTGCGAAAATCGAAAGTTTCACACACTCGCGACTCAGTCGTCTGCGGGAAATTGTACAGTGCGGTGGAAAGATATTCCATATAAAACTGCCTTATTGTGTTGTTAGAGGCTGCAAAAACCATGAAAGAAAGGCTAAAAAGAAACATGGGATGTCGAATCATCGTTAAGTAACCTTACATTGTATTTTTTCTTGTAAACAAATTACATAAACGATTTTTTAAAGCGACAATTCTACCAAGGTTCTTTTAACGCGGCACTGACGTTAGCTCTCGCCCACGCTAGTTCGTACGAGTTATTTCAGATGGCGCTACTTTTTGCTTGTATGAAGACAATCTGAGTGAAATATGGAGAGGGGCGGATCCTTCTGTCCAAATCTGTGCCTGACCTGCAGGGCCTGTGGTGAAGCTATAGAATCAATGAACACTTACTGCGATGTCCTGGCTAGCAAGCGTATGTGCCTCCTTGGTGATGGCTACCCAAAATCGGAGGACTACAAGCACTTTCCACTTAGCGGAATTGCTGCACTGATGCAGCACATCTCCGACTAGGCTAGAGTGCAAAGGTTGCAGGGTTAGACACAAAAGATTCCATTGGGTCGAAGTGTCACTGCGACTGCAGCCCCCTTTATATAAGAAGCCTCCACTGTCCGTTCGTTCGTCCATTCGTCCGTCCGTCCGTCCGACTGTCTGTCAACGGGCTGTATATTATAAACCGTAATAGGTAGACATTTAAAATTTTCTCAGAATATGTATTTCTCATCATCATCATCATATCAGCCGAAGGATGGACATAGGCCTCCCCCAAGGATTTCCACGACGACCGGTTCTGCGCTGCCCGCATCCAGCGGCTTCCCGTGAGCTTCACCAGGTCATCGGTCCACCAAGTGGAAGCCCTGCCTACGCTACGTTTTTCAGTGCGCGGTCGCCAATCGAGAACTTTACTGCCCCAACGGCCATCTGTTCTACGAGCTATGTGCCCCGCCCACTTAGCAATTCTGAGAGTTATGTCGGTTACTTCGGTTCTCCTATGGATCTCCTCGTTTCTGATTCGATCAGGCAGAGAAACTCCGAGCATAGCACGCTCCATTGCCCTTTGGGTGACCTTGAGCCTTCTTATGAGGCCCATAGTAAGCGACCATGTCTCAGTTCCGTATGTCATCACTGGCAACATACACTGGTGTATTCTATTGCCGCTATAATGACATAAAATAAAAAAACAAAGGACCCCATACAACAAATGTTTTTTTTTTCTTGTACGGAAGTTTGTGACTTCGAGTTGTGTTTAGCTTATTTATAAAGACCCTCCATTTTGTCTGCATGATTGGATGAACAAATTTTCATAGTAACTCTAAAACCACCCTTAAAATGTAATTACGACTGAAAGGCAAAGACGCAATTAAAACGCGTGCGTATGACAATAGCGAAGTGCTCATACAGCCTGTTTGTTTGGCTTGGGCCCTACCTACTATGTGGAAAGCCCTTTTCAGGATGGCAAACAATACGTTCGGATATTACGAACTCCTTTGTCCTTTTTATTACTCGTAGGTTGAGGCCTTCGGGCTTGTCACAAAGGCTACATGTTGAGTTAGATGTGACAAAAACATGATACAGTATTGATACCTAATTCCAGCTATTATTATTATTATAATATGGTTGATGGGAGCGATGGCTGACTCTCGCGTTATACTCGTGACCGGGTGCTGCCCGTGTGAACTGGCCTACTCTTGTCAAAGGCATTAATGACATTCAATGATTTTTATGTATATATAAATTTTCGTGTCATATTGTTTTCATGTTCTAATGACATAATTGAATTTTGACGTTGTTACTAATTATTATTGTTTATTTCTTGATTTTCACAAATGACATTATGTTATTAATTATTATTTTATAACTATCAGAAAAAGTGTAATTTGCACCTATTTTGAATTACCTTGAATCTTGAATCTAGTATACCTACTAAGATATAGTCGCTTACTAGGGCCACACAAGAAGATTCGAAGTCTCCCAAAGGGCCATGGGCTAGGTATGCTCGAAGTTTCCTTACGTCATCAAATCAGAACTGAGGAGATCCGAAGGAGAACCAAGGTAACCGACATAGCTCACAGAATCGCTAAACTTAAGCGGCAGTGGGCGGGGCACATAGCTCGTAGAACAGATGGCCTTTCGAGTGGCAACCACGCTCCGAAAGACAAAGCGTAGTCAGGCCTCCCACTCGGTGGACTGACGAGCTGGTGAGTGTCGCGGAAAGCCGTTGGATACGGGCAGCGCAGGACCTGTCGTTCTGGAAATCCTTGGGGGGAGACTTTGTCCAGCGTTGGACGTCTGTAGGTTGATATGATGATGACGTAACTACCTAATCGGTTGTTGTAAGTATATACTCATATAGGGTTGCCAGGTCCTAAAACTGAATAGCCGGACAGACTACCAAGTCAAGCCGGACTTTTGGGTAAAAAGTCCGGACTCCTTTAAAGCCCGCTCTAGACATGAATAAATTTAGTGCATTAATTAGTCAATCTGTATGTTGAGGTATGAGGTCATAATCAGACTACGAAGCGCCGTCCCCTTGAGTCACTTTATCACTTTATCACGACGGCGCGCTCGCCCGAATATCCACGTGACTGGAGGATCACGAAATATAAAAAAGCCTAACAAAAACCGGACAGGCCGGACATCATCTAATTTGACCGGACATGCATCCAAAAAGCCTAACCCTGTCCGGCTTTATCCGGACGCCTGGCAACGCTATACTCATATACATGATGAAATTGAAATCGTCGGCTAAACTTCAAATCATGCATCTACTCATGTAATAAGAAAACAATTCATCCCAAGACAATCGGAGAAAAAATAAACACCTAAAGAAAAAAACCGGCAGAGTGCAAGTCGGACTCGTAATTATTAAAAAAAATAAATGTATGTTTTAAAAACTATTATATTTGCAGTTGGTAATAGAACTTTATGTATGGAAAATCTATGAAGTTTTTACTAATTCAATCTTAAATTTCATTTCATTTCATTTCATTTATTTATCGTTTGCAATCATGTACAAAAATAAGGTCTTAAAATAATGTAAATATAGCATGGTACATGGGCCCTGCTAGGGCATGGCAAACAGGATAGGTAAATTGTAATAATGTACAAAAAATGAGGAGAGACCAGAAGAAAGCTACGAGATAAATGGTTAAATGGTTTTACATGAATATTTTCAATAAAAATATATAAGTATATATATAATTGGTCGATTATTACTCCTAAACCACACCCTGGACACTTCATACAACGGGCCAGAAATGACATTTCAAAAAAGGAATGACGGAACAGACAAAATGGCGGCGAATTCCTATACGTTCGACAACCAAACTGTAACCAATCTGTATCAATCTGGGTGAGGTCGCAATCTAGAGAGCGGCAGGGAGTGTCCATACTTTATGGTAGTAATAATATTATACTTTGCCTAAACTAAGAAAGCCTACTTAGCTGTAATAGTTTTTCTTTTAAATTTATTATATGTTGTCGACTATTACTCCTAAACAAAGAAAGCCTAATTAGCCGTAATACTTTTTCCTTTAAATCCTTACTAATATTATAAAATAGAGAGTTTGTTTGTTTCTTTGTTACCTTTTCACGCTTTAACACCTTGACCAATCTCGATTAAATTTGGTACGCAGGTAGCCTGTGTCACGGGAAAGGACATAGGCTACTTTTTATCCCGTGAAAATAGCATAGGCAGATGCGGTTCCAAAGGGAACTATAAAAATTGTTTTTTTTTTGGTTCATTTCTTTAAAATCGCAACGGAACAATAGGTTGTTGTGATTTTTTGCATAGTGAGGGAAATGACATAGGCTGCTAATCAAAATAGCCCGATCTGGGATGGGAATCTGGAGAAAAGTAACGACCACGCTCGCGAGCCGCTTGCGGCTCGCGCACCATTCACCCTCAACGACAGTCATAAAAATGATGTCCACGCGGGGAAGCCGCGGGCAATAGCTACTTGATTATATGTTGTATTTTTTTCAGATGTCCTGACACTTGGCTCTAACAAAAATTAACACTTTTAAGCTTAATATTTCGCAAACCAATCCTTGAATCAAAAAATAGTAATAGCAGTGCCTCAGTGATTTTGAAAAAGCCCTATTCATCGATACCACACACGACAGGGTACGTCCCGAAAATATATTCACCCACTCAACACGTAGGGAAGGGGCCCTAATTTTTTTTTTCAAGATTTTATTGAACCTCTTTGTTAACGCGATTAATATGTAAACCCATGTCAAGTTAATGACTACGGGACCCCAAAAATGACGTTTTTGTATTTTTTTATTATTAAAGCGACAATGGACAGACACTCTGCGTGAGTTAGACTCACACTTGGCCTGATTTTATTATTTGTTATTTTACTTGAAAATTAGTACTACGATCATACCAATTTTCACGCTTGTATGTATTACAGGTTTTACGATAGAGCTAAATTAAAAATACAATTATTTATTACTAGCTTTTGCCCGCAATTGCGCCCGCGTTTTCATTGTTTTTATGACCGCCTTTGAAGGTGAGTGGTGCGCAAGCCGGAAGCAGCTCGCGAGCGTGGATATGAGTTCTCTCGAGATCCCTCAGGAACTATATAGGACTATTCTGATTAGCAGTCTATGTCACATCTCACCCCCTCAACCAATTCTGTACAAAAAATCATTTCGATCCGTTGCTTTGTTGCGACGCCGACGTGCGCGAGCGCGGAAATGAGTTTTCCCCAGATCCCTCGGGAACTATGTTAAGATATGCCGATTAGTAAATTATGTCATTTTCCACCCCCTCAGGTATCTCTGTCCAAAAAATCAAAGCAATCCATAGTTCCGTTGCGATGTTAAAGAAATTAACCAAAAAAAGAACATTTTTTTTAGTTCTCTCAGGAACTGCAATGGCTTATGCTATTTTTACGGGATAAGAAGTAGCCTATATCCTTTCCAGTGACACAGGTTACCCACGTGCCAAATTTTATTAAGATTGGTCGAGGTGTTGAAGCGTGAAAAGGTAACAAACAAACATACAAACAAACACTCTTCACATTTATAATATTAAGTAAGGAATTAAGGATACACGATACCCCCTTTTAATTTTTAATTTTTTCTTATTTTTATTATCTGTTGTTTTAGCTGCAATAAGAAAACACTATTTTTTGATAATTTAAACTGTCTACCTGTAGCTTATAACGGTTCATGTAGTACAGCCCGCTCACAGACAGACAGACGGACAGCGGTGGCTTAGTAAGAGGGTCCCGTCGGTCACCCCTTGTTTCTACGGAACCTTAAAAATTGACTCTCTATGCAAAGTTGGCCAATCATATAATCTGTAATTATGAGAACATCTTTTTTTTTGTTTTCAATTGGTAAGCCCTTGGCATCATCTCACCTGATGGTAAGTGACGATGATGCCGAAGATGGAAGCGGGCTTACCAAAATTCCCTAACGCAATGGAGAACTGGCTATCTTATCTTCAAGCCGGAACACATCAATGTTGTTAACACTGATGCTTGGCGGCAAGACTTAAATAAGATAGCTAGCCAGGCGGGCTTAAAAAATGCCCTACTACCAAACAAACCGAGTCTTACAAGTTGACCCCACCGGGAATTGAATCCCATGGTCGCCCCATGGTGTGTAGCGAATGGACTAACCATCACTCCACGGAGGAAGTAACTATTTAGTAATCTGTGACGGAGGCGGTAAAAGTCATCTTTAGACATTCCTTGTGAAAAGATGTTCAGTTTCAGATCCTCAGTTTGAAATTTTGCCAATGATTGACATTCCATCCTGTAGACTCAGCTCGTAGACTTCTCTCTCTTTGCTCGTAGACTAGTCTCTTTGTGATTGCTTTTCTGTGAAAAGCTATAAAGGTATTTCGTGGAATAGTTCTAATCTCTTTCAGTGTTGTTTCCTTCTTTGTATTTCCTAGTTTGTATTACTCACCGGAAAACGTAGCGTAGGTAGGCCTCCCACGCAGTGGACCGACGACCTGGTGAAGATTGCGGGAAGCCGCTGAATGTGGTCAGCGCAGCACTGGTTGTCGTGAAAATCCTTGGGGGATTATCGTTTATCGACTGATATGATTATGATGATGATTAACCCAGAAATCCATACTATAAATTATTTGTTATTTAATGAACATAGCCAATGGTTCCGTGGACAGCCCTGACCTTCTCTCAAATATTGGAATGCGATTTAATGTGCCACGCTTGAGACAGCAAATAAGGTTAGCTGTGCCCCTAGCTAACTCTAACTATAGACGTAACTCATTTTTCCCACGAGTTACCACTAAAGCTAGTCAATAAAGCTAATTATAATCTCGATCTTTTCTGCTCCAGCACCGCATCCGTTAGGAAAAGCATTGCGAACAGCTTCTTTTCTAACTAGTTTATTTTAAGCTCCAAATTGTTATTAATTTTTATTAATTAATGTTGCTCTTTCTTGTTGCTATACATAGTTACATACTAAATACCTTAGTAATTTGGAACTTTGTAAATATTAAGTCGTTTTCTATTTTTGTTGCATATAGGTGGAGACTTGTTATTAGCATCGTCATGTATATTTAGTTACTAATTGTAAAATTTTGCTGTAAGACTCCCAAATAAAATAAAATAAAATAATAAATAAAATAGTAAATATATTATCAACAAACTTAAAACTTTAAGGTACAAGCATATAATTGAAAAAAGATTTTTTATGCTCAAAAATGATAAAAGCTCAAATATACTTCCTACGATTTTATTGCAAACAAAACACGATCCTAGGACATTGATTCCCCCTACAAAGTTCATCATCAGATCAACTTCAAAAAACCAAAAGACCTATTGTCACTGGGAGTACCGCTTCATACCTTTCAGCTCAATCGAACTTTTGGTAATCGCTCTAATTTTTTTTGTAGCGGCCAACTTACTCTCATACGAACATTGCAAGTTAAATAAAAGTTTGTAATAGATAATAATTAAATAATTACAAACAAGATGTGTAGCTACAAAGCAACTAGGGAAATGATTAAATCCCAACAAGACATAAATGTGAAATGGGGCCAAGTTCGATATAAAAAAATAACAGCGATCTAAATGGGTAGGTACCAAGTTCTATAGTGGTTCGTAAATCATAGCTACGGAACTTCAAATAGAAATATTTATTGTAGAATACTCCAACGAATAGAGAATGTATAACGGTTTTCACTTGCTTAAAAAATTGTTAAGTTCTGTGCTAGTACTTGGTGTAACTTGGCAAGTTTTCACTATCCAATTTTATTCTATTTTGATATTTATTTTTAGCATCGGTGGCTCAACCGGTAACGAATCGATCCTCCTAACCAGAGGTGCCGGGTTTAAATTCGGACGGCCAATGTGCCACTGAGTTTATTGCCACGTGCCAATGTGATTTCGAATTTAGATTTCATATGTACGTTTATCCAACGCTCTTACGGTGAAGGAAAACATCGTGAGGAAACCTGCACACGCCTGCGTAGAAACTCGCAGGTTGTGTAATGAAGTCGACCAATCCGCACTGGGCCCGCGTGGTCGACTAAAGCCCGATCGCCCTAATTCAGGGTAGGCTCGAGCCCCTCGGTGGGGACGTATATGATCTGATATGAATTAATGAATTTACTTTTAAAAAGTAAGTTTTACTTGCTTGGCGTATTGGCTATTTAAACTTGCCAAGTTACGAGTACACCACTTAGTAGCACAGAATATAACAATTTTTTTAAGCAACTAAAAACCGTTGTACATTCTCTATTATTTGAAGAAGTCTACAATAAATATTTCTATTTGAAGTTCCGTAGCTATAATTTACGAACCACTATAGAACTTGATACCTACCAATTTAGATCGCTGTAATTTTTTTATGTCGAGCTTGGCCCCATTTCACATTTACGTTTCGTTGGGGTATCATAAATTTTTGATAAGTACTAATACTAATTTCCTATCCTTATGAAAGTAATATAAATACGATATAAAATTTTTGGTGGTACCAAACCCTCGGTGCGCAAGCCCGAGTAGCACTTAGCCAGTATTTTGAATTTTCACTCAATATGCTCAATAAACTTACGCTCAATAACTTATCTCCATGGCAAATTTTAAGTTTATTAGTTACCTGGAAGTGGTCTATATATTTTGCTGAGTAGTGGTGATATGGAACCCTTAGTGAGCGAGTATGACTCATACTTGGCTGTTATTCGATTTTTTACTTTGCATACGTCCAATAACCTACCTCGATGCAAAATTTCAAGTTTATAGTTACCTGGAAGTCGTCTACATATTTTTGCTGAGTAGTGGTGATATGGAACCCTTAGTGCGCGAGTACGACTCACACTTGACCGTTTTTCAAATTTTCCTTTGTATACGTCCAATAACCTTCCTCGATGCCAAATTTCAAGTTTATAGTTACCTGGAAGTCGTCTACATACTTTGCTGAGTAGTTGTAATAAGGAGCCCTTTGTGCGCGAGTACAAATCACACTTGGCCGTTTTTCGAATTTTTACTTTTTATTGCCCAATAACCTACCTAGATGCCAAATTTCAAGTTAAAGTTACCTGGAAGTGGTCTACATATTTTGATGAGTAGTGGTGATACGGAACCCTTGGTGCGCGAGTACGACTCCCACTTGGCCGTTTTTCGAATTTTTCTTCTGTACCTCGGCGCCAAATTTCAAGTTTCTAAGTCACCTCGAAGTGGTCTATAATTTTGATGAGTCAAGGAGTAAGTGAGTGAGTGAGTGAGTTATAAAAATATTGATATATCTCAGAAATTGTAAAAGATATATTTATGGAAATTCAGATTCTAGGTGATCGAGGGGTCTTACTAGACACACAAACTCGCAAGTGTGTTAGTTAAACAGATTTTAGGTTACAGGTAGGTCGAAAGTGGCCCGAAACGGTAAGTGTACCCACGGCCGTGTCGCTTTTTTCTTTTCGAACTTGGTGGATACGCTGCCGTGTGTCTGGATAACAGTGCGCTAGATAGCTACCTATATTTCGAGATACAGTATGGTGTGTGCACCCATATATATGTAATTTAAAAAAAAAAAAAAACGTGTGGCACTCGGGGACTGCCGCGGTAAGGCTATTGCATACATTTTTATCAACTTATGCAATTATAATTATTTATTTATGCAGTATTTATTCACTATTTTTGATGTTTTACTGTTTACGTGTGCTCCTTTTGATTAAAGGACCATAATATAGTCCTTGGGGCGCGGGATGTTTATGTGATAAATTAACACTAAGAAAGTTACACCAGTAAAATTGACCAAGTCCTTTTAGTACCGCCAATCGCTAATAGTTGGCACTGTAAGTTTTTAGAACGCGGTAACGTTACGTTACGCTCGGCCGAGCTACATGGTAGGTGGAGTGGGGAGTGTTGAGTTTTTATTTTCGTAATGTAATTTCTTGTTTCGGTCGCCGCGCTCAAAGCCAGCGATAAAAGCTATGCAATAGCTTAAAAGCAATTTTGTTTTAATACTTTTATTTTCTCTTAGGGTAGTAAAGTTCTCGAGTGGCGACCACGCACCGGAAGATGTAGCGTAGGAAGGCCTCCTACTCGGTTGACTGACGATTTTGTGAAGGTCGCGGGTAGTCGCTAGATGCGGGCAGCGCAGTGCCGGTTGTCGCGTTGAGGAAATCCTTGGGGAAGACCATGTCCAGCTGTGGCTGATATGGTGATGATGATGGCTTTCCTTTTGTTTTATTTTTTTGATGTTTCTTGGTACTTCTAGTTTTTCTACTTCTAGTTATGTTGTGTGTTTCCACAATGAAAATTTAATTAAGTCGTTTGAAACAATTACTTTTGAAGAGCTTACCAAATGAGATCAAAAAAAACGCGCCTTAATTGAGCAGAGCTAAACGTTTTTGGTCTTTGTCCTTGTTATTTGGTGTGTAGAGCGGCGGTGGCGCAACAGCAAGGGCTGCTACCTCCTATCCGGGAGGTCGTGGTTCGAGTCCTGTCACGCACCAATGTGTTTTCGAATTTCGATTCATACGAGTATGTACGTTTATCCGATGCTCTTACGGTGAAGGGTAACATCGTGAGGAAACCTGCGCACATCTGTATGGGAAGTTGACCAACCCGCACTGGGCCCACGTGGTCGACTAAGTTACGATAGCTCTAATTCAAGGTAGGCTCGAGCCCCTCGGTAGGGACGTATAGATGAGCTGATGTGATGATGATGTATTATTATTATTTTTCTTTTTTATTGTAAAGTTTGTGGCTGTTATTGCTCAACTTCCTGTTGCTAACTGAAATTCAACTGAAATGTTGTATGTACTCGTAAAACGGCTTAAAATCTTGCGATGATTAGAGCGACTTCCAGGGTTCCGATTGAGCTGAAATTTGTAACGAAACCGTATTCCCGGTGAGTAACATTAAAACTTTTTTAGTATTTTGAAGTTTATCTGATGATGAACTACAAAGGTGGAATCAAGATCCTGGGGATCGTCTATTGTTTTCAATCAAATCATAGAAAGAAATACGATACCTCGCTGTCCGGATTTTTAAAATTTGGAAACTAGCATTTCATAAACTCTTTTGAAATAAAAGGTTGTAGATACAAGTTTTAAAGTTTTTAAAATGAGCTTTTTTATAATAAACAGTGAGAATTTAACTGCGTCGACTTTGGGGTGTAGTTAAATATAAGATTAAGCAGTAAATTAAAATTCGTATCTACATTTTCAATTTCATTTGTATCCCAACAACGTCTTATCGTTAATTCTTAATTGGTTTTAGCTGTAACCTTATTCGTTTTGGCGTTTTGACTAGCTTTTTTGTAACTTTCTATGGTTATCAGTATGTTAGACTATCCGCTTCAGCATGTTGAATTTAACCCACTTTCCGGTATTCGATTGAGCTGAGATTTTGCATGGGTACACGTTAAGTTTGGATGACAATGCACGGTTATTTAAGTGACATCATTTTTAATTCAATATGGTCGACTCCCAAAGGTGGCGGAGCAGTTATTTCAATCCAATATGATCAACTCCCAAAGATGGCGGACCAGTTATTTTAATTCAATATGGTCGACTCCCAAAGATGGCGGACCAGTTATTTTAATCCAACATGGTCGACTCCCAAAGATGGCGGACCAGTTATTTTAATCCAACATGGTCGACTCCCAAAGATGGCGGACCAGTTATTTTAATCCAACATGGTCGACTCCCAAAGATGGCGGACCAGTTATTTTAATCCAACATGGTCGACTCCCAAAGATGGCGGACCAGTTATTTTAATCCAACATGGTCGACTCCCAAAGATGGCGGACCAGTTATTTTAATCCAACATGGTCGACTCCCAAAGATGGCGGACCAGTTATTTTAATCCAACATGGTCGACTCCCAAAGATGGCGGACCAGTTATTTTAATCCAATATGGTCGACTCCCAAAGATGGCGGACCAGTTATTTTTTATGCATTCCCATGACGTGGGTATTAAATGAAAGAAAGAGTTTGCTGAGAGGTAGTGTATATTCTTTGACTGAGAAGAATACGATATAATTAAATTAAAATGAATGCCTGTACCTACCTAAAAGTTTTAAGGTTTTCCAAAATGAGCTTATTTTAGAATGGGGAATCTTGGTTAGTCCGCTTCCATTTTCGGCATCATCTTCACTTACCATCAGGTGAGATGATGCCAAGGGCTTTGTGAATAAAAAAAAACGCGACCAAGTTATAAAGTAAGTAAAAAAGTTTGTAGCGCTGGCTGATACAGTATTACGAACAGGTTTTAAAAAAACTTATACCGACAAAAACATTTTGTGCAAACGTGCCAAGTCATTAAGATTACTTGGGCAGCGCAGTGCCGGTTGTCGCGTTGAGGAAATCCTTGGGGAAGACCATGTCCAGCTGTGGCTGATATGGTGATGATGATGGCTTTCCTTTTGTTTTATTTTTTTGATGTTTCTTGGTACTTCTAGTTTTTCTACTTCTAGTTATGTTGTGTGTTTCCACAATGAAAATTTAATTAAGTCGTTTGAAACAATTACTTTTGAAGAGCTTACCAAATGAGATCAAAAAAAACGCGCCTTAATTGAGCAGAGCTAAACGTTTTTGGTCTTTGTCCTTGTTATTTGGTGTGTAGAGCGGCGGTGGCGCAACAGCAAGGGCTGCTACCTCCTATCCGGGAGGTCGTGGTTCGAGTCCTGTCACGCACCAATGTGTTTTCGAATTTCGATTCATACGAGTATGTACGTTTATCCGATGCTCTTACGGTGAAGGGTAACATCGTGAGGAAACCTGCGCACATCTGTATGGGAAGTTGACCAACCCGCACTGGGCCCACGTGGTCGACTAAGTTACGATAGCTCTAATTCAAGGTAGGCTCGAGCCCCTCGGTAGGGACGTATAGATGAGCTGATGTGATGATGATGTATTATTATTATTTTTCTTTTTTATTGTAAAGTTTGTGGCTGTTATTGCTCAACTTCCTGTTGCTAACTGAAATTCAACTGAAATGTTGTATGTACTCGTAAAACGGCTTAAAATCTTGCGATGATTAGAGCGACTTCCAGGGTTCCGATTGAGCTGAAATTTGTAACGAAACCGTATTCCCGGTGAGTAACATTAAAACTTTTTTAGTATTTTGAAGTTTATCTGATGATGAACTACAAAGGTGGAATCAAGATCCTGGGGATCGTCTATTGTTTTCAATCAAATCATAGAAAGAAATACGATACCTCGCTGTCCGGATTTTTAAAATTTGGAAACTAGCATTTCATAAACTCTTTTGAAATAAAAGGTTGTAGATACAAGTTTTAAAGTTTTTAAAATGAGCTTTTTTATAATAAACAGTGAGAATTTAACTGCGTCGACTTTGGGGTGTAGTTAAATATAAGATTAAGCAGTAAATTAAAATTCGTATCTACATTTTCAATTTCATTTGTATCCCAACAACGTCTTATCGTTAATTCTTAATTGGTTTTAGCTGTAACCTTATTCGTTTTGGCGTTTTGACTAGCTTTTTTGTAACTTTCTATGGTTATCAGTATGTTAGACTATCCGCTTCAGCATGTTGAATTTAACCCACTTTCCGGTATTCGATTGAGCTGAGATTTTGCATGGGTACACGTTAAGTTTGGATGACAATGCACGGTTATTTAAGTGACATCATTTTTAATTCAATATGGTCGACTCCCAAAGGTGGCGGAGCAGTTATTTCAATCCAATATGATCAACTCCCAAAGATGGCGGACCAGTTATTTTAATTCAATATGGTCGACTCCCAAAGATGGCGGACCAGTTATTTTAATCCAACATGGTCGACTCCCAAAGATGGCGGACCAGTTATTTTAATCCAACATGGTCGACTCCCAAAGATGGCGGACCAGTTATTTTAATCCAACATGGTCGACTCCCAAAGATGGCGGACCAGTTATTTTAATCCAACATGGTCGACTCCCAAAGATGGCGGACCAGTTATTTTAATCCAACATGGTCGACTCCCAAAGATGGCGGACCAGTTATTTTAATCCAATATGGTCGACTCCCAAAGATGGCGGACCAGTTATTTTAATCCAATATGGTCGACTCCCAAAGATGGCGGACCAGTTATTTTAATCCAACATGGTCGACTCCCAAAGATGGCGGACCAGTTATTTTAATCCAACATGGTCGACTCCCAAAGATGGCGGACCAGTTATTTTAATCCAACATGGTCGACTCCCAAAGATGGCGGACCAGTTATTTTAATACAACATGGTCGACTCCCAAAGATGGCGGACCAGTTATTTTAATCCAATATGGTCGACTCCCAAAGATGGCGGACCAGTTATTTTAATCCAATATGGTCGACTCCCAAAGATGGCGGACCAGTTATTTTAATCCAACATGGTCGACTCCCAAAGATGGCGGACCAGTTATTTTAATCTAACATGGTCGACTCCCAAAGATGGCGGACCAGTTATTTTAATCCAACATGGTCGACTCCCAAAGATGGCGGACCAGTTATTTTAATCCAACATGGTCGACTCCCAAAGATGGCGGACCAGTTATTTTAATCCAACATGGTCGACTCCCAAAGATGGCGGACCAGTTATTTTAATCCAACATGGTCGACTCCCAAAGATGGCGGACCAGTTATTTTAATCCAATATGGTCGACTCCCAAAGATGGCGGACCAGTTATTTTAATCCAATATGGTCGACTCCCAAAGATGGCGGACCAGTTATTTTAATCCAACATGGTCGACTCCCAAAGATGGCGGACCAGTTATTTTAATCCAACATGGTCGACTCCCAAAGATGGCGGACCAGTTATTTTAATCCAACATGGTCGACTCCCAAAGATGGCGGACCAGTTATTTTAATCCAATATGGTCGACTCCCAAAGATGGCGGACCAGTTATTTTAATCCAACATGGTCGACTCCCAAAGATGGCGGACCAGTTATTTTAATCCAATATGGTCGACTCCCAAAGATGGCGGACCAGTTATTTTTTATGCATTCCCATGACGTGGGTATTAAATGAAAGAAAGAGTTTGCTGAGAGGTAGTGTATATATTCTTTGACTGAGAAGAATACGATATAATTAAATTAAAATGAATGCCTGTACCTACCTAAAAGTTTTAAGGTTTTCCAAAATGAGCTTATTTTAGAATGGGGAATCTTGGTTAGTCCGCTTCCATTTTCGGCATCATCTTCACTTACCATCAGGTGAGATGATGCCAAGGGCTTTGTGAATAAAAAAAAACGCGACCAAGTTATAAAGTAAGTAAAAAAGTTTGTAGCGCTGGCTGATACAGTATTACGAACAGGTTTTAAAAAAACTTATACCGACAAAAACATTTTGTGCAAACGTGCCAAGTCATTAAGATTACTTGGTCATAAATAGTAGTGAAATCAAATAAAGAGCCAAGTATAGTTATTAAAAGAAACTAGTGACTTAGTCGTTTAAAATTTTGTAAGGCCAATGAATCTACTTATATTGGTAAATATCTACACTAATTCCAGATAAAACAAATAAAACTTCATTTTCCGTTTCGAACACCATTCGAACACCATCTTCAGGCAGACGATGGTGTTCGAAACCGGTCGCTGACAAATTATAAATGCAGTTTTATTTGTTTTATGTGGAATTAGTGTACATATATACCAATATGAGTGATATAATGTTCCACCAAGAACCTGCAATCAAAAGTATCAACTATCTAATAAATCTAGGTTTGAGAAGTGTACCTTCGGTTTCAACGTAACAGCCGCGTTGAAGCCCGAATTGATTTGAACTTAAAATAGACTTACGTTCGATAATATTGAAGTGAAAACTTCTTTAGCGGCGTTGTGCACTTGTTTTGTAATAGGTAAAAAATGTTAAACTCGCGTCAGGACACGTGACCTGATCGAAAATTTGTAAGACGGATGTATTTGATTTTTTGTTGATTTTTCTGAGATATAAACTTTTTAATGTAATATAAATGCACAACGTTAATATTCAAGTTTTCACTTCTGCCGGCACTCCCGGAGTGCAACCCGTCGTTTTTTTTAAAACACGTATCGCAAGTTGGTTTTGTACAATCGCGTAGAGAGCAAAATTTGGGTTCTACTAATTTTAAACCAGATCACTCTTCTATGAAAATACTTAGACTCGCATTCGTGGATGTCTCAAAAACTTAAAGTATCCCTACATAACTTTGAGCATGTCAGAATCATCATCATCATATCAGCCGAAAGACTTTTTCTTCTTTCATTAGGGTATTTACCACTCATTCAAACCACTCATTCCAATCACTTACTTTTATCGTTTGTAACAAAATGCTATTTTGTATAAAAAATATTACACAAATATGACGTCACAAATATATAAAGGGTTTTTGAAAAATTTATGATTTGAATAAAAAAATGAAAATTAATGAAAGATACCAAAAAGTATACTATTTGCTGAACAATATTTTATAATTTATTTTTGCTACTGGTGACAATATCTTCACGTCCCAAATATTAGATTTTCGCAATATCTTCACGTCCTAAATACCGCAGTGTCTTAAGACCAAGGTCTTCCACCAGTGTGTGTTGCCAGTGATGACGTACGGAACTGAGACATGGTCGCTTACTACGGGCCTCATAAGAAGGTTTAAGGTCACCCAAAGGACAATGGAGCGTGCTATGCTCGGAGGTTCTCTGCGTGATCGAATCAGAAACGAGGAGATCCGTAGGAGAACCAAAGTAACCGACATAGCTCTCAGAATTGCTAAATTGAAGTGGCAGTGGGCGGGGCACATAGCTCGTAGAACAGATGGCCGTTGGGGCAGTTAATTAATCGAGTGGCCATCGCACATCGGAAAACGTAGCGAAGCCAGGCCACCCACTTAATGGACCGTTGACCAGGTGAAGGTCGCGGGAAGCCACTGGATGTGGATAGCGCAGAACCGGTCTTGGAGGAGGTCTATGTCCAGCAGTGGACGTTCTTCGGCTGATATGATGACTATAAAATACCCTATTGCTGTAAATGGCCGATGTTTTAGTACGTTCGATGTTTAAATAAACTTTCTGTGTAAAAACATACAATTAAAATGCCTTGCATTTTAAAAATTAATATAGTAACATAAGTGCCCACTTTTATAAAGCGAGGCATTGACCGGAACAGTTGTCTCTGTCTTTTCATTTACGTGTAAAGAGTAAAGATAATAACCACACTTTGGCACATTTTCAATGTTTTTTTGTTTTAATTAAAAAAGTTCAATGAATTAAAAAAAATCCAACTAGCAAGTTAAATTGTGTGTATAGACTAATCGACTAAGAAAATTTAGAGGTATAAATCAGTCTGGTTTGCCTACAGAATGCAAATCTCTGTTTTAAGAGAGGTTTCTTTGATATATTTTTTTTGGTATAAAAGTTAACGAATCGCGTTTCTGCAACTGACAAAATGAAGTCATTGAAATGAATAATCAGGTTACAAAATATCACTTTCATATTTTACACACAAACAACCACACCCATAGACGAAACAGAGATACACTTACAAATAAAGAAACTAAAATCAGACAAAAGATCCAGATGGGATAACCAACGAAGCCCTGAAAATAGGAGTATCAATCTTATTGCACCCTATCACAGAATTATTCAACCTTATATTAGAAACTGAAAGTGTTCCAAACCAATGGTGTAAATCAGATATCATACTGCTATACAGAACAAATTATCGAAAAGTATGAAGAATTTAAAAAGCCTCTTTATCTAGGCTTTATTGATTACAGCAAAGCGTTCGACAGCATTAGCCATAGTTCTATATGGGAGTCACTAAGCACCCTAAATATCAACTCAAAATATATAAACATCATAAAATATATATACAGTAACAGGATAAGTAATGTGAAATTAGAATAGAGAGGTGAAGCAATAAATATTGATAGAGGAGTCAGACAAGGCGACCCCCTGTCGCCTAAATTATTTATTGCTGTATTAGAGAACATATTTAAAACAATGGACTGGAAAACAAAGGGTACTAAAATAAATAACAGCTATTTAAACCATCTAAGATTCGCCGATGACATAGTCATACTAGCGGAAACGTCAAAAGATCTGCAAGAAATGCTATGCTCACTGGACCAAGAAAGCTCGAAAGTTGGACTAGAAATGAACGCCAACAAAACCAAAATAATGACAAATAGTAATAAAAAACCCATTAAAGTACCACAATAGAATATGTTGATAGTTATATCTACCTAGGCAAACAAGTGTCATTCAATAAATCAAATAATGAAGATGAAATTGAAAGAATAACAAATATAGCATGGAAGAAATTTTGGTCGTTCAAGGAAATCTTAAAAGGAGATTACTTGATAAATATGAGGAAGATTGTACTTGATACCTGCATTCTGCCCTGTCTGCTATACGGTTGCCAAACTTGGATACTCACTACTAAAGCCAAACAAAAAATCATAACTAAACAAAGAGCTATGGAGAGAAGTATTCTCAACATAAGGAAAATCCATAAAATCAGAAACGAAGTAATTAGGCGAAAGACCAAGTTAGCCGATGCCCTCACGCAAGCCCTAAAACTGAAATGGCAATGGGCCGGACATATAGCACGATACAAAGACGGTAGATGGTCTGCTAAAGCTACAGAGTGGAAAGGGCCACAAGAAAAAAGAAGAGTAGGCAGACCAAAAAGAAGATGGGCTGAAGATCTAATAGATACGGTAGGAGAGGATTGGATAAAAATTCCAAGAGACAAGGAAAAATAGAAGAAACTGGAGGAGGCCTTCACCCGTGGAGGGACCCAAAACCCATAAGACAGAAAAATTATATAATATATAAAAGTTAATTATTAATTTAGGTTACAATATTATAGTATGTAGCTATATAATCAATGTTATTTCAGGGTTCTGGGAAATAAAGGCTTTTTTATTTTATTTATATTTTGTAATTGCTGAGAAAAATCGACATCCTGTGACCAAAGTTTCCAATGCGTCGCTAGGGACGACAAACAAAATAATTCCTTAAAAAATGCGCGAGCATTTCACTGTTTTTATTTACAAATGTTTACAGCTTTTCGTTTCCATTCTGTTCAGCTTATTTTCCTTTGGCAAACTTAAACAATGTATTTACACAGTGCTTACAATATATTGGGTAAGCTCGGAGGCTAGCTTAAAGTAAAAGAGGATTTTTTTTTCTTTTGTACTTGAGCCTGGAATTTAGATATAAAACGATAAGTACTGGTGTTATTTATAGAACATCAGAAATATAAATATAATAAATAATCAGAAATCATCTCTTTATCAAATTTTAAAAAACCTTACTTGATTTGTTTTCCATGTCGTCTTATAACTTTAATAAAGGGATAAAATATTTAAAAAAAAGTAGCTACATTAATCACGATATTTCAAAGTTAAGAGGATTGTGAAGCTGCGACTTTTCATACAAACAGCGTTAACAATTTTGCGTTAACCGATTTGGACCAATTTTAGACAGGTTATCATATCAGTCAGAACAAAGACTAGACTTATACGTTTCGTTTTTTATTTACTGATCATATCACCTCATATACGTCCCCACCGAGGGGCTCGAGCCTACCGTGAATTGTGGCGATCCGGCCTTAGTCGACCACGTCTTTATTTACTGAATTTAAATAAAAAAAATGGCCGAAATTAGTTTTGTATGAAATCACGTGAACGACAATTAAATTAAACTTATTAACTTTATCGAAAAACAAAAACGTATCAAGCTTTTGTTCTGACTGACAACCTATCAAAAATTGGTCCAACTCAGTTAACATTTAAGAGGTGAAAATCGTTAACGCCGTTTGTATGAAAAGTCGCAGCTTCACAATTCTCTTAAAACATTTTTATAATATAATGTCGTTTTTGACACAATGATTGATAGCTTAAATTTTACTTAAGTCTCTTTTAAGTATTTCGTCGATATTATTCGTAAATTAACAAGTCATTTGAAGGTTATAACAGGTTACAGTGTTCGGTCTACTTTGCCGAAGGTTTTTAGAGCGATACTCGTATAAAAACTGAAAGATCTTGATGTCGTGTCTTTATGGAAAAATCAAGAAATTACTCGTACTTCCAAAATAAGGAGGTTCTCAATCCTACCGTACGATTATTTTATCTGTAATGCAATATCTTCGCACATTTGTGAACAGATTTTTTAGGGTTCCGTACTAAAGGAACCCTCATAGTATCACTTTGTTGTCCGTCCATCTGTTTGTCAGGACCCTTTATCTCGGGAACGCGTAGAGGTATCAAATCGAGAAACCATGTACTCTGGTCTACAGTCCTTTGAAGCTGTGAAAAACAAACTTCTAAGTTAACGTAAAAAAAAATACGGCCTTTAATGCCGCAAAAAACGTATATTTCGACACTCTCAAGGGAAACAAAATTCAAAGGGTATTTCCCGTTAACCTAGAACTATGAAATTTGGCAAGTAATACCTTCAAATCATCATTACAGCTCATATACGTCCCCACCGAGGGGCTCGAGCCTACCCTGAATCAGGGCGATTAGGCCTTAGTCGACCACGCGGGCCCAGTGCGGGTTGGTCGACTTCACACACAACCTGCGAGTTTCTTCGCAGGCGTGTGCAGGTTTCCTCACGATGTTTTCCTTCACCGTTAAAGCAATCGGTAAGTATGTACGTAAGTTTTTTGAAAAACTCATTGGTACATTGGCCGTCCAGATTTGAACCCGGTACCTCTGGTTAGATGGACCGAGTCGTTACCGGTTGAGCCACCGACGCTTTTCCTTCAAATACTGGAAGTTAATTAAAAAAACTGAAAACTGTACATTTGTAATTAAATCATGAAAAATACAGTCTTTATTTAAAATACGTTATTAATTATGCAAGGAACGAAGGTCCAAATTTTTACTAGAGTCAACCGTGTCATGTGGGGTATCGTATGAAAGGGCTTCATTGGCACAACCTTAAACAGATTTTTAATTATTTTTATGATGTATAGTTTTCGATTTATGACGAAGAATGAAAAGTAGTAAGTAACAGTTACAGTTCGGTGGGCGAATCCGACTCGCACTTTTCCGGTTTTATTTTTTTATTTGATAGAGTGATGCCTCAAGGTTGTTCCCATACAAATTTTATCAAAATTTGTTAGATGTTTTTTTTTTAATACCAATTAGTACGTAAGTAAGTATATATTCTTTATTACACACCAGAAAAGTTATAACAAAAACATAATTTAAAATATATGCAGTGCAAAGGCGGCCTTATCGGTTTTAGCGATTTCTTCCAGGCAACCTTAAAATAACCGATAGGAATTGCTAGGTAAAAAAACTGAATACGGGTGGCTGCAGATCAAAAATAAACAAGATTATAACGATATTATTTAAAACAGATATGTAATAAATATACTAAATATTGATATGTAATAAATATACTTAATATATTATGTAATACAAAAAATAATAGTAAATATAAAAATAGTTTAAACAAATAAATACTTTTTCTCAGAGCGCTGGGTTGTCTGGTAGAAATTGCTCTCAGGGATAAGACCGCCTAAATTGTACGTCTCTTAGTTTTAATTTAAATTTTGCAAATGTATTTATTTTGATAGTAAACGACCATGTCTCAGTTCCGTACGTCATCACTGGTCGCTTACTATGGGCCTCATAAGAAGGCTCAAGGTCACCCAAAGGGCAATGGAGCGTGCTATGCTCGGAGTTTCTCTGCGTGATCTAATCAGAAACGAGGAGATCCGTAAGAGAACCAAAGTAACCGAAATAGCTCTCAGAATTGCTAAACTTAAGTGGCAGTGGGCGGGGCACATTGCTCGTAGAACAGATGGCCGTTGGGGCAGTAAAGTTCTCGAGTGGCGACCACGCACCGGAAAGCGTAGTGTAGCCAGGCCTCCCACTCGGTGGACCGATGACCTGGTGAAGGTCGCGGGAAGCCGCTGGATGCGGGCAGCGCAGAACCGGTCGTCGTGGAGATCCTTGGGGGAGGCCTATGTCCAGCAGTGGACTTCCTTCGGCTGATATGATTTATTTTGATGTACAATAAAGAGGTATTTGAATTTGAAATACATGCTATATGTATATAATACATACATAAATACTTAAACAACACATAATATAGTCACATAGAAGAATATTTAATAATTACACCGCTTAAAAGAGTGAACAGGGACTCGGATATACAGGGTGACTTTTAATTAGTTGTTGATAACAAAAGGTATGCATGTACTCGTGATTACAAACAACTTTCCCAAAGAAACAATATGTCAAATCAGAAAAAAAAAATTCGGTCCTCGATACATAATAAGTTATCCAACCGGCCAAAATGTATGAAAGACCAAATTTTTTTTTTCATATTTGATATATAGGTTCTTTGGGAAAGTTGTTTGTAATCACGAGTAGATTCATATCCTTTGCTATCAAGAACTAATTAAAAGTCACCTTATATAAATGGTTTCAGGTACGAGTATGTAGTCGGTTCCACAGTCGAACCGAGTGAGCAACAAAAGATTTGCCAAGGAAGTCAATGCTAAAAATAGGAAAAGACAGAAGAAGCGTATTGCACGATCGAGGTTGGCGGCCATGAATTGATTCCCCACGCTGAAAATTGTCTTTAGATACGGAGGAGCCGCTGGACTGTGGAGTACATTATACAGCAAACATAGAGTGTACATATTACGTCGTTGACCGTTTAACCTCCTCCGTGGCGTAATGGTTAGTCCTTTCGCTTCACACCAGGAGGTCGCGGGTTCGATTCCCGGTGGGGTCAACTTGTAAGACTCGGTTTGATTGGTGGTAGGACATTTTCTAAGCCCGCCTGGCTAGCTACCACCATCTTATCTCAGTCTTGCCGCCAAAAATCAGTGTTAACAGCATTGATGTGTTCCTGCTTGAAGATAAGATAGCCAGTTCTCCATTGCGTTGGGAATCTTGGTAAGCCCACTTCCATCTTCAGCATCATCGTCACTTACCATCAGGTGAGATGATGCCAAGGGCACAGATGAGATACTAGTTACTTCGTCCAAGGGCTTATCAATTGTGGATTTAAAAAATAAGATGGATGAGAAGCCACTTCAGCTTAGCTCGAAATTCAGAGACATGGTCATACTGCCTCAAACGAATACGAATCTTATGCACACGTTCTGCAAGCGTTCCAGTTTGTTCAGCAGCTCCTCGGTAGCATCAAGGTAACAGACATCAGCGCAGTCAAGCAGTGGGAGTAGGAGAGACTGTGCTAGTTGAGATCTGTTCGACATGGGCAGAAAATTTTTGAGGCAAGAAGCAAAAGTTAGTAAAAAGTAAAAGTATGGTGTACGGAATCCTCAAAATTATTATTATTGGACATCACTGAATCCGCGCCAAGTCAGTGATTGAGTGGAATCCGTGATTGAGTGCTATCCACACACCTACAATAATATTGCGCAATGTTGATGATTGCACAATATTATTGAACATATAGGGGGTAGTATTGAAGATTTAATTGTACCGGGAGCTCATCAATCATATTGTGCAATCATCAACATTGCGCAATATTATTGTAGGTGTGTGGGTAGCCTAACAGGAGAGTTGAAAATCCCGATAGCTCCCAAGTCCTGCCAAAAAGCTGGGGAAAAACCTTAAAAAACTGACATTTAACCCAAACTCATAGTGTAGAATATTCCGCGTATGGCTTTCCTTTTTACAAGCTATAATTTAACTTGCAATGTTCATATGTAGGTATGTATGTCCGCTTCAAATCTTGCGATCGATTTTATAGCGAATTCCAGGGGTCTATTGAGCTGAAATTTGGTATGAAGCCCTATCAATGCCTAGTGACAACAGATACTTAGATGGTATTTTGAAGTTGATCTGAGGATCCCAGGAAGGTCCCAGGATCGTTTATTATTTTCAATTAAATCAAGGTTCAAGGTATTTATTCAAAATACGACCAGTTCTGTGCTGCCCTCATCCAGTGGCTTTCCGCAACCTTCACCAAATCATCGGTCCACCGAGTGGGAGTCCTGCCTACGCTACGCTTTCCGGTGCACGGTCACAACTCGACAACTTTACTGCCCCAACGGCCATCTGTTCTACGAGCTATGTGCCCCACCAACTGCCACTTAAGTTAAGCAATTCTGAGAGCTATGTCGGTTTCTTTGGTTCTCCTATGGATCTTCTCGTTTCTGATTCGATCACGCAGAGAAACTCCGAGCATAGCACGCTCCATTGCCCTTTTAGAACCTAAATTGACTTTTTTTTATTTCTAATTGTTTTCAGTAATCAGAAAAAATATAAAACTGCAATAAAACCCTGTTAAATACCATAAATAACTGCAATTTGTTGGTGGAACCGTGCAACGGAGAAGACAATAAATATTTATAGCGTTTTGTTTTTTTTTTTTTTTATTTTAAAATAGTTACTTATTTGCTGAGACAGTTTCAATGCGGTATTTTCTATTTAGTCAAATCGGTTAATTTTTAATAATCTGTCAAAAATGCTATTTCTTTCTAAAATTATTTGTGTTACTCGTTCATAAATATTACGTCACAAATATGTCAAGTTTTTGTCAAAATCATTTTGTGATTAATCTATATATCGTAACTATATGGCGTCGGTGGCGTAACGGTTACGGCCACTGCTTCCTGTCCGGGAGACCGTGGTTCGAATCCTGCCACGTAGAATTTCTATTTCATATGTACGTTTATCCGACGCTCTTACGGTGAAGGAAAACACCGCGAGGGAACCTGCACACATCTGCAAAGAAACTCGAAGGTTGTGTGTGAAGTCGACCAACCCGCACTGGGCCCGCGTGGTCGACTAAGGCCCGATCACTAATTCAGTGTAGGCTCGAGCCCCTAGGTGGGGACTTATATGAGTAAGTGAGTAAGTAAGTAAATATACTTTATTGCAAGCCAAAAACAATACAGGACTTATAATAAGCTGATAAGATTTATCTCGTGTTAGTTACACCATTTATAGCCTAAGAACGGCTGGACCGATTTCGCTAATTATTTTTTTGTTGAGTTCGTTATTATCAGAATAAGGTTTTAGGGTAGGGTAGTGTAGTGTAGTGCAGGGTAGGGTAGGGTAGTGTAAGGTGGAACGAAGTTCGCCAGAACAGCTAGTAAAATATAAAATTGAAAAATTATGAAAAAATCAAACAAGGTTTTCAGATATTTTAGAAGGTTTGCTACTTACTTACTAAATTTAAGTTATTTTAATTTAGTTTGTTTTTGATACTGGAAAATACTCTATTTTTAACCCTCCTCGACGCAAAAGCAGGTTGTGATAAGTTTGAAGCCAAACAGGGTGTAACATAAAGGTGCAATGATGCTTTAAAGTGGGCTGGTACTCATAAAACTGAACAACTTTTGTTCTACAACTTTGCTGATATAGAGTTTGCGTTTTTTTTTGAATTTTTCACACAAACCCCAGAATCCGCTGACCGATTTGTATGAACAATAAAAAAATCGCAATTTCAGCAAAGTTGTTCAGTTTGATGCATACAAGCCCAACTTAAAGTATCACTGCAACTTTATGTTACACCCTGTGTATGTCTGTCTGTCTGTGTATGTGTTCGTACATAGTCAATGCAGTCCCTAAACGGGCAGATCGATTTCAATGCGGTTTTAAAGCTTTACAAACCGAAATGGTTCTTAGCTATCACTAATAGATATTAGTTTTTCATCTGGGCAATTAATCAGCTCATATACGTCCCCACCGAGGGGCTCGGGCCTACCTTGAATTGGGGCGACCGGGCCTTAGTCGACAACGCGTGCCTAGTGCGGGTTGGTCGACTTCACACACAACCTTCGAGTTTCTTCGCAGGCGTGTGCAGGTTTCCTCACGATATTTTCCTTCACCGTATAGGAGCGTCGGATAAACGTACATTCATATCTCTTGATCGAAATTCGAAATTATATTGGTACAAGGCAGGATCGAACCACGACCTCCCGGACAGGAGGCGGCGGCCCTAGCCATTACGCCACCGACGCTCTTAGGCAGCTCTTAGACAGGGCAACTAATTAGCATCAAATAAGCACTAAATTTTTCATTACAAATAAATGTTGTTGCTTGAATAACAACCGAGCAACAAATACAATGCTAGACGGTGCCAATGCTAGCTTTACAGACGTGTCTTTGCAGCTTTTTTCATAAAAATAGTAACTTTATTTTTAAAATATTATGTACACAAAGGCGAGCTTTCAAAGGGTTAACGTTATCACGAGTGGAGGGCATGCACGAGTGTAATTAAATTAAAATGCGCAGCGGGGACCTATTGATTGACGGAATAGCATTTCGTTAAGGAGCACTGATATCTTTTAAAATTTACTACCTTTTGCCCGCGGCTTCGCCCGCGTGGATAGCGTGGACATGAGTTTCCTCCAGATCTCTATTCCAGATCGGGCTATTCTAATTAGCAGTCCATGTGACTTCCCACCCCCTCAACCATACAAAAAAATACTTCAATCCGTTCCTCCGCTGCGACGTCGACGTGCGGGAGCGTGGAAATTAGTTTTTTTCCAGATCCCTCGGGATCTATGTCAGGATATGCTAATTGGTAAATAATGTTATTTCCCACTCCCTCAATCAATCTCAGTGCTAAATAATCATAAATAATCTATTGTTCCGTTGCGATGTTAAAGAAATTAACCAAAAAAGGAGTATTTTTTAGTTCATTAAAAGTAGCCTATGGCCTTGCTCGTGACACAGGCTACCTGCGTGCCAAATTTCATCAAGATTGGTCAAGGTGCTGAAGCGTGAATAGGTAACAAACAAACAAACAAACATATTTTCACATTTATAATATTAAGTACGGAGTAAGGATACAGGGTGTAACAAGTTTGGTGTAGGTCCCGTTAACTCATCATACTGAACTACTTTAATTATTCATTTTTGCTGATATCGCAAAAAAAGTCATAGAAGTCGATCAGCTGATCAAGCAATTTTCTGCATTTTTATATTTTTTATTTATTTATTTATTTGCCAGGAAAAAATACAATACAAGTAAATTTATAGAATGGAGGGTCCAATTTTTTTTTTAAATTGACTATAGGTTTTTTGGAGAAAGTGGTTCAGTATGATGAGTAGAATTCCCAGTTAACGGGTCCTACTCCAATATTGTTACACCCTGTTTAAGTACAGGGTGACTGTGTGACGAAGTCATACTTTTTAGTTTATTTATATGTAATATGTTTTGTGTAATTTGTTTCTTTTTAATATTTTATGTTTTTGACGCATTGTTATTTAAGATTTACTTCTTATTTTCTATTTATGATATGTTTTGTTTACCTTTCATTCATCTGTATATATAAAAGGAAAAGGTGACTGAATGATATATCAACGCAGAGAGAAATTAGGACGTGCGCATCCGCTAAAAAAGGATTTTGGGAAATTCCAACGGGAACGGCAAAAAACGGGATCTGCGCGGGCGAAGCCGCGCGCAACCACTAGTTGTATTATATAAATAATTCGTAATTCTGCTGGCGATAATCCTACATTATATTACATCATTTATTTACATAACATACAGACATAAAGCATAAAATGAACCTTACAACTACGATACCCAAGCCAGAAGATAACATGTAAAAATACAGGACTCAAAGCTTATCGTAAGACCCTATTAGCTAAAAATCTAAACATCTAAGTAGCTACAACCTGCCTACAACATTGAGTTAACTAGAAAATACATATTTGAGAGATTATAGCTAAGTGGGAGATAAAAGACAATACGAACAAATACCCATTTGAGAGATTCTAGCTAAGTGGGAGATAAAAGACAATACGAACAAATACCCATTTGAGAGATTCTAGCTAAGTGGGAGATAAAAGACAATACGAACAAATACCCATTTGAGAGATTCTAGCTAAGTGGGAGATAAAAGACAATACGAACAAATACCCATTTGAGAGATTCTAGCTAAGTGGGAGATAAAAGACAATACGAACAAATACCCATTTGAGAGATTCTAGCTAAGTGGGAGATAAAAGACAATACGAACAAATACCCATTTGAGAGATTCTAGCTAAGTGGGAGATAAAAGACAATACGAACAAATACTTTATCACCACACTAACTATTTACAAAAAGTCGTGAACAAAAATCAAAAATTAAAGGGGCCCCCATACAAGAAGCGTGTTTATTGTACGATAGTCAGGATTTGAAACGCGCAATTGGTTGGTTTTAGGGTTCCGTCCCGAAAGGGTAAAAACGGGATCCTATTACTAAGACTTCGCTGTCCGTCTGTCTGTCACCAGGCTGTATTTCATGAACCATGATAGCTAGACAGTTGAAATTTTTACAGTGAAAGTCTTCATACAATAAATAGAGTTTAAAAAAACTAAAAAAACACGCTTTTAAAGCACTTCGAACTAAAAAGTTAAAAATAATTTTTAAAATAACCTTAAAACAATAATGAATAAAAAATACTAGTTTTATTGTTAAAAAAGCGTCGGGCGCTCGATGTATGAAAAATATGGAGCAAAGCGCCCGACGCTTTTTTTTCACAATAATACTAGTATTTTTTATTCATTATTGTTTTAAGGTTATTTTAAAAATTATTTTTAACTTTTTAGTTCGAAGTGCTTTAAAAGCGTGTTTTTTAGTTTTTTTAAACTCTATTTATTTTTAATTTTTTAGTTCAAACTTATGAAATTATTATATTGTCGCTGATTCTTGATAAGTCTACAAAGTTTGAATTAAATTTTTTAGTTCAAACTTATGAAATTATTATATTGTCGCTGATTCTTGATAAGTCTACAAAGTTTGAATTAGTTTTAAGTGGGTCAAAATCGAGTCCAAAGGAGTCGGTTACATACAAACAAACAAACAAAAAAACAAACAAACAAACATACAGGTGAAGCTAATAAAAGCGTTGTAAAAACGTATTTTTTTAAAACGTGAATAAACTAGCGCCATCTAGTATGATGGTGCGAAACCCTATGTGTGCGGTTCTGACTCGCACTTGGCCGGTTTGTGAGACATGAAACTAGCGCCATCTAGTATGATGGTACGGAACCCTATGTGTGCGGTTCTGACTCACACTTGGCCGGTTTGTGAGACATGAAACTAGCGCCATCTAGTATGATGGTACGGAACCCTATGTGTGCGGTTCTGACTCGCACTTGGCCGGTTTGTGAGACATGAAACTAGCGCCATCTAGTATGATGGTAAGGAACCCTTTGTGTGCGGTTCTGACTCGCACTTGGCCGATTTGTGAGACATGAAACTAGCGCCATCTAGTATGACGGTACGGAACCCTATGTGTGCGGTTCTGACTCGCACTTGGCCGGTTTGTGAGACATGAAACTAGCGCCATCTAGTATGACGGTACGGAACCCTATGTGTGCGGTTCTGACTCGCACTTGGCCGGTTTGTGAGACATGAAACTAGCGCCATCTAGTATGATGGTAAGGAACCCTTTGTGTGCGGTTCTGACTCGCACTTGGCCGATTTTTTTGTTTGCGTGGGCTCTGAATAAATGCATATCTTATATTATCTTACCATCCTGAAATTCCATTTTAACTATTGGTAAAAGTTTTTTTTAAATCGGATGAGTACTTTCGAAGATTACTTCCTACAATAAACATACGAACTTTACCCCTTTTTAACATTATTAAATATAGATAAGCTCACAGGAGCTGTGTCGGTGACCTTAGTAAAGTTATTCTATGGGTTTTCAATGGTAGTTATAGTTACAAAAGATTTTAATGTATAAGTTCTTAAATACCGGCCAACTTTACATAAACTTTTTTTTGCACATAGGTTCCTTGTGGAGACTTGTTCAGAATTACGGGCAGAAGCACAGACTTATATTGGTTTGTGGGCAGAAGCCTTTTGAAGCCCAGAAGGCATGAAATATACCTACGCTGCGCGGCCTCCTGCAGAAGGCAAAACAGTAATCAGAAGAGATAAGAGTTACGCGATAGAAAGAGAGGCAACTTGTAGGTAAATATAACTGTAGGTAATTGGCGTTGTGCGAACCTGAATTGCGCTTTATTGCTACGAGCAAGAGTCGCGCTTTATTTAAATGATTTTGCGGAGTGAAACTTCTTTTGCGTTAGTAAATAGTATTTATTCTTTGGATCTGTGTAAAATATCGGGTACCAATAGGCGCTTTGCACACAACGGGGTGGGGCGGGCCGGTCAATTTTGCCGCCAACGATAGCACAAAGGGAATCCTATACTAATAATTTTTTTTCATACAAATCGATCAGCTGATCGACCAATTTTGTGCATTTTAGTATGGAGGGTCCAGTTTTCTTTTGAGAATTGACTATGGGTTCCTTGGGGAAAGTTGTTCAGTATGATGAGTAGAACCCCCAGTTAGCGGGTCCTACACCAATTTTGTTACAGCCTGTATATTATTTATTTATTTACATTTATCACGTACCTAGTTTAAGAAGTTGAAGAACGTGTACCTATATTTATTTAAAAGCGGTATGATTTTTTTTTATTGCCCACAATAATGATTTCCACCAAAAGTTTGTCCGGAAGAGATCGCTTGTTAGAGATAAGATGTGAACTCTAATATGGTTGAGGCGAGCAATGGCTGACTTTCGCGTTATACTCGTGACCGGGTGCTGTTTGTGTGAATTGGCCTAGTCTTGTCAAAGGCATTAATGACATTCAATTATTTTAATGTATAACTTCTCGTGTCATAATTTTTTCATGGTTTAATGACATTATTTGTTTTATATCAATGATTGTATTTTGACGTTATTCACGAATAATTGTTTATTTCTTTATTTTTTACAAATGACATTATATGTATGTAAGTACTATTTTATGACAATCAGAAAAAGTGTGATTTGCACCTATTTTGAATCATCATATCAGCGCATATAATATACGTCCCCACCGAGTGACTCGAGTCTACCCTGAATAAGGGCAATCGGGCCTTAGTCGACAACGCGGGCCCAGTGCGGGTTGGTCGACTTCCCACGAGTCGAGTCGATCGGTCGGTCGAGTATCTTCGCAGGCGTGTGTAGGTTTCCTCACGATGTTTTCCTTCACCGTAAGAGCGTCGGATAATCGTACATCTGAAATCGAAATTCGAAAACATATTAGTACGTGGCTTAAAAAAGCGTCGGTGGCTCAACCGGTAACGACTCGGTCCATCTAAAGAGGTACCGGGTTCAAATCTGGACGGCCAATGTACCAATGAGTTTTTCAAAAACTTACGTACATACTTACCGATTGCTTTAACGGTGAAGGAAAAACATCGTGAGGAAACCTGCACACGCCTGCGAAGAAACTCGAAGATTGTGTGTGAAGTCGACCAACCCGCACTGGGCCCGCGTGGTAGACTAAGGCCTAATCGCCCTGATTCAGGGTAGGCTCGAGCCCCTCGGTGGGGACGTATATGAGCTGTAATGATGATGATTAGTACGTGGCAGGATTCGGACTATTTTAAATAAATATCTTGAATCTTGAATAAAACCGCCTAAATGTGATACTCAATCATTGTATCTATATTTTCCTCTTTTGTTGTGCAATAACGTGTTTCCATCAATCAATCAAAACAGGTGCGCGGTACGCGAAGTTTTGTGGAGTTGTATAGTGAAACGGAACCCACAATGTGCAAGTTTAACTGGTACTAAGCCAGTTTTATTACAAACTGTCTGCCTGCGACTTTGCCCACGTAGATGCCGCGGGTACAGAGTGAGCGAGCCGCAATCAGCTCGCTTTTATTTTGCACTAGCTTTTGCCCGCGGCTTCGCCCACGTGGACATAGCTTTTATGACTCTTTTTGAGGCTGAGTGGTGCGCGAGCCGCAATCAGCTCGCAAGCGTGGACATGAGTTTTCACCAGGTACCTCAGAAACTGTTTCGGGCTATTCGGATTAGCAGTCTTTGTCACTTCCCACCCCCTCAACAAATTCTATACAAAAAATCACTTTAATCCGTTGCTCCGTTGCGACGCCACCGACGTGCGCGAGCGTAGAAAACAGTTGTCCCCAGATCCCTCGGGAACTAAGTCAGGATATACTTATTAGTAAATTATATCATTTTCCACCTCATCTCTTTGCTAAAAATCACACCAATCCATTTTTTCATTACGATTTTAAATAAAACGAACATAGAGTATAGTTTTATTTTCCTCAGGAACTGCATCGGACTATGATAATTTCCACAGATAAAAGGTTGACTATTTCATTCCCAGTGATACAGGCTACCTGCATGCCAAATTTCATCGAGATTGGTAGAGGTGTTGAATTGTGAATAGGTAACAAACAAACAAACACATTTTCACATTTATAATATAAAGTAAGGATTTCTAAATCTTAAATAAAATATAGAGCGTCGGTGGCAAAACGGTTAGGGCCACTACCTCCTGTCCGGAAGGCCGTGGTTCGAATCCTGCCACTTACCAATATCTATACGAATATCGATTTCATACTGGTACGTACGTTTATCCGACGCTCTTACGGTGAGAAAAACATCGTGAGGAAACCTGCACACGCCTGCGAAGAAATTCGAAGCTTATGTGTGAAGTCAATCAACCCGCAATGGGCCCGCGTGATCGTCTAAGGCCAGATCGCCCTCACTCGACGTATATAAACTGATATGATGAAATATATATCAATCTAGTAATAAAATTTCCTAACATATTGTTATTATTATTAATATTAATATGGGTCAAATCCTCGAGTCGTATCAGCTCCAAAGGAGCCCAAGACGCACTTCTCGTTGCCGCGCTGGATGGCAATAGACAACCTTAGCAGCAGGTAGGACCTCACGTCACATCTCCTCTCTCGAAGGCGAAGGCCAATCTTCTTTGTGAAGGCAAAGGCCTCTGAGGGTTCAGCAGCCGGTTGTCTCACAGACCAGCGGCACAAAGCAGTAATTTGCCTCCAAGACCGAGTACTTATTATGCTTCTTTCTCACCGCAAGTTGAGCAGCAGTACCGTACGGGTGAGGAGTGAGGCAGAAAAAGTGGCTTCCCAAAGCAGACACGTTCCTCTCTGCCATAGCACCTGTTTAAACCCTCCGGCCTTTTGCCATCAGATCTACTAAAGCCCGGCCGGCGGCTGCATCAAAGATGGAATATTCCATCTGGCCGAGACCAGTGCCCTCCGAGTGAGGTCATTAAGGAATTGGTGACGTGGTAATCTTCACAAACACGACTGCAACTCAGTGAGTGATGGCCAATTGCCTCTACCGAGGACCCGCAAATACATTGATGAGGTTCACAGATATTGATATTGCAGGCGGAGAGCAACTGCCACACGCAAAAAGTCGCCGTCAGAATAGTTCCCATATCTGTGCCTCCTGTTAGAAGATGTTAAACTCGATTTATGTGTTTTTATTTTTTTACACGATTGGAATCTGTAAAAAAATACCTCTCTGTTCGTCTATGAAACACATCGCTACGTACCATAGTTCCAGAGTTTAAAGTAGCGTATGCTGAAAAATACATAAAAGAAATCCACTCGAAAGTATGAAATAATATTTTAATGTTTTAATACAACTTAAGCGCGTTTTATTATCCCTGCAGTGCCATCTATTGACATTCTGCTACTATGATTATAATGTTTGGTATGTGTAGCTAATATATAGAAAAAAGTACTCTATTGTTATTATTGTATGTATCGATAGATAATTTCCCACGGGACCTCTTTAGTTTTCCGGGATAAAGAATACCCGACTATACAATGATGGTCAAAACACCTCATCCCAATGTAAAGGTTTCATATTGTTACGTTGAATCATTCTAAAGATACAATTTTTTGCATTCCTGTAGGAACCCTAATTTTTTTGGGATTCACAATGTCCCATTTTTAGTTCGCGATAAGGGTATTAACGTGTAAAATTTGATTGTATTAGGTCAAGCCACATTTGCGTGGTGAGCCACTCTATAAATGAATACTTTTGATTTTCCCACGGGAACTCTTGAATTTTCTGGGATAAAAAGTATCCTATATGTTAACCCGGACTATAAGGAACCACCATACAAAATTTCATCAAAATCGGCCTGGTAGTTTTTGCGTGATGCGCGAACATACAGACAGACAGACAAAAATTCCAAAAGTTGTTGTTTTGGCCTCTGTATCGTTAGTAATGTCCACCACAGTTATTATTTTCCAAAAATATTTCATGTACAGACACGGCCCCGTTACAGTTTTATTATATTATAGATATGTTTTTCCCAACAAGGTGAAAGATTTTTTAAAATTTAATGAGTACTTCTGAAAAAAGCGTCGGTGGCTCAACCGGTAATGACTCGGTCCTTCTAACCAGAGGTACCGGGGTTCAAACCTGGACGGCCAATGTACCAATGAGTTTTTCAAAAACTTACGTACATACTTACCGATTGCTTTAACGGTGAAGGAAAACATCGTGAGGAAACCTGCACACGCCTGCGAAGATACTCGAAGGTTGTGTGTGAAGTCGACCAACCCGCACTGGGCCCGCGTGATTCAGGGTAGGCTCGAGCCCCTCGGTGGGGACGTATATAAGCTGATGTGACTGAGTACTTCTGGAGTAACCTCTTACATCTTGACTTACAAACATTCGTACTGCTTACAAACCTCCTCCGACTCGCGATGTTGCCGACACGATGAAAAAAATATAAAAATGTGGGGCAGAGGCAGGGTTTAACTAATTTAATAATATGCTTTTACCACCATCACTTTTGTTAACCATATCAGCCGGAAGACGTACACTGCTGGACAAAGGCTTCCCCAAGGATTTCCACGACGACCGGTCCTGCGCTGCCCGCATCCAGCGGCTTCCCGCAACCTTCAACAGGTTATCGGTCCACCCCTGCCTACGATACGTTTTAATATAAGTAATAATATTTTTTTGTAAAATTTTGATCCAAGAGTCATCGCGCAAAGTGAAAAGTACAGTTTGCACCTCGAGACTAAACGCTAACTTAATATACCCTCGGTTTCATTGACTCCCTCCCTCGCACGCGCGGGAGTCAAACCACCTCTGGTATATTATGGCTTCATTTAGTCCCTCGATATAAAATATACTATTATAACGTAAACTTCAAACCAATGGTATGGACCTGTGGAAGTTTCTGAGACTCCATAATGAGCTAGAAAAGGAGCGGACAATATTTACTTTTACCTCTGCTGTAAGTTGGTGAGAAGTTGGGTATTCTGCAGATTTCAGGACATGCTGCAGCATCAGGTCAATGTTACCATGTTTCATCTAACACCTATTTATTGAGACTATTCCTATGAGCCCAAACACGATACCACTGCTTTAACTTGATGAGGAGTTGGGTATCCTACAGGTTCCAGATGCTGCAGCGTTAGGTCAAAGTTACCATGTTGTAGTCAAAACCTGTTCAATGAGACTATTCCAATGAGCCCAAACAAGATACACTGCTGTAATTTAGTGAGGAATTAGGAATCCTGTAGATTCCAGGAGATGCTGTACAAACAGGTCAATTTTACCGTGCTCTACCTAACACCTATTCATTGAGACTATTCTAATGAGCCCAAAAGCGATACTATGCTGTAATTTAGCGAGGAATTGGGTATGCTGCAGGTACCAGGAGATGCTGCAGCATCAGGTCAAGGTTTCTATGTTTTTGCAATATCATTAAAGTAACAGCACATCAAATTTCGAATCGAACAGACCGGTGAAAGTTGCCCAGATCCTTTCATCACCTAGAAAAGAGATGATGATCATCAAACAGCTGAACAAATCTTTAAAAATTGTAGCTAAAAACCATCCGGTCAAGTCAGCTCTAAAATAAAAACCGCATCTAAATCGGTCCATTCGTGTGGGAACTACGATGGCGCAGACAGACACACAGATCGACATATACAAACGTTAAAATTATAACACCCCTCTTTTTGCGTCGGGGGTTAAAACTATTAATACCCCTCTCTTTGCGTCGGGGGTTAAAACTATTAATACCCCTCTCTTTGCGTCGGGGGTTAAAACTATTAATACCCCTCTCTTTGCGTCGGGGGTTAAAACTATTAATACCCCTCTCTTTGCGTCGGGGGTTAAAACTAATAATACCCCTCTTTTTCCGTCGGGGGTTTAAACTAATAATACCCCTCTCTTTGCGTCGGGGGTTAAAACTAATAATACCCCTCTTTTTCCGTCGGGGGTTAAAACTATTAATACCCCTCTCTTTGCGTCGGGGGTTAAAACTAATAATACCCCTCTTTTTCCGTCGGGGGTTTAAACTAATAATACCCCTCTCTTTGCGTCGGGGGTTAAAACTAATAATACCCCTCTTTTTCCGTCGGGGGTTAAAACTATTAATACCCCTCTCTTTGCGTCGGGGGTTAAAACTAATAATACCCCTCTTTTTCCGTCGGGGGTTAAAACTAATAATACCCCTCTTTTTGCGTCGGGGGTTAAAATAGTATTTCTACCGCAGACGCAGCCTGCGGTGCATTTATTAGTATTTACCCGAAGATATCTCATAAGATTTTTATGGTGGATCTTTATTTTAATCAGTCATTCATTTCTTTAGTACAATTGTTTTATAAAGAGCTATTTTGAAGCTAAGCCCTGACAAAAAAAATCCCAGATTTTTTACATAGCATTTGGGACGCGGCCGCAACGCAGGTAGAAGGGTCGGCTCAATGTCTAAATATCCCGAACCCTTCTGAAACCCTTTAGTACAAATTGCAATCGACCTAAGTAGGTACCATTATATACCTATCGGTAGGTATACACATATACCTGTTGGTAGGTATACACATATACCTGTTGCGATTTAATGTGCGTGTAGGGAGAAACTTAATATTTTATTCATGTACTGTAAGTACACTTGAGGTCTACTTGATCCCAACCGTGACCTCAGGTGAGGGCGAAATAAATCTGGTGGTCGATATTACCTTTTAATTTTATTCCGGAGTACGTTTAGAGAAAGGAAAAGTTATACATATTTAAATTAGATAATGGCGTTATTTCAGAAAACACATTTTAAATTTACAAACGCTATTTTTAAACTTTTGTGGTCTTATTTAACCGCCTCTGTGGCGTGATGGTTAGTGCATTCACTTCACACCTGGAGGTAGCGGGTTTGATTCCCGGCGGGGTTCAAATTTAGAAGACTCGGTTTGGTCGGTGGTGGGGCATACTTTGAGGCCGCATGGCTAGCTACCACCATCTCATCTAAGTCTTGCCACAAAACATCAATGTTAACAACTTTGATGTGTTGCGGCTTGAAAATAAGACGATAGCCACTTTCCCATTTCGTTGAAGGATCTTGGTAAGCTCGCCTAAATGCGTGGCGTCATCTTCACTTACTATCAGGTGAGGTAATGCCAAGGGCTTATCAATAATACATAAGAATACTAACTATAACTACGCTGTCTATCTGTCTGTCCGTCCATCTGCCCATCTGTATCTTTTGAACCAACACGAAGAAAGCTAAACTTTTCACAGAATATGTGACATTAGGGCGGATTTACAAGAAAATATAATAAAGTGTCACAACTCCTCATAAGGGAATGAGTTCTTTCAAATGTTTTTGTTTTAACTTTATCGCAAAAACTGCAATACACACAGGCACTAAACTTACAAGGGCTTTAATATAGATTTTCTCTAAGTCAATAATTTAGTGATGTGCCACAGGTTGTTCAATCTGAAGCCGTAGCGACGTGCGTACGATTTAGTGATGCGCTACAAGTTGTTCAATCTGAAGATGTAGCGGCGTGCGTATGATTTAGTGATGCGCTACTACTTGTTCAATCTGAAGCCGTAGCGACGTGCGTACGATTTAGTGATGCGCTACTACTTGTTCAATCTGAAGCCATAGCGATGTGCATAAGATTTAGTGATGCGCTACAAAGAGTTCAATCTGAAGCCGTAACGACGTGCGTACGATTTAGTGATGCGCTACAAGTTGTTCAATCTGAAGATGTAGCGGCGTGCGTATGATTTAGTGATGCGCTACTACTTGTTCAATCTGAAGCCGTAGCGACGTGCGTACGATTTAGTGATGCGCTACTACTTGTTCAATCTGAAGCCATAGCGATGTGCATAAGATTTAGTGATGCGCTACAAAGAGTTCAATCTGAAGCCGTAACGACGTGCGTACGATTTAGTGATGCGCTACAAGTTGTTCAATCTGAAGATGTAGCGGCGTGCGTATGATTTAGTGATGCGCTACTACTTGTTCAATCTGAAGCCGTAGCGACGTGCGTACGATTTAGTGATGCGCTACTACTTGTTCAATCTGAAGCCATAGCGATGTGCATAAGATTTAGTGATGCGCTACAAAGAGTTCAATCTGAAGCCGTAACGACGTGCGTACGATTTAGTGATGCGTCACAGGTTGTTCAATCTGAAGCCATAGCGACATGCGTACAATTAATTGATGCGCTACAAGTTGTTCAATCTGAATATGTAGCGACGTGCGTACGATTAAGTGATGCGCTACAAGTTGTTAAATCTGAAGATATAGCGAGCGACGTGCGTACGATTTAGTGATGCGCTGCTAGTTGTTCAATCTTAAACCATAGTGATATGCGTACGATTTACTGATGCGCTACAAAGAGTTTAATCTGAAGCCGTAGCGACGTGCGTACGATTTAGTGATGTGCCACAAGTTGTTCAATCTGAAGCCGTAGCGACGTGCGTACGATTTAGTGATGCGCTACAAGTTGTTCAATCTGAAGATGTAGCGACGTGCGTACAATTTAGTGATGCGCTACTAGCTGTATAATCTGAAGCCATAGCGACGTGCGTACGATTTAGTGATGCGCTACAAAGAGTTCAATCTGAAGCCGCAGCGACGTGCGTACGATTTAGTGATGCGTCACAGGTTGTTCAATCTGAAGCCGTAGGGAAGTGCGTACGATTTAGAGATGCGCCACATGTTGTTCAATATGAAGCCGTAGCGACGTGCGTACAATTTAGTGATGCGCCACAGGTTGTTCAATCTAAAGCCGTAGTGACGTGCGTACGATTTAGTGATGCGCGACATGTTGTTCCATCTGAAGCCGTAGAGCGACGTGCGTAGAATTTAGTGATGCGCCACATGTTGTTCAATATGAAGCCGTAGTGACGTGCGTACGATTTAGTGATTGTTCAATTTCATGCGTAGAATCTACGATTTGCCGCTTTTCAAATAATAAACGGTCACTCTGTAGTGACAAATGTCATTAATACATGTCATATGTTCATTTGTCTATATTTGTTGTAATTTATCTCTAATAAAAATAATATGTTACATTACCATTATATAAGTGGAAACTTGTGATGGCTATGTTCTCTTGCTATTCTGTTCTTTATAATGATATAAATTAGCCGTAACTTTTCCTAATTCATCATCATATCAGCTGACGGACGTTTACTTCTGCATATAGGCCTCCCCCAAGGATTTCCTTGACGACCGGTTCTGCGCTGCCCGCATCCAGCGGCTTCCTAATTGATAAAATAAAAAAATAAAATTATTAAAATACCATCTATGAACGTGTGTAAATAGGAACACTTACTCGATTTTCAGTAGGTACAATTTCGCTCCAACATAAAAATTCGTTGTTTTTCGACTTAGTTCAGCTGAAAAAGTGAGTGCTCCTCAGAAATATGACTAAGGTCATATTGTTGCGTTATACAGTCAGTTTCATCGTTTCTCTGATCAGCTGTGCAAAAGTCTCGTCGAGCGGGAAACCGCTCTCCGCAAGTGGATGTAGATAAGGTACAGGTTGCGTAGAAAAGAGGGAAGTATCACCAAGATTTATAGTACATAGAAACCGAATAGAAACAGGTGGCAGGGGCCGCACCAAAGAGTATGCAGAGTGACTTAGAATGTAACTTATACAGGGTCTAAAAAAAATGGTGCAGGACCCGTCAACTGGGGGTTCTACTCGTCATACTGAACAACTTTCCCAGAGGAACACACAGTAAATTCAAAAAAAAATTGGGCCCTCCATACTAAAGAGTACAAAATTGGTCGATCAGCTGATCGATTTGTATGAAGAGTAATTATTTTTTTGCGATTTTAGCAAACTCGTAGAACAAAAGTTGTTCAGTATGATGAGCAGAAGCCCCAGTTTACGGGACCTACATCACTTTTGTTACACCTGTATATGTGGCAGGCATATCGTGTAATTCGTCATTTTACAAATGCCTTACGCAGATTTTTGCTATCCGGGGGGCGGGGTCTCTTTGACTGTAAAATAAATCAAACCTAAACGAACCTAACATCGCTCGCTTCGCTCGGTCATTTCAGTTTCGCTTGTTCATTGATCTGCGTACAGCATTTTACAATTTGCCTCGCTCGCTCATTTCAGTTTCGCTTGCTCATTTTACAATCTGCGTATGGCATTTTACAATTTGCCTAGCTCGCTCATTTCAGTTTCGCTTGCTCATTTTACAATCTGCGTATGGCATTTACAATTTGCCTAGCTCGCTCATTTCAGATCCGCTTGCTCATTGAACAATCTGCGTATGGCATTTTACAATTTGCCTGGCTCAATAATTTCAGGTTCGCTTGCTCATTGAACAATCTGCGTATGGCATTTTACAATTTGCCTGGCTCGCTCATTTCAGATTCGCTTGCTCATTGAACAATCTGCGTATGGCATTTTACAATTTGCCTGGCTCGCTCATTTCAGATTCGCTTGGTCATTGAACAATCTGCGTATGGCATTTTACAATTTTCCTGGCTCGCTCATTTAAGATTCGCTTGCTCATTGAACAATCTGCGTATGGCATTTTACAATTTGCCTGGCTCGCTCATTTCAGATTCGCTTGCTCATTGAACAATCTGCGTACGGCATTTTACAATTTGCCTCACTCGCTTATTTCAGTTTCGCTTGCTCATTCTGGTCAGACGTTTCTGGTCCAACAGCTGTCAATTGCGTGGCAATGCGGAGAGCGTCTTTTTGGGCACTTTTGGAACGAAACGTGAAGAGGTGGGTCTTGGATTCACCACCAAGATACGGAGGCGGTTAAAAGTAAAAAAAAAACGTCAATTTAAAAATAATGATTTATGTCTAGAACTACTTTTTTTCCTAAGTCCCCTAGGTGGGGCAGAGGGCGTTCACAATTGCGTTCATATTAATTTTTTGGATCCACTTTGGTATTAATGTTTAGAAGGCAATCCCATTCAATTTCACCAATTTTTATGTCATTATATCAGCTCATATACGTCCCCACCGAGGGGCTCGAGCTTACCCTGAATTAGGACGATCGAACCTTAGTCGACCACGCGGGCCCAGTGCGGGTTGGTCGACTTCACACACAACCTTCGAGTTTCTTCGCAGGTGTGTACAGGTTTCCTCGCGAAGTTTTCCTTCACCGTTAAAGCAATAGGTGAGTATATGTAAGTAAGTTTCGAAAAACTCATTGGTACATTGGCCGTCCGGATTTGAACCCGGCACCTCTGGTTAGGAGGACTGAGTCGATACCGGTTGAGCCACCGACGCAGTTTTTATGTATTTATATGTATTATCTGTTGTTCATTCTTAGTATTGCAAAATTTTGACAATAAGCTTAAATTATTTTACTACAATTCACTGTGACTAGTCTGCAAATAAACGGTATTCATGCTAGAGGATCACTGATTCCTGGTGATATGGAAAACATGGTAAAATTTTAAAAACGTAAAGCTCTTGAAGTCTTTTTATTAGTAACTAGCTTTTACTTAACTCGTTTTTATGACTGTCTTCTTCGGGAACTATGTCAGGAAATGCTTATTAGTTAATCGTGTCATTTCTGTGCCAAAAATTACACAATCCATTGTTCCATTGCGATGTTAAGCAATTAACCAAGAAGAGTATATTTTCAGTTCCCTCAGGAACTGCATCGGGCTATGCTATTTTTACGGGATAAAAAGTCGCCTATATCCTTCCTCGTGACACAGGCTACCTGCATGCCAAATTTCATTAAGATTGGTCAAGGCGTCGATGTGTGAAAAGGTAACAAACAAACACATTTTCACATTTATAATATAACTAGCTTTTTCCCGCGGCTACGCCCGCGTGGACTTCGTTTTTACGACTGTCTTTAAGGGTGATTAGTAAATTATGTCGTTTCCCACCTAGTCAACCATTTCTGTGCAAAAAATCACAACAATCGAGTATTTTTTGGTTCCCTCAGGAACTGCATCAGAATATGCTATTTTCCCGGAATAAAAAGTAGCTTATGTCCTTCCCGTGACACAGGCTATCTGCATGCCAAATTTCATAAAGATTGGTCAAGGCGTCAAAGCGTTAAAAGGTAACAAGCAAATAAACGAACACATTTTCACATTTGTATGGAATTAGAACTACCTTCTTAACAGAAATCATTATTTTTTACCCGAAATCCCAAATATGAGTGTTTATTATAACAGCTCATATACGTCCCCACCGAGGGGCTCGAGCCTACCCTGAATCAGGGCGATTAGGCCTTAGTCAACCACGCGGGCCCAGTCAAATATGAGTGTAAGGTGAGTTAATATGTTGTTTGGAGTGTACAACGCGATCGATATTGCCTTTTGGAGGCTTTGCTTACTGAATAATGGCCTGCATCAATCATGGAGTGTTAAAAAGTGTAACGGTGTTAGCTTAATGGAACAGAATATGGAATGGACGTACGGGAGTTTAGGTGAAATGGTGCAATTTTAGGGTCTCGTAGCCAATTGGCAAAAAACGGAACCCTTATGGATTCGCCATGTCTGTCCGTCTGTCCGTCCGTATGTTACAGCTACTTTTTTCCGAAACTATAAGAACTATACTGTTGAAACTTGGTAAGTTGATGTATTCTGTGAACCGCATTGAGATTTTTACACAAAAAAAAACAATTAATTTTGGGGGTTCCCCATACTTAGAACTAAAACTCAAATTTTTTTTTCATCAAACCCATACGTGTGGGGTATCTATGGATAGGTCTTCAAAAATGATATTGAGGTTTCTAATATCATTTTTTTTCTAAACTGAATAGTTTGCGCGAGAGACACTTCCAAAGTGGTGAAATGTGTGTCCTGTAACTTCTAAAATAAGATAATGATAAAACTAAAAAAAATAGTTGATGTATATTACCATGCAAACTTCCACTGAAAATTGGTTTGAACGAGATCTAGTAAGTAGTTTTTTTAATACGTCATAAATCGTAAACCGCCATTTACCAAACCCGCTGCTACGGAACCCTTCATGGGCAAGTCCGACTCGCACTTGGCCGCTTTTGACGTAAGAGGGGCTACTACTGTTGACTCAAACTATTCTAAAATGGTCTAAAAATTCTAAAGCGTCGGTGGCGTAATGGCTAGGGCCGCCGCCTCCTGTCCGTTAGGTCGTGGTTCGAACCTGCCACGTACCAATGTGATTTCGAATTTAGATTTCATTATCATATCAGCTCAGATACGTCCCCACCGAGGGGCTCGAGCCTACCCTGAACTAGGGCCATAAGGCCTTAGTCCACCACGCAGGCCCAGTGCGGGTTGGTCGACTTCACACACAACCTTCGAGTTTCATCGCAGGCGTGTGCAGGTTTCCTCACGATGTTTTTCTTCACCGTTAAAGCAATCGGTAAGTATGTACGTAAGTTTTGAAAAACTCATTGGTACATTGGCCGTCCAGATTTGAACCCGGTACCTCTGGTTAGGAGAACCGAGTCGTTACCAGTTGAGCCACCGACGCTTCTTTAGCCACCGACGCTTTTTTCGCTGTCTGAGATTTAATATGTACGTTTATCCGACGCTCTTACGGTGAAGGAAAATATCGTGAGGAAACCTGCACACGCCTGCGGAGAAACTAGCAGGTTGTGTGTGAAGTCGACCAACCCGCACTGGGCCCGCGTGGTCCACTAAGGCCCTATCGCCCTAATTCAGTTCAGGCTCGAGCCCCATCGGTGGGGACGTATGTCGTATATTAGCTGATATGAATGAATGAATGAATTCTGAAATGGTAAAAAAAAGCAGACGGCCGTTGGGAAAGTAAAGTTCTCGAGTTGCGACCGCGCACCGGAAGACGTAGCATGGGCACGCCTTCCATCAAAAGACCGATGACCTAGTAAAGGACGCTGGATTTCGTTGAAATTTTCAGCAGTAGACATCTTTCGGTTTCATCATATCAACCGAGAAACGTCCACTGCTGGACAAAGGCTTCCCCTAAGTATTTCCACAACGGCTTATATTATGATGAAAAAAAAGGACTTTTACATCAGCTGAGTAAGAAAAAAGTCAGCTAAGTGCGTGTTAGACTAAGCATAGTGTAGAGTTCACGAGGCTCAACTTGAAACTGTTGGTCTCATTTTTAACCCCCGACGCAAAAAGAGGGGTGTTATAAGTTTGACGCCAATGTCTGTGTGTGTTTGTGTCTGTCTGTCTGTCTGTGGCATCGTAGCTCTCAAACGGATGGACCGATTTCAATGCGTTTTTTTACGTGAAAGCAAGTTTCCCTGCGGTGGTTCTTAGCTATAATTGATGGAGATCTGTTCAGCCGTTTGAGTATCATTAGCTCATAACTAGGTGATCAATCGATCTGGGCAACTTATACAGGTCTGATCGATCGAAATTTGGTGCCCTGTTACTGTAATAATATTGAAAAACCATGGTAACCTTGACCTGATGCTGCAGCATCTCCTGGAATCTGCGCGATACCCAACCCCTCACCAACTTACAGCATAGTATTTGGGCTCATTAGAATAGTCTCATATAGGAATATATCGAAATAGACCGCTAAATAAAAAAAATAAAAAAAACGTGTGGCACTCGGGGACTGCCGCGGTAAAGCTGTTGCATAGCATTTTTTATCAACTTATGCAATTATAATTATTTATTTATTTTTTATTTATGCAGTGTTTACCAGTACCATATAGTCCTTGGAGCGCGGGATGTTTATGTAATAAATTAACACTAAGTAAGTTACACCAGGAAAAAAATTTACCAAGTCCTTTTAGTACCGCAAATCGCAAATAGATGGCACTAAGTTTTTTAGAACTCGGCCGAGCATGGGGTGTTAGGTTTTATTTTCGTTACCGAATTTCTTGATTCGGTCGCCGCGCTCAAAGCCCGCGATAAAAGCTATGCAATAGCTTAAAAATTTTAGACGATGTAATAAAAGTTTCACTTTAACAAAGCCTTAATTCTAGTTGTAAATCTTAGATTTACTTATTGGAACTCTGGCTACTAAACTAGGCTAGAAAAAGCCTGTACCATAGCAGTCAGCGAGCAGAGATAGGAACAAAATATGCGATGTCTTAAGTGAGGACAACTCGCACTTAGCCAGTTTTTCCTTAGACCAAAATCAACGTTAGTTTTAAATCACTTTTTTTTATCTTTTCTTCACAATGATCATCTCAACAGCCCATCTTGTATAAAATTTACCTGTTATGTAAGTACTGACATACAATTTTCATTTCGATTCAAAAGTTTCTAAGAACTTCAAACAATGAGTAAAATCCATTTAAGTTGAACACAAAATCCTATTTACAAGAATAAGTTTACAAACATTATTTTATCATTAATTTTACCAGTTTCTACAGAGGTTTCAAGTTGACATGGACATCAAAGAAAAAAACCGGCCAAGTGCGATTCACAATTTTTCTTCGCATAAAACCTTAATTTATTTATTTAAAATACAACAAGAGCTTACAGTACACCCAAACCGCTATTAATCTGACTATTCATCATCATCATCATATCAGCCGAAGGACGTCCACTGCTGGACAAAGGCCTTCCCCAAGGATTTCCACGACGACCGGTCCTGCACTGCTCGCATCCATCGGCTTCCCGCGATCTTCGCCAGGTCGTCGGTCCACCGTGGGAGGCCTTCCTACGCTACGCTTTCCAGTGCGCGGTCGCCGCTCGAGAACTTTACTGCCCCAACGGCCATCTGTTTTACGAGCTATGTGCCCTGTCCACTGCCACTTCAGTTTAGCGATTCTGTGAGCCGGGAGTAGAGAAATTCCGAGCAAAGCTCGTTTCATTTCACTTTAGGTGACCTTGAGCCAATAAGGCCCATAGTAAGCGACCATGTCTCAGTTCCGTAAGTCATCACTGGCAACTCAAAGTGGTCAAAGACCATAGTCTTGAGACACTGCGGTATTTAAAACGTGAATATATTGCGAAGCTTCCCGAACGCTGCCCAGGCGAGTTGGATTCGTCGATTGATCTCTTTCTTGAAATTGGACTAACCTTGCTGGACTGTTTGTCCGAGGTATACTTATTCGTCAACAACTTCTTGTGTAGAGTCTCCAACCTTTTGAGTGGTGGGTGCGACACGGACATTTAACATTATTTTCGTCTTGTCCACGTTCATTTTAAAACCCACTTGTTGAGAGATTTTACTAAGGCCTTCGAGCATTTTGCTTAGGTCTTCCATAGTCTCAGCCATGACCACGATATCGTCAGCGAATCGGAGGTGGGTGATGTAATCGCCGTTGATATTGATGCGGAGTCCACTTAAGCCGAGAAGCTTAAAAACATCTTCCAGGGCGGCGGTGAACAGTTTCGGAGATATAACGTCTCCTTGTCTCACCCCTCGCTGCATAGCTGGATGGGTTTCAAGTTCCGGTTCTGGAGGCCAACCGACATGGTGGCGTTTTTATACAGACACTACCTCGATGTATCGATGGTCACTTTGGCACTGCTGGAGAGACTGTAGCACAGCCCAGGTTTCGACTGAATCAAAGACTTTCTCATAGTCCACAAACGCCAAGCATAGTGGCTGATTGTACTCTTCAGTCTTTCGTATAATCTGCGGTGGATTATACAGAAGACTGAAGAGCATATCTTTGTGATTTATGGTACTAAATCCTTTTCGGAAACCGGCTTGTTCAGGAGGCTGGAAGTCATCAAACCTGCGTGCGAGACGATTCGTAATGACTCTCGAAATCAGCTTGTATATATGGGTCAGAAAAAAGATGGGTCTGTAGTTCTGCAGCAGGGTATTGTCACCCTTTTTGAAGAAAAGCACGACCACACTTCCATGCCATGCCTTAGGCGTTTGTCGCTCGAGTATAACGGAATTAAATAACTTCTGAAGAGCTTTTGGTACTGGTGATCCACCTGCTTTCAGAAGTTTCATTTAAAAAAAATAAAAAATCTCTTGGTGGCGTCATCGAGTAGCCTTGGGATCCTCATTTTAGCTGGTTTTTGAATATGGTGTGCCACAGTTGGCATATCAAAACATCTAAGTTATACATCATCACCTTTTCATCGTTCTGAATTATTACTTACGCGTCACGTGGTTCATTGTAGTAATCACACAAGGTCTTTGTCTCAAAACCTACGCAATACTGTTTTGCAAGATAAAATAAGAGACTTGATAACGTTCATCTCATTTCATAACACGTAATCTGTGTTTATCAAACTGTTGTATTATTATAATGTATGTATGTTGTAAGAGCGTCGGTGGCGTAATGGCTAGGGCCGCAGCCTTTTGTCCGGGAAGTCGTGGTTCGAACCTGCCACGCGTACCAATGTGATTTCGAATTTATATTTCATATGTACGTTTATCCGACGCTCTTACGGTGAAAGAAAACATCGTGAGGAAACCTGCACACGCCTGCGAAGAAACTCGAAAGTTGTGTGTGAAGTCGACCAACTGGGCCCGCGTGGTCGACAAGGCCCGATCGCCCTAATTCAGGGTAGGCTCGAGTCCCTCGGTGGGGACGTATATGAGCTGATATTAATGTATGTTGTATTATAATAAGGGCAATAGAGCGTGCTATGCTCGGAGTTTCTCTGCGTGATCGAATCAGAAACGAGGAGATCTGCAGGAGAACCAAAGTAACCGACATAGCTCACAGGATCGCTAAACTGAAGTGGCAGAGGACAGGGCACATAGCTCGTAGAACAGATGGCCGATGGGGCAGTAAAGTTCTCGAGTGGCGACAGCGCACCGGAAAACGCTATGACCGGCGACCTGGTGAAGATCGCGGGAAGCCGATGGATGCGGGCAGCGCAGGAACGGTTGTCGTGGAAATCCTCGGGGAAGGCCTTTGTCTAGCAGTGGACGATTTTCGGCTGATATGATGATGATAATTATGTTCGCATAATACCTTACGTGTTGATCTTTGAACATAAACATCGTTTGTTTTTTACAAGCTTTTATTAAACTTGCAATGTATGGTATGTTTGTGCGGGTGAAATCTTGCAAGTCAAATTTGACCCACTTCCCGGTTTCCGATTAAGCTGAAATTTTGCATGTGTATGTATATTGCGTGACAATGCAATATCAAAAGCTAAAAATTTATGGTTTTTAAAAAATTATTTTAACTTTATGATGCTGATCCCCTTCGATGATGGTACAGGAAATGCAGGGCGACGCGGAGGTTGTAGATACAAGGAAAACAGCCGAGGTATCTTCAGTCTTGAACAATTTCAGTGGTTGATTTGCTTGTGGGAGCTCGAGGGAGGTCTCGTTGTTACTCGGTGGCTTGTCGAAAATGTTGAATTTGAATGACTACGCGCTATGACGCCTACGCTATATTTATATTAAATTTCCGGAGCGGGATGGCGCCATAGGAGGAAGCGAGACGGAAGATGGGTGCACTTACCCACCCCTTTGGAGCAATACCGTACAGAGAGCCGCCTCCGACCAATTTCAGCGCCGCGCCGTTTTGAAATAACGGTCGCGGAGGCAGCTCGCTGCTTACCAAAAAACCTTTTACCTCTCCTCAGGGGTTCTACCAGGCTTCCATCTCGCCACCTTTACCAAACTAATTACCTAGACCTCCCTCTAAGCCTTCCCAAGCAATACACAGTTACAAAACACATTTATTTAGAAAAAATACAAAAGGCTTATAAAACAAGATAACTTAAAACTACAACTTAACTATCTATATCTATGTACATATAACAATTCAAAAATATAACGTATCGCAACTTTAATACATTACACAAATTTACACACAAATTTATCAACAAAGAAACTTTACGTTTTTAAGTGTCCATCGTGCACACTTTATTTATAACTAGCAGTGATACCCGGCGTTGCCTGTGTCAATACGTTGCACACTTAGGTCCTACTCAGAACCCAACGGGGAAAACTGTCATTATGTTATTTCATTTCTGCTCAGGATTTCCCGATTGGGTTCTAGTTGGGCCCTTCTAGGGATTTACCTATTGGGCAAGCCTTACTGGGACACACTAAGAAATTTCTGGTCCCGTCAGGCCATAAGTGTTTTTTTAATGTCTGCTAGTGAGACAGCGACATCTTATAAGTTTAATGTTGTTGCGTGAGAAAAAATCTTATAACCCATGTTCTGAAAGGCTATTAATTTCCGGTATATAAAATTATATAAAATTCTAAAAGCACCATGCCAACTAAAATTAAAACAAAAGTACTGAACTCTTACCGTAACAATTACCGTGTCTAACGTACGCCTGCCAAACGTGGAAGTTCAACAAAACAACGAGAGAAAAAAATATCTCATGCCAACGCGGAATAGAGCGCAGCATGCTTAATATTAAAAAAAATTAAAAAATTAGACACACTAAAATAAGGAAAATCACAAAAGCAATAGACGGATTAACACACGCTCAATCACTAAAATGGAAGTGGGCCGGACATGTAGCGCGTTTACCACATGGTCAGGTCCTCAAGGCAAAAGGAAAAGAGGTAGACCCTTAGCTAGATGGGAAGATGAGCTCAAAAAAACAGCTGGCCCCGACTGGATTCAAATAGCCCAATCTAGGGAAGACTGGCTATCTTTGGAGGAGGCCTTTACCCGCAGAGGGGTTCTTGCAGATACATAACTAAATAAACAAAAATAGTATTTAAGCTAATCTTTTGTAACATTACTTATACTAATTACTAACTAAAAATGTAAATAGATACTAATATAAACTTTAAAACTTTTTAGAAATTTCTGTCAATTTACCGCAAAGAAATAAAAGGCTTTTTTATTTATATTTTATATATATATATCAAAAAAAAAAATCAAACGTGAAGAATTTAAACTAGTTTCTATATAAACCCCCTGCGCTTTCAATTTAAAATTTCTAAACTGACTTAAAACATTCTAGATCATTCTGGACAATGACAGTTGCTCCTCGATCATTTTTGAAACTTTTAAATACTTTTCGAACATGCTAAAAAGTTTCAAAATGAAAGAGCTGGTTCACGAGTATATTGGCCACGTATCGTGTTTACAATGGAATTATCACAGACGTTTTTCTATAATAATAAATCATTTTTTAAGATCACACAGTTGTTCCCTATTAAATTATCGGCACAATGGTAGCAAACTATCCTGGTTCCGTATATTAAGAAAAGTATAATGACAAAAGTCGTTAAAGAGATTCATTATGAGTCGCGCAAAATGATTCAGAAAACATACATAGTTATTAAGAATGTATGGATGTAAGTTTGTTACTCTTTCATGCAAAAACTACTGAACGGATCTGGCTGAAATTTGGTAGGTAGACAGATTAGGACCTGGATTAACACAAATTATTATTTTTTTTTTCCACGCTCGCGAACCGCTTGCGACTCGCGCACCGCTTGCGGCTCGCGCACTACGCACCCTCGAAAAGTCATAGAAACGTTGTCCACGCGGGTGAAGCCGCGGAAGAAGCTAGTTTTATATATAAGTACAAAGATAAATATTATTATAGAAGTAGCTTATCAGTATCACCCTTCGAGTTGTGACATCTTATTCAATGTAGTGTTGACCGCCGTTTGTGACGGATTGTGATGAGATATTGTGAAATTCTCGTTTATCGACTGTTTGTTCTATGTGTGTATTATACGTCAGCCCTCGAAAAACTACATATTATGGGCTCAGTCAAATTCTAGTGAATCGAACGTATATAAAGACGGTAAGCTAGAATTTTTTTTCGAGCACAATATTGGTAAGTGGTTGGTCAAAAATATTATTTTGTACTACCTGTTTCCCGCGTATTCACCCGCGTGGACAATGTTTCTATTACTGTCCGAGGGTGCGCAGTGCGCAAGCCGCAAGCGGCTCACGAGCGTGAAAAAAAGTAGCCTATGTGTTAATCCAGGTCCTAATCTGTCTACCTACTAAATTTCAGCCAGATCCGTTCAGTAGTTTTTGCGTGAAAGAGTAAAAAACATACATCCATACATTCTTACAAACTTTCGCGTTTATAATATTAGTAGGATAATTATTATTATTTGGAGTTACCAAATATCAAAATACAGTGAGATCTGGTTATGTGAGAGTCGAAGAGACCAAGATTTTTTTTCCATTCATAGACGTATCATTAACCTTTATAAACGAGGGAAAGAAAATATCTACTTAGTGGGAAATTTTTGGTAATCAAAAAAATAATTCGGACGGCCCGGACCGGGAGTCGAACCCGCAACTTTTGGTTACTCACCAATGGCTCTCCCAGACAAATACCAGAACCAAAGTATATACACGGTGTCCCAAAAATGAACGATAATCCTGTAACTGCGGATAGGTAATACCATAGCCTATTACATGATAAAATTTAAGTTACGTAAAAGTCTCACCATTTTCGAGATATTAACATTTGTTTTTTTCTATTTTTGTATAAAAAACGCATTTGTTTAAATGCTTTGTAATTTTCCAGAAAAAAGTTATAATACAGTTGGAGTGCCCAACAGGGTAAAAACTTCCTTAGTTTATCAGCTTTTCAACAAAGAAAATAGTTAATAAAATACACTCAAAATCTTGGCTTGTTTTAACATAAAATTTATACGAGTATATTAACATACATTTTCAGTGTATTTTATGTGTTACTATGGACATTACAGCGCTCAAAAACACCTCTTGGGGCTCCTTATAATGTTCTTATCAGCTCATATGTGTCCCCACCGAGGGGCTCGAGTTTACCCTGAATTAGAGCGATCGGGCCTTATAATGTATTTTAATTAATTTTAGAAAAGGAAAATAGGACGCATGATTGCGGTTTATGTACCTACTCACAAAGTTCAAGTGACCAAAATAATTTAAATAAATATTTTACCGACAGGATGATTATTAGAATAGAACAGAATAGAGTAGAGTAGAATAGAATAGAATATAATAGAATGAATGTTTATTCAGTGATAAGTACACACAAGTGATATATTGCGTAGTTTTTAAAATACAGTAATAGTTTATGGAAAAAAAGAAATCTTCTCAGCTGGATCCAGTTACTTCTAATTGCAAATAATGTGAATAACTGATCTCTGCTGAAAGCTTATCTGCAGTACTGACCATCTTGCTAGTGTTGATCGTCAAGAATGGTAAGTGCGTTACTACCTCGTAATACTCTTGTGCAGGTGTGATATCGGCTGGAATTTCAGAATTTCATCAGTCGAAGTAAACGAAAACAATTCTTATGGAACTCTGGAAGCGTCTATGTATGCTTACTCATCATAGTATTCCAAAGAACCAAAGCAAGCTTAAATAAATATCATCAAGTTGGATCTTCATTCGAAGGTGGAAGCAAAAATGTAATTCATAAACGTTTCAATTATATGAGCTACTAGCTGTCCCGGCGAACTTCGTACCGCCTCACAATACACTTCACTACACTACCGTTACCGCTACACTACCACTACACTACCACTACCATTATCACTACCACTACATTACCACTACCATTACCACTACCACTACACTATCACTACCAGTACACTACCACTATCACTACCACTATCACTTCAATACACTACCACTACCATTACCATTACCACTACCACTACTACTACCACTACTACTACCACTACACTACCACTACCTCTGCACTACTACTACACTACTACTACCACTACCACTACCATTACCACTACCACTACCACTACACTACCAATACCACTACCACTACCATTACCACTACCACTAACACCACCACTACCACGATCACTACCACTACCATTACCACTACACTACCACTACCAGTACACTACCACTATCACTACCAATACACTACCACTACCACTACCATTACCACTACCACAACTACTACCACTACACTACCACTACCTCTGCACTACTACTACACTACTACTACCACTACCACTACCATTACCACTACCACTACCACTACACTACCAATACCACTGCCACTACCACTACCACGATCACTACCACTACCACTACCATTACCACTACCACTACACTATCACTACCAGTACACTACCACTATCACTACCAATACACTACCACTACCATTACCACTACCACTATCATTACCACTACCACTACTACTACCACTACCTCTGCACTACTACTACACTACTACTATCACTACCACTACCATTACCACTACCACTACCACTACACTACCAATACCACTACCAATACCATTACCACTACCAATACGATTACTACTATCACTACCACTACCACGATCACTACCACTACCACTAGCGCTACCACTACCACTACCATCACCACCACTACTACACTATCACTACCAGTACACTACCACTATCACTACCAATACCCTGCCACTACCAATACCATTACCACTACCACTATTACTAACACTACACTACCACTACCTCTGCACTACTACTACACTACTACTACCACTACCATTATCACTACCACTACCTCTATCAATACGACCACCACTACCAACACCACCACCACCACCATTACCACTACCACTACCAATACCACTACACTACCACTACTACTACCACTACATTACTACAACCACTACCATTACCACTACCACTACCAATGCCACTACCACTTTACTACCACTTCAATACCACTACCACCACTACGACCACTACCACTTACAATAGACTACTACTATCACTACCAATACACTACCACTACCACTACCATTACCACTACCACTACTACTACCACTACACTACCACTACCACTTACAATAGACTACTACTATCACTACCAATACACTACCACTACCACTACCATTACCACTACCACTACCACTACCACTACCACTACCACTACTACTACCACTACACTACCACTACTTCTGCACTACTACTACACTACTATTACCACAACCAATACCATTACCACTACCACTACACTACCAATACCACTACCACTACCATTACCACTACCACTACCACTACCACTACCACTACCACGATCACTACCACTACCACTACCACTACACTATCACTAACAGTACACTACCACTATCACTACCAATACACTACCACTACCACTACCATTACCACTACTACTACCACTACACTACCACTACCTTTGCACTACTGCTACACTACTACTACCACTACCACTACCATTACCACTACCACTACACTACCACTACCATTACCACTACCACTACCACTACCACGATCACTACCACTACCACTACCACTACACTATCACTACCAGTACACTACCACTATCACTACCAATACACTACCACTACCACTACCATTACCACTACTACTAACACTACACTACCACTACCTCTGCACTACTACTACACTACTATTGCCACTACCATTACCACTACCACTACACTAACAACACCACTACCACTACCACTACCACTACCACCACCACTACCACTACCAGTACTACTACACCACCATTACCACTATCCATACCACAACCACTACCACCACCACCACCATTACCACTACCACTACCACTACCAATACCACTACACTACTACTACCACTACTACTAACACTACACTACCACAACCACTACTATTACCACTACCACAACCAATGCCACTACCACTTTACTACCACTTCAATACCACTACCACCACTACTACCACTACCACCAACACTACTACTACCACTTACACTAGACTACCACTACTACTACACTACCACTACCACTACTACAATCACTACACCACCACTACCACTGTCAATACCACTACCACCACCACCACTACCACTACCACTACCACTACACTACCACTACCGCCGCCACTACCACTTCCACTACCACTACCACCTTAAGCGATAAGGCCGCCTTTACAGTCTATGTATATTACAAACTAAAACTGTGCTGTTTTTGGCGTGCAAAAAAGTATATTTACTTACTTACCGCTACTACTACCGCTACTACTACCACTACCACTACCATTACTACTACACTACCACTACCAATACAATGAACGACCTCCCGGAAGCAATCACTTCAGGAGAAACTTTCATGTACGCTGATGACGTAGCAATCATTGTACAGGCGCAGTCGCACTCTACCCTGGAAGCGGCCCTCAACGAAACTGCTTCAAGCGTTTCGATGTGGTTCAAGGCCAATGGACTAGTCCTTAATCTAAATAAAACCCATATCATGAACTTTGATCTGTCAGGGAAACCACAAAAACCCCTGGTGGTGATTGCAAATGGGATACAGATCAATCAAGTTCAGACCACAACTTTTTTGGGTTTTGAAATTGATCGAAGTCTAAAATGGGCTTCCCATGTAGACAAAGTTTGCGGAAAACTGTCTGGAGCGTGTTTTGCTCTTAGAAGGTTGTCGCGGATGGTGCCGCGAGAGACGGTGCGCGCCTGCTATTTCGCCACAGTCCACTCGGTACTGCAGTACGGCGCCGAGCTGTGGGGATGCGCTGCCGAGTGGCGCGCCTTTGTCCTGCAGAAGCGTGCTGTTCGCGCCATCGTACGCATCGCGCAAGACGAATCTGCAAGACCCCACTTCAAGTCCCTGGGTATCCTTACTCTGCCCTCTATAGTTATTTTTCAAATAGCTATAAGTGTATGGAAGAACCTTAGTAATTACCCAAGATATAGGGATATCCATAAATTAAATACCAGGGGCGCCGGGAAGCTAATACCTGTACCGCATAGACTTGCTAAATCTCATAGATTGACACATATAATGGGTCCTAAGATATTTAATGAACTGCCCGAGAACATAACATCGGCCTCAAATGAGAATGTATTAAAGACAAAATTAAAAGACTGGCTTGTCGAGCAGACGCTGTATAAAGTAAGTGATTTATTTAAGTGACAATTTAATTGATTTTTAAATGTATTTTTATTTTATTTTTTTGATAATTTTGCATTTTGCATTATACCTATTATATTTACCTATAAATTGACATTATTTAAATTTACAAAACTTTGACGTATAAAATGTATTTTTATCAATAAATGAACTGAACTGAACTTTACCACTACACCACCACTACACTACCAATACACTACACTACCAATACACTACACTACCACTACACTACCACTACACTACACTACTTTTTGTAGATATTGCAGGAATTTTTAGGTATTTTTTTACACCTTGGGTTACATTTTTTTAATTTTAGAAAGGATTCCTAATAAAAAAAAATAAAAAAAATAACTTATAGCAACCGCGGATAGTGTAGCTTTCCAACGGTGTAAAAAATTTTCAAATCGGTCCAGTAGTTTCGGAGCCTATTCAAAACAAACAATCAAATCTTTCCTCTTTATAATATTAGTGTAGATCAATGCGTTTCCTATCAGTTCCTATAGCGAAAAGAAATTGAATTGCAGTCCTTATTTATCAACAACAGGCTTGATATAACACTTTAAATTTTCACAATTATTCATAATGACAAATTGAAAGCGGGACTTGACGTGATTTTATGTAACAAATGAGCAGGTATTGATGTTGTTTTTAGCTCAACGTTTCGACTGTGCTTCGATAGCCGTGGTCGCGAGTAGACTGAAGCCGCGGTGTCATCTAACCTAACATATGAAACCTGCTCATATGTTATATACTCGTAAAATCACGTCAAGTCCCGCTTTTAATTTGTCAACGGGCTTGATTTTGATAGATTTGTGTGTTTTTTTGACAGGTGTCTGAAGTTTAGAAGCTATTGTCTTGAGTTTTCTTTAAGTACTCCAGGCGCCTATGTGTTTTTTCATTGCACTGACTTCTGGAATACTCAAGAAGCTTAGACGGTTTCTATCAACCCGGAACCTGGATCTCTTTTGATGATTGGCAGTAAATTTTCCATTTTCGCTTAGACTACCTGGACCGCTGATGTGTTTTCTACTAGCCTCAGCGGTCCAGGTAGGAAGAACGATTGGAATTGTTAAACCAGCCGCAGAACAGCCTGGATGAAATGGGAAATTCTTGTTTTTTATCTTTTTTTTTCTTTCTACAGAAACAACCAAGGTTTGGATCTTTTATTTTGATGGTTGATGTTAGGAGACTACTTTGTTATAATCGTTTAAGGCTGCTTATGATTTCTTGTTCATACGACCATGAATTATCTTGATAGATCGGTCTAAATTCTTAATTATTCTAAATGTCATTAATGAATCAACAATCTGATAATGAACTGTTTTATTCTGTAAGAACAAAAAGAAAATAAGAAATGTACCACCCTTTAAGCTGCCTTTGTTATCTCATTTTACGCTTTTATCTTTAATCTAGGCTAGTCCTAAAGTGGTGATCTCCTCCAGAAAACAGTTTATTAGTGGAGAAAAATCTTTAGAGACCTGGTTTCTGAGTTTGTGCTCAGTTGATTCCTCGAGATTATTGCATTTCTATCAGCTGCTAAACCGTTTAGAATCAGCAAACTGAAACAAGAAATATCATCAATTGTTTGAAGATTAGAAAAACTGTCTTAGGTGCATTATTTTGGACTTTGTTGCTGATTATGTTTTACATTAATAACGGTAATACATGCCAAAATAAGAACAATTGTTAAATAGTGGCAGTGGGCAGGGCACATAGCTCGTAGAACAGATGGCCGTTGTAGCAGTAAAGTTCTCGAGTGGCGAACGCGCACCGGAAAACGTAGTGTAGGTAGGCCTCCCACGCGGTAGACCGACAACCTGGTGAAGATCGCGGGAAGCCGATGGATGCGGACAGCGCAGGACCGGTCGTCGTGGAAATTCTTGGGGAGGCCTTTGTCCAACAGTGGACGTTTTTCGGCTGATATGATAATAATGAAGATTTTTTTTGAGAAATGACTACGGGTTCCTTGGAGAAAGTTCTTTGGTATACTGAGGTTAGTGGGTCCTACTGCGCCGAGTTGGATTCGTCGATTGATCTCTTTCTTGAAGTTGGACCTGCCTAGCTGGACTGTTTGTCCCAGGTATACATATTCGTCAACAACTTCCAGTGTAGAGTCTCCAATATTTAAAGCAGTTAACCAGGGCTAATAAATTTTTGTTCATTTTTGTTTAGAGCGTCGATATTTTTCTCGAGAGTTGACTACGGGTTCCTTGGAGAAAGTTCTTCGGTATACTGAGGTTATTGGGTCCTACTCCAATTTTGTTACACCCTGTATATGCCTCTGAAGCAGAACCTACTACTGAGATGAGGGAAACAACTCGGTCGGTGAGGTACTGCTGGGTTTTCAGCGGCCGGGAATGCAGAGCGACATACGAATTACCCATTTCCACTGAGCGTCGGTGGCGTAACGGCTAGGGCCGCCGCCCCTGTCCGGGAGGTCGTGGTTCGAGTCCTGTCACGTACCAATGTGATTTCAAATTTAGATTTCATATGTACGTTTATCCGATGCTCTTACGGTGAAGGAAAACATCGTGAGGAAACCTGCACGCGCCTGCGGAGAAACTCGCAGGTTGTGTGTGAAGTCTACCAACCCGCACTGGGCCCGCGTGGTCGACTAAGGCCCAATCGCCCTAATTCAGGGTAGGCTCGAACCCCTCGGTGGGGACGTATATGAGCTGATATGATGATGATTTCCACTGGTCCAGGCTCACTCGCTGGTCTAGTGGCAGTGTTCGTGTCTGTTGGGTCGAGAGTCGTGCGTTTGATCCCCACTGAGGGGAACATTCGTGTGACCAACAGGTTTGTTTACCAGGTGTCTGGGTGTTTAAACGTATATCATCATCATTATCGTCATATCAGCCGAAAAACGTCCACTGCTGGACAAAGCGTCCCCCAAGAATGTTCACGACTGTCCGCATCCATCGGCTTCCCGCGATCTTCACCAGGTTGTCAGTCTACCGCGTGGGAGGCCTTCCTACACTACGTTTTCCGGTGCGCGGTCGCCACTCGAGAACTTTATTGCCACAACGGTCATCTGTTCTACGAGCTATGTGCCCTGCCCACTGCCACTTCAGTTTAGCGATTCTGTGAGCTATGTCGGTTACTTTGGTTCTCCTGCGGATCTCCTCGTTTCTGATTCGATCAGAGAAACTCCGAGCGTAGCCCGCATCTATCGGTTTCCCACGATCTTCACCAGGTCGTCGGTTCACCACGTGGGAGGCCTGCCCACGCTACGCCTACAAGGATACGTACGTACGTATATAGGGATGTGTAATGTTCGTTCGCTGAATTAGCTGCATCTTTGATAAATGCTCCAGCAGTGAAGGTGATTAATAAGTTAAATAAAATAATAATTATTAGATATAATTGAATAAATAATTGAGTATAATTGAGTATTGGGTATTGATTAATGGTAAATTCTAAATAAAAGAATACATATTTAATTTTTAGGCTTCCATACAAAAAAGGGAACCCTTACAGGATCACTCGTGCGTCTGTGTGTCTGTCCGTCCGTCTGTCACATGCAATTTGCTCCGAATCTACTGGACCAAATCAGGTGAAATTTGGCAGGATGATGTAACCCTATGACCCAAACACAGATTTTTAAAGTAAATATTTTTTAAGGGTCTTTTTCGGAGGACAAATTAGGAAATAAAAAAAAAGTTTTGCAAACCTCACTGTGTCATATATCAAATAAAAGGGATCGTTATGTGGATCTCAAATATTTTTTGTTATTATTGTAAAGTAAATAGCTTAGATTTTATTAATGAAAGATGAAGAAAATTGAGCATTCCCCCTCTGATCTCCCTAACTACTGAGCCTTAAATTTTGAAATTTATTTATTATTATAACAGCTCATATACGTCCCCACCGAGGGGCTCGAGCCTACCCTGAATCAGGGCGATTAGGCCTTAGTCGACCACGCGGGCCCAGTGCGGGTTGGTCGACTTCACACACAACCTTCGAGTTTCTTCGCAGGCGTGTGCAGGTTTCCTCACGATGTTTTCCTTCACCGTTAAAGCAATCGGTAAGTATGTACGTAAGTTTTTGAAAAACTCATTGGTACATTGGCCGTCCAGATTTGAACCCGGTACCTCTGGTTAGATGGACCGAGTCGTTACCGGTTGAGCCACCGACGCTTACGTAAATTTTGAAAAAAATACAATAATTCGTTCATTGCTTATAGATTACAGAAAAACCTTTCAATTGAAAATAAAGTGGTAAACTCAATATAATACCTTCAATTACGGAAAATAGTTCACTAAAACACCACTAGATAGCGCTAGTAGTAGTTAACTCGCGTCTTACTGTGAGGATTTCAAATTAGATATTTTGTATTTGACTTTGGCATTGTATGGAACCCTCTCCACGCGAGTTCAACTCGCACTTGGCCGGTTTTTGTTTTTGTAAATTTTTTTTGTCCTTCAATACATTTTCATAACTTCATTCGGGTATACTGCAGCTACTTCCCCGAACGTACTTTATTTTATTAGTCTCTGGTTGCCATAGTACATATAATCCTAGTTTGGGACCATATGACCGTGTGCTGATTTGTCCCTGAATACTATTATAATTATTACTGTTTAATATATTACTAGCTTTGACACGCGGCTTCGACCGATGGATATTGTTTTTTTAAATGTAATCGAGGGTGCAAGGTGCGTGAGCCACAAGCGGCTTGCGAACATGGAATTTAGTTTTCCCAAATCTCTCTGAAACTATCAAGTAAGTAAATGTATTATAAATATTCATATATATGATGTTGTTTTCTGCCCGTTGCATTAGCTCTATAAAAAAAATTCAGAGAAAACAGATCAGAAGTTTTAACGTGAAAGAGTAATAAACAGATTTAATTGTTTTCCAGGATAAAAAGTGTCCTATGTAATGTTGTTAATCGACCTTTACTTATCTGTACGCCAAATTTCATCGAAATAGGCAAAGTGGTTTTATTGGAAAGAGTAACAAACAAACAAACAGACAGCCAAACGACTTTAGGATCTTCATTATTAATGAAAATTTCTCAACTTCAACTCTTGGGTTTACACGTTCACTTAAGAGGGCAGAGACGGAATCGACTCCTAATCAAAATATTCTAAACAAAATAGAAACTCACGTCACAGGAGAGCGAAGAATTCTATTTTATTTTATTTGCATGCTTTATTAAAAACTAAACAATGCCGACCCTTTCCGATACATAATCCAGTCTCCCCACAGAATAGAAGAATTCTATAGAACGCTGTTCATGACCTCAAAAAAAGGAGGAGGTTTCTCAATTCGACCGTATATATAGGATGACTTTTAATTAGTTCTTGATAGCAAAGGATATGAACGTACTCGTGATTACAAACAACTTTCCCTAACAAACTATATGTCAAATATGAAAAAAAAAATTTGGTCCTTCATACATTTTTGTCGATTTGATAACTTGATAAGTACCGAGGACCTAAAATTTTTTTTCTGATTCGACATATATTTTCTTTGGGAAAGTTGTTTGTAATCACGAGTACATTCATATCCTTTGCTATCAAGAACTAATTTAAGGTCACCCTATATATGTTTATGAACCGATTTTGATGATTCATGTTTTGTTGGAAAGGAGATTTCCCAAGGTTGGTACCATGATAAGGAAACCAGGATCTGAATATGGAATCCAGAAAAATCGAGGGGAACTTACGAAAATCGTAGTGGCGACTAGTGCGTTTGAAGTCGGTTTTTTTTTGTTTAAAATTATGTAGTACTAGCACGAAAAATTTTGTTCTTATCTGTGGGTCTGCCAATACTCTTTGAAACAAGTGAATTGCCTTAGTTATAGCTCCTTCGTCCCTGATATTAGCAACTCGATTCACGATATTTCAAACATCGAACGAAATGCCTTGGAACTAAAGTTCTTGTGGCTGTTACGTCAATCGCTGGGGATGAATCGTGCGAAAATCGTGGTTTTTTATTTATTTTAAATAAATTATGAAGAATTTCCAAAAAATTAAGAAAACAAAACATTTTATATTGTTTTGTTAGAAGTAAATAAATTATCATAATGTTTCGATTAAAATTGCAGCAGTTTTATGGTTACAACTAGAAAAAAAGGGTGCATCAAGATATTTTTTTCTTTAGTTCTGTGTCTTAAAATAGAATTCGAGGAAATCGAAACCACTCCTCATATCCTGTAAACTAAAAAACATCTTTTTTTAAATATTTTTATTCTTTTTTAAGTGGTTACAAAGTTGGTCGTTGGCGGCGGTATAAGCCTTAAAGTACTCGTATTTGACCTTAACCTTTGACCTAAAGGTTAGGCAAATCGCAAACAATTTGGAACATTTATAATAGGATTGTCTTACATCTACGTCCATGGATTTTCTATCGCAAACTACATTTGTAAACCCTTCTTATTGGGGACATTTGAATTTCAAATTTTACTGACCCCAGGGCAACGAGGGTTTGTAAGTACTTAAGTAAATATTTCGCAATAATCTTCACGTCCCAAATACCGCAATGTCTCAAGACTTAGATTTTTGCCCAATGTGTATTGTCAGCAATGACGTATGAATCTGAGACATGGACGCTGACTATGGGCCCTTTAAGAAAGCTCAAGGTCACCCAAAGCGCGATGGAGCGAGCTATGCTCGGAGTGTCCTTGACGTGATTGAATTAGAAGCCGTATGAGAAACCAGGTAACCGCATAGCTCATAGAATCTCTTAACTTTAGAGACAGTGGGTACATAGCTCTTAGAACATTTGGCCGTTGTAGTAGTAAAGTCTTCCACCGGAAGACGTAGCGCAGACAGGCCCCCAAGTCGGTGGAATAACGACACTGGATGAGGGCAGAGTTAGACCGGTCGTTGTAGAAATCCTTGGGGAAGATTTTGTCTAGCTGTAACACATTTCGGTTGATATAATGAAGTAAGTAAAAATAATTTAAAAAAAAAACAAATTACAAAAAAACACAAAACATATAAAATTAACAAACAACACGTTCCAAAAATTTAGGAAATGTACCTATACATATTATAAAACCGCCGCGTCTGTGTGTCTCAACGCGATAAACTCAGAAACTACAGAACTGATTTTCATACGGTTTTCACCAATGGACGGAGTGATTTATGAGGAAGGTTTAGAAAATTTAAGTGAGTTGCTTCATGCTTACCCAAAAAAGGTGGCATTCCCAAACAAATCGATCAGTTGAATGGTCACCTTTGTACGGGAAATCCACAGAACTTCTATCATCATCATCATCAATATATCAACTCATATACCCTGAATTAGGGCGATCGGGACTTATTCGACCGCGCAGGCAGGCAGTGCGGGTTGGTCGACTTCACACAACCTTCGAGTTTCTTCGCAGGCGTGTGCAGGTTTCCTCACGATGTTTTCCTTCACCGTAAGAGCGTCAGTTAAACGTACATATGAAATCGAAATTCGAAGATACATTGGTAAGTGGCAGAACTTGTATGTCTGTGCGGAAGTCCTAGAATTTGCAGTAGCGGATCCAGCTCTCAAATAAGATTGTGGTAACGGCCACCCATAAACAGGCCAACGGAATATTGCAACTGGTATCCAACTGGCATGTTGCGTCTGAGAAAGCTTCGTGCTCGGACCACAGGTGGATCCGGTTCGAACTCCAGGTAAATACATTGATGCAGCCTCCGCGCAGGAACCCTCGTAAGACCGACAGGGCTGCCTACCGTTCTAAGGTAGAGCAGATACTGCAAGGATTAGGGGCACCGCCTAGACTGGAAGGTGCACAGCAAATTGAACTGCAATTAGATTTCCTAACAGACTGCCTAAGGGACGTCTACCAAGAAACTTGCTCACTGATTAATCCACCAGCGATTGGCAGTCAAAAGGTAAGCTGGTGGGAACTGAATTGGAGAGGCTCAGGAAAAGGTCAGAAAGCTATTCAATAGAGCAATGAACACATGTGACGAACAGGACTGGGAGACATACAAAAATGCCAACTCCAAATACAAGAAGAGGATACGATACTATAGTACTGCATCGTAGCACAGCTTCTGCGATGGAGTTGAATAGTGCTCCCAAGCGAACAGGGTAAGAAAGGTCCTCTCCAGCGGCCCAAATCAAGATCTGGGATCGCTAAAGAAACCTGATAACACCCTAACAAACTCACCTGAGGACGCGGAGTGTGTACTATTACAGACACACTTCCCTGATTGCCGAATAGTGCAAGAGGTAAGCTTAAATGCAGAGGAAACGCATGCAACTGAGGTAGACTGGGCTTTAGCCAACAAAGTGGTCTCCGGAGATAAAGTAAAGTGGACGGTAAACAGCTACCAACCTTTCAAAGCAGCCGGTTGTGATGGGATCTTTCCCGCTCTCTTGCAGTGGGGGGGGGGGGGAGATCCACTCATTAACATCCTGACGGACATCCTCAAGGCGTGCCTTGCCCAAAATTATGTACCGCACAAATGGAGGGAGGTGAAGGTGATATTCTTGCCTAAACCGGGTAAAAGCGACTATACTGACGATAAATCCTGTAGATCCATCAGTCTCACATCGTTTCTTTTAAAAACACTGGAGAGGCTCTGCGACAGGGACCTAAGGGAAAATGCGTTGAAGAACATACCACTGCACCATAACCAACACGCGTACAGTCAAGGTAAATCCACAGAGTCAGCCCTTCACGCTGTTGTCAGCAAGATCAAGGCGGCGATACAAAGTAAGGCCATGTGCCTGGGCACCTTTATCGATATCGAAGATGCGTTTGATAAGACTAACTTCTTCAGTATAGAGACAGCACTCCGCAAGCACGGCGTTAACCCGACCATGTTGAAGTGGATAGGGAACATGCTCAGTCAGCGGGCTGTCAAGCTGGACAGAGGTAAGGCAGGTACAGCCATAGTCGCGAAAGGATGCTCCCAAGGAGGTGTACTATCACCGCTACTGTGGAATTTGGTGGTCAATGATTACCACGCTGAACAGACATCACTACTTCACGGTAGGCTATGCAGACGACCTGACAATCAGGAAATTCCACAAACATAGTCTGCGATGTCACTCGTTCTGCGCTGCGCATCGTGGAACGCTGGTGTACTGAGTTTGAACTGTCAGTGAACCCCAAAAAAACGGAACTTGTTCTGTTCATCAACAAGCGAAACCTGGGTAACTATAAATCACCCAAGTTATTCAATACAGATCTCCAATATTCACCAGAAGTCAAGTACCTTGGGGTCATACTCGACAGCAAGCTGAATTGGAGTAGTCATCTCAATAGTAAATTAAATAAAGTTACGATAACTCTGTGGCAATGCCGTAGAATGGTGGTAAGAAATGGGGCCTTACACCAAAAATCATGCTATGGCTCTATACAGCAGTTATTCGCCCTATGGTAAGCTACGGCGTGGTGGTATGGTGGCTATGCACTTAACTTTCTACTGTCGTAAGTAAACTTCAAAGTTTCCAAAGGACAGCATGCATTGCCGTCTCCGGCTGCATGGGGTCAACACCAACAGCAGCTTTGGAGACAATGCTGGACGTGCGGCCTTTGCAGCTGTTCAACCAGCAGGAAGCAGTTAGCTCTGCGGTACGACTAAAGCTGTTGAACCTGTGGAGCAAGGAAAGGGTTCCTCATGTTGATCGTCGGTACAGCATCATTTCGGAAGAACCGCTGTTCGCAGCCATTAACGATAGAATCCCGAAACAGTTCTTATTTGACAAGAAATACAAAATACAACTCTACGAAGACCCCTGGGAAGGCCAGAACCTATCGGACCTACGGATCTTTACCGATGGGTCTTAAACTGGAGCTGGGACCGACTGCGGGGACTTCTCAGAAGACCTAAACATAAAAATATCCAAACCACTTGGTGTGTACAACACAGTCTTTCAGGCGGAGTGTATGGGCATTGCAATCACTGCTAGAAGGGTACATCGTTACTCCATTCGTATCCTTTCCGACAATCGAGCGGTTTTAAAGACTTACAGAAGTATGTTACCACAGCAATGTAACTCTGCAATGGATTAAGGGGCACAGCAACTCGCGCGAAAACGACGCAGCAGACGAACTGGCCAGGAGAGGGTCAGAACTCATAGCTGTGGGACCGGAACCTATCTTACCCCTCCCTTTAGGCTGGTCCAGATCCACCTTGCGGCTGCGTACAAGGTCAGAACATAACCGCCAGACAGGCGCTACCGTTGCCTAACCCTGGCCTGACTAGGAAGCTCCTGAAACTCGGGAGACTCCAGCTCCGCAAGGTAACAGCAACTATTACTGGTCACGGTTACTTTAACAAACATCTTTTTACCCTGGGGATTACAGACAGTCCGCTGTGCCGTGCGTGCATGGCGGCCGAGGAGACAGCCGACCACATCCTTCTGGATTGCGGAGAGGTGGCGGCGTACAGGGCCGAGCATGTCGGAAACCTGAGGACACTCCCCGAAGTCGTCAGCAACCTGCGGGGGCTACTGGGCTTCCTGGAGGAGCTGGGCTGGCAGTGATGCCAGCCGCCACGCAAAATGGGCGCACTAGACGCCTGGTTGCGGAAACCAGCCCTTTCGTACAAGTACAAGTAGCAGGCCAAGTGCAAGTCGGCCTACGGACTATCATGATACATATATTGCATTCCTTATTTTCATTTTCAGAATTATTTTATGTTTTTGTATCACTGGTCCACGCCTTGTAACCGCAGGTGGTTTGAAAACTACGATGAACTTCTTAATGAAGAGTTCCCAAGTAAAAGCACTATCCTCCTACCATCTATCCTAAAATAGTGGAGGCAAAGGAACCTTGTACCTTTTCAACCAGTTTCCAAAAAGGATGTGGTTCCAATTAGACTGTACGTTTTTTTGTGTGTGTTACGCAATATCTCCTCAGATTGTGAACCGCTTTTCATATTTTTTTATTATTTTTTATTCGATGCTTTCGAGTTGGTCCCATATTTTTTTTATCAAAATCGGTGTAGTACTTTTTAGAAAACTAACAAAAACCAGTTAGAGCTCGGTGGAGTAACGGTTACGGCCGCTACCTTCTGTCCGGGAGGCTGTGGTGCAAATACTGCCACGTACCAATGTGTTTTTTTTGAATTTTGATTTCATATGTACGTTTATGCGACGCTCTTACGGTGAAGGAAAACATCGTGAGGAAACCTGCACACGCCTGCGAAAAAACTCGAAGGTTGTGTGTGAAGTCGACCAACCCGCACTGGGCCCGCGTGGTCGACTAAGCCACAATCGCCCTAATTCAGGGTAGGTTCGAGCCCCTCAATGGCGACGTATATGGGCTGATATGAAGAACAAAAACCAAAAGTAATAATGCAAAATTGTAATAAATTGTTGCATTGGAAGTCGGTTTTTTAACGTATTCGCAGCATTTCCAATAATTTGAAACTCAAATGCCGTGAAATTTTTAATAAAAAAACCGCATCAAAATCGGTCCATTCGTTTCAGAACTACAATGCCACAGACAGACAGACAGATACACAGATACACGCTTTAAACTCATAACACCCCTCTTTTTGCGTCGGGGGTTAAAAAATAAATTTAAGTGAATGCAGCAATTACAGGGGCATTAAGTTAACCTCCCATACTCTACAATTACAGGGGCATTAAGTTAACCTCCTATACTCTACAATTACAGGGGCTTTAAGTTAACCTCCCATACTCTACAATTACAGGGGCATTAAGTTAACCTCCCATACTCTACAATTTTGGTCAAATATAAACTTATTTATGACCTTTCCACGATCACCCCAAATCAATTGGCCTTCACTCCACTAAACTCAACCACAGACGCAATTCAGGGAGTCAGAATTCTAATGGAAAAACATCACAAGAACAGGGTAGACTTGCGGCGATTGCCTTATAAGGGCGCATGCCTTGCGAGACTCGTTTTTAAACGTAATTGCCACTTGAAGGGATCATTATCGATCTTTTTTTTAACAAAAGATTTGAGTGCGTTTGGCTGCATCGCACCTGATTGTAAGTGCCAATATATTCACTCTCGACTTGGAGATTCCTGAATTATACGAATCGGGGAATACAGACGCTGGCAGGGAACTCCACTCCTTGGCCGTTTGCATAATGAACGAAGAAGCAAAACGCTTCATGCGTAAAGGTGGAACTTTAATGACAAAGGGGTGGAATCGCCCTCCGCGCCAGGCCGTCCGATGATGAAATGGAGAAGGGGGAATGAGGTCATGTAGCTCCAGGGCACACTCTCCGAAATGAATCCTGTAGAAAACCGATAGACAGGCGACTTTGCGACCTGAAAAAAGCGTTCGACCATGTGTGTACCAAGAAGACACGAGTGGCAAGCTTTGAGAGACCAAGAGTTACCTGAACTTCCCATAAACCGTATTCAGTATATGTAGGGTACAAGAGTCAAAAGCCAAGAATTTAAGGTTGAGGTTCACAAAGGATCAGCACTCAGCCTACTCTCTACCTAGTAATGGACTACATCACCAAAGATCATCATCACATTAACCGAAAGTCGTCCACTGCTGGACAACCTCCCCCAACGATTTCCACGACGAACGGTCTGCATGTTGACGATGTTGTACTTATTACAAAAACTGCCGAAGAACTGCAGGATACACTGTCAGTTTTGATAACTGCACTCGAAGCATCAGGACATCGTGGTATCTAGTAGGTCATCATATCGGCTCATGTAAGTCCCCACCTAGCTTACCACGAATAGATGAACACGCGCCTTAGTTCAACACGCGGGCCCACTACGGGTTGGTCGACTTCTGACACAGCCTTAGAGTCGTTACGCTATGCTACACTATAAACACTAGTAAAATTACAAAAGTAAACGTTTGTCTGTTCGCATATCACAATATATATTTCTCATCTAGAATCTAAACTACTGAAACGATTTTGATAAAACTTTTACAGCTTGAAAGCATACTTAACAGATTATTTAATTTATTGAGGGCAGTCTATATTTTTAAATGTAGCTATGCAATTTGATCATTTTTAAAAGTTGTTTACAAGAAAAAACTGTAGCAATTTATACGGGATGTTATAGAGCGTCGGTGGCGTAACGGTTACGGTCGCACCTCCTGTCCGGGAGGCCGTGATTCAAATCCTGCCACGTACCAATGTGTTTTCGAATTTCGATTTCATACGTACGTTTATCCGACGCTCTTACGGTTAAGGAAAACATCGTGAGAAAACCTGCACACGCCTGCGGAGAAACTCGAAGGTTGTGTGTGAAGTCGACCAACCTGCACTAAGGCCCGATCGCCCTAATTGAGGGTAGGCTCGAGCCCCTCTGTGGGGACGTATAAAAGCTGTTAAGCGAGAGAATACAGGGTGTTAGGCGAAAGAAGATAATATTTTTGATACAAGGTTTTTCTTTACCAGAACAGTATTGGAGGTACCTTGAAACGCAAATAGCCGGTTCAGTATAAATATTAAATGAAGCTACGAGTAGTTTACATAGCCCTGTTCGTGTGTGCGTTAATATCCAAACGTTAATTTCAATTAGCCCGTGCGGTTCTTCTGACATGTTAATTGGTTAATATTATTAACTTGCTACGGCTTTGATGTGGGATGTGGGTTCCATTTGCGTGAAAATAGATATAAACAGGTCATATACGAAAAACGTACCGTCATTCGAAACGTACCCGCAGTAAATGACAAGAGGTCGCCAACTTAGATCACATATAAGAGAACTAGATCCCCGATTTCATACAAAACAATCTTCAAACAACGTCCGGATAGTTGTCTCAAAGGGGCACGGATAGAAATATCAAAAAACCGCCCAACCGCACACAAAGGGTTCCGTACCATCATACCAGATGTCACTAGTTTCTTCACGTTTTAAAAAAACACGTTGACCCCCTATTTTTATATTTTTTTCTAATTTTTAGTAATTGTTGTTATAGCTTCTGCTCCGCTACATCATCTGTGAAAATTTCAACTGTCTAGCTATCACGGTTCATGAAATACAGCCTGGTGACAGACAGACAGACGGACGGACAGAAAAGTCTTAGTAATAGGGTCCCGTTTTTACCCTTTGGGTACGGAACCCTAAAAAGATATGTTAGACAGAGAGACAGAACCGCGAAGGTACACTTTGTTCAACAAAAAAGTGAAAATGTTCGGACTCGTTCTTTTATACGTGATCTAAGGTCGCCAACTAAGAAACCTTTTGTATGAAAGTTAACATCAATCAGTAAACGATTATATTGATCACACTTGCTGGGAAACGGGAACTCTTGAATTTCACGGGATAAAAAGTGTCCTAAATGGAACAGATGGCCGTTGGGGCAGTAAAGTTCTCGAGTGGCGACCACGCACCGGAAAGCGTAGTGTAGGCAGGCCTCCCACTCGGTGGACCGATGACCTGGTGAAGGTCGCGGGAAGCCGCTGGATGCGGGCAGCGCAGAACCGGTCGTCGTGGAGATCCTTGGGGGAGGCCTATGTCCAGCAGTGGACTTCCTTCGGCTGATATGATGATGATGAAATGGTAACCCGGGCTAATAAAGACCCACCATACAAAATTTCATTTAAATCAGCCTGGTTTATTTTTGCGTGGTGCGCGAACATATACAGACAAAAATTTCTAAAGTTGTTGTTTTAGTCTCTATATCGTTAGTAATGTCCACCACAGTTATTATTTTCCAAAAATGTTGCATGTACAGACACGGCCCCGTTACAGTTTTATTATATTACATTACATTACTTTATTGATGTGTAACATCTTTGCTCTCGCTTTCCTGCAATTTGTGGGAGTGATTTCGTGAAATGGGACGGAAATGTGTAACAGGAAATGCGAACGTTTTTTAATTCTCGAAAACTAAGGTTGTCATAGCCATGCCGCCTAGTGTGATGGCAAAGGCAAAGATGACATACTACTATTCGAAGGGTCGGCCCGTGAATGTACGACCCGATAATTAATTAATTTCATAAGTATTTTGTCACATGTTTCACATCATATGCGAGTACTGTAGGTCTCGTTTTTTTTATTTATTATGTTTTTATCATCATTACATTGTCAAAAGACGTTATCTGCTTGACAAAGGCCTCCCCCAAGGATTCTCGCACGGAACTGTCCTGCGTTGCCTGTTCGCGAACTTCACCAGGTTCATCCACTTCGATTCGCTACACAGCGTTTGAACGGTATTTTCAAGCGACTTCCAAAAAGGAGGTTCTCAATTCGTCTGAATGTTTTTTTTTAATGTATTTTATAACTTGGGACTGGATTGGATTGGATTTTTATGATTCTTTTTTTATTTGAAAGCTAGTTCTTTCCGTGTGGTCCCATATAAATTTTATCAAAATCGGTGTAATACTTTATTAGAAAATAAAAAAAAACAAAAATAATAATACAAAATTGTACTAAGTTGTTGCGATGGAAGTCGGTTTTTTAACGTGTTTAGCGTTTTTAATTATTTCTAAAGAGTCTACAATAAAATTGTCAGAGAATAATTCAAGTCTCATGTCAAAAAATGCTTGTGCTCTAGAGGATATTATAAAATAATATATTATGTAAATGACAAAGACATATAAATGTTGATTCTATAACAAATACTATATATAATATATATGCAACCGCCTTCGTCTATCCCTTAGATAGCACGGTTAATTGTGCCACACGATAAGAGAGAGATAACAAATACTACCTGAGACTGTAATCTGAATGATGACATTATTTGTAATAGACAATAAGTTTTTGTGTGTAAACACCTATTTAAAATAAATTATTTTGATTTTTTAAGTTTTAACATACCGAATATACACCTACTTCCCGAGACACTACTATAGTATAAGAAATAAAAAGTTTTTTTTTTTTTTTTTTTTATTAAAAATTTGAGTACGTTTGGCTGCACCTCACCTGATGGTAAAGTTAGGTATTAAGAAACCAACCCTCCACGCAGATGAAGTCGCGGACAACATCTAGTACTGAAAAAAGTGATAAAAAAAGTTTGAGTGTGCATATTATACTTTTTAATTTTGTTCACAAAATCATTTTTGAAAACATCATGTCTTTCGAACAAAGAAACTTTAGAAATCTTACGAGAAAAAACTTTGAAGGAAAAACAGTGAGAGAAATTGCGGTTACAAAATTTGTAGGCCTTCAGATTGACAATATTCTGAAATGGAGCTCACACATTGATCAAGTTTGTTCAAAAGTCAACCAGTTTTCTTATGCCCTATATATGTTAGGAAAAACTGTCAATAGTAAAGCAGTGCTCGCTGCTTAACGTGGCTATGTGGTACCAACCTTGAAATACGGAACAATATTTTGGGGAAATGTTACTGGTAAGGAGGCGGTACTGATATCTCAAAAAAGATGCATTACGGCCATCTGTAGGCTACAAACAACAGATACTTGTGTGCCATACTTCAAGGAACTAAAGCTACTCACAGTACCAGCTTTGTATATATTTGAAACTGCAGTTTTTGTTCGATCACATCCGGAGTATTTTCAGTATGGAACACGAGCGCGACTTCGTGATCGTCTGTACCTCATAAACTGCAAAACTTCACTTTTTCACAGCAGTATATTTGCAATGGCTCCTAAGATATACAATAAAATTCCTAAAGTTGTATGTGACTCCAATACCATGACAGATTTCACAAGACAACTAAAAACTTTCTTGACAAATAAAGCATACTACTCAATTAATGATTTTTAGGTTCCGTACAAAAAAAAAACAAAAAGGAACGGATCACTCGTGCGTCTGTAATTCCGTCCGTCTGTCCAAGCCCTTTTACTCCGAATCTACTGGACCAAATCTAGTGAAATTTGGTAAGATAGTGTAATCCTATGACCCAAACACAGGTGTGCAAAGTAAATACATTTTTTTTAAATAAGGGTTATTTTCGGGGGACAAATTAGGAAATTAAAAAAAAAAAGTTTTGGAAACCTTATTGTGTAATATATCAAATGAAAGGGGTCGTTATCAGGATCTTAAATATATTTTTGTTTAAATTGTAAAATAAATAGTTTTGATTTTATTCATGAATGAAGACGAAAATTGATCATTCCCCCCTGTTCTCCGAAACTACTGGGCCTAAAATTTTGAAAAAAATAAAAAATAATACTTCATGGCTTGTAGATTACAGGAAAAGCCATAAGAATTCTATCAATTGAAAAAAAAGTGGTAAACTTAATGTAATACGTTCACCTACGGAATAAAGTTCTAGTCATAATAGAAAATAGTCTATCGGTATACAGGATTTATTTCGGAAAGTGTATCCTGGAGCTTCACGACCTCATTCCCCCTCTTCATTTCATCATCGAACGACCAGGTGCGGAGGGCGATTCATTTGTCGTTGATGTTCGACCTTTACGTAAAAAGCGTTTTGCTTCTTAGTTCATTATGCGAACGGGCAAGGAGTGGAATTCCCTGCCGACGTCTGTATTCTCCGATTGGTATATTATAGGAATCTTCAAAACGAGAGTTTCACTTTTTGAGCTTGCGTGTTACATCCTCGGCTTCATCGGCAATTACCATCAGGTGAGGTGCAGCCAAACGCACTAAAATTTTTATTAAAAAAAAGAAGTTCACTAAAACACCACTAGATTGCGCTAGTAGTAGTTAATTGTATGGATTACTGCTCTCACTTGTGGAACTGATCAACTCGTTACCAGGATTCGCCTTGGATTCTATCGACCGACGCGCTAGGAGACTCATTGGCGACGAGGAACTTGTATTAAACAGGCTCCAAAGGCTGAGGATCTCCACAAAGTTGCCTGTCTATCGGTGTTCTACAAGGTTCATTTCAGAAAGTGTGTCCTGGAGCTTTACCACCTCATTCCCCCTCTCCATTTCATCATCGGACGACCAGGTGCAGAGGGCGGTTCCACCCCTTTGTCGTCTATGTTCCTTGTTCGAGAGTCATTACGAATCGTCTCGCACGCAGGTTTGACGACTTCCAGCCTCCCGAACAAGCTGGTTTCCGAAAAGGCTTTAGTACTGCGGCAGATTATACATAAGATCCAAGAGTACAATCAACTACTGTGCTTGGCGTTTGTGGACTATGAGAAAGCCTTAGATTCAGTCGAAACCTGGGCTATGCTACAGTCTCTCCAGCGGTGCCAAATTGACCATCGATACATCGAGGTGTTGAAGTGTCTGTATGAAAACGCCACCATGTCGGTTTGCCTCCAGGATCAGAACTCGAAACCTATCCAGTTGCAGCGAGGGGTGAGACAGGGAGACGTTATATCTCCGAAACTGTTCACCGTCGCCCTGCAAGATGTTTATAAGCTTCTGGACTGGGGTGGACTCGGCATCAATATCAACGGCGAGTACATAACCCACCTCCGATTCGCTGACGATATCGTGGTCATGGCTGAGACTATGGAAGACCTGAGCACAATGCTCGATGGCCTCAGTAATGTCTCTCAACAAGTGGGTCTTAAAATGAACATGGACAAGACGAACATAATGTTAAATGTCCGTGTCGCACCCACCTCTCTAAAGGTTGGAGAATCTACACTGGAAGTTGTTGACGAATATGTATACCTGGGACATACAGTCCAGCTAGGTAGGTCCAACTTCAAGAAAGAGATCAATCGACGAATCAAACTCGGCTGGGCAGCGTTCGGAAAGCTTCGAAGTATCTTCACGTTGCAAATACCGCAGTGTCTCAAGACTAAGGTCTTTGACCAGTGTTGGAAGTGTTACGGAACTGAGACATGGTCGCTTACTATGGGCCTCATAAGAAGGCTCAAGATCACCCAAAGGGCAAAGGAGCGTGCTATGCTCGGAGTTTCTCTGCGTGATCGAATCAGAAACGAGGAGATCCGCAGGAGAACTAAAGTAACCGACATAGCTCACAGAATCGCTAAACTGAAGTGGCAGTGGGCAGGGCACATAGCTCGTAGAACAGATGGCCGATGGGACAGTAAAGTTTTTGAGTGGCGACCGCGCACCGGAAAACGTACCGTAAGCAGGCCTACCACACGGTGGACCGACGATCTGGTGAAGATCGCAGGAATCCGATGGATGCGGGCAGCACAGGACCGGTCGTCGTGGAAATCCTTGGGGGAGGCCTTTGTCCAGCAGTGGACGATTTTCGGTTAATATGATGATGATGATGTTCCACCTTTACACATGAAGCATTTTGCTTCTTCGTTCATCATGCTAACGGCCAAGGGGTGGAATTCCCTTCCGGCGTCTGTATTCCCCGATTCGTAAAATTTAGGAATCTTCAAGACGAGAGTAAATAGCACTTTTTGAGCTTGCGTGTTACATCCTCGGCTGCATCGGCACCATCAGGTGAGGTGCAGCTAAATACACTCAAATTTTTAATAATTAAAAAAAAAACTCGCATCGTACTGTAAGGATTTCAAATGTGATATTTTGTATTTGACTTTGGCATTGTACGGAACCTCTCCACGGGAGTTCAACTCGCACTTGGATTTTTCACATTTTTTATTAAAATGATAAATCTACTTGACATATTCGCTTAAAATAGAATTCGATATCATTAATTATTATTAATTCATCAGTATGTTTAAGGTATTGGACATGTTTTATAAAAAATAATTTCGCCTTATCTTTTATATTGACATTATGTAGAATGACACGTTGTTTTTAGTTACATAATATCGTGACAATTTAGTTATGTAATTTTATTTTTATTTTGAAGACTGTATTGATATGTTTTTATTACTGTATTATTGATATTTTAAATTTGTACGTCAAATGACAAGTTATATAATAGGATATAATTTTGACTTAGCATCTTTTATAACAAATCACAAATATATGAAATTTGAATTTGTTCTTTTAATTAGTTAATTTATATTTTGACCCTAAAAGGTAATAATAAAAAGTAATAAAAGTTATTATTTTGTCTGTGACATCTGTTTTTGACCCTACCAGGCCTGTCGCACTCCGCGCTGTAGGCATGAAAATATACCTACGCTACGCTCTACGCCGCGCGGCCCCGTGAATGGGGCAAATTCAGTAGTCAGAAGAGATAAAACTTACGCGATAGAAAGAGAGGCAACATGTAGGTAAATATAACTGTAGGTAATTAGCGCTGTGCGACCTGAATTTGCACTTTATTGTGTCGTAGCAAGAGTCGCCATTCATTCAAATGATTTTGCGGAGTTAACCTTCTTTTACGTAGTAAATAGTCTTTATTCTTTAACCCTACTGCCCAATGTTTATTGGATGAATGTATGTATGTCTGTTTCCTTGGCTCGGCATGTAGCCTCAACTACTTGGTGGATTTTGGAGAGCGAGGTACCGTTAGAATCGCCTCGATCCCGTGCGTGAGTGACAAAGGATATATTTTTACCCGACAGCCGAAAAAAGGGACAATGTGTTTATGGAGTCAGGTTTTTAAATTTTAATGAAATTTGTTCAGTTATCAGATATTTTATGATTTAGACCTATTTTTTTGAAGCGATGACTTAGTACCATCATACATTACTAGCCGTTCACCCGCGGCTATGCCCGCGTTTTTTTCGATTTTCTCGTGGGAATAAGACGTTTTCCCGGGGTAAAAAAGTAGCCTATATCCTATTCCAGGACCTAAACTATATGTGTGCCAAGTTATCCGTTCAGTGGTTGAGGCGTGAAAGAGTAAGGCAAGGAAGCGTCTTAGCACCTATGATCCTGCCTAACACAAAGCACTTCCTGTTCGCAGACGACCTGACTCTCGCTAGCCAAGAAACAGACTTCCCTAGTGTCGAGAAACAACTATGTCAGTCCCTGGAAACTTTATCTTTTGTAGCGAAAATAAATAAAATTGATTTAAAACGGTCAATTACGGTATCGCTACATGATACGTAAATTTTTTTGGAATTGGGCTTAAACAGAGTTTAAGAAAATATATTATTTTGTGGTAACCAGAGTTTTAAAAATGAATTATTTTGGGGTAGAAAGGAATATATTTCAGATGAAAAAAGTCAAAAGAAGGTAAAATGGACTATAAATTATGGTATTTTGGTAATAAAGCGTCGGTGGCTCAACCGGTAACGACTCAGTCCTTCTAACCAAAGGTACCGGGTTCAAATCTGGACGGCCAATGTACCAATGAGATATTCAAAACTTACGTACATACTTACCGATTGCTTTAACGGTGAAGGAAAAACATCGTGAGGAAACCTGCACACGCCTGCGAAGAAACTCGCAGGTTGTGTGTGAAGTCGGCCAACCCGCACTGGGCCCGCGTGGTCGACTAAGGTCCGATCGCCTTAATTTAGGGTAGGCTCGAGCCCCTCGGTGGGGACGTATATGAGCTGATATGATGGTAAAAATAGAGGACTTTATATACAAAATTTATTTTATATAAAATTCCAAATGAACAGATTTAATTCAACTTAAAAATAAATTTTGTTAGATCTCGGATAACCAAAGATTGCTGTTTTCCCCAAAATGCGAATAAACACGTAAATTAATATACCGAACACTTCTTAAAACTAGAATTATCTCGATGCAGTCTAAAAGCTACACAAAACTAGTGGTTATGAAAGTTGCCTCGAGGCACCCTAAACAGTTCTTTATCTAAGATAAAAAACTTGATGACAACAGTAATTAGTGGCCGGATATTTGTTGTGGGATAAAAAAGTTAAAGATTCACTTCCCTATCGGCCGGGGAGACAGGATAGGGCTAGGCAGTGTGCGGAGACCCGTTCGCAGTCTTACTCTGCTTCGTAGTAGTGTTGCAGGACTTCGACTGGCGGCTAGGTGGTGGTTGCCTAAAGGGAGGTGAACTCCCAGTGGTAGGTGATGATTGCCCCAAAGGTGGTGGGTGATGATTGGCCCGAGGGTGGTAGGTGATGCCATATGAAATAATAACTTATTATTACACGACGAAGCTACACTGAACAATCTACAGAACAGGAATTAAACCTCTCACCTCTAGCAAAACACGAGGACACTGTTCTACAAACTATTTAAACAAATTGTTTTATAAAATGTGCTTATTACCAATAATTTCGTCGTCAAACTCAAAAATTTATAAAATTGGTACAACAAACCAAGAAGACCATCTCTTATCCATCAAAAACATAACAGTTCCCGAATTTAAAATCTTATAGCGCATTCCAAAGATATCCAACTAGGTGGAAATTGAACCAAACAGATTTTAATTTTGTGACGGAAAAAGGTTTTCGTTACACTATGTACTACGCTGAAAACCAACTCGAGACAAACCCTAATAAAACCTTGCTCTGTTCATTCCATCTAGAGAATCGTGAGGCAGGCAGACCTCTACATGTGTCCAGGCAGGGCCAGCAACTGGAAAACACATCCATGCCGAATGTACTGTTTCGTTTGCTCCTTTTGATTCATCATTACAGCTCATATACGTCCCCACCGAGGGGCTCGAGCCTACCCTGAATCAGGGCGATTAGGCCTTAGTCGGCCCAGTGCGGGTTGGTCGACTTCACACACAACCTTCGAGTTTCTTCGCAGGCTTGTGTAGGTTTCCTCACGATGTTTTCCTTCACCATTAAAGCAATCGGTAAGTATGTACGTAAGTTTTTGAAAAACTCATTGGTACATTGGCCGTCCAGATTTGAACCCGGTACCTCTGGTTAGATGGACCGATTCGTTACCGGTTGCGCCACCGACGCTTGATTAAAGGACTAAAGGATTATTTTCCTTTTAATTAAAGGACCATAATAGACCTTGGGGCGCGGAATGTTTATGTAATAAAACTAATAAATTAACACTTAGAAAATTACACCAGTAAAATTGACTGAGTACTTTTAGTACCGCAAATCGCTAATAGACGACACTGTAAGTTGTTAGAACGGGGTAACGTTACGTAACGCTCGGTCGAGCTACATGGTAGGCGGAGTGGGGGTGTTAGGTTTTATTTTCTTTACGGAATTTCTTGATTCGGTCGCCGCGCTCGTAGCTCACGATAAAAGCTATGCAATAGCTTAAAAAAGCTAAATAAACTAGAAGGACGTGGACGGATAATTAAAATGATAAAATCATTACAATTTATTTGCAACTATTTATTTGAATCACATTAAAATGGGAATACATAAAATAGTTCAACGGCCATCAAAACACCTAAGAACATGGGTAGACACAATACAAAAGTTACAACTGGAGTAAAATAAAAACGTAACACATATGGAAACAATTCTTAAAATACTGAAGATCTTTAATATTAGATATCTTCACATTCACAAGGAATTGGCTCAGACTTTGATAATTTCAGAGGTATTATGAACACTGGATATTAACCTATTTTATACAAACAACTAAAGTTACATTTTAAGTATAATTTTTATAATTATTAGAGTAAAAAAGTGCGAGTCGGACTAGCGCTGAAGGGGTTCTGTCTGTACTATCACACCTTTGGGTACGGAACCCTTAAACATTAACGAGTATAACAACGATATTAAATCTTACTATCTTACTAATATTATAAATGTAAAAGTTTGTATGTATGTATGGATGATTATTACTCTTTCACTCTTCAACCATTGGACGGATCGGGATGAAACTTGGCACACGTCATATAGGTTAGGTCCTGGAATAGGAAATAGGCTACTTTTTTACTTTTTCTAATTTCGACGGGAAAATCGAAAACAACGCGGGCGTAGCCGCGGGCAGACAGCTAGTAATATTATAAACGCGAAAGTTTGTAACAATGTACGGATGTATGTTTGTTACTCTTTCACGCAAAAACTACTGAACGTATCTGGCTTCAATTTGGTAAGTACACAGATTAGGACCTGGATTAACACATAGGCTACTTTTTTCCACGCTCGCGAGCCGCTTGCTGCTCGCGCACTGCGCACCGTCGAAAAGTCATAGAAACGTTGTCCACGCGGGTGAAGCCGCGGGAAACAGCTAGTCCTATATAAATCAACAAGAACAACTGAGAAAATGTCATTCAGTTTGCAATCACTAACGCGAGTCCGACTCACGCTTAGCCGGTAAAGTAAGTATGTACCTACTTTCACCAAAATAATTAACTTTCGACTTGTTACTATTTAACCTTGCAGTGTTCGCGCCCCCAAAAGTCTCTTGAGTGGTCGCGTGGATTACATATAAATGCCAAAATGTTTTTTTTTTAATAAAATTCATTTATATTATAATTTTTCTTTTGAAAAGTGGCAAATACCCTCATGTAAAATTAAATTATAATAAGAAACTAAGCAGAAAAATTAAAAGTTTTGTCAAAATAAACCAAAACTCAAACTTCTTATAAATCGTCTTTGAAAATTTAATTTGGATTATATGAGACCTTAATACGCGTTAACGCTTATTGCGTAAACAAATCAACTATTATTTTCTAAACAGGAATAACATACATATTTGGAATGAACAGAGTGGGGGTGGGGATATTCAAACTTAAAGTACACGGAGTCGTGTGTAACACACTTGAACTGTTTACGAATAATTTCATTTTTAATTACCGTGGATTACATATTATGTAATCCGCGCGAACACTGCAGGGTTAAGCCGAAGGATCGACTCGCGGAGAAGATTATCTTACAGAACATTACGAAAAGTTAAGACAAACTTAAATTTGCAGTTAAAATTGTAATAACAAATATATTTTTGTAATGACTTTTTATTAACGATTTTTTGAACTTTCCCTTTAATTATGCTGCGAGACCTTGCTTCTTGCCAAATTTCATGATTCTGGGTCAACGAGAAGTACCCTATATGGATATGAATATGGATTTCTTCTTTAAAATTTTCAGTAGAAATGTGTTTTATTGTCTTTTCTTATCTTTATTTTTGGGGTACTAGGTTATGGACGAAGCCTAAAAAATACATTAAACTTGAAGGTACTACGCTGTTATTTGACAAATTGAATTATTTTAAACCGCTTTCATTTGGCATACTCAGCTTTGTATGGAAAGTAATTTTTTTATTAAAGTTTTTCATTATTTTTGACGTCAGTTACTCCTAAACGATAGAAAACCCAAAGTTGAAAAAAAAACGTTACTGTTGATGATGTTTCTTAAAGTGAAAAGCTATCAGAAACACGATTGAGCAGTTTCAGTTCAATTGAAAAAAATCCCAAAGATAAGTCTACACCGTTACTTTCAACTCTAGTTATGACTAATATTTTGAAGTATAAATTTTAAAAGATACACAACAACGTTTGTTATGATAATACAAAGTGAGTAATTTTGTATACTTTCATTGTAGTTTTTGATTGAAACGAAACACCACTGAAAAAGTGAAAAAGTTTGGTTATTTTCTTTATTCTTTACACGGAAAGAAAAAGACAGAGACAATTGTTCCTATCAATACCTCGCTTTAAGTAAGATTCATGTTAGCAATAGCCAGTGTTCACAATCAAATGCCAAACAGATTGGCATTGGTAAGCAAAATTATATAGTTTTACAATACTTGTAAGGTAATTTATATAGTTTTACAATACTTGTAAGGTAAATTATATAGTTTTACAATACTTGTAAGGTAAATTATATAGTTTTACAATACTTGTAAGGTAAATTATATAGTTTTACAATACTTGTAAGGTAAATTATATAGTTTTACTATACTTGTAAGGTAAATTATATAGTTTTACAATACTTGTAAGGTAAATTATATAGTTTTACCATACTTGTAAGGTAAATTATATAGTAGTACAATACTTGTAAGGTAAATTATATAATTTTACAATACTTTTAAGGAAAATAAATGAATAACAGATTAACTATGTACATCGTTTTCATACTATTTTTAAAGCTCGATCTCCCTTTAGGGAATGTTAGGGTTTGTGCCTTTTTTTCGGTTATTATTACTTATTTGTCTTCATCGTTTGTTATTAACTTATATTATTCGAATGTTGGACATGTGATTCACTCCAATGCACGCACATATTTTGTACTGATGCAATGTCTTCATCGACGTAATATACATTCAAGGAATTTCATTCCCTACCCATTACGTTGAAATGTCGTTAGATAATCGCAATGCATTTAGGTCGAAAATTCTACTCAGTAATATTATTGAAATGTCATTACGAGTTATTAAATAGTTAACTTCACATTACAGATAACCTCTTTGCGAAAAGTTATCATTTGCTTTTCTATGTGTCAGTGTCAATCGAAAATAGCTCTTATGGTGACAGTTTGCTATACGAAGTTGAACCTTAGGTGGGTTGGAAATTAAATTCCTTGAATGTACTACTCAAAACAAAATAAACATTTGATTGATAATTTTTCTAAGTACATTTTCATACAGAGGTTTTTTTAATATTCTAAATTGGTAAGCCCTCGGCATCATATCACCTGACGATAAGTGACGATGATGACGAAAATTCCCCAACGCAATTGAGAACTGGCTATCTTATTTTCAAGCCATAACACATCAATGTTGTTAACACTGATGTTTGGCGGCAAGACTTAGATAAGATGGTGGTAGCTAGACAGGCGGGCTTAGAAAATGCCCTACCACCAACAAGATGACCCCACCGGGAATCGAACCTCCTGGTGTGAAGCGAATGGACAAACCATTACGCCACGGAGGTGATCCAAACAGCCACGATTATTTTTTCAAAATCAAGAAAGGTAAGGTAACTACGAAGTCCAGTCATTAGGTTGGATCTCTGGCTACAAATGTGTCGGAGATTCTGCTGATCCTCGAGAAATCCATAGACTGCTTAGAAGAAATCACACGATTGTTGTTTAATGGCAAGAATATTTGTATTTGTATTTGATTAATTGGCAAATTTTCCCATACATTTTGTGAAAATAAAATTATGCTCTTTGTTTTAGGAAGTATACGGAGCTCCTGAGAATCAGCAGGATGTTGTGGTCTGCGACAAATTTGTAGCCAGGGATCTAACCCCTGGACACTTCATACAACGGGCCAGAAATGAAATTTCAAAAAAGGAATGACGGAACAGACAAAATGGCGGCGAAATCCTATACGTTCGACAACCAAACTGTAACCAATCTGTATCAATCTGGGTGACGTGGGGGTGAGGTCGCAATATAGAGAGCGGCAGGAAGTGTCCATACTGTATGTTAGTACTAATATATTATATACTTTGCCTAAGGGCTGCACTTTGTAGTTTCCTTACATTTCTTGATTAAAAAAAATAATTGGTGGCTGTTTGGAGCACCTCTGTGTATGAAAATGTACTATGAAAACTTAGGTGGCCATTATTTCGTTTTGATAGTTTACAGATATGTTTAGCGAACCCTTGTGCAGGTCACAGCTAAGCGTAAGAGATGAACAATAGTCACCTCACATAGCTACGATTGCCGAATCATAATAATACATCTTTTTTTTTACAAAAAAACGTTTACAAAAAACTATCAAAACTCTTTAAGTGCTCGTGAACACAACTGTTGTGTCGTGTCCAACGTCACTGACTGAACAACAGATATGGAAAAAAAAGACGTGTGGCACTCGGAGACTGCCGCGGTAAAGCTATTGCATAGCCTTTTTTATCAACTTTTAACACTAAGAAAGTTACACCAGTAAAATTGACTAAGTCCTTTTAGTACCGCAAATCGCTAATAGATGGCACTGTAAGTTTTTTTAGAACGCGGTAACGTTACGTCACGCTCGGCCGAGCCAGTAAAATTAACTGTCCTTTTAGTACCGCAAATCGCTAATAGATGGCACTGTAAGTTTTTTTTAGAACGCGATAGTGTTAGGTTTTTTCGTTACGGAATTTCTTGATTCGGTCGCCGCGCTCAAAGCCCGCGATAAAAGCGATGCAGTAGCTTAAAAATATTTGTTCTTAGAACTAAGCACACCTATGGCATCCGTGTGTAATTCGGTCTTACGATAATTAGACACATTATTTAAAATGCCTCAATCAGAGTAGGTTGATACGTGTTTAAATAATATCGAACGTTAGCCTATACATGTTAAGTTCAAATCAATGCGGGCTCCAGCGCGGCTGTTACGTTGAAACCAAACGCTCAATTCTCGATTTTTACATCTTTTTACGTTTACTTTTCTATACTTTTAAATAAGTTTTAAAAAAATGTGTTCAATTAAAATAAAAGGCCTTGAAGTAACCGATTTTTGTGTGTTGGTTTCATTTAACATTAATTATTTGTTTTCGAGAAATTTTGCAAATAATGCCAAAAACAGGGTCTACAGTATATTTTTTACATCAAGAGTGTTGTTCTCAAATAAATTGATTTTTTATTTTTTTAAGTATATTATATATTTTTTCCATAGTAATAGATTTATACAGTCTTTTAATAATTTAAATTGAATATTTTATGCCCTAGGCACGCCTAGTTCTAAGAACAAATATTTTTTCCATATCTGTTGTCCAGTCCAATTATGCCGGCTACGGCTGATGGTCGCGTGTTTTTAATAGCCTCATTAAGTTCCTTATAACTTACTAGTGGATGGCCGCAGCTTCGCCCGCGCAGATCCCGATTTTTGCGGTTCCCGTGGGAATTTCCCAAAATCCTTTCTTAGCGGATGCCTACGTCATAACATCTACCTGCATGCCAAATTTCAGCCCGATCCGTCCAGTGGTTTGGGCTGTGCGTTGATAGATCACTATGTCAGTCAGTCACCTTTGAGTTTTATATATTTAGATATAGCACAAACCACTAACTTTATTCCTATCTAAAACATATTTCGATCATAGGTATAGTATAGTTTACAAAACTCTTCATAGGTACCTATCTACCTATTTAAGGAAATAATGTAGTAATCACACGAAAAAGTTCAATTATTTTTTATGGAAGTTTGATTTTAATCAATTAAGTAAACAGACAAGCTAATAATAATTGAAAGGAAAAAAAAAATCACTAGAGATTGAATTGAAATGACTAAAAGTTAGAAATTAACTTAACTAAGTAAAAGTCTTCGAAAGTTTTATCATAGAAAAATATACCTAATATGTATAATATGTTACGATAGTTTTCTACATAGAATCACACATAACTTCTATATTTAGATATTACCTAGTAACTATATTATTTTAAACTCTAAACAAACAGGGCGTAGATGTATTTACCTTAAGGATAAGTGATAAATTATAATTTTTAACAGACTTCAAAAAAAGGAAGAGGTTTTTCAATTCGACTTTTTTTATGTGCGTTCGCGAATAACTTCGTCGTTTGTGAACCGATTTTGATGATTCTTTTTTTGTTGTAAAGGAGATATCCCATAGGTGGTACCATTATAAGGAAACCAGGATCTGATGATGGCATCCTAGAGAAATCGAGGGAACCTTAGTTTCCTGTTTGAAGTCGGTTTTTTGTTCAAAATTATCTTTGCATGATATTACAAAAAAATTAATTAACTGTAAAATGTATAGGTATTTGTTTGTAACACTATGTCTTTCTGTATCATGCTGAGGTACAGAGGCCAGCACATCAAGCTAGACACTCGTAGTGCGATTCTGATCCATACGCGTACGACATAAGAACGTTAAAAAGTCCAAAATGTGTAGCTTGATGTGCTAGCCTCTGTACATTAATCGGAGATGGCCTTACAGGTTATGTTTTAAGAATTTTAACACCTAGCTTTTTTTTTCATTACTAGCAGCTTAGTTGTGTACTTGTGTAATATTTTTAGTAATTATGGCTCAAATCTTGTATGCGTATGTCTTGTAATGTTCCATCAAATAATATTAATACTGATATTTAGTAATCACACTTAAGGTGAGAAATTCATGAAATACAACAAGTAATAAGTAAAAGTTAAAAGAGATCGCATAAAGGAAGACCACATGAAATATTCATTTATCGTAACACATTTATGATTGACAATCCAACAAAAAAAACCGAGAGTGCTTTAGACCGCACGACTGAAGTAAAACTTAATCACCGTTCGCGTAACGCATTCAGCAGCTTACTCCCCAATTCAAGCGGCCGTTCGCCGCGCCCGACCACACTTTTCGTAGCGCTAGTAATCACCGTTCGCGTAACGCATTCACCAGCTTACTCTCCAAGTCAAGCGTGCGTAAAGAAGTTTTACTTCAATAAGAGGTTTTCGTTAAACATTTTAAGCTATTTGTTGCCTTAAACTGCTTAAACTAAACTGCCAGGCTCAACTGATTGAGTACCCATATATTTGAGGATATACGAGTGCGTACCTATTTATAGATATCCAATATTATGTAAATGGACACACCTGTTGTGTTTTGTGACACTCTGTTGCAAACACCATAGACAAGTGACTATTTGTTAAAAGAACTAGTTTATTACTCGTTGAAAGAGTTAGTAATATCGTAGTATTCTTTTGTAATTCTAATGATGCTGTAGGGGTAAATTTAGTCATAAAAAATAAAAATCATTTTTTTCGTATTTTATTTCTTTCTCACTTACTGGTTTGTTGGCAGAAAACTCTTACAGAGTTAAGCATACCAATTGTAAATCTTATATTTTTTTTAATTTGTGTATTTCTCATTTACTGTGTAAAATAAACAATGAATAAATAAATAAATCACAGTGTGTACCTGGTGTGTCCAGGTCTGAATATCTAATGTAAACAAGAAAAACATTTTACCTACCTATCTAAAGAAATGATAGAAATCTATTAAATTAACGTGATCAGGAAAAATTGCACGTGTTGTACAGAGAGTGTTTTACCACAAAAAAAATTGTCTAGGTGAATCGTATGATGATAAGATTATCAGCTGTCAAATTCATAAAACTGATGACAGGAACATTTTTATTGCTCAAAATTTCGCAAATTTCGCGATGTAATTTAAAAATAACGATTGTTTTGGTATTTGTTTGAATAAGAAACAGTATTTTCTAGGTATTCAGGTTCTTTTTATATCCATTCTAATCCATCTTAATACCCATCGCTCAGTTTTCTTCTAATCATCATAAAGTTCCCTGGGTACGACTTGTTAATAATAAAAAACAGTTGATGTAATTTACCTGTTTCTCTGTGTATTTTCATAAATTTATTTTATGTATTTTTTCTTTTCTTTTCATCATCGTCACTTACAATCAGGTGATATAATTATTCATCTTATATTTTGTAAGAATTTCATGTTTCAAATTTCTATCAAGCTCATCGAAACTTTAACACTATATTACAAGTCTTACGAACAGTCAATACATTTTGATCAATTTAATTTAAAACAGTTTTTTTTTGATTTACCTAATTTTCCATTCATCATATTTTAACAATAAATTATTACATGGTTCTTACGATTAAGCAGGTATTTATTATCAAAGTAAATTATAAAAAGTCTCATGTAAGTAGATTTAGTATAAGTATAAAAATCTAATAATACTTCAGTTTCAATAGTACTTTGAAAACATATAAAAATACAAAATTCAAGTAGGTAGATGTTTACAAAGAGCTATATTTTTCTTAAAAAAGAAAATTAAACATTTTGTTTGAAGGCAAATTACCAGGAGCGTATAAAAACTGTAAAGTTTTAAAAAGATATGTCGTCATGCCTAATACACATCATATCTTTGTCTTATAATTTGTCAGTGATTGATATCAAAGTACCAGGCTCCCATAAGTTCACAGGACATGCAGGTTTTCGCAGGATTTCGACTTGGATATGTCATTGATGCATATCTTCTGCAGCAGTTCCCTTGCTATGCTCAATGAAATATGTGTCCGAGAGCTTGCCAGCTTAGACGGTTTTGCTTCCTAAAACAAGAGAGATAATGTTGTAATTAGCTTGCAGGTAGTTATTCATGTAGAACATTAGTTTAATAACAAGCAGAATATAATTGTCGCAGGATAATAGCGATATCAGGACTTTCGCGAGTGTACATCTTGCCGTACGACATAAAATCTAACTAAACTTACCGCAAATTTTAAAGCGACTTGTCAAAAATTTCACAATCTTACGGTATTAGAAAATTCGCGAAGATCCTGGTTTTACGATTATCCTACGACCGAAATTCTACAGGCTGTATCACAAAGATATGGTGATATTTTTAAGGCGGTAATATTACAGATTTTCGTTATTTTTGACGTCTATTACTCCTAAACGAGAGAATACCCAAGGTTGAAAAAAAAATACGCTCATTGTTGATGATGTTCCTTAAAGTTAAAAGCTACTTATAAACACGATTGAGCAGTTTTGGCTCAATAGAAAAAATTCTAAAGATAGGTCTACACCGTTACTTTCAACTCTAGTTATGACTAATATTTTGAAGCATACATTTTCAAAAAAATACAACAATATTTTTTATGATAATAAAAAGAGAGTAATGTTATTATTTTTTTAACTTTCATTGTAGTTTTGTACTGAAACGAAAAACCATTCAAAAAAATTTAAAAAGTGGTTATTTTCTTTACTTTTTACACGTAAAGAAAAAGACAGAGACAACTGTTCCAATCAATACCTCGCCTTAAGGTGGTCATGTACTCATCAAACTGAACAAATTTTGTTACAGAACTTTGCTGAAGCCGCGTTTTTTTTGGGATAAAGTAGGGTAAAGTCGTTCAGTATGATAAGTAGAAGCCCCAGTTTAAGGCTCGTACACTAATTTTGTTACACCCTGTATACACATTAAACACCCAGCCACAGAGCAGATAAACCTTTACGTCACACAAATGTTTGCCCTGGGTGGGGATCAAACCCACGGCGAGGCGTAATGGTTAAGTCCATTAGCTACACATCAGGAGGTCGCTAGTTCGATTCCCGACTGAGTCTAACTTTGTATGACTCGGTTTGGTTTATGAAAGGGCATTTCTAAGCCCGCATGGCTAGCTACCACCATCTTATCTAAGTATTGCCGCCAAGCATCAATATTAACAGCATTGATGTTTTACGACTTGAAGGTAGCCAGTTTCCCCATTGCGTTAGGGAATTTTGGTAAGCCCACTTCCAACTTCAGCATCTTCGTCACTTACCATCAGGTGATATGATGTCAATGGCTTACCAATTATGGATAAAAAAACCGGTCAAGTGCGTGTCGGAATCGCGTAAAAACACGTTTGTTGTATATGAGCCTCCCTTAAATATTAATTTTATTTTAGTTTAATTCATTATACTGAAAGTAAATAATACAACTCAATATTCTGTGAATATTTCAATCGTCTACCTGTTGCCGTTATCAATATCGAGCAAAAATAAGCAAAAATAGCTATCACGGTTCATGAAATACAGCCTAGTGACAGATGAACGGACGGAAAGACAGACGGACAGCGAAATCTCAGTAATAGGGTCCCGTTTTTACCCTTTGGGTACGGAACCCTAAAAAGCATATTTTTGTCGCTCGCGTTGATGCCTTTTGTTTGAAATGTGAATATGTAAAATGCAAATCGTGTTAAGTTATCTTTAATTGAAAAAAACTCTATAGCTATTTAACCTTGTGTCACACCCTGGACACTTCATAAAACGGGCCAGAAATGACATATTAAAAAAGGAATGACAGAATAAACAAAATGGCGGCTAAATCCTATACGTTCGACAACCAAACTGTAACCAATCTGTATTAACCTGGGTGACGAGGGGGTGAGGTCGCAATCTAGAGAGCGGCAGGGAGTGTCCATACTGTATGTTATTACTAATATACATATTCTTTGCTTGTGTTTTGTTTTCATGCAATTGTCCCTTTTTAGGGTTCCAAAGTCAATAAGGAACCTTTATAGTTTCGCCATGTCTGTCCGTCTATTCGCCGCCGCTTAGATAAGAGACTGTTAGTACTAGAACCAGAAATTTGTAACCATAGATGGGTTATGCACTGACAAACAACATTTGAAAATCGAATCCATTTACATACACAATATTGTCGGTGGTTCACTTCCGTTGCACCGAATGCTACTAAGAAAAGAGATGCCAACTGGCATCATTTTATTTGCTTCACTATTTAGACGCATGTAACCCATCTACCTTCCCTTATTAAAAAGCATATCTCTGACTAGAACGCTGTAATTTAGCATGGATATACATATTGAAAACGCAGACAAAGTGGTACAATAAAATGTTGAAAAACTTTTTTTTACGGTGCCTCCTTTATATGTCAAGAAGGGGTGAATATATTTCTTTGACTTCCCCTATCCTGTGGACTGCGGGGTATCGTTTAATAAGTCTTTCAAAACTACTCAACATTTGATAAAATCATTTTTTCATTCTGGGATTGGTTTGCGAAATGTAAAGCTTTAAGGGCCGCCAGGAGGCTCGAGTTTCCATACAAACGTAGTTCCGCTTTAATACAAAAACTACATGCCGGATTGAACCCAAATTTTGCAAATATATTGAGTAGACACTTAACGATGTTTGAAATTAGTTTTCGATGCACTAATATAAAAAGGAAAAATATAAGAGCAGTTTCAAACTTTCTGTACAAAACTAATTTTAGCCTTCGTTTAGTTACGTTAAAATTTATTACGATGAAAACTAATTACAAACATCGATATGTATATATTCAATATATTTACAAAGTTTGGATTCAATCTTCGTCTTTTAAGGAGCACATTGAGTCAACTAGAAAAAGAGTCCGTAAGATAATTCACCCCATGCTGTTACTGAGAGATAGAACAAACATTACCCTTCTTAAAACTATATACGTGACATTGTGTCAATCTATTATAACCTACTGTATATCAGCATGGGGTGCTGCTGCTTCAACTCACATGATTGCTCTAGAGAGAGCCCAGAGGTCCGTTCTGAAAGTAATGTTGCGCAAGCCTTTCAGATACCCCACCAAGCAACTGTATAAAGACATCGAGGGTGTTTTGAGTGTTAGAAAATTGTTCATCTTGCGGATCTCCCTTAGCCTTCACAAGATGGTCCTCAACTCAGACGAGTATCAGACTCTCCTCCAAAGAAGAGTATTTATGTTACCACTTCCTAAAGTTAACACTGTGTTTGCTCAAAGGTTCAAAACTTTCATTTGCCCTTTTATTTACAATAAAATTGTACGTCTAGTAGATATCAAAAATAGCTCATGTGCAGAAGCAAAGAAACTAATAGTAAATCTTCTCAATACGTGGACTTACCAGGATACAGAAGATTTTCTTCATATAGTAACATAAACACCACAACACACATACACACCTACGAGAACAGTTACACTTTACACACACCAGACATACATGTACCTTTTTCCACACATATTTACTTACTTCATTATTATGTTTGTTAGCTGAATTATTTTATTTTTTTCTTTATTGATTCATTGTTATCTACATAAATTATTCTGCACTCTAGATTTTATTGCATGCTCTAAATTCTAAATTATTCTCTTTGTTCGTTTTAAATCGGCATCAGTTATATGTTCATGTGTAATGGGTTCCCACGATACAGGCTCAGCCTAGTGTGGGGACCACTGTATCAATTTTGTATGTATATCGTACGTTTTTAAATAAAATATATTTGATTTGATTTGAAATCCGGCATGTAGTTTTTGTATTAAAGCGGAACTACGTTTGTATGGAAACTCGAGCCTCCTGGTTTTTGTTAGAATCAAGTGTCTCCTAACTCCCCGTACCAGCTAAACAGCTATTTCAGAATATCTGTTTTTTTTAAATAGTAGGACATTTAATCAATTTAAAAGGAAAACTGTCACGACTAACGACTTCCTTAGTTTAGGAGTAATAAGCGACCAACTTAAGATGTGCAGTTGGATTTGTAAAAAGCTCATAGATTTTTCATACAAAATGTTCTATTACCAACTGCAAAGATTACTTAACCCTACTTTGCGCCAGTCCGACTCGCACTTGCCGGTTTTTATTTTTACTATTCACTCACAACTGTATTGGAAAACGTCGCATGATACATGACAAAGGTTCAACATTTACCTATTTACCACACTTGTATCATAATAACTATTAACGAAGTAGTCAAAGTAATAATTTTATATTGTAGCTTTATAGCGAAAACAGTTTTGGGTAGAGTATTTTTTTATTCACAATTGGTAAGCCCTTGGCATAATTTCATCTGATGGTAAGTGACGATGATGCCGAAGATGGAAGCGGGCTTACCAAAATTACCCAACGCAATGGAGAACTGGCTATCTTGCCTTCAAGCCGGAAAATATCAATGTTGTTAACACCGATGTTTGGCGGCAAGACTTACATAAGATGGTGGTAGGTAGCCAGGCAGGCAAGAAAATGTCCTGCCACCAACCTAACCTAGTCTTACAAGTTGAGCCCACTGGGAATCGAACCCGTGACGCGTATGGACTAACCAATACGCCACGGAGGCGGTTAAAAACAAGTATTTTATAATGAAAACAAAATACGAGTGTCCTTTAACCACACAACTGAAATAAAACTTCTTTAGCTCCATTTATATGTATGAAAGTAAATACTTAGTCTTCAGAAAATAAACAAATCTTTTTTGTCATATAGAGGCATATACAGTTTATGAAAAGAGCTTTATTATCCTCTGAAAATGATAAAATCTTTTTTTATCTTTTGTTTGTTTTGATATTGTTGTCTTAGCAACCGATTTTGTTGGTAAACAAAAATATATAGTATCTCTCTTTCTACCATCACTAATTTATATATTCCTCTCAACTTCCGTTCGCCTCACCCGAACACACTTCCGTAACGCTCTCTTCACGCATCCACCAGCTTACTCCCCAAGTCAAGCGTGCGTAAAGAAGTTTTACTTCAACAAATCCACAATTGAATAATATAGTTACTGAAACTGTAGCTGCCGAAATAATGTCGGTATATACTTGAAATGACTGTAATAAATAAAGCTTGGGAAAATTTACAACACGACAGGGAAATGGAGAAGTTTTTCCATTGCGTGCTTCTGGAAACTGAGCTAATAATGTAGTTTCCTTGATCTACTGACTTATGTTCAGAACTTATTTATTATGTCTTTGCTCTCATTAATAATTCTTTTATTTCCCACGAGACAAGTCTTCGCCGGTGTCTCGTATTAAAGGTAAGTTATGTGAAATAATAAATTTCTATGGCTTACCTAGTACAAGCAACTGCGTAGTAGCTATTACAATAATCTGTGTCACAAGTGAGTTAAACGAGCCATATTGTCATTTTCTCACGTTTTATCTTTTCTAGGATGGCAATGGGTTACAAACCGCCTCTGCGACGTAATCGTTAATCCATTTGCTTCACACTAGGAGGTCGTAGGCTCGATTCCCGGTGGGGTCAACTTGTTAGACTCGGTTTGGTTGGCGGCAGGCCATTTTCTAAGCCTGCCTGGCTAGCTACCACCATCTTTACTACCATCTCTACTATCATCAGGGTTCCGGCTTGACGATAAGATAGCCAGTTCTCCATGGGGTTGGGGTTTCTTGGTAACCCCGCTTCCATCTTCGGCATCATCGTCACTTACCATCAGGTGAGATGCCAAAGGCTTACCAACTAATGGCCAATGTTTTGTCGATTTCCTTTCTTTTTGTTTTATTTTCTTCTCTTTCTTATTTTCTCAAACCTATATCCTCTTTAAACTTCCCAATGCAATTATTTTTTATCATGTTTTGCTTATTAAGTTATTAGTTAAGAACTTTATATTACTTAGTCTAAAACAAAAGTTAAATTATTTATTTTCATTTTTTCGATTCCCTCATTACAATCCTTATTCGATGTTTTCATCCAAGATATGAAAAGTGTTTTAAAATGTTTCCTTTTCTATTCTGTTGTTCAGCAATCTTCTATTTACAAATGGGGATAATATTTAATATGATAAAGCTTTACATTGGTGTGGATTACCTGCTTTCCAACTTTCTTCGCCTGCTTCTTCTCCCGGCTCTCCTTCAGGCGGATCTGCTTCAGGATGCCGACGAGCAACTCATCCACGTTGTGTTGTATTCCCGATGACGTCTCTATGAACTTGCAGTCCTTTGTCGTGGCTAGTGCTTTGCCCTCTGCAACAAGACGAGACTCTGTAGGCTCATGAGTCGATTGATCTTGACGTCATCAGTGGACAATTAGCTTCAGGTATCATCATCCAGTGGCGCCAAGGCTAAGGCCGTTACCTCCTGTGCGGGAGGTCGTGGTTCGAATCCTGCCAGGTACCAATGTGCTTTTGAGTTTCGATTTCATATGTACGCTCATCCGACGCTCTTACGGTGAAGGAAAACATCGTGAGGAAATCTGCACACGCCTGCAAAGAAACTCGAAGGTCATGTGTGAAGTCGACCAACCCTCTCTTGGCCCGATTGCCCTCATTCAGGGTAGGCTCGAGCCCCTCGGTGGGAACGTATATGAGCTGGTATGATGATCATCATCTTATCATGACCTTTACGATGTGGAGTTACCATTATTAGAGCCCTGTAACGCCTGTGATGAATCAGCCTTGTTGCATAGGTACGAACACTGCAATTCTATCCGCTGTGAACTGCCCCACGCAGGGTAGAAATGCAATTTAATGTTACCCTAAGCATGATGACATGTGGACTTACCATTAGTAGAGACCTGTCTTGCCCGTGCTAAATCAGCCTTGTTGCCAACTAGCACCACAGTTCGGTCAGCTGTAAACTGCTCCCGCGCAAGGTAGGCTAGCAGCTCACTGGCCCGCGTAAAGGAGCTCCGTGCAACCACCGAGTAGACGACCACGCATGCGTGAGGCTCGTATGTTGATAGGCAGTTTTCCACCTGTGGAGTAGGAGTTGAGTTTCAGTATTGCTGTGAAAACATCGTGAAGAAACCTGCACATCTGATTCTAGATGTGTACGGAGGTCATGTTCCACACATCCGTAGGTCTATATGCCCTACACGTGACCGCGGGGTGATGCTAAGTGCCACCAGACAACCGCCGTCTATCCCTTGGATAGCACGGTTAATTATACCAAAAAACCTTAAAAAATATTTGAGATCTAAAAACGGAACGGAGGTGTATCGCAGCGAGGTAAAGTGAGCGCCTCGCTACTCTCACAGATACAATAGAGATCTAACAACGGAATGGAGGAGTATCGCAGCGAGGTAAAGCGAGCGCCTCGCTACTCTCACACGCAGGGTGTAAGTCAGGAGTAACTAGTCAGCGTCATCTTAGATATCCAAAGAACATACGTGCAGAGTGGCATTCCTTAATCATAAAGTGCAAAGTCAAATTGATAACTGGCTCAGAAGGCCTACCATACTTTTGATCGATTTATTATAAACTTGATAACCATAACATACTCGTATCAGCTGAAACGATCTTCACTGCTGGACAAAGGCCTTCCCAAGGATTTTCACGACGACCGATCCTGCGCTGATAATCAATATTTTTTTTTACTGTTTTGGGCTTTTTACAGGACATGTTTTTCATTAAAAATATAAAATGAATTTAATGTTAAAAAACTCTACCAGACATATTTACATTTATAAATTTATTTAGATAGATAGAAAGATAGATAAAACATTTATTCATAGCTACGAAAAGAAAACAAAAAATAATAAAAACTTTTTATATCTAAGCTTAAATGTAAAAAGAGGGTAGATACATTAAGTTGTGCATATGCTGCAGGTAACTATGTACCTGCAGCGCTGATATTTATATTCATGTAGATACCACACAAAATACAGATTATGCTTTGAAGCACGTGTTAGATAATTTAATCTTGTCGTTTAGCTATAAAAAACGTGCGAGCCTTATAGTAGTTGCATATTCTATGATGTGTACATGTGACAACAGTCATTTATCATACAAGGGTGGTAAAAAGGTAAATAACAAACATGTGACTTTGTAAGTCCGAGCAGTAGGCAAAGGTTTACCATCGTCACGAGTTTGTTGTTAACCTTTTACACCAGTGTATCATACGAGGTTTTTCAATACAATTGTGAAAAAACAGGTAATATCATAAATTGCATTGCAAATCACCTTTAAAGCGGCTTCCAAAAAGGAAGAGGTTCTCAATTCGTCTGTATGTTTTTTTTAAAATTTTTTTTTACTGTTTTTCCCAAACAGCTATTCTATACTATAACACATATAAACTACATGGTATGACTAAATTCTAAAGACTTTACAAAAAGAACAAACTTGTGAAATTAAAGAAAAATCAAAACAAAGTTACGTTAGGTAGTGGCTATTTACCCGTTAGCCACGTAGTCCGAATGCTTTGTCCGACTAGTCGGACGACGTTTAAGTCTTTTTTAAACTTTACTTTAAACGGATCTGTATTATTGTTGTAGTATCAATGTGTGTTACCTCATAACTTTTGACTGGATGAACAGATTTTATGATTCTTTGTTTATTTGAAAGCTGATACTTCCTGTGTGGTCCCATATAATTTTTATCAAAATCGGTGTAGTACTTTATTAGAAAATTAACAAAAACAAAAAATAATAATGCAAAAATGAATTAGATTGTTGCGAACACGTTGCGATGGTAGTCGGTTTTTTAACGTGTTTAACGTTTTTTTTCACAAACAAACACGTACCATTGATATTATAAATGGCGCGAATTTGGTTACCCCAACGAGAACCATAGATTACTTGCGCACCACACAGTGCGCATGCGTTAGTTATGTAGTGTGAGTAGGATGACCACAGCAATAATAATAATGTGGTCTAGAAATTTAAAAAATTCGTAAAGTAAAAGTACTTGTGAGGTAAAATCAATTTTGAGCACACTTGATGTGCACATAAAGGACCACTTTTCGAGTAAATGTATTGAAAATGAATTATCAAATTATTGAATTATCAGATCGTACAATCACAGGCCGGGCCTTCGGATAGTAGGTCATCTTTGCCTTTGGCCTTAAATTAGGCGGCATAGCCATGTTACCTTAGCCGTCGTTACATATAAAAACATTCGCATTTCCTGTTACACTATTCTGTCCTATTTCTATGAAATCACTACTAAAAATTACAGGAAAGCAAGAGGAAAATGTTACACATCAAAAAATGATTGTAAATATTTCATCTTTCACAGTATGATAATTCTAACTTACCGACATTTCAGTACTGGGGTGGTCAATAAAGACCATCTCCGACTCTTCGCCGTCCAGAAGAACAGACACCGATTTCTCACCGAACTCGTCATCTGCAACAATATAATAATGAACAAGGGAAGAAAGTGATCGATTACCAATGATGTGTAGTTTGAGGCCCAAGGCACGAGTTTGGAATCACACTTTTTCCTTAGTGATACATATAGTGCGTTATTTTATGCTTAAAGGAAAATGAAGGAAAAATTAAATTAAATCTTTACTATCACTACATAACTTAATATAAAACCAACTTTTAAGTACCTAGTAATTATACAAATTGAAAATTCAGACGAAACAAGAGAATTTAATTTAAAAAAATTAAGAGAACACAATTTTTAGAGTTCTGTACCCAAAGAGGGAAAACAGGACACTTTTACTAAGACTTCGCTGTCCGTCCGTCTGTCTGTCTGTATCTCTGTCCGTCTGTCACCAGTCTGTATTTCATGAACCGTGATAGCTAGACAATTGATGTATTTCTGTTGCCGCTATAAACAACAAATACTAAAAATTTGAAAAATTAAAAATAAGAGGGAACTCCATACAAGAAACGTGTTTTTTTTAACATTACGGAACTTGCGCCATCTACTATGATGGTACGGAACCCTTTTACGCCATCTAGTATGATGGTACGGAACCCTTTTACGCCATCTAGTATGATGGTACGGAACGCTTTTACGCCATCTAGTATGATGGTACGGAACCCTTTTACGCCATCTAGTATGATGGTACGGAACCCTTTTACGCCATCTAGTATGATGGTACGGAACCCTTTTACGCCATGTAGTATGATGGTACGGAACCCTTTTACGCCATCTAGTATGATGGTACGGAACCCTTTTACGCCATCTAGTATGATGATGCGGAACGCTTTGTGTGCGGTTCTGACTCGCACTTGGCCGGTTTTATTTTTATTTTTAATTTCTTTTTACCCGACTGCGCCAGAAGGAGGGTTAAGTTTTTCGAGTGTATGTATGTATATTTATTCGGAACATCCTGTAGCCTAAACGGCTTCATGGATTTTGGAGTGCGAGGTGTCGTTAGATTCCTCTTGATCATTGAAATTCAATTGAATTGAAAAAGAGAGGTTAAGTCGTTATGCAGCCGAGTTTTTAATTATTTTTAATTAATTCTTGTAGTTATAAAAATCAAGTGGCCAGTATTATTTTGCGACTAACTTCATGTTAACAATGAATGTTTATATATTTTTGTACCTACCCGCTCAGCATGTTCACAATGGATTTTGAATTTTTTGACTAGCTAGTGACATATATTCTGCTCTTATTTAAATTCCGGTCAGAACCGCACACAAAGCGTTCCGCATCATCATACTAGATGGCGTAAAAGGGTTCCGTACCATCATACTAGATGGTGTAAAAGGGTTCCGTACCATCATAGTAGGTGGCGCAAGTTCCGTAATGTTAAAAAAAAACACGTTTCTTGTATGGAGATCCCTCTTATTTAAGCGCGAGTCAAACTCGCGCACTAAGGGTTCCGCACCAAAAACTAATTTTCATCTACAGCGCCATCTATAGGATATAGGAATTAATTTGTTATCGTATTGTTACGTAAATAACCAATGTAAAAGATACTACTAGACCCCACTAAGTGTCACTAGTTTCTAAACAATCGGACTTTGGAAATTTCATTTTTCTAGTAAGAAAGGAAATACTTTAGATTTTCTTGTAGATTTACCTGTAATCTTTGAATTTAACCTCATATACTGTGATTTTTCAAAATTTCAGGCTTAGTAGTTTCGGAGATAATGGGGGAGGGGAAATGGTAAAATTTTGCCTACTTTCTCAAATAACTTCAAAATTACTTCAAAATGTTTGTCACACCAAGTGCTTTCATTTGATATGTCCCACACTATATTTTGTAATTTTTATTACATATTATAATTTACCCCCCAAAAGAAGCCCCATATTAAAAAATAATTTATTTACGTTACATGTTCGCCTTTGGGTCACCGACTTACATAAGTGTACCAAATTTCAACTCAATCAGTCCATTAGTTTCTGAGCAAATTTGCTATGACAGACGGACGGGCAGACAGACACTATATATCCTATAATAATAATAATAATAATAAAAACAAAAGAAGAGGACATGGTTACTGGATATCGGTGTACCCAACTCGCACAATATCCAGTCCTATACATCTGAAAAGATGACAAAGTACCAGCCGCTAGCCCAAGAGATTAGGCAGGTTTGGGGCCAGGCCGAGGTCTTTGTCATCCCTATTATCCTCTCCACAACAGGGATTGTACCGAGACTGCTCACCGACAATCTAATCAAACTAGGTTTGCCGGTGGCAGTCCGGGACAATCTTTTAAAATCAGTTATACTCCGCACGACGTCCATAGTGCGGAGACATCTAAACCTTTCATAAACCCACCCTTTTAATCTTGCCTCTTAGGCCGATTAAAAAGAAAAACCCTGAAAAGGAGATTAAAATAGTAGTAATAATAATAATAATAAGTATTTATTTCAGACATAGTCCATAATTGGTTAGTAACATTGGTACTTATAAACTTGTGTTAGTAAAAAACAATGGGAATAAATCAAATAATTGAGATGGTCTCGATGGAGCCGTCCGCCACAGGGGCGACGCCGGTCTCTACTTGGCTGCGTGCAGCCGTATCCAGCGCCCCAGTATCGGAGAGTCCCATCGGTCCACTAAAGTGTACATAAGGGTCTCGTTTTTTCCTTTTAAGGTACGTAACCCTAAAAAACAGGAAGGTCCTTTCCGAGTGAAACCCCTTCGAGTTTGGCCTCGTTTGATTTGTCTTCACAAGGATTCTGGTCCTAGATGCTATCCAGGGTCTGATGGTGTAGTCAGAAGGTGGCACGCGACTGAAAACTTTTACCTAAAATGTTTTAGGTTTTTATTGGCTTGCTTTTCATTTATCATGCTGTATCTCATTTGTATTTTTATTGCGTTAGTTTTGGTTTTGTTTGCTCGTTTTTGTTTTTAGTTTTCTTTTGATCGACACAGTCCTCGGGCTGTGGCAGAATTATCAGTATATCTCAGAATTTATTCGGATCCAAAAGTAAGGACTTAACTAAACTCGACGAGATTTTCTGTGAGTGCGCATCAAAAGATTAGAAGAAAACAACTAGAAAATTCTTATAAAAAATTTAACCATGCGCACTGTTTATAATTGTACAGGGAGCGTTAAATGAAACACAGATGTTATCCGAAATGATTTATTATGGCTGAGTAATGGCATTTTCGTAAACAAGACATCACATCAGGTTCATAACATATATTCAGTGGATTTTGATATTCTAAAACATGTAGGCGCTAAAGAATGACCATTTATTGTGTTGGATGGCTATGGTTCTATGCTGAATCATAATGGTTGATAAATAGTGAATTTTATGGTATCTGAGAGCTTACAAATCTGTGACTAGTTCGCAAATTTTGTAGCTTTTTAGAGAATGAACGAAAATACACATCAAATGTCACAAAGGAAGTCTATACACTCTATAAAAACTTAATGAAGATAATGTCTAATTACACATATAAAGTTTCAGAAAGAAAGACATCCTTTTACAACTCGAGATAATAAATAATAACATAAAAACATTGGCAGTTTTCACTAGCAAACAAAGAAGAAACCTAAATTACTCTATAATTATATCTATGACCTATTTCTTCTTAAGTAAAACATTAATTACGAAACAGTAGCTCTATGCATATCTTTATACACGATCCTGAACTATATAAACTTATCTACGGTATTAATGTCGCATATTTTAAATTTGCATAACTTTTATGTATTTTTTTTTACATTTTCATTTCCTAAGACCCTTAAAATTAACCCTTACCTCTAAATTAGAAAGAAAAAGACTATTTTACTTATATTATTTGACCACGAGGTGGTGTCATGCAATTGCCAGAAACCAATAGCAGTACCGTACTTCCGTCGGAATTTCCCTACTCTCAAAATAATACTTTGTCCTGTTAGATAACGACTGCAACATACATATTATTAATATAAAAAGCACCCTAGGTCAGTCGGGCCAATGGAGAAAGAAAAGATAAGAGAGAGAGAGGACCTACTTGGAATCTGAAGATTGTCTGAAAATTTCATCGAAATCGGTCCAGCCGTTTTGGAGTCTATAAGGAACATTTTTTTTTCCTTCACATAGCACAACAGAGATAGACTGGATTCAAGTGCTAATAACTACAGCCTCCCTGATATAATAAAAGGATTTGAATGTAAATCACATGTTAAACGCTCATAAGAATTAGAAATGATTTGAACGATTAAAAATTATTCAAAATGATTACAAATCAAATCATTTTTAATCCTTTTTAATGATTTTGTTTAATCAGGGCTGTGATTAAAATAACTAAAAAAGAGATTATAAGGTTTTCTTATTTGTTTACTTAACTTAAGTAATAAAAATATGTATCGTTTATTTAAGTAAATAAACTTTAAACAAAAAAAAATGTTATGAGGACAGGTTATAGCGGTGAATACTTATAACCTGTTTTGTCCGTTAAATTTGGAACCATATTAAAATAAATAAACTCATGTGAGTCCAACTATGTAACTTAATTAATTAATTCATTAACTTTAATTATCTTAACGTTAGTTAAAAAACACTATAATATTAAGAAATTATAAAGTCACATGAACAATGCGTTCATAAATCTTATTATTGGTCAACTGACAGCCAAAACCGTGTGCTAACACTGGTCTTATGTACAGTTGGTAATATTACAAATTATACAGTCAGTCATTCAAATCACCTACCCAGATAACCAGGGTTGTCAATTTTGAACTACATAAATATAATCATAAAGTTTAAAAGACACTTACAATTACAAATTTTGAAATTACATGAATACAAACGCAAATTTAAATTTCCAACTAATTAACCAAGAAAGTGTAACAACGGTACTTTTTAAAGATTATTTTAATTTAATTAAATCATGGTAGATCTTATCTATGGTTTCTGTATCTTTCCTTTTATTAATTAAATCTTGATGCCTCTCCATTTACATAGATTCCATAATCAGACGCTTTTTATAATTATGTTCTGTATTTAAAATTTTTAATATTTTAAGATTTTAGCCTGCTTACCCTCGAGTAGGCTTTATCATTACAAAATACAAAAGCTTTAGCTCAACCTTTTTTTTTAAAATAAAGACAAAAATAATATAAAACTCATGGCATTTAAAAAAACAGAAACAAAACGATTTACAAAAAGTATTGTATCATATAACACTTGACAGCCCTACCAGCACATCACACACCAGAAACTATGCACTCGCGACTTAGCTTGCTCAATAGCAAGTAAGTGGTTGTAGCATCGTCTTGAATTCATCCAGGGAAGCAGCAGTTGAAACAGCAGGTGGCACAAAGTTCCAGAAAGCAACTCCAAGGACAAGAAAAGAGCTCTTGTACATTGATGTACCCGGAATCGGCGATAACAGCGTATAGTCCGGTTGTTCTCAGATCATTGCAGAGTCGGATCGATAATAGCTTCCAGGTTCTTGAGAATACTAACTTACTCAATATCTTTACCAGCTAACGACAGCACTGGCTTCTCACTGCTATCTATGAGGATAGTACGTTTAGACAAACACCAAAAAAAATGTTAGACACGAAATTCATGATGTGTGAACGGAAGATTAACACTTATTTTTTTTTTTTTTCTTCTCCTCCTCGATAAATTTATTTATTCCGCAGTCTCTGCACCACCTCCAAAATGGGCTGAAATCGTACACTCTGCCACAATTGATACATGTTTTTTTTTGGGACTCCATTTGACTGGAATGGTTGCAACAATATGAATCATTTCGACCCTCCGTCTCCGTTTAAATAGCAATGCTTATCAAAACTAGGGCTACCACTTTCTCATAACATTTTTTTTTGTTTAAAGTTTATTTACTTAAATAAACGATACATATTTTTATTACTTAAGCTAAGTAAACAAATAAGAAAACCTTATAATCTCTTTTTTAGTTATTTTAATCACAGCCCTGATTAAACAAAATCATTAAAAAGGATTAAAAATGATTTGATTTGTAATCATTTTGAATAATTTTTAATCGTTCAAATCATTTCTAATTCTTATGAGCGTTTAACATGTGATTTACATTCAAATCCTTTTATTATATCAGGGAGGCTGTAGTTATTAGCACTTGAATCCAGTCTATCTCTGTGCTATGTGAAGGAAAAAAAAATGTTCCTTATAGACTCCAAAACGGCTGGACCGATTTCGATGAAATTTTCAGACAATCTTCAGATTCCAAGTAGGTCCTCTCTCTCGCTTATCTTTTCTTTCTCCATTGGCCCGACTGACCTAGGGTCCTTTTTACTTTTAAATTGCATATTTTTAAAACCGTTTTTCAAACAACTATCAAATGTCCACGTAAGCTATTTATCTCTTGTTATTGTATTATAGGTACATCGCATTTATTAAGTGTGGTTTTCCTTAATAAATGCGATGTACCTATGCCGACCACTCTTATCTAAAAAGTTTTATGTTTACATATTTTTAGTTCGGGAATTCACATGACTAATATAATGTGTTTGTTACAGTCGTTATCTGACAGAAAAACATATTGTTTTGAGAGTAGGGAAAATCCCAAAGTTCTGTCATCCACGGATTGTAAGTACAGTCACCATCAACCAACTGATCTATCTCAACTGATCTATCTCAACCAGTTCACGTATTTTGGGTACCAAGAAGCTAGAAGCTAAGAAGCTAGTGGGTGTTTGATAGACATAAAATTAGCATATGATTTGACTAGGTTAGGGATCATCTATTTTGAATGGAAATTATTTATTTAAAAAAATGGTCAGATTTCAGACAAGTTTTGTCATCAAATAAATCCTATGTATTGCTCGCAAGAGCAAATCAACACACTGAATCACGGCCCTTTTGTACAACTGCAACACACATATGTTTTTGTATTATTATTTTGCTCTTTTTAATTTGTTAAGTTTTGTTTTTTATTATGTACGAGTATAATAATATGTGTGTGATTGCAGTGAAAAATAAACGTTCTAGTTCTAGTTCATCTAAGAAGAGGTTTGAAAGTAATATGTTTCAGAAAGTAATATATTTTTTTAAAATTATTATTTTCAGAGTCAAACTTTTTAATTATGGTCAAACTTGGCACAAAATAGGATAGAGTGGCGCACTTTAATGTCGGAGGCAAGATCCACTTCGGGTCGCTGAGCCAGCGAAGTAGTAAATAGTATTATTATTAGTAGTAGTAATTATTATTTAAGTCAATAATCTTAGAATCGTTAAGTTGGGCAACGACAGGAACCTATACAGCCACACTTCTATTAACACTATAATATATAATTCTTACTTTTAAAAATGATTATGAGCACCAAAATATCTCGTCTGAAATAGGTGCCATTCATCCCCCCTGGTTAACGATGTACTATTTGTTTTGTACTTTCAAAGGCGTAATGGGGGAGGAGGTGCCACAAAGGGACTGTGAAGTCTCTCTTTATTGTTTTGAGTAATCACTGGACTGTGTACCTTATTTTCGAGCAAAAATATTAATATTGTCACAAAAATAATATAGAACAGCCTGTACTTATTCATTTCTGGTCTGGGATAGAAGCAGAACCCTTGGTAAGCCCTTGACATCATCTAACCTGATGGTAAGTGGCGATGATGCCGAAGATGGAAGCGGGCTTACCAAGATTCGCCAACACAATGGAGAACTGTCTATCATATCCTCAAGCCGGAACACATCAATGCTGTTAACTCTGATGTTTGGCGGCAAGACTTGGAGAAGATTGTTATATCTAGCCATGCGGACTATGAAAATGCCCTACCACCAACCAAACCGAGTCTGACAAAGTTGATCCCGCCGGGAACCGAACCCGCGACCTCCTGGTGTAAAGCGTAATTACGACCTCTATTTCACCTTCTTTCTACTGAAATTGGAATCTAGCAGATGCCTAGCTCAGATCTCGTTTTTTGCCGTTTTTAGCGGATGCCTATGTCATAATTTCTATCTGTATTCCAAATTTCAGCCTCATACGTCCAGCTCAAACCTGTGCGTTGAAATTCGGACAGGATAAACAATTTTATAAGTATCCTACTAATATTTTAATGTGAAAGTTTGTATGTATGGATGTTTGTTACTCTTTTACGCTTCAACCACTGGACGGATCGGAATGAAACTTGGCACACATATAGGTTAGGTCCTGGAACAAGACATAGTCTACTTGTTATCCCGGAAACGTCTTATTTCCACGGGAAAATCAAAAACAACAAAGGCGCAGCCGCGGGCGGACGACTAGTAAAAGATATACGAGTAAGTAGATGAACTATAATGCAGTAGAAACTCTACTCGATCCAAGTCAAAACCTCTAAAACTTATGGTTGAAAAACCCTTTAGGCTAATATAATCAATATCATCATCATCATCACCATCATCATATCAGCCAAAACGCGTCCACTGCTAGACATAGGCCTCCCCCGAGTTTGCAAATATAAACAAACTTTAAATTTTTTCAGGACCCCAAATCGAAGTTAATAACTTAAGCGTTTAAAACTAGAATGGTTTAATTTGATTGGGTTTCATTAAGTTAATTTGGTTTCCTTTGTTTTAGAGTTGTTAATTAAGTTGATATCAATTAATGAAATTTCCTACTTCCTTCAGTTTATATTTACACAAGACGAAAGCTACTCTAACTCAAATTAAGTAGGCAGAGCAAAGCCCAAAAGTAGTATAATAACTCCTTATATAATAATTCGAAAGTATCGATAAGTCGAAACATCGATAAAACGAATTACTTACTCCTTCCCTTGCAATTCGAGTTAACATAGGTTCCCATTGCGTCTCCCTGCTACTCACTTTTTTGAACTGTTTTTGAAAAAAAAATGTTTTGTTGACTGAGATTTTTATGACAGAACAGTCATCGCCCCTGTGTTAACGTTATCTTCTGAAAAAAATATTTTTAAATTCATTTTATTCAGTGTAATGCCTTAAATGTTTTTACAGATTTTGTGATCGTTTCCGTCAGACGCAAGCACATCCTGGACACTTCATAAAATGGGCCAGAAATGACATTTCAAAAAAGGAATGACGGAACAAACAAAATGGCGGCGAAATCCTATACGTTCGACAACCAAACTGTATCCAATCTGTATTAATTATGGGTAACCAGGGAGTGAGGTCGAAATCTAGAGAGCGGCAGGGAGTGTCCATACTATATGTTAGTACTAATATAATATATACTTTGACGGAAGCATTTGTAGCGTGGTGCGCAGTTATTGCGCGAAATTATAGACAAACCGACGATACAGAGATGCATTAGCCGTATTCCTGAGTCTAGCCGTTAGCCAAATTTGTCTAGAACTGTCGTGCGATTGTGTGCAATCGCCTTCGTGGCGTAATGTTAACGACCATTCGCTTTACATCAAGAGATCGCGGGTTCGCTTCTCTTCGGAGTCTAACTTTGTATGACTCGGTTTGATTGGTGGACGGGCATTTTCTAAGCCCGCCTGGCTAGCTACCAGCATCTCATCTAAGTCTTTCTGCCAAGCATCAATGTTAACAGCATTGATGTGTTCCGACTTTTAGATAAGATAGCTAGCTCCCGTCGGGTCGGGGGAATTTCGGTAAGCCCGCTTCCATCTGCGGTATCATCGTCACTTACCATCACGTGAGATGATGTCAAGGGCTTACCAATAGTGGATAAAAAAATCATTATTGATATTGAATCTTTGACAAAATCGAATAGAGTAATCGACACCTCATTCATTGCCTTTGCGTGTTCATAACTTAACAAGCAAAGACACTTATTTTCATTAATATAATCTTCATCCAATATTGATATGGAAATGACATTTACCACATATATACGCCATGGGACATGCTATTTCTCCCATACGGGATAATGTGTCAGCTACCACGTTTTCACTACCTTTAACATGCCTAATATCCGTAGTAAATTAACTAATGAACATTATATGACGCGTTCTCATAGGTAACTCATTTTCACCACTCTTTTTACTAAAAGCATGTGCATCTATATATGTATGTATTTAAACGTATATAAGTATTTATATCAGTCTCTGGTTCCCATAACTCAGGGAAATGGGAATCCTACTTTGGGGCCAGATGACCATGTGTGATTGGTCCCAGAATATTTATATATTTAAGAGACTTGTGATCAGTATAGACTACTAATTCTGATGACTGTGGTATTTACTTGCACATGAACGTGGCCTGATCTGAATACGATACATAAGAATTATCAAAAATCAGAAGTGTTGCTGTTTCATTTTCTGTCTAAACTTGAGTGTTGGTCGACCTTACCAGAAACTTATGCGACAAATGTAAAAATATAATATAGCTTTTACCTAGCATTGTTGCTTTCATCAACCAATATGCCTGATTAATGTTTAAACTATTTCAACTGAGTATTGCTTACATAATCATCATATCAGTTAAAAGACGTCCACTGCTAGACAAAGGCCTCCCCCAAGGATTTCCACGGCGACCGGTCCAGTACTGCTCGCGTTCAGCGGCTTCTCGTGAATTGGTCGCTTACTATGGGCCTCATAAGAAGGCTCAAGTTCACCCAAATGGAGCGAACTATGTTCGGAATTTCCTTACGCGATCGAATCAGAAATGAGGAGAGTCGTGGGAGAACCAAAGTAATCGACATAGATGTCAGAATCGCTAAACTTAAGTGGCCGTGCGCAGTTCACATAGCTCGTAGAACAGATGGCCCTTGGGGGAGTAAAGTTCTCGAGTGGCGACCGCACGCCGAAAGACGTAGCGTAGGAAGGCCTCCCAAGCGGTGGAGTGAAGAACTGTTTAAGGTCGAATTTAATATTGCTAAATAAAAAAACGTGTGGCACTCGCGGACTGCCGCGGTAAAGCTATATTGCATAGCATTTTTTATCAACTTATGCAATTATTATATCAGCTCATATACGTCCCCACCGAGGGGCTCGAGCCTACCCTGAATCAGGGTGATTAGGCCTTAGTCGACAACGCGGGCCTAGTGCGGGTTGGTCGACTTCACACACAACCTTCGAGTTTCTTCGCAGGCGTGTGCAGGTTTCCTCACGATGTTTTCCTTCACCGTTAAAGCAATCGGTAATGATATGTACGTAAGTTTGTGAAAAACTCATTGGTACATTGGCCGTCCAGATTTGAACCCGGTACCTCTGGTTAGATGGACCGAGTCGTTACCGGTTGAGCCACCGACGCTACTTATGCAATTATAATCATTTATTTATTTTTTATTTATGCAGTATTTACCAGTACCATATTATAGTCCTTGGGGTGCGGGATGTTTATGTAATAAATTAACACTAAAAAGTTACACCAGTAAAATTGACTAAATGCTTTTAGTACAGCAAATCGCTAATAGATGGCACTGTAAGTTTTTAGAACGCGTTAAAGTTACGTTACGCTCGGCCGAGCTACATGGTAGGCGGAGTGGGGGGTGTTAGGTTTTATTTTCGTTTCGGAATTTCTTGATTCGGTCGCCGCGCTCAAAGCCCTCCATAAAAGCTATGCAATAGCTTAAACATCGATGTTATTTTTGGACATTCAACCCATTAGATTCTGGTCGACTTTGGAATCAAAGTCAGTTTGTCGACATTTACTGTCGATAGTCTGACATCACTATTTTCCGGGCTGTCGGAGGTAGACATTTGATATTGGTTCCGTAATTACTTTACTAGTATGTTCAGTGAGTAATTACTATCGATTTCGAATCCTATACAATGTATGTGATGTGTTTATCGATAGGGGTAGGCTCTCTCTGGTAATGAAAATACCTTTTTACTGGCCTATTTGTGTCGATATTTATAATACTGTTTTTTTAATATACACAAATTAAACAAAGTACAGCACATGGTAGTCGGTCCGACGACCTGGTAAAGATCGCGGGAAGTCGATGGATGCGGGCAGCGCAGGACTGGTCGTCGTGGAAGTCCTTGGGGGAGGCCTTTGTCCAGCAGTGGACGTTTTTCGGCTGATATGATGATAATGACAGAACTATGTTATCTGATGCGTGTTAAGATAAAAAAAAATAACAAGTTGCGTAGGCCAGTGAAAAATATTAATAGGTAGGTAGGTGTAGGTAATATATAATGTATATAATATACTGAATATACATAAAAGGAAAAAGTGACTGACTGGTGTATAACTCATAAGCGAAACCACTGAACGGATTTCTCTGAAATTTGGAATGAAGTTAGCAATTAGTACGTAAGAGAGGATTTTCTGGAAAGTCCCACGGGAACGGCAAAAAACGGGTTTTGCGCGGGCGAAGCTGCGGGCACCCACTAGTAAATCTTATCTGACACGTAGGAGTTTTATTAAAAACTTATTATTTTGGAATTTAGTTATTTATTTTTAACAGCCTCCGTAGCGCAATGGGTTGTCCATTTGCTTCACACTTGGAGGTCGCGGGATCGATTTGTTATCCCGGTTTGGTTGATAGTAAGGCATTTACTAGGCTCGCCTGGATAGCTACCACCATCTTATCCAAGTCTTGCCGCCAAACATCAATGTTGACAGTATTGATTTGATCCGGCATGAAGATAAGATAGCCAGTTCCCCATTGCGTTGGGGAATGTTGATAAGCCCGCTTCCATCTTCGGCATCATCGTCACTTACAATCAGATGAGATGATGTCAAGGGCTTATCAATTTTGGATAAAAAATATGTTTACTGAATATTATCAGAATAACTTATATGCTCATAATCGTATCGTTTTACTTGAGACCTTTTGAGGTCAGATGATAATATTCAATTCAAATTATTAAAAGACTGTGTAAAGTTATCACTATGCAAAAAAATGTATAATATACTCAACATAATCGAAAATCGATTTAACTGAATACAATTTTAAAAATATAACCACTTCTGATGTAAAAAAAACTATACTGTGGACCCTGTTTTTGGCATTAATTGCAAAATTTCTCGAAAACAAATAGTTAATGTTAAATGAAACTAACACACAAAAATCGGTGACTTTAAGACCATTCATTTTAATTAAACACATTTTTTTAAAACTTATTTGAAAGTATAGTAAAGTAGTAAAAACATGTAAAAATCGAGAATTGGGCGTTCGGTTTCAACGTAACAGCCGCGTTGAAGCCCCGCTTTGATTTGAACTTAAAATGAATAGACTTACGTTCGATATTATTTTAACACGTATCAACCTGCTCAGATTGAGGCATCTTAAAGCCATAAGGACAGGCAGTAGGTAAACTAGCTTTGCCGCTGTACTACAAATGGATAGAAAACTAGTGAAACAGATAAAACTCAAAATGTTTTTTTGACACAAAGAGTTACTCCATGTGTAATACGTGTAAGTGTAGTCTAGAGTCACACCCTGGACACTTCGGGCCAGAAATGACATTTCAAAAAAGGAATGACGGAACAAACAAAATGGCGGCAAAATCGTATATGTTCCACAACCAAACTGTAACCAATCTGTATCAATCTGGCTGACGAGGAGGTGAGGTCGTAATCTATAGAGCGGCAGGGAGTGTCCATACTGTATGTTAGTACCCATATTATATGGTTTGCCAGAGTTGATGAGTCGCGATGAGTACTTTGGTCTCAGGTAGTTTTGAAGGTTCGATGCTGGAGCCACGAGCTGGTCGAGGGATCTCGTGAACGACTTTAAGTAACTTTAAGTAACACTTAAGTAAAGTTTGATCTGTCTGGATGAGTACTTTAGTCCCAAGTAGTTTCCAAGGTCTGATGCTGGAGCCAGGAGCTGTTCGAGAATCTCGTGTAAGACTCCAAGTAGCCACTCGAGTTTGAGCTCGTTTGATTTGTCGCGATGAGTACTTTGGTCCCAGGTAGTTTCCAAGGTCTGATCCTGGAGCGAGGAGCTGGTCTAGCGATCTCGTGAACGTCTTTAAGTAACCACTTTAAGTTTAGGCTCGTTTAATTTGGCCGAACAGATGGCCTTTGGGGTAGTAAATATCTCGAGTGGCGATCGCGCACCAAAATTACAACCGCATTGGGAATGATCGGTCCTGCTTGTCCGCATCCAGCGTCTTTCTGCGACCTTAACCAGGTTGTAAGTCCACCAAGTGGGAGGGCTGCCTACGCTACGTCATCCAGTACGTGGTGACCACTTAAAAAAAATTACTGCCGCAAATTTACTGCCGCAATGGTAATCTGTTTTTAGGCTACATATCTCTTAGAACAAATGGCCGTTGGGGTAGTAAAGTTCTCGAGTGGCGACCACGCACCAAAATACGCTACACATTGGGATTGACCGATCCTGCTTGCCCACATCCAGCGGCTTCCTGCGACCTTCAAGTCGTCGTTCCACTGAGTGGGAGGCCTGCCTACGCTACGTCTCGCGCGCCAAAATTTCGTAAAATAGACTCGCTTTTTGAAGTATTTAAACATGTGAAGATTTATTTTTAATGAAACCGAGAAAAAATATCTACTTATGTGGTACTTATGTGGTTGGCGTGTGAAACTACAGGCTGCTGGGGATCAGAGGCTTTAGCCTTCATAAAAGAGTTGGGTCGTCGGCTTCGTGAGAGGGGTTGTGACGCTCGCTCCGGGGCCTACCTGCTGCAAAGGATGTCCATATTGCCATCCAACGCGGCAACGCGATGTGTGTCTTGGGCTCTTTTGCGGCTGGTATGACCCGGGGGGGCATTTTTGACGAGTGACCCGGTTCACAATGGGTTTTAAGAAACTAATTATATATGACATAAGGAATCAAATAAAAGGCAATCTTCTTATGTGGTACCTATTTTTTTTTCTTTGTTCGTTCACTGTAGAAAAATACACGTGAGGTCTCCTTATACCGCCCCTCGACCAAACGTGATCTGTCGTGATTTTTTTGTTACCTCTCCCCTAAGGAACTACACGTGATTTATGTACAAGCCCTAACTTGAAATTTCAATTTACAATAACTACAAAAATCGGGGCACACTGCCATTGGTTTAAAGTGACGAGCCTAGTTTTGACATCAATACTCAATACTCAATAATTTATTGCTGTCATATACAGGGTATAGAAGATCTTTATCCCTAACTTTTTATTTTTATTTGCCTCCGGCCTCGCGGTTTGTTACTTGATTGTTATGGAGACGTGGGCGTTACTTGGTTGCTATGGAGAAAGCAGATTCTTTCGTCACTTTCCTAAGTGTCCAGACACACGGACTGTATTCCGACTGCAAGCCAGAAGCAAATTCGCAGTTTAGATGCAGTTCAGTTGCAGTTGGGTCAACTGCATCGAAAGTGCCTACCGATAGCGCAGTTCGAATAAATTGCTGTTTTTTTATTTTATTCGAGCAGGCCATGTGGGCAGCCAGTGTGTCACAAAATTTTTGTATAATTATTGTATTTTTTAAAATTTATTTTATTAGTAGGGTCACAGCGGACCACACGGCTTGATGATAAAGTATCGCGCCGGCATACCACGTGGCGTGCCACAAAAGTTATCATAAATTGAGCGTGGCGAGCAGCGAAAGAAAATGGTTGGACGGCGCGCCCGCAAGTTGTAGGTATTTACATATATTAATCCAGTACATACATGAGTGGCCTCTCTGATCTACTTTTGTAGCGGGGATTCTATGGAAGCTGTGCAGTTCAAGTGCAGTTCTGTGGCAGTCGGTTCTACTAGGGCTGCATCACAACTGCGCAGCTAGCGTGCAGTTAGTGTGCAGTTGATAGGACTGCATGCCGGATGCAAGTGAACAGCGGTGTCATTAGCCAGTTTTAATGCAGTTGGCCCAACTGCAAAACTGCGAATTTGCAGCTGGTTTGCAGTCGAAATGCATTCCGTGTGTCTGGACCCTTACAGTCTATTTTCACTTCCGTCACTATCCAGGTTTTTGACTTGATAACCCGTATGTGAGTTTAAAGACATTTCACATCACAATATTCGAAATGAGATATTTGAATTTCAATTTTCTATGAAAAATAGTATTCCCCACGATTTCGACGGGCTGTTTAAAGGAAAGTCATTATTAGAACAGGCTCAAAATCTTAAATTTAAAAGTTACCCCCGTTCAGAGTTCCTTCCCCTTCTTTTAACTATAGAAGCATTTTGCCACTAGTCGCTACGTATTGATAAACATATTATAACCAACTAAAAACGAAAAAAAAAACAATAAAACTGAAACAATAAGGTTTTAGTGAAACTAAAATAATAAAAAATAATTAAATGTGTGCTGGGACACATAGTAGAAGTGAAACTTCAACGGACAAGGCGAGTTTATGCGTACGTAACCTAGACTAAGTACCTGCTTTATATCTCCATCTCCACTTTTCTCTATCTCGAATACAGCCGTTGCCCTCTCTCCGCCGCCGCCGCCAGCCTTTCTCTGTCTACCCCCTCCACGCGGCCGTAATACTTTTTCGTGACAGAAAAAATCCTAACACCCCCCCGTAGATAAAGAAGTTTCACTACAAAAACTGCGCATGGATGATAAGATAAGGAACATAGTGATAGATAACACATAACACAAAATTATAAATTGTATTAGACTATAAAATGTTAGGGAGTTGGATGTGAAATCTGTAAGCTAGCATTTATGAATAAATGAAATGAAATGAAATGCATAGATAAAAAGAGCGAGAAAAGAAAAACTTACCGCGTTTAGCTTCGCCGCCGCAAGCAAGCAAAAAGAAGTTAAATTTATTTACAAGACTTTGAAGCAAGCGTTTAACAGATTAAGAGGACTGTATACTAAATAGTGTCTTCTTAAAAAAATGCTTATGCACGAGAAATTTTTAATGCATTTTCGGTGGGTTTTTTTTTTAATATTATTATCCACAATTGGTAAGCCCTTACATAATATTAATCATAATTAATAGTATATTGTCCTCTTAATCTAAGATTGCAGATGATCTACTGGTAGAGAAGAAGCGAATGTTTTTTTAAAAAAAATACGATATTTTTTGTGGATTCAATTAAGAAGCTACATTTAAGAACTTGACACATTTTAAGTATCTGTTATTTTAGACGCTGTCTTCTTAGCAGTGTTTTAATACTAACTACTTTATCCTAATGTTACTATGTATATTAAACTACTTTGAGAACAAATCGCAAAACGCGGTGGAAGGTAAAACTTTCATTTCCATCTCCTAAGTATATTTAGAAAAGTCGTTCCAAAAACAGCTCATGCGTATCTCTAATCATCATTACAGCTCATATACGTCCCCACCGAGGGGCTCGAGCCTACCCCGAATCAGGGCGATTAGGCCTTAGTCGACCACGCGGGCCCAGTGCGGGTTGGTCGACTTCACACACAACCTTCGAGTTTCTTCGCAGGCGTGTGCAGGTTTCCTCACGATGTTTTTCCTTCACCGTTAAAGCAATCGGTAAGTATGTACGTAAGTTTTTTGAAAAACTCATTGGTACATTGGCCATCCAGATTTGAACCCGGTACCAGGCGTCCGTCACTTGCTCAAGGCCACACGTTTTATGCCTACCGCTAAGCGTATCGGAGACGACACAACGGACAGTAGGTTGACGCACGCCCGCCTGAGTGCTCGCACGTCACATTTACCGCTCTGACTATCGAAATGCCGAAACCACGCAATTATTGTGCAGTGGATGGGTGTCACAGTCAAAAGACAAATGAAAATTTAACATTTTTTTCATTGCCGAGACGAACAAAGGTACCTAAGTTAATAGTACCTATTTTAAATCTTTTATTTTTTCGAATTCCCTTTTCTCATTCCTTTACAAATTATCATCATTTATTCCATAAACTTATAACAATGGTGGGTAGGTACCTACTATGTTAATCGTCGTAAATTAAGGATTTCAGGTATTACTTATGTGTTTTTTTATATAATTAACAGTTACCTACTTAATGTCAGAACATAGTAGCACAGTATATATATATTAGTACTAACGTAATAGTAGGTACCTAGCGTCGTCGTCGTGATTTAGGTAGGTATGTCATAGAATAGAAGTACTAATGCGCCGGCCACTCGGTAGCTGGGAGGCACTTCAATAGCTGTAAATAAACCGTTTAAAACCAAAATCCAAGGTTTAACTTGTCAAGTACCATTACGTCATCGAAATAACTCCATAAAGCCCCCCCCCCCTGCGCGCCGCCGACTTTTATTACCAGGACGAATGTAAATGAAAAAAATCTCAAGAACTTAGCACAGATTACTAAATAATTACTTCGTAAACTATAGCTTGCGTTCACAAGCCGTTTCTTGGTATGACTTGTAGATAGTAACAGAAAAACTATTTTCGTTACGTTTTTACTTAGCTAAATAACAATAGCTAAATAAAATAACAATAATTCAAGCTCACAATGAGGCCCTCTTGGGGAATGTTTTTGTATGAATAGTAGGTATGAAATTCTCCGTCAACTCAAGTAAAAAGCCAACTTTGATTGATTTTTCTCCGGTTTGCTCCTGTTTCCCTTTTGATTATTTGTTAAAATTATTTACGAGGTTTCGAATATTTTTGACATTAAAATTTATTAATCGGGAATTTAGGGAAGGGAAAAAATGCATCTATCATTTTATTAAACTCAAACATATTTGATCGACAAATATAAAATAATTGATTTTCTACAACATTCGTTTCATTATCAAAATGATCATAGGTAGGTACAACCCTAGCACATTCGCTCGATGACGCGCTCGCACGTGGGTCGCGCGGCGGGCAAAACAATCTCAACTCTTTGTATGCGTAGTTATGGCACATTTCTTCTCGCTGCAAACAGCTGATATTATTATTAAGATTTTGTAGGCTAATATAGCGTAGGTATTTTAGCTTTTGTATGGGAGTGATGTATCTGTTACGAAGTAACTATTTAGTAATCTGTGGCGGTACCTCTGGTTAGATGGACCGAGTCGTTACCGGTTGAGCCACCGACGCTCTAATATTATCTCTAATATTATTTAGTAATTATTATTTTTAATACCAATGTATTTTTACTTACAGTAAAATAAAATAGGGGAAAAAGCTTATCCGTACTTTGTAACTATAAATTTGTAATCAAATCTCTTTGCTTATATTATTTGTATCTGGCTGGTTATAATAAAATTAAATAAGTGAACTTTTGAAATTTTTATAAAAAATAAAAAAAATAAATTACCTGCCATTTTAAAATTGTTTTTTCTCTCTATGAAAATGATTGAAAGTAACGAGAAATCGGCTACATTTTGAAATTTTATTAAAAAAAAGGTAAAAATGCCACACAGGCCGCGACTAAAATTTGTGATATTTACGGACCTATTGAAGTATCTATCAGTAGCACAAACTTGCTTCAAGCGTTTCCAGTATGGACATCTTAGCGTTCAAGATGCAGCTCGTTTTGTTTGCTCTGTTTGAATTTGCATACAAAATACGAAGAAACTTTTTCCCCGACCTAATATTTATGTCAAGAAACCATGACAACCGCCGCAAGCCGCATCTGATGTGGAAGTGCCCTGCATACTGGCCGTGTTGCCAATGAATCGCCAGTGTGGTGTGTTGTACCACACCCTGGACACTTCATACATCGGGCCAGAAATGACATTTCAAAAAAGGAATGACGGAACAAACAAAATGGCGGCGAAATCCTATGCGTTCGACAACCACACTGTAAACAATCTGTATCGATCTCGGTGACGAGGGGGTGAGGTCGCAATCTAGAGAGCGGCAGGGAGTGTCTATACTGTATGTTAGTACTAAAATGTATATTTTGGTTGTACTGTGCCTGTGTTAATCTGATTTCTGTGGCTACACCAGATACGACTTAGGGCGGGAATTGCTCCACTGTTTCTCAGGCGTTGACCCCTACTCCGGCACAAAACTTTTTACTTCCACACCCCAAACTCTACTGACTCCCACGGCAAAAGGAATTTTTTGACGTGACAACGTCTAATAAATCGATGGACGCCAGCTGCACGCACGAAAAAGGATGACTCAATGTCCCGTTACGCTCATTGACTCGTCATAAAAGTATGCAATCGTTTCATCAATGTTTTGTTATGGCGTTGTGACGTTAAAATATCGTCCGTAAACGGACTTTACAGACAACCAATTTTTTTTTTACTTTTCCAAAGTTTGCTTTAAAAAAAAAGGAATATAATAATAGTAGAAGTGGAACTTCAACGGACAAGGGGAGTTTGTGCGTACGAAGGGTAACCCAGGCTAAGTACCTGCTTTATATCTCCATCTCAACTTTTCTCTATCTACGAATACAGCCGTTGTCCTCTCTCCGCCGCCGCCGCCAGCCGTTCTCTGTCTACCCCCTCCACGCGGCCGTAACGCTTTTTCGTGACAGAAAAAATCCCAATACTCCCCGTCTATATAGAAGGTTCAAACGAACTTACCTGTACGTGAAGTTCGATCACAATTATGTGAGTAGTTTAATTCTTAGCGATTTGTTTACATTATGTAGATATGCTCCTATGCTACAGGCCCTGATGATATCAGCTCATATACGTCCCCACGGAGGGGATCGAGCCTACCCTGAATTAAGGCGATTGGGCCTTAGTCGACCACGCGAGCCCAGTGCGGGTTGATCGACTTCACACACAACCTGCGAGTTTCTCCGCAGGCGTGTGCAGGTTTCCTCACGATATTTTCCTTCACCGTAAGAGCGTCGGATAAACGTACATATGAAATCTAAATTTGAAATCACATTGGTACGTGGCAGGATTCGAACCACGACCTCCTGGACAGGAGGCGGCGACCCTAGCCGTTACGCCACCGACGCTACACGATTTTGAAAGTAAAAATCAAACTAATCAAATGGAAAAAAAGATCACTCAGTTGATACTTCATTACCCCTACTATAACGCCCATATACACAATACAGTATGCAGATTAAAATACTTTATAATAAAAATTTTAGTAACATATTTGTGGTGAAAATTAATTAAGCACAAAAATCTCTCTAGAATGTATTTACATCAAATCAGTCGTAACTCCGAAAGGAATTCGGCAACAGTGGTAGCCCCCATAGAGACTTTTGTTCAGGACGTTAAAATCTGTATTATATCAAAATCTCAGAATATTTAACTGAAACCACATTTTCCATACTTTTGGTACGGGGTTCTTTTTCTCTTTAATTTTTTTTTAAATATCAACTTCGATTGTTTTCGATCACGATCACGATACCTTCTGCGTCACTAACGCTTGCTCATCGATGCAAGGAAAGCGAACTATCACACTAATCTTATAAAGGCGAAAGTTTGTGACTGTGTATGTTTCTTACTTCTTTACGCAAAAAACTAATGAACGGATCTGGCTAAAATTTGGTAGGTAGACAGATTAGGGCCTCCGTTAACACACAGGCTACTTTTTTTCACGCTCGCGAGCCGCTTGCGGCTCGCGCATTGCGCACCCTCGAAAAGTCACAGAAACGTTGTCCACGCGGGTGAAGCCGCGGGAAACAGCTAGTCTATAATATTGTGTGTGTAAGTGGGTTTCATTTTCAAATATTGTTTGTTAGTGTTATCCATCTAGGGTAACAAACCGCTGACTTACTCCTTAGACCTGTTGAATGGTCTAAGACTTACTGTATGAAAAATGTTAAGTACTCAGTAATAGGGATGACGACAGCATCAGAAACAAATTATGAACTCTTGGTCACTAAATTGCCCTCCTACTAAAACTTCGGAAAATCTTACTCGTTTTGTTTTCCATCAATTTTTGGATTTTTTATTCACCAAAATCACAAAATGAGTACTTAAATGACGCTGCGAAACTATGACGTCCCGCCTTGGTATTTCAAACATTCTTAGAACAAAATGCCGTTTTTGACAGATGATAAAAAGTTACTCAGATGACTAGCATTCGTCATCGCTATTGTTAGACTTTAGCAGATTGCAAGTTAACAACTGGCCAAGAGCGAGCTCCGAGGGTTCCGTGGCACCACACCTTTGAGCACGAAAGTTCCGTTAGAAACATCGGACGGAGCAAACAAAGTAACGGCGAAAAGTAACTGAGCGGTGGTTAAAAAAAAAGTAAGTGTGTGGTTTTATGAAACCACGGTAAAGGTGAAACTTTACAGAGGACGAAACGATCATGGCTGCTCTCGCTACGGTACAGAGGACGAAACGATCATACCGTCAGACGAAAGCGACCGTCACGCGACATGCAACACACAGACGAAAAAAATTGAGACGATGTAATAAAAGTTTCACTTTACAATCACAAAGAGATGGGCGGTGGTTAAAATCCTTAATAATTTATCCGGGAAAAAAACCTGGTGTAAGCTCTAAAGTTAGATACCTATTTCAACATCATTATCCAGCTGAAATACGTCGACTGCTGAACAAAAGCTTTCCCTAAGGATGTTCACAATGACCGGTCCGCGCTGCCCGCATCCAGCAGCTCCCCGCGACCTTCACCAGGTCGTCAGTCCACCCGATGGCCTGCCTACGCATGTCGCCTATTTAAGTACTCAGCATAGAATCCATGTTTCGACCCATTTGTTGGTGGGAATTAATTAAGATGACTCAATCCGCGCAGGTTGAAACGTGTTTAATTAAATTTGAATGTAAGTCTATTCATTTTAAGTTCAAATTAATGCGGGCTTCAACGCGGCTGTTACGTTGAAACCGAACGCCGCCCAATTCACGATATTTACATGCTTTTATTTCTTTTCTTTTAATCAAAATAAGTTTTAAAAAAATGTTATCATTTAAAATGAAAGGTCATATCATTTAAAATAAAATGAAAGTCACCAATTTTAGTGTGTTGGTTTCATTCAATATTAACTATTTGTTTTCGAGAAATTTCGCAAGTACTGCCAAAAACAGAGTCTTCAGTATATTTTTTGCATCAAAAGTGGCAATATTTTTTAAATTGTATTTAATTAAATATATTTTTTATTACTTTTAGTATCATATATATTTTTTCCATAGTGATAGCTTTGCACAGTCTTTCAATAATTTAAATAAATAAAATAAATAAATAAATATTCTGGGACAAATCACACATGGTCATCTGGCCCCAAAGTAGGATTCCCTGTGTTATGAGTTACCAGAGAATTGAATTGAATTGAATTGAATATTGTCATTTGACCCATCTTAAGATCGCAATAAACCTGAAAAAATACCAAAACCTGGGTATTTTTATTTATCCACAATTGATAAGCCCTTGACATCATCTCACCTGTTGGTAGTGACGATGATGCCGAAGATATAAGCGGGCTTACCAAGATTCCCCAACGCAATGGAGAACTTGCTATCTTATCTTCTAGCCGGAACACATCAATGTTGTTAATACTGATGTTTGGCGGCAAGACTTAGATAAAATGGTGGTAGGTAGCCAGGCGGGTTTAGAAAATGCCCTACCACCAACCAAACCGAGTCCTACAAGTTGACCCCGCCGGGAATCGAACCTACGACTGGACTAACCATTACGCCACGGAGGCGGTTAAGACGATTGTATTTGTATGATAAAGCCCGTGCCATAGATGAGATAGTAGTTACTTCCCGTGTGTTTGTCCATCTCTTTGCTGATACCATTTTATCGAGCTTTGCTACGCTTAGGTTACCTAGCTCTGCGCTAGTTATATGATACAGTATAATAACTTCACCTGAAAACTCATAAAAATTGCCTCTAACACCTATTGTACCAACTGAAGCTGAAATCCCAGTTTATGGTAGAAAAGCCTGTTCACTGACCGGGAAAATTCGGCAGCACTCAAGGAAAATCCTCGTTTCCATCCCACGCTTTCCCTAGCCTGTGCGTACAGTAAACCGCACGTCCAACGGTCTAATAATATCAGTTCACATACGTCTCCACCGAGGGGCTCGAGCCTACCCTGAATTAGGACGATCGGGCCTTAGTCGACAACGCGGGCCCAGTGCGGGTTGGTCGATTGCACACACCACCTGCGAGTTTCTCCGCAGGCGTGTGTAGGTTTCCTCACAATGTTTTCCTTCACCGTAAGAGCGTCGGATGAAAGCGTACATATGAAATCTTAATTCGAAATCACATTGGTACGTGGCGGGATTCGAACCACGACCTCCCAGACAGAAGGCGACGGCCCTAGCCGTTACGCCGCCGACATCAACCGGTCTACTACCAGTATAAGCTAAACTTCGCTGTAAGGGCTTAGTAACATTGTCACGGAGAAAAGCCAAGCGAATATTTGAAATTTTGAAGAACGCGGAAAGAGAGACAAGCTAATTTTATGATTTTTTTACAATGAAAATGTGCATACCATTTTGAACTTTATCTCTATGAAGTCATGTACAAATTGGCATAAGACCAAAACGAGTAGTATGTTTTTCGCGTCATTGGTGACATCAAAGAAATCCGCGGGAAGAGGGAATCCTCGAGCATTCTCGAGAATTCGTGCGCCTTCTCGCTCATCGAAGCGAAATCGATTCTTCGTTTCCCTTCTCGTTTGTAGCAGCACAGATAAGAATTTTTTTTTGCCGTGTCGCAGTGTAAATTGACCCTAAAGAAAACTTCTTTTAAGGCAAGCATTTGTAAACAGTTGTCTCTGTTTTTTCCTTTACGTGTAAAGAGTCAAGACAATAACCACACTTTTGCACTTTTTCAATGTTTTACGTTGTTATTTCTTTTATGACTTCAATTTAAAAACTGAAATTTAGCAGATTCTATGTAGAACTTAAAAAGAAATATCTCCATATAAAAACTATGTGCAATTTTAGAAATTTTGTAATAAACAATTCGTTTTAGACTTTTTTTAGACGCTTTAGACCTGTTTTTGGGTTTTTTTTTATGATCGAGTAAAGTACACACTATCGTGTAACATATAAGCACATACCTCAGACAATATCCTTAAGTATGTCCGATATTTTGTGCAAGACCGATATTTAGTGTTAATTACCCAAAAAAAATGATCTAGCAAAAGGGTTTCTCAGCTTTTCCGCCGGTGCCTCGCCTTAAGCGAGCCCAACTAATACTATTAGTTTCACCCATGACGTTGGGCTTACTGTACGTACCTAAATATCATATTTTCTCCTATTCCAAATGCGTTAGTTTCTCCCACTTCACTTCAACAGAGTGTTGTAAAGCTCATTTCAAAAATCTAAAAAACGATTTAATATACGCTTTTATTTAAAATTATTTGGTCCCAATATCTTCGGCTTCAAATCAAAATAATTTATTTTAAATAGGTTCCTACCCTCACTTTTAAATAGTCAAAAAAAATTACTTATCTATTAGACGGCATTAAGCTAATCATACTCAATGTTCATATAATCATTTTTGATGCCTTGAAGAGCAGCTCTTCTCAGAGGCAGATTCCGTGCATCTCAGGAAACTCATTCTGCTTTTGAGACGGCGGAGTGGCCAAAAAGTGGATGCCTTTTATCGAGTTTCTGTCGGGAATCTTCTCACATATATTGAGTTGCCATGACAATACAATATTATGATAGATTCACAATGGTCTGATGATAGAGTCAAGAGGTGGACAGTGGAACTCTTCAAGCATTTCTAGTAACCCCGTCGAGTTTGGACTTATTTGATTGATTTTGGCGGGTTATATACGGTATACTTGGTGAGGAGGGGGTATGGTGATGGAGTCAAGAGGTGAACAGTGGAATTCTTCAACCGTTACTAGTAACCCCATCGAGTTTCGACTCATTTTTTTGGTTTTGACGAGGGTTTGAAGATGAAGACAGGAGATGAACAGTGGAACTTAAATAAAAAAAGTTTGCTTATCAGCTCCGACGCGCAACTTAAAGTTTACAATACAATACAATATTCTTTATTGCATCACAACATAAAAAAAAGAAATTAACAATGTAGAAGAAAGCCTATAAAATAGGCGGCCTTATTGCTAGGTAGCAATTTCTTCCAGGCAACCTTTGTTTGCCATCGTGAAACGTTTGACATCGCTGAACTTACAGGAGGGATGCTCCGGGCTTGGTTCGCTCTACGCGGAGCTTTATTGTTTTTTTAGTCTGTAGTAACTTAATAAAAAAAACTTGAAAATGAAATAAAGGTTTCTGTTAAACGGTTTCATTGTTAAGAAACATAATAAATAATAATGCAGAAAATATACTTAAAGTTTAGCTAAGTTAGTAATTTAGTTTAGTAACAATGTAGCTTAGTTAGTAATTGAGTTTAGTGATAATTGTTTAGTAACTATTTGGTAGGTACGAGCCGTCACACCACTTTCTTCATCAATCTAGGGCATTGATCAGACTCACATACATAAGTAAATACATACCAAAATAAATACAAAATTCAAAATAAATACAAACCAATAATTAATATTACATAATGGAAATAATTACATAATGGTAACGAAAGCGTCGGTGGCTCAACCGGTAACGACTCGGTCCTCCTAACCAGAGGTGCCGGGTTCAAATCCGGACGGCCAATGTACCAATGAGTTTTTCGAAACTCACGTACATATACTCACCGATTGCTTTAACGGTGAAGGAAAACATCGTGAGGAAACCTGCACACACCTGCGAAGAAACTCGAAGGTTGTGTGTGAAGTCGACCAACCCGCACTGGGCCCGCGTGGTCGACTAAGGACCGATCGCCCTAATTCAGGGTAGGCTCGAGCCCCTCGGTGGGGACGTATATGAACTGATATGATGAATGGAAATAATTTAAGTTATTTTGATTTTTTTCATCAAACTCTTTCATTTGATACCCATATCATGGGGGTGCATAAAAAATAACTCGTCCGCCATCTTTGGGAGTCCCCCATATTGGATCTAGAATGACTTCACTTAGCTAACTATGTATTGTGCTTCAAATTTAACGTGCATACAAAATTTTAGCTCAATCGAAAACCGGGAAGTGGTTCTAATTTAGCTTTAAGGATTTCTCCCAAACTAACTGATATTAAGCTTGTAATAAAATAGTGGGGCGTAGCGTAGCGTAACTTAAGGTTCCCCAGGAGGCTCGCGTTTCCATACAAACGTAGTTCCGCTTTAATACAATAACTGCATGCCGGATTGAATCCAAACTTTGCAAATGTATTGAGTAGACACATATCGATGGACATAAGATAAGACACTATCTAAATTATTATTGTTGTTTATAATAAAAACTAAAAACCCGCGCGTTATCGGGCCCACCTACTACGAGCACCTTCCTGCGGATCTAAGGAATGTCACAAATGACGATTTGTTCTATCTCCGACTAAATAACCTTTTGTTGGATAATGAATTTTACAATGTTGACGAATTTCTACAAAAGAAATACTAACCATCATTATGATAGATTTAATATTTTGTTTTGACATCCTATTTAATTTAATTTTGACTTGTTATTTAACTTTGTTTTAACACCTTATTTTTATTCTGTCATTGATTTTATGAATTATGACGATTATGTTACACTTTGACATTTTTAATTTTTAATTAATATGTAATTGGTAGCATGAAAGCAATAATCTAATTTAATCTAAAACCGCTTAACTTTTTAAAAATATTAAATCCTGTATGGTTACGTGTGGGTACTTATTTCACACGACGGGCGGTCACTTGACAAGGGTTGTCCTGGCTCGGCACTCGGCAGGCTTCTACGTCCCCTTTGGGATGTTGGAAAGGTTACTGTTTAATAGCAACAGGAAAATGGTTGTTGCTTTATTTTGATTTGTAGATTTTGCTGTTAATTGTATTTCTGGCGAAAGTTATTTCTTAATTAGTAAGAAGGAAGTAGTCTTAGCTTCATCATCATCGTCATCGTACCAGCCGAAAGACGTCCACTGCTGGACAAAGGCGGGGTGGCTTTCTGCGACGGAGGATATCCACGATCCTGCGTTGCCCGCGTCCAGTGGCTTCCCGCGATCCTCAATCTTAAAAGACCTTCTAATCTTCTAAATCTTTAAGTGGTGATCGCAACTAGCTATAGAACCTCCACCGATCCGGCTTGGCCTCCTTGGCTCCTATGGTCAAACCTTCAGAAATTAGGGACGTACATTGGTTGTTAAACAACTACTTACAGCTTCAAAAAATGTTATTAGGACTAGTTTATAAGGAACTTTGTCAATCATAAAATATTGTTATTGAAAAAAATAATTAAAAAAAATAGTTTTCAACCGACTTTCAAAAAGTAGGAGGTCTACAATTTAACTGTTTTTTTTTTTTGATAAGATAAGATTATTTATTTGCCTTAAATGTGGTAAAACATATATAACATTTTTAACTTCAGTATCTCACATTTAGCCTAATTAAGCATACAAATACATAAAAAAAACGGTTAAGTGCGAGTCGGAACCGCGCACAAAGGGTTCCTTACCATCATACTAGATGGCGCTAGTTTCTTCACGTTTTAAAGAAACACGTTATTTGTATTGAGAATTTTACGTTTTCTAATTTCTAGTATTTGAAGTTATAGGTATCGCCTCTCAGTACCCCTGCGATATCAATTATTTATAGTTTATATGTGATTTTACAGAATATATATGTGAAAATTGTACGAAGTCGGTTTTTTATCGTGTTCTTAACATGTATCTTGTATGGGAGGCTCTGAAAGTTTTTTTATTTATTGTTTTTGCGGAAAATTTCAGCTGTCTATCTTTATGAATTTAAGATTCATGAAATAAAGCCTGCTTACAGACACACGTACAGACACAAAGCGAAGGCTTACTAATAGTCACCCTTAAGGTTTACAGAACCCTAAAACATGAGAAATGACTTCAAAGTATAACAATAATATTTTAAAGGGGACATACAATTTCGGAGAGTGGATTCAAATATCTACACCTTTTATTTATTTATCATCGCATCCAAATTATTTTCTTACTTTTATTTCTTCCTTTTCCTCGCTGGAATCATTAACAATAACAAATTGTTCATTTGCTTCCTTTTCGCAATTTCGGAGAAGCAGGAAAAACAAAACAGGAATAGGAAACAAAAGGGGAAACAGTGAATCGATATTATCTCATTGGTACTTTTTACTGTGGTGCCGTAGCACGTAGCAGAATTGTAGCCCGTAGCATTGTTGTAGCCCGTAGCATTGTTGTAGCCCGTAGCATTGTTGTAGCCCGTAGCATAGTTGTAGCCCGTAGCATTGTTGTAGCCCGTAGCTTTGTTGTAGCCCGTAGCATTGTTGTAGCCTGTAGCAGTGTTGTAGCCCGTAGCATTGTTGTAGCCCGTACATTGTTGTAGCCCGTAGCAGTGTTGTAGCCCGTAGCATTGTTGTAGCCCGTAGCATTGTTGTAGCCCGTAGTAGTGTTGTAGCCCGTAGCTTTGTTGTAGCCCGTACCAGCGTTTTAGCCCATAGCAGTGTTGTAGCCCGTAGCACTGTTGTAGCCCGTAGTAGTGTTTAAGCCCGTAGTAGTGTTGCAGCCCGTACATCGTTGTAGTCTATAGCAGCGTTGCAGCCCGTAGCAGTGTTGTAGCCCGTAGCATTGTTGAAGCCCGTAGCAGCGTTTTAGCCCATAACAGTGTTGTAGCCCGTAGCATTGTTATAGCCCGTAGTAGTGTTGTAGCCCGTAGTAGTGTTGCAGCCCGTACATCGTTGTAGTCTATAGCAGCGTTGCAGCCCGTAGCAGTGTTGTAGCCCGTAGCATTGTTGAAGCCCGTAGCAGCGTTTTAGCCCATAGCAGTGTAGTAGCCCGTAGCAGTGTTGTAGCCCGTAGCAGTGTTGTAGCCCGTAGCAGTGTTTTAGCCCGCAGCAGTGTAGTAACCCGTAGCAGTGTTGTAGCCGTAGCCGTGTTTTACTCCATAGAAGTGTTTTAGCCCATAGCAGTGTAGTAGCCCGTAGCAGTGTTGTAGCCCGTAGCAGTGTTTTAGCCCGCAGCAGTGTAGTAACCCGTAGCAGTGTTGTAGCCGTAGCCGTGTTTTACCCCACATAAGTGTTTTAGCTTATAGCAGTGTAGTAGCCCGTAGCAGTGTTGTAGCCCGTAGCAGTGTAGTAGCCCGTAGCAGTGTTGTAGCCCGTAGCAGTGTTGTAGCCCGTAGCAGTGTTGTAGCCCGTAGCAGTGTTGTAGCCCGTAGCCGTGTTTTACCCCATATAAGTGTTTTAGCTTATAGCAGTGTAGTAGCCCGTAGCAGTGTTGTAGCCCGTAGCAGTGTAGTAGCCCGTAGCAGTGTTGTAGCCCGTAGCAGTGTTGTAGCCCGTAGCCGTGTTTTACCCCACATAAGTGTTTTAGCTTATAGCAGTGTAGTAGCCCGTAGCAGTGTTGTAGCCCGTAGCAGTGTAGTAGCCCGTAGCAGTGTTGTAGCCCGTAGCAGTGTTGTAGCCTGTAGCAGTGTTGTAGCCCGTAGCAGTGTTGTAGCCCGTAGCCGTGTTTTACCCCATAGAAGTGTTTTAGCCCATAGCAGTGTAGTAGCCCGTAGCAGTGTTGTAGCCCGTAGCAGTGTTGTAGCCCGTAGCCGTGTTTTACCCCATAGAAGTGTTTTAGCCCATAGCAGTGTTGTAGCCCGTAGCTTTATTGTAGCCCGTAGCAGTGTAGTAACCCGTAGCAGTGTTGTAGCCGTAGCGGATTTTATCGTTCCGTAGCGGTAGACGTAATAATAATTAAAGTATAGATCTCTAACAGCCTATAAACATCCCCACTGCTGGGACACGGGTCTCTACAAAATTCGGGAAAGTTGGGCGATACTCCCCATACGGGGGTCAAGTCCGGGTTGCAGGGCTAGTGGCGAATGCGAATATCAGAAGTTCAAGCCGCCTATAAGGCATTTGACACGGCTTAACGTGCATTCTGAGGCACGGCAATGGTCGAGATTAATGTCACGTAAACCCATCTAGGGCTTATCAATCGTAGATAAAAAAAGGGAATGACCTTGTTTCTGGTCAGTTAACATGCGTGATCGACCCAACAACGCAACTTGGCCTGGCGCACGAGGTTACTGATATGTGGCGAGTGGAATCCACCGAAATCATCCCCGTAGTCCTATCCGTGAACGAGCTAATTTCAGCCGACTTTGAACGTTACCTAAGGCGGCTGGATCTCCGAGGCAGACCAATCATTGCAGCAATGCAGAAATCAGTCCTCCTCGATAATGTCCGTATAGTTCGACGCTTCCTCTCCCCGTTGCACTGAACTCCAGCTGACTGTGCTTCCGCTGGAGGTGATCCTGCCACTTTGCCTCGTGCCAAGTGAGCAGAGTAGCTTAAGTTTTATATTTTTAAATAATAATAAATTACATAGATATCTATAATATAATAAAATATTATAGATATCTATGTATATCTATCTATGTATAGGCCGGACGGTTTAAACAGGTGCCATGGCAGAAAGGAAAGTGTCTGCTTTGGGATACCACGAGCGTCAGCACTTTTTCTGCCTCACACCTCAAGCGTCCGTCTTGGAGGAAAATTACTGCTTTGTGCCGCTGGTCTGTGAGACAACCGGCTGCTGAACCCTCAGAGGCCTTTGCCTTCATTATGGAGACTGGCCGTCGCCTTCGAGAGAGGGGATGTGACGCCCGCTCCGGGTCCTACTTGCTACTAAGGTTGGCGCGGCAATGAGAAGTGCGTTATGATATGATCCTTTGGAACTGATACGACTCGAGGATTTGACCCGTATTAATACTTTTAGGAAATTTTATCACTAGATTGATATAATTAATTGAAAAATATGTTTTTTAATATTGTATGTGTTATTTCATCATATCAGTTCATATACGTCCCCACCGAGGGGCTCGACCTACCCTAAATTAGGGCGATCGGGCCTTAGACAATCACGCGGGCCCATTGCGGGTAGGTCGACTTCACACATAACCTTCCAGTTTCTTCGCAGGCGTGTACAGGTTTTCTAACGATGTTTTCCCTCACCGTAAGAGCGTCGAATAAACGCACATATGAAAATGATATTTGAATACATATTGGTACGTGGCAGGATTCGAACCACGACCTCCCGGACAGGAGGAAGCGGCCCTAACCGTTACGCCACCAACCCTCTATATGTTACTTGCTTTTTCCCGCGGCTTTGCCCGCGAGGACATAGCTTTTATGACTCTTTTTGAGGGTAAGTGGTGCGCGAGCCGCAATCGGCTGAAATCCTTACTATATTATAAATGTAAAAAAGGGTTTGTTCATTTGTTTCGTTTCACACTTCAACACCTCGACCAATCTTGATAAAATTTGGCATACAGGTAGCCTGTGTCACTGGGAAGGAAATAGTCTTGAAATTAGCATAGCCCGATACAGTTCCTCAGGGAACTAAAACAATACTCTTTTTTCGTTAATTTCTTTAAAATCGGAACGGAAATATGGATTGGTGTGATTTTTAGCACAGAGATGGTAGATGAGGTGGAAAACGATATAATTTACTAATAAGTATATTCAGACATAGTTCCCGAGGGATCTGGGGAAAACTGTTTGTTTTCTACGCTCGCGCATGTCGGCGGCTTGCAGTCGTAACGGAGCAACGGATTAAAGTGATTTTTTTTATAAAATTTGTTAAGGGGGTGGGAAATGACAACGACTGCTAATCAGAACAGCTCGATATAGTTCTTGAGGTACCTGGAGAAAACTCATGTCCACGCTTGCGAGCCGATTGCGGCTCGCGCACCACTTAACCTCAAAAAGAGTCGTATAAGCTATGTCCACGCAGGCGAAGCCGCGGGCAAAAGCTAGTCATACATAGATAAGAGCGTCGGTGGCGTAATGGCAAGGTCGTGGTTCTACCTATGTGTTTTTGAATTTCTATTTCATATATACGTTTATCCGACGCTCTTATACGTTGAAGGAAAACACCGTGAGGAAACCTGCACACGCCTGTGAAGAAACTCGCAGGTTGTGTGTGAAGTAGACCAACCCGCACTGGGCCCGCGTGGTCGACTAAGGCTCGATCGCCCTAACTCAGGGTAAGCTCGAGCTCCTCGGTAGGGAAGTATATGAGCTGATATGATGACGGAAACATATTAGTATAAGGTTCTGAGTAATAAATACTACTAACTAAGAGACCCTGATGTGATGTGACATAGATACATTACAAACTACACTCAATTACTTAAAGACGTTTTAAACTCAACTGGCCGGGGCAGTAAAGTTAATGGACGGACTTTGCCCATAAGTGAGCTTACTCATATAACATAAACATTAATAACTACAGCTTATTTGACCTGCCAGTAACTGTAGTGTGTAATTATATGACCTGCCAGTAACTGTAGTGTGTAATTACAGCCGGGCCTGTCTTTTATGGCGGCTTCCGAGCTTAGCCGTGGTGGCCGCTCAGGGTTGCCAGCATTAAAGTTTTTGTACAAGAATTAAGGTTGAAAGTATTATTGTACTAGCTTTTTCCCACGGCTCCGCCCGCGTGGACATCGTTTTTATGACTGTATTTAAGGGTTATTAGTAAATTATGTCGTTTCCCACCTACTCAACCATCTCTGTGCAAAAAATCACAACAATCGAGTATTTTTTTAGTTCCCTCAGAAACTGCATCAGATTATGCTATTTTCCCGGGATAAAAGGTAGCTTATGTCCTTCCCTGTGACACAGGCTACCTGCATGCCAAATATCATAAAGATTGGTCAAGGCGTTGAAGCATGAAAAGGTAACAAACAAACAAACACATTCATTTTCACATTTACAATACTAGTAAGGATTTTGTCATTTTTATGATTGATATTTTTGACATCTCTGTTGATACTGATCTAGTTTTATAAGATGTCTGTTACTAGCACATTGCATTGACTATCTGAAATAATTAATTTGAATTGAATTGAAATGAAAGATTTGTATTCATATTATATTATATACAAGTTAAAAACCGACCAAGTGCGACGAGGAGAAAATATACCTTCTGTTTATCTTTTATTTGTTTTATATTTCAACAGACCTCTCAGACCTCTCAGTACAAACTTTGCTCTAGGTAAATAGGGGGTCTACGTGTTCTGGACTATAGGAAGTTCATTATTTCCTTTGGGAATGGATAGATTTTCTCATAGGTTTTCCTGCATTTAACCTCATGTACTTGTCGGCGCGAGATCATCCGATGCGTGAGATCATCCGATGCGCGCAACACGTGCAACGGTAGACGTAAACAACACCTGCGTGCCCCACTCCATGAATCAGGCGAAGAAGCGGTCGGCCGGCTGGTATTTAAGCAGCGCTCGGATGGGAACGAGCCTCTTTGACTTTGGCAGCCGCCCCGGTCACACCTCTGTGCGATACGGATCCCTGAATCATAAATAGTTTTAGTGCTGAACAAATTAATTGTGATTTGCGGAGAAGACCATAGCCCTAAGTCACCAATCCTTGGGTTGAAGCACCCCTCACTCCGATATACTGTTAATTTTTTCAAAATTTTAAGCCTAGTAATTCCAGAGGTAAAGGGAATGGTAAATTTACGAAAAATTTTCTAAATATCTTCAAAAATATTTATCTTAAAATAAAATATATATGTATATATATATATATGGCTGATATGATGATGATGATGATGATGATATATATATACACCTTTCATTTGATATGTCACGATTAGGTATATTTTTTTAAAATTATCTAATTTACTCCCCAAAGTATTAAATATAAAATGTATATAATTTATTTATTTACGTATCACATCCATCTTTGGGTCACCAACTTACATCACATTATATCAGCTCACATACGTCCCCACCGAGAGGCTCGAGCCTATGTGCATATATTTACAGGGATCCGCAACAAAACTTTATCTACTGTTTATCTTTTATTTGTTTTATATTTCAACAGACCTCTCAGTACAAACTTTGTTTTAGGTAAATAGGGGTCTACTTATTCTGGATATTATTATAAGTTATTTATATTCATATATGTACCAAATTGCATCTGTCACAGCCTATTTCGAAACAAATAGGCTGTGACAAATGCAGGGACGGACAGACAGACACGCAAGTGATCCTATAATGGTTCCGTTTTTACTTTTAATCCAAAATCCTAAAATACTGCTAGACCGATTTGGTTATTTTTAGGGTTCCGTACCCAAAGGGTAAAAACGGGACCCTATTACTGAGACTTCGCTGTCCATTTGTCTGACCGTCTGTCACCAGGCTGTATGTCATGAACCGTTATAGCTAGACAGTTGAAATTTTTACAGATAAAGTATTTCTGTTGCCGCTATAACAACAAACACTAAAAATTAGAAAAAGTGAAAAAATATGGGGGTTTTTATATAAAAAAGTGTTTTTTTGAAACATGAAGAAACTAGCGCCATCTAGTATGATTGTACGGAACCCTTTGTGTGCGGTTCTGACTCGCATTTGGTCGGTTTTATTATTTTGTTTTTCACGATAAATAAGGTTGGATTGGCAATAGTCACACTTTTGTTTGAAAACCAGCGTTGCCGCCTATCCCCCCCCCCCATCAACTCCACTATACAAGTCATAATATTACATACACACGAATTGCGCGCACTAATAAACAAAACACACTTAGAAAACAGGGCTGCAATTGTGTCTCACACCATTTCGAGAGTCTGTACGTTACACACAACCACACGCAAATAAAAAGTATGAACGCGTGTTTCGGTTAAGTATGATTGTCTAATCATACTTGAGGCGCGCCTGCCCAGCGCACATTTCCAATCCAACCTTATTTATCTGATCCGTGGGTATGACAGACAGACAACCCTAGTGTAGTTACGTGACTTACTTAGTTACGGTTACACACGGCGGCGGCGAACGGATTGCAGTGACCGCGATGGGCCGGGCGCACGGACGGACAGGCCATTTTGTGAAACAATATTATTATGGAGCTGGGAACTACGACTCAATGTGGCTTAGTAAACAATGGTACTTAGCTAAAGTTTACATACCAAATACAGTTTAAGGGTCTCCAGGTGGCTCGAGTTTCCATACAAACGTAGTTCCGCTTAAATATAAAAACTACATTCCGGATTGAATCTAAACTTTGCCATGGAAGTCGGTTTTTACATGTTTAGCGTTTCCAATTATTATAATACTGTGCCGTGGAGTCATAAGTGGTTCGCGGACTCTCAAAGACGTGGTTGGATATCTTGCCGCACCCCAAGCCCCAAGGACCTTCCTTAAATGATCCTACTCACGGAGGAGAGATCCAAACGCTAGTAAGCGCTGACCATAGTAGGTATGTGCGTCGCTACTACTGCGCAGACGCGACGAAAACATACATATAGCCTACGCATCGAAGCAAGGAGGACATATAAAGGGTGTAGAAAAGTTTATTGTCTAAATATTACAATGGTAAAAATGAACAATAGATTAAACTAGTATTATGCTAACTAAAAAAGCATAAACATTAACATTACAAAAAGGATATTAGCTGTAGAAAGGAGCTTCAGTCAATATCCCCGTCCCTACGCGTCTCCGGTCCAAAAGTTCCCATAACACTCGCCGCATTGCCGCGCTGGATGGCAATGGGCAGCTGTTGGACCAGAAACGAGCCGGCACGCCCCTACGCGTCTCCGGTCCAAAAGTTCCCATAACACTCGCCGCATTGCCACGCTGGATGGCAATGGGCAGCTGTTGGACCAGAAACGAGCCGGCACGCCCCTACGCGTCTCCGGTCCAAAAGTTCCCATAACACTCGCCGCATTGCCGCGCTGGATGGCAATGGGCAGCTGTTGGACCAGAAACGAGCCGGCACGCCCCTACGCGTCTCCGGTCCAAAAGTTCCCATAACACTCGCCGCATTGCCGCGCTGGATGGCAATGGGCAGCTGTTGGACCAGAAACGAGCCGGCACGCCCCTACGCGTCTCCGGTCCAAAAGTTCCCATAACACTCGCCGCATTGCCACGCTGGATGGCAATGGGCAGCTGTTGGACCAGAAACGAGCCGGCACGCCCCTACGCGTCTCCGGTCCAAAAGTTCCCATAACACTCGCCGCATTGCCACGCTGGATGGCAATGGGCAGCTGTTGGACCAGAAACGAGCCGGCACGCCCCTACGCGTCTCCGGTCCAAAAGTTCCCATAACACTCGCCGCATTGCCGCGCTGGATGGCAATGGGCAGCTGTTGGACCAGAAACGAGCCGGCACGCCCCTACGCGTCTCCGGTCCAAAAGTTCCCATAACACTCGCCGCATTGCCGCGCTGGATGGCAATGGGCAGCTGTTGGACCAGAAACGAGCCGGCACGCCCCTACGCGTCTCAGGCCCAAAAGTTCCCATAACACTCGCCGCATTGCCACGCTGGATGGCAATGGGCAGCTGTTGGACCGGAAACGAGCCGGCACGTCCCTACGCGTCTCCGGTCCAAAAGTTCCCATAGCACTCGCCGCATTGCCACGCTGGATGGCAATGAACAGCTGTTGGACCAGAAACGAGCCAGCTCGGGGGGTCACCACTGCATAGCCTCTTAACTAAATAAAATCTAACAAATGAAAAAATAACAAAGAAAAAAACAAAACAAATGAAACACTCGTGGACCTTGAAGTACGACAACCGAATTTTGAGTGAAGTTTCTCTGATTATTTCATATTGTCAGTGTGGCAAAGAATTAATGACAGAGGTAGTCTGTTTCACTCCCATACATTTCGATTTGCATTCCAAATCGGGCCTACCACCCTTTGGCGTATTTTTAGGCGCTTATTTGACCCGCGGTATTTTTTCCGGCTCCCGGTAGGTCGACAGATACGGAATATGTTTTTTGTCCGGGTCCCGGAATCTGACAGTCAAGCGGATATAAATCTATTTTACTGAAAATCATGCATCACACTAAAACGATTACTATACTGTAAAAAATGTACATTTAAGTACCAGTAGCACATACCCAAACTAGCGTCGTAAGTGTTCATGTATTCTGACGTCATGAACTGAGACACTAACGCCGTCTTGCCTACTCCCGCGTCGCCTAATAACACCACCCTGTATTTTGGTACCTGTGGACAACGTTTGTATTTGTAAGCAACCTCATTTTAACCGCCTCCGTGGCTTAATGGTTAAGTCCGTTAGCTTCACATCAGGAGGTCACGGGTTCGATTCCCGGCGGAGTCTAACCATAATCATTTATTTATAAACAATGTTTACAAGTCAATTTTGATTAAAACATTAAATTAAAATACTAGATTGTAAAAAAAAGTCAGTCAATACAAAAATAATTATAGTATGTCATATTATAAAATAAAAATTACTTATCAAAAGATATTAATACTTTAAAATTCATGAAAATTGTAAAACGTGTGCTCGAGATCGAGAAGCCAACGCTTTAACTTTGCTTTAAAGCTTACCTGTGTGAGAGCTTCAGTGACCTTGTAAGACTCGGTTAGGTTGGTGGAAGTGCATTTCCTGAGCCTGCCTGGCTAGCTACCACCATCTTGTCTGAGTCTTGCCGTCACACATCAAAGTTAACAAGCATTGATGTGTTTCGGCTTGGAGATAAGATACCTATTTCTCCATTCCTTAGGGGAAAATTCGTAAGTCCGCTTTCATCTTCGGCTTCATCATCACTTACCATCAGGTGAGATGATGTCAAGGGGGCTTACCAATTGTAAATAAAAAAATTAGCAATAAGGGACATGACCTTCTTTTTAAAATCTTTTATTTAACTTGCAATGTATGTATGTTCGGGTGAAATCTTGTAAGGTAATTTTGACCCACTTCCCGGTTTCCGATTGAGCTGAAATTTTGCATGCATATGTATATCGCGTAACATTGCAATATTAAAAGCTTGCGCCTAAAAGTTTTTGGGTTTTTCGTAAATTATTAATACTTTGTCCAGTCGTCCTCCATAAGCAACTGTATGTCCTTCTTTTGCTATATTTACGGCGAAGTATTGATTCGAACAGTTGTCTCTGTTTTTTTACTTTCCTGTAAAGAGTAAAGTAATATATATGCGTATATATAATTATTTATTTTATATTTCGAGTAGGTTTTATTTATTTAGTAGGTATATATGGTATTTTATTTGTTAGTATATCAAAAAGTGATAAAAGCTTTATATGTTTAAGTTTTTTTTTTCTGTTGTTGCTCGCGTACTACCTGTCTCCTTGATTTTTCTCCGAGCACTGGGTTGTCTGGAAAAAATCGCTCTCAGCGATAAGACCGCCTAAATTGTACGTCTCTTAGTCTTTAATTTAAATTTTGCATATGTATTTATTAATTTTTTAATGTACAATAAAGAGTTACTTGAATTTGAGTGAAGAAAATAATCGCACTTTTGCACTTTTTCAATGTTGTTTCATTTCATGTAAAAACTACAATATTTTTTTAAAAATCCAACTGACATATTGAACTGTGTGTTTTAGCCTTCTATATTTTAACTACTCTCGTTTTAAATAATTTTTTCAAATAAAAAAATCATTAGATTTTTTCTTATTGTTATTATATTTTAAGTAGCATAAACTATTCCGATCTTTGTCAAACTATACTGTAACGCTGTGGAGGGACTGAGACATTCATATTTATGGTTTATTTAAGTAATTCCATAGACATTTTTTACAAAATAAAGTTTTCCTAACCTTTAGTGTCAGATTTCATACAAACGTCAAAACCTGACACCGTTGTTTGCAAAAAAAATGGAATCTTGCTTAAATTGGTATAGACAGAAATAAAATTTCATGAAAAACTAGAACAGTAATTATTTTTTATAGGTTTAATACAAAAATTCTAAAAAAACCTTGACTATCGGCAAATAACCGAACGGACTACCGTGAGTCCAAATACACTCCCCGCCTGAGCCTCGGTGGTGCCCTTATGACTTAAGTCATTTATGAACATAATAAAAAACATTGGTCCCAGAACCGATCCATGAGGAACCTAAGTAGAGCCTAAAAATACGTTAATATTTTGAAAGTCACTGTTAAATTGAGCCCTTGTAACGCGTTGATGCATGGCTTTTTTAACTGAATTCATTTTTGAAAAAAAAGCCCCAAACAAGTAGGTGGGCCTGGACAAACTCTAACGTGAACAAAAATGATAGGTTTCATCATGATCCTCAAGAAACACTATTCGAAGACGTCTCAGTAACAAACTGGTTTCATAACACATGGACACTTCATACAACGGGCCAGAAAAGACATTTCAAAAAAGGAATGACGGAACAAACAAAATGGCGGCGAAATCCTATACGTTTGACAACCAAACTGTAAACCAATCTGTATCAATCTGGGTGACGAGGGGATGAGGTCGCAATCTAGAGAGCGGCAGGGAGTGTCCATACTTACGTTAGTACTAATATATTCACTTTGCCACAGAAAAGCGAATTGGATGACTTGGTAGAGCAATCACCGACTCAACCATCAAGATACTCAACCGGTCTACTCTAGCTCTTACTACTGCAGCACTAGAAGTACGATTGCAGCCATTTATTTTTTCGAAAGGCCAAGCTTGTTTTTGGCCGTGGGGGCCTTTACAACTTCACCGGGCAGGGGAGGCTAGTGCGGAGGGCACTCAACCTAGTGCAAAGCATAAGATGCAACTGCCTAAGGGCATCCAGGTGGGCACGGACCTCGGGTTAGGTCGTTGCTTGGACAGGGGAGAATCGGAGAGAAGCGGCCTGGTACGTGCCGGTAGCGCTGGTAAGCGCCAGAAGCAGGGGACGCCGCCCTAGCCAGCGAAGGCAGAATGTCGGTGCAGTGTTTCTCTGTGGGTTGGGGGGCGGGGTCATGGCAGCCACGGCTAGCGTGGTCGGGTCGTCGGGGTCAGTGAGTACGTGTCCGGGGCGTCGGATTACGCGAATGGGGTTCGCGAGTAGCTCGCAAACGCGGCGTTTACGAGTAAGGGGTTGGGGACCTAAGGGGTTGGGGACTAATAACACCAAAATAATACAAGATACAGCAACAAAATGACCGGCTCTAAATCGTGCTCGTCCGGCGTTGTCAGGCTGCCGGAGTCGACTGGCCGGTAGCCGGTACCAGTACCTAACAAAATGGTTACATACCACAGGTAAACGAATTTGATGACTTGATAGAGCAATCACCGACTCAACCTGCTACCTACATCTCAACCTGCTGCAGCACTAGAAGTACGACTGCAGCGCATATTTCTTCTTGATCATCATTATTAAGAGGGCCCAGCCCTCTGTAGTTGCAGCATTCTCTACTTCAGCCTGTCAAGAGCTGTAGTCTTTGTCTCCTGGTACGCATGACCACGGCACCATTTACTTTACTGGGGCGCCCTTCCTCTTGTTCCTCTTCTTCTTATAACACCAAAATAATAAAAGATACAGCAACAAACTGACCGGCTCTAAATCGTCCTCGTCCGGCGTGGTCAGGCTGCCGGAGTCGACTGGCCGGTAGCCGGAGCAGCACGACCCGTCGAACGGGGACCGGTCCGAGGCCCTGCCAACAAAATCTGAAGTTATTTATTTTATTTTATATATTTATTGAGCGTCGGTGGCGTAACGGCTAGGGCCACCGCCCCCTGTCCGGAAGGTCGTGGTTCGAATCCTGCCACGTACCAATGTGATTTCTTATTTAGATTTCATATGTACGTTTATCCGACGCTCTTACAAAAACTCGCAGGTTGTCTGTGAAGTCGACCAACCCGCACTGGGCCCGCGTGGTCGAATAAGGCCCGATCGCCCTAATTCAGGGTAGGCGCGAGCCCCTCGGTGGGGAAGTATATGAGCTGATATCATCATTGAAATTACAGCGTAATATCTACAGTAATCAAACTTTACAAAATACATATGCCAAAAAATTTCAAGTTCTAAAATAAACATAATTATTCAAATCAATCTATCCACGTGCAATCTACTACATCAGATGTGTTGTTTGTCAGTGTTAGTGTGTGGGTGTGACAGTTTGTGAGGGTGTGTAAGCGTGTGTAAATGTATGTTTATTTTAATTTTAATTATTTTGATTTAATAACGTCAAAATCGGATTTCCTAAATTGGTTGCGCTGTTCGTAAAATATGAGTTAGTTAAAATTCAATAAAAATATTCGTCTCTTTCGGGCGAAAACGAGGAGCTGAAAGGTTATAAATTATCTTCATTGCTGTCAATTTTAATCATTGGGAGAAGGAAAAGATATTTTAGAAATTTTTCATCCATAATTATTAATGACTAAAAGATTTTTTCATTAACGTTCTATTAATTGTAGAATATGCCTACGAAATTCCTTTTCATTTCATTTTATATCATTTCATTTCATAATTTTACACAAAAAAACCGACTTCTAGTGCTTACTAGGCGTTACTTTTTCGAAGGTTCCCTTCAATTTCTCTTGGATGCCATCATCAGATCCTAGTTTCCTTATCATGATACCACCCTTTAGATATCTCCTTTTCAACAAAAAAAGAATAATCAAAATAGATTCATAAATGGCGAAGTTATATATATAAATATATAAATATAAATATATATATATATATGTGTGTACGCACAAATTGAGAAACTTTCTCCCTTTTTTGTAGTCGATTAAAAAAAGCGTCGGTGGTTCAATCAGTAACGATTCGGGCCTCTTAACCGAGTCCCGGGTTCAAACCCGGACGGCCAATGTACCAATGGGTTTTCGAAACTTACGTATATATATTACCGATTGCTGTATAACGGTGAAAGGAAACATCCTAAAGAATGCAATAACATTTAAGCTTTGAATACTTTTTCTTCAGTGATACTAACCTAAAATTTGTGTGTTTTTTACTAACCCATGTAACTATGAATTTCTTATTATTTGAAATAAAAATTATTCTATTCTATTCTATAACTTAATAAACTTTTATCACTTCATAAATTGAAAGATATGAAATCATTTTTTAGTTGTAACCACCTGCAAAAAAGAAGTGTAATGTTTTTCAGTGTACGTTAGTTTAAATTTTAAATTTGAATTTTGAGGGTGGCAATAATGAACCGTACCTGGAAGTATATAGATAATTTTACTAATTTTACTATAAGATAGCAAATTTTACTGTAAGATTTCTAATTTTACTAGCAGACTGCAAATTTTACTATAAAATAGCAAATTTACTATAAGACTGCAAAGTTTACTATAAGATATCAAATTTTACTATAAGACTGCAAAGTTTACTATAAGATAGCAAATTTTACTCAAAGGACACGTTCTTCATCTATTATGTAAATAAGTATAATGTTAATGAATTCAAAGATTTTTTTAAATTTATTGCCTTATCCTGGAACCCAGACGAAAAAAGAAAAAAAAAAGTTAAGTTCCTTTTGTTTGAGTTTCCCTTTTTTGATAAGTAGACTAGCATTCTAATATTTTTGGTAACTCGCTTACACTGGTCGGGAAAGAAACCGACCAAATGTAAAAGATGCAAGATAGAAAAGATGGCCGTTGGGGCAGTAAAGTTCTAGAGTGGCGTAGGAAGGCCTTCCACTTGGTGGATCGATGACCTGGTGAAGGTCGCGGGAGGCCGCTGGATGCGGACAGAGTAGAACCGGTCGTCGTGGAAATCCTTTGAGAAGGCCTATATCCAGCAGTGGACGTGCTTCGGTTGATACGATGAAAAGATATAAGTTAAAAAATAAAATATGTTTTCTCTTGACATTTTGCTGGTTCGATTTTCGATCAAGACAAGGGAGTTTGAAAATATATTTGGTTGCAGTTCTACTTATTTTTTCAATGAAATCAATTAGCATTGTTTTCATTAAATAATTAATTAATCTCTAGATATAGCGCGGCGACGCAGATGCGTCAAAAAATACCGGAGAACAGTTCTCCGGTAATCCCCGCCCACCGAGACAAATGACAGGCGTGGGCGTAACACAGTCACATACACAAGTATAAAAAAATCTGTCCCGTTTTACTTGAATACGGCGAAGCAAAATAATAGTCTTTATCTACTCTCTTATCGTAAAGTTCGCATTATCCACTTCAAAACGAGTTTATATTGGCATACTTTATAAACACAATACCGTAATTAAAAATAATAATACATTATAACATTATTTTGTTAGAGAAATAATGTTATGATGTATTTTTTTTCCATTACGATACAAGTTAAACCAAAGAGATAATATCACCAACGAAGTTCCATATTTTTTTTATTGGAACGCACATGCGGTTCGCGCCATTTTTACAGAAATACAAAAAGTTTTCATTCCAATTTTTACTTGTCCGTGACAGCGCCGGTTTTAACGCATGCGCGGTGATGTGTTGGTTTTTCATTGAATTTTGTTGTAGATACTGAATTTCGTGGATAATTTTCATTCTTGTTTAAATATGTCTGAGATCAGTTAAAGCATTGTTTTTACCTGTCTATGACACCGTCCGCATTAGTGCAAGCGCGGTGATGCGCTGGGATTCAGAGCTATGACGCGTGTTGTTGTAGGTACTTACTGAATTTCGTGGGATTTTTTTCTTACTCTTAACTTTGATCTTTGTATTTTAGTTGGTTCAATCCCAATATGAGATAAGAGAAAGTAGTGTATGAAACTGCACATAAAACTCGTGTAATGCCATAAAAAAAATAACTTACACTCGTATTTTAAGAGCCCTTATTATGCAACAATTTCATAAACTACTATAATGCAACTGTTATGTAATGACAGGTCTTAAAACATGAGCACACCCCGGACACTGCATACAACGATGGTGAAATGATATTTCTAAAAACAATTGACGGTGCAAACAAATACACAGCGAAATCCCATACGTCTGAGAACCAAACTATAACAAATCTGCAACAATCTGGTCGACGAGGGCATGAGGTCGCAATCTAGAGAGCGGCAGGGAGTGTCCATACTGTATGTTAGTTCTAATATATTCACTTTGACATGAGTGTGTTTAACGATATGAGGCGAAGTCGAATTTCGTTATGGAATCACACGAGTGTTTTAAGACCTAATTGCAACAGTTGCATACACAATATTATCTATATACATATAATAAGTACTCTAAGATGGGTTCAGAAGCCGTAGAGAAATGACCGGCATTGCTATTATTGCTACCTGTAAAATATCTACAGTCTATAGGTATTAAAATAATGCAATAAAAAATAAATTTGAACATATACAAAAGCAAATTATTTATTATAATTATAATAGTTGTAATTGACATTTACATTGGAACAATGGTGTATATTTAATGGTCCTGGTGGTATTGTAGTGGGAGGGTCTTGGCTGAGTGAGACCCACTTGAGTTTTGACAGCTGTTCCAAATTTAAACTCATAACGTTACAAAAATCGATACTGTAATAACATTAAAGTACAGATTTGACCTACTACCATAGACAAGAAAGTTCTCATAGTAAAATTGGTTGTCCTGTTGCTGATCATTTCCTACGGATTTTAACTTATTTTATAGAGGACTTATGATATGTGTGTAGATAAAAGAAGTTTTCGACGAATTGAGAACCTCTTCCTTTTTTGAAGTCGGTTAATAATTGGAAAACCTAAAACGTTAAAAAAACCGACCTCTATCGCAACAACTAAGTAAAAATTTTGTAAATGTTATTGGTTTTTGTTAATTTTCTAAAAAAGTTCTTCACCAATTTTGATAAAAAAACCGGACAAGTGCGCACACATAGAGTTGTGTACCATCATACTAGGTGTCGCTAGTATCTTTAAGTTAAAAAAACACGTTTTTTGTATGGACCCTTCTCCCTATTTTTTTTTATTTTTCTTATATTTAGTATTTGTTGTTATAGCGGCAACAGAAATAAATCATCTGTAAAGATGTCAACAGTCTAGCTATATAAGCTATTAGCTAGCTAGCTATTCATGAAAAACAGCCTAGTGACAGACTCCTAAGATATCGCGTAAGAAACATACAAAAAAAACATACAGTCGAATCGAGAACCTCCTCCTTTTTGGAAGTCGGTTGATCATCTGGCAACGAACTAGCTTCAACAAAACAGGTCAGGCAGTACTTGACATTTGACTTGCTGATCGCCCCTGATCAATTCTGTTTCTCCTTTTTGGATACGATGAGCCGATTTAAATGTTATAGATATTGGCACTGTCTACTTTATTGATACTGATTCGCAACATACATCAGCAGCAGCGTGAGCCGCACGCCGCGCCGATCGGACGTGTTCATACTTCATCATCATCATATCAGCCACAAATCGTCCACTGCTGAACAAAGGCCTCCCCCAAGGATTTCCACGACGACCGGTCCTGCGCTGCCCGCATCCATCGGCTTCCCGCGACCTTCACCAGGTCATCGGTCCACCGCGTGGGAGGCCTGCCTACGCTACGTTTTCCGGTGCGCGGTCGCCACTCGAGAACTTTACTGCCCCATCGGCCATCTGTTCTACGAGCTATGTGCCCTGCCCACTGCCACTTCAGTCTAGCGATTCTGTGAGCTATGTCGGTTACTTTAGTTCTCCTGCGGATCTCCTCGTTTCTGATTCGATCACGCAGAGAAACTCCGAGCATAGCACGCTCCATTGCCCTTTGGGTGACCTTGAGCCTTCTTATGAGGCCCATAGTAAGCGACCATGTCTCAGTTCCGTAAGTCATCACTGGCAACACACACTGGTCAAAGACCTTAGTCTTGAGACACTGCGGTATTTGGGACGTGAAGATATTGCGAAGCTTCCCGAACGCTGCCCAGCCGAGTTGGATTCGTCGATTGATCTCTTTCTTGAAGTTGGACCTGCCTAGCTGGACTGTTTGTCCCAGGTATACATATTCGTCAACAACTTCCAGTGTAGAGTCTCCAACCTTTAGAGGAGTGGGTGCGACACGGACATTTAACATTATTTTCGTCTTGTCCATGTTCATTTTAAGACCCACTTGTTGAGAGACCTTACTGAGGCCATCGAGCATTGTGCTTAGGTCTTCCATAGTCTCAGCCATGACCACGATATCGTCAGCGAATCGGAGGTGGGATATGTACTCGCCGTTGATATTGATGCCGAGTCCACCCCAGTCCAGAAGCTTAAAAACATCTTCCAGGGCGGCGGTGAACAGTTTCGGAGATATAACGTCTCCCTGTCTCACCCCTCGCTGCAACTGGATAGGTTTCGAGTTCTGGTCCTGGAGGCGAACCGACATGGTGGCGTTTTCATACAGACACTTCAACACCTCGATGTATCGATGGTCAATTTGGCACCGCTGGAGAGACTGTAGCACAGCCCAGGTTTCGACTGAATCAAAGGCCTTCTCATAGTCCACAAACGCCAAGCATAGTGGCCGATTGTACTCTTCGGTCTTCTGTATAATCTGCCGCAGCGTATGTATGTGGTCTATGGTACTAAAGCCTTTTCGGAAACCGGCTTGTTCGGGAGGCTGGAAGTCGTCAAACCTGCGTGCGAGACGATTCGTAATGACTCTCGAAAACAGCTTGTAGACATGGCTCAGAAGTGAGATGGGTCTGTAGTTCTTCAGCAGAGTGTTGTCACCCTTTTTGAAGAAAAGCACGACCACACTTCTGTGCCATGCCTTAGGCGTTTGTCCCTCGAGTATAACGGAATTAAATAACTTCTGAAGAGCTTTAAGTACCGGTGTTCCACCTGCTTTCAGAAGTTCAGCCGTAATTCCATCATCACCCGGTGCCTTGTTGTTCTTGAGCTGTTTGAGAGCCATTCTAATCTCGTACAGGCTGACGTCCGGGATATCTTCGGTATAGTGTCGGGTTAGTCTGGCTCTTGGGTCTTCGGCCAGATCGCTGACAGGGAAACGTGTGGTCTTGTACAATTGTCCATAGAACTTCTCAACTTCTTCCAGCAACTCAGTCTTAGACGATATGGTCCTGCCGTCCTCAGTCTTCAGCTTGGTCAGTTGGCTTTGTCCAACAGACAGATCTCTCGCGAACACTTTTGAGCCTTTGTTGTGCTCAATCGCCTCTTTAATACAATTTGTATTATATTGGCGTAAATCGCGAGTTAGGGACTTAGAGATCTGCCTGTTTAGTTGCCGATACTGAGTAGCGTCTTCAGAGGACTGCAAAACCAATCTGCGTCTTTCTTCCATGAGGTTGCTGGTGAAGTCGGAGATTTTTTTGTTTCTGTTTGAACGGCGAGTTTTAAAAATCTTAGACCCGACCGTTTGAACAATTTCCACGAACCTGTCATTATAATCGTCCACATTCTCGCAGTCTCCTAGGCATTCGAAACGATTGTGCAACTCGAGCTGAAAGCTCTCGGGGTTTTGGAGCTGGATGGGCGCTGGTCGGAGCGTAGACTTCATCAGTCGACATCTTTCTAGCTTGGTCTTTAGATTCAATGTGCCTCTGACCATCCATCATACTTACTGCGTACTTAATAATTTCAAACATGGCTAATAAAAGCTCCGATATTTCTCTCAGTGATGTTGTGCAAAAATTGAGTGATATTTCTAAACAAATTACAACCCAAACTGCACTAATTGGAACTCAGAATAAGAAAATCGAAAAGCAAAATACAATTATAAGTGAACAACAAAAGTTAATCGACGACCAACAGAGGGTAATCTCGGAATTATTCGACAAAGTTGACAAACTCATCAGCTTGGTGAGTGCTACTAAAGTAAATGAGATGCCGAACTCTGCTTCGGAAAAACCTACTGCATCGACTGCTAACCAATCTGCACGAGCTCGACGTGCGGCTGCACGTGCAAGCAAAGATTCGCAACTACCCACGAAGCAACAGGAAAAAACGTCTAACAAAGGCTCTGACAACGGGTCGGGTATCCTGACACCTACCGATGGCGAAACAGCTGATCAGGACTGGCAGTTGGTGCAATCACGAAAGCGACCTAAGCCAAAGCCGCGGCGTTCGGTGATAGTCGGCGCTGGTGCCTCAAGTGCAGAACTTCAGTCGGTCGAAAAACAAAGACACATTCAAATTTGGCAACTGAAGCCTGAAACTACCGAAAAAAGCATCTATAACTTCCTTAACAACATTGTAAAAAGCGACGAATACGAAGTTAAGAAAAGGGATATTAAATCTACACGGCATGCGTCTTTTGTGATCACACTGCCTGAGAGTATCTATAATGAGATAAGCTCGCCATCCGTGTGGCCAGCGGGCATTCGCATATCGGACTGGTTTCTGCCCCGTCCCCGCGCACAGCGGGGAGCCTAACGCATCGTGTATCGCCGGTAAACGGACTCATTCACTCGATATCTTCTACCAGAATGTACGCGGTCTAAAGACCAAGCTGCGGCAATGGAGAACGAATCTCATACTTCACAGCAATCACTTAGTCACGGCGACGGAGACATTCCTCGACAGCTCAGTGGAAGACAGTGAGATGGCCTGCGGAGACTGGTATGTGCTGCGCCGCGATCGTGGAGTGCGTAGGCGGGGAGGCGGGGTATTGATAGCAGCGCGTCCGCCGCTTGAACTACGTCGTCGCCACGACCTGGAGACCGAACTAGGAGAGGACCTGTGGGTAGCCTTTACATACCACAGACGTACTATATATTTATGTACTGTCTACATAAGCCCTAGTGCCAAAGACTCAGAGTATTTTAATTTGTTTACAAAAATTGAAAGTTTTATTAATGACATAAACTGTGATATAATTATAACCGGGGACCTGAATCTTAATAGCGCTTCAGATAATGTAAATAATTATTTCTGTTATTTTTTAACATTATGCGGTTTGAAAGAGATGAACGATGTGTATAACGTGCACGGAAGTAAACTTGACGTGGTTTTGATCCGGGAGCGTGGTTGTGCTGAGGTGACTGAGGCATGCTCGGGTGGTCTAGTTCCCTGCGACAAATATCACCCACCACTAGATATATCTCTCAATCTAAGGCCGGTCGCACATCGTAGTAATGATCGACTACCACTCAGTAATATCGCTCAAGCGTGCGACTGGAACTTCGATAAGGCTGACTATACACTAATTGCAGATTTACTAAGCGACACTTGTTGGGATAATGTTATTTTGGAGACTGACGTTACAGTTGCGACGCAATTTTTTTATAATACAATTTTTAATATATTCAACTTGGCCGTACCTAAAAAAATTAGGTGTAGTAAAAGGGGACGTCGATATCCCACGTGGTTTAATAGAGAATTAATTTCAGATGTTAATAAAAAAATCCAACTACATAAGACTTGGAAGTCAACTGGTTCACCAGAAGTTTACACTTTGTTCTCAGACCTACGAACACAGCTAAAGGAACGTGTCCCAGCGGCTTACAATGCTTATGTACGTAAGATTGAGCACAATATTATACAAAATCCCAGGGAATTCTGGCAGCATAATTCAAATCTCCGTTCCAAAGGTGGTTTTGAAGCAACAGTTTCATTCGAAGGTAGGAGTTTTTCTGGTCATGAAGCCGCGGACGTTTTTGCCAGATATTTTTCAAGTGTATTTTTGCCAGGAATACCTCAGCTCAACGCCGATAATATGTGTGCATCGAGCTCGATGGCGGCTACTGTCATCGACGTCCCCGCTGTCACCCCTCAGCAGGTGCGTACCGGCATTAATAAATTAAAACCAACTGCTACTGCTGGCCCCGATAATGTCCCCTCTGCCATCATTAAAGCATTTAAAAATTATTTGTGTGAACCCTTATGTCACATTATTAACCTGGCTTTGAAAACAGGTGTTTATCCGGAAGAGTGGAAACTCTCACGGGTGACGCCTATACCCAAATCCAAGGACAGGTCTGCTGTAGAAGAGTATCGCCCCATTGCAGTATTAAGTGCGTTTGCCAAGATCTTCGAACGGGTCATTCACAGTCAGCTGTACCGTCAGGTCGATGCGCGCTTGTGCGATGAGCAGCATGGTTTTAGAAGGGGCAGGTCCGTGGACACTAATCTCCTTACACTTGTTGATTTCATCTCCAGCTCTATGGACGAGGGTATTCAGGTGGATGTGCTGTATTTCGACTTTCGGAAGGCGTTTGATAGGGTCGATAACGACATACTGCTTACCAAATTATCTTCACTTGGTTTCTCTCAAAGACTACTACGTCTTTTCGCTAATTTCTTAAAGGACCGCCGGCAGGTTGTTAAGTATGGATGCTATGCATCCCAACCCTATCACACGCGTTCCGGGGTAAGTCAAGGGTCGATTCTTGGCCCCCTCCTGTTTTTGATCATGATTGATGACCTGACTAAGGTGGTTACAAATGCTAAATGCCTTCTTTATGCTGACGACCTCAAACTTGTATCGAGGATCAAAAATCCAGGTGATTGTGCTCTCTTGCAGCGAGATATAGAAGCCGTGAATGAGTGGAGCAAACAAAATGGCATGCTTTTTAATACAAAAAAGTGCTCGGTTATGTCCTTTGGTCGTGGGTTGAATCCGGTCCATTACCAATACATACTTGGGGATGACTCGATTACACGAGTGGACCAGATTAAGGACCTGGGTGTTATCTTCGATAGAAAATTAACTTTCCATGAGCATATTACGAGCCTCGGCAAGGAATGCTTCAGACGACTGGGATTCGTATTACGTAATGCAGGTGACTTTCAGAATCCAACCGTCATAAGACTCTTATACACCTCCTTGGTAAGGAGCAAAATTGAAACCAGCAGCTGTGTATGGAATCCACAGGCCGGTTCCCTTGCTTTGATCCTCGAAAAAATACAAAAAGCTTTTCTGAGGTATCTTTATAGGCGCCTTTACGGTTATTATCCCTACATGTACCCAACTTTATTTTTATTAGGGACATTGGGTTTTAATTCTTTAAGCGTGCGAAGAATTAATAACCAGTGTGTAGTCGCCCTAAAAGTTTTGCACGGCAAAATCAACGCGCCCGGCCTACACTCCCAGCTGTGCCGCCTATTCGTACCAGAGGGGTATATGCGCGCGAGCACTCGCCGCAGACATGAGCTGTTGGCCACGCCGGTCGCACGCACCGCACATCACGCACTCTCACCGCTATGTCGCATGCTCAGTACGCTAAACGCGCTTCTCCGAGCAAAACCTAATTGTGATTTGTTTGCGGATGGATGGTCGAAGGTAATGCGTGAATGTTTAGATTTCTGTGAGACGACGTATGAATGTGCTACTACGATCCCTGTGTAATGTATGACAAGTTATATGTATGACACAATGATAAATGTTAATTAAAGTATATTGTATTATAATTACTGTAATTGGGTAAATTACCCGTTGTAATTATTAAATAAATAAATAAATAAATAAATAAATAAATAAATAAATCATCATATCAGTTGAAGGACGTCCACTGCTGGACATAGGCGTTTCCCAAAGATTTCCACGATAATCGGTTCTGCGCTACCCGCATCCAGCGGCTTCCCGCGACCTTCACCAGGTCGTCGGTCCACCGAGTGGGAGGCCTGACTACGCTACGTTTTCCGGCGTAAGGATTTTGAACGTATTTAAGAGGACTTATGATATGAGTGTAGATAAAAAAAAAGGTTTTGATTTTGACCGGTATGTATGTATTTTATCGCAGTGATTACAGGGTAACGCAGGGTAACGCAGGGTAACGCAGGGTAACGCAGGGTAACGCTCTATCTAGAAACTAAATTATCAATTTAATTAAGTTCTTTTCTTTTGCTATCTTAAATATTTATGCTTTTTTCCTTTCAATGTACGCTTCGTTTTATGCATACTGTAAATTATTAAGTTTTTTTTAAGCTGGGCCAGCCTTTTAAGCGTTTTCACAGAATCACTTCCCATACAATTTTAGAATTACTACTTATTAAAAATGGATGGGCCGATTTTAATGAAACTTTATGCACATGAGCAAGTCATGAAAATTACAGTTTTTTTTTAAATAGTGCTGTCACTAAATAATGGAGATTTGAGGTTCGAGTAATCTTAAAATTCTCTTACTTTGTTTTTAATAAAGTACTTTGGATTTAATTTTAATAATCTATTCACAAACTTGAATTTCGTGACTTGCTTATGTATCCCTACTAATATTATAAATGTGAAAGTAACTCTGTCTGTCTGTTACGCTTTCCCGCAAAAACTACTGAACGGATTTGACTGAAATTTGGTAGGTAGACAGATTAGGACCTGGGTTAAGACATAGGCTACTATTTACCACGCTCGCGAGCCGCTTGCGGCTCGCGCACTGCGCACCCTCGAAAAGTCATAGAAATGTGGTCCACGCGGGTGAAGCCGCGGGAATCAGCTAGTAGTATATAAAGTCTTATTAGAAGCGGCCCATCCATTTTCAAGAAGTATTATTTTAAAGTTTATAAATGAGCGTCGGTGTAATGGCTAGGGCCGCTACCTCATGTGCGGGAGGTCGTGGTTCGAATCCTGCCACGTACCAATCTGTTTTCGAATTTCGATTTCATATGTACGTTTATCCGACGCTCTTACGGTGAAGGAAATCATCGTGAGGAAACCTGCACAAGCTTGCGAAGAAACGCGAAGGTTGTGTGTGAAGTCGATCAACCCGCATTAGGCCTGCGTGGTCGACTAAGGCCCGATCGCCCTAACTCAAGGTAGGCTCGAGCCCCTCCGTGGGGACGTATATGAGCTGATGATGATGGGATATGATTTTTTGAATACGCTCTTAAACGGCTTTATGGATTTGGAGTGCAAGGTGTCGTTAGATTTATTTTGATCCCTGGGTGTCATCGGATGTACATCACGGAGCACTCAAAGCAGCCGTTTTTTTTATATAAAATCCTGTTATTTAATGAAGCTAATTAGCTCAAAAACCATTTGTTTTTATTCACAATTAGTAAGCCCTTGGCATCATCTCACCTGATGGTAAGTGACGATGAGGCCGAAGATGGAAGCTGGCTCACCAAGATTCCCCAATGCAATGGGGAACTGGCTATCTTATCTTCAAGCCGAAACACATCAATGATATTACCATTGATTTTTGGCGGCAAAACTTATATAAGATGGTGGTAGCTAGCTAGGCGGGTTTAAATAATGCCCTTTCAGCAAAACCTAATCAGGGTTAGACCTTAACTATTACGCCACGGAGGTTGTAAGAAGATTTTCATACAAACGGCGTTAACGATTTTCACCTCTTTAATGTTAACCGATTTGGACCATTTTTGATAGGTTGTCAGTCAGAACAAAAGCTAGGCTTATACGTTTTTGTTTTTTTGATAAAGTTCATAAGTTTAATTTTATTGTCGTTCACGTGTTTTCATACAAAACTAATTTCGGCCATTTTTTTGTTTATTAATAATCAGTAATTTAAAAAACGAAACGTATAAGCTTAGCTTTTGTTCTGACTGACAACCTATCAAAGATTAGTCCGAATCGGTTAACATTTAAGAGGTGAAAATCGTTATCGCCGTTTGTATGAAAAGTCGCAGCTTCACAATCCTTTTAACCACCTCCGTGGCGTGATAGTTAAGGTCATTAGCTTCACATCAGGAGGTCGCGGATTCGATTCCCGGCAGAGTCTAACCCTGACTCAGTTTTGCTGAAAGGGCATTTTCTAAACCCGCCTGGCTAGCTACCACCATCTTATATAAGTTTTGCCGCTAAAAATCAATGTTAACAACATTGATGTGTTCCGGCTTGAAGATAAGATAGCCAGTTCCCCATTGCGTTGGGGAATCTTGGTAAGCCAGCTTCCAATTTCGGCCTCATCGTCACTTACCATCAGGTGAGATGATGCCAAGGGCTTACCAATAGTGACTAAAAAGAATTGTTTTTTGAGCTAAATAGTTTCATTAAATAATAGGATTTTATAAAAAAAATACGGCTTCTTTGAGTACATCCGATGACACCCAGGGGGTCAAGATAAATGTAACGACACCTTGCACTCCAAATCCATAAAGCCGTTTAAGAGCGTATTCAAAAAATCGTGTCCCATCATCATCAGCTCATATACGTCCCCACCGAGGGGCTCGAGCCTACCTTGAGGTGGGTGACTCGGAGGTGAGGTAAAAGTCGCAGCTTCACAATCCTCTAAAAGAAGGTATACTCTCCCTATCTAAGTAGGTACCTATATTATTTTCTGCATAAATATTGCGAAAAGTACTTATCTCGGGAATATCAGAGAACAGAAAATACCTATGTTAATTTTGGAGTACTGGAGAAGATCTACTTAGTTGCTTACGAAAACAAATACTGATTGAGTTCAATTCAATCATAAGGAGATGAATCGGTATCAAATGACCTTTAGCGTCTGGTAACTTTACCCGCAAAATTGGATTTGAAGTATAAAAAGAGCGGCCAAGTGCGAGTCAGAACCGCACACAAAGGGTTCCGTATCATCTTACTAGATGTAGCTAGTTTCTTCTCGTTTAAAAAAAACACGATATTTTATGAAGACCCCCTAATTTTTTACTTTTTCTAATTTTTAGTATATGTTGTGATAGCGGCAACAGAAATACATCATCTGTCGAAATTTCAACTGTATAGCTAACACATCAGTTAATTAAATACAGCCTGGTGACAGACAGACAGACGGACGGACAGTGAAGTCTTAGTAATAGGGTCCCGTTTTACCATTTAGCTACGGAACCCTAAAAAGTAAAACTTTTGCAGGCGACACGGAGAAAACATATGAATTAACTAGCTAACCTGGCGAACTTCATACCGCGTTAGAGAGTCTACTTTACACCACAAACACAACACTACACTACGCTACACTACACCATACTTAACTATACACTACACTACACCATTCCATACAAAACGTCCGGATATGAAAAAAATAATTTTATTCTTTTTTTCTTGAATTTTTTCGGTGTTTTAATATTTTATTGTTATTTCTTTTAATTTAAAAAGAAAATGCAAACAAATAAGCGGTGTCACTGCAGTTACGTAGGTAACCCCCTCTTCTTATCGTGCGGCACAATTAACCTTGCTATCCAAGGGATAGACGGCGGTCGCCTGGTGTTGCACTTAGCATCACCCGCGGTCACGTGTAGGGTATCTAGATTTACACCTACTGACGTGTTCTACGCGTCCTTCATACACTTCTGGAATCAGATGTGCAGGTCTCCTCACGATGTTCCCCCCCCTAATGTAATGAAAATAGTCTATCGCAAGGCGCCCGTTTCAAAACAAATAACATTGTAAACTTGCACATTATCATCATCATATCAGTCGACGAACATCCACTGCTGGACATAGGCCTCCCCCAAGGATTTCCATGAAGACCGGTTCTACGCTGCCCGCATCCAGCGGCTTCCCGCGACCTTCACCATTTCAGTCATTTAGTCATTATTATCATCATGATATCAGCCGAAAGATGTCCCATGCTGGACAAAGGCCTCTCCAAAGGATTTCCACAACAGCTGGTCCTACGCTGCCCGAATCCAGCGGCTTCCCGCAACCTTCACTACAATGAGAATTTTTAGGTGTATGGTCGCCACTCAAAAACTTTACCATCTGAAATATGCTTTGTACAGTAATAAATGTTTTTTTGTTGCTGGTTTATTGTTTTTCAGTCATTTTCCGAGCTATAATATTTTATAAATAATGTTATTCCGGGATATACGCGGTTATTATACAAAGTTTCGTCACAATTCGTCGTTTTAGCGTTGATGATTTTCCATAAAGTCAAAAGCTATAAGAAACACGATTGAGCAGTTTTGGCTCGATATAAAAAAATCCCAAAGATAGGTTTTCACCGTTAGTTTGAACTCTAGATAAGACTAATATTTTGAAGTATAAATAAAAAAATATATACAACAATATTTGTTATGACAATACAAAGTGATTAATGTTATTATTTTGTATACTTTCATCGTAGTGTTCGATTGTAACGAAAAACCATCAAAAAAGTGAAAAAGTGTGGTTATTTTCTTTACTCTTTAAACGTAAAGAAAAAGACAGAGACAACTGTTTCCTTCAATACCTCGACTTAATTATTACCCAAATAGCAACTGAACTTCATTAGTATGGAGGATACTACGGATACACTGCTCTTAGTCAAATTGCTACGCCGGCGCCGGCGCCGCAGGCACGTACTACGCGCGCTACGCGGCCTCTACGCAGCCGCTACGCGACAACTTAAAATGGCAAGAACACTAAACACGTCAAAAAACTGTATCAACTTATACATTTTTGCATTGTTATTTTTAGTTTTTGTTAATTTTCTAATAAAGTACTACACCGATTTTGAAAAATAATTTACGGGACCACACGGGAAGCACTCAAAAAAAGAACCATAAAAATCGGTTCACCCAGTCAAAAATTCTGAGGTAACACACATAAAAAAGATTTATCGATAAATCAGTATACCTTGCAACTATGATACTTGAGGCTGTACTCATAAAATTAAAAAGGAGTATATCACGTAGGAAACCATAGTGAATTGTAGAAAATTAGGTCTTCCTTTACATATCTTTTTGTTTTATTCACAATTGTTTATCCCTAAGCGTCATCTCACCTGATGGTAGATGACGATGATGCCTATGATAGAAGTGGGCTTACCAAGATTCTCCTACGCAATCGGGAACTGGCTATCTTATCTCCATGCCGGAACACAACATTGCTGTCAACATTGATGTTTAGCGGCAAAAATTAGATAAATTGGTGGTAGCTAGATAGGTGGGCCTAAAAAATGAGCTACGAACTCAAATTTTAGTAAAAAATATATATTAAAAAATGCCTAAATTTTGTAAATTTCGTGCTGTAAAATATTTTTTTCGAGTTTTTTTTCTTTTCTAAAGTATTTTTATACAATTTAACATATATTATGAATAATTTAGCCTATATTGACTACATAAAAAGTGATAATAAAAAATTACGCACGTTGGTATCTCGTAAAATGCGCCAGGCCTTTATTATTTTGTACAACGATATATCCTGTAAAACAGGATCGTCTGCCTTATAAGCATTTTATGTCAAGGCAATTCCATTCTTATTGGGAAGCAATAACGTTTACTTTGCCTATTTTATGACAGCGATCGATCGTTGGCTCATCTGGCTACCCCATTTAGGTCAACGACCGACGGCTCCGGTTTAGCGGAAAGACGTAAAGACTTCCAGTACTTACACTCAAAGCTCCAAAATGGGGTAAAAAACTTTCACTTCCTTGAAATACAAACCTCCATTTGGTAACCTCGATAACTTCCAAACATTAAATGATCGCAAAAAATCTGGCGCAATTTGGATTCGACGAATTAGAAAGGAAAGGGCAAAATTCTTTTTGGCATAGTGGTAATATAGGGTGACTTTTAATTAGTTCTTGATAGCAAAGGACATTAATGTATTCGTGATTACCAACAACTTTCCCAAAGAAACTATATGTCAAATATGAAAAAAAAATATAGTCCTTTATAAATAATAAGTTATCAAATCGACAAAAATGTATAAAGGACCAATTTTTTTTTTTCAAATTTGACATATAGTTTCATTGGGAAAGTTGTTTGTAATCAAGAGTACAATCATTTCCTTTGCTCTCAAGAACTAATTAAAAGTACCCCATTTATGTACGTACATATTTTTCGAAATATTTCGACACAATCTACATTTTTCAATTGGGAATGCAAATATAAATCAAAAATATACAGATTGTTTCATAAATTGTTTGTATAGATAGAACTTTATATTCATTTCGACGTTTACAATATTTTTTACCATCGGCCCTGCCAATATATTAATGAACTCGACTGCACCTATTAACTTACCATTACGTATTTTTTAAGTTTATCACCTAATATTTTTTTAATCCACAGTGATAAGTCCTTGGCATCCTCACCTGATGGCAAGTGACAATGATGCCGAAGATGGAAGCGGGCTTACCATGATTCCCCAATGGGGATCTGGCTGTCTTATCTTCAAGCCGGAACACATCAATGCTGTTTTGATGTTTGGCGGCAAGACTTAGACAAGATGGTGGTAGCTAGCCAGGCAGGCTATGAAAATTTCCCACCACCAACCAAACCGAGTCTTAAAAAGTTGACCCTGCCGGGAATCGAACCCGCGACCTCCTGGTTTGAAGCGAAAGGACTAACCATTGATTTTCTACCCGCCTCCGTGGCGTAATGGTTAGTCCATTCGCTTCACACCAGGAGGTCGCGAGTTTGATTCCCGGCGGAGTCAACTTTGTAAGACTCGGTCCATTCTACGGTAAGTAACACGAGGTCATTGCTCTCCGGGATCACGTCAAAGGTTATGTATGTGATTTGACTATGTCTTCATTTTTAAAGTTTATCACATTATCCTTGATAATTATTATCAACGGTCGTTACCTCGAGGACAATGTTCTCCAGGTCACGTCAAGGCTTACTTTTTTTTACGTTATAGTACCCCGCCCAAAATCCACTATTTTGCGTCATAAGACCAAAATTCGTGTCACTAATTAAATAGTAACTTACTATTCTCATACCTTTCATTCCATCATCATAGAACATTATTAGGTATAGGTGATATCAACTACTTCGTACGCGAACACGACCTTGCCATGACGAGCACGGGCAAACTTTTACAAATGAAGAATACGCAGACACAATGTTCCGTTATGGAAATTGGAACGGACATTCTACAGCTGCCCGCCGAAAATATCAGTAACGTTTTCTGCTGCGTCTGCCATGATGATAAGCGTCTTCCATGTTGATAAACAAACAAAAACTCGAACTCCACTTAAAAATGCTAGTAAATGATAATCGTGAGTAATACGTGTGCACGTACGAAGAAGTTAATACCACCTAATCCTAATTTTCGCTCGGCGTGCGGTGACGGCGGTGGCGTAACTACAATTATAAAAAAAAGCAGCTCTCTCTCACTCACTCTTTCACTAAGTTAGCTCTTCTCTCTCGCCCCCTAGTCGAGCCGATGCCATAAAAAGAAATTCCATGCGAGTCCTTTGAGGAGTAACGACTCGCTTAAAACAGGTAATAAAAATTTCTTAAAAATCCGGTCTCTGTGGGTCTCATCGTTTTTTCCCTGCATGTACTTCAGCTACTACTAAGTTTAATACCTCTAATAAAAGCTAGTTGGTTAGAAATTTTACGAACATACTTTTCACATTTATTTCTTAGGAGATTTTTTTTTACAGAAAATTGCCTTTTTTATTGAAAAATTTAGTTAAAAAATAGGAAACTGATAAATTTAAAAAGCGTGCTTTGAAAACCTTTTAACATTTTATTGCTTATTATGAACTACTGGAATGTCCGCTATGTGACGATAACAATGAACTTAAATTCAGGCATACAGTTTTTTTTATTCGAATTTTAACCGTCTGAAACTAAGTTAAAAAAATAAAATGCAATGATTCAAAAACGGTTAACTTTAGGATAGCACAATAAAGGACAAAATCGATTGCTTTTGACCTAATCTTTCATCGCTTAACGGGAATAATGGGCTTCGCCACTAACTCTTCAACAGTCCGGACTTAACCCCTGTGTGTGGAGTATCCTTTCTCAAGTTTAGGAGAGACTTGTGCTCCAGCTAAGAAGACACAATGGATTGTTTACGAGCTAGGACTACTGCGAACTACTTACAAGTCAAGTAAATCCTTAAAGTCCGCACAGACTCTTGTTCTCAATACTCTATCTTTTGCTTGTGTTTTCAATACTAAGTCCAAAGTAAAACGGTCCTTACTTAGCGATAAGTCAATGTTTAAGCACGTACCGGCTACTCAAATGTTCTTCGTGCGATTGAATATTCTATTAACAAAGTTTTATTGCAAAGAGATTGTACTCAATATTAAACAGCCTAAGAACTTACTATTGGAGCCTTTGATGAACGTTTCTTGTAGATTTTGTAGACATTTAAGGGTCCCCAGGAGGCTCGAGTTTCCATACAAGCGTAGTTCCGCTTTAATATAAAAACTACATTTTTATTATTATTATATCAGCTCATATACGTCCCCACCGAGGGGCTCGAGCCTACCCTGAATCAGGGCGATTAGGCCTTAGTCGACCACGCGGGCCCAGTGCGGGTTGGTCGACTTCACACACAACCTTCGAGTTTCTTCGCAGGCGTGTGCAGGTTTCCTCACGATGTTTTCCTTCACCGTTCAAAACTACATGCCGGATTGAATCTTAACTTTGCGAATATATTGAGTAGACACATATCGATGTTTCTAATTAGTTTTCGATGTACTTATATATGTTATAGGCAATGTGTATAATCCGACATTGTATAGAATGCGTAGGCATTATAAACATTGCCTGAAACGTTCAGGCAATATGTATAATACGATTCATTTCATACATTGCCTAGGTATTGTATTAAATGCCCAAAGCGCATCAGGCAATGTGTATAATGAAGGACCACAGGAAGGAGACGCGTGCGCGGCGTGCGGGTCTACCCCGCAAACAAGTTGCAACTCCAAGGTTGCCAGACGTACGAGAAATCGTGAAAAGGCCATCGCTCACGTAGACAAATTCTGTCGCAAAAAACTGTAGGTTAAGTTAGGTCAGGTGTTTTTTTCAGTCAACGCGCGCGAGCCGAGCGAGCGGAGCGAGCGTGCCGCGGCAGCGGCCGGCGAAAGGCCAGAAGGGACATCGCTCACGTATACAAATTCTGTTACAACTGTTATTACGTACATTAATTATGCTTCAACCGGCGTTCTATACAATGCCTGGGTATTCTACACATTTCCTAGGTAAAATGTAAAATTGTTTAAACATTGAATATAATTTCATACATTGCCTGAACGACCCCGGTATTATATACATTTCCTAGGTATTGTATAGAATGCCTGCATTATACACATTGCCTATAACATATTTAACGGTACAAAATAAGAGCAGATTCAGTACAAAACTAATTGAAGGCTTTGTTTAGTTGTTTCAATTTACTACGATGAAAAATAATGGCAGTGAGCGGGGCACATTGATCGTAAAACAGATGGCCGTTGGGGCAGTAAAGTTCTCGAGTGGCGACCGCGCACCGAAAAACGTAGCGTAGGCATTCGGTTGATATAATGAAGAGTTTTAACCGCCTTCGTGGCGTATTGGTTAGTCCATTCGTTTCACACCAGAAGGTCGCGGGTTCGATTCCCGTTGGGGTCAACTTGTAAGACTAGGTTTGGTTGGTGGTGGGCATTTTCTTAGCCCGCGTGGCTAGCTACCACCATTTTATCTTAGTCTTGCCGCCAAACATCAGTGTGAACAACATTGATGTGTTCCAGCTGGAAGATAAGATGGCCAGTTCTCCATTGTGTTGAGGAATCTTGGTAAGCCCGCTTCCATCTTCGGCATCGTAGTCACTTACCATCAGGTGAGATGATGACAAGAAAGTGCTGACAGAAGTGAAAACTTTTTACAGTTTTATAACTTTTGACCCTGCGATTGTAACTGGTAAGGTGGCGTATCGTTACAGTGTAGCGAGTTCAATGGTATTTTCCCCTCCCAAAAATTCCCAATGCGCCTAAAGTTCAGTTCCTGGTAAGGTGGCGGTAATGGTGGCTTTATCTTTACAGTGTCGCGAGTTCAATGGTTTTTTCCCATCTCAAAAATGCCCAACGCGCCTAAAGTTCAAAGGTGGCGGTAAAGGTGGCGGTAACGGTGTCGGTATCATAACAGTGTTGCGAGTTCAATGGTTTTTTCCCATCTCAAAAATGTCCAACGCGCCTAAAGTTCAGGTCCTGATAAGTTAGCGGTAACGGTGACTTTATCGTTACAGTGTCGCGAGTTCAATAGTATTTTCCCCTCCCAAAAATTTCCGACGCGCCTAAAGTTCAGTTCCTGGTAAGGTGGCGGTAATGGTGGCTTTATCGTTACAGTGTCGCGAGTTAAATGGTTTTTTTCCCATCTCAAAAATGCCTAACGCGCCTAAAGTTCAGTTGGTCCCTGGTAAGGTGGCGGTAATGGTGGCTTTATCGTTACAGTGTCGCGAGTTCAATGGTTTTTTCCCATCTCAAAAATACCCAACGCGCCTAAAGAAGATTTCACTTAAAAAATAAGGTTTGATAAAATCTGCTCCTTTCATTTGCATCACAATGGATTCCCCATAGATTGCGAGGATATGAAAGACGAGGTTTTTGGGTCAGTGGGGCGTCACGCGAATACGCAATCACTCACAGTAGAGTACTTCTTTGATTTCTTTAGACCTTTCATACTATTCCTATGTATTAACGATTCTTGGAAATTGGGCCTTTAATTCCCAAAAAAAGAATTTTGTGGACTTGTACCACACCCCGGACACTGCATACAACGGTCGTGAATTGACATTTCTAAAAACAAAGACAGAGCAAACAAAATCACGGCGAAATCCCATACGTTCGAGAACTAAACTGTAACCAATGTGTATCAATCTGGGTGACGAGGGGGTGAGGTCGCAATCTAGAGAGCGGCAGAGAGTGTGTTTGTTAGTACTAATATATATACTTTGCTTGTACAGTCGCCTTTCGATATATCGTAGCGGGCGAAGTGTTTAAATGTTTCTGTGCAATATTGAATTTCAATAAATTATGTACACTAGAAGTTTTTATTGATACCTGAATATCTAATTTGTCATTTACATCTGTGCAGCAGATTTGTCAATATTTGGCATTCAAGGGAAAAGTAGGTGCGTCACGTCATTGTATGTGAAGAACATATTGAAAAATCAACTGCTCAGTACATTTAATAAAACTGTAACGGAGCCGTGTCTGTACATGAAATATTTTTGGAAAATAATAACAGTGGTGGACATTACTAACAGTATAGAGGCCAAAACAAGAACTTTTGGATTTTTTGTCTGTCTGTATATGTATGTTGTTTGGTCACGCAAAAACTACCGAGCCGATTTTGATTAAATTTTGTATGGTGGTTCCTTACAGCCCGGGTTTATATATTGGATACTTTTTATCCCGGAAAATTCAAGGGTTCCTGTGGGAAAATTTAAAACGAATTAGATGCTCAGAAATATTTGAATGCCTCGCCCGCTACGTTATATCTGATGGCGACTGTACATGTCTCGGGAGTCTACTTTATTTACAAAAAATAAAATCTTTAATCATTCAAAAAAAAATTAGTTCATTATTGTTAGTACTTATGTCAGTGATTCATACATAAGAAACACAAAGTAAAAACATTACATTAACATTCATTGATATCTTTACTAAATATTATAAATGTGAAAATGTGTTTGTTTGTTACCTTTTCATGCTTCAAAACCTTGACAAATCTTGATGAAATTTGGCATGCAAGTAGCATGTATCACGGGGAAGGACATAGGTAACTTTTATCCCGTAAAAATAACATAGTCCGATGCAGTTCCCGAGGGAACTGAAACAATAGTCTTTTTTTGGTTGATTTCTTTAACATCGCAACGGAACAATGGATTGTTGTGATTTTTTGCACAGAGATGGTTGAGGCAGTGATAAATGACATAGACTGCTAATGAATATAACCCGATCTGGGATAGGGTTCTGGAGAAAACTAATGTCAACGCTCGCTAGCCGCCTGAGACTCGCGCACCACTTACCCTTAAAGACAGTCAAAAAAATGATATTTACGCGGGCGAAGCCGCAGGCAAAGCTAGTGTATAATAATACTGTATGTTGACCCAATGTTATAAGTATTATCGCTATATCGAGGTATTAAAGTATTTGTGTAAAAACGCCACTATGTCGGTTCGCCTCCAGGACCAAAACTCGGAACCCATCCGGCTGCAGCGAGGGGTGAGACAGGGAGACGTAATATCTCCGATACTGTTCACCGCCGCCCTGGAAGATGTTTATAAGCTTTTGGACTTGGGTGGACTCAGCATCAATATCAACGGCGAGTACATATGGGCCTCATAAGAAGACTCAAGGTCACCCAAAGGACAATAGAGCGTGCTATGCTCGGAGTTTCTCTGCGTGATCGAATCAGAAAAGAGGAGATCCGTAGGAGAACCAAAGTAACCGACATAATACCTCTCAGCATTGTTAAAATAACAAGTAAAATGGGATTTTTTTTTCTCGTGAAATCGTTCGATTGGGGTATCGTTGGTTAGAGCTTAAAAAAATGTTGTGAGTCTTCTAAGACCATTTTATAATTTAGGTTTCCGTTTTAGAAAAAATAGGCTTGAAAGTGCTAAATTTTGTTAGAGTGTCCCCGCCCCCTAACAACTAAAGCGCTGTGTTTGGAAATTTGAAAATTAGATACGGACGCGGTAATGGCAACTACGGAACTCTACATTGTGCGTGGCCCGTTTTTTCTCAATCTTGACAGTAGCGAACTTGTTTTTACAAGCTTTATATTAACTAGAAAGACGGACAGGGGTCATATGACCCTTTTTGGAATAAAATAAGTGTTAAGTTAGAGTAATAATGAACCTGAAACGCTTAACTTTGAGCGTCTCTAGTGAAACTCAGGCATAGCTGATGGGCGACAATGCTAGTTCAAAATAATGTTTACCTAGTGCTTGATGTCGTAAAGTTTGAAAATTATACATTTTATTCATTTGTTGTAGAAAAAAGTAGGTCCGTCGAACACAACCTTAAAATATTTTACCGGCTGGAGGGTCGATTATAGAGTATCACACGTCGGGTTCACCAATTTAGGAACGGTGCGTTCCTACTCGACGAAAGCAAAGGGAGATATCTCGGCCAGGCGAGGTGGTATGCCTGGGTTCCGGCCGTGGACCAATCGTTGATGATTGGTATCTGTATATATACTGAGCGCTAAAGAAATTCTAATAGCTCGTTCTAGACGTTGTATTTCTTTTGTTCTCTCTTCGCTTATGTTAAGGTTTAGTGGCGGGTTACTGCAGTTGCCGCTACAACATCTATAAATGTAGTCACATTCGACATTGAGTGTTTATAAAGAAACATTTCTTGTAGTTTTCTTGATATGGTAAGGCAGGAGTTATGTGATTCAGCTATATATTTCATGAGTTTCACAGAATATTGCTCTAAAAATATCTGTGTTGCTCTGCTCACAAAGGTAGTCGTAACAACCATGTCACGGTGCGCACTGTTATGAACATTATTCTAGTGTAGTTTCGATCAAAATTTCAACTGACGAGAATCAAGCTGCTTATTTGAGGTTGGTTAAAGCCTTAATCGTCATTATGATATCAACTCATATACGTCCCCACCGAGGGGCTCAAGCCTACCCTGAATTAGAACGATCGGGCCTTATTCGACCACGCGGGCCCAGTGCGGGTTGGTCGACTTCACACACAACCTTGTCGTATTAGTTAGTTTTGAACTAAAATTTTGCATACACGTTAAGTTTAGAGAAAAATGTACGGTTAGCTAATTGATGTCATTTTAAATCCGATATGGCGGACTCCCTAAGATGGCGGATCAGCCCATGATATGGGTATCAAACACGTAATATATAAGTCATTGGTATCAAATGAAAGGGTTTGCTGAGAAGAATACGTAATAGATAAAATTATTTTCAAATTAAACCTTGTATCTAAAAGTTTTTACTTCTTCTTCTTCTTTGCCTTTCCCACGTCAAGTAGGGTCAGCTCTCCTAATTTTTCTGCGCCATGATATTCTGTCTAGGGTTGTCGGGTCGGATAGATCCTGTTTTTGTGCGAGACTGGTCATACTGGTGTACCACGTGTATGGAGGGCGTCCTCTGCCTCTCTTTTTCTCCGGCAGGTTCAAGGCAGTCTTCACAACATAGGCATCTTCTCGCCTCATTACGTGGCCGTACCACCTGAGACGACTTTCTTTGATCTTCTCGGCTATAGGGGCCACCTTAAACTGCCCTGAACGTACTCCTTTCGTACTTTATCTAGCCTTGAAACGCCTCCTGACCACCTTAGCATCTTCATCTCAGCGGTGTGAAGCTTTTGCACATGCGTTTCTTTCACGGGCTAGCACTCAGGTCCGTACAAGATCGCAGGTCTCACCTTGTAGATCTTTCCTTTTGTGCAAACAGGCATGCGAGTATCGCATAGCACTCCCGTTAACGACTGCCACTTCTGCCAGCCGACATTGACTCTGTGCGCTACATCTGCCTCCACGCTGCCATTTTCCGTGATGACTGACCAAAGATATTTAAATTGTGTCACTTTTGGGACTTCTTGCATGTCTGGGTAGTAGATAGTGGGCAAGTGGGTATTATTGCTAAATTTGCATTCTAGGTGTTCTGTTTTGGATCGGCTGACTTTTAGTCCTGCTTCTTCCAGCGCATTAACCCACTGTTGTAGTGTGGTCTGCAATTCTTCGGCTGTGTTTGCTATAAGTGCGATATCGTCCGCATGCAAAAGGTTCCAAGGTAGTGGGGCCTGGATGTTCTGGGTAATAAGCTCCATCACGAGGTTAAACAGGAGCGGACTGAGTGCGGAGCCCTGGTGCACTCCAACCTTGACTTCAAACGCTTCGCTAAGGCCCGCTGGACTCTTTACTTTCGTGGTGACATTATAATACATGTCCTGTGTCAGTTGCACATAGACTTCGGGCAGGTGTTGTGCTCTCAGTGCTTCCCATACCAGCTTTCGCGGGACTCGATCTAACGCCTTCTCTAAGTCTATGAATATGAAGTGCAGATCTTCTTTGTTCAATCTATATTTGTCGGTTAGCACACGGATGGTTTGTATTGCATCTGTTGTTGACTTAGAAGGCCGGAAACCAAACTGATTTGGGGATATTGACGAGAGTGTTTGGATGCGTCTGTTTAGTGTCCGTTCCCATACTTTATATAGTGTGTGATGTTAATTTAATGCCTCTGTAATTTCCGCATTCTGTAACAGCGCCCTTGTTTTTGAAGAAGGGGATTAAGTAGCCGAGGCGCCATGACTCTGATATCGTTTGCGTTGTTAGGATGAGGTTAAAAAGTGTTGTAAACCATGCTATTCCTACTGGGCCCAGGAGTTTCCAGATCTTTGCGGAGATTTCATCAGGTCCAGTAGCTTTACGGTTCTTCATTTTCTTCACGGCTAGTTTAACCTCGTCTATACTTATCTCCTGTACGGGTCCTTCTACAGGTTTAAGGATGTTTCGGGGTTGGCTAGGAAATTCCTCGTTCATCAGGTCTCTATAATATTCATACCGTCTGTTTCTTATCTCTGTATCCGATGTTAGTAGTATTCCATCCTTGTTTTTATTAAATTTGTTTGTCTTAATATCCTGCGTCGATCTGTACCTGGGTTTTGCAATTTTGAAAACGTCTGCGTCTGATTCTGCTGTATCAATTTTATGGTCAATACCTTCTCTTGATGTTGCTCTAGCCTGTGCTACAGTTCTTTTTGCTGCTAATTTCGCTGCTTTGTACCTCTCTCGGTCTTCGGCCAGTTCTGAAGCTTGCCAGGTTTTGAATACGTTCTTTTTTGTTTTTTTTTGCAGTATCTTCTCTACGACAGTGTTTTTCAAAATTTGCCCACATTGTTTAGGTATTAGTGTAGGTGCTTTCTAGGTCTTTTTGTAAGTGCTCCTTTAGTTCTTTTAGGAAGGCATCGCCTTTCGGGCTGGTGAGGTCTTTCCATTTGATTCTGGCTGTTTTGTCAATTGTGTTCTTAACAGGCTTGGGTAATGAATATATTCCTACTAGAATTCTATGCTGAGAAGTCAGAGACTCTTCTGGAATAACCTTGCAATCTATATTCAATGTACTGTCCGCTAATATAAAGTCTATTTGGGACTTTTTTCCACCACTTTTGTATGTGATCAGTTGGTCAAGTTTCTTCTGGAAGGTAGTGTTAATGATGGTCAGTTCATGTATCTAAAAGTTTTTAAATTTTTAGAAAATATATTAAAAAATGAAAGCCATCTGTTTGAGTCTCAGCGAACTTAGAAGACGCACTGCAAAAGCAAGGCAACCTTAGCAGGATCCTGAATATGTTATTATATTGGACTCGGAAGGCATTAAGCGATTTCTGAGTGTAGATAGTCCAGAGGCTGCGTAAAAAGATTGACTATATTTTAAAAGTGTAATTTTTACAGATTCTGAGCTACGAGAAAACCTTCTAGCCTGCATATTACCTGGTACCGCCAATGCCCTGTTTTATCTTTGTATATCTGTGTTGTCCTTTTTATCTTCAGTAGAAAATGTCCCAGATACTTGAAACACCCTAGTTTTTTTTGAGATACCTTGTTCAGTGTTACAGGGACTTTTACTAACGCCTTTCATATTGAGAAACTCAGTTTTTTAAGTAAGTAAGTAAGTAAGTAAGTATTTATTTGCTTTTAAACAAGGTACCTACAGTAAGTAAAATGATGTTCGTAATTAAAGTAGGAATCACTTGTTTAGCCATATAAAACAACAGCATGCAAATGTTATTACAGTATTAAATAGATAGAAACAAAACAAAAAAAAAAACTTCAAATTTAATCCTTGACATACATCATAATTTGTGACCCAAAAACTCATCAAGAGAATAAAACATATTATGAAGAAGCCATTCATGTAGGGTTTTCTTAAATCTATTGAAAGGCAGGTCTTTAAACGACTGCGGTATTTTGTTATATATGACGTGACCCATCCAATAGCAATTCTTTTGATAATTAGTAGTCTTGGGAATTTTGCTCATAACTAGCCTGTTGGGTTTTCTTTTCACTCTTGCAGTTACTTCACTCGCTTGCTTGTAGAATGTTTTCTGATATTTTTTAACAAATTTAGCCATTTCAAATACGTAAAGACAAGGCAGCGGCAAGATTTTTAGGTTCTTAAATAGCGGTCTACATGATACGTCCTGTGCTACTCCGTATATTGAACGAATACATTTTTTTTGGGCTATGAAAACACTCATAACGTTTGTGCTGTTGCCCCAGATTACTATTCCATAACGAAGGATGGATTCAACGCAAGCATAATAAGCTGTGACAGCCGTACTTCTAGATGCAACTCTTGTCAGTTTATAGAGAGCGAAAGAAAAACTATTAATTTTGGCACATATTTTTTCAACTTGGTCTTTCCAGTTTAGTTTGTCATCGATTGTTATGCCAAGAAATTTAACACATGTTGCCCTCTGTAGAATTTGTCCTTTATAATTAATACTAAGATTTTGTTTATTATTATTATTAATGAATGTCGATTTATTAAAATTAATTGGAAGATTATTATTGTCAAGCCATTCGATTATTGATATTATTGTATTATTAATGTCAGACACGTGATTACTCAATGTCAACTCATTATTAGATGTCAAATTATTATTGGATGTCACAATCACTGATATGTCATCTGCGAATAAAATAGTCCTATGTTTTGTTACGTCTGGTAAGTCATTTATATAAATGAGGAATAATAGTGGGCCAAGCACACTACCTTGCGGGACCCCATAAGCGTTGGTCTTAAATTCAGAACTGTAACGTTTCACGTGTTTATTGTCAAGCTTAGTTATTTGTACGCACTGTATTCTATTCATAAGATACGTACTTAACCATCCAAGTGCTGGTCCTCGAATCCCATAATTTTCAAGCTTTCGTAATAATTGGTCATGTGACACAAAATGGAAAGCTTTCGACATGTCGAAAAATAGCACAGTCGTAAGCAGTTTGGAGTTTGTACTCTTAAGGACATCCTTAATTAAGTTAAATGTTGCCAGAGTGGTTGATTTCTCTTTCTGAAACCCAAATTGATAGTTTTTAATAATGTCATGTTTTAAAAAGAAACTCATTAGTTGTGTGTGCATTACTTTCTCAAAAATTTTTGAGAAAATGGGTATTAGCGTAATGGGTCGATAATTTCCCATATCGCTTCTAGGACCTCTCTTATATAAAGGCTTAACAATGGAAACTTTTAGTTTATTGGGAAATAATCCTGTTTCCAGTGAAAGGTTTATGAGATATACTAGAACAGCCTTAATCTGATCTTTGACTAACTTAACAACTTTGGTGCAGACATTATCGTAGCCCTCAGAATTCGTTGTATTAAGAGAATTTATAGTATCACTCACACAGTTTTCATCAATGGGAGCAAGGAAAATTTAATTATTTTGTAAATATTTAGTACCAGTGTTTTTAGTTTTAAAATTAGTTTTGTTAGTTAATTTAATGTAATAATCATTAAACGCTTCAGCTATTTGTATAGGATTAGTTAAAGCATTTCCATTATTGTCTATCATGTCTATATACTGATCTATATTACATAATATTAATAATATCATACTCCTTTTGGTGGTGATGTAAAAACTCTACCAGGATTATCTCTACCTACAAAACTCTACCTATCAAATCAAAGATTCAAGACTTTTACCTACAGCTTTATTTTATCTACAGTTGGTAAACCCTTGGCATCATCTTACCTGATAGTCAGTGACAATGATGAACATCAGTGTTAACAGCATTGATGTGTTCCGGCTTGAAGATAACATAGCCAGTTCTCCACTGCGTTGGGGAATCTTGGTAAGCCTGCTTCCATCTTCGGCAACAACGTCACTTACCATCAAGTGAGATAATGCCAAGGGCTTATCAATTGTGTAGAAAAATATAATAAAAAAAATGATGAAGATAGAAGCTAGCTTACTAAGATTCAAGAAACCAAAGATATTATAATAAGGTACACCAACCTGCTATTGGTAGAATTGACAGAAGTGTTGGATCGACTCCGTCGGTTGCAGATGGAGTCGCCACAGTTGACGACGCCTCCTTTTGTGGTGATGGAGAAAGTTCTGAGGCGGTACAAGTCATCAGAAATGCGTGGGTTATACGGCTTTTCTGGGAGGGAGCAGACTCTGGGCCGGGAGTGCTCGACTACTGTAAAAGAAAACTGCTGCTTCACAACCAATAAACACTACATGAAATACTCATCATATAAACACATCAGCCGAAGGACGTCCACTGCTGGACATAGGCCTCCCCCAAGGATTTCTATGACGACCGATTCTGCGCTGCCTGCATCCAGCGGCTTCTTGCGACCTTCATTAGGTCATCAGTCCACCGAGTGGGAGGCCTGCCTACACTAAGTTTTCCGGTGCGTGGTCGCCACTCGAGAACTTTACTGCCCCATCGGCCATCTGTTCTATGAGCAATGTGCCCCGCCCACTGCCACTTAAGTGAAAAAATACTCATATTAAAAATAATGTTGTCAAGGGTTTGTCATATCAGCCACAAATCGTCCACTGCTGGACAAAGGCCTCCCCCAAGGATTTCCACGACGACCGGTCCTGCGCTGCCCGCATCCATCGGCTTCCCGCGACCTTCACCAGGTCATCGGTCCACCGCGTGGGAGGCCTGCCTACGCTACGTTTTCCGGTGCGCGGTCGCCACTCGAGAACTTTACTGCCCCATCGGCCATCTGTTCTACGAGCTATGTGCCCTGCCCACTGCCACTTCAGTTTAGCGATTCTGTGAGCTATGTCGGTTACTTTAGTTCTCCTGCGGATCTCCTCGTTTCTGATTCGATCACGCAGAGAGAAACTTTTGCACTTTGGGTGATTAGCCTTCTTATGAGGCCCATAGTAAGCGACCATGTCTCAGTTCCGTAAGTCATCACTGGCAACACACACTGGTCAAAGTGAATACCAATTGTGAATAAAAAAAAAGTGGAAATTGAGTTTCATACAATAGGGATGAAAAATGCTAGTTATCTGAGTTACTTTTTATCATCTGTCAAAAACGACATTGTGTTCTAAAAATGTTTGAAATACCTAGGCGTGACGTCATAGTTTTGCAGCGTCATTTAAGTACTCATTTTGTGATTTCGGTGAATGTCAAAACATAATAACACAAAACAGAAACTGTTTTCTCTAAAAACAAGCAAATCTCATTTGTACGGCCTAATTTCGGTATCGTTTATACAAGATAGTATTACATAGGTTTTACCAATGGAAGACCTTTGGCCGATGATGATGGATACATGTATGTATGTATGTATATTTTTTTTATTGCACACAAGGAATAATCACAAAATGGTTTTATCAGATTTAAGTGTACAAAGGCGGTCTTGTCGCTAAAAGCGATCTCTTATATCAATATATAAACAAATATAAACATACAAACATATATACGCACAAAACTACTGGATCAGAAAAAAAAAATGATGATGATTGATGATGAGCGAGTTATGATTTTTTTTAATAGGGCCACTATTTTACTTCAGGAGTCTCTAAGTAATTTTAATTTGAATACTCATTATAAACTTATTTTTGTTACACATAGACGTAAATTACACACAAATACATGTAAATTGAAATTCTGGGTTAGTGTCTTTTGGTTCTCTGTGACTTTTTGTCCTTTGCATTCCACAATTTTTTTTGTACCATTGCCACCTTACACAAAATGTTGATAGAGATGACCAGCAACCTTCACAAAATGTTGATTGAGACGACCTGCCACCTTACACATAATGTTGATTGGGACGACCTGCCACCTTACACATAATGTTGATTGGGACGACCTGCCATCTTACACAAAATGTTGATTGGGACGACCTGCCATCTTACACAAAATGTTGATTGGTACGACCTGCCATCTTACACAAAATGTTGAAAGGCGTTGCTCTTGAGTACTTTTACGTGTTTCGCATAAAAATGGGGAAAGTTGTGTTGTTAGTGAATAATTTGCTTGAATCCGTTCGTTTGAAATCATGCTTAAGGTTAAAGTTCATAAGAGGTTATTTGCAAAGCCTCTACGCTAAAATAAAAAGTTCTAAACTCATTCAGACTTTATTGAGAGCCGTTTTCGCAAGGTAAAGTAAAATTAATTGACCAACTTGTTTTAGAAAAACAAATTGTACTTTATTTATTAAATTATTTAATTTAATATTTCTGGCATGATCAATCCTAGAGTGTAAAGAATTTTTACGAATTCACTACGAACAGAGAAATTCAGTGCCATTAAGCTTGTCACACAAAGCGCAGATCAATACACTTAATAATACTTAAATACATTGGCGACCAAGCTTAGCTCGGGGCATAGTACCCAGAGGCGTTAAAAGTATTTAAAAATACGCTAATACACTTTGCGCGGCATACTCTAGGGCGAAAATCTCGGAAAAGAGCGTTTTTCCAGAGATGAGACCTATGTAAATCCCGTATACTAATTTTTATGCTAATTGTTGTTTAAGATTTTTTTAAATAGATTTTCGTTTAAAGGTATTAGATATCAAACCTAACAACAAACCTATCAACAAAACCTAAAGTCATAGAAAACGACATTGCAAAACTAATGTGGGAAATACCGATCCAATCAGATAACACAGTAGGACACAATAAGCTGGTCATAATATACAATACTAGCTGTTTCCCGCGGTTTCACCCGCGTGGACACAGTTTCTATGACTTTTCGAGGGTGCGCAGTGCGCGAGCCGCAAGCGGCTTGCGAGCGTGGTAAAAAGTAGCCTATGTCTGAATCCAGGTCCTAATCTGTCTACCTACCAAATTTCAGCCAAATCCGTTCAGTAGTTTTTGCGGGAAAGCGTAACAGACAGACAGAGTTACTTTCACATTTATAATATTAGTAGGGAAGTAGGGATAGACAAAGCACACAACAAAACTTACCTCTTAGATATCACAGTGCTCATCGATATCAGACTACAAGATCGGAGTTAAGGAAATAGAAAAACTAAGTAAACATCATCCACTCAAAACGGAAATAACCAGATTAAGGAAAATACGAACTGAAATAATAGCAATAGCTTAGGAGCAACCGGGATCAAAGCGAAATCGATTCATAGATACTGCGACAAATTAGATGCCAAAACCACACCCCGGACACTTCATACAACTGACAGAAATGACATTTCTAAAAACAAATGACAGAACAAACCAAATCACGGCGAAATCCTACACGTTCGAGAACCAAACCAAACCGATCTGTAACCAACCTGGGAGACGAGGGGGTGAGGTCGGAATCTAAAGAGCTGCAGGGAGTGTCCATACTGTACGTTAGTACTAATAAATCTTAATATATATAAATCTCGTGTCACAATGTTTGTCCTCAATGGACTCCTAAACCACTTAACCGATTATAATAAATTTCGTTCACCATGTGCAGTTCGATCCAACTTGAGAGATAGGATAGGGTAGGGTAGGGTAGTGTAGTGTAGGGTAGTGTAGAGTAGTGTAGGGTAGGGTAGTGTAGTGTAGTGTAGGGTAGTGTAGTGTAGTGTATGTAGGGTAGGGTAGGGTAGTGTAGGGTAGGGTAGTGTAGTGTAGGGTAGTGTAGGGTAGGGCAGGGCAGTGTAATGTAATGTAAGGCGGTACGAAGTTCGCCGGGACAGCTAGTAAATATATATATACTTTGCCAAAGCAGACAAACACATAAGTGAAAAAAAACAGGTAAGAGGTAACGATATCCATACTTCTAAAATACACTCGAGAGCGATGAATCCGGGTCACTTAAAGAATCCTAAAAATCTCGGAAACTAAGAAGGCTAGCTTCATGAAATAAATTGTGTTTAATAGATACTTTAATACCCCTTAAACGAAAGTAATAAAATTTACGAGTCACTACATTTTATTTACAAAAAATTACATAAATAAAAAAAAACTGCTGATCTCGCCTTAAAACAAAAATAGGAAACATGACATTTTTGAACAACATTACGATTTACTTGAATTTTAATACTTCTTATTGCCTCCTCGTGCTTCCATCACTGTGTTTACATGGTTTGGCATGCTGTACACCAAGTTCCTTATACGATTTTGGGGAATATTCTCCCATTCCTCTGTGAGAGCAATTTTGAGCTCACGAAGCGTGATTGGGGGAGGGCTTCTTTGTTTTACGCATCTCCCTAGCTCGTCCCAAGCATGCTCGATCAGGTTGATATCCGGGCTGCGTGCTGGCCACTCCATACGAGTAATGTTCATCTCTTGAAGGTAGTCATTCACAATCCAACCCGTATGAGGCCGGGCATTGTCATCCATAAAAATAGCATCCTCACCCAAATTGACCATAAATGGACCAACGTGTTCATTGAGGATTTCTTCCACATATCTTTCGCTAGTTAAAGAGCCGTTTTCTATGAACACTAGTTCTGTGCGACTCTCAGAAGAAATTCCGGCCCACACATGTACAGACCCACCACCGTAGGCTACTTTTTCTTCGATGCATGCTTGCTTGAATCTTTCCTCTGGGCTTCTATACACTCTGTGTCTTCCATCGTGCTTGTAGAGCATAAATTTTGATTCGTAGGAGAACATAACTTTTGACCAATCTCCAATACTCCAATTTAAGTGGTTCTGGGCATATCTTAGTCTTGAAATACGATGCCCACGCTCCAGTTTAGGGCCGTTTGCAGGTCTTGGTTTCAAGTTAGCTTCAGCAAGTCGTCGCCTTACTGTCCATGCGCTTGGGTTACTTCCTCCGAGGCGTCGAAACTGATTTGTAAGTTCAGTTCCTGTGAGAAAGCGATTACGAAGCATTGTGTTCACCAAGTATCGATCTTCTCGTGCTGTGGTACACCTGGTTCTGCCTGTTCCTGGTCTGCGTAGGTTAGAGCCAGTTTCCTCGTAACGTTGGAGAACTCTTTGTACTGTTGAGAGCGACACACCGACAGTCGTGGCTGTATCGCGCTGACCCCGGCCGTTTTCCAGCATTGTGAGTATTCTGGTGCATTCTTCAGGTGTAAGCGACATGATTACTGCTTGCATAATAAATATTGAACACTATCAACATGGTTTATATACCCACTTAAATGACAGATTAGAAACAAAAGCAAAAACAAATGTAGTAATTTCGTAGTTCCATCTTCGAAAGTCTCCCTTTTTCAAATTTGATTTTTTTATGAAATAACTTTACAATAACTAAGAAGTTTGAATGACTTCATTTAAAGAGTATTAAATTGTCTATTGAACACAATTTATTTCATTAAGCTAGCCTTCTTAGTTTCCGAGATTTTTAGGATTCTTTAAGTGACCCGGATTCATCGCTCTCGAGTGTAGTTTCAATAGTACTAGGGGAACTTATTTTTACTAGGGATACCGTATTTTGTAGCGGGGAATCTGAACCTCCCCTTCCCTGAGGGTTTCGGGGCGGGAGTTCAGAATACCGATCCTGAATGGGTTGTGTTTATAAACATATGTACTTAATATAATATTATAAGGGTACGCTGAAAGCTTTGCACTTTTGGCATTCAGTAACTGTTTGAATTTCGAATCATATATTTCTTTAAATATTGTTTGTAAACTCTTTATTGCATTTAAAACATTAAATATTTAGACAAAAAAATATACATTTAGCAGTATTTATTTGTTGTTTAATATTAATATTTATTTGTTATTAGGTGTTTCCCGCGTCGTCACCTGCGTGGACAACGTTTCAATGACTTATCGAGGGTGCGCGGAAAATGTAGCTTATGTATTAATTTAGATCCTAGTAGTTTTTGCGTGAAAGAGTAATAAATATACATCCATACAATTTACAAACTTTCGCGTTTATAATATTAGTAAGATCTAGGCTGCGAAGTTATTATTTGGCGCGAGTTACTGCTATCAAAACCTGAGCAAGCGGAGTATTCTAGGATTAAAGATAGAATCCTGAGCGTAGCACCATGACGATGTTCTTGCGCACACAGCCAAGAAATAAATAAAAATAAATAAAAAAGGCTCCGAAATAGTAGAGCTCATAACACATCTTGCACATAGTCCAGACACACCCTGGACACTTCATACAACGGGCCTGAAATGACATTTCAAAAAAGGAATGACGGAGAAAACAAAATCACGGCGAAATCCTATACATTCGACATCCAAACTGTAACCAATCTGTATCAATCTGTGTGACGAGGGGGTGAGGTTGCAATCTAGAGAGCGGCAGGGAGTGTCCATACTGTATGTTAGTACTAATATATGTATATACTTTGCTTTGGTCCACACCAGACACCATTAGTTTTTTATTTTTCCAAAAATCAAAAAGTTAATGAGTGGTATCACAATGAGCACGTGGAAAACATGCCATCAGATCAGTGGTCCTAGTGTTTTCAAATATGGTTGGACCGAATGAAAAAATCTTGACGACAATACTTTGGAAAACAATAAAAATAATGTTTCGCTTACAACTTGTTTGAATACTATGGCAAAACTTTCAGTGTGCCCTACGCAAAAAGAGGTAAAGTTTTTAAGTTTATATGTAGGAGGTAATCTCCGGAACTGTTCATCCGATTTCAAAAACTCTTTCACCAAAATGTAGAATGATCCTTTATGATGAACATAGGCTAAGAAGATACCGCAAGCCACTTACGGCTGGCGTAACGCGCACCCTCCATATCCACAAACCTCCGGTATCCAAGTGGTCTAAGCCGCGAGCAACTGCTCGTAAAATATATTTTCAAATTGTATGGCAAAGTCGTCAGATAAAGACAGATCATCATCATCATATCAGCTCATATACGTCCCCACCGAGGTGTTCGAGCATACCCTGAATTAGAGCGATCGGGCCTTAGTCGACCACGCGGGCCCATTGCGGGTTGGTCGACTTCACACACAACCTTCGAGTTTCTTCGCAGGAGTGTGCAGATTTCCTCACTATGTTTTCCTTCACCGTAAGAGCGTCGGATAAACGTATAAATGAAGTTAAAATTCGTAAACACATTGGTACGTGGCAGGATTCGTACCAGGGCCTCCCTGACAGGTGGTAGTGGCCCTTGCCATTACGCCACTAATTAACGCTTACTGACAGATACAGATTATTATTGTCTGCGCCGTATGTAATAATAAGCATAATGGTGTTATTAGTAAAATCCAAAGAAGTTTTTAGAAGTTTTTTGCAGGTACTAAGTATTATCATCATTAAAAAAATCTTAAAACCAATTAGTTGGTGTGACAGTTATTGTTTCAAAAACAAAATTGTTTTCTTATTTTCTAATATCCTTGTTCTATTCTAAAATTCAGTCAAGTCCGCAAATTCCGTAAATCTGAAAATCATATTCGGAAATTCCTGAAGGCTGGAAGCAGAATGTACTGACACACTATGTGGGTACAAACACGTGGGAGTTAGATATTAATGTTAAAAATAAGCTTATTTTGGAAAACCCAAAACATTCAGGCTCAAGTTTTTATTTTAAAAGAGTTGTATGCTCAAAAATGCCAAATGTGTAAATATACATTTTTAAATAAAAAAAGTCAAGCACAGTATTTCCAACGATTCTATTGAAAACAATAGACGATCCTGGGACCTTCATTCCACCTCTTAAGTTCATCATCAGATCAATTTCAAAATACCAAAAGAATCTATTGTCACAGGGAACACGGCTTCACATCAAATTTCAGCTCAATCGGAAACAGGGAAGTGGGTCAAATACTTGCTAATTTTGAAGCGGACAATTTACATACGAACATTGCAAATTAAATATAATCTTGATTAATTCTGAACAATGAGGTCTCTCTTAGATTGAACGATAAGTACTTTACTTTACCAGCATCCATTACTAAATTACGTGACATCAATTTTGTAGCGCAGTTTCTCAAAGTTTAATGTCGTCGAAACCACATACAGGTTTGCTCTAATACATTTGCGGCGAAACAACATCCAACAAATGTAATAAACTGTACTTAATTACGAGATGAAACTCGCGAAGCAATGTAAAACAATTCCAGCCCTCAATTTAAACCCTTTCCGAAACTTTACTAGGTATATTTAAAAGCTTACATGTGATTACGTGACACTCAAATATGTGAAAATTTCAGAGTCGAGACTGTTCGTCTGCGAGATAAATGGCCTATCAAATAACGTGGCCTTTAAAAAAGAAAAAGATTATTTTCTTACCTGGTAACTCAAGAAAGTTTGATGTCCGCCTCTGTCGGCCTCGCATCGTATTCTGAAAGTTGAGAGGGCCTATGTCCTCAACGGAGTCACAATTTGATACCGTCGATTCTCTCGACCCTCGTCGGCTCGCTAAATACGCGAGGCCGCCCTTCACTGAGCCTTTTCGCATTGGCGAACACGGCCGGCTGACACTCGTCGACCTTGTCACGGGGGTATCATCCGTCATATCTGTCAAATCTGACGTTGACTTCCGACAGATCCGCGTTGATGTTGTCGTAGCTTCGTCGTCAGCATCGTTTATGGCCGATGGTGTTGCGGGCATGGCGTCCATTGAGTCGTCAGTATGACTGGACACAATACTCGGTGATGTCACCAGACGAGGAGACCCGACTGTTGATGATGAGCCGTAAGCTTTCCTAGTGCGATTCGGGGACACATAGCCGGGGTTTGTTGTGATGTGGACTGGAGGGGGTTTTGGGGAGCGGGACTTCTCTCTGCGACTGTGCTTCAAAGAGGTAGAGTAGCGCAAGCCTGATGATGAAATTCTATCAAAGTTGCAAGGGCTTGACCTCCCTGATGGGGATTTTTGAGGGAAATTAAAGTGTCGCGGACTCATTGGACTTCTGTGACCGTGAGCAATAGGAGACTTAGGTGGCTGGTGTTTGTCATAGCTGCAACCAGATTGAGGAGTATAATACCCTGAGGAGGATGTGCTGGAGGCTACGGAAGGACTTTTTTGAGGGAAGACGAAATGCCGAGGGCTTTTTGGCGTATGAGGCTTAGGAGACACGGGGGGATATCCTCCTGGACTATTCACTGCCATATTTAGTTACATTCACTTTAGTTTTCACTCATTTCAATGCACTTCACCACACTGCAGTACCTGAAAGCAAAGATAAAGCGCAATTAATATTTTCGCTTAGAACTATTTTGGATCTCCATAACAATGGCAGACAATATCGATCCCAACATTATCAATTCCACAGAACCCTCGTCATGCTATATTAATTTCACGTTGGAAATGCGGAATATGATTGAATATGTTACAAACGGCCTTCCTGTAATACGTAATTTATTTTTTCCATCCATTAACCATTTACATGATAACATTTACATGATTATTAATATATCTACATATAATTCTATAGAATTTTATATTAATTTCGACGAATGCTCACTTAAATGTTCGTGCGGATGGTGGCGCATCGGGAGCCGGGTCGTTCCTTTCCCTCTAATATGGTTGATGGGAGCGGTAGCTGACTACTATCGCGTTATACTCGTGACCGGGTGCTGTCCGTGTGAACTTGCCTACTCTTGTTAAATGCATTCAATGATTTTTATGTATATAACTTTTCGTGGCATATTGTTTTCATGTTCTAATGACATAATCTGGTTTATATTAAGGATTGAATTTTGATATTATTAACTAATGATTGTTTATTTCTTGGCTTTTCACAAATGACATTATGTTATTATTATTTTACGACTATCAGAAAGAGTGAAATTTTCACCTATTTTGAATAAATATCATCATATCACCTCATATACGTCCCCACCGAGGGGCTCGAGCCTTACCTGAATTAGGGTGATCGGGCCTTAGTCAACGACGCGGGCCCAGTGCGGGTTGGTCGACTTCACACACAACCTGCGAGTTTCTTCGCAGGCGTGTGCAGGTTTCCTCACGATGTTTTCCTTCACCGTAAGAGCGTCGGATAAACGTACATATGAAATCTAAATTCTAAATCACATTGGTACGTGGCAGGTTCGAACCACAACCTAGCAGTTACGCCACCGACGCTCAATCTATCTTCTTATAATAATATAATAAAACTGTAACGGGGCCGTGTCTGTACATGAAATATTTTTGGAAAATAATAACTGTGGTGGACATTACTAACGATACAGAGGCCAAAACAACAACTTTTGGAATTTTTGTCTGTCTGTCTGTCTGTCTGTCTGTCTGTATGTTCGCGCATCACGCAAAAACTACCAGGCCGATTTTGATGAAATTTTGTATGGTGGTTCCTTATAGCCCGGGTTAACATATAGGATACTTTTTATCCCAGAAAATTCAGGAGTTCCCGTGGGAAAATCAAAAGTATTCATTTATAGAGTGGCTCACCACGTAAATGTGGCTTGACCTATTACAATCAAATTTTACACGTTGATACCCTTATCGCGAACTAAAACTGGGACATTGTGAATCCCAAAAAAATTAGGGTTCCTACAGGAATGCAAAAAATTGTATCTTTAGATTGACTCAACGTAACAATATGAAACCTTTACATAAGGATGGGGTGTTTTGACCATCATTGAATAGTCGGGTATTCTTTATCCCAGAAAACTAAAGAGGTCCCGTGGGAAATTATCTATCGATACATACAATAATAACAAAAGAGTACTTTTTTCTATATATTAGCTACACATACCAAACATTATAACCATAGTAGCAGAATGTCAATAGATGGCACTGCAGGGATAATAAAACGCGCTTAAGTTGTATTAAAACATTAAAGTACTATTTCATACTTTTGAGTGGATTTCTTTTATGTATTTTTCAGCATACGCTATTTTAAACTCTGGAACTATGGTACGTAGCGATGTGTTTCATAGACGATGAGAGAGGTATTTTTTTACAGATTCCAATCGTGTAAAAAAATAAAAACACATAAATCGAGTTTAACATCTTTTAACAGGATGCACAGATATGGGAACTCTTCTGACGGCGACTATTTGCGTGTGGCAGTTGCTCTCCGCCTGCAATATCGATATCTGTGAACCTCATCAATGTATTTGCGGGTCCTCGGTGGAGGCGATTGGCCATCACTCACTGAGTTGCAGACGTGTTTGTGAAGATTACCACGTCACCAATTCCTTAATGACCTCACTCGGAGGGCACTGGTCTCGGCCAGATGGAATATTCCATCTTTGATGCAGCCGCCGGCCGGGCTTTAGTCGATCTGATGGCAAAAGGCCGGAGGGTTTAAACAGGTGCTATGGCAGAGAGGAACGTGTCTGATTTGGGAAGCCACTTTTTCTGCCTCACTCCTCACCCGTACAAAATTGCTGCTCAATTTGCGGAGAGAAAGAAGCATAATGAGTACTCGGTCTTGGAGGCAAATTACTGCTTTGTGCCGCTGGTCTGTGACACAACCGGCTGCTGAACCCTCAGAGGCCTTTGCCTTCACAAATAAGATTGGCCTTCGCCTTCGAGAGAGGAGATGTGACGTGAGGTCCTACCTGCTGCTAAGGTTGTCTATTGCCATCCAGCATAGCAACGAGAAGTGCGTCTTGGGCTCCTTTGGAGCTGATACGACTCGAGGATTTGACCCATATTAATATTGTTAGGAAATTTTATTACTAGATTGATACCTATAATGATTTGAATTAGTTTTTTGATAATATTTCATCATATCAGTTTATATACGTCCCCACCAAGGGGCTCGACCTGCCCTGAGTTAGGGCGATCTGGCCTTAGACGATCACGCGGGCCCATTGCGGGTTGATTGACTTCACACATAAGCTTCGAATTTCTTCGCAGGCGTGTGCAGGTTTCCTCACGATGTTTCTCTCACCGTAAGAGCGTCGGATAAACGTACATACCAGTATGAAATCGATATTCGTATAGATATTGGTAAGTGGTAGGATTCGAACCACGGCCTTCCGGATAGGAGGTAGTGGCCCTAACCGTTTTGCCACCGACGCTCTATATTTTATTTAAGATTTAGAAATCCTTACTTTATATTATAAATGTGAAAATGTGTTTGTTTGTTTGTTACCTATTCACACTTCAACACCTCTACCAATCTGAATGAAATTTGGCACGCAGGTAGCCTGTATCACTGGGAATGAAATAGTCAACATTTTATCTGTGGAAATTATCATAGTCCGATGCAGTTCCTGAGGAAACTAAAACAATACTCTTTGTTCGTTTTATTTAAAATCGTAACGAAAAAATGGATTTAGTCTTAGGGCTTAGCAAAATGAAACTGCACTTCCGGCGGATTACAAGCCGCTTTGCACAGTGATACTAGGGACCAATATGAATGATTTCATTCGAGTAAATGAAAATTTCATCCACTGGAATTCAAGATGGCGGACCTTTTCCAAAATGGCGGCGGCATAATTTTAAAATAATTATAGTGTCAAAACGGCTGCACCGATTTTTGTGATTGGGGTGTCAATTGATTTGTATTAAAAAGCTCTTATCAAAAAAAAAACCATTTCATAAATAAAAGATGGCGGCCGAAGATTACCAAAATTGTGTAAAATTTCAATTGTTTTTTTTTCGTTCTATTGAAAATAATAACGAAATATTCTATGATATGGTTACATAGTTTTTAATTTAAATAAAACCTGATAATATTATCTACAAAATAAAATAAAATGCTTGAAAATCCGACGAATAGTTTTTGAATTATACGCATTACAAAAGAAACGCGTGGTTTTGAAAGCCTTCATGTCACGTGATGTGATGCATCGTAAAATCAAAATGAGAGCACTGATTTCAGTTTTTTTCATTACAGATGATTTGTATTTAATCCTGTATTATATGGCGTCTCTGTGAAAACGGGCTAAGTGCGAGTTGGACTCGCGCATAAAGGGTTTCGTACCACTACACACATAATTGTTTATTTGTTTTAATCACAAGTGTCACAACTTACTAAAATGTCATTCTGAATCAACAGTTTCAGTTATATGTTTTTTATGTAGTTATGACTATGTTTCTTTTATTACCTATGTAGAAATCTCAAATCCTACCTGGTTTAGTTTTAGGGGATATTATATTAGGCCCTCGTAACAAAAACACAACTTTGATGGCCCCCTTTTCTTTATTTTTAGACGTAAAGCAGAAATGTACATATGTATGTATGTGTGTATATATATTTTTTATATATATTATATATATAATTACACTACCTTCCCGCCCAAGATAATAAAAACTTATAATCACTAACCAAACTTAGGTATTTATTATCACTCCTCGTCCGATGTGCTTAAACTGAAAGAAGAGAAAATTCATATGAAATCAGAACAAAATATACCTAATATAATTTATAAATAGTATGTTATATACCTTTCGTTTTTGCAGCTGCCTTTGCATATGCTGCATTGCACTCTGCAGGGAAGACCCACCCGCCGACATGTGCAGCGCATTGTTTCGCAACCTTTTTTACAACCGCAATGATCCAAATATGACAACTCACGCCATATTTCCCTGGCTTCAGACCACTGCGGTACCCAGCTATCGTTCAAGGTCTTTCAACCCCAAAAGGATGGCAATGGCACAGAGGCACCATCAAGTGTTAGAGCATTGCCCCATAAGTGGCCCGCTTGATAAACGACACGGAGCGCGTGTTTTTCTAATGCTGCCGCTGTTGGTGGGATGCTGGTTACTGGTTTATTTTTTGTGGCAAACAGTTCCTTGCGTACCAAGTTCACTGATGAATGTGCTGTTTGCGGATCATACAGGTAGCAAGTAAACTTTTCCAGCATAGCCATTGTTTCTGCAGAAAGTCTTTGTAATGGCTGCGATATTTCTTTCAAAGCCGGAGTAACTTCAGGATGTGACAACCACGTTTTAAAGCACGACCTTTTTCCTTTTTTGTGGAAGTAAGAAGTAGTGTCACACCCTGTAAAGGCGTGAAAACCACGAAGAGCAGTCGATCTGTCAGGACCCAAAGTTTCAGCAATTTTATGGACTTCGACATAACGGCGTTTATTTGCAGTTCCGGTCAGTAGCTATACCTCTTGCAGGCCGCTCTCAATTGACATTTTATGAAAATATGAGATTAATAACACCAAAACATCTGTATCGGAAGATCTGATCAAAATGCGCGTTATTCCTTGTTCCGCCATATCTTTTACGTGAAGTACAATGCGGCCATCAGCTTCTTCCGCATGCGTTCCAATTGTTTTTCCAGCAATCGTGGTGCAAGTGTAGTCTGAGGAAGTCAATTGCTTATCAAGATTTGTCACCACATTAGCACCATCAAAGTCATTTAGGAAGGCTTGCCCCAGAAACTGAAAAAGCTCTGATTTATTTTTTTCATTACGCAGAAAATCTGACCAATCAGAAGGTAAGCTATTATTAGCAATAACTTGACGACGAATGCCAGCTCCTCTACCTTCTCGTATTTGTCTTGTTCTAGGCTATTCGGCAGATAGAGATCCCATACTAGGTCTATTCTCTTTGCCTTTACTTTTTGCACTAGTTGGAGAACATGAGGCCTGAGATCTGATGAGTAATACTCTTGAAAAGTTTTGGAGTTCTTTGGCCGAATCATTTGTATAAGAGCAGCACCATCAAGCTGATGGCCGCATTGTACTTCACGTAAAAGATATGGCGGAACAAGGAATAACGCGCGTTTTGATCAGATCTTCCGATACAGATGTTTTGGTGTTATTAATCTCATATTTTCATAAAATGTCAATTGAGAGCGGCCTGCAAGAGGTATGGCTACTGACCGGAACTGCAAATAAACGCCGTTATGTCGAAGTCCATAAAATTGCTGAAACTTTGGGTCCTGACAGATCGACTGCTCTTCGTGGTTTTCACGCCTTTACAGGGTGTGACACTACTTCTTACTTCCACACAAAAGGAAAAAGGTCGTGCTTTAAAACTTGGTTGTCACATCCTGAAGTTACTCCGGCTTTGAAAGAAATATCGCAGCCATTACAAAGACTTTCTGCAGAAACAATGGCTATGCTGTAAAAGTTTACTTGCTACCTGTATGATCCGCAAACAGCACATTCATCAGTGAACTTGGTACGCAAGGAACTGTTTGCCACAAAAAATAAACCAGTAACCAGCATCCCACCAACAGCGGCAGCATTAGAAAAACACGCGCTCCGTGTCGTTTATCAAGCGGGCCACTTATGGGGCAATGCTCTAACACTTGATGGTGCCTCTGTGCCATTGCCATCCTTTTGGGGTTGGAAGACCTTGAACGATAGCTGGGTACCGCAGTGGTCTGAAGCCAGGGAGATATGGCGTGAGTTGTCATATTTGGATCATTGCGGTTGTAAAAAAGGTTGCGAAACAATGCGCTGCACATGTCGGCGGGTGGGTCTTCCCTGCACAGTGTAATGCAGCATATGCAAAGGCAGCTGCAAAAACGAAAGGTATATAACATACTATTTATAAATTATATTAGGTATATTTTGTTCTGATTTCATATGAATTTTCTCTTCTTTCAGTTTAAGCACATCGGACGAGGAGTGATAATAAATACCTAAGTTTGGTTAGTGATTATAAGTTTTTATTATCTTGGGCGGGAAGGTAGTGTAATTATATATATAATATATATAAAAAATATATATACACACATACATACATATGTACATTTCTGCTTTACGTCTAAAAATAAAGAAAAGGGGGCCATCAAAGTTGTGTTTTTGTTACGAGGGCCTAATATAATATCCCCTAAAACTAAACCAGGTAGGATTTGAGATTTCTACATAGGTAATAAAAGAAACATAGTCATAACTAACATAAAAAACATATAACTGAAACTGTTGATTCAGAATGACATTTTAGTAAGTTGTGACACTTGTGATTAAAACAAATAAACAATTATGTGTGTAGTGGTACGAAACCCTTTATGCGCGAGTCCAACTCGCACTTAGCCCGTTTTCACAGAGACGCCATATAATACAGGATTAAATACAAATCATCTGTAATGAAAAAAACTGAAATCAGTGCTCTCATTTTGATTTTACGATGCATCACATCACGTGACATGAAGGCTTTCAAAACCACGCGTTTCTTTTGTAATGCGTATAATTCAAAAACTATTCGTCGGATTTTCAAGCATTTTATTTTATTTTGTAGATAATATTATCAGGTTTTATTTAAATTAAAAACTATGTAACCATATCATAGAATATTTCGTTATTATTTTCAATAGAACGAAAAAAAAACAATTGAAATTTTACACAATTTTGGTAATCTTCGGCCGCCATCTTTTATTTATGAAATGGTATTTTTTTTGATAAGATCTTTTCAATACAAATCAATTGACACCCCAATCACAAAAATCGGTGCAGCCGTTTTGACACTATAATTATTTTAAAATTATGCCGCCGCCATTTTGGAAAAGGTCCGCCATCTTGAATTCCAGTGGATGAAATTTTCATTTACTCGAATGAAATCATTCATATTGGTCCCTAGTATCACTGTGCAAAGCGGCTTGTAATCCGCCGCAGGTGCAGCTTCCGATGACCAGATCGCCGTAAGCCCTAAGACTAATTGGTGTGATTTTTCGCACAGAGATGAGGTGGAAAATGATATGATTTACTAATAAGTATATCTTGACATAGTTCCCGAGGGATCTGGGGACAACTGTTTTCTACGCTCGCGCACGTCGGTGGCGTCGCAACGGAGCAACGGATTAAAGTGATCTTTTTGTATAGAATTTGTTGAGGGGGTGGGAAGTGACAAAGACTGCTAATCCGAATAGCCCGATACAGTTCCTGAGGTACCTGGTAAAAACTCATGTCCATGCTTGCGAGCTGATTGCGGCTCGCGCACCACTCACCCTCAAAAAGAGTCATAAAAGCTATGTCCACGTGGGCGAAGCCGCGGGCAAAAGCTAGTTATAAATAAATATATTGATTTGAATTGAGTTGTGAACCATTGGCCCTGCCATTATATTAATGAACTATAACAGTGTTTGAGCATTCTCTGTGTAGTTTGTTCTTTGGTCCTTTGGGTATTATTTTCTTTTCGCTCAGTAGACACAAGACAAGGGAATTAATGTTGTGGCACTTTTATCAACAATTGGCCGATGTTTGCTGGGTACTCTTCGATATAGAGAAAGCTTCTAAGCTTTCAAGTCTGTAAATATTGAGTTGTTTTTCGTCGCCCTCTGCCTGCGTACCAGTCAGGTTAAAAAAAAGCTTTTATTTTGTATGCCTACACCATAATGTGTTTATTTTATATCGGATATAGATATGTTGGTGTAAACTACGCCATAGCTTTATACAGGATGACTTTTTATTCGTTAAAAAGCGGTAAATACTAGGTTCTAAAACATCATCATATTAGCTCATGTACGTCCCAACCGAGGGGCTCGAGCCTACCCTGAATTATGGCGATCGGGCCTTAGTCGACCACGCGGGCCCAGTGCGGGTTGGTTGACTTCACACACCACCTTCGAGTTTCTTCGCAGGCGTGTGCAGGTTTCCTCACGATTTTTTCCTTCACCGAGGAGCGTCGGATAAAAAAAAGGTGCGTATGAAATCCAAATTCGAATTATTTACTAAATTATCCTCCAAATGTTATTTAGAAAACCTAACTCATTTTGTTTTCCATGAAGTCTTCAATTATTAATTCATTAAAATTACAAAATAAGTACTTTTCAACCGTATCCGCGGCGTAATGACTGGCATGCAGGTAGCCCGTGTCACGGGAAAGGACATAGTCTACTTTTTATCCCGTGAAAATAGCACAGTCCGATGCAGTTCCTGAGGGACCTGAAAAATACTTTTTTTTCGTGAATTTCTTTAAAATCGCAATGGATTGTTGTGATTTTTTGCACAGAGATGGTTTAGGGGGTGGGAAACGACATAGTTTACTAACTAGCCCATCCTGACATAGTTCCCGAGGGATCTAAGAAAAACTCATTTCCGTGCTCGCACATATCGGCGCCGCAACTGAGCAACGGATTGAATTATTTTTTTATATAGATTTGGTTGAAGTAGTGGAAAGTAACATAGACTGCTAATCAGAATAGCCCCATATAGTTCCTGAGAGACCTAGGAGAAACCGCGGTTCGCGCACCCCTCACCCTCAAACACACTCATAAAAACGACATTCACGCGGGCGAAGCCGCGAGCAAAAGCTAGTCTACCATATATATATAATCTATCATTCGCCTCTTTTCAATAAATAAGTCACCCTGTATAAAGATTGACTGACAGGTGGTAAGGGCATTGCTCGTGAAAAAGACGTCAAAATGTGTTATGATGGAATTTGTTGGTTTCTTTATGGTTGTCATACCTTATCATTAAGCTTTATCCGTGGAATTGCTTTTTGAAAAAGGATTCATTGGATCTTTACAACTATGATTTTCCAGAATATTTACTACTACATTTTACCAGCGGCTTTGTTTGCGTAGAAAATGCGTAGAAAAAAGTAGTCTGTATGTTAATCCAGGTCCTAAGCTGTCTACCTACCAAATTTCAGCCTGTTATGTTCAGTAGTTAGATTGTTTTCGCGTGAACATGGTTTTTATGTCTGTCGTGCTGTCGAGCGTGGGAACTGAGTCAACTCTAGATCCCTTGGGAACTATGTCGGGCTATGCTAATTAGTAGTCAATTCGATAATCAGTATTAATTAGCACGTCAATCCTTCGCTTCATTGCGAATTGACAGAAATTACCAAAGAAGAGAGAGTTAACAGCTATCCCACGGGAAACACTTAAAAAATCTGGTAAAAAGTAGGCTATATGTTAATCCAGGACCTAACCTATATGTGTGCCAAGTTTCATCCCGATCCGTCCAGTGGTTGAAGCGTGAAAGAGTAACAAACATCCATCCATACATACAAACTTTCGCGTTTATTATATTACTAGCTTTTGCCCGCAGCTTCGCCCGCGTGGACATAGCTTTTATGACTCTTTTTGAGGGTGAGTAGTGCGCGAGCCGCAATCAGCTCGCAAGCGTGGACATGAGTTTTCTCCAGGTACCGAGATCCCTCGGAAACTATGTCAGGATATACTTATTAGTAAATTATATCATTTTCCACCTCATCTCTGTGCTAAAAATCTCACCAACCCATTTTTTCGTGACGATTTCAAATAACTTAACGAACAAAGAGTATTGTTTTAGTTTCCTCAGGAACTGCATCGGGCTATGATAATTTCCACAGATAAAAAGTAGACTATTTCATTTCCAGTGATACAGGCTACCTGCATGCCAAATTTCATTAAGAGTGGTAGAAGTGTTGAAGTGTGAATAGGTAACAAACAAACAAACACATTTTCACATTTATAATATTAAGTAAGGATTTCTAAATCTTAAATAACATATAGAGCTTCGGTGGCAGTACGGTTACACTATCTCCTGTCCGGAAGGCCGCGGTTCGAATCCTGCCACTTACCAATATCTATACGAATATCGATTTCATACTGGTATGTACGTTTATCCGACGCTCTTACGGTGAGAAAAACATCGTCCTGCACACGCCTGCGACAAAACTCGAAGCTTATGTGTGAAGTCAATCAACCCGCAATGGGCCCGCGTGATCGTCTAAGGCCTGATCGCCCTAACTCAGGGCAGGTCGAGCCCCTTGGTGAGGACGTATATAAACTGATATGATGAAATAACACATATACCTATATTATCAAAAACCTAATTTAAATCATTATATCAATCTAGTATTAAAATTTCCTAAAAATATGAATATGGGTCAAATCCTCGAGTCGTATCAGCTCCAAAGGAGCCCATGACTCACTTCTCGTTGCCACGCTGAATGGCAATAGACAACCTTAGCAGCAGGTAGGACCTCACGTCACATCTCCTCTCTCGAAGGCGACGGCTAATCTCCTTTGTGAAGGCAAAATCCTCTGAGGGTTTAGCAGCCGGTTGTCTCACAGACCAGCGGCACAAAGCAGTAATTTGCCTCCAAGACCGAGTACTTATTATGCTTCTTTCTCGCCGCAAATTGAGCAGCAGTACCGTACGGGTGAGGAGTGAGGCAGAAAAAGTGGCGTCTCAAAGCAGGCACGTTCCTCTCTGCCATAGCACCTGTTTAAGCCCTCCGGCCTTTTGCTATCACATCGACTAAAGCCCGGGGGCTGCATCAAAGATGGAATATTCCATCTGGCCGATACCAGTGCCCTCCGAGTGAGGTCATTAAGGAATTGGTGACGTGGGAATCTTCACAAACAACGACCGCAACTCAGTGAGTGATGGCCAATTGCCTCCACCGTGGACCCGCAAATACATTGATGAGGTTCACAGATATTGATATTGCAGGCGGAGACCAACTGCCACACGCAAATAGTCGCCGTCAGAAGAGTTCCCATATCTGTGCCTCCTGTGAAAGATGCTAAACTCGATTTATGTGTCTTTAATTTTTTTACACGATTGGAATCTGTAAAAAAATACCTATCTGTTCGTCTATGAAACACATCGCTACGTGCCATAGTTCCAGAGAGTTGTGTACAGTAGCGTATGCTGAAAAATACATAATATTAATCCACTCAAAAGTATGAAGTAATATTTTAATGTTTTAATACAACTTAAGCGCGTTTTATTATCCCTGCAGTGCCATCTACTGACATTCTGCTGCTATGATTATAATATGTGGTATGTGTAGCTAATATGTGGAAAAAAGTACTCTATTGTTATTATTGTAAGTATCTATAGATAATTTCCCACGGGACCTCTTTAGTTTTTCGGGATAAAGAATACCCGACTATACAATGATGGTCAAAACACCCCATCCCAATATAAATGTTTCATATTGTTACGTTGAGCCATTCTAAAGATACAATTTTTTCCATTCCTGCAGGAACCCTTAATTTTTTTGGGATTCACAATGTCCCAGTTTTAGTTCGCGATAAGGGTATCAACGTGTAAAATTTGATTGTAATAGGTCAAGCCACATTTGCGTGGTGAGCCATTCTATAAATGAATACTTTTGATTTTCCCACGGGAACTCTTGAATTATCCGGGATAAAAAGTATCCTATATGTTAACCCGAGCTATAAGGAACCACCATACAAAATTTCATCAAAATCGGCCCGGTAGTTTTTGCGTGATGCGCGAACATACAGACAGACAGACAGACAGACAGACAGACAAAAATTCCAAAAGTTGTTGTTTTGGCCTCTGTATCGTTATGTCCACCGCAGTTATTATTTTCCAAAAATATTTCATGTACAGACACGGCCCCGTTACAGTTTTATTATATTATAGATAGATAGTATTAGTAGGATAATAATACTTAGGAACAAATCACACACGATCGTCTGGCCGCAAACTATAAATTCTTTGTACTACGCAAACCAGAGATTGATATGGTAGGTCGGGGAAAAAGTTTCATCTTCTTTTGGAAGTATAAATTTGTATTCAAATCACTCTGCTTGTAATATTTGTGTCTGGCTGGTTACAATATAATTTTAAACAAAAAAACCTACTTCAAACGCACTAGTCGCCACTACAATTTTCGAAGGTTCCCCTTGATTTCTCTGGGATGCCATCATCATATCCTGGGGTCCTTATCATGGTACGACCCTTGGGATATCTCCTTTCTAATAAAAAAATAATAATCAAAATCGGTTCATAAACGACGAAGTTATCCGCGAACACACATAAAAAAATATGTATATACGGTCGAATTGAAAACCTCCTTCCTTTTTTTGAAGTCGGTTAAAAATTAAAAAAGGTGATCTTTCGAGGTTTAACTTTTAAAAAGAATCCCGCCATCTATCAATTGTTTTTTTTTGTCTATGATAATGACTATTTTTTTTTGTCTATTCCATACAATATTTTACAATCGTGTTGGAAATTCACAAATAAAAATATAGGTTATTGATAATTATAAAACAGAAAAAAACCGACTTTAAACGCACTAGTCGCCACTACGATTTTTGAAGTTTCCTCTCGATTTCTCTGGGATGCCTCATGATCATCAAAATCGGTTCATAAACGACAAAGTTTTCCGCGATAAAAGAAAAAGCATACACACATATTTAAAAAATATACAGATTGTAACATAACGGTTCAGTGATACTTTAAGGTGGGCTTGTACTCATCAAACTGAACAATATTTGTTCTAAAACTTAGCTGAAATCGCGATTTTGTTTTTGGATTTTTCATACAAAACCGGCAAATGTGCTGGCCAATTTGTATGAAAAACACACAAAAAAATGCGATTTCAGCAAAGTTGTTCAGTTTGATGAGTACAAGCCCACCTTAAAGTATCACTGCACCTTTATGTTACATCTGTATAATATATACGGTCGAATCGAGAATCCTCCTCTTTTTTTGAAGTCGGTTAAAATCGAGAAAAAAAAACAATTAAGTACACAACATTAACAATAACTTATACTGCAGTAAAAATAGGTAACGAACAAAATTCGTTATTTTTTTAAAATGTTATTTAAAAAAATCCGGCCAAGTGAGGGTTGGACATGCGCAAATTATTCTTTCCAAAAATTAATGTAAATTTTGAAAAACGAAATTATGTTTGCAGATGGTAATATAACATTTTGTACGGAAAATCTATGAACTTTTTTCAAATCCAACTGCACACCTTAAGTTGGTCGACTTTAACACCTAAACTAAGAAAGAGTACTTAGAAGTGATCGTTTTTCTATTATCAGTCCCTCCCTGTGTAGCAGAATGCTTCGCAGAAGAAGAAATCATAGGTTTTATGCGGAGTTTTCTTTGTTTCTATTAGCTATTAGTCATCCTGTCAGTTCAGTTCAGTTCACGCCCACCCCCCTTTCCAGCATTACTGTAGCAAGAGCGCGGGGACCCAAGAAACCAGAGGGGGGCGTAGATAGGATAGGAGTGTCGGTCGGCGCAGTCAGGTAAAAATATTTATTTAAATTATTTTGGTCACTTAAACTTTCTAATTACTTTTGTTAGATCTTTCAGTCAGTTTCTCTTTGTGTCAGAAATTAAAAAAAAACTTATTACTTCCTAAATTTATTACTTGAGCTAAATTGTATTAAATCTGTAACAAAAATCGTTTAAAAAACTCATATATATTGAATAATGAATAACTTTAGAAATTCATTAAAAAATACAAACCCGACAGCTTACAACTTAACCCCTCTCTTTGGCCAATCAGGTTAAAATATATCCTATGTCACTGACGGAATCAAGGCGAATCAAACGATACCTCATACGTTAAAATCCTTCATGCCGTTCCGACTGTAGCAGGGAACATAGAAATCTACATATTTATTTAATTATTTATAGTTTATTGTACACAGGAGTTTATTGTACAGTGTCTTAAGACCAAGGTCTTTGACCAGTGTATGTTGCCAGTGATAACATACGAAACTGAGACATGGTCGCTTACTATGGGCCTCATAAGAAGGCTCAAGGTCACCCAAAGGGCAATGGAGCGTGCTATGCTCGGAGTATTCTCTGCGTGATCGAATCAGAAACGAGGAGATCCGTAAGAGAACCAAAGTAACCGACATAGCTCTCAGAATTGCTAAACTTAAGTGGCAGTGGGCGGGGCACATTGATCGTAGAACAGATGGCCATTGGGGCAGTAAAGTTCTCGAGTGGCGGCCGCGCAGCGGAAATCGTAGCGTAGTGAAGATCGCATGAAACCGCTGGATGCGGGCAGCGCAGGACTGGTCGTCGTGGAAATCCTTGGGAGAGGCCTTGGTCCAGCAGTGGACGTTTTTCGGCTGATATAATGATGATGATTGAAAGGCGCGGTCACAATGTCCCTAATAGGTAGGATCATCGAATTCAGAAAATAAGCATTTTTTTAAACGATGGGTAGAATGGACAGACAGATAGACAGACGGACGGACAGTGTAGACTTAGTAATTACTAATTAGAGTCCCGTTGTTACCCTTTAGGGTGTGGATCCCTAAAAACTGGCTAAGTGTGAGTCAGAACCGCACACATAGGGTTCCGTACCATCAATATAGATGGCGCTAGTTTCATACTTCAAAAACTATCATACTAAATAGAGCTAATTTCTTTACATCGCATATCTGGATAAGGATTTTGACTTTTTCTAATTTTTCTAGTATTATTGTTATAGCGGCAACAGAAAAACATATTTTTTTTTTATTATTCACAATTGGTAAACCCTTGACAACATCTCACCTGGTAGTAAGTGACGATGTTGCCGAAGATGGAAGCGGGCTTACCAAGATTCCCCAACGCAATGGAGAACTGGCTATCTTATCTTCACGCTGGAACACACCATTGATATCAACATTGATATTTGGCGGCAAGACTTAGATAAGATGGTGGTAGCTAGCCAGGCGGGCTTAGAAAATGCCCTACCACCAACCAAACCGAGTCTTACAATTGACCCCGCCGGGAATCGAACCCGCGACCTCCTTTGCCTCTGGGCTACGGAGGCGGTTGAAAAATTTCAGCTGTCTAGCTATCACTGTTCATGAAAAGCAGCCTGGTGGCAGACGGACGGACGGACAGCGAAGGCTCAGTAATTAGGGTCCCGTTGTTACCCTTGTGGGCATGGAACCCTAAAAATGATCTATTTTCACTGTAGTTCGTCTGTAGGTATCGTACCAAATAACGTTTGGCCACAACAACAATAGTTCTGATCGACAAAGGACTTGACATCTCATGCGGCGCCACAAAGGGACCAATCAAAGGGTAAGTGGCATGTAAGTGGGCACGAAATGAGGCCTTCATGACCCCCCGGCGGTCAGGAATAACCCCCCGGGCTTCGTTACTGTCGATTGTAATAAATTGATCACGTAAAGTTTGTGGGTGCGTAGCAGTAGCCACAACATATACAGGGTGCTAACAAAATTAAAATATTCATTTTCTTATAGACTTTGTTTATTATCAGTCACGATTCACACCTGCACATCTGATTCAAGATGTGTATGAGGGTCGCTTTGCACACGTCCGTAGGTGTTAATCTAGATGCAATACACGTGAACACACCACCAAGTGCAACACCAGGAAACCACCGTCTATCCCTTGGATATCACGATTAATTGTGCCACACGATAAGAAGAATTCACAATTGGTAAGCCCCAAGGGCTTCTATCATCTCACTTGATGGTAAGTTATGATGATGCCTAAGATAAAAGCTGGCTCACCAAGATTCCCCAACGCAGTGGGGACTGGATATCTTATCTTCAAGCTTTCAAGGCATTCATGTTTGCCGGCAAGAGATAAATAAGATGTTTGTAGTTAACCAGCCGAGCTTAGAAAATTCCCTTCAACCAACCAAACCGAATCTTATAAAGTTAGACTCCGCCAAGAATCGAACACGCGACCTCTTGATGTGAGGCTCATTGTTCGTTAATCTAGTAAACACAATCTATTATTATTATTTTTTTACTTAGGTTACATTTTTGTGTTTATATCGAAATCCATTTGTGGAAGTTTTTTATAAGCTCATAATTAATTTTGTAATGTTTACTTAAGCTGTAAACTTCCCAAATAAAATAAAATAAAATAAAATTCAATTTCACGGAATATACATAGGGGTGATTCGTATACTACTCTCTCTCTCTCTTTTTCTCTTTTCGTGTGGCACAGTTAACCGTGCTATCCAAGGGATAGACGGCGGTTGTCTGGTGTTGCACTTAGCATCACCCGCGGTCACGTGTAAAGCATTTACATCACACCTATGGACGTGTGCAACGCTACCTTCATACACATCTGGAATGTGCAGGTTTTCTCACGATGTTTCCTTTCACCGGTAAAGTAATCGGTAAGTATATGTACTATAGTTTTGAAATACTCATTGGTACATTGGCGGTCCGGATTTGAGCCCGGGACCTCTGGTTGGGAGGACCGAGTCGTTACCGGTTGAGCCACCGACGCTTAAATTAAACTACTAAATATCAGGCATCCAAAAAAAATTTGAAAGTGTTTTCCCTGGCCAGCCTGTACATAGCTTTTACCACTATATAGTACATTACATAACTGAAGTTAATACCTATACTTTACGAGTAAAAGTTCGTTCGCTGAATAGCTAAACCTTCAATGCATGCCACTGCCGGTTCGGTAGGGTAGCGACAAAGGGGCCGCCCTAAGTTCAATCGCGGCGCCGCCGACTTTACACCCGCACGGGGTCGCGCGTATTTTGTTCAGTATTTAATTATCAATGTAGGCGACGTTTTTGAAGATAATTTGTCCAGCAGAGAAAGTAATTAAAATTGAAATTAAATTCTAAATAAAAAAAACTGTTTAATTTATTTTTTTAAACTGCATTATCCTTCAACACATTTTCAGAACTCCGTTCGAGTGTACTGCAGCTAATACCCTGAACGTACAGAGGCCAGCACATCAAGCTAGACTCTTGGACTTTGTACCGTTCTTATGCCGCACGCGTATGGTTCACAATTGCACTACGAGTGTATAGCTTGATGTGATGGCCCCTTTACATATTGCACACGAGAAAAACGTGTATAGTTACGACCAGAGATATGCTATATATAAGATTACCAGTACTTAATTTATTTTCATTCTGAATTTTGCTGGGTTTGTTTGTAAACTCTTTATTGTACAAAATATACACCTAAAATAATATTAAAAAACTTAATTACAAAGGCGGACTTATCCCTTATAGGGATCTCTTCCAGTCAGCCTTTGAAATAATAAATAGAGCACTTAACTAGGACAAAGAAACACTTAATTACGTACAAACCAGTATAAAAACATGAATACAACTAATATTACATCTAAACTTAAGTAATCTAATTTTAATAAATACAAACTTAATGTAATAAATCTAACATATAAATAAATATGATAGGTACATAATATATCTCTGAACGTCATTGAAAACACGACCAATACCAGCTCCAGATAAGTTTACATAGATCGTTAAACTTTGTTTGGATCAAACGTCAGGTATTAGTACCTGGGTGAAACCGGTGGTGGCGTGACATTCGCTTGTACTCGTGAGACGATCGTATGTGGTAGCAAAGATGACGTATTAACGGAAGGCTGTTTGTGATTAAGGTGGCAGCACTGAGTTGAGAATTTAACACTTTTTGACAGAGCGTCGAGCAGAACACAAGTAGTGTTGATCTGTGAGCAAATCGGACGTGTCACGCTATCGCTGGGATCACCGCGTTTGCATCCATTGTAATCCAAGGCATCCTGTACAATTTCGATTGCCGAATGATCAAGACTATTGAAAAAGGACCTCTGTGATATAGCTGCATTGTTATTTCGACGCCCACGACCGAAATAGTTAAGGACTGAACCACGAGGCCATCCAAAACCTAACCCACCCCCACCCCCTCCTCCTGCGACATATATATAATATAAAATAAATATTAAGCTTAAGACATCTCAAACATTGTCCTTTAGACAGGCCTTAAAGGCGGTAAGGGTAGGAGACATCCTAATGTCATCTGGCTGTTCCAGAGGCGGGCTGCGTGCACCGTGAATGACTGGGTGCCAGTAGTATATAAGTCACTGGTGGTAGGGCATTTTCTAAGCCCGCCTGGCTAGCTACCACCATATTATCTAAGTCTTGCCGCCAAATATCAATGTTGATATCATTGGTGTGTTCCGGCAAGAATATAAGGTAGCCAGTTCCCCATTGCGTTGGGGAATCTTGGTAAGCCCGCTTCCATCTTCGGCAATATCGTCACTTACCACCAGGTGAGATGATGCTAAGGGCTTACCAATTGTGATAAAAAAAAGTTTCGGTACTGTGGGTGGGAATCGCGAGAGTGACTTTCTTGCTAGCTTCTCCATAGCCGTACAGAAGTAAAACCTTTCACTGAGGTATTGCGGAGCAGCAGGGTTGAATAGCCTACACTGATATTATGAAGAGGAATGATTTGATTGTTTGTTTGTTTTGAATAGGCTCCGAAATTACTGGACCGATTTGAAAAATTCTTTCACCGTTGGGAAGCTACACTATCCGCGGATGCTATAGGATATATTATATTTAAAAAAATTAGGGATCCTTTCAAAAAATTGAAAAAATGTGACCCAAGGTGTAAAAAATGCCCTTAAAATTCCTGCAATATCTACAAAAAGTAGTGGTGTGTAGTGGTAGCGGTAGTGGTGGTGGTATATGTAGTGGTAGTGTTGGTGGTATTGGTAGTGGTAGTGGTAGTGTACTGTAGTGTAGTGTAGTGTGAGGCGGTACGAAGTTCGCCGGGACAGCTAGTACGTTATATAGGAGGTACAGAATATGGTGATTTCTCCGCTGGGTATGTTTTTTGGATTCGTTTCTTTAGTAATATACACCGTGTTCTCTTTCTTGAAGCATTACTTAATCCATTAATTAATAACCCAAATAAGGGTTCAAAGAAATAAAGGTTCCCGAGAACGCAAGATATAATCACAATACAAGGAGACGTAATACTATGTAATTAAATCTCTTTGCTCTTCTGTGTCATTATGGCCCACTGAATATACACTTTCTGTCTTATAATTTACTAGCTGTTGCCCGCGGCTCTTCGCGCTTTTTTTTTCCGTCATAATTGCTATCTGTTTGGCAAATTACAACCCGATTCGTCTAGTGATTTGAGCTGTGCGTTAATAGATCAGTCAGTCAGACAGTCCGTCAGTCAGACAGTCAGACAGTCAGTCAGTGAGCTAGTCAGTGTGTCAGTCAGTGAGACAGTCAGTCTGACAGTCAGACAGTCAGTCAGTGAGTCAGTCAGTGAGACAGTCAGTGTGTCAGTCAGTGAGACAGTCAGACAGTCAGTCAGTGAGCTAGTCAGTGTGTCAGTCAGTGAGACAGTCAGTCTGACAGTCAGACAGTCAGTCAGTGAGTCAGTCAGTGAGACAGTCAGTGTGTCAGTCAGTGAGACAGTCAGACAGTCAGTCAGTGAGCTAGTCAGTGTGTCAGTCAGTGAGACAGTCAGTCTGACAGTCAGACAGTCAGTCAGTGAGTCAGTCAGTGAGACAGTCAGTGTGTCAGTCAGTGAGACAGTCAGACAGTCAGTCAGTGAGTCAGTCAGTGAGCTAGTCAGTGTGTCAGTCAGTGAGACAGTCAGTCAGACAGACAGTCAGTGAGACAGTTAGTCAGTCAGTCACGTCTTCCTTTTATTCATTTCATCATTCGTTTTATCATATCAGCTCATATACGTCCCCACCGAGGGGTTCAAGCCTACCCTGAATTAGGGCGATCAGGCCTTAGTCGACCACGCGGGCCCAGTGCGGGTTGGTCCACTTCAAACACAACCTGCGAGTTTCTACGCAGAAGTGTGCAGGTTTCCTCACAATGTTTTTCTTCACCATAAGAACGTCGGATAAACGTACATATGAAATCTTACTTCGAAATCACATTGGTACGTGGCAGGATTCAAACCATGACCTCCCGGACAGGAGGCGGCGGCCCTAGGAGTTTATAATTATAATATTTTTAGTTTAGTTTAGCTATACAACAATAGATGGCGCTGCATTAGTATCCTTGGGAGGCCTTTCTCCAGCAGTGGACGTCTTTCGGCTGATATGATGATGATGATGATGATCACCGTGAATCACGTTTTTAGGGTTCCGTACCTTAAAAGGTAAAAACGAAACCCTTATTTAGTATCACTTGTTTGTCTGTCTGTCCGTCCATCTGTCACAGCCAATTAGCTCAGAAACTACTGCACCGATTCAGTTGAAATTTGGTACACATATATAAGTCAGTGACCAAAAGAGGGATGTGTTATGTAAATAAATGAATTTTCAACATGGAGGCCACTTTCGGGGGGTAAAAAATTAAATAAAAAAGTTTTGCCAACTATAATAATATCATGTGACATATCAAATGAAAAAACTTAGTGAGATAATCTAAAACATTTTTTTCATAATTTTAGGATACATGGTTTTTAAGTTATTTAAGAAAATAAGCGAACATATACCATCACCCCCGTTATCTCCGAAACCACTAGGCCTAAAATCTTTAAAAAAACACAGTATATAAGGCTAATTGCATAAATTACAGAAAAATCTATGAGAAAATCTAAAGTTCTACCGTTTCTACAGGAAAAATAAAATTTCCAAAGTCGTCGCTAGTCAATTTATATATGAAAACGTCATGTACGTTCGTAAGAATTTGCATTTATTTCCTAAAAACAGTGACAGGCATAATTTGAATTTAAGAAATGTAAATAAAATAGATATAGCCTTTTCGAGACTGAGTAAGGTTAAAAAATCATTTGTGGGGCAGTGTATAAGATTCTACAATAAAATTCCAGAAAATGTAACTAGTTTGTCAGAGAATAAATTCAAGACTCATGTCAAAAAAGTTTTGTGTATATTAAATATATTATTATTGTATATTAAAAATCAAATGTCAAAAATCAGGAGTAAATTCATATCCTTTGCTATCAAGAACTAATTAAAAGTCTCCCTATATACTTTGACCCTGTTTGTGTGACCTGCGAGTCGGGATCTGCGAGCCAGTTAACAAAATCCACCAAAAACACGAGGACGCTGCAAAGCTCAGTTTAATTAAAAATGTATCAGCTCTATCCCAACGCCAAACATTAACCTCGTTTTAATAAAATTCTTGATAATATTGAAGGGTGAAAGCTCGATTGAAGGTTTAAGTAATAAGTTTCAAAGCCTTTGACGTAGATATTTTGACAAGGTTATTACCAGGTTAATTAATATCGCGATGAAGCACTACAAGAATAGAAGTACCTAATACAGCGGATTTCATAAATAGAGGGATTAAAAACAAACTCCCGTTCAACTCTCTCTTTATGTTTTCGTGTGGCACAGTTAAGCGTGCTATGCAAGGGATAGACGGCGGTTGCCTGGTGTTGTTTGTACTTAGCATCACCCGCGGTCACGTGTAGAGCATTTAGATTTACACCTACGGACTTGTGCAACGTGACAGTCACACACATCTGGAATCAGATGTGAAGGTTTCCTTAGGATGTTTTTTTTCAACGTTAAAGTAATCGGTAAGTATATGTACGTCACATCAGCTCATATGTGCTTCCCCACTGATTAGCTCGAGCCTACCCTGAATTAGGGCGATCGGGCCTTAGTCGACCACGCGGGCCCAGTGCAGGTTGGTCGACTTCACACACAACGAGCGAGTTTCTCCGCAGGCGTGTGCAACTGTGCAGGTTTCCTCACGATGTTTTCTTTCACCTTAAGAGCGTCGGAAAAATGTACACATGAAATCTAAATTCGAAATCACATTGGTAAGTGACAGGACTCGAATTACGACCTCCCGGATACGAGGTAGCGGCCCTTGCCATTGCGCCACAGACGCTCTCAAGTAAGTACGTAAGTTTCGAAAAACTCATTGGTACATAGGCCGTCCGAATTTGAACCTGGGACCTCTGGTTAGGAGGACCGAGTCGTTACCGGTTTTGAGCCACCGACGCTTTTTTCTGTTTCAAATTGAAGCAGAAGTAACGAGATAATTGACATTATTAATTAAAACGCTGAACAAGTTAAAAAACCGACTTCCATCGCAACAACTTGGTACATTTTTGCATTATTATTTTTGGTTCTTGTTAATTTTCTAATAAAGTACTACACCGATTTTGATAAAATTTATATGTAACCACACGGGAAGCACAAGCTTTCAATTAAAAAAAAGTATCATAAAAATCGGTTCACCCAGTCAAAAGTTATGAGGTAACACACATAAAAAAACATACAGACGAATTGAGAACCTCCTCCTTTTTGGAAGTTTTTACTGTGTTTATCGTTTCCAATTATTACACAAGGAGGACTATCAGCCTTTTTTCACTTTGCTTTATTGGAAGTACAAACATAGACGTGCGGTTGACCGTACTGCCAAAATCTATAGAGCCCATTAGTTTCGATAACGCTATCGCAAAACAAACGTTGAATATTGATCGCGATCGACTGCGAAATGCGTGTGTTTGCCGTGGCTTAAAAGGCTATGGAATCTTGGAAAACATTTGTATCATTAACAATAACAACAAAATTGGTGTACGACCCGTTAACTGACTGTTGACTGACTCTGTGGCTCAGTGGTTAGTGCCCTTGACTACTGATCCGAGAGTCGTGGGTTCGATCCCCACCCAGGGCAAACATTTGTGTGATGAGCAAGATTTGTTTGCTCTGTGTCTGGGTGTTAAATTATATCTATATATGTATGTATTTTAACGTATATAAGTATGTATATCAGTCTCTGGTAACCCATAACAGAGGAATTCCTACTTTGGGGCCAGATGACCATGTGTGATTTGTCCCAGAATATATATATATATTTTTTAACTAGGGATTCTACTCAGCATACCTACTGAAAAACGTTTCCTAAAGAACCCAGTCGAATCTAAAAAAAACGATTTTCAACTCGTACAAAATAGTCGATCCACTGATCGATTTGTATGCAGAGTCCAAGTTTGTATGGGACGGACGGAAACGGTATTATACGTTTGGGGTTAAGGCTCCTCCGTCCCTTAAATTAGCAACTCGATTCACGATGTTTTAAACATCGAACGAGATAGCTTGAAAATAAAGTTCTTGTCAGCTCGTACTGCAGCGTGGCTGTTACGTCAATCGCTGTGGACGAATCGTGCAAAAATTGTGGTTTTTAATTACAAAATCTAAGAAAACAAAATCATTTAATATTGTTTTTTTAAGAAATATATAAATCATAATGTTTCGATCATAATTGCAGCAGTTCTATGGTTATACTTGAAAAAAAGGGTGCATTAGGATATTTTTTTTCTTTAATTTTGTATATTAAATTAGAATTCGAGGAATACAAAATCATTCCTTATGTCTTTTAAATTAGAAAACAATCATTTTTTTGATAAGAAAATCCTTAATTGAAGTAAAAAGTGGTTACAAAGTTGGTTGTTGGCCGGTGTAAGCTTTATGGTAAAACCGCACTGGGCTTAAATACAATTCACAATTCAGGATACCGCGCGACACTTTGTAGCAAATTTTTCCTGTCAGTAGTTCAGCAGCGTTCGAGCAAGACGGAAGAATTTACAGTAATTTCTTCCATCTTGCTCGAACGCTGCTGTAAACCAGATGGAGGAAACTGACATGGATGGTGTTATAATAGTTTCTTTGCAATGTGAGGAACGTGCGAAGAATATGGGTGCATGACATTCCTAAATCACGATATTTTTTTTATTTTTTATTATCATTTATTTTTCAGACAACAGAGATCCAGAACTTGTTAATAAGACTTAACCTATGCTAGTTATTATTATTATTTTTTAATTATAATAATACTATGTCAATAATTAATAGTCAACAGAGAGTATAAACAAAAAGTTGTCGGTAACTTAGTTTTATATCAAATCTAATCAAATCATTTATTTTAAGTCACATTCTATAATGTCATTCTATTACTATAACTATAAATAAAAAGAAAAAATAGAATTAATTTTCAAAATTTAAATTTTGAAAATTAATTAGTTTGTATTGGTGAGGGATTTGTTGTTTACGTAAACCTTACAACAATGATTCAGGTAGACACAGTCCAGTCTATCTGCTATCTGCTATCATACTGATATATCATAGAGATATGAAAAAAGGATCGGTAAAAATTCCATTACCTATAGACGTTGTATGTGTGTGCATGCGTGTGTGCGTGCGTGCGCGCGTGTGTGTTTTTGTTGTAATTTGAGGGTTCCTTACCAGCCTACGCTGTCTGTCCATCTGCCCATCCATCTGTCCATCCGTCTGTTCGACTTATAAATAATTTTTTGGATCATACTTTTAGACCAACTCACTTTTGCGGCTTATAAGCAGCACATAAGAATAAAATTAGCGCATTAAAATGAAACAAATCATTTTAAGGTGTCTCGCAGCTACAAATAAATATTTATGGAAAATAAATATTTTTTACTGATAAAAAATCTGTAATTTTACATAAAGTGATTGATTGATTGAAAACACTTTATTGCACAACATTAGAGGAAACAAAAAGATATAATGATTAAGAAAGTTGTACATATAGGCGGTCTTATCGCTAATAAGCGATCTCTTCCAGACAACCTTGAAATAAATTATGTAATGTTTTGCATGTAAAATTACATCAAAATATCTTGAATTGTGGAAAAGAACCTTAAGTATGATGTACTTTTTTCGTATTTCTTTTTGTCAGTTTTCATGTAATTTTAGATGCAAAAAAAATAAATAATTTATGTAAAAATACACAATTTCTCAACAGTGTACAGTTTTTCGTGACATTGTCCTTCTTATCTCGCTGTTTAAGCCGCCAGCGCCCCACGGTTTTAATGAAACTTGGAAACTCCTGAAGTGGACAAAGTTCGTCACTCGCTTGAAATTTCTATACTAGCAGTAATAAGTTTTAACCGAGTTTCCAAACTTTGAACTTCTTGTCCGTTACAATTTCCTGTCGTGATTGGGAAGTATACAAACAAATCCTTGTATAAAGTTCGTATAACATTAATTTCAGAATGATTATCTTCCGATGGATGCGGGCAGCGCAGGACCGGTCGTCGTGGAAATCCTTGGCGGAGGCCTTTGTCCAGCAGTGGACGTTTTTCAGCTGATATGATGTTTTAACCGCCTCCGTGGCGTAATGGTTAGTCCATTCGCTTCACACCAGGAGGTCGCGGGTTCGATTACCGGTGGGGTCAACTTCGTAAGAATCGGTTTGGTTGGTGGTAGGGCATTTTCTAAGCTCGCCTGGCTAGCTACCACACCATCTTATCTAAGTCTTGCCGCCAAACATCAGTGTTAACAGCATTGATGTGTTCCGGCTTGAAGATAAGATAGCCAGTTTCCCCATTGCGTTGGGGAATCTTGGTAAGCCCGCTTCCATCTTCGGTATCATCGTCACTTACCATCGGGTGAGATGATGCCAAGGGCTTACCAATTGTGAATAAAAAAAAGATGATGATGATGATGATGATATTCTAGCTGACTCTGTGTTATCTAAGTCTTGCCACCAATCATCAATGTTAACAGCATTTACGTGTTCCAATAAGAAGATAAGATAGCCAGTTCCACATCGTGTTGGAGAATCTTGGTAAGCTCGCTTCCATCTTTGGCACCATCGTCACTTACCATCAGGTGAGGTGATGCCAACGGCTTATTTGTGAATTGTGGATAAAAAAAGATTTTCAAAATCATAATTTAATTTTGGACTTAAATTGGGTCCTAATGGATCAATTTGAATAATATTAACTTGCTTATAAAATGAGCCTACATAATTCTCGAAACATGCAAATTCTTGCTTCGAAAAGCTTAACCTGGATAATGAAGTGAAAGTCGATGAAAAGGCATGAACTGAGAATACAATTTAAGAAAAACCGGCCGAGTGGCGTTTCCGAACCAAAACATCTTCATGGTTGCACAGTTGTGTAAGTGAGACTCTAACCAAAGTATATATACAGGGTGTTGTTTTGGTCGGTAACGCCCTTTCCAGTAGGGCTTCTACTCATGAAACTGAACAACTTTTGTTCTACAACTTTGCTGAAATCGCAAAAAAGAAATTGTAAATTTCACACAAATCGATCAGCTGGTTGACCAATTTTGTATGGAGAGTTCAATTTTTTTTTTGAGAATTGACTATGTGTTCCTTGGGGAAAGTTGTTCAGTTTCGTGAGTAGAAGCCCTCTTTTTTTCCCTCTGACTGCAGTGGAAGGGAGGAGGAGAATGCGTTTACGCATACCAATACAGCCGGCTGTACTGGTTATGTGGGACTCACAGCCATGCGCCTATATGCATACATACCCATTATATACATAAGGTATTATATGAATAAATATGCACAGGCCCAAGACCACACTACCCACTAAACTCCCCCTAAGGCTTTGGCAGCATCGGCCACCTTAAAAGCCCATCTGAGCGACCCATACCCTTAGGGAAGGGTGTAGGTGCGAAAATTTAACACTAAGGGGAGTAGAAGCCCTCCTGAAAATGGCGTTGTCGACTTAAACAACAACCTGTATTAGTTATTTTTTTTATTATTCACAATTGGTACGCCCTTAGCATCATCTCACTTACATACAGTATGGCCACTCCCTACCGCTCTCTAGATTGCGACCTCACCCGCTCGTCACCCAGATTGATACAGATTGATTACAGTTTGGTTGTCGAACGTATAGGATTACGCCGCCATTTTGTTTGTTCCGTCATTCCTTTTTTGAAATGTAATTTCTGGCCCGTTGTATGAAGTGTCTAGGCCCTAGACTCTAGGGTGTGCTTTAATTAAATTTTAAATATTAGAGAATCCGCTATTATAACACTTGTTCTATAAAAAAATAGCCAGTTACCTATTAGAGTTTAAAAGATATAGCCTTTTAAAGGTCGAACGGACTGACAGCGTTGGCGTAGTAATATGGAACCCTTTAAGTACGGAACAATAAAAAAAGAACTAACCAAGAAAAACACCCAATAAACAAAAAATTAATAATAATAATAATATATCCAAACTAAGAATAACTTAATAATGAAGAAATAATAATAAATAATTAAAATAATCCACCCATAATCGTTCCTGGTGCAAATGTTCCCATGAGGCTCGCAGCATTGCCGCGCTGTATTGCTATAGATATACTTTGCACCAGGAAGGATCTGGAGCGGGACTCGAACCCAAAACTATGAGACACCCAAGAAAATATCATATTTATTTTATAACCGAACCTATCCGTAATCTCACATCGCAATCTTCGACTCAGTGACCTTATCAAAACTTTTAGTTGAAGCATCCAAAGGATAGAATTTTACGCACCAATGCACAATGGAGCCTAGTCCACATTTTGCTTATAAAACAAGAAATATAAGCGTGGCAATGCGGCGAGTGTTATGGGAACTCTTGGACCGGAGACGCGTAGGGACGGGGATATTGACTGAAGCTCCTTTCTACTGCTTTTGTTCTTTTTGTTATGATTATGTTTATGCTTTTTAGGGTTCTGAAGTCAACAAGGAACCCTTATAGTTTTGCCACGTCCGTCTGTCCGTCTGTCCGCGGTTTAGCTCAGAGACTATTAATAGTTCTTCTTCTTCTTTGTCGTATCCTTATGGCTGAGGGTCGCACGTGCCACCACAGCTCTCCAGGCCGCTCGATATTGAGCTCTGTGTATATTTGCCTGCAGTGTCATTCCGGTCACTTCTTTTATCGCATCGGCCCATCGCATAGGCGTTCGTCCTTTACTCCTCTTTCTGTCCTCTTCCTCCTCTTCCGGCCAGTGATGATAGGCTTCTCCAAGCTGTCTGTTCCACTCGTGACCGTGTGACCAAAGAATTTGAGGATTCGTTGCATGCAGCTGGAGGAGAGCCTCGTCTTTATGTTGAGTTCTTCGAGGATAGACTCATTTGTGCGGTGCTCAGTCGGAGATGATATTCGGACCATTCTGCTATTAATACTAGAAAGCTGTAATTTGGTATGGTTATCAATCTAATCGTACCGATAATTGTAATATCTTGAAAAAAAAATTTTACGTTATCTTTGAATAAGTCTTTCGAAACAACTGAGAGTTTGCCAAAACCATTTTTTGATTGAGGGATTGGTTGCGAAATATTAAGCTTTTAAGTGCTAATTTTTAGTAGAGTCAAATGTTAAGATAAATAGATAGTTAATACTTTTGGTTGTAGGTTCTTGGTGGAACTTTATATCACACATATTGGTATATATGTACACTAATTCCACATAAACGAAATAAAACTGCGTTTATAATTTGTCAGCGACCGGTTTCGAACACCATCGTCTGCCTGAAGATGGTGTTCGAAACCGGTCGCTGACAAATTATAAACGCAGTTTTATTTGTTTTATGTGGAATTAGTGTACATATATACCAATAAGTGTAAGCTAAATAGCCATTTCAGGACATCTGAGAAACATTGTAAATAGTAGGACATATAATCAATTTCAATGGAAAACTATCACGGCTAAGTAGGCTTTCTTAGTTAATTATTAGTAATAGTCGACCAATTTAAGATATGCAGTTTGATTTGTCAAAAGTTCATAGATTTTCTATACAAAATGTTCTATTACCAACTGTAAACACATTTTTTTTTAAATAAACATTAATTTTTTAAAAGACTGGAACTCTACTTTGCGTGCGTCCGACTCGCACTTGGCCATTTTTTAAATTAGTATCATGTTAGTGTTTTCTAGTAGGTACATTCTTACCATTGTAAAATTTAGACAATAAACTTTTTTTATTTAGCTTTTTTTATTCTTGCGTCTACGTACCTAATTAACTCTAAGGCTCAATTCACACCGGGACGGCAGCGGCCGGCAGCGACGCGACGAGCACTTTCAGTGTAAAACAATTTTAAACTTTATCTTCATGCTTATAAATATTAGTATCGTTTGAAAAGTACGAAAACGCCGCGCGGCTGCCCGCGACGCCGCGAGCTACCGCGCGGCTGCGAGCGGCTGTCCGCTCCCGGCGCGCGCGTCCGCCCGCGACGCCGCGAGCTACCGCGCGGCGGCGCGGGCGGCCGCGCGGCCGCGAGCGGCTGTCCGCTCCCCGCGCGCGCTCGCCCCCTGCCTAGGGATGCAAACTAAACTGGGCGAAGAGGACTAGTCGGGAGGCCGCGTGCGGCTGCCAGCGGCCACGCGCGGCTGCCGGCGGCGGCGCGAACCTGCCGTGGCCGGCTCCGACGGTATCTACTCGCCACTGCCGGCCGCTCCCAGCCGCTGACGGCCGCTCCCAGTCGCTGCCGGCCGCTGCCGTCCCGGTGTGAATTGAGCCTAAGGCCTCGCGACTAGTCCTCTTCGACCAGTTTAGTTTGCATCCCTAGGCAGGAACGAGCGCGCGCGGGGAGCGGACAGCCGCTCGCAGCCGCGCGGTAGCTCGCGGCGTCGCGGGCAGCCGCGCGGCGTTTTCGTACTTTTCAAACGATACTAATATTTATAAGCATGAAGATAAAGTTTAAAATTGTTTTACACTGAAAGTGCTCGTCGCGTCGCTGCCGGCCGCTGCCGTCCCGGTGTGAATTGAACCTAAGGGACCGAATATGAGCACCACTAAACTTAAGTGTAGTTTTTACATAGCACGTGGAATAGATGACCGTTGGGGCAGTAAAGTTTTCGAGTGGCGACCGTGCACCGGAAAGCTTAGCGTAGTTAGGCCTCCCACTCGGTGGACCAATGACCTGGTAAAGGTCGCGGCAAGCCATTGGTTGTGGGCAGCGCAGAACCGTTCGTCGTGGAAATCGTTGGGGGAGGCCTTGGTCCAGCAGGGACCATCATCATCATAATTTAAGAGCCGTACTCTTGTCGGTGTAGCTCTTTCCAGGTCTCTTTCTCCCACACTATCTCCTTCATTTCCCTATACGTTTCCATCTAAATTTTCTTCTTAACTTTGTCTATATAAGCAATTCTAGGTCTTCCTCTTCCGAGCTTTCCTTCGATCTTTTCTTCTATTATGTTCTTTATAAAATTGACATTTATCATTTAGGGGTCATTATATGAAATTTGGAGACCATTATACGCCATTTGGGGACAATTATACGCCATTTGCGTTGCAGCATTAGATAATGTCTTTCATAGTATGTTGTGCTTCACCACACTTCCACAGGGCTGACTCTTACCATCCCCATTAATGTTGAAAGTAGTTGCATCGGCCGTGTTCCATTGCAGTCTATTATGATCATTTGTATGACTCGGTTTGATTCGTGGAAGGGCATTTTCTAAGCCCACCTGACTAGCTACCACCATTTTATTTAATTCTTGCCGCCAAACATTAATGTTAATAGCCTTGATGTATTCTGGCTTGAAGATAAGATGGCCAGTTCCTCATTGCGTTTGGGATTCTTGGTAAGCCTACTTCCATCTTCGGCAACAATGTCACTTACCATCAGGTGAGATGATGCCATGGGATTTAGAATTTTGGATTAAAAAAGGCTGACCGCGCGGCACTGGCAAATAACCTGATATTTGATCTTTTAAATTTAGCTTTAACCAGAGATATGCTATATATTATATAAGGGGAGGTCCCTGGCTTTAACAGTTGAATTTCGCGTATGTGTCTAAACGCGACCTACTCATGCGTCCTGTACTGCTGGCATAAATGCACATTTTCGTTTATTGCGAGCTAAGTGAACATTCTAAAAAAACATCTTAGGCGTTTTACCGATACTTTAATCCATGGTACCGGTATTTATTTCATGCGCTGCAACTTATGTACTGTAGGAGGAAAATCCAAAAATCGTGTTTTTTCTCAGGCATATGAAACAAAAACCGGCCAAGTACGAGTCGGACTAGCACTCCCAGGGCTCCGTACCACCACACCTCTCTACACAACTACATATTATAACGAAAATGATACCTATTCACATTACAAACAAAAGACATGAACGTGAGCGACAAAAGTATGTTTTTTTCGTCATTCAATTCGGTCTCCTTAGCGCGAGTACAACTCACACTTGGTCAATGTTTATTATTTTTTGTTTTACTTCAGTAATAGTACTACAATCACACCAAGTTTAACGCTTGTGTGTATTACCGTTTTTACGATAAAGCTTAATCAAAGATACTTCTGAAGTACTTTAAAAAACACGTTTTTTGTACCCATGACGGAGGAGGAGAAGGAGACCCATCTTATTTTTTCACTTTTTCTTGCTTTTTGTATTTTTTATTATACCAGAAACAGATATTTACATTCTGTGAAAGTTTCAACTGTTTACTTATTACGGTTCATGAATACAGCCCGCTGACGGATGGACAGACGGACAGACAGCGGAGGCTAAGTAATAGGGTCTCGTTGGGTGTGCGGAACCCTAAAATCATTTTTTTGTATGGAGTATTATAACGTTTAGTAGTAAATTAAGGTTCTAATACTATCAATATACTGTTATTAAGGTATCTTTAGAAACAATATCAAAGCACTAGCGTTGGCAACCGCCGTCTCCGAGAGTGCAAGCTTAATTAAATTTACGATATACTGTTGTTACCTGTTGCTTGCATCAGTGTGGCCAGGTAAGTGGGAATTCCAATATCTGTAAATTATTTCTAGGTAAGAGGTGACTTTTTTTATTTTTTTTATTTATTTGATAAAAAAAGGTTACAAAAAACATGATAATAGTACATCAAAAACCTTTTCAGGTTTATCCGTGCACTAGTTAATGTCGTTGCTGACAAAATACACTTAAGCTGAATTAAAGTGAGTATCTATCCTATGTAAGCAAAAATCAAACAGATAAAAGAAAAAAATAAATAAATAAGAAAATATATCAGTATTACAAAAATAATAATGAAATCAAATATGTATCCACCTACAGGAAAAAAAATAATTAAAATACAGTAAAAACTTGATGATATACCTATTTGAAAAGATGGGCACTATCATAAACACAATATACCGACAAGTCATAAGTGAGTTTGTGTAAAGGAAACTACAAGCGCAGCGTACGCGCTACCCGCACACAATGCACTAACTACCTAAACACAATGCTCGATGGCCTCATTAGATTCTTTCAACAAGTGGGTCTTAAAATGAACATGGACAAGACGAAAATAATGTTAAATGTCCGTGTCGCTCCTCTAAACGTTGGAGACTCTACACTCGAAGTTGTTGAAGAATATGTTATGTATACCTGGGACAAACAGTCCAGTTCAGTAGGGCCAACTTCGAGAAAGAGATCGATCGATGAATCTAACTCGGCTTGGCAGCATTCGGGAAGCTTCGCAATATTTTCACGTCCGAAATACCGCAGTGTCTCAAGACTAAGGTATTTGACCAGTGTGTGTTGCCAGCGATGACATACGGAACCAAGACATGGTCGCTTACTATGGGCCTCATAAGAAGGCTCAAGGTCACCCAAAGGGCGATGGAGCGAGCTATGCTCGGAGTTACTCTACACAATCGAATCAGAAATAGGTAAGCATTTTTCATTCTACCAATTTCTACTCTGATTCCTTCACTATACGTTCCATAAGCCTGTGGAACTCTCTCCCTGATTCCATTCGTAATTCCCCTTCCCTTAATATATTTAAATCTAAAGTTAAAGATCACTTTCTAGCGCTATAAATTTCATAAATCTGTTTAATCTCCTACATATTATCTCTAGTTGTTTTCATCATCATCATTAATGTGGTTATGTATGTACTTACTATACTATATATGTTATGTATGTATGTTTTATGTACCTATTTTATATGTGTATGTATTTTAGTTTATATCATTTATATCTACTTGCTTCTATTTATATCAATGTACCAATGAGTTTTTCAAAAACTTACGTACATACTTACCGATTGCTTTAACGGTGAAGGAAAACATCGTGAGGAAACCTACACACGCCTGCGAAGAAACTCGAAGGTTGTGTGTGAAGTCGACCAACCCGCACTGGGCCCGCGTGGTCGACTAAGGCCTAATCGCCCTGATTCAGGGTAGGCTCGAGCCCCTCGGTGGGGACGTATATGAGCTGTAATGATGATATCTACTTATATATTTACGTGTATTACGTAGTTTAAGATTGGATATTTATTTTTTTATTTTTTTTCTCTATGAATTTGTTTATTGCCCACTACTACCCCACAATAATGATTTCTCATATTTCCTGCACCTAAAGGTTGTCTGGAAGAGATCGCTTGTTAGCGATAAGACCGCCTATATGTACAACTTCCCTTAACATTGTATCTTTTTTTTTTATTCTCTTATGTTGTGCAATAAAGTGTTTTCAATCAATCAATCAATTGTGGATTAAAAAAATATTTTTAACTTCAATAATCGGTTATATTGTATGATTGGTTGTTTGAGTAAATTTTATGTATTCTGTTCTCTTCTTTTCGATACAGAGAGAAAAAGATAAAATGCGTAAATTTAGTTTAGTCATTAGAATAGGTTAAATCGTTTTACATCGATTGGACACCAATATTTATATTCTTCGACCCTTAACTAAGAAATACATTTAGTTGTGTTACCGGTATGAATAGGATCGTATAGGTAGGATCAGCTTGTATGGCGATATTTCATGCCTACATTCCGGCAGCTGCATCTCCCTGTACACCCCTTCTTATATCCGCAGGACACTGCGTTAAGGATTTCAGCTGGAGCTGGATCCTTAGTGTTCATGGTGGGAAGCAGGCCAAGGTCTGTCCTCCTCCAACCCCAACTGAGAGGATCCTTTGGTCTATCATACCAGGTCTAGATTTGGAGGTAGACCCGCAGAATATTTTGGGTGGCGGCTGCATTTGTTGGGGGTAGAGAGGCCAGATTTAATTTTGGTTTTAACAGGGATTTTGAGAATAGCTCGATCTCATTGGCCTTAGAATAGTTGACCTGCTGAAATGTGGTCCTCAGGATTCGTATCTGCATGGTGAAAAATCTTGACAGCCTCCTACAAAGCCGTGTTATTTTCAAGGAGCTTGACAGACTTCAATTTCCCTTGGCAATATAATGCAGATATAATTATGTACGTTTATCCGGCGCTCTTACGGTGAAGAAAAACATCGTGAGGAAACCTACACACATCTGCGAAGAAACTCGAAGGTTGAGTGTGAAGTTGACCAACCCGCACTGGGCCCGCATGGTCGACTAAAGCCCGATCGCCCTTATTCAGGGTATTCTCGAGCCCCTCGGTGGGAACGTGTATATGAGCTGATGTGATGAAACAAAAACTTTTTATCGAAATCAATAATCATGCAGTATAAAATGAGGCAACATTCATGCTTGTATTTTCTTAGATGTCGATGGCTCTTCGTCTACGGAGCTATCAAGCTGGGATGGCAGGTCGAGGCCCTCTTCATTAGGATCATTTTGGCCTCCTGGGATGGTGCTAGCTCGGACTACACGCATTTAGGACCAAATGAACGTATTGATTTCCAGCTTACTTGAAATTAATTTCACGATAAATGTTAATTTGACTGACCTACTAATTAATAAATTCTATAACAAGAAAATAACAACTCAAGAATAATAAGGACTAAGTAACAAAATAAAGTCGTTTGAAAGGCGCATCGCAATTTAGAGAAAGATATTAAGCAATATTTATATTATTGACAGACATCAAACATCATACTTTAATATTGAACAGAAATCATCATCATATCAGCTCATAAATACGTCCCCACCGAGGGGCTCGAGCCTACCCTGAATTAGGGCGATCAGGCCTTAGTCGACCACGAGGGCACAGTGCGGGTTGGTTGAACAGAAATATATTGCTATGATATCTGATAGTCTCTTTACTTTTTTTTACCCGACTACAGAAGACTGACTAAAAAGGAGGGTAGGTGATACTTTTTCGGGAGCGTGTATGTGTGTGCGTGTGTGTTAAATAACCAACTAATGGTTTTTAGTTAGGTTAGTCTGATGATACCTTAAAAAGGCGTCAATTTTTATCGCAATTTCTGTAAAAAGGCTAATTTTACAGTTTAGCTGCGACACATACAATACAATATTCTTTATTGAATCACAACATAAAAAGAAATAAATTAACAATATAGAAGAAAGCCTATACAATAGGTGGCCTTATTGCTAGGTAGCAATTTCTTCCAGGCAACCTTTGGGTAGGGAAATAAGTTAAGGGGTACAATCGTTATACAATCCGTCTTCACATCGGGGATCGAACCGCCACCAGCGAAAGCCGCGGGAGGTGAGCGTGAATACAGCTCCGGGACCTACCTGGACAATAGGTAGTGGTTCTCTTCCACGAGGCACTCGCCTTGCAGAATACTGGGACAAGCGTCTTGGCGGCAAGACCTACCGTAACTAGTCCTTGTCTTCACCTTATGGTGTTGGCAGGAATAGCGGCCCTCACTGTATGCCCAAGGGTAGGAAAGTGGGGACGCTATATCATAAACCTGGTAGTTTAGCGTATCTGGAAGATATACAAGAGGAAAATCCGTCTTCACAGTAATTTACTTGAAGAGAAGTGCCACGCCGCATCGTAAAAGACAAAAGCCTACTTGTTGACGATGGGCAGACGCAGCAAAAGCTTAGAGTCTCGGATCGCACGACGCGATGTCGCACAAAAGGAACTGTCGGGCTGTCACAACATAAGCGGGCGTGTTGAACTTAAAATTCCGCCCCTTGATCATTTCTTAATAGGTCAACAAAGAGGGATTTTTAACGTTTGTTCACAATTTTCGAGAGGCCTCTTTGAGACTTTCGCCTACGCGTATTTTGAATTTCAGGCCAGCGCTCTGTTTCTCTAGCAAATAAATAAAATTATAAAAGAAACGTATTGTTTGACGTAATAACGTCTTATAAATTGATGACACGGGCTGCATTCACGAAAAAGTGTGACGTCATTTTTGTATCCACAATTAGTAAGCCCTTGACATTATCTCACCTGATGGTAAGTGATGATGATGCCGAAGGTGGAAGCGGGCTCACCAAGATTCCCCAACGCAATGAGGAAACTGGCTATCTTATCTTCAAGACGGAAAACATCAATGTTCTAAACACTGATGTTTGGCGGCAAGACTTAGATAAGATCGTGGTAGCTAGCCAGGCGGGCTTATAAAATGCCCTACTACCAACCAAACCGAGTCTTACAAGTTGTCCTTACCGGGAATCGAACCCGCGATCTCCTGGTGTGAACTTGTGAAGCGAATGGACTAGCCATTACGCCACGCCATTATCACGTTACGTCAGTGTGACGTCATTGTTGCGTTACGCCAGTGTGATGTCACTGTCACGTTACTCCTGAGCCGACCGTGCAAGCGAAAGTTGTACTTGTACTTGTGCAAGTACTTCTACTAGTACTTGTAGAAGTACTTGTACTTGGACCGAAGGAAGGACGGACAGACGAACCGTCAAACAAGTGAGTCCATAGAATAAAAGTACTAGGCTTCCAGGAGCCTACAAGAGGTGTTCCAACTGTGAGATATGTTGTAGTTGTAAAAAGTACCAGGACCACATAAGAGCCAAGGAGTTAACTCACCCGACTATGGGCGGTATATTACATCTCCTTAAAGATGGAGCTGAATAAGTTTTACTTCAGTCGTGTTGATATTGACATTATAGTGCAATGTCTAAAGTAGAACAACAAATATAATAAATAAATGTGGCCAAGTGCACGTTATTTCAAAAAATAAATTATAAATAAAAATAAAATTTTACCACAGAGAATAAAAATTTCTTCATTTAATTTACAAGTAAATGTACTCAACTGTCCGACCGGCATATATTATAGAGAGTAGTCTCAAATAACAGACACGTATTTTTTCAAGTTTAATTCAACCTATTGGGGGAAATTGTCATCCAAAGTAAGTACTAAAAAGTGACTAAACCCTCTTACTTCTGTAACGAGATTTTTTGAAGCAAATTGCTAGTTAATTACTAATTGATCATAATTATGTTTGAGAACATGAAAAAATATAAAATGTTAGAGGGCGTTTATTTTAGGTAAATATGAGTACCTAAAATAAACGCCCTCTAACATTTTATATTTTTTTATCATCTTACCAATCTATATACAGGGTGATTCCAAAATATATGCCACCGCTGCAAAAGGTGTTTCTACTCGTGAAACTGAACAACTTTCCCCAAGGAAACCATACTCAAATCGCAAAAAAAGTTTTTGCTCCTCCATACTAAGTCGATCAGCTGATCGGCGAACTTAGTATGGGAAATATTTTTTTTTTTTGCGGTTTGACTATGGGTTCCTTGGGGAAAGTTATTCAGTTTCACGAGTAGAAGCACCCGTTGCAGCGGTGGCATACATTTTGGAAGCACCTTATATATAAAAGAAAGTCTTATTAGTTACACTATTTGTAACTTAAGAACGGCTGGACCGATTTCGCTAATTCTTCTTTTGTTAAGTTCGTTATTGTCAGGAGAAGTTTTTAGGGTAGGGTAGGGTAGTGTATATTGTAGGGTAGAGTAGTGTGTGGTATTGTAGGGTAGGGTAGGGTAGGTAGGCTAGAGTAGGGTAGTGTAGTTTAGTGTAGTGTAGGGTAGGGTAGTGTCGGAAAGTGAAGTGTAGTGTAGGGTAGGGTAGTGTAGTGTAGAGTATAGTAGGGTAGGGTAGTGTAGTGTAGTGTAGGGTGGGGTAGAGTAGGGTAGTGTAGTGTAGGGTAGGGTAGGATAGTGTAGTAGTGTTGTGTAGTGTAAGGTGGAACGAAGTCCGCCGGGACAGCTAGTTGTGAATAAAAAGAAAATCATTTATATTTTGGTTTGTTGGCCTAACCATAAAAAACTAAATTTAAAAAAAAAACTATGTAAATCTAGTTATAACGATTAAAACGCATAGGCACAAGTATATTCAAAAATTTACAAAAATTAAAAAACCAAAATAGTTTCGGGCAGATAAGGTAGGTGTCGATACGTTTTCGAATCAAGGGGCATATACGGGTAATAATATTATGTCTAAAATATGTCTTTTTTTTGTTTTTCAACTCTAAATATCTCAGTAACGTGACACCTGAACTCAAATTGTCTTTATGTATTTTCGGTTTGTACTTGCATAGTGTATTGAATTAAATTTTTGTCGTGTGCGAAAAATTTCGAAAAAAATATATACATGAAGCTACATAAAAGTTGGAACCGATTAAACATTTTTTCATCTAGTAGATTCTGAGGACATCGGACAGACACACGAACAGACAGACAGATTCTAACAGACGAACGGACACACATACACACATACATAAGTGATCTTATAAGTGTTTCTTGTTTTTATCGAATTTAAGGACCCTAAAAACCAGCTAAATTTGAGTCAGACTAAGGTTCCTGAACTAAATAAATAAAAACTCGTTATAACTATGGTGGTACGGAACCCTTGGTGCGCAAGTCCGAAATGCAATTTGGCTGGTTTTGTAGGGCTCCGTATATTACAACAAGGAACCCTTATAGTTTCGTCATGTCTGTGTGTCCGTCTGTCTGTCCGCGGCCTAGCTCCTAGACTATTAGTAGTTAAGAGCTGAAATTTGGCAAAGATATACGCGGAGAGAACTTAAAAAAAAAAATTAAAGTAGGGGTGATTTTTTTTCTCGTTAAACCCATTCGTGTGGGGTATCGTTGATTAGAGCTTAAAAAAATAATTTTGAGTCTTTAAGACCATTTTATAATATTTAGGGTTCTATTTTCGCAAAATAGGCTTACTTGGAAATTTGAAAATTAAATATGGACGCTATAATGATAACTACGGAACCCTACATTGCGCGTGGCCCGTCAGGCACTTGGCCGTTTTTTTTATTAATGAACTCCACCATAGTAGTTATATACCCTGTCTGTCTCTGTACACATTCGCACGGTAAGTGGGCGCTGACAGGTAGCCGTAATGAGGCTCTACTTATAGAAAATGTAATTATGGACGGTTGGACGCTTAGCGCAGGTAGTAACGTAAGAAGGAGGCAGGGCGGCAGGGCTGCAGGGCGACAGGGCGACAGGGCGACAGGGCGACAGGGCGGCCACGTTACCTTTAGCTGCTATTTTTAGGGAACCTGTTGGAGTACTGCTGACACTTCTTTGAAAACGCGAAACTCGTTGTAACAAACAATTTATCAACAACAAACAACTGTAATTCTGCTAAATTTTAAGGCATAATTTAGGTATATAAGACCACCCTGAAGGCATAATTTAGATATATAAGACAACCCTGGAGGCATAATTTAGGTATATGAAACCACCCTAAATGCATAATTTAGGTACATAAAACCACCCTAAAGGCACAATTTACGTACATAAGACCACCCTGACGGCATAATTTAGATATATAACACCACCCCAAAAGGCATAATTTAGGTATATAAGACCACCCTGAAGGCATAATTTACGCATATTAGACCACCCTGAAGGCATAATTGAGGTATATAAGACCACCATTAAAGCATAATTTAGATATATAAGACCAACCTGAAGGCATAATTTAGATATATAAGACCAATCTGAAGGCATAATTGAGGTATATAAGAACGCCCTGAAGGCATAATTAGGTATATATAAGACCAGAAGGCATAATTTATCAAATATAGATAACATGTTAATAACATTCGGGTCAACTTTACAAGACTCTGTTTGGTTGGTGGTAGGGCACTTTCTATCGAAATATCTAAGTCTTGCCGCCTAGTGTGTTAACAGCATTGATGTGTTCCGGCTTGAAGATAAGATAGCCAGATCTCCATTGCGTCGGGAAATCTTGGTAAGCCCGCTTCCATCTTCGGCATCATCGTCACTTACCATCAGGTGAAACGTTGCCAAGGGCTTACCAATAGTGGATAAAAAAATATTTGAAGAAACTAATTTAAATATTATTATTTTTTAATCCTTACTAATATTATAAATGTGAAAATGAGTTTGTTTATTTGTCACCTTTTCACGCTTCAACGCCTTGACTAATCTTAATGAAATTTGGCATGCAGGAAGCCTGTGTCACGAGGAAGAACATAAGCTACTTTTTATACCGTAAAAATAGCATAGCCCGATGCAGTTCCTGAGGGAACTGAAAAAAATCGTTTTTAACACGCTTTTATTAGCTTCACTTGTAACTATGTAAGAAAATCTTGGAATCTTAATTTGACCCACTTCCCGGTCTTCGATTAGGATGAAATTTTGCACACGCTCGGAGTTCTGATGACAATACATGACTAGCTAAGAAACGTCATTATAAATCCAATATGGCGGCCTCTCCAAGATGGCGCACTGGCTGTTTGAAATCCACCCCCATGATATGGGTATCAAATGAAATTGATTTAATCACCAATTGTGAATTAAAACAAAAATGTACCTATGTATTTTTTTTAGATTTCCTTTTTCTTGTTTCTTTAGGGTTGCCACCATAGTAAAAATCACTTATTATTTTTTTACTCAAAAATGACTCTAACGGTTTGACGAAACTCTTATTTATGGCCTACAGTACGCGGTAGTTCGTTGTTCCAATAAAAATCACAAGGAATAAGTACCTCCCATAGAAATACAGGTTGTTTTAAACTTTTTATCAAAAAGTGTTCTAACGATTTTAAAGTATTTAAAAAAAAATAAAACTTAATTATTATTATTATTATCGTACGGCCTTTATAAAGGAAACCTGCGTTGTAAAGTTAAATATCTATATCTAAGTTCTATAGCCAGTCTACAGCCGCCGGGGCAAGCTCGTTTAGTTTACTAAGTCCGCTAATTAGGCCTACTGCACTGGGTATTTCAGTCATCATCATCATATCAGCCGCAAATTGTCCACTGCTGGACCAAGGCCTCTCCCAAGGATTTCCACGACGACCGGTCCTGCGCTGCCCGCATCCATCGGCTTCCCGCGATCTTCACCAGGTCGTCGATCCGCCGCGTGGGAGGCCTGCCTACGCTACGTTTTCCGGTGCGCGGTCGCCACTCGAGAACTTTACTGCCCGATCGACCATCTGTTCTACAAGCTATGTCCCCTGCCCTCTGCCACTTCAGTTTAGCGATTCTGTGAGCTATGTCGGTTACTTTGGTTCTCCTGCGGATCTCCTCGCGTCTGATTCGATAACGCAGACAAACTCCGAGCATAGCACGCTCCATTGCCCTTTGGGTGATCTTGAGCTTTCTTATGAGGCCCACTAATAGTAATTTCAGTATTCCAAGAAAAATCTGAGTAAGGTAGCCCCCCATACAAACCCAAACTATATACCTGATATAACTAGCTTTATTCTTTGCTACTAAGTAAGTGTAATGTTTATTGCTGATTTGTATACTTATGTCAAATTACGAGAGACGGTGAATGCATCGTTCCTTTCCCTCTAATATGGTTGATGGGAGCGATCGCTGACTCTAGCGTTATACTCGTGATCGGGTGCTGTCCGTTTGAACTGGCCTATTCTTTCCAAAGGTATCTATGACATTTTTTTTTATTCACAATTGGTAAACCCTTGACAACATCTCACCTGGTGGTAAGTGACGATGTTGCCGAAGATGGAAGCGGGCTTACCAAGATTCCCCAACGCAATGTGGAACTGGCTATCTTATCTTCATGCCGGAACATGATTTTTATGTATAACTTTTCGTGTGATATTGTTTTCATGTTCTAATGACATAATCTGGTTTATTTCAATGATTGAATTTTGACATTGTTTATTTCTTGATTTTTTACAAATGAAATTATGTTATTATTATTTTATGACTATCAACAAGAGTCTGATTTGCACCTATTTTACAAGCTTTTATCTAACTTGCAATGTGTGTATGTTTGTTCGGGTAAAATCTTGCAAGTTAAATTGGAACTACTTCCCGGTTTTCGATTAAGCTGAAATTTTGCATGCTTATGTATATCATGTGACAATGCAATATTAAAAGATTGTAACTACAAATTTTTAGGTTTTTCGAAAATTATGAAATAAATACCTTGAATCTTGCTTCACGAGAAAGTATGTACATCGTGGCTGTACAGTTTATCCGTTTCATCGCGTTTCGAGTCACAACCGTGCTTAAGAAGTTTTCACTTCAATAAATACCTATAAATCAATTTGCCAAATCAAAATTTAAACTTTGTTAACATAGCAACACGAAGGTATTGTTAAGAATTTGATTCGATTGAAATAACATTGCTGGAGTCGGAGGATTCTGGCCAAGTATACAGGGTGTAACAAAATTGGTGTAGGTCCCGTTAACTGGGGGTTCTACTTATCATACTGAACAACATTAGTTCTACGACTTTGCTGAAATCGCAAAAAAAAATTCTCTTCATACAAATCGATTAGCCGATGGACCAATTTTGTGTACTTTATTAAGGAGGGTAAATTTATTTTTTTTGAGAATTTTACTATGGGTTATACTTGGGGAAAGTTGTTCAGTATGATGAGTAGAACCCACAGTTAACGGGTCCTACACCAATTTTCTTACAGCCTGTATATGTAGGTACTAACATACAGTATGGACACTCCCCGCCGCTCTCTAGATTGCGACCTCACCCCCTCGTCACCCAGATTGATACAGATTGGTTACAGTTTGGTTGTCGAACGTATAGGACTTGGCCGCCATTTTGTTTGTTTCATCATTCCTTTTATGAAATGTCATTTCTGGCCAGTTGTTGAAGTGTCCAGGTTGTGCTTCTATTCCACCAATTTATTTGGGTTTTGTCACAAAAAAGGTTGACAAGCGTCCAGTTAACTCGCTCATCTGTGACATTGCTACTTTAGTGCGCCCCGAATGGGACATCGCGCGCTTAAACCTATTCATGTTCAAATTCCGTCATAAAAATTCTCTAAAAGTATCATAACAATCGGATAAGGTGTTCAAAATTTATATCCGGATAAACATATTATGTCGCAGCCAGCTGGTTAAATTAGCCATTCAATTCACTGCCTAGGTGGTTCATTAAATGGGGGCATTCATCTAACTGATTGAATGATAACACATTAAATGACTTGGCTGGCTGATGCTCAGGCCATTCATTAAATGAGTTAAACGAATACAGAACTTAAAGCGAGCTCGGAATTGCGGAAAACCCCCATTTAATAGGGATGACGAATACAAGTCATCTGAGTTACTTTTTATCATCTGTCAAAAACGACATTTTGTTCTAAAAATGTTTGAAATACCTAGGCGTGACGTCATAGTTTTGCAGCGTCATTTATGTACTCATTTTGTGATTTTTGTGAATTAAAGATGGAAAACAAAACGAGTAAGGTATTCCGAAGTTTAAGTAGGAGGGAAATTTGGTGAACAAGAGCTCATAATTTATTTCTGATTCTGTCGTCATCCCTATTGGTTAGGTTCAGAGCTTGATCGCCTCCTCCTCACAGTCGCAGTGTTAGTTTGAACATAAAAAAATATAAAACAAGAGGGGCTCCGGTGACTGAGAAATGCCCCTTTCTTCCTCTTAACTCCTCCTTTAAGCACTCCTCCCCCGTAAGTGTAAATTTAAACTACTTGGCTAGCAGAAGTTGAACTTTTTTTTTTATGCACAATTGGTAAACCCTTGACAACATCTCACCTGGTGGTAAGTGACGATGTTGCCGAAGATGGAAGCGGGCTTACCAAGATTCCCCAACGCAATGGGGAACTTATAGATACTTATAGAACGTTATAGATTCAAGCCATTTGCCTAGACGTTTAATAGAATGGCAGAATAATCATTCAGGCAGTTATTTGAACGGCGCCATTTATTTAAAAGGCTAGGCAGTTAATTGAATAGCTAATTATGCAGTTTGGTTGTGGGGGTGGGAAGTGACATAGACTTCTTATCAGAATTGCCCGATATAGTTCCTGAGGGATCTGGAGAAAACTCATGTCCACGCTCACAAACCGGTTGCAGCTTGCGCACCACTCACTCTTACAGACAGTAATAAAAAGGATGTCCACGCGGGCGAAGCCTCGGACATAAGCTAGTAATGTCATAAATGTTTAAATGTGTTTGTTTGTTACCTTTTCACGCTTCATCACCTCCAGCAATCTTGATAAAATTTGGCATAAAGGTAGCCTGTGTATTTTTTTTATTGAAATTACCTACAGCTTCCCCGGTAAAAGTTGTACAGAATAATGTGTAGAATCCCCAGTTAATGCCAGTTTCATTTCCTCATGTACAATACTTAGCATAATATATTAAAAAAGTCAAGATTCAAGATATTTATTCAAAATAGGTGCAAAATTCCACTCTTTCTTACTCTTACTCCGCCGACTCATCGACCCAAAGTGTGTCCTGGCCTCCGATACGAGAACTCGCCATTTGTCCCGGTCTTGTGCGGTTTCGCGCCAGTCGTCAGCTTGGAGCTCGCGCAGGTCCACGTTCACCACATCGCGCCATCGATACCTAGGTCGACTGACCGGGCGTCGACCTGTTGGTTGCCCCTGATAGGCTCTCTTCACATACCGATCTTCTCCCATTCTCTCTAGGTGACGCGAGCCACCGGAGTCTGTGAGCTTTCGTCTCTCCGATAATGTCTGAAACAGCCACCAGCTCTTGGATCTCGGCGCGTTTCTTAGGATTCTCCAACTGCCATCGATTCTCTGCTTTGGGCAAAGAATTTTAGGGAAGATTTTCCTTTCGGCAACCAGGAGTTTATTCCCTTTCTTAAGTGTAAGTGTCCAAGCCTCACATCCATACATTAAAATCGGTCTTATAACAGTCTTATAGATGCAGATTTTGGTGCATCTACTGAGAAACCTGGACACCAACACTTTGTGCAAGGCAGCGCTGCATCGCAAGGCGTTTTTAAAGGGGAATGTCAATTACTTCGTCCCTGGTATTTGTGTCGTTGATGGTACAGCCCAAGTATTTAAATTTGACCACCCCTTTATATATTGTCTCTCCAACGCGTAGGTCTTTGGGTTTGACGCGAGTATTTTTGTAGCGCCTCATGTGGAGATAATTAGTCTTGTCGTGGTTAATTCTTAGACTTACCTTCATTGCCTCCAGTTGCTAGTTTCACCCAGCAGAGCAAGGTCGTCCGCATACCCTATCACTTTATGCCTTCCATTCAGCTTCAGACCTACATCTCGTGTTAGCGCTCTTCTGAGGACATGTTCCAGCACTAAGTTAAAAAGCATAGGCGACAGGGCATCACCCTGTTTTAGTCCCGTGATCACATTAAACGCTTCCGTCAGCTCTCCCCCAATCCGCACTTTCATGTTACTTTCCCCCGTAGCAGTCTCAATCAGTTTGACTAACTTGTTGGGAATGCCGACGTTTCTCAATATCGCGTATAGGGCGCTCCGGTCTATGCTGTCGTAAGCCTTGGCGAAGTCCACAAACAGTACGTCCATGCTCTGCGCGTATTCCCACCTTTTTTCCATAATCTGTTTAAGGAGGAAGACCTGGTCAGTGGTACCGCGATTTGAACGGAAACCACAGTGATAATCACTGAGGACTTTTTCCGCGTACGGTTCCAGTCTTTTTAGCAGTACGTATGATAGAACCTTGTACGCTGTTGAGAGCAATGCTAATCCCCGGTAATTCGTGCACTTCTTTTTACAGCTTTTTTGTGAACGGGCAGATTTGGGACACTCTTCCTAATAGTCATAAAATAGTGATTGCATAATTTAATTTGTGAAAAATCAAGAAGTAAACAATCATTAGTTAATAACGTCAAAATCCAATCCTTGACATAAAAAAAATATGTCATTAGAACATGAAAACAATGTTACACGAGAAGTTATACATTAAAATCATTGAATGTCTGAATGCCTTTGACAAGTGTAGGCCAGTTCACACGGACAGCACCCGGTCTGCACCCGGTCAGCACTCGGTCACGAGTTTAACGCAATATAATATCTTTATACGAGGGCTGTTTAAAAAAGTACCCGTTCATGGCAAAAAAAAAACTTTTTTTTATGTATATATATGCATTTATTTTTCTACGTAGTCACCTTTTAACTCACTTGTTCCACCTATACTCAAGCTTCAATAAACCATCCAAAAAGTATGATTTTGGAAAGTCATTAAAATAGGCCTCTGTGGCAGCAATGACTTCGTCATTTGATCCAAGTCGCTTACCACCGAGCAATTTTTTTAGGATGGGAAACAAAAAAAATCGCAAGGGGCCAAATTTGCAGAATATGGGGAATGAGGCAATAGTTCGTATCGTAACTGTGCTAATTTAGCCGTCACAACTCTGGACGAATGAGCCGGGGCGTTGTCGTGATGAAACAGTACTATTTTCTTTTTTGAATGTGTCGTTTGTCCTTCAAGACGGCGTCAAATTCATCCAATAAATTGGCATAGTACTGCCCTGTTATCGTTTTCCCCTTTTCTAAGTAGTCAATATGTATAATACCCTGCGAATCCCAAAAACAGTCGCCATGACCTTTCCAGCCGATGGGACGGTTTTTGCTTTCTTTGGAGCAGGTTCACCCGGTAAAATCCACTGCTTAGACTGTTCTTTCATTTCCGGGGTGTAGTGGTGAACCCACGTTTCGTCCTCGGTCACGAAACGACGCAGAAACTCCTTCCGGTTACGTTTGAACACGGCCAAACACTGCTCCGAAGTAGTCAGTCGGTTCCGTTTCTGCTCCTCCGTGAGTAAACGCGGCACCCACATCGCCGATACTTTCTTCATGCCTCGGCTGGGCAGCGTTCGGGAAGCTTCGCAATATCTTTACGTCCCAGATACCGCAGTGTCGTAAGACCAAGGTCTTCGACCAATGTGTGTTGCCAGTGATGACGTACGGAACTGAGACATGGTCGCTTACTATGGGCCTCATAAGAAGGCTCAAGGTCACCCAAAGGGCAATGGAGCGTGCTATGCTCGGAGTTTCTCTGCGTGATCGAATCAGAAACGAGGAGATCCGTAAGAGAACCAAAGTAACCGACATAGCTCTCAGAATTGCTAAACTTAAGTCGCAGTGGGCGGGGCACATTGCTCGTAGAACAGATGGCCGTTGGGGCAGTAAAGTTCTCGAGTGGCGACCGCGCACCGGAAAGCGTAGTGTAGGCAGGTCTCCCACTCGGTGGACCGATGACCTGGTGAAGGTCGCGGGAAGCCGCTGGATGCGGGCAGCGCAGAACCGGTCGTCGTGGAGATCCTTGGGGGAGGCCTGTGTCCAGCAGTGGACTTCCTTCGGCTGATATGATGATGTATTGTACCCTCTCGATTGAAACGTTTACACCATCAAAGATTTCTCGAAGTTTAATTCAGCGGTCGGCTAAAACGATATTTTTAATTTTCTTAACCATATCGTCTGTAGTCACCTCCTGGGCGATCCTCAACAAAGACGGTTGTTTTCCCCCGCTTAAACTCGTTATACCAATATCTCACGGTTGTTATAGAAAGAGCACATTCATGGTAAACCGCTTGCATTCTTACTTTTATTTCGTCACATGTTTTTCCTTCCAAAAACAAGAATCTAATAACAGACCGATACAGTTCTTTCTCCATTTTAACAATTTTAAGTTCACGCTTTCACTAAATCTCTGTCAAATGAAAAAAAAAACAAAAGAATGCCATTTTCTTTTTTTTTCCCGCCTCTGAAAAATGGCTTAAAAAGGTGGTATACTTATTTTCGGCCAGTGATATTAATATATTTAGTAAACGGGTACTTATCAAACAGCCTAGGTATATATAATTCTACTGTACGTGTGTATGTCACTGAACTCCTCTTAAACGGCTGGACCGATTTGAATGTTTTTTTTGTATGCGTTTGGGTGGCGCCCTGGACAGTTTAGATTCACAAATTCGCCCGGCAGATGGCGCTGCAGTCGGTATCTAGGTTTCTAGATATTTATGGTATCTAGATTTCGCTAATTATTTTATTGTTGAGTTCGTTATTGTCAGGATAAGGTTCTTATGTAGGGTAGGGTAGTGTAGTGTAGGCTAGGCTAGGGTAGGGTAGGGTAGTGTATTGTAATATTGGGTAGGGTAAGGTAGGGTAGGGTAGTTTAGGGTAGGGTAGGGTGTGTTAAGTAGTATAAGGTGGTACGAAGTTCGCCAAGACAGCTAGTAATGATATATAACGTAATATAATCTTTCTAAAATAATATTTCAACTTACAAAAATGTGATTTCTAGCAGTTTCTAACCGTATCTAACATCAGTTGTGGTAAGGTTGCGGTTAGATACGATACGAATGAAAAGTTTCAGTACCAAATTGAAGCGACCATAGATAGCGCAAAAACCAAATCCGAGAGAGAGCTTTCACGTGATTAAAACCTCCTTTCATTCAAATCGAAACAGCCTGTATTATTACATCAAAGTCGAGAATCGGTGTTTCATTTTAATTTATTTTATTGCGAATTGATCGCTTTCCCAGGGTTTGAGGTTATGATAATCCAAATGGATTATTCATACTCGAAACGGCGGCTCTGGTTCAATACAGAAGGTTAGGCAGTTAATTTTGTTTTGCAAATGGAGTCTTGCAACGTAGGTAGTAATATTTATTTAATCGAATATTGTGTCTAGTTACAATTAGGCAGTAACTTATAGATATGTAGCAGAACTTTTTAAGCGCCTCTGTGGCGTAATCGTTATAGTCCATTCGCTTCACACCAGGAGGCTGCGGGTTCGATTCCCGGTGGGGTCATCTTGTAAGACTCGGTTTGGTTGGTGGTAGGGCATTTTCTAAGCCCGCCTGGCTAGCTACCACCATCTTATCTAAGTCTTGCCGAAAAAACATCAGTGTTAACAACATTGATGTGTACCGGCTTGAAGATAAGAAAGCCAGTTCTCCATTGCGTTGGGGAATCTTGGTAAGCCCGCTTCCATCTTCGGCATCATCGTCACTTACAATCAGGTGAGATGATGCCAAGGGCTTACCAATTGTAAATGAAAAAAAAAAGATATACGTATTTAATTTCGCATCCAAGGGGCAATATTTGGCCTTTTTAACAAGCTTATATTAGCTTCACCTGTATGTATGTATGTTTGTAACCGACTTCTTTGCACTCGGTTTTGACCCACTTTAAACAGACAGTTTTCATTCAAACTTTGTACATTTATCAAGAATCAGTGACAATACAATAATTTCATAAGTTTATCTAATTATCCTGAACTAAAAACTGAAAAATTAATATAGTTGAAAAAACACGCTTTTAAAGCAGATCAAACTTAAAAGTGAAAAATAATTCTTAATATAATTTGAAAACAACAATGAACGAAAAATACTAGTATTATTGTGAAAAAAGCGTGGGTTGCTCGATATACGAAAAATATACGTTAAACGTCAGTGTTTTATGTTTTAATGCGGCGCGCGGCGTTCTTTGACACGCGGCGGCACACTGTGTGTCGGTAGTCGGTACCTAATTACAAAGGGCTAGTAGTGACACTGTCTGAGCGAGTCGGGTAAGTTAGGTGCACCATTTGAAAATCAGTACGTCTGGACCGATTTTCATTATCTTTGATTTGTTGGATTTGTCTCCGCCCCGAAAAGCAGAATAACTATTAAAACTTCGGAAAATTTCACGAAAATAAAAACCGAAAAAACGTAAAAAGTTTTTTTAATATTATTAAAAATTCGTTTGGCTGCGCCTCCCCTGATGGTAAGTGCCGATGTAGCCGAGGATGTAACACGCACGCCCAAACAGTGCCTATTCACTCTCGTAGAGTGGAGTAGTTGTTGTGTAGTGTGGTGTGGTGTAGTATAGGTGCAGTAGAGTAGAGAAGAGTAAATCAAATAGACCCTCACGTATATTATCTGTACGTACACTGTACACGCACACATAGACATCAAAACCACTTCAAAATACTCGACATTATGTGCTTAGAAGTCGTCGGAGACACGCACATAAATATAAAACACTGATACGATACCGCACACATGTTTCAAAACGTGGCTTCAAATTCACAGTACGCAGTTTCTTTTTGAACTTTTTATTTGATCTAAAGGATGGAAGCAGTGCTTCCGAAGCACTCTACAGTGACGCGGTAGCCCAAACAGTAACCTTAGGGAGTTATGACATTGTACGAGCAGAGGACGACAAAGGCCTTTTGGGTATATCACACCCTTCAGATCACAGAAACAAGGGAGATGAGCCTTAGTATAAAAATGGTTCGTGTTCAGATGTCTCCACGTTTCTCCCACTTATATTACTAACACAAACACAAAAACTATAAGTACGGCAAACATGCTCATATTTCTCACGCACACAAGTAACTTGCAGCAACACCAATAAACTAACTAATAATATACATGCAAAAAGTCGGCGGTGCCACTTCCTGTTGCTACGGACTTAGGATCTGAGTCACATCCACATGATGATCGTATAAACGCCTTAACAGTCCAGTGTACCATATGTGGTACCAGTGTAACATTACCCTGCTTTTTGGAAAGTCGGATAAAAAGGGTCAACTTTACTTGTATTGAACAATGCGCAATTGTAACAATCCTGATCGACAACCCCTGCGTTCATTTCCATGACTGCATCATCTCTCAGATCTTTGGCAAAGAGTAGGAAATACTAAAGTACAGTGTCTTTGGTCCCCATTGAGGAGCTCGAGCCTACTCTGAATTAGTCGACTTCACACACAGTCTTTGAGTTTCCTCGCAGGCGTATGCGTTCTCTTACGATATTTTCCTTCACCGTAAGTGCGTCGGATAAACTGACATATGAAATCGAAATGCGAAACACACGGTACGTGGCAGGATTCGAACCACGACCTCCCTGACAGGAGGAAGCGGCCCTAGCCGTTACGCCACCAACGCTCTCTTTGGTTACAATGTGGTCTGCATATTTAAGTTATGCGAGTTGCCTCTTGCTGGGTCGTTCCTCGTGCTCCACCTGCGTTCTCCACCTACCAATCGAAAGACCATGTAGATTTTTCGAGTTGCCTCCAATATTATAGTAAAGCGACCATGTCTCAGTTCCGTATATCATCACTGGCAACACACACTGGTCGAAGACCTCGGTCTTAAGACGCTGCGGTATCTGGGACGTAAAGATATTGCGAAGATGTAACAGGGACAGAAAAATATTTTTTATTAGACCACCTTGTGTTGTGTCGGGTATTATAGTTAAGCAGGTCTCATTAAATTTATTACAGATTTGTTTGATAACTTTTTATTTGATTAAAATCATACATGAAATACTGATATCTGGATGGACGAGAGTTGTCGCTTCAAAACGCTTTGCACGCGAATCTGACTTTACCGATTTTTAAAGTGAAAACTCCTTTAGGCCTTTTTGAGATGGGAAAAAACCATGGAACTCGCGACACTGTAACGTAAACGACACCGTACCAGGAACACTCGCAGGGTCAAAACTTTGTCAACCTAGTCGTTCGCCAGGAACACTCGGAGGGTCGAAACTTATAAAACTGTAATTTTTTTTACTTCTGTCGGCACTCCCAGAGTGTTTAGGTTTTTACAAGCTTTTAATTAACTTGCAATGTATATATGTATGTTTGTTCGGGTGGAATCTAAATGGAAGTTAAATTTGACCCACTTCCCGGTTTCCGATTAAGCTGAAATTTTGCGTGCATATGTATATCGCATGACAATGCAATATTAAAAGCTTGTACCTAAAAGTTTTTAGGTTTTTGGAAATTATATTATTTGTTTTGTGGCTCACGGGCGATCTACTATTTGGACAACCTCTTTGATAATTCTCTTTCAGTCCGAATTAACCCTTAACATTAGGTTTAAGCTTGAATAGAAAAAGAAACAAGGGATAAAGATGGTCCCTTTTATGTGACAGGACAATGGGTTAGAACCATAATGATCAACTGTCCTTTATCCTTTCGGACGTCCATTATTTTGGTAACCGTCGTTTTTTGTCCATTGTTGTCTGTTGTATTTTAGAAAATCATGTAAACGGTATCTTTACAATCTTTGTAATGTGGGTGACATTAGCTAATATGTTCTAATCCATTTCAAATTCCAAGGTCATATTCCACTCTAGATGGTCAAAGTGACATCTTATAGATGTTCTTGTTCTTCATCTTATCAGCTCATAAACCTCCCCACCGAGGGGCTCGAGCCTACCCTGAGTAAGGGCGATTGGGCCTTAGTCGACTACGCGATCCCAGTGCGGGTGGGTCGACTTCACACACAACCTTCGTTTCTTTGAAAACCTCCTCATTTTTGGAAGTCATTTAAGAAACGAACACATCCCTGGTGTTAATGCCTATATGTGGCAGCCGTAAGAAACAGCTTGGTGACAGACGGACAGAAGGACGGAGTCTTAATAATAGGGTACCGTTTGTACTCTTTGGGAATGGAACCCTTAGAATTCACCCTGTAGATAAATATTATAGGGTAAGTATCTAATAAAGCTTACCCTTATGGCATGAAGCTGTGTACATCCCCATCCGCAATTTATCGTTTCCGATTGACTTGAACCTTGGAACGCCCACTCAGAATGTACAGGATGTTATAGAAAAACAGAAGGATCTCTAGATCTATACAGGGTGTAACGAAATTGGTGTAGGTCCCGTTAACTGGGGCTTCTACTAATCATACTGAACAACTTCTGTTCTACAAGTTTGCTGAAATCACGAAAAAAATGTTGAACTCTTCATACAAAACGATCAGCTGATTGACCAATTATGTGCATTTTTGTATGGATAGTCGTTTTTTTTTTTTGAGAATCGACTATGGTTCTTTGGGGAAAGTTGTTCAGTATGATGAGTAGAAGCCCCAGTTAACGGGACCTACACCAATTTTATTACACCCTGTATAAGGTAAACTAATTAGTAAATAATGATGTGATACATAGTTCGTGGCTCAACCGGTAACGACTCGGTCCTCCTAACCAGAGGTGCCGGGTTCAAATCCGGACGGCCAATGTACCAATCGAGTTTTTCGAAACTTACGTACATATACTCACCGATTGCTTTAACGGTGAAGGAAAACATCGTGAGGAAACCTGCACACACCTGCGAAGAAACTCGAAGGTTGTGTGTGAACTTGACCAACCCACACTGGGCACGCGTGGTCAACTAAGGCCCGATCTCACTTCAGGGTAGACTCGAGAACCTCGTTGGGGACGTATGTATATGACCTGATATGATGATGATGATATATGTAATTCGTAGAACAGATGACCATTAGGACAGTAAAGTTGTCGGGTGACGACCGCGCACCGGATAACGTAGCGTAGAAATGCCTTTCAGTAGTACTAGGTGGACCGTTGACCTGTCTTCGATACATCTTCCAGAGTGTATTGCCAGTTATGAAATGACATATAGACCTGAGACATGGTCGCTTACTATGGGTTTTAAAGAAAAGTTCAAGGTCACCAAACTAAAGTGGCAGTGGGCAGGGCATATAGCTCGTAGAACTGATTGCCGTTAAGGCAGTAAAGTTCTCGAGTGGCGACCGCGCACAGGAAGACGTAGGATAGGAGGGCATCCCATACGATGGACTGATGACCTGGTGAAGGTCGCGGGAAGCCGTTAGATGCGCGCAGGACCGGTCGTCGTGGAAATCCTTGGAGGACGCTTTTGTCCAGCAGTGGACGTCTTTCGGCTGATATGATGATGATACAAAAAGCAAACAAATTACAAGTGAATAAAAGTAAAAAATAACCAAATAAAACATAGAACCTCTCCTTTTAAAGTCGGTTAAAAATAGTGAATGATGAACGACATATGTTTGTTGCAGTGGTATTAAAAAGGCCATGACTCCGTGTTTAGTTCACTGCGAGCAATTCAATGGTAATTTGGCTACTGCCCGAGGACAGTGACAAAATAATTAAATCGCTTGTTTTCCAATGAACATTAGTCCATAAATTCGATTTTTTTTATGCTGGCAACTAAAACACACCTTGCCTCTTCAAAAAGTTCGTAAACCATATAGTAAACTTTATAGCTTCGTTCCCAAACCCCACTTGTCCTGGACAAGTGTTTTATTGTATGTGAACAACGAACGCAACTCTACTTTATGACCAAAGAGTATAGTTACCAAACAACACCAGTCCAAATTTTTAAGCTATTGCATAGCTTTTATCGCGGGCTTTGAGCGCGGCGACCGAATCAAGAAATCCCGTAACGAAAAAACCTAACACTACCGCGTTCTAAAAAATTTTACAGTGCCATCTATTAGCGATTTGCGGTACTAAAAGGACGGTCAATTTTACTGGTGTAACTTTCTTAGTGTTAAAAGTTGATTAAAAATGATATGCAATAGCTTTACCGCGGCTGTCCCCTAGTGCCACACGCCTTTTTTTTAAATACTCGTAGATATACCTGATATGTATTTAACAAGACCTTTTTTTTTCGTAAAAAATAACTAACATTTATTTAAAAAGACGAGAGATGTACACAACAGAACTGTAAGAGACCTAAATAAATTGGTTTTTAACAGCATACCAAAACTGACTCATTATTATTATTATTATATTATTTCTATTGACAGTGTAATGTGTGTTAATAGTAGTTTATGAAACTGTTGCATAATAAGGGTTCTTAAAATACGAGTGTAAGTTAAAAAAACGAGCCGTAGGCGGGTATTATTGTAGCATTACACGAGTGTTTTAAGACCAAATGATGTGCAGTTTCATACACTACTTTATCTAATCTCATACATTGGGATTGAATCAACTAAAATACAAAGATCAAAGTTAAGAGTAAGAAAAAAATCCCACAAAATTCAGTAAGTACCTACAACAAATCGTGTCATAGCGCTGAATCCCAGCGCATCACCGCGCTTGCATTGAAGCGGACGGTGTCACAGACAGGTAAAAACAATGCTTAGACTAATCTCAGACATTTTTAAACAAGAATGAAAATTATACACGAAATTCAGTATCTACAACAAAATTCAATGAAAAACCAACACATCACCGCGCATGCGTTAAAGCAGGCGCTGTCACAGACAAGTAAACATTGGAATGAAAACTTTTTGTATTGCTGTAAAAATGGCGCGAACCGCATGTGCGTTTCAATAAAAAAAAATTGAAATGGAACTTCGTTGGTGATATTATCTCTTTGGTTTAACTTGTATCGAAATGGAAAAAATTACATTATAACATTATTTCTCTAACAAAATAATGTTATCGTGTAATTTTATCTACTCTTATGTCGTAAAGTTCGCATTATCAACTTCAAAACGAATGGTTTTAATGTATTACTTCTCGTGTAATATTGTTTTCATGTTCTTATTACATAATTTGTTTTATATCAAGGATTTAATTTTGACATGTGACTAGTGATTGTGTATTTCCTGATTTTTAACAAATGACATTATGTAATTACTATTTTATGACTATTAGAAAAGTGTAAACCATCCAGTTTATCAATAAATAATTTGTATTTGTAATTTGCACCTATTTTTAACCGACTTCAAAAAAGGAGGAGGTACTAAAAATATAGAGTCGACTATATTTTTTTTTGTTCACCGATTTTTCTGTCAATTGTGGACCGCTTTTCAAAATTTTTTTCCATTCGAAAGAGTATACTCCCGAGGGGGTCCCATTGTCACCAAGTTACATTTGATACGTAAATAACTGTGTGCTAGTACCGACCTCAAAAAAAAATTAAAGCCCTAATTTAATTCTTACCCAACTTTGATTTCGTTATTGTTGTGTATTTAAGTATAATAATATTTTTTCATACTTTTGAGTGAATTTCATTTTGAAGTCGGTTTTTAGTTTTTTTTTAACTTCTTTTTTTTTAATATCTTGAATCTTAAATCTTGATGTTATTGCAACATACTACAGCTGATAAGGATTTAGCTTGGCTGGGAGGCTGGGATATATGCAGGCAGCAATAAAAACGATGATATTCTCCGTGGATGCAGAAAGTAGGCGTGTTAGGCGAGACTAGAAATTTGTCATTTAAACGCATTGATAAATATTACTTCTGCTTTGTCCCTGAGATTAGGTAGGTAAATTTGCAGTAACGTGTATTGTCTCGCCATCCACTTTAGTCTTTATCTACTCTCATATCGTAAAGTTCGCATTATCAACTTCAAAACGAGTTTATATTGGCATACTTTATAAACACAATACCGTAATTTAAAAAAAATACATTATAACATTATTTTGTTAGAGAAATAATGTTATAATGTATTTTTTTTCCATGACGATACAAGTTAAACCAAAGAGATAATATCACCAACGAAGTTCCATATCATTTTTTTTATTGGAGCGCACATGCGGTTCGCGCCATTTTTACAGCAATACAAAAAGTTTTCATTCCAATTTTTACTTGTCTGTGACAGCGTAATAATTATAATAAAATTGATATTTGCATGCCAATCTGGTGAAATATAAGGACTATCTAAATAATGTAACAACTTTAAAACCATGTTTTATGCAAATAAACTTTCATTTCATTTTACTTTCCGTTTTCCATAAAATTGAAACTATAAGAAACAAGATAATTTATTTCATTCCATCGTCATCATCATCATCATTCAGCCAAAAATCGTCCACTGCTGGACAAAGGCCTCCTCCAAGGATTTCCACGACGATCGGTCCTGCGCTGCCCGCATCCATTGGCTTCCCGCGATCTTCACCAGGTCATCGGTCCACCGTATTTCATTCCATATAGGAAATCAAAGTTGAGCAGTTTTTTATGCATACTGTTAACTTGCTACTTGGTATTAATTTGTGTTCTTTGTAAAATAAGCGATTCAATTATTTGAATACATCCCGTATAGAACACCTACGCAAGGCACCACTGTTTAGGCCATTCATAAAATTTGCATAAAGCTACTTAAATCGGCGGCATAAGGCGTTAAGACGACTCAATCCGATCACCGATCCGTGATAAAATATTATCGAACGTAACATTCGTTCATTTTAAGTTCAAATCAATGCGAGATTTAACGTAGCTATTACGTTGAAACCAAACGCCCGATTCTCAATTTTCACATATTGTGTTTATTACTTTTTATCACTTTTAAATAAGTTTAAAAAAATGAGTTCAATTGAAATGGAAGGTGTTGAAGTCGCCGATTTTTGTGTGTTGGGTTCATTCAACATGAACTCTTTGTTTCCGTTAAATTTTGCAATTAATGCCAAAAACAGGGTCCACAGAATATTTTTTTACATCAAAAGTGGTAACATTTTTATAATTTTAATCAATTAATCGATTTTTTTCATTAATTCAAAAATATTATACATTTTTTTCACAGTGGTAGCACGAAGTTGTTCAATAATATGCATTGAATATTGTAATCTAACCCTTATTGAGAGCGTCGGTGGCGAAACGGCAAGGGCCGCTACCTCCTACCCGGGAGGTCGTGGTTCGAGTCCTGCCACGTACCAATGTGTTTTCGAATTTCGATCTCATATGTACGTTTATCCGACGTTCTTACGGTGAAGGAAAACATCGTTAGGAAACCTGCACACATCTGCGAAGAAACTCGAAGGTTGTGTGTGAAGTTGACCAACCCGCACTGGGCCCGCGTGGTCGACTAAGGCCCTATCGCCCTAATTCAGGGTAGTCTTGAGCCCCTCGGTGGGAACGTATATATGAGCTGATGTATAGAACCCTGGTAAGGGCCTTATTTAAATTTTTGTCCTCCTCGCTCTTGCACGATTTTTGTATTTCCATCTCGTTTAGAAAACAAAAAGGAAAAACTTAAAATAAAAACCGGCCAAGTGCGAGTCGGACTTGCGCAATACTTTGCGCGTCCGGGTTCCGTAGTCTTTACAAAAAATAAATGTACATTTTAATAAACAAAATTATTTTTGCAGTTGTTAATAGATTATTTTGTATAAAAAATCGATGATCTTTTTACAAATCCAACTGCACACATTAAGTTGGTCGACTATTACTCCCAAACCAAAGTATATATATATTAGTACTAACATACCCAAACTAAGAAAGCCTACTTAACCGTGATAGTTTTCCTTTTAAATTGATTATATGTCATACTATTTACAGTTTTCAGGCGTCCCGGTATAGTGGTTTAGCTGGCAGGAATCGAATCGAATCGAATCTACCAAAGATTTGCACTTTAAAGCTTAATATTTCACAAACAGTTCCCTAAATCGAAACATAGTTTTTGCAGACCCTCAGCAGTTTTGAAAGACCTTTTCAACGATAACCCACACGATAGGGTACGTCAAGGAAAAAAAATTCACCTTTTTATATGTAGGGGAGATATACCCTATAAAAAATATTCCTATCAATCAATTTATTTGCGAATCACAGGTTACTTAAATAGATGTTAGATGTTTCCACTTTAGGGATCCATACACCCAAAGGGTAACCAACGGGACCCTATTACAGCTCGCGCCAAACTTTGTCACGGCTCTGAAGTTGGTCACAAGACGCGTCGCAGTAGCAAACTTCAGTTTTTTTAAAATTCACAATTGGTAAACGTTTAACAACATCTCACCTGGTGGTAAGTGACGATGTTGCCGAAGTTAGAAGCGGGCTCACCAAAAGTCCCCAACGCAATGGGGAACTGGCTATCTTATCTTCACGCCGGAATACACCAATCAACATTGATATTTGGCGGCAAGACTTAGATAAGATAAGATAAGATAAGATGGATGATAAGATACCACCAACCAAACCGAGTCTTACAAAGTTGACCCCGCCGGAAACCGAACCCGCGACCTCCTACACTACCTACCTACACAGGAGTCTTAATTAAGTCTGCGAATTATTTCACTTGCAATGTTAATATGTAAGTATATTAAATTGAGCATTTGCCGTTTTGAGTAAAGTCAGTGAACTTTGCCTCTGAGCTACGGAAAAAAAAACATAAAAGCTTTTAGATACTTACTACTCGAGTATACCGGCGCGGGCGCAGTAAGCGCTCGCGTCACAGTTCAGATCAGTAATAAAGTTTGGCGCGAGCTGTACTCCTCCGCTGTCCGTTTGTCGGTCTGAATCGCTTCGCTCGCTCGTTCAGCGAGTCAAAAAATTATTATTATTATTATTATATCAGCTCATATACGTCCCCACCGAGGGGCTCGAGCCTACCCTGAATTAGGGCGATCAGGCCTTAGTCGACCACGCGGGCCCAGTGCGTGTTGGTCGACTTCACACACAACCTTCGAGTTTCTTCGCAGGCGTGTGCAGGTTTCCTCACGATGTTTTCCTTCACCTTTAAAGCAATCGGTAATTGTATGTATATTGACTGACTCGGTGGCTCAGTGGTTAGTGCCCTTGACTACTGATCCGAGGGTTGTGGGTTCGATCCCCACCCAGGGCAAGCATTTGTGTGATGAGCAGATTTGTTTGCTCTGTGTCTGGGTGTTAAAATATATCTATATATGTATGTATTTAAACGTATATAAGTATGTATATCAGTCTCTGGTAACCCATAACACAGGAAATCCTACTTTGGGGCCAGATGACCATGTGTGATTTGTCCCAGAATATTTTTTTTTTTATGTACGTAAGTTTTTGAAAAACTCATTGGTACATTGGCCGTCCAGATTTGAACCCGGTACCTCTGGTTAGATGGACCGAGTCGTTACCGGTTGAGCCACCGACGCTTTTGCAAAAATTTTACTGCGAATTTATTTATTTTTAAAAGCTTTTATTTAACTTGCAATGTTTATATGTACGTACGTATGTATGTATTTTTATATTTATTTCAGCATTTGCCTTTTTGAGCATAAAAACTCCATTCAAAATAAAAGCTTCGAAAATTATTTGTTTTATAATCTTTGGATAACAAACTGCTAGCACTTGATTAAAAGCGTCGGTGGCTCAACCGGTAACGAATCGGTCCTCCTAACCAAAGGTTCAAACCCGGACGGCCAATTTACCAATGAGTTTTTCAAAAAATTACGTACATATACTTACCGATTGCTTTAACGGTGAAGGAAAACATCGTGAGGAAACCTACACATCTGATTCCAGATGTGTACGAAGGTCGCGTTGCACACGTCCGTAGGTGTCAATCTAAAAACCCTACACGTGACCGCGGGTGATGCGAAGTGCAACACCAGGCAACCACCGTCTATCCCTTGGATAACACGGTTAATTGTGCCACACTATAAGAAGAAGAAGCACTTAATATACAAAATCACGGCCTATTAAATGTTTTCACAGGTAATTAAAAATATAAATTGAATCCGACATAACATAAGTCGCTTAACTAACTCAATGGTACACAAAACGTTCACAATAATAGCAACAAAGAAATCACCTAAACAAAAACACGCAATAAGGTGAACGAGAAAAAATCGGTATTAAACTTAATACACACATCAACTTTTTCTAAGGATATTTTGAAGACTTTTCATACAAAGCATGGTTTCTTGAAGAACTATAAAAAAAACTAAGAACATGTGTAGGGTAGTAACTTACGAGATGAGCAAGTGCTATATTTCCCCTCTCAGTTCTTATAAATTAACTAACTGTGCCCGCGACTTCGTCTGTGTGGAGGTTTTGAATTTTCCCATGGGAACTCTTGAATTTTCTGGGATAAAAAGTATCATATATGTTAACCGGGGCTAACACCATACAAAACTTCATCAAAATCGGTCAGGTAGTTTTTGCATGATGCGCGAACATACAGACAAAAAATCCAAAAGTTGTTGTTTTGGCCTCTATACCGTTAGTAATGTCCACCACAGTTATTATTTTTCAAAAATATTTCATGTACAGACACGGCCCCGTTATAGTTTTATTATATTTATAGATTGACTTTCAAGTGGTTTTTTGTAAAAACAAGTAAAAATTAAAATTGGTTTTTTTTATGTCATTTTATGAAATTAGTAGAACCCATGGTTATAAGATTAGAGAAAGTATTTCTATAATATAAAACTTGCCCATCTTAAAAATTTTTATACCCTGCAATGCAAATGTCCAAATTTTTTTTTTAGTTCGCATTTGGTAAACCGTTTATTAATTTTTAATAGTTTTTCAAGAAACCATGTTTTATAAGGAAATTTTAAAAATATCCGTAGGCAATGTTGAGCAGTGTATAATAGTTATTAATAGGGATGACGAATGCTAGTCATTTGATTTACTTTTTATTATTTGTCAAAAACGACATTTTGTTTTAAAATATTTGAAATACCTAGGAGTGACGTCATAGTTTTGCAGCGTCATTTATGTACTAATTTTGTGATTTTGATAAATTAAAAATGGAAAACTTGATGGAAAACCAAACGAGTAAGGTTTTCCGAAGTTTAAGTAGGAGGGCAATTTAGTGATCAAGAGTTCATAATATATTTCTGACGCTGACGTCATTACTATTAGCAACTATAAAAATATAGCTTAACAACAGTCTTGTACGCGTATAGCTAAGTCAAAGTATATATATTAGTACTAAACATACCTACAGTATGGACACTCCCTGCCGCTCTCTAGATAGATTGCGACCTCACCCCCTCGTCACTCACATTAAAACAGATTGGTTACAATTTGGTTGTCAAACGTATGGAATTTCGCCGTGATTTTGTTTGTTTACGCTACAATCTTTTCAAAGGCTTGTGAAAGCTCATTACTTAACTTAATAATATCACTGTTCTCTGTTTTTTTATCCTTTTTTTTACTTTCTTTACCATGGATAGATAAAATGTATAATTTATTTTATTTATGTTAATTTATTTATGTAGGTATATGTTTTTGTTTGTGTATATATTTATTATTTTATATATTACTGTTATAATATTTAAGTATTTTATGTAACTGTTCATTTGCAAATTTTTATGTTTTAAATTATTGCGCCGCCACTTAACTTATTCTATCGCTGTTTCCCGACCCAAAAGTTGCCTGGAAGAAATTTCTACCTAGCAATAAGGCCGCCTATTTTATAGGATTTATTCTATTTAAAAAAAAATATTCACAATTGGGCAGCCCTTGGCATCATCTCACCTGATGGTACGTGAGATGATGCCGAAGATGGAAGCGGGCTTACCAAGATTCCCCAACGCAATGGAGAACTGGCTATCTTACCTTCATGCCGGAACATATCAATGTTGTTGACATTGATGTTTGGCAGCAAGACTTACATAAGATGGTGGTAGCTAGCCAGGTGGGCTTAGAAAATGCCCTACCACCAACCAAACCGAGTCTTACAAATTGACGCCGCCGGGAATCGAACCCGCGACCTCCTGGTGTGATGCGAGTGGAATAACCATTACGCCACGGAGGCGGTATATTGTATATTGTTCATTTCTTTTTTTATGTTGTGATGCAATCAAGAATATTGTAGTCTATTGTATTGTATAGTATAGTATAATATTGTATTGTATTATACGTATTGTTTGCTCCGTCATTTGTTTTTAGAAATGTCATTTTCACGACTGTTGTATGCAGTGTCCGCGATGTGACTTAGTATTGAAGAGATCCACATTATACCATTTCGAAAGGTTACCAACTCGATTGGCTTGTAGTAGCTTGATGCAAAATGCAGGTAGACAAGTGCACAACTTAACCAATCTATAAACATTAAGAAACCAACGAAAATATTACTCATCCTTTTTGACCAGTCGGGTTAAATTGTATCCCATATAACTCCCGGGATCTAGATGGATCTAATGTCACCTCGTACTCCATAATCCATTAAGCCATTTAGGCTATAGGCTCCGCTCAGCCAAATAAACAGACATACATACAAACACCCGAAAAACATTATACTTGTTTTTGGAAAGTCGGCCTTAGAGAAATAACAGGGGCTTAATATGGGAATTGAATATAGGTTGTTTGGGGAAAGTTGTTCAGTATCATGAGCTGAAGCCCCCTATCCCTACAATTTTATATTATTAATAGCTGTCCCGACGAACTTCGTTCCACCTTACACTACACCTCACTACACTACCCTGTCCTACCCTACACTTCACTACACTACACTACCCTATTCGACCCCACCCTACACTACAGTACCCTTCATAAGAACCTTCTCCTGACAATAACGAACTCAACAATAAAAGAATTAGCGAAATCGGTCCAGCCGTTCACGCGTGATGCGATGACCAGAAGACTTTTAAATATACAGTTTTTATAAAATCCCTGTACGTTGGTTACATAATAGGGATGACGAATGCTAGTCATCTTATTTACTTTTTATCATCTGTCAAAAACTACATTTTATTTGTGACGTCATAGTTTTGCAGCGTCATTTATGTACTCATATCGTGATTTTGTTGAATTAAAAATCGAAGACTTGATGGAAAACAAAACGAGTAAGGTTTACCGAAGTTTAAGTAGGAGGGCAATTTAATGATCGAGAGTTCATAATTTATTTATGATGCTGTCGTCATCCCTATTGTATGAACAAAACGCTGACACACTGACGGGCCCGCGCCGCTACTAGCTCGAAGTTAATTTGATTACGTGGCAATTTAGTAGGCAATATAGTGTGCAATTAGTGGGCAATTTGTTACCATTTACCCTACCAAAGTTAACCCGGCCATGTTTAGGAGATATCACATTTTGGAGGTCGGTAGTGAGAACTACTTATTCATTTATTTTAGAACACTAAGACTCACAGTACTTGGCTTTAAGATGCCTCAATCCGAGCAGGTTGATACGTGTTAAAATAATATCGAACGTAAGTCTATTCATTTTAAGTTCAAATCAATGCGAGCTTCAAAGCGGCTGTTAAGTTAAAACCGAACACCCAATTCTCGATTTTTATATGTTTTTATTACTTTTCATAAGTTAAAAAAATGTGTTCAATTAAAATGAAAGGTCTTAAAGTCACCGATTTTCGTGTGTTGGTTTCATTCAACATTAACTATTAGTTTTCGAGAATTTTTGCAATTAATGCCAAAAACAGGATCTACATAATTATTTTTTTTACATCAAAGTTGGTAATATATTTGAAATTGTATTCAAGTAACATTATGTCGATCTATGTAGATATATGTAAATCCAAGTGCTAATCTGTGAACCTACCAAACTTCATTCACATCCGTTTATCTGTTGTGGCCACAGATTTGAACAAAAGGATCCGCCCGTCTCCATATTTTAGTCAGATTTTCTTCATACATCAAAAAGTAGCGCCATCTGACATAACTCGTACGAACTAGCGTGGGCGAGAGTTGACTGACGTGCCGAGTTAAAAGAACCTTGATAGAATTGTCGCTTTAAAAATTCGTTTTTTTTAATTTGTTTACAAGAAAAAATACAATGTAAGGTTATTTATCGATGATACGACATCCCATGTTTCTTTTTAGCCTTTCTTTTATGATATTTACGGCCTCTTACAACACAATAAGGCATTTTTATATGGAATATTTTTCCACCGCACTGAACAATGTCCCGCAGACGACTAAGTCGCGAGTGTGCGAAACTTTCGATTGTCGCACCAATTCGCTGGGCCCATTAGTCGCGCGCGTTGGCCGGGTCCTTACGCCAGTAATATATAAGTCATTGGTTGTGGCGTGAAAGAGTAACAAACATCCATACATACAGACTTTTGCCTTTATAATATTAGTAAGGATTTGGGTTTGCATTGGGTTTGCATACCATAATCAGATTTTTCCTGGAATAATGAACTACCCAGTGAGTAGGCCTAGTTAATTCCTAGTTTTTCACAAAGTTACAATAAACTCGTTAGAGCCATTTTTGAGAAAGATTAACAAACAACATGTGTTTGTATGAAAGGCATCTTATTACATTTTTCCTAGATTATTGAACTATGGCTCGTAGCAGGCCATACATAGTTATAAAAACGTGTAGAGTTTCATAAAAATCTTTAAAGCCATTTTTGAAAATAAATAATAAAAGTGATTATTTGGTGGCAACCCTGAAAACTCAAGATAAGAGAAAATATTTTTTTGGCGGGGTTTGTGGTGACCACGTTTGTAGTTTTATTTCAGTGTTTTTGAATTGTTGTTTTGGGCTACAATTTTTCACAAAAATTGGTGCGTTCTAAAGAAAATAGTCTGGTACAGGTGTGCAATGTAGGGAACAATAAAATAAAAAAAGGAGGACTTGAACACTCAGCTTTGTAATGGATGCAGTTTTATAGAAGCGCCCTACTGCAACTGGGTGGTCCACCTTAGAATAAGATCGCTGCAGATGTTATCAAGAACTCCACAGATGATTTGTAATGCACCGGCAGTAGAATTACAAATCAAATTACAATTGGTGATTATTAATAAATTGAAGTCTATCTCAAAAGGGCTCGTACCCAGAGACGTAAATATATTATTAAATAAAAATAAGAGAAACAAAAAATGGGCAGAGATACCTATAAAAATAATATTGACACGATTTTACTTAAATCCGTTCAGTTAAAACGTAGTGTATTATATTATCTTTGCCGTTCAGTAGCTTAGGCGGTTTAGTATAAGACACTTGATTCTCATTAAAATCTGAACTTCGATTTTTCTTTTGCCTTCACATTCTTAAAAGGTAATAAGAATCATCGCTGATTGGAAAACTAGCGATTTTTCTGGCTACCTAAACTAACTAAAACATGATAATGATGAAGTCGAATGATAAATATCAATCACACATAGTATAAATTACACAAGTATATATTATGTTTGTTTGTTTGTTCCATTTTCACATCCAAACGGTTGAACGGAATTGAATGAAATTTGATAGGTAGATAGAACAAGCACAGAATAACAATAGGTAAATGTTTATTTCACGCTTGCAAGCCACTTGCGGCTCGTGCATTGAGCACCCTCTATTAAAGTCATAAAAGCGATGTAAACGCAGGTGAAGTCGCGTGCAAATGCTAGTTTGTATTAAATACATTACCAACGTTGCCTTACCTACCTATCTCCTGTAAATATTTTTTTACTCAAGCACGCTATTTAGTATTCGCTTTACATTCTTAAAAAGAAAACAGGAAATACGTGATTTCAGGATCGTCAAAAAATTTAATAAAAAACTACTTCCCGGCTCGTTACCACACACTTCTTATCACAAATGACATCTATCACACACTGAGAGGCACAGAACACAAATCTTACACAGGTACCATAGTTGGATAAATAAAAGCTCCTTGGTCTAAGATTCGCTGGCTGCTTTTTTTTAAATTTTGAACTGGCGCGGCGATAGCGGCGCTGTGATTAAAAAAAGTAAATCGGCGGAAAAGCAAAAGACGTGTTTGTCATGGTATTTCTACTCTTTGGTCGCGCTTTTAAATATCCAGTGTACTTTATTTAAAATTTATATTATTATTATTGTTTTTATTTCCTTACTGTGTTTGTGTTCAGGCCTCGGCCGGAACGGTAATTGTTGGATGGGTATTATAAACTCTACTCATCCAGCAATCTCTACCTTCTCGGCCTCCTCAGTGATAACATAAGATAATTAAGATAGCCAGTTTTCCATTGCCTTGGGGAATCTTGGTAAGCCCGCTTCCATCTTCGGCATCATCGTCACTTACCATCAGGTGAGATGATGGCAAGGGCTTACCAATTGTGAATAAAAAAAATAAAAAAAGATGTACTATTGAAAAATAAGTATATAACCCGCGCAAAAGCTCTGTATTAAAAATACAAAAACACAATCAAAACGTACGGAATCAGTAAAACATAGCAACTGTTGCTGTATCAGGAAAATCTTTTTATCTCGATCAATATTATGAAGATATCGGCACCCACACACGGAGCCACGTGCAAAATGTTACCAGATATTACATCGATAAATATTTACCAGATTACCTCTCAATAAATTACCCTAACACAATAATACTCCGCGGAACGCTTGTTTTGCCTCAATGATAGCCATCGCCCCAGAAAATATCAACAGGTATTCTGATTTTATCATTATCTTCATTTGTGAAAATACTTACGGCGACTGAAATCCGTAACAATTGCGGTAGTGCTGGTCTCTTTTAATAGACGAAGGTGTTATTACACTGGTTTTAGAACGGTTTTTCACTGGTAGGAGCGCGGAGGAAGAGCGACGACGCGTCCGCCCTGTTCGGCTGCCGAGGGGAGACTGACTGTGACTGAAGCTCTGAACTTGTAAGGAAAATATTATCAGCACTAAAATCCCTTTTAGCTTTCAGGTAGGCAGCCGTAGTTAAGGCGGTAATGGCCGATTCGGCGATGCGATAGTTGATAAAACGCGCGAGTGACTTTTTGGCAAATTGTTTATTGTGGGATTTGTGAGGTACCAACTCACTAGGGACTATAAGTGCTGCTATAAAAAGTGAACTTTTAAGGGCTTAACCAATCTAAAGCTAGACTTTGAGCGTCTCTTTTTTTTATTTTTTTTTATTCACAATTGGTAAACCCTTCTCAACATCTCACCTGGTGGTAAGTGACGATGTTGCCGAAGATGGAAGCGGGCTTACCAAGATTCCCCAACGCAATGGGGAAAACTCTGGTAAAACTTAGGCACAGCTTGTAGCGCGATGCGCTGTCATTCATTTTTCTTTCATCCGAGCTTCTTTTCATTTCATCTATTTCTTTTTCACGCCATCTGGCAATTTCATTTAAAAAATCCAAATATTTTCACTAACCGTCATATTTTAAAAAATAAAATAAACTAAATAACGAAATAATTATATCTTATAAAAGGACCATTAAGGGTTTTATTTTACAAATAAACTCCAATTACCTGTAGCACGCATCGGCATTTTTAAAAGAACCTACTCCCTACCTACCCACCCACCTACCTACCTACCCACCTACCTACCTACCTACCCACCTACCTACCTACCTAACTATCTACATATCTACCTGCCGTGCGACAAGCTGGTGGCCGACAATCATCATTATCATCATATCTACCGAAAGACGACCACTACTGGACAAAGGCCCAGGGATTTCCACGGCGACCGGTCCTGCGCTACCCGCATCCAGTGGCTTCGGTTGAAGACTGAAGTCCTTAAGAATGAGTAAATTATTTATTTCTATTAGCGGCACTAGCACACCCTGGACACTTCATACACGGGCCAGAAATGACATTTCAAAAAAGGAATGACGGAACAAACAAAATGGCAGCGAAATCCTATACGTTCGACAACCAAACTGTAACCAATCTGTATCAATCTGGGTGACGAGGGGGTGAGGTCGCAATCTAGAGAGCGGCAGGGAGTGTCCATACTGTATGTTAGTACTAATGTATATACTTTGGCACTAGTGTGCTAATCGAACCACTTCAAGGACGTGATCATTTAAAGCCACGACTACCTTATAGTGGGGAGTATTACCCGCTCACACTCGGGAGATATCTTGGTGCGTTTTATGACCAAGATCACCGTATGCGCGGTAAATCATTTCCTCAACAGACGATACCATTCTAGACAGATATTATGTGCAGTTGTGGCGTCGGTGGCGTAACGGCTAGGGCTGCCGCCTCCTGTCCGGTAGGTCGTGGTTTGAATCCCGCCACGTACCAATGTGATTTCGAATTCAGATTTGATATGTTCGTTTAACCGACGCTCTTACGGTGAAGGAAAACATCGTGTGGAAACCTGCACACGCTTGCGAAGAAACTCGAAGGTTGTGTGTGAACTCGACCAAGCCGCACTAGGGTCGCGTGGTCGACTTAGGCCCGATCGCCCTAATTTCGGGGTAGGCTCGAGCCCCTCGGTGGGGACGTGTATAAGCTGATATGATGATGTGCAGTTGTACCAGTCCATTGGTGTTCGGTTATCAACGTCAGATAAACGTTCATATGAAATCAAAATTCGAAATCACATTGGTACGTGGCAGGATTCGAACCACGACCTCCCGGACAGGAGGCAGCGGCCCTAGCTACGCTACCGACGCTGTGCAATATAGCCAAGAGAAGTTAGATTGGCGAAGTCATTAGGAGCCTGCGGTCGCAGCCAGGCGAGTGCAGATGTACTGTCATGAGTCATTCATCATCTGCCTTAGCCTTTTCCCATTTATTTGGGGTCGGCTCTCCTTGTCCTCAGTCTCCATTGAACACGGTGAGGTGCTATGTTGGCGTCTAGCTCAGTCTCTTTCAGATCCTTTTGGACCGTCGTTAGCCAAATGGTGGGCGGTCTTCCGGGGCCTCGTTTCGTCATTGGCAAATTAATGGCAGGTCTAACAATATGGTTGCCGGGGCGTCTAAGGCTACCCACACACCTACAATAATATTGCGCTATGTTGATGATTGCACAATATGATTGATGAGCTCCCGGTACAATTCTCTCTCGTATATCTACCAGATACGCTAGACTACCAGGTTTATGATATAGCGTCCCCACTTACCTACCCTAGGGCATAACAGTGGGGGCGCTATTCCTGCCAACACCATGAGGTGAAGACAAGGACCAGTAACGGTAGGTCTTGCCGCCAAGACGCTTGTCCCGGTACTCTCCAAGGCGAGTGCCTCGTGGAAGAGAACCACTACCTACTGTCCAGGTAGGTCCCGGAGCTGTAGGCGCGCTCACCTCCCGCGGCTTTCGCTGCTGGCGGTTCGATCCCCGCTCGGGACGCCAGAGAAGCTGGCTCCCACATATCCGGTGTGGTACCGGAGCTGTAGGCACGCTCACTTCCCGGCGCTTATCGCACCTGTCCAGACTTACTAGCTTAGCTCTTCTTGCTCACCAGGCAAGTGCCGGAGATGCTTCCCTGCCAGTAATTCAACCAGCAGTTCCACTTAATGGACAAATCACGTGCCCCGCGTTGTTTTCGCCCATAGCCCACGTGGCGGCTACGACAACACTAGTTGCGCGCGGGGAAGGACGCCTGGACGCAACGTGCTTGCCAGGCAACAAACTTTGCCCAACCCCTGCAACTAACCACATACCACTACGAGTCCATGACCCAGTCGGGGGACCGACAAGCCAGAGTGCCGAAGGCGATAGATCCAACGGCAGGCAAGCGGTGGGCTACCCCCGCCGTAGTACCCTGATCCAAACAGCCAGACCCGTAGTTCCGGCTGCGACCTCCACCTAGCCGGGTAGCTCTAGGCAGAGGAGCTCCCGGTACAATTAAATCTTCAATACTACCCCTACATGTTCAATAACATTGTGCAATCATCAACATTGCGCAATATTATTGTAGGTGTGTGGGTAGCCTAAGAACGTGTCCGTACCACTTTCAGTTTTTCCGTAATTGGTGTAACTTCATTAATATTGCTTTTTATTTATTTACAGTTTTCGCTTGGAATCACTTTCAAGATTCAAAATATTTATTCAAAAAGACGCACCGGAAAACGTAGTGTAGGCAGGACTCCCACTCGGTGGACCGATGACCTGGTGAAGGTCGCGGGAAGCCGCTGGATGCGGGCAGCGCAGAACCGGTCGTCGTGGAAATCCTTGGGGGAGGCCTATGTCCAGCAGTGGACGTCCTTCGGCTGATATGATGATTCAAAAAGATATGTATTTAAAATAGGTGCAAACTACACTCTTTCTGATAGTCATAAAATAGTGATTACATAATATCATTTTTAAAAAATCAATAAATGAACAATCATTACTTAATAAATCAAAATCCAATCCTTGATATAAAAAGAAAAAAATTATGTCATTAGACCATGAAAACAATATGACTCGAGTAGTTATACATTAAAATTATTTTGACAAGTGTAGGCCAGTTCACACGGACAGCACCCGGTCACGAGTATAACGCGAGAGTCAGCCATCGCTCCTCTCAACCATATTAGAGGTAAAGGAACGACCTGGCTCCCGGTGCGTCATTTCGCCTGGTATACACTTATCCCTACCGAGCTATCCCTACTGGTTGGGATAAGTACACGGTTTAGTAGATTTATTTCTACCGGTAGGAATATGTGCACTGTTGCCCATACAAAACCAACCATTTAAGAAACGCTAATGGCGACCCCCTATTCACCACTTAAACTAGTCACTAGTGGATAATAAGTAAGTGCAAAATCCTGATGTACCTTTTTTTAAGGCTGATATTTGAATAATCATAATAAAATAAATATTATGTTTAGAGCGTCGCAAACACTTTTTTCCTTCATGATGATGACATCATGAAGGAAAAATGAGGCATGAGCCTCTTCTATTAGATTTTTTTTTAAATTCTATGGTCAAACCTACTTAAACCTACTTGAATTTGGATTTTCAAATAAAATTTGATGTGTCAAACATGTAACGCTGTTTTTTTTTGTTTTTTTTTTGGTGAAGACAATAGCGTTTTTTAGTCAGGACCGGTAGTCGTGGAGATCCTTGGGGGAGGCCTTTGTCCAGCAGTGGACGATTTGTGGCTGATATGATGAGATACAGGTAAAAAAAAGCCTCGTAGGGAACCAGTTCCATACAAGTAATTTAAAAGCCTCGTACGGAACCAGTTCCGAAACTCCGGTTCTGTAGACGGCCGAAGGGGAGTCAAGCACTTCGACCATACAAAAAGTCGCAAAACACATAAAAATTGTAAATATTCAATCAAATTGATGAGAACTTACTGTGACGGTTAAGCTATGTATGACGTACATTTTTCGGTCTTTATCATGCACTATCTTGAGCCGCTGTATAGATTTTATTACAACTATATGACGCAACGCACCACACTGCGGCAGGAACAAAGCTGTTAGGCACTAAGATGACTCAATCTGAGCAGGTTGATACGTGTTTCAATAATATCGAACGTAACTCTATTCATTTTAAGTTCAAATCAATGCAGGCTTCAACGCGGCTGTTACGTTGAAACTGAACGCCCAATTCTCGATTTTTGCATGTTTTTATTACTTTTCATCACTTTCAAATAAGTTTAAAAAAATGTATTCAATTAAAATGAAAGGCCTTAAAGTCACCGATTTGTGTGTGTTGGTTTCATTCAATATTAACTATTTGTTTACAAGAAAATTTGCAATCAATGCCAAAAACAGAGTCTTCAGTATATTTCTTTACATCAAAAGTGGTCATGTTTTTAAAATTATATTCAATTTAATAGATTTTTGTTTCTTTAAGTTTATTATATATTTTTTCCATAGTGATAGCTTTACACAGTCTTTCAATAATTTGAATTGAATATTGTCATTTGACCCACCTTCTATCAGGTTCCTCGCGGCGGCGGCGAGGAGAAGTTCACTGGCCACCAAGATCGTGTAATCTGACACCTCTGAACTTTTTCTTTCGTGTTTCTGACGTAACGTTTCAACTTCGGTGGATTACTGACATACGTAATAGGGATGACGAATGCTAGTCATCTGAGTTACTTTTTATCATCTGTCATAAACGAAATTTTGTTCTAAAAATGTTTGAAATGCCTAGGCGTGACGTCATAGTTTTGCAGCGTCGTTTATGTACTCATTTTGTGATTTTGGTGAATTAAAAATCGAAGACTTGATGGAAAACAAAACGAGTAAGGTTTTTCGAAGTTTAAGTAGGTGGGCTATTTAGTGATCAAGAGTTCATAATTTCTTACTGATGCTGTCGTCATCCCTCTTCGTCACTAAGCACACTGTATTGTATTCATAATATCAGCCGAAGGATGTCCACTGCGGGACATAGGCCTCCCCAAAGGATTTCCTCGACGACCAGTTCTGCGCTACCCGCATTCAGTGGCTTTCCGCGACCTTCACCGGTTCATCGGTCCATCGAGTGGGAGGCCTGCCTACGATAGATTTTCCGATGCGCGGTCGCCAATCGTGAACTTTTCTGCTCCAATGGCCATCCTTTCTACGAGCTATGTGCCTCGCCCATTGCCACTTAAGTTTAGCAATTCTGAGAGCTAGATGAAAATCCTTGGGGGAGGCCTTTGTCCAGCAGTGGACGTTTTTCGGCTGATATGATGATGATGATACGTACACATGCATACGTTTTTTTGATATTACCATAAATATGTAGATAAGGCTTGGAATAATATACCAGTGAGCATTAAAACTTCCTTGGAAAAGATGACCGCCTCATTCATATTTATTCTATTTTCTTCACAAAGATATAACCCAAAGAGGATCTAATCAATCATATATGTACTGACCGTGAGGAACAACCTATCTCTTTTATAATTCTATTTTCAAAAGAAGACTCTGTATGGTTATTATTATTTTTTATTTGCAAAAAATATCTTGTTTCTGAGAGCTACAAATTAAAAAAATAATTGGATAAGTAACAAGCACGTGTGCTGTAAAATCAATTTTACGCACAGTAAACTAGCATATAAAGTACCAATTTTTGAGCAACTGTATTGAAAATACATTTTAACATTACGTGTATTATAGTAAGTAAAATAAGTTAAAAGGTAATGTGACCAAACAAAGAAACTTCAACGCCACCTCTACGATGCTATTACATCGCCTCTGATATGAAAAGATGGAAGTACCACCTACTTGATGTAATGTGATTAATGATGGTCACGATCCCCAATCCGGGATTAGGACTTGCAAGAAGAACCTTTGAAATTATTATTTTTTGTGCTTTCCTTCGAAAATTATTTGTCTTTATATCAGAAGATTAAACATATCAAAACAACTTCAGATCAAACCTTGCTTTCGAATTTATTTCGAAGTAATTAATTTTAAGTAATTTTAAAAGTTTAATAAAAATCTTCACAAAATTTAAGTGGATATACAGGGTGGAATGAACGAACCCCACCTGGAGGAAGAGCACCCTAAATATTAAAGAGAGCAAGTTTTAATAAAAGAAAACATTAATTTATTATAAAAAAAACAAGTAATACTGCATTCAAAGTTTTTTTGTAAAATTGCTTGTCTTGTCCGGGAATCAAACCAGCAAAATGTTAAAATTACAATCAATAAAATTTATTAAATAAAAATTACAACGTCATCATCTAAATTAGTAATAACATAATGCAATTGGTACCTGCAATAGAGATGACGACAGTATCAGAATCTATTATAAACTCTTGATCACTAAATTGCCCTCCTACTTAAACTTCGGAAAACCTCACTCGTTTTGTTTTCCATCAAGTCTTCGATTTTTAATTCACCAAAATCACATAATGAGTACATAAATGACGCTGCAAAACTATGAAGTCACGCCTAGGTATTTTCAATCATTTTTAGAACAAAATGTCGTTTTTGACAGATGATAAAAACTAAATCAGATGACTAGCATCCCTATTAGGTACTTAGTCTATGTCGCGCCAAAAAGTGTACTGGCCGCGTTGCCGCGCAGTACATAGGCTGCACTCCATTGTTCCTGGCATAATAAAGTCTTTATAATCGAAAACTCTTTGGTTTTATTAATCGAATACCATTTATTTAATTTAAAAAAAAGAACGCAGTCTTGTCACAAAGTCTTGTCGAACGAGTTTTTTTGGCGGGATTTGTGGTAGACGCATTCGTAGTTTTATTTTTTGTTTTTTCATTGTTTTCTGCTAGGATTTTGTTCAAGAAGTAGTGTATTTTGGGGAAAATCGTCTAGTGCAAGTGAGCAATGTGGAGAACAAGAAAATAAAACGAAGGAGGACGTGAAAACTCAACTTGCTCTGGGTGCAGTTTTATAGACGCCCTACAGCAACTGGGTGTTCAATGTAGGTGCTGCAAATGCTGTCAAGAACTTCAGAGAAAATCTAAAAACTAAAGGAAGTTTAAATACGTCAGACCTGGCTGTATGGTCTTCGTCACCTTTGCCTTTTCCGCGCTTTTGAAATCCGAAGAGAGGAAACCAAAAAAAAAATTTGTCGAACTTGTAAAGTCGGTGTGAGGACTTTTTGGCGGGAATTTGTAGCGTTCAGTTTGTCATTTTTCTTTTATTATCCGAAAAAATACATTTAGTGGTTTTCGATGTGTAATATTGATAGTGTATTTATCAGCGAAGTATCATTTACGTGTTTCTTGTGTAGGATAATGAAATAAAAGTGTGTATACTGTGTTTCGAGTTCCCACAAGAAGTCCGTGCAAGCTTTAGCAAAAGTGCTATCATTTTGCTAGAGTATGTAGGTTAGGTAGTTTATAGACAATGATATGATGTGAACGTGCAGAAATAGTGACCTTGATGACTGAAAAGAAGAAAAATACTACATAATCTGAAAAATATACTGAAGACGTGAATTCTACAAAATAATACTGCTGAAAAACATATACTGAAGACTAGGCGGTATGGCCAATGAGCCTTAGCCTGCCCTAAAAGGGCGAAGAAACAAAAAAAAAAAAAAAAAATATTCTGGGACAAATCACACATGGTCATCTGGCCCCAAAGTAGGATTCCCTGTGTTATGGGAACCAGAGACTGATATACATACTTATATACGTTTAAATACATACATATATAGATATTTAACACCCAGACACAGAGAAAGTTTAAGAGCAATGATTTATTATGACTTTCGAAGTGGTTTAACACAAAAACAGTGTGTTGATCGGATGATTTCTGCATTTGGTGATGAAGCCCCATCTAAAACCACAATTTATCGCTGGTTTGCGGAATTTCAACGTGGACGTGTCAAGCTCTGTGACGATCCCCGTCAAGGTCGCCCAAAAACTGCAATCACCCAAGATAACGTTGATGCCGTGCGTAAGCTGATTGAGGAAGATCGACATCCGACATATCGCGAAATTCAGGCAACTTTAGATATTGGCATGAGTCAAATACAAATAATCCTGCATGAAAAATTAGGTGTAAAAAATTTGTTTTGCCGATGGATCCCGCATTCGCTTTGTGTGGAGCAAAAAGCGGCTCGCGTTACTTGGTGCATCAGAACTCTAGAGAGTTTCTACGGAGGATCTTTAAAAAAAAAAATACAGTTTTGTATATTTAAAAAATAAAGGAATGGTTTTCTGAACAAAAAATTTGCTATCGCCAGTGTTAAGATTACTTTTCCTATAGGTTCGATTACAAAACTCCAGCCTGTATAAATTGAAATAATAACAGCTTGTCAGAATCTATATATATTATAAAAAAGTCCCTGCCGTGAAGTCTGTCTATCTGAACGCGATAAACTCAAAAAATACCGACCGGATTTTCATAAGGTTTTCACCTATGGAAGCTTGCGGCTCGCGCACCGCGCACCATCTAGTTGTGTATACAAGAATCGGCCTATTCATTTTTAAGGTTTCGTACCCAAAGTAAACTAAACCCTATTTATGTACATGCTACACACTCATAGTGCGATTCTGATCCTTACGCATTCGGCATAAGAACGGTAAAAAGTCCAAAGTGTCTAGCATGATGTGCTGGCCTCTGTACTTACGCTGCGCCCCGTCCGTTTGTCTGTCCGAAATAAAATAAACCTGTACCTTAAACAGTAAGTAGGCGGTTATTTTTTTTTTACAAAATATATAATGTTATGGCGGATTTCCTAACAAATAATAAAAATGACTAAAAGTAAAAAAATAAGGGGGATCCCCGTACAAGATAAGTGTTTGTTTTAAATAATTTTTAACCCCCGACGCAAAAAGAGGGGTGTTATAAGTTTGACGTGTGTATCTGTGTATCATCATTACAGCTCATATACGTCCCCACCGAGGGGCTCGAGCCTACCCTGAATCAGGGCGATTAGGCCTTAGTAGACCACGCGGGCCCAGTGCGGGTTGGTCGACTTCACACACAACCTTCGAGTTTCTTCGCAGGCGTGTGCAGGTTTCCTCACAATGTTTTCCTTCACCGTTAAAGCAATCGGTAAGTATGTACGTAAGTTTTTTGAAAAACTCATTATGATCTGTGTATATGTATATCTGAGTTATTTGTGTATCTGTGTGTCAGTCTGTGGTATCGTAGTTCCTAAACGAATGGACCGATTTTGATGCTGTTTTTTTGGTTTTGTTCTATAGTAAGAACGGTAATGCTTACGAGGGTCAAACTTAGTATGATTTAAAGTGCAAACTCTAGAGTAAAACAATCAATAGCGCTAATTGTGTTGGTACGGCACCTTCAGTGTGCCAGTTCGACTCGCACTTGGCTTCTAATATGTGTACAATGTACATACTTCATCATCATCATCATCATATTAGACGAAAAACGTCCACTGCTGGACAAAGGCCTCCCCTAAGGATTTCCACGACGACCAGTCCTGCGCTGCCCGCATCCATCGGCTTTCCGGGATCTTTACCAGGTTGTCGGTCCACCACGTGGGAGGCCTGCCTACGCTACCTCGTTGGGTTTGGTAGCCTGACATGTGCCGGGGATTCTTCGCACCCCCCGCCCCGTCGTTCCATGACTGCTACCGGAGCCAGGAATAGCAGGGCCGCCGGGGACTAGGGGCCGTTTTCTGGTTCGCCATGCTTGGCAGGCGGGTTGGCGATCGCAGTTTGGTTGCAGGTATGTTGCAATGCAAGGAAAGGACGCTGCTGCCCATCCTCCGGTTTGAAGTCTCTTAGTCGACTCTTACGACCCCCATTTGAAGAGATGGGATGGTCCTATACTTAGTCGGGAGCCATACGGCATAAAATACATACTTCAATTTTTAGATTTTAAGGCAAACGAGATCTAAAATAGGTACTCAAAGACCTCCAAGAACATAGTCACGTACACGATTTAAGGCAAGGCATTTATGGGTATGTAGATTGCAAATCTCTTTTTTAACAGAGGTTTCTTTGAAAATTTTTTTCTGGTTTAAAATTTAACGAATTGTGTTTCTGCAACTGGCCAAATGAGTCATTGAAATGAAGAATCAGGTTACAAAATATCACTTTCATATGTTTTGTAATACGGGTGACGAATGCTAGTCATCTGAGTTACTTTTTGTCATCTGTCAAAAACGACATGTTCTAAATATGTTTGAAATACCTAGGCGTAACGTCATAGTTTTGCAGCGTCATATTATATGTACTCACTTTGTGATTTTGGTGAATTAAAAATCGAAGGCTTGATGGAAAACAAAACGAGTAAGGTTTTCCAAAGTTTAAGTAGTAGGGCAATTTGGTGATCAAGAGTTCATAATTTATTTCTGATGCTGTCGTCATCCCTATTGCTGACGAAAATCGAGATCCCTGCGAACAAAGTTTCCAATGGCTCTTGTGATTTCGCTCTAAAGAAGGCTGTTTTTTTCCCGCGTCAAAAGGTTACGTAAATCAGCCGTTTCTATTAGAAGTGTCCTGGGAGCTTATCCAGAGATGTGAATATAATTTTCGTTATACAGGAATGTAATAAAGACCATCAAGAACTGAAACTTAACTAAATAACTTTTTTTTAATCACACACAGTCATCTTTTTGAAGTAAAACTTCTTTACGCATGCTTGACTTGGGGAGTAAGCTGGTGGATGCGTGACGAGAGCGTTACGGAAGTGGGATCGGGCTAGGCAAACGGAAGTTGAGAGGGATATAAAAACTAGTGAAGATAGAAAGACAGATACTATTTTTTTTTGTTTACCAACAAAATCGGTTGCCAAGGGAACAATCTCGGTTGTCAAAACAATCAAAACAAAGATATAAGATAAAAAAGATTTGATCATTTTCCGAGGATAATAAAACTCTTTACGTAATCTGTCTATCATCATCATCAATCTGTCTATACTTCCGACAAAAAGATTTGATTATTTTCTTAAGACCATGTTTTTAATTCACAATTGGTAAGCCCTGATAGAAAGTGACGATGATCGGAGCGGGATTACCACGATTCCCAACTGGCTATTTTATCTTCAAGCCGGAACACATCAATGTTGTTAGTATTAATTTTGGCGGCAAAACTTAGATAAGATGGTGGTAGCTAGCCAGGCGGGATTAGAAAATGCCCTAACACCAACCAAACCGCGTCTCGCAAAGTTAGACTCGCCGTGAATGGAATCTGCGACCTCCTGATGTGAAGCTCATGGCCTTAACCATAAAGCCATGGAGGCGGTATCTGCCCTCAAACTAGGTTTATCTGCATGCACACGATACATGTGATACATGTGCATGTTTAGTTACTATGACGTGTCTACGTAACGTCTGGGGATCGTAGCTCAGGTACCATGGAAAGAAATACGTTTGTACGATATGAAATAGACTATAGAGCTATCTTTATTCACTTCGTAAAATATATGCTCTGTCAGCTGACTTATATCCGGAAGGTCATGGATCAAATCCCGCCACGTACCAATGTGATTTCGAATTTAGATTTCATTATGTACGTTTATTCGACGCTCTTAAGGTGAAGGAAAACATCGTGAGGAAACCTGCACACGCCTGCGGAGAAACTCGCAGGTTGTGTGTGAAGTTGACCAACCGGCACTGGGCCTGCGTGGTCGCCCTAATTCAGGGTAGGCTCGAAACCCTCGGTGGGGAAGTATACGAGCTGATACAACGAACTATGTGAACTAGCTAATTTATACTCTTTCCGTGGAAAAAACACATAAAAGGGACCTCTACCCTGGCGCGTGGCCACAAATAGATATTACTTTTGACAAAGGACCTCTGTCCTGACTCGCGGTCTCCAATGGAATGAATCTTTATTGTTTAAAAGAAGCTTTCGAACAACAGCTCAATGTGAAATTCAAAAATTAGTTTTTTTAAACGACCCACAGATAGAAAGATAGCCAAGGAGGCGTAGATGAGTGAAAGTCGAGCTATTCGATCTCTGCAATACGTAGGTATTATTTAATAAATACTAGCTTATACCCGCGGCTTCGCCCACGTGGACATCGTTTTTAAACGACTTCAAAAAAGAAGGAGGTTTCTCAATTCGACCGTATATATATATTTTTATGTTTGTTCGCAGATAACTTCGTCCTTTATGAACCGATTTTGATTATTATTTTTTTGTTGGAAAGAAGATATCCCAAGGGTGGTACCATGATAATAAAACCAGGATCTAATGATGGAATTCCAGGGAAATCGAGGGCAACCCTAAAATTTTATAGGCAAATATTACGTGTTTCATATGTTTTCTAAAGCTATTGAATTATATGCATTTGGCAATCATTATCTCATGATAATGAGCTGATGAAAGGTACAACTCATTGATGAGTATGAGTTGTATAATCTTTAATCTTAATATAATAAAACTGTAACGGGGCCGCGTCTGGTACATGAAATATTTTTAGAAAATAATAACTGTGGTGGACATTATTAACGATATAGAGGCCACAACAACAACTTTTGGAATTTTTGTCTGTCTGTCTGTCTGTATGTTCGCGGATCACGCAAAAACTACAAGGCCGCATTTGATGAAATTTTGTACGGTGGTTCCTTATAGCCCGGGTAACATATAGGATACTTTTTATCCCGGAAAATTGAAGAGTTCCCGTGGGAAAATCAAAAGTATTCATTTATAGAATGGCTCACCACGCAAATGTGGCTTGACCTATTACAATCTAATTATACACTTTGATACCCTATATCGCGAACTAAAACTGGGACATTGTGAATCCCAAAAAAATTAAGGGTTCCTGCAGGAATCCAAAAAATTGTATCTTTAGAATGGCATAACGTAACAATATGAAACCTTTACATTGGGATGGGGTGTTTTGACCATCATTGTATAGTCGGGTATTCTTTATCCCGGAAAACTAAAGAGGTCCCGTGGGAAGTTAGATCTATCGATTCTTACAATAATAACAATAGAGTACTTTTTCCCCATATTAGCTACACATACCACACATTATAATCATAGCAGCAGAATGTCAATAGATGGCACTGCAGGGATAATAAAACGCGCTCAAGTTGTATTAAAACATTAAAATATTATTTCATACTTTTTATTGGATTTCTTTTATGTATTTTTCAGCATACGCTACTGGAACTATGGCACGTAGCGAATTAGCGATGTGTTTCATAGACGAACCGATAGGTATTTTTTACAGATTCCAATCGTGTGAAAAAATTAAAAACACATAAATTGAGTTTAGCATCTTTTAACAGGAGGCACAGATCAAAGAGAATATAATAAACTACGTTTTTAAGAGTCGGGACTCCCATACATAGAAAGGAATTATAGCTTTGTATTGAACGTGTACGAATACTAATACCAATAGAATAAAATGAAAAATGGCAGCCCTACTTATATTCAGTTTGGTCATACGACGCTGCTGCCAACATGAGAAACTGATAAAGACTAGGATAGAGATGGGATGTCGATGACAGAGAAGGGTTTCAAGTTCGATAAAAAGAATAATATGATGCAAAATAATTTTGTAATTAATTTTCATAAATAAAAAACTCGGTAAAATTTAAACGTTTTATTTACTGCAGATAATTACAAATTGTTAGCAGACTCCACGAGCACTAGCGCCACCAACAACCGCACATGAGCCATGAGATAGTTATTTATGTATGAATTAATTAAATAAAGCATTTCTAAATTATAAATAAATAGTTACAAATAATAATCGATAGACATTTGGTTTGTCATAGGTTGATTTGTACTATTAGTGCCATCTAGCAATGTAATCTTGTAACTCCACTTTATTGTTGTAGTTTGTATCTGTAAATTGTCAATCGATTTAGTACGAGGTAGATGGCGCGGCCGTCGCCGGCCGTTGAGTCATAAAAAGAGGAGCGAGTCATTACCAACCTGCATTTTCTTGATGAGCTGTTTTCAAGTTTCGCCCTGCCCGAATAAACATCGAACTACATCTACGAGTTTCATTATAACCTACTTCTGGCGTTTCAAAATCTATTTAACATACTTCGTTTCTTTTAAACCTACTTCATATAAGTTCACAATTAAATTTTTAACCTCCGACATAAAAGAGGGTTGTCAAGAGTTTGAATTTTTTGGCTGTGTGTCTGTCTGTATATTTATTTGTATGTGTCAGTGGCATTAGTTCCCAAACGGATGAACCGACTTTAATGTGTTTTTTTTACTTTAAAAGACTGGGTTCAACTAGAAAATTGTTTCAGTCGTTCAAAGATTATCAGCTCTTTTCCTAGTTGGTTCAAGGATCTCAACCATGGATATACAGGATGTAACGAAATTGGTGTAGGTCCCCTTAATTGAGGTTTCTACTCGTCATTCTGAACATATTTCTTTTATGGCAATGCTGAAATCTAAAAAAAATTAACTTCACACAAATCGATTAACGGATCGACCAATTTTGTGTATTTTTGTATGGAGGGTGAATTATATTTATTTTGAGAATTGACTAGGTGTTCCTTGGGGTAAAGTTGTTTAGTATGATGATTAGAACGCCCAGTTAACGGGTCCTACACAATTTTTTGCACCCAATATATTCTACTTCTTTTCGTCGGATTGTTTTGAAATTTTGTACACGTATGTAGACTTAATTACCACACAACAGCATTTTAGACCTGATGTTGCAGATAACATAACCAGAACACAATCACACTCTTGAAGAACTTGCAGCAAACAATATATGCTTGAGCTTGTTTTAATCAGTGTTTGATTCTAACTACAATGCAGCGGTGATATCATGATAAGTTGAAGTTGCAGCCAGGTTATTCAGATATCCTTCCTCAATTGTGAACCAATGTCGATGATTATTTTTATAGAGTGGCTTCCAAGCTGTAAAAAGTAAAAACAAAATAGAACAAAATATTATCTTAGAACATAATAACCAGTGTGATTAGTGATTACTTACCTACTTCGTTATGACATTGTTTTTGAAGTTATTTTCCAACATCGAAATTTTAAAGTTTAATATATTAATGCAGGGATCATTCTGAAATAAAAATTCACTGCAATTAATACACGTAATAATAATCATCATAGCAGTCGAAAGATGTCCAATGCTGGACAATGGCCTCCTCCAAGGATTTCCACGATGACCGGTCCTACGCTGCCCGTATCTAGCGGCTTCCCCCGACCTTAACCAGGTCGTTGCCTACTCTACATCTACGTCGCCACTAGAAAACTTTAATGCCCCAAACTAATTAAAAATAACCAGAATATAAAAATCAAAATATCGATATTTACTTATCGATAAAAGTTCGTCCATACTATACCTATTGCATTTGGTTTGGTAACAAAATTTTTCGTAAAACTTGGATTAAATCTCTTATAAGAAGGTTAAGGACAAGTTAAAGAATAAAAATAATGAATTAATAATACCTTTTTATCATCTAACTAAGGGAAATTTCGCCATAAACGTACGTTTTGTATTGTTAGTCCGGCTGGCTTTCAATCCACAGATTTCACAAGTTTTATAATTCATTATTGCTGTTATTACACCCCAGATAACTATTTAATTACTCTAACGATGTCACACAGCGTGTATCCACTATTTAAGCCTGTATTTATGGAAAAAACCAAAACACACAGAAATCTTCGTAACGACGCAATAAAACGATAGATACTGTTTGGTGCCTGACTAAATGGCATTTGTCAGTGAGCGAATCTGAAATTGTCAGATCAAGAAAGAGACATTTGCACAAGGTAGAAAGAGACAAACGTAGTTCGTTGTTATATTTTCTTTGATTCGTAACAGTTTCATATAAACAATTTTCTCTATAGAGTTTCGCTAGGCTGGCACAGATATGGGAACTATTCTGACGGCGACTATTTGCGTGTGGCAGTTGCTCTCCGCCTGCAATATCAATATCTGTGATAGGTTCACTCAATCAATGTATTTGCGGAGGTCCACGGTGGAGGTAATTGGCCATCACGCACTGAGTTGCGGTCGTTGTTTCCTTAATGACCTCACTCGGAGGGTACTGGTCTCGGCCAGATGGAATATTCCATCTTTGATGCAGCCGCCGGGCTTTAGTCGATCTGATGGCAAAAGGCCGGAGGGTTTAAACAGGTGCCATGGCAGAGAGGAACGTGCCTGCTTTGGACGCCACTTTTTCTGCCTCACACCTCACCCGTACGGTACTGCTGCATTGAGCAGCGAGAAAGAAGCATAATAAGTACTCGGTCTTGGAGGCAAATTACTGTTTTGTGCCGCTGGTCTGTGAGACAACCGGCTGCTGAACCCTTAGAGGCCTTTGCCTTCATTAAGGAGATTGGCCGCCGCCTTCGAGAGAGGAGACGTGACGCCCGCTCCGGATTCTACCTGCTGCTAAGGTTGTCTATTGCCATCCAGCGCGGCAACGAGAAGTGCGTTATGGGCTCTTTTGGAGCTGATACGACTCGAGGATTTGATCCATATTAATATTTTTAGGAAAATTTATTACTAGATTGATATAATGATTTGAATTAGTTTTTTATAATATAGGTATATGTGTTATTTTATCATATCAGTTTATATACGTCCCCACCAAGGGGCTCGACCTGCCCTGAGTTAGGGCGATCAGGCCTTAGACGATCACGCGGGCCCCTTTGTTTTATATTGGAATTATAAAATTAAAACCAATGTGATCTTCTATGTTTCTTTATTCCCCAAATGTTGCCAACATATACATTTTGAGTACCCATTATTTGTGTTGCCACACTAATCAAACTACAATATAATATAATTCAATGTTGATATCATTGGTGTGTTCCGGCATGAAGATAAGATAGCCAGTTCCCCATTGCGTTGGGGAATCTTGGTAAGCCCGCTTCCATCTTCGGCAACATCATCATTTACCACCAGGTGAGATGTTGTCAAGGGTTTACCAATTGTGAATAAAAAAAAAAAAAAAAAAAAGGTACAATATCCAACATCCCCCCTTTCCCAATTTCAAGTTTGGACAACTATTAAAATTGTTATGAAACAAAGTTCTATTAATACAAAAAAAAAACAACTAGACTTATTTTAGTACACAAACAAAATAATCAGCTAGTGTCTAGTAAGTCACATAATCGCTTAAATAAGATGGAGTTTTAACTTGCCGACCAGACCTAGTATAAGAACCATTATTATTGTTCTCAGTTCCAGTAAGCTGAACAGACCTTGTACAAGAACCATTATTATTGTTCTCAGTTCCATTATTAGTTACAACAGGTTTTACAACTTCTATTTTAGGCTTAATATCAATTTCAGATGGCTTTAAAATAAACTTATTTCTACTTAAGATTAAGTGTCTTTTATTTCTCCTCAAGATATTTCCCTTTTCATTTTGTACGTCATAAGACCTTGGTCCTACTTCTTTGACTAACTTTCCAGGTCTCCAAGTCCTATCCTGTTCCTGAATCAATATATTATCCCCCCTTTTAAAGTCTTTTCTATTTTTAGCAGTCTTATCATAATTTTTCTTTATTTTTTCCTTATTATTAATCATTTTTATGTTTGTTACATCAACCAATGTTGGTTTTAAGTTATTTTTTACACAAGGGAGATCAGTTCTCAACATCCTTGACATTAACAACTCAGATAGACTACAATCTAACCCTGCTACTGGACTTGTTCTGTAGTGTAACAATGCCATATTGAAATTAGTGTTACTATCTTTACATTTCTTCATCATATTTTTCACAATCCCTACCGCCTTTTCAGCCATACCGTTAGATTATGGGTATCTCGGACTTGACTTAATTAAAGTAATACCCAACTCATTTGCAAACTGCTTGAACAAATAGCTACCAAATGGCATGTTGTCACTGACAATATACTTAGGGATTCCATGTGAGGCAAAAATAGCTCTTAGTTTATTAGTTACGCATTTTGCTGTTTTTTCCTTTATCAATTTTACTTCTATCCATTTAGAAAAATAATCAACCATCACTAGATAGTCTCTTTGTGCATATGTACAAATATCCAAGCCAATTTTATAAAATGGTAGGTCCGGGATGTCATGGGACATGAGTGGTTCTTTTGTATTTGATGGTCTAAATTTTTCACACGTTTTACATGACAGAACATATATTTCAATGTCCTGTGACATTCCAGGCCAAAATAACATTTTTCTAGCTCTCTTTTTACATTTCACCACTCCAATATGTCCTGTATGTATTATCTGTATGATTTCCTTTCTTATATGTTTAGGTACAATTACTTTATTTTAAAAATAAACTATATTATCTGTCACATTTATGTAATTTCTTAATTTATAATATGTTTTTAATTCTTTGTTAGACAAACTCTTGTCACTACTTGGCCAACCGTGCTCATAATACTCAACAACCTGTCTTAAGTTGTCATCTTTTTTAGTTTCAACTTTAAACTGCTGTATTCTATTCTCTGCTATAGGTAAATCTGTTTCTAAACAATAAACTGTCTCTGTTTCTACACTATGTACAATTTCTTTAGATGTAGATTCAGTTTTTGCGTTATTGGATATAAAGTTCCTCGACAAATAGTCTGCTATAAACATTTTACAACCAGGTATGTATTTTATTTCAAAATTGTATTTTAACAATCTCAAAACCATGCGTTGCAATCTAGTTGAAATTTTGTTTATATCTTTTGTCATAATAGCCACTAATGGCTTATGATCCGTCTCTACAGTGATTCTACGCTCATAAACAAACTGATGATATTTTTCCATAGCTAGACATATGGCAAATAACTCTTTTTCAATAGGTGCCCATCTTTTTTGACACTCAGTATACGACCTAGAATAAAATGACACAGGTTTACCTTCCTGTAATAAACAAGCTCCCATACCTGTATTGGAACTGTCTGACTGTAATACAATTTTACCTTCCTTACTTAGCATAGCTAACGTAGGTGTTGAACTAAGCCTAGACTTTATCAGATCAAAAGCTTTATCATGAGTTTCACTCCAAATCCATTCAACATCTTTTTTTAATAACTGTCTCAACGGTTCAGTGATTTTTGAGTATTGAGGAATGAATTTACTTAGATAGTTACACATATCTAAAAATTTTTGTAGTTGTTTTACATTTTTTGGTTTTTCTAAATCAACAATAGCTTTAATGTGCTCTGAATCTACTTCTATTCCTGACTTAGATATTATCAATCCTACATACTTCACATGATCTTTTCGAAACTGTAACTTGTTTCTGTTAAATCGCACTTTGTATTTTCTAGCTCTATCTATGACCTGCTTTAATATTTTATCATGTTCTTCTCTATCTCTACCTGAAATTATTAGGTCATCGTAATACAAGTGTACAGCCTGTATATCTCCAAAAATATTGTTATTTATTCTTTGCATAACCTCTGGTGCAGAGGAAATACCAAAAGGCATCCTGAGAAACCTATATCTCCCATATGGAGTTCCAAATGTACACACTTTATCTTCATCTTCAAGCAATATTTGAAAAAATCCATCTTTCATATCTAACACGCTAAAGACTTCTTTTCCCGACAAGTCATTATAGATTTCTTCTGGAGAAGGAATCTGATACTTTTCACGAAGAATGTTTTTATTTAATTCTTGTGGATCTAAACACAAACGAAGTGTTCCATCTGGTTTTTCTACAATGACTAAATTGTTGCACCATTCCGTAGGTCCCTCTACTTTTTCTATTATACTTCTACTTTCATAATTATCTAAGGTTTGTTTCAACCTGTCCTTGACTGTCTGCGGAATCCTCCTAATGGGTTTGACTACAGGTATAGCATCATTTTTAACTTTTATTTTATACATATGTACCTATTTCACCTAATCCCGTGAATTCCCGTGAATATATCTTTATTTTCTTTAATAAACTTTTCTTTATCGGTATCTATTTGTGATTTAGACATTTCTTGTATGCGTTTTACTAAGTTTAATCGAACACAATCTGGCAGTCCAATTACTGGTTTTACTTTGAGATCTAACACAGAGAAACTGATATTGTAAATCTTACCTTTCACGCTGCAATCCAATTGCACAGTACCTACAGTATTTACCCTTTCTCCGTTGTATACAGTTAATATTGTACTGTTTTTTATCAACTTAACTCTCCTTATTTTGTTTAATTTTTCAAACATTTCCACTGAAATCACATTGCAATCTGCACCAGTATCAATTTTAAACTTAAATTCCTGTCCATTTATCTGTATTTCTTCCAACCATTCACATTGTTTTATGCTGTCTACACTCACTATGCTGCTGAGTACATATTCTCCATCGCTGTCACTAGAATCTTCTTCAATTTCTTCTTCTATGATATTCACCTTTCTTTTCAATTTCTGTTTACACATTACAGCAAAATGGTTGTAGCGCCCACAGTTCAAACATTTTTTTCCATATGCCGGACAGTTCTTTACTTCATGAGTCTTGCCACAACGAGTACATTTCCTTTCTGTTATTTTATTCTTTATTGTAGGTTTAACAGTGTTTTTCTTGGCTACTGCATCAGACTGTGTTTTTTCTATCTTACTTACTTGTTTTCTACTTATTTCCGCTGCTCTAGCTACTGCTATAGACTCTTCTAGGTCTAGATTTTCTTCTCTGAGGAGGCGTTCTTTTAAGCTTATATCGTTGGTCCCTATAATGAGCATGATAGTTATGAGCCTTTGCTCTATTTCCCCTAGCTCACATAACTTTGCTTTTGTTCTGAGTCTTGTTATGAATCTGTCTATGTCTTCCCCTTCTTCTTGTTTTGAGTTTAAAAATTCATATGTATGTAACACCAAGTTTTTTCTTGGCAGGCAGTACTTGTCAAACTCTTTTATGAGGTCATCTAGTTTTTCAATTTCCCCGTTTTTTCGGAAATTGTTGTAGACATCTATGGCGTCCTCGCCGGCACAATTTAAAAATATTGCTATTTTCCTCGATTCTGCGACTTTCATATGACCCGCTGCCTCAAGATAAATGAGGAACAATTGCCTAAATTTTATCCAGTTTGTGGCTTCACCTGTAAGCACTAAGTTTTTTGGTGGCTTGTAGACCTCCATCTTGGTTTTCAACAAAGGAACAAATCCACGCCACGCGGTCCACGACACAACACAAGAGTAATTTCCACAGGAGGATTATTATTATTTATTTTATTTTTTGTTTCCACAAGAGGAATTAATTATCTGTTCCACACGAGGATTATGGGTTCTATTTATCAACCTGACACCATGTTTTATATTGGAATTATAAAATTAAAACCAATGTGATCTTCCATGTTTCTTTATTCCCCAAATGTTGCCAACATATACATTTTGAGTACCCATTATTTGTGTTGCCACACTAATCAAACTACAATATAGGTACAATATCCAACACCCTTTGCGGGTTGGTCGACTTCACACATAACCTTCGAGTTTCTTCGCAGGCGTGTGCAGGTTTCCTCATGATGTTTATCTCACCGTAAGAGCGTCGGATAAATGTACATACGAGTATGAAATCGATATTCGTATAGATATTGGTAAGTGACAGGATTCGAACCACGGCCTTCCGGACAGGAGGTAGTGGCCCTTACCGTTACGCCACCGACGCTCTATATGTTGTTTAAGTTTTAGAAATCCTTACTTAATATTATAAATGTGAAAATGTGTTTGTTTGTTTGTTACCTATTTACACTTCAACACCTCTACCAATCTTGATGAAATTTGGCATGCAGGTAGCCTGTATCACTGGAAATGAAATAGTCTACTTTTTATCTCTGGAAATTATCATAGCCCGATGCAGTTCCTGAGGAAACTAAAACAATACTCTTTGTTCGTTAAGTTATTTAAAATCGCAACGAAAAAATGGATTGGTGTTATTTTTACCTCAGAGATGAGGTGGAAAATGATATAATTTACTAATAAGTATATCCTGACATAGTTCCCGAGGGATCTGGGGACAACTGTTTTCTAAGCTCGCGTACGTCGGTGGCGTCGCAACGGAGCAACGGATTAAAGTGATTTTTTGTATAGAATTTGTTGAGGGGATATATTTCCTGATGTACCTGGAGAAAAGTCATGTCCACGCTTGCGAGGTGATTGCGGCTCGCGCACCACTCACCCTCAAAAAGAGTCATAAAAGCTATGTCAACGCGGGCGAAGCCGCGGGCAAAAGCTAGTTCTTTAAATATAGATAGATACGTAGGTACGCATAGACCGATAGTATCAGGTTATTCAGATGAGCTGATGATGAAAGATTTAACTCTCATGCTGCTGAGATGATGATGGAAGCCACATGACTCTGTATCTTTTAATGAAACACATGCATTATGATTTGATGATTCCTATTGGCGAGTAGGTGATTGGGTTTAACGTTGTTAGATAGACAACATTATCTTATCACTAAAACTAAAGAAAATAAAGTCGGTGTCAGCAAACCATTGAATCTAAAACATTTGATACGTGAGTAGTTGAGTGCTGACACCGAACTCAAAAAAATTTAAGCCCCTAATTTAATTCGTACCCACCTTTGATTTCGCTATGGTTGGTTAATGTCATGTATTGAAGTATAATAATATTATTTCATACTTTTGAGTAAATTTCATTTTGAAGTCGTTTTTCAGTTTTCTTTAATTTTTTTATGACTGTCTTTGAGGGTGAGTGGTGCGCGGATAAAAAATGGTTACTGTGGGTTATCCCTTAGGAATAGACATATACCATCGTCGTGGACTTTTTTGTAGAACTTTTTAAGTTGCACAATACTGCAGTACATTTATTTTGATCTATCTCGTAGGGTTCAGCCAGCGTTTGCAATGTAAGCGCATGTATATCATGCATGTACTATACATATAAACCTTCCTCTTGAATCACTATCTGTTAAAAAAACCGCATCAAAATGCGATTCGTAGTTTTAAAGATATAAGCGTACATAGGGACAGACAGACAGTGGGAAGCGACTTTGTTTTATACTATGTAGTGAAGTCACACGAATGTTTGCCTTTCGGTTGTAATCGAATCCACAGAACCATTTTCCAAGCAAGCCGGAACACAAACCACTACCCATCCGGTCAGTCTATATTTATCAATAAGAAATCACATCAGTTCATATATACGTCCCCACCGAGGGGCTCGAGCCTACCCTGAACACGAAGAAATTCGAAGGTTGTGTGTGAAGTTGACCAATAATAAATAACTAACTTATTCTTTTATAATTAGTATTGAAAATACAGTACAAAGCATCTCCGCGCTATTCTTAATTTTTTTAATCACCTAGTGTTGTTTCCTTTATAATACGTGTGCAAATTTTCGATTTAATCCGATATCTTGAGAAAATCACAATCAAAAATCCTGTTACATAGATAGGATATACAGTTAAAATTAATAACATAGATTGATAGATGTACAGGGTGTAAAAATTGGTGCCGGTATTTTTTAAGGCATTTTTTTTTGTAAATTTTAGTCAGAACTGAACAATTTGTGAGAGGTTTTTTTACACACTTTAAATTAGCATCACCGGTACAGGCCTGTATACAGGTGTAAAAAATGTGTCGGACCCGTTAACTGGGGCTTCTACTCATCATCTACTACTTAGCGTTCCTTTCCCTCTTATATGGTTGATGGGAGCGATGGCTGACTCTCGCGTTATACTGGTGACCGGGTGCTGTCCGTGTGACCTGGCCTACTCTTGTCAAAGGTATCAATGACATTCAATGATTTTTATGTATAACTTTTCGTGTCACAATGTTTTCATGTTCTTATGACTTAATCTGGTTTATTTTAAGGATTGAATTTTGACATTATTAACTAATGACTGTTTATTTTTTACAAATGAAATTATGATATTATTATTCATTGCGTTGGGAAATCTTGGTAAGCCCGCTTCCATCTTCGGCAACATCGTCACTTACCACCAGGTGAGATGTTGTCAAGGGTTTACCAATTGTGAATAAAAAAGAATAAAAAAATAGATAGCTGATCGACCAATTTTGTGCATTTTTCTAAGGCGAGTCCCATTTTTTTTAAGGATTGACTGTGGGTTCCTCGGGGAAAGTTCTTCATTATGATGAGCACAACACTCCCAGTTAACGAGTCCTACACCAATTTTTTTACATCCTGTATGTAGGCCTGTACAGGTGGAGCTAATATCATCATCATATCAGCCGAAGGACGTCCACTGCTGGATATAGGCATCCTCCAAGGATTTCCACGACGACCTATTCTGCGCTGCAAATCCCCGTGACCTTCACCAGGTCATCAGTCCACCGAGTGGGAGGCATTTCTACGCTACGTTTTCCGGTGCGCGTACGCCACTCGAGATATTTACTTCTCCAACGGCTTTCAGTTCTACGAGCTATGTGTCTCGCCCACTGCCACTTAAGTTTAGCAATTCTGAAAGCTATGTCGGTTACTTTAATATAAAGAGTGTAAAAAATAACGTCCCACAAATTGCTCATTTTTGACATAAATTTACAAAACATTAATAATACCTTAAAAAATATTTAAAAAATAATATACTTACAGGTGTAAAAAAATGCGCGTTGGACCTTTAATTGGACAACTTTTTTATAGGAGTTGATTCAGTCTTTTAAAGAACTTTGGTCAATATTATGATGAGAGGAAGCCCCAGTTAACGGGTCCTATTACTAATTCTGTTATGCATACCATTTTTTTATTTTTGCTTGCCACATGATAGGCCTAGCCTAGTGTGCAGTCACAGTTAACCAGTTAACTACGTAAATAAAATCTATATGTCTTTGTCTTTATACCAAAATCCAGAGGTATACATCACCTAAATAGGGATGACGATATCATCAGAAATAAATTATGAACACTTGATCACTAAATTGCCCTAATACTTAAACTTCGCAAAACCTTACTCGTTTTGTTTTCCATCAAGTCTTTGATTTTTAATTCATTAAAATCACAAAAGAGTACGTTTATGACGCCGCTAAACTATGACGTCACGCCTAGGTATTTCCAACATTTTAAGAACAAAATGTTGTTTTCGTCATCTATATTTGGGATAATTACAAATGCCCCGCTAAATTCATACCAATTATGATAATTTGGAGTGCTAAAGATATCTGAGTAGAACCTGAGACAAGTAGTCTAATTTTTGTCACATCCTGTATGGTTTAAGCCCGAAGCAGCTCAGCAACAGGTAACCCTGAGTTGACCTTTTCTCAAGCAGTTTCCACTCGTATCTCAGGTAAATAAAGTTGTATTTTAATTTAGCGCACCGAAACGAGAAATGCTGGAAAGTGGAAAGCCCAATATAATTTTCCTCGGAGATGATTTTCTCTAAAAAGGTTAATAAAGTCTGTGCCGGGTTCAATTATGTCAAAAGGTTATATCGTTAGGTTCGTATAACATACATACGTACCTAATATGGAATGGTAAATCTTTTCAGGATTATAGAAAATTGAATTTCAGTAACTTGAGGTAATAACCTGCTCCGTGGCGTAATGGTTAGTCCATTCGCTTCACACCAGGATGTCGCGGCTTCGATTCCCGGTGGGGTCAACTTGTAAGACTCGGTTTGGTTAGTGGTAGGGCATTTTATAAACCCGCCTGGCTAGCTACCACCATCTTATCTAAGTCTTGTCGCCAAACATCAGTGTTAACAACATTGATGTGTTCCGGATTGAGCCAATATAGCCGGATATAGCCAATTGTCCATTGCGTTGAGTAATCTTGATAAGCCCACTTCCATCTTCGGCATCATCGTCACTTACCATCAGGTGAGATGATGCCAAGGGCTTACCAATTGTGAATAAAAATAATCCTCAGTTTATCTACTGTTTATTTACGTAACCTTACTATGTTAATCATTAACAACGCCTAAACCTCCCCACTGTTGGGGCACGTGTCTTTTCTCAAACACGGGAAGGCTAGGCCAAAGTATATATATTAGTACTAACATAGAGTATGGACACTCCCTGCCACTCTCTAGATTGCGACCTCACCCCCTCGTCACCCAGATTGATGCAGATTGGTTACAGTTTGGTTGTCGAACGTATAGGATTTGGCCGTAATTTTGTTTGTTCTATCATTCCTTTTTTGAAATGTCATTTCTAGCCCGTTGTATCCAGGGTGTGGCTAAGCCAGGCCAAGTCCGGGTCGGTGGAGATTGTAGGACTAGAGGCTAACCTCGCTGTCAGATGTTTTTCAAGCCGCCTGTATTAAACGGCTCAACGACCGCCACGTCTAGTGAAAGCACGGGCATCAACGGCTTAACGTGCCGTGCAAAGAACGGAATCGGTTAATAAAAAATACATAAACAGGTAAAAAAAATATAATTTACCCCCAAGCTGGCCTCCCATGTCAAAGTACATATATTAGTACTAACGTACCTATGTTTAAAATTCGTTTATTTACGTAACACGTCCGTCTTTGACTTATATATGTTTCATCATATCAGATCATATACGTCCCCAGCGAGGGGCTCGAGCTTACCCTGAATTAGGGCGATCGGGCCTTAGTCGACCACGCGGGCCCAGTGCAGGTTGGTCGACTTCACGCACAACCTGCGAGTTTCTTCGCAGGCGTGTGCAGGTTTCCTCACGATGTTTTCCTTCACCGTAAGAGCGTCATTTATATATGTTTACCAAATTTCAACTCAATCGTTCTAGTAGTTTCCAAGAAAATTGGCTGTGACAGACGGTCGGACAGACAGACACACAAGTATTCCTATAATGGTTCCGTTTTTACCTTTTGAGGTACAGAACCCTAAAAAGGATCATGAAAATCGGTTCACAATCTGCAAAGATCACACACGATCCGCAGGAGAACCAAAGTAACCGGCATAGCTCACAGAATCGCTCAACTGAAGTGGCAGTAGGCAGGGCACATAGCTCGTAGAACAGATGGCCGTTGGGGTAGTAAAGTTCCCGAGTGGCGACCGCGCACCGGAAAACTTAATGTAGGAAGGCCTCCCACGCGGTGAACCGAAGACCTAGTGAAGATCGCGGGAAGCCGATGGATGCGGGCAGCGCAGAACCGGTCGTCGTGGAAATCCTTTTTCGGCTGATACGATGATGATGATGATGACACACACAAAAAAACATACAGTCGAATTGAGAACCTCCTCCTTTTGACGTGATAACGTCTTATAAATCGATGAACGCCGGCTGCACTCCCGAAAATGTGTCACGGCCTTGTCACGTCTTCATTGTCTGAGCCGAGCGTGCAAGCGAAAGCGCGGAACAAGCGATAGAGAGGCACGATCGGCCTAAGCGTTCAGCTCGTGACACGTTATCACGTAAAATTATCGTCCGTAAACCGAGTTTACAGACAACCATTTTTTTGAAAAAAAATAATATTTTTTCCTCAATCTTTAAAATATTTTCCTTCTCAAATTGATAGATATGTTAGCAAATAAAGTTTGGGTCAGGATGAAGGTCAACATGGAGTTTATGTAAAGGTTAGATATTATAGGTTTGTGGTTAGGTAGCGAGGAGCGAAGCGAAGTTAGGTTTGTGGTTAGGTTATTTCATGTGGTTAGGTAGCGTGGAGCGAAGCGAAGTTAGGTTTTATGGTTAGGTTATTTCATGTAGTTAGGTAGCGAGGAGCGAAGCGAAGTTAGGTATGTGGTTAGGTAGTGAGAAGAAAAGCGAAGTTAGGTTTGTGGCTAAGTTATTTCACGTGGTTTGGTAGCGAGGAGCGAACCGAAGTTAGGTTTGTGGTTAGGTTATTTCATGTGGTCAGGTAGCGAGGAGCGAAGCGAGGTTAGGTATGTGGATAGGTTATTTTATGTGGTTAGGTAGCGAGGAGCGAAGCGAAGTTAGGTTTGTGGTTAGGTAGCGAGGAGCAAAGCGAAGTTAGGTTTGTGCTTAGGTAATTTTTTGTGGTTAGGTAGCGAGGAGCGAAGGGACGATCTGTTAGGTTTGACTTAAAAGATAACGCGCGAGCCGAGCGAGCAAAGCGAGCGTTCTGCGGCAGCGGCCGGCGAAGCGCCAGAAGCAACTTTTCTCATATTGCATATATTTATTTATATTTTTGGTGAAGATCGCGGGAAGCCGATAGATGTGGGCAGCGCTGGACCGGTCTTCGTGAAAATCCTTGGGGGAGGCTTTGTCCAGCAGTGGACGATTTTTGGCTGATATGATGATGATGATTTATATTTTTGGTGAGAAATCTTATCCTTTTGAGTATTGTTTTGGTGTTGTTTGCTGACTTTTCTTTGGCAAATCTACTATTTTGAATACAAATTATATTATTTTAAAGTTCAAAAAAAATTCAAATTCAAAAAGAGGATACGTATAATTGTAAATCTGTTAGTTTTTATTTTAGATTTTGCATATGTATTTGTCAGATCAGGTGGTCGATCTAGGCTATGTTTCTGCCTATCGGTCATCTTGGTGGGCGTAACCAGGGGTGTTAGTCGAAAGTAACGAAGTAAGACTGCAATCAACTCAGTTTATTCTCCAACCAAAATAGTTAGGTACAACGAAACGTAAGACAGTTCCTAGCTTGTGTTGTCCGTGCGGCGACCGTAGGAGAAGTGCCTGAGATGTGTCGTGTCCATTTATAACGAACACCTCCACCACTCCCCGATGATGTCACGCACGTGTACTGCAAACTAGACTCTGCGGAAGCGCGCCAACACCACGCTTGCGTTTCGCTGTCAACCGACTTCCCGTACTAATGACCTTTCCGATATATTTAATTGATATACATTAAAGAGTTATTTGAGTTTGAGGATAAGTATAGCACACTCCGTGACAAATACATATTTACTCCATTTGCGGTGGAGACAGCGGGGAGCGCCTAGTTCAGAGAGGCTTTGACTCCCGCTCCGGATCGTCCCTATACAGAGACTGTCCATAGCCACTCAGCGCGGAAATGCAGCTAGTGTTATGGGCACCTTTGCACCGGGGATGACGAGGGACGGGTTAATTTAGGTGTTTTATTAAAGGTACTTAATGTGTGGTTTTTTTTTGGCGCCGAGTAAGGAATAATGGGTTCGACTCCCGCTCCAGATCCTTTCTGGTGCAAAGGATATCTATAGCAATACAGCGTGGCAATGCTGCGAGCCTCATGGGATCCTTTGTACCAGGAACGAATTTGGGTGGATTATTTAAATTATTTATTATTAGTAACCAACGATTGTGTATTTCATCTTTTATTTCCACCATTAAATCTTATAAGTATGTGTGATTTTAGGTATTTCAGTGTTTTATTTTAGGTGTAAGTTGTAATTAGTGTGATGTTATTTTTAGGACTGTTTAATACGTTACTAATAAATACTTTACATAAATTATGTGTTTAGTGATCGAATCTATTTAATTGGCGGTCGATAAAATCATACCCATTAAAAATAATATGAAATCAAATGCGAGTCCACCGGCCGTTCCGTTCAACCTAATTGCTTATATTTTTTTAATGAAAGGTATTGATAGACAGATTTGTCATCAAACATTGGAAATCATCTAACTTTCACTCTTATCAAGTTATACTCAAATGGGATTTTCATAGCTTTCTTTCTTATATCTCTAATTGTAATTAAAGTACGTGGTTCACTTTAGTCTAGGAACACACGCGGAAACGACTTCTTTCATTTGGGCTATTGCCCACTTAAATTGGTGGAGTTAGAGGGAAGCTATTCAGCGCGCAAAATCTCGCGCATCGCGTAACATCGATGGCGAGCCGCTTGTGGCTCGCTCTACGCGCACCATCAACGGCAAGCCGCTCCAGAAAGGTACTTTCAGCTACCTTCTGTCTTACGAATTGATAACCTTTTTCTTTTTTGAATTCAGTTAAAAACCGACTTCAATCGTAGCTACCTGTTTTGGTTTTTATTAATTATCTAAAAACTATTTATTTAATAAAATTAATAGGGAACCAACCTGGCAGCATACCCATCGAATAAAAAAATAAACATGAAAATCGTTTAACAATCTGCGAACATATCGCGTAACAAAAATACAGAAAGCTCCTATTGGAAGTCGGTTCAAAGAAAACTTTAGACCGGGAGAATCTTGTGACATGTACATATGAGTATTAAAACATTCTAGGAAAAGAGTACCCTTTTTTTAAAACTTGTAGGGTATTTACCAAGTTTGTTCGTAGTTTTGTCTGTTTAGTTACATTACATAATACCTGCTTCCGAGAGTCGTGTGTTTACTATGTATCAATGTTAGTACATAGCCTAATTTAAAAGTTCACAATAGGGATGACGAATGCTAGTCATCTTAGTTACTTTTTATCATCTGTCAAAAACGACATTTTGTCCTAAAAACGTTAGAAATACCTAGGCGTAACGTCATAGTTTTGCAGCGTCATATATGTACTCATTTTGTGATTTTGGTGAATTAAAAATCGAATACTTGACGGAAAACAAAACGAGTAATTAAGGTATTGTAGAAGGGCAATTTAGTGATTAAGAGTTTATTATTGATGTCATCTTTGCTCTCGCTTTCCTGCAATTTGTGGGAGTGATTTCGTGAAATGGGACGGAAATGTGTAACATGGGACAGAAATGTGTAACAGGAAGTCGCGAAAGTGCGGAATTCTACTTTACGAGAGTCCGATTCGCACTTGGTCGGTTTTTTATTTTCGTTTTGTCAGATCCGCCACCCAGGTACAATATCGTCATCAAATCTAACTAACCTAAAGTATTTTGTCACATGTTACACATCATATGCGAGTACTGTAGGTCTCGCTCGATTTTTTTTTTATTTCTGATGCTGTCGTCATCCCTATTGATCTTTTTCACTTTTTCCTAACCACGTAATTAAATTTAAAAAAAAATGGATACATAAAGTTTTTGTACTGTTAAACGTTATTTTTAATACTTATTAAATAAAATCATTTCATATATGGCAATTAGTACTGGGGCTGGTTTTTCATAGAAGTTTAGCCTGTTACTACACACTAATAACATTTTTCTACTTCCATTTGGTAATTTGCTTAATACATAACCTCAAATCATATCACAAAAGTATTCATTCGTACAAGTCGTTTTACAACCATCATTTTAAAACGAGACAACTGTACTACAATGAAACTTTTTAAATATTTTTATGGCTTTGGCTTCAAAAATAAGTATTCATTCCTACAAGTCGTTTTACAATGATCATTTCAAAACTAAACAACTGTACTAAAATGAAACTTTTTAAAAATTTTATGGTTTTGTCTTAAAAAATTCAATAAATGATTGTGATAAAGGATTAATGTATTTAATTTATTTCATGGTCGTAGAAATAGTATTGTATGCCACTGCACACAATTAGCTATTGTGCCACGAAGTGAAGCACTCATGTTACAATGTCTCTCATTACTTGGCAGTGGCATTAATGACTATTAAAAATCATAAAAATAGTCAGTGATTAAAAATAAAAAGACTTAGATAAAATGTTGGCAGCTAGCCAGGAGAGCTTAAAAAATGCCGTTACGTCAACCAAACCGAGTTGGACTCTTGACCGATGACCTGGTGAAGGTCGCGGGAAGCCGCTGGATGCGGGCAGCGCAGAACCGGTCGTCATGGAAATCCCTGGGGGAGGCCTATGTCCAGCAGTGGACGTCCGTCGGCTGATATGATGATGTATTTCATTCCAGTATTATAGATAAAGTGTCATCTACTATGAGAAGATGTACTTCTATCATAGATAATAATATGTACTCTTCAAGTCCAGAGAGAAGAAAAAACCCTAGTAATTATAGGCCTGTGTTTTGTGCTACCAGTTTTGAGTAGGGTTTTTGAAAAAAAAATACTAAACCAAATGTTGACCCACTTTAACACCAATAAACTACTCGATAACCTGCAGTTAGGCTTTATAAAAGGGCGTGGGCGCAGGAGTGGAACTTGTTAAGAACATATATGATGGTTTTGAGAAATCCCAGAACGCGATATGGATCTTCTGCGACTTGTCAAAGGCATTCGATTGTGTAGAATATAAAACTCTGCTTATGGAACTGGACCATTACATTCAATTGTGTAGAATATAAAACTCTGCTTATGAAACTGGACCATTACGGTGTTTACAATAAGGCTCTAGATCTTTAAGAATCGTATTTAGTAAAAAGGATACAAAAAGTACAAATAAATGTTACGAAATCAATAAGTTCTTGGGTTAAGATGGGTGTGCCTCAAGGTTCTATTTTAGGACCTTTCCTTTTTTTAGTTTATATTAATGATCTACCATGCATGGTTGAATCACTGTCAAAAATTGAGTTGTTTGCGGATGATACATCACTAGTTTTCAAGGTTGACAGAAAAACTGATATGTCTGACGAAGTAAACGACACTCTTTTAAAAGTATACAATTGGTTTTTATTAAATGCAAAAAAGACCAAATGTATAAAATTCATATTAGGTACCTAATGTTATTGAAGTTATTAACAATGTATACTTAGCTGGTGATATATTAGAATTTGTAAATCACAGCGTGTTTCAAGAATTAACTGTAGATTCAAGGCTTCAATGGGGCCTGCATAACGAAACGCTAGCAGGCAGGCTTAGCTCAGATGCATATACAGTCAAAAAATCTGATTCCTTACAAATATAGACACCGATATAGATACTTTTGCGGGGACATGCAGCTGATAAATACCATATTTGTTCTGCAAAAAAGAGCGTATCGCGGGATGTATGGAATGCGTTCTCGCGAGTTGCTTCGAAATAAGTTAAAAGATATTAATATAATGTTTTCCCCTGCCGGTACATTTATGAAAATATTATGTATGTTTGTAAAAATCTGCACCTCTTTTCACTGAATAGTGACAGGCACAATCGTAATTTTCGGAATAGGAATAAACTTCAAGTAACTTATAAACCAGACTTAGCAAAATCAATAAGTCATGTGTGGGACAATGCACACTTATGTATAACAAATTACCCGACGATGTTTTAAATTTGTCAGAAAAACAGTTAAAAAATAGTGTCAAAAGAACTGTTTGTAAATAATTGAAAACGCTAAACACGTTAAAAACCGACTTCCATCGCAACAACGTCGAACAATTTTGCATTATTATTTTGTTTTTTGTTAATTTTCTAATAAAGTACTAAACCGATTTTAATTAAATTTGTATAGGACCACACGGGAAGCACTAGCTTTTGAATAAAAAAAGAATAATTAAAATCGGTTCACCCAGTCTAAAGTACTGAGATAACACACATAAAAAAAAACATACAGTCGAATTGAGAACCTCCTTCTTTTTGGAAGTCGCTTGAAAAGGTTATAATAAGACATCCGAACATTTTAATGACAAAAATGTAGGGGAAGACAGTGTTTCTTTTATCAACGCTACTAATCATATTTAATGATAATAAAATAAAAACCAATCTTAGAATTGACGTGGAAGCGACAAGACATGATAGGTCTATACTTATTTTAATTATTATTTTTTATCTTAACATTGACATGAGTTGTGCATGCTTTCTTAAATGTTCGTGCGGATGGTGGCTCATCGGGAGCCGGATCGTTTCTTTCCCTCTAATATGGTTGATGGGAGCGATTGCTGACCCTCGCGTTATACTCGTGACCGGATGCTGACCGTGTGAACTGACCCACTATCGTCAAAGGCATTAATCATATTGAATGGTTTTAATGTATTACTTCTCGTGTAATATTGTTTTCATGTTCTTATTACATAATTTGTTTTATATCAAGGATTTAATTTTTACATGTGACTAGTGATTGTTTATTTCCTGATTTTTAACAAATGACATTATGTAATTACTATTTTATGACTATTAGAAAAGTGTAAACCATCCAGTTTATCAATAAATAATTTGTATTTGTAATTTGCACCTATTTTTAACCGACTTCAAAAAAGGAGGAGGTACTATGTTCGACTCTATATTTTTTTGTTCACCGATTTTTCTGTCAATTGTGGACCGCTTTTCAATTTTTTTTTCATTCGAAAGAGTATACTCCCGAGGGGGTCCCATTGTCACCAAGTTACATTTGATACGTAAATAACTGTGTGCTAGTACCGACCTCAAAAAAAAATTAAAGCCCTAATTTAATTCTTACCCAACTTTGAATTCGTTATTGTTGTGTATTTAAGTATAATAATATTTTTTCATACTTTTGAGTGAATTTCATTTTGAAGTCGGTTTTTAGTTTTTTTTTAACTTCTTTTTTTTTAATATCTTGAATCTTAAATCTTGATGTTATTGCAACATACTACAGCTGATAAGGATTTAGCTTGGCTGGGATATATGCAGGCAGCAATAACAACGATGATGTTCTCCGTGGATGCAGAAAGTAGGCGAGACTAGAAAGTCATTTAAACGCATTGATAAATATTACTTCTGCTTTGTCCCTGAGATTAGGTAGGTAAATTTGCAGTAACGTGTATCGTCTCGCCATCCACTATAGTCTTTATCTACTCTCATATCGTAAAGTTCGCATTATCAACTTCAAAACGAGTTTATATTGGCATACTTTAAAAACACAATACCGTAATAAAAAAAAATACATTATAACATTATTTTGTTAGAGAAATAATGTTATAATGTATTTTTTTTTCCATTACGATACAAGTTAAACCGAAGAGATAATATCACCAGCAAAGTTCCATATTATCATTTTTTTTTATTGGAACGCACATGCGGTTCGCGCCATTTTTACAGAAATACAAAAAGTTTTCATTCCAATTTTTACTTGTCTATGACAGCGCCCGCTTTAACGCATGCGCGGTGATGTGTTGGTTTTTCATAGAATTTTGTTGTAGATACTGAATTTCGTGGATAATTTTCATTCTTGTTTAAAAATGTCTGAGATCAGTGAAAGCATTGTTTTTACCTGTCTGTGACACCGTCCGCTTCAGTGCAAGCGCGGTGATGCGCTGGGATTCAGCGCTATGACACGTTTTGTTGTAGGTACTTACTGAATTTCGTGGGATTTTTTTCTTACTCTTAACTTTGATCTTTGTATTTTAGTTGATTCAATCCCAATGTATGAGATTAAATAAAGTATTTACCCCAAAATATTTTCTTTCTTTTTTTCTACTTTTAGGCAAAGTATTCCAAATTAAATGTATAATGTGGTGAATACATGGTGATATTTAAGCTCACTATTTTTCATTTTCGCTACATAAATGTCCGTCACGTCGTCAGCAGAAATTGAAAATGAAATCATGAAGAAACGTTCGCACGTAAGTGAACAGGTTGTGTCTTGGGTTCCTGGGTTCCGCCGCCGATGCATACATCAGTCATTTTAAGCTATTATATAGCTTTTTTCGCGGGCTCTGATGGGACCGAATTAAGAAATTTCGTAACGAAAATAAAACCTAACACCCAAAAAAAAATTGAGTTCTAAAAAACTGTAGTGCCATCTATCTATCCACCCATCTATGATAACGACGACGATGACTATGACGATGTCGATGTCGATGACGATGATGATGATGATTATTAACTTTCTTAGTGTTAATTTATTACATTAACATCCCGCGCCCCAAGGACTATATGGTACTGGTAAATACTGCATAAATAAAAAATAAATAAATAATTATAATTGCATAAGTTGATAAAAAATTCTATGCAATAGCTTTACCGCGGCAGTCCCCGAGTGCCACACGTCTTTTTTTTTCTTTCCTAACTAGCACTTTGTATTGTGAAGGAAGGGGTGTACCGTGTTGCTCGGGTGAAGCCTTAGTGTAATTATGATAGAACGTCTCTTCGGGTGAGTTCGTTTAATTATTAATAAATAAATAATAAATAAATATTCTAGGACAAAGCACACATGGTCATCTGGCCCCAAAGTAGGATTCCCTGTGTTATGGGAACCAGAGACTGATATATACATACTTATATATGTTTAAATACATACATATATAGATATTTAACACCCAGACACAGAACAAACAAATCTGCTCATCACTAAAATGTTTGCCCTGGGTGGGATCGAACCCACAACTCTCGGATCAGCAGTAAAGAGCACTAACCACTGAGCCACCGAGTCAGCTAATTATCGTTCTCTTGGCGTATTTATATTCTTTGAACACACGGTTGTAACAAAATTGATGCATAGGAGTTGTTAACAGGTTCGTCTACTTATAAAACTGAACAACATTTTTCAAAGAGATTCATAGACAATCCACAATAATTTTGAACAAAAACAACCGGCTTCAAACAGGAAACTTAGGTTCCCCTCGATTTTTCTGGGATGCCATTATCAGATCCAGGTTTCCTTATCATGGTACCACCCTTGGAATAACTCCTTTCCAACAAAAAAAGAACCATCAAAATCGGTTCATAAATGACGAAGATATCCGCGAACACACATAAAAAAAATATATAATCGAATTGAGAAACCTCCTCCTTTTTTGAAGTCGGTTAAAAAAACACTCTTCATAAATCCCGGCTGTAGATTTCGCTGTAACGTGATAGATGCCCCTATACAGGGTGCAATTAACAGTATTATATATGTGAAAGTTTGTATGTATGGATGTCTGTTACTCTTTCACGCAAAAACGACTGAACGTATCTGGATGAAACTTGGTTGGTAGACAGATTAGGATCTGGATTAACATATGGGCTACTCTTGTCTTCGTTCGCGAGCCGCTTGCGGCTCGCGCACTGCGCACCCTCGAAGCCAGTCATAGAAAATATGTTCACGCAAGCGAAGCCGCTGGCAAAAGCTATGTGTAAATGTATTATCCTTTAGATTATACAACCACAACACCGTGTAAAATTTATGTATATAACTTGTTCAAAACACTCAGCCTGCATAAACAAAAAGGTTAACCGAAATACATTTCCTGTTATTTTTCGTTATATTTGGTAATGTGTTCTCGTGAAGCGGTTAATAAAATATTCAAGTCGATTGGGATATTCGTAGAAGCAAACAATGTGTGCAACATATTATTATGCTTAAGTAACTGCCGTTTTACAGATAAAGAACCGGCCAAGTGCGAGTCTGACTCGCGCTTTTAATTCCTCATTTTCAGTATCACTGACAGTTCTTACCACAGATAAGAAAAAAAAATTGCCGCTCCAAATAGATTGCTGCGACGCGTCGGCGTCTTATACAACGAGACATGTTGCTGTCGATGCTGGTACTTCGAGACCATCTTCAGCGTTCTATAGAATTCTTCTATTCTGTGGTTCTTATAGACAAACACAAGCATTTGGTTGGTGGAAGATAATCTATGAAATTAAATAAAAAAAGAAACATTTAAATATGTTCCTAATCCGTGGAGAAATCGCATACTTAAGTTAAAAAAAAAACATAGTCAGAACCGTCTCCTTTTTGAAGTCGCTTAAAATTGATTTTAACCGCCTCCGTGGCATTTAGCTTCACATCATGAGGTCGCGGGTTTAATTACCGGCGGAGTCTTACTTTAAAAGATTTGTTTTGGTAGGTGGAAGGGCATTTTCTAAGTCCGCCTGGCTTGCTACCACCATCTTATCCAAGTCTTGCCGCCAAATTTAATTGTTAACAGAATTGATGTGTTCTTTCTTGGAGATAAGATAGCCAGTGCCCCATTGCGTTGTGTAATCTGGGTTAAACCGCTTCCATCTTCGGCATTATCGCCACTTACCATCAAGTGAGTTAATGACAAGGGCTTACCAATTGTAAATAAAAAAAAAAGTGAGTTAATGCCAAGGGTTTACCATGGATTTAAAAAAAACAGAAGCAACCGAGGAGGACAAAACCTTTTTTTACCTTTTAGGCTGTGGAAGCCACTTTCCGACGAAAAGAGAGCGTAACTGAAAATGTTGATAAAAGGGGTTGGAATATTTGGTTCTGCATGTACCGAATACCGATGTCAGTTGCTGAGTTTCTGAGAAACGTTTGGAGAAATACCTAAAGGCTTCCACACACTATTGTCTAGTTGTTGTAGAACTGCGCTGTGCACGTGTTCGATGCTCAGCGTCGGGATCACCAATGTAACGAGAGTCACCAATGTACGGTTGTAGGATAGTTGAAGGTTACATGGAGGTAAAGAAAAGTGACTAAGTTTGCAGTTCACGAAAATCCGGATTTAATTGAATTAAATAAATTATTTTACAGAAAGAAAGGTAACTCCTAGGTGTTAAGTCTATAGCGAGGGGCGGGTGGGGAACGACTGGCGAGCCGTGGTCAGTGCACTACCTAGCTGCTTACGCATGTAGTATGTACAGCTACAAGGTGGCTACAAGTATTAGAAAGCTGTAATTCAGCATAGGTATGCATATTAACCACGTTGACACAGTTGTGAAAAGAAATCTCTAAAAGAAATTAGTAAAGATTAGAGTAAAGAGGGTGGATTGTTTTTTGTTAAATTACCCGTGTGGGACATGTTAAATAAGTCTTTTAAAACTACTACTACTAGTTTCGATTCAAGGTTCTGTTTACGAAATAATATACTTTAAAGTGAAAATTTTTGTTAAGAGGCAAGTGTCAAATTAGACGACATTAATAACAACTCCTAGTGTCATCATCATCATCATATCAGCCGAAGGAAGTCCACTGCTGGACATAGACCTCCCCCAAGGATCTCCACTCCTACTCCTAGTGTAATTTATTGAAATTCAACACTGCTCAGATATATTTGAACACCTCCGCCCGCTACGATATATCTGATCGCTACTGTTTTTTTTTTATTTAAAGTTTGAGTGCGTTTGGCTGCACCTCACCTGACGGTAAGTGCCTATGCAGCCGAGGATGTAACACACAAGCTCAAATACTGCATATTCACTCTCGACTTGAAGATTCCTAAATTATACGAAACGGGGAATACATACGCCGGCAGGAAATTCCACTTCTTGGCCGTTCGCATAATGAGCGAAGAAGCAAAACGCTTCGTACGTAAAGGTAGAACATTAACGACAAAGGGGTGGAATCGCCCTCTGCGCCTGGTCATACAAACACACCTACCTACATAATACACGAAGTAAGACCTTTTCGAAGATCGCAAACTTTCTAACAATAAAATTATGTTATTTGGTAACCTGAAACGATTATTTATTTAGGCATCTTTTTACTGAACAAATATGATTTGTAGTCTCGCAGAAAAGGTTTCAAGGTACCTAATACTCCTGGCGTTAATGGAGCGAAACATTTTGAAAGGCTAAATATATAGAAAAGAGCACACAGTGGCGTAGGGCCCTTTAATCTATATATATAAAAGAAGGTCGTGTTAGTTACACTATTAGGCCAGATCAGGAGATCACGGGTTCGATTCCCGGCGAGGCCTAACTTTGTAAGACTCGGTTTGGTTGGTGGAAGGGCATTTTCTAAGCCCGCCTGGCCAGCTACCACCATCTTATCTAAGTCTTGCTAACAACATTGATGTGTTCAGGATTAAAGATAAGATAGCCAGTTCCCCATTGCGTTGGGGAATCTTGGTAAGCCTGTTTCCATCTCCGGAATCATCGTTACTTAGCATCTGGTGTAATGATGCCAAGAGCTTACCAATTCTGAATAAAAATTAAACCGGTCAAGTGCGAGTTGAACTCGTGTGGAGAGGGTTCCATACAATGCCAAAGTCAAATACAAAATATCACATTCGAAATCCTCACAGTAAGATGCGAGTAATTTTTTTTAATTATTCCAAGGATTTCCACGACGACCGGTCCTGTGCTGCTCGCATCCATCGGCTTCCCGCGATCTTCACCAGGTCGTCGGTCCAACGCGTGAGAGGTCTGCCTACGTTACGTTTTCCGGTGCGCGGTCGCCACTCGAGAACTTTACTGCCCCACCGGCCATCTGTTCTACGAGTTATGTGCCCTGCTCACTGCCACTTCAGTTTAGCGATTCTGTGAGCTATGTCGGTTACTTTAGTTCTCCTGCGGATCTCCTCATTTCTGATTCGATCACGCAGTGAAGCTCCGAGCATAGCACACTCCATTGCCCTTTGGGTGACCTTGAGCCTTCTTATGAGGCCCATAGTAAGTGAACATGTCTCAGTTTCGTAAGTCATAACTGGCAACACACACTGGTCAAAGACCTTCTTGAGACACTGCGGTATTTGGGATGTGAAGATATTTCGAAACTTCCCGAACGCTGTCCAACCGAGTTGGATTCGTCCATTGATTTCTTTCTTGAAGTTGGACCAACCTAGCCGGACTGTTTGTCCCAAGTATACATATTCGTCAACAACTTCCAGTGTCGAGTCTCCAACCTTTAGATGGGTGGGTGCGACACGGACATTTAACATTATTTTCGTCTTTTCCATGTTCATTTTAAGACCCACTTGTTGAAAGACGTTACTGAGGCCATCAAGCATTGTGCTTAGGTCTTCCATAGTCTCAGCCATGACCACGATATCGTCAGCGAATCGGAGGTGGGTTATGTACTCGCCGTTGATATTGATGCCCAGTCCACCCCAGTCTAGAAGCTTAAAAACATCTACCGGGGCGGCGTTGAACAGTTTCGGAGATATAACGTCTCCCTGTCTCACCCCTCGCTGCAACTGGATAGGTTTCGAGTTTTGATCCTGGAGGCAAACCGACATGGTGGCGTTTTTATACAGTCAATTCAACACCTCGATGTATCGATGGTCAATTTGGCACCGCTGGAGAGACTGTAGCACAGCCCAGGTTTCGACTGAATCAAAGGCTTTCTCATAGTTCACAAACGCCAAGCATAGTGGCTGATTGTACTCTTCGGTCTTCTGTATAATCTGCCGCAGCGTATGTGTGTGGTCTATGGTACTAAAGCCTTTTCGGAAACCAGCTTGTTCGGGAGGCTGGAAGTCGTCAAACCTGCGTGCGAGACGATTCGTAATGACTCTCGAACAAGGAACATTGACGACAAAGGGGTGGAACCGCCCTCCGCACCTGGTCGTTCGATGATGAAATAAAGAGGGGAAGAGAAGTCGTGAAGCTCCAGGACACACTTTCCAAAATGAATCTTGTAGAACACCGATAGACTATTTTTCTATTAAGACTAGAACTTTATTCCGTAGATGAACGTATTACATTGAGTTTACCACTTTTTTTCAATTGATATAATTCTTATAGGTTTTTCTGGAATCTACAAGCCATGAACTATATTTTGTATTTTTTTTCAAAATTTTAGGCTCAGCAGTTTCGGGGAACAGGGGGGGGGGAATGGTCAATTTTCGTCTTCTTTCATGAATAAAATCAAAATTATTTATTTTACAATTTAAATAAAAATATATTTAAGATTCTGATAACGAGCCCTTTCATTTGTTAAATGACACAATAAGGTTTCCAAAACTTTTTTTTTAATTTTCTAATTTGTCCCCTGAAAATAACCCATATTTAAAAAAAACTACATTGCACATCTGTGTTTGGGTCATAGGATTACACTATCCTACCAAATTTCACCTGATTTGGTCCAGTAGATTCGGAGCAAATTGGCTTGGACAGACGGACGGACGGACAGAGGCACGAGTGATCCTATAAGGTTCCGTATTGTTTTTTTGTACGGATCCTAAAAACATACTCTAAGGCAAAATCACATAAAGTAAGGCAAAATGATACTGAGCTATGGCCATGGCTATGGCCCTATTGTACAAATTAGAATGTAACTTCAAGCTTTACTATTGTATTGCATTTATTATTTTCTTTACTTATTTGTCATTTCGGTTTTTCTTCTTTTTAAAGTTCCGCACCTAAAAAGAAAAACGGAACCCTTATAGGATCACTTTATTGTCCGTCTGTCTGTCAAGATAGACCCTTTATCTCTGGAAAGCGTCTACATTCCCTTGAAGCTGTGTAAAAAATCAAACTACTAAGTTAACGTAAAAAAAAGACACGGCCGTTTTTGCCGCAAAAAGTTTATATTTCGCCACTCTCAAGGGATTCAAAATTTATAGGGTACTAGCTTTTGCCGGCGGCTTTGCCTACGTGGACATCGTTTTTATGATTGTCTTTTACTCTTTGACTGTCAAGCGGTTTGGAAGCATGGACATGCGTTTTGTTCAGATCCCTGTAACGTAATCGTTACGTTACAAAAACATTAATAGTACCTAAAGCTCCTAAAGCCCCTAATATCTTAATAATATTCTTATATTTAAATTGCTTAGTGCTTTACAATAGGTGTTTCACTGACGGTACTATAAACTCGACCGATGTAGTTACTCGTTCATTTCAGACTGGAAACCGGCACTTATGCTGCATACGCGCTGACGAAAACATCTATTTTTGTATAATGAAAAGAAAAGAAAGAAGAAGAAACAAAGAAAATGAATTTATTTTGACAAGCAAGTAAGTATGTACAATATTTATACTTATATATACTTATATTATAGATTTAAATACTCTGCCAAAAATGGCACCGTCTCAGCATAATACTTTGGCTTTAACAAAGCCATAGCGCTGATTTTCAGCCGGCACCGGAACTATGTGTCAATGACTTACTAAAGTTATTTTCTCTACAGTTTAAATACCTAATTATCTACATCTAAACGCAGTGCGTATTGTGAATACTTAAGTAATACTACCTAGTGCCCGATTTACCCCAATCATTAGAATCGGCCCATCCATTTTTAAGAAATAAGCTATTGTAGGATCTCCACGACGACCCGTTCTGCGCTGCCCGCATCCAGCGGCTTCCCGCGACCTTCACCAGGTCATCGGTCCACAGAGTGGGAGGCCTGCCTACACTACGTTTTCCGGTGTGTGGTCGCCACTCGAGAACTCTGCTATGTCCAGCAGTGGACGTCTTTCGGCTGAAATGATGAAGCTGTTGTTATTTGAAGTTTGTATGAAAAACGATTTTGTGAATACGCTTTGGAATTTTGTAAAGGGTGGTCTACTGCACCCATAGCACAAGAAACGACCGATCGTAAATAAAAAACAACGTGAGATCTTTTCTCTTGCAAACGTAACAGCTGTTACATAAATCACACGCCGTCTCTACAACGGCTACCATCGCCGCACTGCTGCTGATGCGCAATTTATCGAATTTCTTTGGAAATTTTTCTATTTTCTACGTGCCAGAACCACAGTCTTGAAAATTGAAACCTAGGCAGGTTTGTAGACGTGCGAATCTATTTATACTGTTTTTGTTCATCACAAGAATAGAAAGGATTTCGCTCTTGCTCGGGTTTTTAAGTTTGTGTAGCTTTTATCGCGGGCTTTGAGGGGACCGAATCAAGAAATTTCGTAACGAAAACAAAACCTGACACCCCAATAAAAAAAAATTGAGTTCTAAAAAACGTACAGTGCTATCTATCTAACCATCATGATGATGATGATGACGATGACGATGACGATGACGATGACGATGGCGATGGCGATGGCGATGGCGATTGATGATGATGATGATGAACTTTCTTAGTGTTAATTTATTAAATAAACATCCCGCGCCCTAAGGACTATAATTATGGTACTGGTAAATACTGCATATATAAAAAATAAATAAATAATTATAATTGCATAAATTGATAAAAAATGCTATGCAATAGCTTTACCGCGGCAGTCCCCGAGTGCCATTATCTCTGATGTACCTATGTTTATTACACACATCAACATTTTAGGTTTCCATACATCCAACAGCATGGGTGAAGTGGCGTACGCTCACAGGGGTGTTGTGTGACACGAAAATTCCGATAAGAACTAAAGGCAGCGAAGCCTGGGCAGCTAAAAAGACACACGAGCAGAAGTTGCACACCACCGAAATGCGTATGCTGAGATGGGCAGGTGGAGTGACACTTCAGGATAGAATACGTAACCAACATGTAAGAGGAAGCTTTAAGGTTGTACCCATAAGTGACAAAATATGTGAATCAAGGCTCAGGTGGTACGGTCACGTGATGAGAAGACCCGACAATTATGTTGTGAAGAAGTGCCTTTCTATGGCTTCAAAAAAAAGGGGAAGGGGAAGACCTCAAACGACCTGGTTGACGAATGTCCAAAGGGACATGAAGAGCCTCGGACTTAAACAAGAGGATACCAGCCAGCGGACTACATGGCGCCGCATGATAAAGAAAGCCGACCCCGTGCAACGGGAAAAGGTGAGGGCAAAGAAGAAGAAGAAGTTCATCCAACAGGTGACCAACAGGACCCTATTACCTATTTACTAATACATATACTTTGGTATTACTAAGCCTCCGCTGTCTGTCCGTCTGTCAGCGGGCTGTACTTCACGAGCCGTAACAGGTAGACAGTTAAAATTTGCACAGAATATGTATTTCAGTTGCCGATATAACAAAAAATACTAAAAGTTTGAGAAAGTGAAAATATAAGGATGGTCCACATACAAAAACCGTGTTTTTTTTCGGTCTTTAGAAGTATTTTTGATTCGGCTCTATCTAAAACTGTATTACATAATAGCATGAAACTGGGTGTGAATATAGTATTAACGCTGAGTTAAAACAACAAATACTAAAAATTGGCTAAGTGTGAGTCGCACTCGCGCTAAGGAATCTGAATGACAAAAAAAAACATACTTTTTAGCTAGCGTTGATGTCTTTTCTTTGTAATGTGAATAGATAATATCATTGTCATTATTACTATGTAGTTGCGGGGAGAGGTGTGGTGGTACGGAACCCTCGGAGTGCTAGTTTGACTCGCAATTGGCCGGTTTTGTTTGTGAAATGTGTGTGATTTGCTGGAACCTCAATCAGAAACGAATAATAATAATACGCGCAGGGGCAGCTTGTGGCGAGCTGTAGGTGAGTGGTGATACCTCGCACTCCGACTCCAGAGGGCGAGTGGAGATAGCAAGAGCGGAACCTATGCTCCAGGTTGGAAGTGTAAAATGTCATAACGCCGGGGGCCTGCTGACCGTGCAGGGATCTGGACCCCGCAGATTCACCTCTTGACAACCTTAGACGCTCACACCAAAATTGCCACCCTGCTGCCATTTGGTAGGATTAATAGGGGGCCTATTTAGTGAGCGGCAAGTCACCGCCTGACAATTGATATTGGCAGGCGTCCCGTAGTCTCATCAACATCCCAGCAACCAGTCCAGCAATTACCCACCCATAACCCGGCATAGTTCCCATCTTATCTGTAATAGTCCTTGCACCTGGCGGGTGCTGTCTTTGGGTGAATCTCTATGGTACAGGCAGAGACGGTACCCGCTAGGTGTACACATCAAAACACATTACAATATCTCAAAGGGGCCTCTGCGTGTTGGGTCTATATCCCCACGTACGCCTTCCAAAGGACCGGCCTTTTAAAAGGCCGAGTTTGAAAAATCTGTGATAAAAATAATAATAATAGAATATTCAGTAAGTCCTTATTCCAAAAGTATGCAAATTTTGATCAAATAAACAAGTGGACTTCCTTCGGCTGATATGATGATGATGATGATGAAACAAGATTACCGTTGACATGTAGACGTGATGGAGACGATCTAAGTCTATTCTTCAAGCTAAGGCCAATCAGGCCAAAGCATATATATGAGTACTAACATACAGTATGGACACTCCCTGCCGCTCTCTAGATTGCGACCTCACCCCTTGTCACCCAGATTGATATAGATTGGTTACAGTTTGGTTGTCGAACGTATAGGATTTCGCCACCATTTTGTTTGTTCCGTCATTCGTTTTTTGAAATGTCATTTCTGGCCCGTTAAATGAAGTGTAGACTGTAGAGGGTGTTCTTAGGCACTAATAATATCCACCGCCCACGGACTACTAAGAGATATACGGTACTAGGTACCCTATTGTACAACTTCTATCTATATTATCTTTATCTTTTATCTTAATATAATAAAACTGTAACGGGGCCGCGTCTGTACATAAAATATTTTTAGAAAATAATAACTGTGGTAAAAAAAATAAAACAACAACTTTTGGAATTTTTGTCTGTCTGTCTGTCTGTCTGTCTGTATGTTCACGCATCACGCAAAAACTACCAGGCCGATTTTGATGAAATTTTGTACGGTGGTTCCTTATAGCCCGGGGTAACATATAGGATACTTTTTATCCCGGAAAATTGGAAAGAGTTCCCGTGGGAAAATCAAAAGTATTCATTTATAGAATGGCTCACCACGCAAATGTGGCTTGACCTATTACAATCTAATTATACACTTTGATACCCTATATCGCGAACTAAAACTGGGACATTGTGAATCCCAAAAAAATTAAGGGTTCCTGCAGGAATCCAAAAAATTGTATCTTTAGAATGGCATAACGTAACAATATGAAACCTTTACATTGGGATTCATTTTGTTACGTTATGCCTCTGCCTTTCATTGTATAGTCGGTATTCTTTATCCCGGAAAACTAAAGAGGTCCCGTGGGAAGTTAGATCTATCGATTCTTACAATAATAACAATAGAGTACTTTTTCCCCATATTAGCTACACATACCACACATTATAATCATAGCAGCAGAATGTCAATAGGTGGCACTGCAGGGATAATAAAACGCGCTCAAGTTGTATTAAAACATTAAAATATTATTTCATACTTTTGATTGGATTTCTTTTATGTATTTTTCAGCATACGCTACTGGAAGTATGGCACGTAGCGAATTAACGATGTGTTTCATAGACGAACCGATAGGTATTTTTTACAGATTCCAATCGTGTGAAAAAATTAAAAACACATAAATCGAGTTTAGCATCTTTTAACAGGAGGCACAGATATGGGAACTATTCTGACGGCGACTATTTGCGTGTGGCAGTTGCTCTTCGCCTGCAATATCAATATCTGTGATAGGTTCACTCAATCAATGTATTTGCGGGGGTCCACGGTGGAGGTAATTGGCCATCACGCACTGAGTTGCGGTCGTTTTTTCCTTAATGACCTCACTCGGAGGGTACTGGTCTCGGCCAGATGGAATATTCCATCTTTGATGCAGCCGCCGGGCTTTAGTCGATCTGATGGCAAAAGGCCGGAGGGTTTAAACAGGTGCCATGGCAGAGAGGAACGTGCCTGCTTTGGACGCCACTTTTTCTGCCTCACACCTCACCCGTACGGTACTGCTGCATTGAGCAGCGAGAAAGAAGCATAACAAGTACTCGGTCTTGGAGGCAAATTACTGTTTTGTGCCGCAGGTCTGTGAGACAACCGGCTGCTGAACCCTCAGAGGCATTTGCCTTCATTAAGGAGATTGGCCGTCGCCTTCGAGAGAGGAGATATGACGCCCGATTCGGGTCCTACCTGCTGCTAAGGTTGTCTATTGCCATCCAGCGCAGCAACGAGAAGTGCGTCATGGACTCCTTTGGAGTTGATACTACTCGAGGATTTGACCCATACAAATATTTTTAGGAAATTTTATTACTAGATTGATATAATGATTTGAATAAGTTTTTTAATAATATAGGTATATGTGTTATTTCATCATATCAGTTTATATACGTCCCCACCAAGGGGCTCGACCTGCCCTGAGTTAGTGCGATCAGGCCTTAGACGATCACGCGGGCCCCTTTGCGGGTTGATTGACTTCACACATAAGCTTCGAGTTTCTTCGCAGGCGTGTGCAGGTTTCCTCACGATGTTTTTCTCACCGTAAGAGCGTCGGATAAACGTACATACGAGTATGAAATCGATATTCGTATAGATATTGGTAAGTGACAGGATTTGAACCACGGCCTTCCGGACAGGAGGTAGTGGCCCTTACCGTTACGCCACCGACGCTCTATATGTTCTAGGAAATGAAATAGTCTACTTTTTATCTCTGGAAATTATCATAGCCCGATGCAGTTCCTGAGGAAACTAAAACAATACTCTTTGTTCGTTAAGTTATTTAAAATCGCAACGAAAAAATGGATTGGTGTTATTTTTACCTCAGAGATGAGGTGGAAAATGATATAATTTACTAATAAGTATATCCTGACATAGTTCCCGAGGGATCTGGGGACAACTGTTTTCTACTCTCGCGTACGTCGGTGGCGTCGCAACGGAGCAACGGATTAAAGTGATTTTTTGTATAGAATTTGTTGAGGGGATACAGTTCCTGAGGTACCTGGAGAAAAGTCATGTCCACGCTTGCGAGTTGATTGCGGCTCGCGCACCACTCACCCTCAAAAAGAGTCATAAAAGCTATGTTCACGCGGGCGAAGCCGCGGGCAAAAGCTAGTCATACATATATGTGTATAAGGACTAACAAAATTAGCTGAAACTATTTTAACCGGTGCTTCTACCCGTCAAACTGAACAACTTTCCCCATGGAACTTATAGTCAAATCGTAAAAAAAATTGGCTCTCCCATACTAACTCGATCAGCTGATCAGCCAACTTAGTATGGGAAGTTCAAATTTTTTTTTGAGATTTGACTATGGGTTCCGTGGGGAAAGTTGTTCAGTTTCAAGGGTAGAAGCACCGGTTAAAATAGTTTCAGCTAATTTTGTTAGACTTTATATAAAGAAAGTTATAAACGTTGAATCATCATATCAGCCGAAGGGCGTCCGCTGCTGGACATAGGCCTCCCCCAAGGATCTCGACGACGACCGGTTCTGCGCTGCCCGCATCCAGCGGCTTCCCGCGACCTTCACCAGGTCATCGGTCAACCGAGTGGGAGGCCTGCCTACGCTACAATTTCCGGTACGCGGTCGCCACTCGAAAACTTTACTGCCACAACGACCATCCATATGCCCACTGTCACTTAAGTTGCAATGTAATGTTGCAAAGTGCAAAAGGTCTAGTCAAGTGTCCCCCCTCCCCCCCCCCCTCCTTATAGCTAAACCGCTATTTCAGGACATCTGAAAAAAATTAATAGGGGCATATAATCTTTTTTTTATTCATAATTGCTAAGCCCTTGGCATCATCTCATCTAATGGTAAGTGACGATGATGCCGAAGATGGAAGCGGGCTTACCAAGATTCCCCAACGCAATGGAGAACTGGCTATCTTATCTTCAAGCCGGAACACATCAATGTTTTTTAACACTGATGTTTGGCAGCAGAACTTAGATAAGATGGTGGTAGCTAGCCAGGCGAGCTTTGAAAATGCCCTACCACCAACCAAACCGAGTCACGTTTGTTGGGGAGCCTCCCTTAAATACTTGTATTATTTTTTCAAAAGTGAATATACAGGGTGATTTGTAATGTCACGTATTCCCGTTAAGGGGTGATAGATAAGGTCAAAAGCAATCAATTTTGTCCTATAATGTGCTATCCGAAAGTTAACCGTTTTCGAGTTATTTCAAATTTACTTTTTTTATTTTAAAATTCCGGTTTCAGATGGTTAAAATTTGAATAAAAAAAACTACGTGCCTGATTTTGAGTTTCTTGCTATCGTCGTATAGCGGACATTCCAATAGTTCATAATAAGTGATAAAATCTTGAAAAGCTTCAAACGTTTTCAAATTACGCTTTTTAAATTTATCAGTTTCCTATTTTTTTCTATTTTTTTCGATAAAAAAGGCAATTTTCTGTAAAAAATCTCCTAGTAATTAAATGTGCAAAGTACGTTAATAACATATTTAACTAACTAGCTTTCATTAGAGGTATTAAACTTAGTAGTATCTCAAGTACATGTAGAGAAAAAACGTTGAGACCCACAGAGGCCGGATTTTTAAAAGGAAAGGATGGACAGCTAGGTCTTAGTAATAGGGTTACGTTTTTACCCTTTGGGCATGGAACCCTAATGTAATGTGATCGCTTTGAGCGATAAGACCGCCCAAATTGTACCGCTATAGTACCTATATAAGTTTTTTTTTTAATATTGTGTTTGTTTTTTTTATATATTTTTTTGAGTTAAGTTTTTTAAGTTTTTATAATTTGTTTACATTTTTTTAACTAGTGTGTAAAATAAAGAGTGTTTATCTTTTATCTAATGTATTTTCAATTTTTGATTATCTTCATCTTCTTTTGACGCTGACTGTACTTACCAAAGTACCTACGAGTAATCAAATTCTAACGCTTGTTATAAAAATCCTTAATTTTACTTTATGAAAGCTAAAGAAAAGCTTTTAAAAAACTTTAATAAAAGTATTCCTCAGTTTCTAATTTAATTGAAGCAGGCTCAGCGTGTGATCGAAGTGGCCTTGTCACGCCAAACACGGCATTACTACGTTACAATAAGGGTGCATTAGCAAAACACAGAAACCCCATTTAGGAACTTTCTGAGTCATATTTTATAAAGGAGATGTTTACACTGTGGGTGATTTTTGCTAAGTTGTTTTGTTGTACTTATCCTAGCATGAAATATAAGATTAACACTTAACGGTCCTCCCAAGCGGTGGACCGATGACCTGGTGAAGATCGCGGGAAGCCGATGGATGCGGGCAGCGCAGGACCGGTCGTCGTGTAAAACCTTGGAGGAGGCCTTTGTCCAGAAGTGGACGTTTTTCAGCTGATATGATGACAGTCAACCGCTCAGTAACACTGTAGTAGCACAGTTTTAACCGACTCCGTAAGTCCATTAGAATTACATCAGGAGGTCGCGGGTTCGTGCCCGGCGGCGTCGAACTTTGTATGACTCGGTTTGGTTGGTGGAAGGGCATTTTCTAAGACCACCTGACTGGCTTACACCATCTTATCTAAATCTTGCCGCCAAGCATCAGTGTTAACAGCATTGATGTGTTGCGGCTTGAAGATAAAATAGCCAGTCCCCCATTCAAGCGAATTTCAGGACATCAGAAAAAAATGTAAAAAGTAGGATGTAAATAATCAATTTAAAAGGAAAACTATCACGGTTAAGTAGACTTTCTTAGTTTAAGAGTACAAGTCAACTAACTTAAGATGTGCAGTAATTGGATTTGTAAAAAAGTTCGAAATTTTTCCATACAAAATGTTCTATTACCAACTGCAAATATACTTGTGTTTTTTAAAATCTACATTTAATTTATGAAAAAATATGGAACTTTACTCTGAGCGAGTCCGGCTTTTTTTTCAGGCTTCAATCGATGTTTTATAATTATCAAAACCTTTCTCAAGATATCTGCGCATACGTTTTGAAGCATTATGCGGGGTGTTAAGTAGAATAAAACTAAACTAAATTTTAAGTTCTGCTTTTAAAAGTTATCAATTTTTATTATGTAACTATGTGAAATCGTTGAAAAATTGGACTTACCCTACAAAGTTAGCTCATTAGCTGATAGATTCTCAACAAACTTAAAAAAGGGTAGGATCTTAGTTCGGTCAAAGTCTATATTATATTATAATAAAACTGAAACGGGGACGTGTCTGTACATGAAATATTTTTGGAAAATAATAACTGTGGTGGACATCACTAACGAAACAGAGGCCAAAACAACAACTTTTAGAATTTTTGTCTGTCTGTCTGTCTGTATGTTCGCGCATCATGCAAAAACTACAGGGCCGATTTTGATGAAATTTTGTATGGTGGTTCCTTATAGCCCGGGTTAACATTTAGGATACTTTTTATCCCGGAAAATTCAAGAGTTCCTGTGGGAAAATCAAAAGTATTCATTTATAGAATGGCTCATCACGCAAATGTTGCTTGACATATTACAATTAAATTTTACACGTTGATACCCTATATCGCGAACTAAAACTGGGACATAGTGAATCCCAAAAAAAATTAAGGGTTCCTGCAGGAATGCAAAAAAATTGTATCTTTAGAATGGCTCAACGTAACAATATGAAACCTTTACATTGGGATAAGGTGTTTTGACCATCATTGCATAGTTGGGAACTTTATCCCGGAAAACTGAAGAGGTCCCGTGGGAAATAAGATCTATCGATACTTACAATAATAACAATAGAGTACTTTTCCCCATATTAGCTAAACATACCACACATTATAATCATAGCAGCAGAATGTCAATAGATGGCGCAGCAGGGATAATAAAACGCGCTTAAGTTGGTTTAAAATATTATTTCATACTTTTGTTTGAGTGAATTTCTTTTATGTATTTTTTAGCATACGCTACTTTACACAACTCTAACTCTGGAACTATGGCACGTAGCGATGTGTTTCATAAACGAACTAATAGGTATTTTTAAACAGATTCCAGTCGTGTAAAACAATTAAAAACACATAAGTCGAGTTAAGTATCTTTTAACAGGAGGCACAGATATGGGAACTCTTCTGACGGCGACTATTTGCGTGTGGCAGTTGCTCTCCGCCTGAGCTGCAATATCTGTGAACCTTATCCTGTGACCTCATCAATGTATTTGCGGGTCCACGGTGGAGGCAATTGGCCATCAAGCACTAAGTTGCGGTCGTTGTTTGGTGAAGATTCCCACGTCACCATGCCCTTAATGACCTCACTCGGAGGGCACTGGTCTCGGCCAGATGGAATATTCCATCTTTGATGCAGCCGCCAAGCTTTAGTCGATCTGATGGCAAAAGGCCGGAGGGTTTAAACAGGTGCTATGGCAGAGAGGAACGTGCCTGCTTTGGTACGCCACTTTTTCTGCCTCACTCCTCACCCTTACTGCTGCTCAATTTGCGGCGAGAAAGAAGCATAATAAGTACTCGGTTTGGAGGCAAATTACTGCTTTGTGCCGCTGGTCTGTGAAACAACCGGCTGCTGAACCCTCAGAGGCCTTTGCCTTCATTAAGGAGATTGGCCGTCGCCTTCGAGAGAGCAAATGTGACGCCCGCTCCGGGTCCTACTTGCTGCTGAGGTTGTCTATTGCCATCCAGCGCGGCAAGAAGAAGTGCGTCATGGGCTCCTTTGGAGCTGATAGGACTTGAGGATTTGACCCATATTAATATTTTTAGGATATTTTATTGCTAGATTGATAAAATTATGTGAATTAGTTTTATGATAATATATGTGTTATTTCATCATATCAGTTCATATACGTCCCTACCGAGGGGCTCGACTTGCCCTGAGTTAGGGCCATCAGGCCTTCGACGCTCACGCGGGCCCATTGCGGGTTGATTGACTTCACACATAAGCTTCGAGTTTCTTGGCAGGCGTGTGCAGGTTTCCTCACGCTGTTTTCCCTCACCGTAAGAGCGTCGGATAAACGTACATAATGAATTAGATATTTGAATAGATATTGGTAAGTGGCAGGATTCGAGCCACGGTCTCCCGGACAGGAGGTAGTGGCCCTAACCGTTACGCCATCGACGCTCTATATGTTATTTAAGATTTAGAAATCCTTACTTAATATTATAAATTTGAAACTGTGTTTGTTTGTTTGTTACCTATTCACACTCCAACACATCTACCAATCTTGATGAAATTTGGCATGCAGTTAGCCTGTGGAAGGAAATAGTCTACTTTTTATCTCTTGAAATTATCATAGCCCGATGCAGTTCCTGAGGAAACTAAAACAATACTCTTTGTTCGTAAATTTATTTAAAATCGCAACGAAAAAATGGGTTGGTGTGATTTTTAGCACAGAGATGTGGTGGAAAATGATATAATTTGCTAATAAGTATATCCTGACATAGTTCCCGAGGGATCTGGGGACAACTGTTTTCTACGCTCGCGCACGTCGGCGGCGTCGCAAAGAAGCAATTCGCATCGCATAGAATTTGTTGGGGGGGTGGGAAGGTACAAAGACTGCTAATCAGAATACCCCGTTTTAGTTCCTGAGGTACCTGGAGAAAACTCATGTCCACGCTTGCGAGCCGATTGCGGCTCGCGCACCACTCACTCTCAAAAAGAGTCATAAAAGCTATGTCCACGCGGCGCGGGCGAAGCCGCGGGCAAAAGCTAGTAATATAATAAAACTGTAACGGAGCCGTGTCTGTACATGAAATAGTTTTGGAAAATAATAACTGTGGTGGACATTACTATCGATACAGAGGCCAAAACAACAACTTTTGGAATTATCGTCTGTCTGTCTGTATGTTCGCGCATCATGCAAAAACTACCAGGCCGATTTTGATGAAATTTTGTATGATGGTTCCTTATAGCCCGGGTTAACATATAGGATACTTTTTATCCCGGAAAATTGAAGAGCTCCCGTGAGAAAATCAAAAGTATTCATTTATATCATGGCTCACCACGGAAATGTGGCTTGACCTATTACAATCAAATTTTACACGTTGATACCCTTTTTCTATAAGGGTTCCTGCAGGAATGCAAAAAATTGTATCTTTAGAATGACTCAACGTATCAATATGAAACCTTTACATTGGGATGGGTTGTTTTGACCATCATTGTATAGTCGGGTATCCTTTATCCCGGAAAACTAAAGAGGTCCCGTGGGAAATTATCTATCGATACTTACAATAATAACAATAGAGTACTTTTTCCACATATTAGCTACACATACCACACATTATAATCATAGCAGCAGAATGTCAATAGATGGCACTGCAGGAATAATAAAACGCGCATAAGTTGTATTAAAACATTAAAATATTATTTCATACTTTTGAGTGGATTTCTTTTATGTATTTTTCAGCATACGCTACTTTACACAAATCTAACTCTGGAACTATGGCACGTAGCGATGTGTTTCATAGACGAACAGATAAGTATTTTTTTTTAAAGATTCCAATCGTGTAAAAAAATTAAAAACACATAAATCGTGTTAAGCTTATTTTAACATAAGGCACAGATATGGGAACTCTTCTGACGGCGACTATTTGCGTGTGGCAGTTGCTCTCCGCCTGCAATATCAATATCTGTGAACCTCATCAATGTATTTGCGGGTCCACGGTGGAGGCAATTGGCCATCACTCACTGAGTTGCGGTCGTTGTTTGTGAAGATTCTCACGTCACCAATTCCTTATTGACCTCACTCGGAGGGCACTGGTCTCGGCCAGATGGAATATTCCATCTTTGATGCAAACGCCGGGCTTTAGTCAATCTGATGGCAAAAGGCCAGAGGGTTTAAACAGGTGCTATGGCAGAGAGGAACGTGCCTGCTTTGGGACGCCACTTTATCTGCCTCACTCCTCACCCGTACGGTACTGCTGCTCAATTTGCGGCGAGAAAGAAGCATAATAAGTACTCGGTCTTGGAGGCAAATTACTGTTGTGTGCCGCTGATCTGTGAGACAACCGGCTGCTGAACCCTCAGAGGCATTTGCCTTCATTAAGGAGATTGGCCGTCGCCTTCGAGAGAGGAGATATGACGCCCGATTCGGGTCCTACCTGCTGCTAAGGTTGTCTATTGCCATCCAGCGCAGCAACGAGAAGTGCGTCATGGGCTCCTTTGGAGGTGATACTACTCGAGGATTTGACCCATACAAATATTTTTGGGAAATTTTATTACTAGATTGATATAATGATTTGAATAAGTTTTTTAATAATATAGGTATATGTGTTATTTCATCATATCAGTTTATATACCTTTGTGGTGGACAGCGGGCTCACGTGGACACCGCACGTGGATGAGCTCTGCTGCATACTTGCACGTGCATGCTACTCGCTCGGAAGACACCGCCCATGCCTAAACCCAAACAGTGTTAAAAAACTGGTTGTCTGTAAAGTGGCCTCCGTGGCGTAATGGTTAGTCCATTCGCTTCACACCAGCAGGTCGCGGGTTCGATTCCCGGTGGGGTCAACTTGTAAGACTCTTTTTTGGTTGGTGGTAGGGCATTTTCATAGCCCGCCTGGCTAGCTACCACCATCTTATCTAAGTCTTACCACCAAACATCAGTGTTAACAACATTGATGTGTTCCGGCTTGAAGATAAGATAGCCAGTTCTCCATTGCGTTGGGGAATCTTGGTAAGCCCGCTTCCATCTTCGGCATCATCGTCACTTACCATCAGGTGGGATGATGCCAAGGGCTTACCAATTATATAGGATGACTTTTAATTAGTTCTTGATAGCAAAGGATATGAATGTACTCGTGATTACAAACAACTTTCTCTAAGAAACTATATGTCAAATATGAAAAAAAAATTTGGTCCTTCATACATTTTTGTCGATTTGATAACTTGTTATGTATCGAGGACCTAAATTTTTTTTCTGATTCGACATATAGTTTCTTTGGGAAAGTTGTTTGTAATCACGAGTACATTCATATCCTTTGCTATCAAGAACTAATTTAAGGTCACCCTATATATAAGGTGTAACAAAATTAGCTGAAACTATTTCAACTGGTGCTTCTACCCATGAAACTGAACAACTTTTCCCATGGAACCCATAGTCAAATCGCAGTAAAAAATTGGCTCTTCCATACTAACTCGAACAGCTGATCAGTCAACTTAGTATGGGAAGTTCAATTTTTTTTTTAGATTTGACTATAGGTTTCATGGGGGAAGTTGTTCAGTTTCATGGGTAGAAGCACCAGTTAAAATAGTTTCAGCTAATTTTGTTAGACCTTATATATAAAGAAAAGTCGGTTTACGGACGATAATTTTACGTGAAAACGTGTCACAATCCGAACGCTTAGGCCGATCATGCCTCTATAACGCTTGTTCCGCGCTCTCGCTTGCACGCTCGGCCCAGGCGGGACGTGACAAGGACGTGCCACTTTTTCGTAAGTGCAGCCGGCGTTCATCGATTTATAAGACGTTATCACGTCAAAAGCCTTTTGTGGATATTTTCACTTCATCTTAACTTACGTTCTCGTACTGTAGGGCCTTAGGCAGCTGAGAGAGAGAAAGAGAGCTTTCAGATTGCAAAAACGCGCAGTCAGAATAATTGACAGCGCAAGACGTGACCAGCCGGCTCGTGAGTTAGAACTAGTGGATGCCTGCAGATTCGCCCGCGCAGATCTCGTTTTTGCCATACCCGTGGGAATTTCCTAAAATCCTTCCTTAGCGGATGCCCAAGGCAATCTAATTTTTATATAAATCGCAAAATGTGTTGGTAAGCGCATAACTCGAGCACGGCTGAACCGATTTGGCTAATTCTTTTTTTGTCGACAATAACGAATTGTCAGGAGAAGGTTCTTATGTAGGGTAGGGTAGGGTGGGGTAGTGTAGTGTAGTGTAGGGTAGGGTAGTGTAGGGTACGGTAGAGTAGTGTAGGGTAGGGTAGGGTAGGGTAGGGAAGTGTAGGGTAGGGTAGTGTAGGGTAGGGTAATGTAGTGAAGGGTAGTGTAGTGTAGGGTAGTGTAGTGTAGGGTAGTGTAGGGTAGTGTAGTGTAGTGTATGTAGAGTAGGGTAGGGTAGTGTAGGGTAGGGTAGTGTAGGGTAGAGTAGTGTAGGGTAGTGTAGTGTAGGGTAGTGTAGTGTAGTGTAGGGTAGGGTAGTGTAGGGTAGGGTAGGGTAGGGTAGGGTAGTGTAGGGTAGGGTAGGGTAGTGTAGGGTAGAGTAGTGTAGGTTAGTGTAGTGTAGGGTAGGGTAGTGTAGTGTAGTGTAGTGTAGTGTAGGGTAGGGTAGGGTAGGACAGTGTAATGTAATGTAAGGCGGTACGTAGTTCGCCGGGACAGCTAGTGTATATATATTAATACAAGCATACAGTATGCACACTCCCTGCCGCTCTCTAGATTGCGACCTCACCCCCTCGTCACCCAGATTGATGCAGATTGGTTACCGTTTGGTTCTCGAATGTACAGGTTTTCGCCGTAATTTTGTATTTTCCGTGTTTCGATTTTTGGAATGTTCTTTCTTGCCCGTTGTATGAAGTATCCGGGGTGTGCCCAAGGTATCTGTATTCAAAATTTCAGCGAAATCCGTTTATTTGGTTTCGGCTGTGCGTTAATATACCAGTCAGTCATCTTTTCCTTTTATTATAGTATCTACAGATTATTTGTATCTGTATTTGTATTTGTGTTTGCCACATAATTTTAGCGAATCTGTGTGCCGTGTCGTTTACCAACCCTGGATCTCATACGGATCTACTCATTTCTTTTTCAATCACGTAGGGATAATTTACAATCACTTCATCACAATACATCAGCTCATATATCGTATATCAGTTTCTGGTTCCCATAACACAGGGAATCCTACTTTGGGGCCAGATGACCATGTGTGATTTGTCCCAGAATATTTATTTATTTTATATAAGTCCCCACCGAGGGGCTCGAGCCTACCCTGAATTAAGGCGATCGGGCCTTAGTCGACAACGCGGGCCCAGTGCGGGTTGGTCAACTTCACACACAACCTTCGAGTTTCTTCGCAGATGTGTGCAGGTTTCCTCACGATGTTTTCCTTCACCGTAAGAGCGTCGGATAAACGTACATATGAGTCGAAATTCGAAAACACATTGGTATTCGAACCACGACCTCCCGGACGCTCTTTCAATCACTTAATTCTTTGTTATCTGATTTTTGAGCCTTAATAAATAAATAATCCCGTTAAAATAGCATAGTCCGATGCAGTTCCTAAAGGAACTGAAAAATACTCCTTTTTTTGGTAATTTCTTTAACATCACAACTGAACAATGCATTTTTGTGATTTTTTGCACAGAGATAGTTGAGGAGATGAAAAATTACACATATTTACTAATTAGCATATCTTGACATAGTTCCCGAGGGATCTGGGAAAACGCATTTCCACGCTCGCGTATATACATCGACGTCGTAACGGTATGAAGTGATTTTTTGTGTAGAATTGGTTGAGGAGTAGGAAGGGACATAGACTGCTAATTAGAATAACCTAATATAGTTCCTCAGGGATCTGGAGAAAAATAATATCCACCAGTCACCCTTAATGGCAGTCATAAAAACGATGACCACGCGGAAGAAGCCGCAGGTAAAAGCTAGTTACTTGAAAATTAACTGAAAGTAATTTTTTAAACAACACGTTTACAGACCTTTGATCTAATTAATTACACATTAAATGGAAATGAAATTACCTATATTATTACTTATCTTCGCCACACGACTAACAATCACACATTACTTAATCACGTTCTTAATTATGCACATATAGAGCATTAATTAATAAAATAAATTAATACTGAGGTCACATACAATGTGTTTATATTAATTGGAAACGGTAAACACGTTAAAAAACCGGTCAAGTGCGAGACAGACTCGAGCAAGATAGAGTTCCGTAGCCTTTTCAAAAATTTCTCACTCATATTGTAAATGTGAAAATATGTTTGTTCGTCACCTTATCACGCTTCAACACCTCGACCAATCTTGATGAAATATAGGTAGTCTGTGTCACTGGGAATGACATAGGCTACATTTTTTCCCGTGAAAATAGCATAGTCCGATACAGTTCCTAAAGGAACTGAAAAAATACTCTTATTTTGGTTAATTTCTTTTACATCGCAACGGAACAATGGATTGTTGTGATTTTTTGCACTGAGATGGTTGAAAGGATGGGACTTGATATAATTTACTAATTAGTATAATATCCTGACATATTCCAAAGGGATCTGAGGAAAACTCATTTCCACGCTCGCGTATATCGGCTTCGTCGCAACGAAGCAACGGATTGAAGTGATTTTTTGTGTAATATTGGTTGAGAGAGTGGGAAGGGACATAGACCGCTAATTAGAATAACCCGATATAGTTCCTCAGGGATCTGGAGAAAAATAATGTCCACCACTCACCCTCAACTGACTGTCTTTAATAAAAACGATGTCCACGCGGGTGAAGCCGTGGGCAAAAGCTAAATAAGGTATATTTTAAAAAACAAAATTGTTTTTGCAGTTGGTAATTGAACATTTTGTAAGGAAAATCTATGAACTTTTTACAAATTCAACTGCACGTTAGTTAGTTAGTTAGTCGACTATTACTCCTAAACTAAGATAGTCTACCTTCTCAGCCATGATAGTTGTTATTTAAAATTGCTTATATTTTCTACAGAGCGCGGTGGCGTAATTATAAGGGCCGCTACTTCCTATCTGGGAGGTCGTGGTTCGAGTCCTGCCACGATCCAATGAATTTCATATGTACTTTTATCCGACGCTCTTATATGTACATTACTTAACTAGTGCTAATTAATGTAGTCCTTGAGCTAAGCCGCCGACAGACGGACAGACATGACGAAACTATAAGGGTTCCTTGTTGGCTACGGGACCCTAAAAACGTCTTCCATCGCAACAGCTTAGTGCAATTTTGCATTATTATTTTTATTTACAATTTATTGTACACAGAAATAGAGACATTAAACTAGATAAGAACATACAAAAGGTACAGCTTATTTTTATGAGAAATTTCTTCCAGCAGACCTTGGAGAGAAAATTACAAAAGAATGGTAGGAGACGTGTACATAACAAAAAATACATTTTTCAAAAAACAGAAACTTTTGATAACTTATTCCTAAATACCTACCAAACTAGGTATAATAATATTTATTTAAATGCAACACCTATAAATAATTTATTTAAAATGTACAAACAAATAAATACTACGTAAAAATAATACATAATATTATACTACTTAGTCTAAATTAATAATAATATAAATAGTTTTCGGTTAAAGTTAATTTTATAAAAAATTCAACACCGATTTTGATGGAATTAATATGGAATCAACCTGGCAGCATGTTATCGGGTAAAAAGAAAGAATAATGAAAATCGGCTCACAATCTGTGAAGATATTACTAAACAAATATTTAAAAAAAACAGTCGAATTGAGAGCCTCCTCTGTTTTATAAGTCGGTTTAAAGGGGAAGACAACCACCTCAAGGAAAATATCCGAAAAAGTGGCCGCCATTCCACGCACAATTTATGTCAGTGAGTTTTTTAGCATTTGAAGAGCATATTTGTAAAATGTTTGCTACTAGATGGTTCACAAGTTTTTTTTCTATTTACAGTTGGTAAGCCCTTGGCTTATCATCTCAACTGATGTAAGTGACGATGATGCCGAAAATGGAAGCGGGCCTACCAAGATTTCCCAACGCAATGGAGAACAGCTGGCTATCTTATCTTCAAGCCGCAACACATCAATGTTGTTAACACTGATGTTTGGCGGCAAGACTTAGATAAGATGGTGGTAGCTAGCCAGGCGGGCTTAGAAAATGCCCTACCACAAATGCCGAACCGAGTCCTACAATTTGACCCCACCGGGAATCGAACCCGCGACCTCCCGGTGTGAAGCGAATGTACTAACCATTACGCCACGGAGGCGGTTAAAAAGTTAATTTAATAAATATTTTTTTAGATTTTTATTTTAATTCAAATATTTTATTTTAATTTAATTTTTTTTATTTCTTTTTAGAGTTCTATAGTTTTTAAGCTTTGTGTGTCTGTTCGTCAGTAGTCACAGCCTTTTTAAATAAAGCTGAAATTCGGCATAAATATGTGATGCTCATAAAGTAACAAAATAAAATTTGTAAAAAAAATGGTAAACGGGGATGATTTTTATTTACCTACTAAAAGGTAAAAAATAAAATCATCATCATCATAATTATCAGCCGAAAAACGCCCACCGCTGGTCAAAGGCCTCCCCAAAGGATTTCCATGACGACTGGTCCTGCGCTGCCCGCATCCAGTGGCTTCCCGCGATCTACACCAGGTCGTCGGTCCACCGCGTGCGAGGCCTGCCTGCGCTACGGAAACGCCACAAAAAATAAAATAAAAAGAGTTAAATAAAAAATAAAAATAAATATTCTCAGACAAATCACACATGGTCATCTGGCCCCAAAGTAGGATTCCCTGTGTTATCTTAAAGAAACATCCTATTTAAGATAACACAGGGAATCCTACTTTGGGGCCAGATGACCATGTGTGATTTGTCTGAGAATATTTATTTTTAAAAATGATTTAAGTATTAGAAATGATATTTATAGCTAGAGTTAACTACATGTCCCCACACCCTATCAATAAAATCGTTACTTTATGAAAATTGAAAAGGCAACTATTACATCATCTAGGCTGTCTTGGTTTAGCATTTAACTCTGAGAGTGCCGACAGGAGTGATAACTTTTTACAGTTTTATAATTTTTGACCCTGCGAGTTTTCATGGTAGCTGTTGGTGTCGCTTAAAATGTCGCAAGTTCGATGGTTTTTTTCCATCTCAAAAATGACATACGCGCTTAAAGAAATTTTCACTTCAATAACTTTTTATGAAAAAACAATAACTTTTTAATGACTACGTTACCAAAGTATGTAAATAGTACTAACATACAGTATGGACACTCCCTGCCGCTCTCTAGATTCCAACCTCACCCCCTCGTCACCCAGATTGATAGAGATTGGTTATAGTTTAGTTCTAGAACGTATGGGATTTTGCCGTGATTTTGTTTGCTCCGTCATATGTTTTTAGAAACGTTATTTCACGACCGCTGTATGCAGTGTCCGGGGTGTGCGGTACCTCACTTTCTGCATGTTCTAACACGCACTTGACCACTGTTTCATGTTTAATTTTCAAAGTAGAACTAAATAATTCTAATAGTAGATCCAAAGAATACTAATGGTAGATCCAAAGAATACTAATGGGAGAACCGAAGAATACTAATGGTAGATCCAAAGGATACTAATGGTAGATCTAAAGGATACTAATGGTAGATCCAAAGGATACTAATGGTAGAACCAAACAATACTAATGGTAGAACTAAACAGTATTTAATACTATTACGTAGAACTTTGGGGCCACCCTGTACTAAGCAATTTGTGCAGTCAGGTTTATGCACATGTATATGTAGTAATTGTATTTTTTTAAATATTTTATTCCACTAAGCGTCACTCAAGTGCATTCCAAGCAAGGGCATAAATAGTGGGGGGGAAATGTGACCGCGCCAGTACTTGGGGAAAAACTGCATCAGTTTGACGCATATCCCTTTTCGCGCAGGTGGTTATTCAAGTATCAAGATTTTTATTTTTAATACATAGTTCAAGTGAGTATTTTATTTTTAACTTGCTTCTGCCTGCAGCTTTACCCGCATAGATATAGTTACTTACCCGACTTTTTTTTTTTTTACTTAAAATTTGAGTGCGTTTGGCTGCACCTCACCTGATGGTACGTGCCTATGCAGCCAAGGATGTGACACGCAAGCTCAAATAGTGCCTATTCACTCTCATCTTAAAGATGCAAAAAGGAGGGTTTTTTTTTCGGATGTATGTATATGTATGTATGTACGTCTGTTTCTTTGGCTGATCCTATAGCCAAAAAAGCTTGATGGATTTTGGAGTGTGAAAAGTCGTTAGATTTATTATAAACCCGAAGGTGACGTACGATACATTTCAACCCGACTGGCCAAAAAAAAGAGGTAAGGTTTCACGTAGTCCGGTTAATAATTTTTAATTTAAGTATTTAGGTTAATAACCTCTGTTATCATCATATCAGCTCATATACGTCCCCAGCGAGGGGCTCCAGCCTACCCCGAATTAGGGCGATCGGGCCTTAGTCGACCACGCGGGCCCAGTGCGGGTTGGTCGACTTAATACACAACCTTCGAGTTTCTTCGCAGGTGTGTGCAGGTTTCCTCACGATGTTTTCCTTCACCGTTAAAGCAATCGGTGAGTATATTATGTACGTAAGTTTCGAAAAACTCAATGGTACATTGGCCTTCCGGATTTGAACCCAGCACCTCTGGTTAGGAGGACCGAGTCGTTACCGGTTGAGCCACCGCGACGCTTCTATGACTGTTATAATAGTGTAGTGGTGTATTGTAGTATAGTGTAGTGTAGGGTTGGGTAGGGTAGGGTGAGGTAGGGTAGGACAGTGTAGGTGTAGTGTGAGGTAGAACGAAGTTCGCCGGGACAGCTAGTAATATAATAATATAAGGGGGACAATTTATACAATGTCATCTGGCCTCAAAGTAGGATTCCCTGTGTTATGGGAACCAGAGACTGATATACATACTTATATACGTTTAAATACATACATATAAAGATACTGAACACCCAGACACAGAACAAACAAACATGTCCGTCACACGAATGTTTGCCCTGGGCGGGGATCGAACCCACGACTCTCAGACCAGCAAGCAGGAGCGCTGCCACTGGACTAACGGCACACCCCGGACACTTCATACAACGGTCGTGAAATGACATTTCTATAAACAACTGACGGAGCAAACACAATCACGGCGGATTCCCATACGTTCGAAACCCAAACTGAAACCAATCTGTTTTAATCTGGGTGACGAGGGGGTGAGGTCGCAATCTAGAGAGCGGCAGGGAGTGTCCATACTGTATGGTCATCATCATATCAGCCGAAAGACGTCCACTGCTGAACATAGGCCTCCCTCAAGGATTTCCACGACGACCGGTTCTGCGCTGCCCGCATCCAGCGGCTTACCGCGACCTTCACCAGATCATCGATCCACAGAGTGGGAGGCCTGCCTACACTACCTTTTCCGGAGCGTAGTCACCACTCGAGAACTTTACTGCCCCAACGGCCATATGTTCTACGAGCAATGTGCACCGCCCACTGCCACTTAAGTTTAGCAATTCTGAGAGCTATGTCGGTTACGTTGGTTCTCCTACGGATCTCCTCGTTTCTGATTCGATCACGCAGAGAAACACCGAGCATAGCACGCTCCATTGCCCTTTGGGTGACCTTGAGCCTTCTTATGAGGCCCATAGTAAGCGACCATGTCTCAGTTCCATATGTCATCACTGGCAACACACACTGATCGTAGACCTTGGTCTTAAGACACTGCTGTATCTGGGACGTAAAGATATTGCAAAGCTTCCCGAACGCTGCCCAGCCGAGTTGGATTCGAAGATTGATCTCTTTCTCGAAGTTGGACCTACCTAACTGGACTGTTTGTCCCAGGTATACATATTCGGTAACAACTTCGAGTGTAGAGCCTCCAACCTTCAGAGGAGTAGGTATGACACGGACGTTTGACATAATTTTCGTCTTGTCCATGTTCATTCTAAGACCCACTTGTTGAGAGGCTCTACTGAGGCCATCGAGCATTGTGCCTAAGTCGTCCATAGTCTCAGCAATGACCACAATATCGTCAGCGAATCGAAGGTGCGTGATGTACTCGCCGTTGATATTGATGCCCAGTCCACCCCAGTCCAAAAGCTTAAAATCATCTTCCATGGCGGCGGTGAACAGTTTCGGTCTCCCTGTCTCACCGCTCGCTGCAGCTGGATAGGTTCCGAGTTTTGATCCTGGAGGCGAACCGATATGGTGACGTTTTCATACAAAAAACTTCAGCACTTCGATATATCGATAGTCAATTTGGCACCTCTGGAGAGACTGTAACACAGCCCAAGTTTCGACCAAATCGAAGGCTTTCTCATAGTCCACGAACGCCAAGCATAGTGGCTGATTGTACTCTTCGGTCTTCTGTATAATCTGCCACAGCGTATGTATTTGGTCTATGGTACTAAATCCTTTTCGGAAACTGGCTTGTTCGGGAGGCTGGAAGTCGTCAAACTTGCGTGCGAGACTATTCGTAATGACTCTCGAAAACAGTATGTAGACGTGGCTCAGAAGTGAGATGGGTCTGTAGTTCTTCAGCAGGTTATTGTCGCCCTTTTTGAAGAAAAGCACGACCAAAATTCTGTGCCATGCCTTAGGCGTTTGTCCCTCAAGTATAACGGAATTAAATGATTTCTGAAGAGCTTTAAGAACCGGTGTTCCACCTGCTTTCAGAAGTTCAGCCGTAATTCCATCATCACCCCGTGCCTTATTGTTTTTAAGCTGTTTAAGAGCCATTCTAATCGCGTACAGGCTGACGTCCAGGATATCTTCGGTATAGTGTCGGGTAAGTCTAGCTCTTGGGTCTTTAGTCAGATCGCTGACAGGCAGACGTGTGGTCGTATACAATTGTCCGTAGAACTTCTCAACTTCTTGTAGCAACTCAGTCTTAGACGATATGATCCTGCCATCCTCAGTCTTCAGCTTGGTCAGTTGGCTTTGTCCAACAGACAGATCTCTCGCGAACACTTTTGAGCCTTTGTTGTTCTCAATCGTCTCTTTAATACAATTTGTATTATACTGGCGCAAATCGCGAGTTAGAGACTTAGAGATCTGCTTGTTTAGTTGCCGATACTGAGTAGCGTCTTCAGAGGCCTGCAAAACCAATCTGCGTCTTTCTTGCATGAGATTACTGGCGATGTCCGAGATTTTTTTGGTTCTGTTTGAACGGCGAGTTTTAAAAATCTTAGACCCGACCGTTTGGACAATTTCCACGAACCTGTCGTTATACTCGTCCACATTCTCGCATTCTCCTAGGCATTCGAAGCGATTGTGTAACTCGAGCTGAAAGCTCTCGGGGTTTTGGAGATGAATGGGCGCTGGTCGGAGCGTGGACTTTATCAGTCGACAACTTTCCAGCTTGGTCTTAAGATTCAATGTGCCTCTTACCATTCGGTGATCACTTCCTGTTTTCAAGCGACTTCCAAAAAGGAGGAGGTTCTCAATTCGTCTGTATGTTTTTTTTTTTATGTTTGTTACCTCAGAACTTTTGACTGGGTGAACCGATTTTTATGATTCTTTTTTTATTTGAAAGTTATTGCTTCCCGTGTGGTCCCATATAAATTTTATCAAAATCGGTGTAGTACTTTAGTAGAAAATTAACAAAAACAAAAAATAATAATGCAAAAATGTACTAATTTGTTGCGTTGGAAGTCGGTTTTTTAACGTGTTTAGCGTTTTCAATTATTTCTGAGTGGATCACAAAGACATCATTGAATATTTGCCTTCTCATCGACAAGATGAAGTCGATCTCGTTCTTCGTTACGCCATTGTGATGCAACCATTTCCACTTACGCTGTTTAGACTTTTTGATGAAGGACTTCATCATAAAGAGGCCCTCCCTCTCCATAAAGTCGGCCAGCATCTGGCCACGTGCATTTCTCTCTCCATAGCCAAATTGCCCTACTCTCAGCTCACCGTCACTTCGTTTGCCCAGTTTCGCATTAAAGTCCCCCATAACAATGGTGTATTGTGTCCGGGAGCTATCATGTAAAGCTCTAGAAATGTCCTTATATAGGATCTCCACTTCGTCGTCGGAGTGTTGCGCGGTCGGTGCATATTCTTGAATAACCTTCAGCGAATACCGTTTGGTAATTTGGAGAATAAAGTATGCTACCCTCGTCGAAACACTCTCGATCCGGACCACATTGTTAATGAATGAGGGACTTGTGGACTAGAAACCCGACACCACCCTCGGACAGTTGGTCGCCCTCCCGGAAATAGAGCAGGTTTCCGGATTTAAGGATTATGGTGTCCTCCCCCTCTCTTCGGACTTCACACAATCCTACGATGTCCCATCGTAACCTGCTCAACGCTTCCTCGAGTTCTGTCCGCTTTACGTCGGTTCGCAGTGTGCGCGTGTTGTAGGTTGCCAGAGCCAGAGGTCTGTTGTTTTGGTAGCCTGGCATCTGCCGGGGATTCTTCGCACCCCATGCCCCGCCGTTACCTTGACCGCTACCGGAGCCAGGAATAGCGGGGCCGCCGGGGACTAGGGGCCGTTTTTTATTTGTGTTGATCATACTGTATGTTAGTACTAATATATACAGGGTGTAACAAAATTGGTGTAAGTCCCGTTACTGGGGCATCTACGCATCATACTGAAAACGTAAAAAAAAATGTTTACTCTTCATACAAATCGATCAGCTGTTTGACCGATTTTGTGCATTTTAGTAGGGAGGGTCCAAAATTTTTTTTGAGAATTGACTATGGGTTCCTTGGAGAAAGTTTTTCAGTATGACGAGTAGAAGCCCCAGTTAACGCGACCTACACCAATTTTGTTACACGCTGTATACTTTGCTAACGGGTCAGTCAAATATTATAATCGAGCTGCATCAAGAATCATTTAATCGGGGGCATGTCGTTCGAAATATTATGGTCTTTAGGTTATACAAAAGTCCTATAGAAAAAAAGCACTTTAATTTTTTTTCCGAATTCTCACTTTTCTGGGTAAGTTTCCAAATGTTTCTCTCCCTAAAACCCTTTTTCGGTCTACTAAAAATTTTAAAATTAAAAAATAAATAGCCAAATCGGTCCAGATGTTTTCTTGAGTGGAGCGCTCAACAACAAACAGAATTTAATTTTGATTGAAATAGGATTTCACCCAAAGGGCAATGGAGCGTGCTATGCTCGGAGTTTCTCTGCGTGATCGAATCAGAAACGAGGAGATCCGTAGGAGAACCAAAGTAACCGAAATAGCTCTCAGAATTGCTAAACTTAAGTGCCAGTGGGCGGCGCACATAGCTCGTAGAACAGATTGCCGTTGGGGCAGTAAAGTTCTCGAGAAATCGCATCGGAAAACGTAGCGTAGGTAGGCCTCCCACTCGGTGGACCGATGACCTGGTGAAGGTTGCGGTAAGCCGCTGGATGCGGGCAGCACAGAACCAGTCGTCATGGAAATCCATGGGGGAGGCCTATGTCCAGCAGTGGACATCCTTCGGCTGATATGATGATGATGATGAGGATTTTAATTTCATTTCTTAATTATTATTTTTTACCTAGTAATACTAGGTAGATAATAGACAATATTTTATTATATTATAATAATATTATGACCGTGTTAATATATCATAATAATGTTATATTATATTAACACGGCCATAAACTCGATAGGTGTGACTGTCACTCTTAGTGGTATTTATTTTAACTGCTCTTATAGACCAATAGGTCATGGATCGAATCCTGCCACGTACCAATGTGTTTTCGAATTTCGATTTAATATATACTTTTATCTGACGCTCTTACAGTGAACGAAAACATCATGAGGAAACCTGCACACGCCTGCGAAGAAACTCGAAGGTGGTGTGTGAAGTCGACTGAGGCCCGATCGCCCTAATTCAGGGTAGACTCGAGTCCCTTGGTGGGGTCGCATATGAGCTGATATGATGATGTTAGATCAATATTACAATTAATTTATTTTGTGTTAATGTGTGCAGTGTTCATTACATTACAATGTCTTTCTGTCAATTATTTCTAAATCTAGTGAAAAATTGTCATTTTTACTTAACCTACTTTTATTCAAAATAATCTTACCAAACCAAAGTAACCGCTCACAGAATCGCTAAACTGAAGTGGCAGTGGGCACGGCACATAGCTCGTAGAACAGATGGCCGATGGGTCAGTAAAGTTATCGAGTGGTGACCGCGCACCGGAAAACGAAGCGTAGGCAGGCCTCCCACGTGGTGGACCGACGACCTGGTGATAGCCGATGGATGCGGGCAGCGCAGGACCGGTCGTCGAGGAAATCCTTGGGGGAGGCCTTTGTCCAGCAGTAGACGATTTTCGGCTGATATGATGATGAAACTTTATAATCTTGAACTTATATGACTTACTAGTTTTTTCCCGCGGCTTCGCCCGCGTGGACATCGTTTTTATGACTGTCTTTAAGGGTGATTAGTAAATTATGTCGTTTCCCACCTACTCAACCATCTCTGTGCAAAAAATCACAGCAATCGAGTATTTTTTTAGTTCCCTCAGGAACAGCATCATATTGTGCTATTTTCCCGGGATAAAAAGTAAAGGTCAAGGTCAAGGCATTGATGCGTGAAAAGGTAACAAACCAACACATTTTCACATTCATAATATTAGTAAGAATTTTTATTTAAGCACTATGAAATTGTCGATAATACAGTCTTTATTTCATAAAACTAGTTACTATATTTTGGAATTTATTGAGGTTTTTGTTACCGACCGTACCGACCCGTCTTTTTTGCTGTCGAGTGTAGTTCACAATTTTTTTGTAATAGATGGCCCCAGCAGCAGAGCAGGTAATGCCATCGTCGACCAGGAAGAGTTTTGCGCCGCCGCCACCTGGCGAGGAGATCTACATCACGGGCATAGCGGGCTCCTACCCTGACTGCCATTCTGTGCACGAGTTGCAGGAAAAACTGTTCAATAAGGTAAGTTTTATTTTATTTTTGCATTTTTGCTTTAATATGTTGAGTCAGCCGCGAGCTTGCTGAACGTAAAAAATACAAATCTGATTCTTTGAACCTTTTTCCTTCGTATGGCTAAAATAAAAACACTATTTATTAGTTTTCGCTCAATACTTTTTACTTGGTGAAACTACATATGTAGTTTTGAGATATTATTAGATTTTTCTCCTAAATAACATAAGTTAGGCGCATGAAACAAATACCGATAGTATGAGAATAAAGCTATCGATATAACGGCTAATTCGTCTTAGCCTTTTTCCTGGAATGTTTACTGAACTCGCAATAAACAAAAATGTGCATTTACGCTTAAAGTAAAGGACGTAAGTCGCGTTAAGATACTCACGCGAAATTCGACCGCAAAGCTGATTCCATAACGTTAAATGGAAAATTATAACCGAAATTTCTTACACTTACATAACATTTGTTTCAAGGTGGACCTAATATCAGATGATCATCGCCGTTGGAAGCGTTACGACGTCGATATACCGCAGAGGACTGGCAAGATCTACGACCTCGAAAAATTCGACGCTTCCTTCTTTAACATAGACTATGTGAGGGCCCGGGTCATGAATCCTGGATCTAGGATCTTACTAGAGAAGGTCTTTGAGGCCATTATTGATGCAGGTATGAACACTATCATTGTCGACTGGACTAATACTTAATAATCACATCAGCTCATATATACGTCCCCACCGAGGGGCTCGAGCCTGCCCTGAATTAGGGCGATCGGGCCGTAGTCGACCACGCGGGCCCAGTGCGGGTTGGTCAACTTCATACACAACCTTCGAGTTTCTTCGCAGATGTGTGCAGGTTTCCTCACGATGTTTTCCTTCACAGCAAAAGCGTCGGATAAACGTACATATGAGATCGAAATTCGAAAACACTTTGGTACGTGGCAGGACTCGAACGACGACCTCCCGGATAGGAGGTAGCGGCCTTTGCCGTTGCGCCACCGACGCTCTAATACTAAATATCAGAAAGAAATATAGAGCTGCCCGTGTGAACTGGCCTACTTTTGTCAAAGGCATTAATAATATTCTAACGTTATGGTTAGTCCATTCGCTTCACACCAGGAGGTTGCGGGTTGGATTCCCGGTGGGGTCAACGTTTGGTTCAACGGTTTGGTTGGTGGTAGGGCATTTTTTAAGCCCGCCTGGCTAAGCTACCACCATCTTTTCTAAGTAGCCGCCAAACATCAATGTTAACAATATTGATGTGTTCCGGCATGAAGATAAGATAGCCAGTTCTCCATTGCGTTGGGGAATCCTAGTAAGGCCGCTCCCATCTTCGGCATCATCGTCACTTACCATCAGGTGAGATGATGCCAAGGGCTTGCCAATTGTGAATAAAAAATATATATAATATGCAATGATTTTTATGTACTTTTCGTGTTGTTGTTATCATGTTCTAAAGACATAATCTGATTTATTTCAAGGATTGAATTTTTTCGTTATTAACTAATGATTGTTTATTTATTGATTCTTCACAAATGTCATTATGTTATTATTATTTTATGTCTATTAGAAAGAGTTTAATTTGCACATATTTTGAATAAATACCTTGAATATTGAATAATAGCACTGGATGCGAGTCCCAGATTTCTGAGACCTAAATATACCTTCTTCTTCTCTAATTTAAGAGCTGGCTCTTGTCGGTGCAGCATCCATGTCAGTTCAGTTGTGCAACTCCCTCCATCTTTCTCTGTTCAAAGCCGTTTCCTTTACCACCCTATACGACTTAAAATTTATCTTCTTCTTAATTGGTGATACCTTAAAAATTTTCCCCGACTTCAAACAGGAAATTAAGATTCCCCTCGATTTCTCTGGGATGCCATCATCAGATACTAGTTTCCTTATCATGGTACCACTTTTGGGATATCTCCTTTCCAACAAAAAACGAACCATCAAAATCGGTTCATAAACGACGAATTTATCCGCGAACACACATAAAAAAAATGAAAAATTTGTACGGTCGAATTGAGAAACCTCCTCCTTTTTTTGAAGTCAGTTAAAAATACCTAATGGTCTAATTATTCATAAGCCCTTAGCATCATCTTAGCTGATGGTAAGTAACGATGATGCGAAGATGGAAACGGACTAACTGGATCAACGCAATGGAGATCTGGCTCTCTTATCTTCAAGCCGGAACTCATCTATGCTGTTGATGTTTGGCGGCAAGTTAGAAGATAGTGGTAGCTATAGCCATAGGGCTTGAAAAATGCGCTACCCCCAATGAAATGGAATCTTACAAAGTTAAACCAAAGTATATATTATATAAGTACTAACATACAGTATGGACCCTCCCTGCCGCTCTCTAGATTGCAACCTCACCCCCTCGTCACCCACATTGATATAGATTGGTTACAGTTTGGTTCTCGAACGTATAGGATTACACCGCCATTTTGTTTGTTACGTCATTCCATTTTTGAAATGTCATTTCTGGCCCATTGTATGAAGTGTCCAGGATGTGGTTAAACTCCGCTGGGATCGAACCTGCGATGTCCTGGTGCAAAGCGAGCGGACTAACTATTACTCCACGGAGGCGGTTAAATGATAAATGGATTGATATTGACATTTTTACTTTTAGGATACAATCCATCGGAGCTCCGCAAATATAGAGTAGGAGTATTTCTTGGCGCAGCACTTGGAGAAATGGAGCATAAATCTTTATACGTGGAACAAAACTTACATCAATATGGAGCCGTTTGGTAAGCTTCTATGAGTTTTTATGACTGTCTTTGACGGTGAGGGTGGACATGAGTTTTTTCTAGATCCCTCAGGAACTATATAGGGCTATTCTGATTCTATGTCATTTCCCACCCCCTCAACCAATTCTGTACAAAAAATCACTTCAATCCGTTGCTCCACTGCGATGCTGATGTGCGCGAGCGTGGAAATAATTTCCCCAGATCCCTTGGGAACCATATCAGAATATGCTTATGCTTATTAGTAAATTACGTAATTTGCCACGCTGTCAACAATCTCTATCAATAAATCGCAACAATCTATTGGTCCGTTGCGAAGTTAAAGAAGTTTACCAAAATAAGGATAATATTTCAGTTCCCTCAGGAACTGCATCGGACCATGCTATTTTCACTGAATAAAAAATAATATATGCCCTTCCTAATGACACAGGCTATCTGCATGCCAAATCTCATCAAGATTGGTCGAGGTATTGAAACGTGAAAAGGTAACAAACAAATAAACACATTTAACCATTTATAATATTTAGTATTAGCACACCCTGGACACTTCATACAACGGGCCAGAAATGACATTTCAAAAAATGATTGACGGAACAAACAAAATGGCGGCGAAATCCTATACGTTCGAAAACTAAACTGTAACCAATCTGTATCAATCTGGGTGACGAGGACGTGAGGTCGCAATCTAGAGAGCGGCAGGGAGTGTCCATACTGTATGTTAGTACTAATATATACTTTGGTATTAGTAAGGATTACGTTCGAAATGGATATATAGAGCTGGTGCAGAACAGGTCCTAGTAAAAATTGACTTTGTTAATCTTAGCAGATTTACATGAAATAAAATGTACAGCAGCACTGTACATACTTTCACGCAAAAATGAATAGTCACTAATACGTCAAACCTACTAAAACTGGCCGTCGTCTTAGATTCCTTACATAGCTTAATGCCTACATTAAGCAAAAATAAGAAGCGGGTTGATACGCAAACAAAAAATGCCCGTTGTATGGGGGTCTTATCTCCATAATAACCAATACTGCCTCTTGATAGACTATCGATAATAATTTCTACTTATAAAGTTACATTAAAATCGTTAAGAGCTTTTTTGAGATATTTAAATTTTTCATTATTTTAATGGCTGCTTTAGATGGCAGTCCAGCCTGAAACCGCTCGTAATCCAACGACAAATTATCATTAAACTCTAAATTTCAAAAATGTGACAATTTTAATCGGACAATTGGTTTAGCCATTAGGGAAAGCGTAACGGACGGACGGATGGAAGTTTTTGGCAAACATGTTTTTGACGTGATAAATTAATGACATGGGCTGCATTCACGAAAAAGTGTGACGTCATTATCACGTTACGCCAGTGTGACGTCATTGTCGCGTTACGTCCATTGTCGCGTTACGCCAGTGTGACGTCATTGTCGCGTTATGCCAGTGTGACATCATTGTCCCGTTACGCAAGTGTGACGGCATTGTCACGTTACGCCTGAGCCGAGCGTGCAAGCGAGAGTTGTACTTTGTACTTTTACTTGGACTTGGACTTGGACGGACGGACGGACGAACCGTCAAACAAGAGTGTCATGGATACAAAGTACTAGGCTTCCACGATCTTACAAGAGGTGTTCTAATGTGGTCGATTTTCTGTGAGGAAAACACGTATCTGTATGTAAGAGGCTCTTTGACTCTAATCAATCAAACCTGACCGAACCTACATCGCTCGCTTCGCTCGCTCATTTCAGTTTTACTTGCTCATTTTACAATCTGCGTACGGCATTTTACAATTTGCCTGGCCGTTTATAAACAGAAGAATTAAACAATTGGCCTGACCATTTGTAAAACGACTATTGATAAAATGTGCCTGCCGCATATACATAAGTCTCTTTCTCAATACTGTATCGAAGAGACGACGTAAGGACGATAAAAACGGCAACATTACATACAATCAGGCTGCTTTTGGAAGCCAGCTTCAATAAGTGTTGTTAGCGAAAGTACTCAATACATACAATTGGCACTGTTCATTATTTTAAAAGGCATGTAAATAAAATAAAAATAAACGTTTGGAGATATTTATTTTTTATATACTGTAAAAAAATCATAGAGCACAAAAATTTTATATACTGTAAAAAGTACCTTGAGCACACAAAGTTTATATAGTGTAAAAAGTTCCTTGAGAACACAAAATTTATATACTGTAAAAAGTTCCTTGAGCACACTTCATATCAGCTCATATACTTGCCCACAGAGGGGCTCGAGTCTACCCTGAAATAGGGCGATCGGGCCTTAGTTGACCACGCGGGCCCAGTGCGGGTTGGTCGACTTCATACACCACCTTGAAGTTTCTTCGCAGGCGTGTGTAGGTTACCTCACGATGCTTTCCTTCACCGTTCCTTCACCTTAAGCACACAAAATTTGTAAATTTATTTCATAATCGTTAATTGAAGTTAGTACTGTGGCCGTTTTTTTCATAGTACCTATTTTGGCCTGTGCATTCATATTTTTTTATCATTTTAAAACTTTGTAAAACAATAACCAATGATTGAAAAACTACACTTGAAGTTGTTACCGAATATGTGTACCTGGGACCAACAGTCCAGTTAGGTAGGTCCAACTTCGAAAAAGAGATCAATCGTCGAATCCAACTCGGCTAGGTATAGCGTTAGGGAAGCTTCGCAATATCTTCACGTTACAAATACCGCAGCGTTTTGAGACCAAGGTCTTCGACCAGTGTGTGTTGCCAGTGTGATGACATACGGCACTTAGACATGGTCGCTTACTATGGGCCTCTAAAAAAGGCTCAAGGTCATCCAAAGGGCAATGGAAAGTGCTATGCTCGGAGTTTCTTTGCGTGATCAGAAACGAGGAGATCCGTAAGAGAACCAAAGTAACCGACATACACGTAGCTCTCAGAATTGCTAAATTTAAGTGGCAGTGGGCGGGGCACATAGCTCGTAAAACAGATAGCCGTTGGGGTAGTAAAGTTCTCGAGTGTCGAAAGCGCATAGCGTATATAGGAAAGCCTCTCACTCGGTCGACCGATGACCTGATGAAGGTCGCAGGAAGCCGCTGGATGCAGGCAGCGCAAAATCAGTCGTCGTGATAATCCTTGGGGGAGGCCTTTATCCAGCATTTGACGTCTTTCGGCGGATATGATGATTAAAAAACACATATTCATACTATTTCCTCAAAATAGTGGTATATTTTTTTTATAAAATTATAAAAAAACACTTTTTTTTCTAAATGCCAATTGACAATAGACAATAGACGGATTTTTATTTGACACAAACACACACCGATTACACAACATAAAAAAGAAGTAAAATACATAGAAAAAGAAAAAAAACAAAAAAAGTTAACACAAAAAACAAATAAGACCAACGGAATCGGTGTAGTGCGATGTCAAAATGGACTTTTCTCAGCATTAGCTGCAGGAGAACTGCAGCGCTGGTTTTCAGAAAAGCCCATGGTGTCGAGCGATCTCTCCTAAATTTTCATTATTCTGCTGGGGTTACCTTGCCTCGAGGACAATCCGAACAGCTCCATTCGAAAAGTTTACGTAGTCCTATACTATCACAGTTTCTTTTGCTCCAGCACGGCAGTTGCCACCATCATCTTGGAGTGGCTCGGCGTATCCGGGCCCTCGTATTCCACCGACACAGCATGCTCCAGCTCAGCCTACGCTATAGAGCACGCCGTCAAGGCACTGAAGGAAGACCGCTGCGACGTCGCAATCACTGGAGGTGTTCATCTGTGCCTATCGCCCATGGTCTCGCAAAAGTTTTTTCAGTAAGTGTTCTTGTTTTAGGAGCTTACTGTTTCTAGGGTTCCCACATTACCCCACCCCGGAGACTTCATACAACGGGCGAGAAATGAAATTTCTAAAAACAAATGACGGAGCAAATGAAATCACGGCGAAATTTTACACGAATGTAGTCGAATGACAACCAAACTATAACCAATCTGTGTGACGAGGGGGTGAGGTCGGAATCTATAGAGCGGCAGGGAGTGTCAATACTGTATGTTAGTACTAATATATTATATACTTTGATATTACTGTCTGGCCGTCTGCCAGCGGGCTGTTTTCATGAATCGTAATAGGTAGACAGTCGAAATTTTCACAAAATGTGCACTTCTCTTGCCACTATAACAACAAATACTAAAATTAGAAAAAGCGAAAAAATAGGGGGGGTCGCCACACAAATGACGTGTTTTTTCATAGGTCTTTAGAAGTGTTTTTGATTAAGCTCTATCGTACAAACGGTAACACTTTTTACGATAAAAGCTTGTAACATGGTGCGATTATAGTACTAATGCTGAACAAAAAAAAGTCACTGCAAAAAAACAAAAAATCGGCCAAGTGTGTGTACTGCTCGCGCTAAGAAGTCCGAACTGAATGACAAAAGAAATCATAGTTTTGTCGCTCGCATGTATGTCTTTTGTTTGTAATGTGAATAGGTATCATTTTTTTGTGGTGGTTCGAAACCCTCGAAATGCTAGTGCGACTTGAACGTGGCCAGTTTTTTACCCGACTGCGCCAGAAGGAGGGTTATGTTTTTCGAGAGTATGTATGTATGTTTGTATGTATGTATAATTGTTTGGCACGCTCTGCAGCCTGAACGGCTGGATGGATTTTGGCTTGAGAGGTGTCGTTAGATTCGTATTTACTGTAAGAATGACACTGGATATATCAAAATAAAAAAAATACAAAATGGCGGGTTTTTCGCGCCAAATTCAAATGTTTGACACGCTCTGCAGCCAAAACGGCTGCAGAATATAAGAATATTATTATATCAACTGATAAGTTAATAATCTGCGTAATCTTAATGTGTGTCATGTGTATATAGGTTACTATACAAACTCATTGAATAATAAAACTAAAAAATGAATAAAATAAAATACGGTAATTTAAAAAACTAAAAAACCCGACTGCGTTTCTGTGAAGTAAATGAAAAACCCTAAAACAAGAAAGTCGTCATACCCGATTGCACTTAACTTAAGAAAAATTGTAGCAGTCAAGACCCATTCTAGAAAGTCAGCCGTCTAGTCAGTATATTGGAGTAATCTGAAATGTAATATAGGTATGTGCTCTCAATTCACTGTGCCTCCATTTCTAGAATGGGAACCGGCTGCTACAATTTTTCTTAAGTTAAGTGCAATCGGGTATGACGACTTTCTTGTTTTAGGGTTTTTCATTTACATATTACACAGAAACGCAGTCGGGTTTTTTAGTTTTTTAAATTACCGTATTTTTATCTTTATCACCAGCACCTTTTGTTCAAGACTTTGTATTTTTTTTTTAATTTTTGGGTACAATAAAGAGTATTTAACTTATTTTTATCTTCTCTGTTATGTTCTCTTTGTCACAGTCTGGGAGTGCTGTCAAAGGATGGTAAATGCAAATGCTTCGATCAAAAAGCAGATGGGTACGCACGGTCTGAGACTGTCGCTGTTGTCCTACTGCAGAGAGCCAAGCATGCCAGAAGGTAAAACATACACACATCATCATATCAGCTCATATATGTACCCACCGAGGGGCTCGAGCCTATGCTGAATTACGGCGATCGGGCCTTAGTCAACCACGCGGGCCCAGTGCGGGTTGGTCGACTTCACACACAACCTTCGAGTCTCTTAAAAGGTGTGTGCAGGTTTCCTCACGATGTTTTCTATCACCGTTAAAGCAATCGGTGATTATATGTACGTAAGTTTCAAAAACTCATTGGTATATTGGCCGTCCGGATTTGAACCCGGAACCTCTGGTTAGGAGGACCGAGTCGTTACTGGTTGAGCCACCGTCACACATAAACTCGTTTTCCTATCCAAGTAGTAACCGCACAGGTAATTATTTTTAACCGACTTCAAAAATTAGGAGGTTCTAAATACAACTACATTTTTGTGTGTTTGTTACTTGATATCTTCGCCCATTATTAACCGATTTGAGTCATACTTTTTTTCTGAAATAGTGTAGGCCTAACCCCCGCTGAAATATTTAAAAAAATAAATTTAGTACTGTTTTTGAAAATCAAGAAAAGCAATTGCGATTAAAGCGGAACAACGTTTGTATGGGAACTCGAGCCTTGATGGAACCTGATGGAAGACTATTTAGTTCACCACGCTAGCCGTAGCTGCCCTGACCCCGCCCCCCAACCCACAGAGAAACACTGCACCGACATTCTGCCCTCGCCGGCGAGGGCGGCGTCCCACCGCTTCTGGCGCTTACCAGCGCTACCGGCACATACCAGGCCACTTCTCTCCGATTCTCCCCCGTCCAAGCAACGACCTAAGCCGAGGTCCGTGCCCACCTGGGCGCCCTTAGGAAGTTGCATTTTTTTTGCTTTGCACCGGTTGAGTGCCCGCCGCACTGGCCTCCCCTGTCCGGTAAAGGTGCCCGCCGCACTGGCCTCCCCTGTCCGGTAAAGTTATAAAGGCCCCACGGCCAACAACAAGCTTGTCCTTTCGAAAAAAAAGACTTTTTAGTTAGGGAACCTTGAGAGTCTCCAAGTTCCCTAAATACATCACATCAGCCGAAAGACGTCCACTACTGGATAAAGGCCTCCCCTAAGGATATCTACGACGACCAATCATACGCTACCCGCATCCAGTGGCTTCCCGCGACCTTCACCAGGTCATCGGTCCACCGAGTGGGAGACCTGCCTGGTGGGTCGCCACTCGAGAATTTAACTGCCCAACGGATATCTTTCCTAATCTTACTAATTCTAATTTCTTCAAAATGGATTGGCTGGTTGTAATGGAACTTGTTTAAATTGGCATGAGTAGGTAGACGGTTTCATTTGCTAATTAAATCAGCGATTAGTTTTTACAGGTTTTATACAAAAATACTGAGTGTTTCGCACGCTGCAAGGGTTAAAGTCGGTTTTATTTATAACGTGTTAGCTTTTATAAATAAGTAAAAGTACCTGGGCGACCGAGCCACAGTATGTATATTAGTACTAGCGCGGGGTATAGTACGCAGAGCCGTTAAAAACATTTAAAAATACGCGCTGATACACTTTGCTTGGCATATTTACAGTGCGAAAATCGGAGTTTTTTGGCGGGATTTGTGTTAGACGCATTCGTAGTTTTATTTTGTTGTTTTTTCATTGTTTTTTGCTAGGATTTTGTTTAATAAGTGGTGCATTTTGGAGAAAATCGTCTAGTGAACGTAAGCAATGTGGAGAACAAGAAAATAAAACGAAGGAGGACGTGAGAACACAACTTGCTCTGTGTGCAGTTTTATGGACGCCCTACAGCAACTGGGTGTTCCACCTCAGAACGTAACTGCTGCAAATGCTGTCAAGAACTTCAGAGAAGATTTGTAATGGACCGGCACTAGCATTACAAATCAAAAAAGTAAAGGAAGCTTAAATACGTCAGACCTGGCTGTATGGTCTTAATCACCTTTGCCTTTTCCGCGCTTTTGAAAGCCGGAGAGAAGAAACCAAACAAAAGTGCGAAAATCTCGGAAAATAGTTTTTTTTATAGAGATGAGACCTATCTAAATCTATTTTTCGCCCCCAAAAATCCCCGTATACTAAATCGTTGGAGCCGTTTCCAAGATTCAGATTATTATAGGTATACAGAATGTCACAAAATTGGTGTAGGTCCCATGAACTGGAGGTTCTACTAGTCATACTGAACAACTTTCTCCAAGGAACCCATAGTCAATTCTCAAAAAAAAATTGGACTCTCCACTAAAATGCACAAAATCGGTTGATCAGCTAATCTAAATATATATAACTCAATGGTGACTGACTGACTAACATAGTGATCTATCAACGCACAGCCCAAACCACTGGACGGATCGGGCTGAAATTTGGCATGCAGGTAGATATTATGACGTAGGCATCCGCTAAGAAAGGATTTTGGGAAATTCCCACGGGAACCACAAAAATCGGAATCTACGCGGGCGAAACTGCGGGCATCCACTAGTCGATTTATATGAAGAGTAAAAATTTTTTTTACGTTTTCAGCAAAGTCGTAGAACAAAGTACGATAAGTAGAAGCCCCCAATTTTGACTGGCTGTTATTTAATAACAGGTATTAGGAACAAGTATTTTTGTGTCACAGTAACAGGAATAACAGATATTCAATTTATCCTGTTATGACCCACCTCTGCCCCAGTTAACGGGACACCTACACCAACTTTGTTACACCTGTATATAAGGTGTAACAAAATTAGCTGAAACTAATTTAACTGTTGCTTCTACCCATGAAACTGAACAACTTTCCCCATGGAACCCATAGTCAAATCGCAAAAAAAATGTCTCTCCCATATTAACTCGATCAGCTGATCAGCCAACTTAGTATGGGAAGTTCAAATTTTTTTTGGAGATTTGACTATGGGTTTCATGGGGAAAGTTTTTAAATTTCATGAGTAGTAGCACCAGTTAAAATAGTTTCAGCTAATTTTGTTAGACCTTATATAGATATAATAATTAATTATACTCGTACAAGAATTGCTCGTTAAAATGTATATTAGATGTGGTTTGAGGAAAACAATAGACGCGTGATGTACGTAACTGGTGACGTAAATAATATATTGTTATTGCCAATCAACTTATCGCTACATTAGTTGGTAGGTACTTATTACTTCCTTACTTTTCCTCACTATTATTTTAAATGTGAAAATGTGTTTGTTTGTTGTTGTTGCCGATAGCGGCTCGCGCACCAATCATCCTCAAAGTCAGTCATAAAAATAATGTCCACGCAGGCGAAGCCGCGGGCAAAAGATAGTTTTAAATAAATAAATATTACTTACCATAAGGGTGCGTTCAGTGAATGACGAGATTCAATTAAATCACTAAAGGACAACTCGTCAAGTTGTTGAATGTAACGTTCAACGTCTTGACTTAACGTTATTTAGCGAAGTTGTTAAATGGGATATTCCGAATAAAAACCGAAGATTTCTTCTTCTGCGAAGCATTCTGCTACCCATGGGGAGAGCCTCGCTGAAGCGAGGCTCTTTATCTGTATGATCAATCAAACCTGACCGAACCTAATATCGCTCGCTTCGCTCGCTCATTTACAGTTTTTTTTTAGAAAAATCAAATTTTTGCCAACTCACTTTTCGTTGTATAGAATTTTACGTTCACAATGTGAACAAGAACACTAAGTTTGTAGCCTTAATTCTCACAAATAAACTAAACTTTAACTTTATGAACTAAATTTCAATCACCTGACTGATATTTCGTCCGCTCTCGTTGGACGTTTAGTGACGCTTGTTCAATCAACGTTCCGCCTAGTGATTCAATTGAATCTCGTCATTCAATGAACGCGCTAGACATTCAATCAAATAGCAGATTCAACCAGATGACTGCGACATATGCACTACAACTGATCCTATTTATTACGCGACTGCGCCAGATCGAGGGTTATGTTTTTCGAGTGTATGAATGTTTATTTCTTTGACACGCCCTGTAGAGCCTAAACGGCTAGATCGATTTTGGAGTTCGAGATGTCATTAGATTTGTCTGGATCCCGTGAGCGACATAGGATACATTTTTATCAATAAAAAGGGGTTATTTATATCTTTGGCACGCTCTGTAGCCTAAATGGCTTTACAGATTTTGGAGTGCAAGGTGTCGTTATATTGATTTTAATCGCGTGAGTGACATAGGATAAATGGTTAACCTACTGCCCATAAAAATAGGGGTTAACTTTTAACGAATTCCGTATGGTATTTATTTAATACTAGAAGGTGCTCGCGGCTTCGCCCGCGCAGTTTCCGTTTTTTGGTGTTCCCGTGGGAATTTCCCGAAATCCTTTCTTAGCGGATGCCTACGTCATAACATCTACCTGCATGCCAAATTTCAGCCCGATCCGTCCAGTGGTTTGGGCTGTGCGTTGATAGATCACTATGTCAGTCGGTCAGTCAGTCACCTTTGAGTTATATATATTTAGATTTCACAGTTTATTGTGTGCAAATACAAGACATGACAGGCATAAAAGATAGTGATACAATGGATAATACTTATTTCTAATAAGAAATTTCTTCCAGCAAAGCCGGGAAGGATTTAGTTTTAATTGAAATGGCAGACAAATACACAAATAAAGAAGCTAAATCCTTCACAGATCTTGTAATCTTTGCTAATATTACGAATGTGAAAATGTGTTTATTTGTTACCTTTTCACGCTTCATTATCTCAATCAGTCTTGATGAAATTTGACATGCAGGTAGCCTTTGAAAGGACATAGGCTACTTTTTATCCCGTGAAAATAGCATAGTCCGATGCAGTTCTTGAGGGAACTGAAAATATACTTTTTATGGTTAATTTCTTTCACATCGCAACGGAACAATGTATTGTTGTGATTTTTTGCACAAAGATGGTTGAGAGAGTGGGAAATGACATAATTTACTAATTAGTATAATATCCTGACATAGTTCCGGAGGGATCAAAGAAAAAAACTCATTTCCGTGCTCCCGCACGTCGGCGTCGCAACGGAGCAACGGGTTGAAGCGATTTTTTGTATATAATTTTTTGGGGGTGGAAAGTGACATAGACTGCTAATCAGAATAACTCGATCTGCGGTAGGCATCTGGAGAAAAATCGTGTTCACGCTCGCGCACCACTCACCCTTGAGGGTCATAAAACCGTCTTTGACGGAACTGTGTGCGACCGCACCCCGGACACTTCATACTAACGAGCGAGAAATGATAAATATACAAACAACTGACGTATCCTATAGACATGAATGCAAATTGGGCTGATCACCGGCGGCGGCATTGGTCAAGAAAATTATACTGTGGTGCGACGAAACGAACATCACCAGTAGATTTCTGAACGGGAACGTCGCTGTCAGTGGCTTGTTTGTTGTCAATGCCAGCCAATCCAAGTGCAAGTTGTCGATGACCAAATTCAATTAGCTGTGAGTTTTTTGACGGGATTTGTGGTGGACGTATTCGTAGTTTTATTTTGTTGTTTTTGCATTGTTTTCTGCTAGGATTTTGTTCAAGAAGTGGTGCAATGTGGAGAACAAGAAAATAAAACGAAGGAGAACCCAACCTGCACCGGGTACCCAACGCCCTACAGCAACTAGGTGTTCCACCTTAGAATGAAGCCGCTGCAAATGCTGTCAAAAACTTGAAAGAAGATCTGTAATGCACCGGCACTAGCATTACAAATCAAAAAATTAATGAAGAGAAACTAAAATACGATGGTCAAGGCTGTATGGTCATAGATACCTTTGCCTACGAAGAAACCAAAAAAAAAATGTCAATCAGCTGTTAATGCCGGTATTCCTTGTTTCTGATTAAAAATTTGCAAAGTGGCTTCTCTCTTCGCAAATATAAAATCAAATCGAGGATAGTGACAAGATGGCCTCCGCTCTCGCAAAAAAACAAAGTTTAGCGTTGAAAAAGTTCCACTCACCAACAGGCTCTTGTAAACATTTTTCTAGCAATATTGTCGCCATCGTTTTGCAGACGAAACTGAGTAGCCCAAGTCCTGTAAGTAATCCTGTTCGTTGTGATACGGTACCTACTTTATATGATTTAACTCTGCCTGTTTGTAATTGTGATGAATTTTATGAAATTTGCCGATATATGCCGTAAAATTTAAATTGCACTTTCAAACAAATAAAACACTTTAAAGAGTCCTCTCAGGTAGTCCGCTTAGCGAGACTTCCTTCTCCCCTCGCTTGGAGTAAAAATCAATGCTATGGAGGGGAAAGTTCAGGAGGGACTTTAGGTGGGATTGGGTTTGTTGTTCTGGCTAGCGCTTCCAAGTGAAGTGTTCGGCTCAACTGTACAATAGGGTCCATCGATTTGGCAGTCCGCGATTTTTTTGGTAAGAGATATGCTTTAGCTGAACATCCATACCAAATTTCAAGGTTAGGAAACCAGCGGTTTTTGAGTTATGAATTTTTGAAAATTGTAATTTTAGGTACTCTTTGGTCCTTTAGAAATCGGTATTTTTACATACTCTTTGATCGGAAAACTCGCTAACGCTTATTACAAAAACGTGTTAGTCAATTGGAACCCCGAGATTCATAATATGGGGTAGCCCCCGCCACCCATTTAAAACACCCAACAAACCTTCGGGATCCGAGGGGATGTGGGAGTATAAGGGCGGGGGAAAGCACGCGGGGCCGACTTGAGGGCGGACAAACTCTGGGGTAACAAATCGAAAACCAGGGGGTAATCCGTCAAGGTCAAGGTCAATCATACAAGGTCATTTCAAGGTCAAGGTCTAAGTAAATTGAATCCCAAAGATTCATAATATGGGGTCTGCGAAGCGGACCCCTAACGGGGGCGTAGCCCCCGCCACCCATTTAAAACCCCCAACAAACCTTCGGGATCCCAGGGGGATGTGGGAGTATCAGGGCGGGGAAAGCATGCGGGTCCGTAGGAAGGGTGTGGTACGGGGAGTTCTAAATGGAAGCGGGAGCGAGCGAAGCGGGAGCGAGCGAAGCGAGCTCGGACTTTCGGAGCACCCCGACTCGGATGCGTTAGGTTCGGAGACTGTGCGGGGAGGCGAGCTTAGCTCGCCTCCCCGCACAGTCGTAGTGTTAGGTTTGACATGAGAACACAGAAGTAGGAGCCCCGAAGGGGCTCCGTCGACCACTCAACACTGTAGGAAGAGTGTAGAACGGGGAGTTCTAAATGGAAGCGGGAGCGAGCGAAGCGAGCTCGAACTTTCGGAGCACCCCGACTCGGATGCGTTAGGTTCGGAGACTGTGCGGGGAGGCGAGCTTAGCTCGCCTCCCCGCACAGTCGTAGTGTTAGGTTTGACATGAGAACACAGGTCGACCACTCAACACTGTAGGAAGAGTGTAGAACGGGGAGTTCTAAATGGAAGCGGGAGTGAGCGAAGTCCTCTTGTTTGTTTTGTTTGTTCACCCTGAAGTCAGACTCGCGTGCTTGCCTTGATTCTCACACATTCCCTTCGGATTCTGAAGGTTTGTTCTGACCTTGACCTTAGACCTTGACTGGGGAGGGGGCAAATGACATTGACCTTGACCTTGACGGATTATCCCCTGGTTTTCGATTTATCACCCTCAAGTCGGCCCAGCGTGCTTTCCCCCCGCCCTTATACTCACACATCCCCCTCGGACCCCAAAGGGTGCCAAAGGTTTGTTGGGGGTTGGAAACGGGTGGCGGGGGCTAGGAATGAATCTTGCGTTTCAAATTGATTCCACCTTTTTGGAATGAGCGGTAGCGATTTTCGCCGTCACAAAAGTGGATGAGCTTTTTTTTTAATAAGCGGTAGCGATTTCGGCCGGCACCGAAGTAGGTGACCTCTTTTTTTAATAAGCGGCAGCGATTTTTTCGCTGTCACAGAAGTAGATGAGCTTTTTTTTTAACAAGCGGCAGCGATTTTCCAACGTAAGCATCGTTATCAGGCGGTTTTCCGCCCAAAGAGTATGTAAAATTACCAATTTTCAAAATTCCTTTTCTCGAAAACTACCCCCCTCCTAACTTCCATCTTTTAGGGGAGGGTTCCCCTCCTCCCCCTCCCCCCTGCCCCCCCACTCCCAACCCCCAAAGCGATGGACCCTATTGTACAGTCCTACCAAGTGTTCGCGCAGGTAACCTCTTCTGAGGTGGGTTTATGGAGGATGTTGAAGAGGAGACAGAGGATGTGAATGTTCCTGCGCAAGCTATCTTACCTTTATCTACATAAATTTATAGTTTGTTCGCTGAATTAACTGCATCTTTGATGAATGCTGCGAGCCGGCAGTGGCGACAGTCAAACACTCCGACAAAGGGGCCGCCATGAGTTCAATCGGGGTGCCGACAATGTCGCTGGTGGTGCGGCAGGTGGCACAATTGAACTCAGAGCAGCCCTATGATGGAGTGTTTGTTGCGAGTCGTCAAAGCTGCAGCTAATTCAGCAAAAGAACTTGAGCATAGATTAAAACATTAATATTCATTGTTATAGAAATTTACTTGGTTTTCTTAAATACTACTACTTTGGATACACAATTTTATTCAATTTAGTCTGGTGTGGAGATGTCTTGATAAATATAGTAAAAAAAATAACTTTTCCAGGGTATACGCTGAAGTGGTTCATGCCAAGACCAACTGCGATGGGTACAAGGAGCAGGGTATCACATACCCAGCTGGAAATATTCAGAAGGAGCTCCTCGAGAGATTTTACCAGGAGTGTGGTGTCCGACCCAATGAATTGGAGTTTCTTGAGGCCCATGGCACAGGTAGGGGCAATCATCATCATCATCATCATCATATCAGCCAAAAATCGTCCACTGCTGGACGCCCCCCCCAAGGATTTCCACGACGACAATAGTAGGGGCAATAGCATGATATAATATTAGGGTTTCGGTAATACTGCACCAATGCTACAACTTTTCCTGAGAATAACAAAACTGTAAATAAAAAATACATCTGTTGCAATAAATGTGTTTACAGTTATTATGAATAGCCTTTATTATCCTTACAGTTTCGTCATGTCTGTCTGTCTGTCCGTGGTTTAGCTCAGAGATTGTTAGTACTAGAAATTTGTAATTTGCCATGGGTATACATATTTATCACACCAACAAAGTGGTACATTAAAATCTTGGAAAAATTTTTTTTAGGGTACCTCCTCTACTTGTAAAAAGGGGGTGATTTATTTTTCGTTAATGCACCCTATCGTTAGGGGTTATTGTTTAATAGTTCTTCCAAAACTACTGAGTTTTTCCTAAAACCATTTTTCAATTCAGCGATCGGTTTTGAAATATAAACTTTAAAATCTTAATTTTTGAGTCAAGTATCCATGTCCCTACTAGCTAAACAGCTGTTTAAGGACATCTCTAAAAAAATTAAAATAGTAGGACATATAATCAATTTAATTAAAAAGGAAAACTATCAAGGCTAACTAGAGTTTCTTAGTTTAGGAGTAATAGTCCACCAACTTAAGGTGTGCATTATGATTTGTAAAAAGTTCACACATTTAATACAAAATGTTCTATTACCAACTGCAAATATAATTTTGTTTTTGAGAATATACATAAATTTTTGAGAAAACTATGTAGCCCTACTTTCCGCGAATCTGACTTGCACTTGGCTGGTTTTTTTAAACAACAATTGGCATACCCTTGGCTTCATCTCGCCTTTAAGTTAACCAATTGTGAATAAAAAAAAAACTATAATGACGAAGATTGAAGTGGGCTTACCAAGGTTCTCCAAAATGCAAAGGGCGAACTGTCTATCTTATCTTTAAGCCACACAATGCTGTAAGACTTAGATAAGATGGGGTGGTTAGCCAGGCGAGCTTATAAAATGACCTAACAACAACCAAATAGATTTTTACAAACTTAGATTCTTTCAGATATCGAATGCACAACCTCCTGGTGTGATTTAGTGAATGGACTAACCATCACACCACTGAGGAGGTGTATTTTACTGTAGGATCTCATTTCTGTTCAGTAAAAGGCAGGATAAGTACTTTTCGGATAACAAAGTGAAGCATCATTAGGAATGTTGCTGATATACATATTTCATTAAAAAAAGCCTACTTAAATGGAAACGAATAAGACTTAAAACCATAATTATTTTTTTATTTATTTATTTATTTATATAAGCCTTTATTGCTGTTTTACAAAGTTTACAATATATATATTTTAATTATTTTTATCGATTGTATGTTATGTTAAGCTATTTATTACACGTAATATTTTATTAATATATAATAAACGATCGGTTTCACTTTACAGCTTGTCCTTCGACAAAGGCCTCCTCTAAAGTCTTCCATTTCTCTCTGTCTCTCGCTTTCCTCATCCATTCTGGACCAGTTACTTTTTTAAGGTCATCTTCCCAACGTTTCGTTTGTCGCCCTTTGCTTCTTTTTCCATTCCTGGGATACCACTCTGTAATTATTTTTGTCCATTTCTCATTCATCTCCCTTAGCATGTGTCCTGTCCACCTCCATTTTAACGTCTTGCACACCTTTTTTGCGTCTTTGAATTTAGTTATATTTTTTATTTCTTCTAATCTTATTTTATCTTTTCTCCTGACGCCAATTACACTTCTCTCTATTCCGTTTTGACATACCTTTACTTTGCTCATTAGTTTTTCTGTCAATGCCCATGTTTGGCAACCATATGTTAAGCATGGTAAAATACATGTATTATATACCTTTCTTTTCTCTTTGATGGGCATGTCCTTATTTTTCATAACTTCGCCGAGAGACCAGTATCTTTTCCATGTATTGGCTATCCTTCTTTCAATTTCTTTATGCATAGTATTTTTTGTGGATATAAGCTGTCCTAGATACACATACTCTTCTACGTATTCTATTTTGTCTGTATTGACTATGATGTTATATGTCTGTGAAGTATTAGTCATAATTTTTGTCTTTGCCGTGTTCATTGTAAGCCCTGCTTTTGCGCTTTGGTATGACAGTTGTTGCAACATTTGTTCTAACTTTTTTGGACACTCTGAAAATAAAATTAAATCGTCTGCAAAACGTAAATGGTTTAACTTTTCACCGTTTATGTTAAGTCCTTCGTGGTCCCATTGCAGATTCCTAAATATAATTTCAAGAGCTGCTGAAAACAACTTGGGTGAAATAGGGTCCCCTTGTCGGACGCCTCTCTCAATAGGAAATTCTTCTCCAGTAGTTTCGAGCCTGACTTGAGCTGTGCTTTTGGAGTATATATTCTGGAGTATTCGTATGTATTTTCTGTGTATTCCCTGTATACGCAGCGCTTCCCAAATGAAACCATGTTCCAAGGAGTCGAAGGCTTTATTATAGTCAACAAATCCCAGATAGTATGTTTTGTTGTATTCGTTGTATTTTTGTAGAACTTGCCTTAGAACATGTATATGGTCTATTGTTGAAAATTTACTGCGGAAACCTGCCTGTTCTTTTGGTTGGTTTTCATCGAGGGTAGAAGTGATTCGAGATAGAATTATTTTTGAAAATACTTTATAAATATTAGACATCAGACTAATAGGTCTGTAATTCCCAATGTCTCCTTTATCTCCTTTTTTATGAAGTAATATTATTGTAGATTTCGTCCAGTCTTCTGGGATAATTTCAGTATCTAATATTTTGTTAAATATGTCTGTTAATATAGAAGCAATTACTGGTATAGTAGATTTTAATATCTCATTTGTTACTTGATCAGCACCTGGGGTCTTGTCCGTCTTTTGCGAATTGATTGCTTTAACTGTTTCTTCTTTTACTATTTTAGGGATAGGTTCAAAATCTATTGTATTTATGTTGCTTGTTATTTCATTTTGGTTTTTGCTTTGGTAAAGATTTCGATAGTAATCCGTAGCTACTTTTAATATTTCTTTTCTTTTATTTGTGTAGTTGTTGTATATAGTCTTGACTTTTAGCATCCAATCTTTTTTCGTGTTTAATTCTTTTATTGCTTTTTTTATTCCACCGGTTCTTTCGATATGTTTCTTTAATGTATTTTGCCTTTTGATTTTTTTATCTTTCCTCATGTTTTGGTTAATCTTTTTACTAAGTTCTGATATTTTGAGACGGTTAATTTTATTTTCTTTCTTTTGTAGTAATTCTTTCCTTTCTTTTAATAACTGGTATGTTTCATCGGAAATTGTTGTTCTACTATCTGTGTATACTTTTTTTGTTTCTGTTTTCAAAATGTTTATAAGTTTCTCGTATTGTTCCTGTAGCGGTAGTGGTTTCTTTACGTCTTTATTTGTTAGTTCTTGTAAGTTATTTATAAATTGAGCGCTATTACCGAAACATAAAATGGTTGACTTATCTGTATAAAATCGCCTTTTGGTCTTTATTGGTGTTCCTGTTAGTTTAGCACGAACCATTTTATGGTCCGAATTGAAATTTAGGTTGTGTATGATAGATACGTCTTTAGTAATTTTGGCATTATTTGACATGATAAAATCGATTTCGTTTTTGTGAAGTCCATTTGGAGAGATCCATGTCCACCTTTTTGTTTTCTTTTTCTTATAAAAACTGTTCAAGATCTTAAGTTTATTTTCTAAAGCAAATGTGACTAGTCTAGATCCATTTTTGCTCCTTTTACCCTGTCCATATTTTCCCACCGTATATTCTTCTCCACTATTGTTACATGTTCCTATTTGTGCGTTGAAGTCGCCCATAACTATAGTATTTTTGTAACAATTTTGCATAGACATTCTTAGATCTTCGTAGAATTTTTCAATTTTGTTTATATCTTCCTTCTTATTCGATTCAGTTGGTGAGTATGCCTGGATGATCGACCATTTTTCTTCTTTATATAAAGGTAGCGTTATGTTCAATATTGTTATTCTTTCAGATATTGCTATTATTTCTTCTATTCTATGTGCGAAGTTCTTTTTAATTAAAAATCCCACTCCATACTGTCCTTGTGTTTCACCTTTATAATGTAAAATATAGTTTCCGTAGTCATTTATACCTTCTCCATATCTTCTCATTTCACTGATTCCTATTATATCCCATTTTATATCTGATAGGGCTAATTCGAGTTCCAGACGTTTCTCAGTGGTTCGTAGTGATTTAGCATTAAAAGTAGCTATGTATATATCCGATGTAAGTTTGTTCTTTTTTAGAGGGTCGTGGTCTTTTTCCCCCACGAGGACCAGTCGGCTTGGGGGAGGAGTTTTCGTTTCTTTGATATATTGTTTCTTATTTGGTTGATGTTTCCGATCGCCGGTGCCTAATTGCTATTGTTTCATTGCAGTTGAGCTAGTTGAAAAGGAGTTAGACCGAATCCTCATCATATCAAATGCATTTTTCCTATTGGTCGATGATGAGGTTAGCGTTTGTTGTTTTCTTGGTTGAACGTCTTCTTGTGGGGAGTTGGAAATTTCTCTCTTCCTTTTATCTTTATTGTTTGGGTTTTGCTTGACCACGAGTTTATCATATTTTAGGTAGGCAAAATTTCCTTTTTTCCTCTCTTCCATTACTTTAGGTTGTAGTGCCTTCCTCCTTTCTAAAGTTTCTCTTGAGAAATCTTCAGTTATATATAATTCCTTAAGTTTCTTTTTATTTCTCATGATCTCATTCTTTCTCCACCCACCTACCAATGAAAGGACTGTGGGCCTTGGTTTATCATCTTTGTTTGCTTTACCGATACGATAAATTTTGTTTACTTCCCAATCTTCTAAGGTAAAGTTCAATCCATCCGAAAAATGTTTTTTAACGTTATTAAGTAACTCCCGTATAGATTTCTCATCCTCCTTTAATCCATGTATTATTATGTTGTTAATTTTCTTGTCTCTCTCCAGATGTTCTACCTTTTTTTCCAAATTTTCTATTTTATTTTTTAGTATTTTATTTTCTTCCAGGACAGGTTTTAATTTTTCCTCAATTTTTTCCATTAGCGTATTAGTTACTTCTGCTGTTTGGTTCTGCATTTCAATTTTCATCTTCTCAAATAAAAGTTGGAATTGACCTTCCATTTTTATGTGTTAAGGAACGTATTTGGTGAATGGGGAACTTTATTTGTTTTACTGGCAACACTTGAATGATCGGTTAGTATGTCTATTAAGTTATAGTGTATTATATTCTCTTTGCTACATTACAAATGATATTTTCTAACCTCACAGTTCTTCGATATTTATCCTTTCTGAATCTTCGCCAAATCCCCTGGATATGTGATGTTTTACATTTCAGACACTAAATATTTCTTAGTTATTTATTTGGATGTGACTTTCTTGTGAAAAAAAGTGCTTTTTCTATTAATTTACAATATTTTTCTGGAGCGTCAGACACTGTGGTGTTAACGAGATAAGAACCGGAACCGGAAAGCCATAATTATTATTAACAGTGTAATTTTTGATTTCTTTAAGTCAGGGCACAGATGATAATAAAAGTACAAGTACAGATGAAGTACTCGCAATGACGCTTTAAATAAATAGCAACTCTCGCTACGCATTAAGAACAGTCTAGTTCGCAACCGCGCTTAGTGCCTCCAGTTTTACTTCAACATACCTATACATACACCAATAACATCGCGCTTTTACGCAAGAATGAACCGAATCAATGCGTGTGAGAGATTCTTTTGCGCTGGCCGGTCTAGTGTTGTCGCAACTGATCAACCGGCAGGGTTGTGAGACCGCGCGACGAACATGTTTCAACTTGCGCACTCGCTCGCTCGATAATCGCTCTGCTTTATGCAAGAGTTGACAACCGACTGACTAGCGCGGCCTTGGGCCGCGCCGTTGTGTAGGTACTTATCTCGAGCTCTCGGCCGAGTGCCGGGGGCCTGGTCAGAGATTGGTTTGCGAAATATTAAGCTTTAAAATGCTAATTTTTTGTAGAGTTAAGTGTGCCCCCCTATCCTATTTTATCCACTATTTCAGGACATCTGAAAAAAAATGTAAATAGTGGATCATATAATCAATTTCAGAGCAAAATTACGTGGCTAAGTAGGCTGTATTAGTGTAGGAGTAATAATAGACCAACTTAGGGTGTGCCGGTTTCTTTATGAGAAAAAAAAACACTTTTGAAAGTTAATTGTTCTTCGCAACGAACATTCGGTCTTGATTAATTAAAATTATCTTTAGTGTTTTTTTTATAAATATTCTTTTAGATCATATTTTATTTAACTACTCATAAACATATTTTTTTTCATATTCCAAATGTCATTACGAGACACCAACTTTATAATTAGTTTGTTCTTATTCTTATAATTAATTTGTTCATCGCAAAGAATTATATGTTTAAAAAAATGCATTACTTTTTATCTTATGCACATAAATATAAATTATTAAATCCAATAGGTACTTTCAAAAGAACAAATAATAAACCATAAAATAAAATTAATAATAACACCTATACCAGTTGAATTACATTTAATACTTAGGCCTATATTTATGCAGAATTTATTTGATAAGTAGTTACCATAAATACTCGCCTTTTTAATATAAAAAAACAATATTATATTATATAGCCAGTATTGCCAAATGTTTTATTAAAAGAACTATTTTTGAAATATTTTCTCACCAAAACTATGTTCCATACACTATTATCTATGGCCCATGTAAGTATAAGTACAGTTACAGACTAAAAATTGTTTGTTCTTTTGAAAGTACATCATCATCATCATCATATCAGCCACAAATCGTCCACTGCTGGACAAAGGCCTCTCCCAAGGATTTCCACGACGACCGGTCCTGCGCTGCCCGCATCCATCGGCTTCCCGCGACCTTCACCAGGTCATCGGTCCACCGTGTGGGAGGCCTGCCTACGCTACGTTTTCCGGTGCGCGGTCGCCAATCGAGAACTTTACTGTCCCATTGGCCATCTTTTTTTGAAAGTACATTTGGTGTTAATTCGAACTCGGCATAACTTGACTTACGGTCTTACGGGGATATACAATATGTTTTTTCAAGTTGGTGCCAAGTTGAACCAAATCAAGTAAATAGCTACAAGTAAGTTACACGTAAATTACCTGCTTCTGATATGGTGACTAAAGATTAATGAATTATCGATTTAACGTGTACAAAAATGTACTTTCCTACAGTTTAGCTTGGTATCGACTTAAATATTATAAATTTTGTGCTGTGAAAATGACTTAATAGATAATTTACTATTTGAGCTGTCAATAAGTAATTATTATTTTCATTGAAGTGAAATTTATTTTTTGTTTTCGAAGTGAAACCATCTTTAGGTACATTTTTTGAGATGGGAAAAACCATTGAATCATGAAAGTTTAAAGTATTATATTCTGCTGTTAAATTTCTTAGCAAGATGGAACGCGAATACTTTAAAAAAGAAGCACATACACACACACCCACCCACACAAACATACACACACATACACACATTCACGCACACACACACAAGTAAACGCACACAATCTGAGTTTAATATGCAAGCGTAGCGTAGATCCTAGGTCTATCTATGGTTTTCATAGTTTATTAGTTTTCTCCATTCTTTGGTAGTTGGCTAAATATAGTAATTTCTGATTGTCGGTTAAGTACTAAATCGAAAACATCCAAATATTATCGTTTAGAGTTAGGTACTAGTGTTGTGATGCTGGTGCATATTTTGCGCTTTTTACCTAACTTTTTTGGGGCTTTTCTATGATGACTACAATATGCTGCCTTTTGCTTGAATTATTTTAACAAAAAATAAACTTGAGTGTAAAAAATAGTGGAATAGTGTAAAACCATAGCGGTCATCACAGAACGGCCGCACAACTGTACTTTTCTTTGCCTCATAAAAACGTTATTCAGTGGAACAGCAGAATCCCTAATCTTTATACTTACCTATCTGACGATCGAGAACTAGCCTTTGTCAGAATCAGAATCAGAATCAGAGTTTTTATTGTTGATTATGGTACAAAGATCTTAAAGTAATATAAAGTTTCACATAATCTGCCTAAAGAGGCATACAATACATTTCAGCTTACACAAAAAAAAAACATAAAAAATAGAAAAAACATATTAAAAATTGCATAATACCTTTAAATTTTAAATTATTAATGTCAAATGTTGTGCTCAAGAACATAAATTTAATGTATAATGTCGAACTTAAATAAATCAAATAATTTCACAATATGTCATCATTTAAATATTCGTACATGTCATAGTATGTCTTTTCTAGTAACAGTTCACGTAACTTGTTTTTAAAACTCGTAATGTCGTCAAACTCACGGATTTCCCGAGGTACTTTATTATATATTTTAGGACCTAATGTAAATACACTTTTGTGGAGCAGGGCTGTGTTACATGGAACTGTGCAAAGAGTGTTACCATGCCTTCGAGATTTTAAAGTCTTAAATAGGTGCAGATTAGATTTCACAAATACAGCTACTTCGTAGATAAACATACAAGGAAAAGTTAACAGTTTTAGTCTTTTGAAATGAGGTCTGCAGCTGTCAGTTCGATAAATGTTACAAATAGATCTTACATCTTTTTTGAGCCTTAAATATTAATTCCCTACCAGTTGCGTTTCCCCAAAATATTATCCCATATCTCAGAGTGGATGCGACATAACCATGGTATTCAGTCAGCAAGGCTTCATGGTTTACCACTTTACTCAGCATATAAAGAGCGTATGAGTATCTATTTAGTTTATTGCAAACTTTCTCAATTTGTGTACTCCAGCTCATATTGCTGTCTATGTAAAGCCCTAAAAGTTTTGTTACAGAAGCTGTTGCTATTGTTGTATCCTGATACATAATTTTGAAATTAGTTTTATTGGCTGGTCTTTGTTCAAATTTCATTATTTTTGTCTTACCTAGATTAATATTTAAATTGTTAATTTGCAGCCAGCTAATTAAGCATTTAATATTTTCATTTATGTCGGTTTCTAAATTATCAGAACTGTCATATATAACTGAACTGTCGTCAGCGAAGAGTACCATGGGGAATTGAGATGCTTTAGGGAAATCATTAATGTAAACTAGGAACAGTAAAGGCCCCAACACGCTGCCTTGTGGTACTCCATATTGGACATTTCTAAGCTTTGATGTGAATTCTTCATTTGTCTTATTTTTAAAATTTATTCTGTTGATTTGTGTTTTTTGCTGTCTATCTGTAAGGTATGATGATATTAGATTTAAAATGTTTCCCCTTACACCATATGTATTTAATTTTGATAAAAGAATGCTATGGTCCACGTAGTCGAAGGCTTTTGTCATATCCATGTATAAAGCTAATACTGGTTTACTTTTATCCATTTGTACTAAAATTCTACTTAAGAAGTCATATATTGCCTTATTTATTGTTTTATTTTTTCGAAATCCTTTCTGCTCGTCTACAAAAATTCGAAAATATTCAAAGTAGTCATTTAACCGAGAATATATGTCTCTTTTATACTACAAGTACTTATATATACACTGGCCCTAGTTATAAGTGTGTGTTTGTAGAGCCAGAACTGGAGAGGTAACTGAAACTCTATTGACATAACATACGCATGAAGATTAGGTTTGTTTGATTTATTCATATCACAACTCCCTTAGAGAAGGCAAGTTGCATCTGCACTTGTGCATTCTACCTTAGACTGAGTATTTGAGCCTTATCATTGTCATTTAATTACCAGGTACAGTAGTCGGTGACCCCGAAGAACTAAAAGCTATCGATGAAGTGTTCTGCACGGGTCGCTCAGTTCCTCTCATGATTGGCTCCAACAAGTCCAATATGGGTCACACCGAAATAAGCGCTGGAATCAATTCTCTTACCAAGGTACGATCGTCATTCGCCCGTTTTAGTTTAATGTCGGAATATGTCTTCTTTGAACCCCCCCCCTTATTATTATTGTTCTATGTGTATTCAATTTCCAGGAAATGTTTTTCTATAACAAAATTGGTAATGGTAATTCTCTTTAAGATAAACCCAAGGAAGCGAAATTCCACAGATATATCAACATTGGTATTGCTGTAGTGCTGCTTGACGATACTTATGTGTTCTGCACCGTGTTAAGGCGTACCTTTCTCGTATTCTAGTTGGTGATAGCATACAACAGCGGGTACATTCCACCGAACATCAACTTTACTCAATACCGCGAGGGAGTGCCAGGCTTTCAAGAAGGACGAATGGTGGTCGTGACAGAGAAGCAGCCGTGGTCCCGTGGACTTGCTGCATGCAGCAGTTTTGGGTTTGGAGGAGCCAACGCTCATATGCTTTTGAAAAATGTTGCCAGGGATAAGGTAGGAAATGAATAACTGTTTTCAGTATAAGAAATCAGGCTTTTGTTGCCCTTTTGCTTGATCATAAATAATGTACCCTGCATTTTAAATTATTTTTTACTCCTAATTCAGGCATTCCATATTGACTATTATACTTACTTACTTATAAATAGGATCCTACTGGATCAAACTGTCCTGTACCACTTGGTGCCAATCGTCTCTTTAGAGTTCAGGTAATTTTGCACTTCGTCATTCCAGTGGTACCTGGGGCGTCTAACAGGGAGTTTCCCGGTTGGTCGCCCCTTGTACGTTCTCTTTGCAGCACGGTCATCTTATATTCTCTCTAGGTGGCCAAGCCAGCGCAGGCGAGCTGGCTTTGCTTCGCCCATTATATTGGGCTTGGACCCAGGTCTTCAGTTTAATTGTTCTCCCGAAGCCTCCAGCTGCTCCTGGGGTCCGGCCGTGGACCAACCGTGTATGGCTGTTGCTTGTATATATGCTTATGAGCAAGGAAATGTTGATAGTGCGTTGTAGATGCTTTGTTAATAGCCTTCTTGCGATGATGGTGCCATCTATCGAGGTGAAGATGCAACTCTCTATATAGTTTGATCGATGGTTCAGTCTTGAGCTGTGGCAACGTAGTTGTTAGTGGCGGGTACTGCAGATGTCGCCACTACTATTATTGTAGACAAATATTGAAACATTCTTGTTCAATTATACTCGAGTTTCGTCCTCGATATTAGCAACTAGAATTTATTTTACACTATGTAGTAACGCAGTAAGTGTTACCACTCATCACTTGTTTAGAGGAAAAAAGTAGCCAAGTACGGCAACACTTTTTTTTATAATACCTCCCGCTCTTTTCGTGCCAATCCCAACTTCGCAGTTCCTTCATTCGCATTTTAGTGCTCAACCACTCCACTTGGATCAAAAGTTCGTGTTTTCGACGGTGCAACGTGTCTGTTTCAACATGCCGAAACGGAAAAACGAGGAAAGCGTTAAATTTCTTCCGAAACGCCTGATAACTCGAAAGATATTTGATCGCAGCACGTCTTATACGACGTGGTTCGGAATCATCCTCCTCGTCATCATTCTCGGGTCCCACATCGGGTTCCTCGTCGTCATCTTCGCAGAGCGAGCAGATAATTCCGGATTACCATAAGGTTAGTATTTAAAACTACCCTCATATTTTTTTTACAAAAATAATAATGCATTCAGAGTAGCCTCTAGGGCCATTTCGCCGCATTATAAAGAAACCCATGTATTCAGATCAGTCTGCGGGACTGTTTCGCCACATGGTAGTTATCGGCATAAATACACAAAAATAATGCACTCAGGGTGACATATGGACCATTCCGCTGCATTACAATAAAAATGCCGTCCTATCTATACGTCCTTTCATAAAAGCACCCGGGGTAGTCTACAGGACCATTCCGCCGCATTTAACAAAAATATCATGTACTAAACTACCTTCATATTCTTGTACAAAAATAAAAATGCATTCAGGGTAGCCTATAGGGCTATTTCGCCGCATTATAAAGAAACCCATGTATTCAGATCAGTCTGCGGGACGGTTTCGCCACATGGTAGTTATCGGCATAAATACACAAAAATAATGCACTCAGGGTGGTATATGGACCATTCCGCCGCATTACAATAAAAATGCCGTCCTATTTTTACGTCCTTTCATAAAAGCACCCAGGGTGGTCTACAGGACCATTCCGCCGCATTTTACAAAAATATCATGTACTAAACTACCTTCATATTTTTGTACAAAAATAATAATGCATTCAGGGTAGTCTATAGGGCTATTTCGCCGCGTTATAAAGAAACCCATGTATTCAGATCAGTCTGCGGGACTGTTTCGCCACATGGTAGTTATCGGCATAAATACACAAAAATTATGCATTCAGGGTGGCATATGGGACCATTTCGCCACATTACAATAAAAATGCCATCCTATTTGTACCTCCTTTCCTAAATGCACCCAGGGTGGTCTATAGGACCATTCCGCCGCATTTAACAAAGATATCATGTACTCAGATCAGTCTGTGGGACTGTTTCGCCACATGATCTATCTTGCCTTGCGACATAGTGCTTACATGTATATACATAAATATACTCTCGTACTCCCAGACCGTGAAGCAGCCGCATCCGCATACAAAGAAGTACTGTCCGATGCGCCACCGCCGCCACCTGCAGTTGCCCCCCAGCAACGCCAGAGCCGCCGAGCAGATCGCTGGTCCGTCAAATGTATTGCCACCAACTGTAATTACCTAGTGCCCTTGATTCCCTGTACTGAGAAAACGGGCGAGTCAAATGTAGATGGTACCGGTCAATCTGAATTACTAGACATATTGGGCGCTGATCCATCAGTAGCTTACGAATTCGGTAACGAAATTAACAAGGAGGTGGCCAGTAGATTTGACCATAATATAGCCACAACAGGTTTAGAAAAGCAAGAGATTGGACGTATACTTTGCGACATACAGCACAGTAAATCGTCGGCTCTTAGAAATTTCGCGCTGTACTCGCTAGAAAAGGATTTCCGTGAACAATTGTCGACTACCAAGATAGATAAATATCTCTTCGGTGTAGATTTACAAGAAACTTAAAAACAGCTAAAGCTGTTTGTGAATCTGGCACTGACATAAAGGATGTACAGAAACAGAAGCAAAAACCAAAGACTTTTAACTGGAAGGCGGGACCCTCAGCTGGCTGACAGCCGAAGGTCTGACACAGAAGACACAGCCTGCAGCACCAGCCAGTCGGCGCGCAACCTCGTCGCACAAGTCATCAGATCGGCACAAGTTGACTCGCCGCCGCTAGACCCGGTACGTTATGCTGGCCGCCTTGCAAATTTCTACGAACAGTGGTCATTGATCATCACGCAAGACGAAACTGTTTTGTCTTGGGTAAACTGATACCAATTGACCTTTAAGTCACCAGTTTACCAATCTGGTTATCCCACTACTGTATCAACTGACACTGACGAAAAATGTAACTTCTCTGACGCGATCAACAATCTTTTATCAATACGCGCAGTCTCAGAATGTGAACCATGTTCAGATCAATACGTATCTAAAGTTTTCTTGGTACCCAAACCCAATGGTAGCATGAGATTTATTATCAGCTTAAAAGAGCTAAGGAAGTTTATACCTACACAACATTTCAAGTTAGAAGACCTGAGAACGGCCTTAAAATTAGTCTCAAAAGATTGTTTTGTGGCGACCTTAGATTTGAAAGATACATATTTTGTGATAAAAATTTTATCCTAATTCTAGAAAATACCTTAGGTTCAGTCTAGATTCCAAGCTAATGACCTCGCTTTCGGGATCTGTATAGCTCCGTTTATCTTCACCAAATTTATTAAACCATTAATCAAATTATTACGTTCTTGTGAATTGGTTTCACCAATTTATTTCGACGATCTCTTTTTGATAGGCAATTCTCTTCAGGAATGTTTAAATAACATAAGAACTACTGAACAAGTATTAAAGACTCTTGGATTTATTATAAATGGGTAAAATAGTTATCGTGGTCCATCCCATTCATGCAAGTATCTCGGTTTCATAATTAGATTCTTACAAATCGACAGTAAGCCTGCCAACCGAAAAAAGAAATCGAATCGTACGCGAAATAGAACATTTTAAACAACTGAAACGTTGTAAAATCTGGAAATTCGCACAGCTAGTAGGGTTATTAGTATCCGCTTGCCCAGCCGTCGAATACGGCTGGCTTTATACAAAACAAATAAAACGAGTTAAATATCTAAATCTACTTGGCCATGATGATTACAATAGATTCATGAACATTCCTGACACTCTGCTTGCCGATTTTAATTAGTGGCTCAATGCTTTACGCAAACGGAGGCATCAAATAAAAGATTATTTTTCAATTGAAATATTTTCTGACGCTTCAACTACGGGGTGGGGAGCGGCCTGCGGTGATCAGACAGCTAGTGGCAGGTGGTATAAAACAGAAGGTTCATTACACATTGGCAGCCTTTTTTGCCCTTAAAATATTTGCCAAGAATTGCCATGACTGTCAAATACTTTTAAGGGTAGACAACACCACGGCGGTATCTAACATACAGGACGGGTGGTATTCAGTACCCCCATCTTACGTAAAATCCTCTGATAACGCCACCGCGGATATAGAGTCTAGACGCTCTCACCCAGATATAGAATGGGAAATTTCATTAGATGGGTATCAAAAGTTAACTAAAACATTTGTAAAACCCAATATCGATTTATTTGCGAGCCGTATTAACAAAAAATGTGACGTATAATGTGTCTTAGAACAGGGACCCTGACGCATACGATGCATTTACCTTTGAATGGTCAGGTTCTTTTACGCCTTCCCTCCAGCGGCTATAATTCTTAAGGCCCTAAGAAAAATCATTTTCGAAAAGGCTGAAGGTATTATGGTTGTTCCAGATTGGCCTACACAACCGTGGTACCCTGTATTAATGAAATTTGTAGTATCAAAAATAATAAGATTAAATCTCAACCATATCATAATATCCAATTCCAGCAACCGAAACATCAAGTCCAGCGTTACTCTGGTTGCAGGAGTCTTATCAACACGGCGCTGCTGCAGCGTTGCGTCCCCCCTTCCGCGGTAAATATCATGTTAGCGTCCTTATCAGAGAGTACATTGAAACAATATGATATGTGCTCTAAACGCTCGTATACATTTTGCATAAAAAGTGAAATTGATTTATATAACACATCAGTTCCAATAATTGTTGAGTTTCTTACCGATTGCTTTATTCTGATAGCTAATAAGGTACCATAAACAGTTACCGGTCAGCCCTCGCACTTATATTAGGGCTAATATCTGATGACGATCGCTTAAAAAGATTTTGTAAAGGTGTGCTTAGACTTAGAATTCCGATGTCACGCTATAATATCACATGGGATGTGGCAAAGGTTCTAAATTATTTGGAATCCGTTTTTACCAAAAGATTTATTGCCATTAAACCAACTTTCCATGAAATGCACAATCTTGCCTGCGCTTGTGACAGCTCATAGAGCTCAAAAAACACTTTCTAAGATCAATCTCAATAATATAATGATTCTGTCAGATCAAATAGTAATTAAAATCTCAGAACTCATAAAAACCTCTATAGCAGGTACTAATCAACAAACTCTTTATTAACCATTCTTTGAAGAACGACCTCAAATATGTCCAGCCAAAAAATAAATAGCGTACGAAAATAAAACAAGAGATTTGCACAAATCTGATTATTTTGTTTAAATAATAAACATTTAACTATTTTGTAAAAAGGTGCTTATATCAATTTTGATATTTCCTCATATAACTCTCAACATCTACATAGTGTAAAATAAATTCTAGTTGCTAATATCGAGGACGAAACTCGAGTATAATTAATGATTAAACGAACTTACCTGTAAGTGAAGTTCTATCATAATTATACGAAGGGTTTCGTCCTCGATATTAGTAACGTACTCCCGCCCGCCCAAACCCATTCGGAAATATCATAATGTTCTGTTAGAAGCTCTGAACTAAATGAAGGAACTGCGAAGTTGGGATTGGCACGAAAAGAGCGGGAGGTATTATAAAAAAAAAGTGTTGCCGTACTTGGCTACTTTTTTCCTCTAAACAAGTGATGAGTGGTAACACTTACTGCGTTACTACATAGTGTAAAATAAATTCTAGTTACTAATATCGAGGACGAAACCCTTCGTATAATTATGATAGAACTTCACTTACAGGTAAGTTCGTTTAATCATTAATTCTCTAGGATACTTGAACTGAACTTATTTCACCACATTAATTTGCAAGTCAACCTGTAAGTCTTTTTTCCGACAGGTAAACAAAGGTCTACCTTTAGATGATCTACCACGCCTTGTGTGCGTGTCAGGCCGCACCAGATCAGCTGTGGCCAAGGTGCTGGACCACCTGAACTCAAGGACAGTGGACGTGGACGAGGTCCGCCTATGGCATGCGGTGCACGAACATGACATTGCTGGACACCCCTACCGAGGATACATTTTGTTGGGTACGCATTGATCAAAGATTTCATACGTTGCCAGTCATGATTGACTATGCTAGGCTCCTTGAAGTTACCTTTAAAGGAAAAAAGGTCAATATTTTGTCCAAAGAACAAAACCTATTATGTCTAGATTATTATTATCCAGACACACATCTGAATTATGTAATTGACAACCGTGAACAGCAGACTATTGAAAAAATGTGCAAATTAGTAGTAGACATAAGTCAGATTCCCCTACTGGCCGTTATAACCCCCATATTTTTTTAAAGTATTTTTTCCAAGTCATGATTGACATAACAAAGCACATGCAATCATAAAAAAATCATAATTTCAGGAGTAACTGGTTTAATACTAGAAATGAATGTTTCTAGGTTCGACACCCACCAAGAGCATAAAGTTGGCACGCGACATAAGGTACTACAAGAAAACTGACAAGGCAGTGTGGTTGGTGTACCCTGGTCTGGGGGCACAATGGTCTGGCATGGCTACAACTCTGATAAAACTACCCGCATTTGCTGCGGCTGTGCAGAAGTAAGTTCAAATGTTTTTAAGCTATTGCATAGCTTTTATCGCGGGCTTTGAGCGCGGCGACCGAATCAAGAAATTCCGTAACGAAAATAAAACCTAACACCCCACGCTCGGCCGAGTTCAAAAAACCTACAATGCCATCTATTAGCGATTTGCGGTACTAAAAGGACTTAGTAAATTTTACTGGTGTAACTTTCTTAGTATTAAATAAACATCCCGCGCCCTAAGAACTATAATGTGGTATTGGTAAATACTGCATAAATAAAAATTAAATAAATAATTATAATTGCATAAGTTGATAAAAAATGCTATGCAATAGCTTTACCGCGGCAGTCCCTAAGTGCCACACGTCTTTTTCTTCTTTGGTTCTTTAATGCCGGCGATTACGATAATAAGTGGAAATTATAGGTGTATAAAAAGTGAAAGCTCTACTATCAAAAACTGAGGCTATCAAACTGCAATATGCAATATACTGCAGTCGTGATTTTAACTGCACGCTGTCCGTGGCAGTTGTGGCTCCAACTGCACGAAGTTGAATATGTTAGCTGCACATAATAATTATAATATGCAGTCTATCAGTACCTTCTCATGATCTTTTATCATGATTTCACTCATCACCACTGCAAACATTAATACTAGGCGTCAAGTTTTCAAGGAGTAGTCGTAGCTTAGCTAAAAAGTAATAAATGATCTCTTATAATATTTTTCTCAAGTATTCGACGAGTAGCTAAAAACTTAGCTTAGCTTAGCTAAAAACTAAAATGATCCCTATAATATTTTTGACAAGGTTTCGATGAGTAATGGTAGCTCAGCTAAAAACTAAAATGATCTATTAATGTTTTTGCCAGGTGTCAGAAAGCGCTGAAAGACATGGATTTGGTGAAACTCCTAGTCAATCCACCGAGGGGAGCCTTCGATAATGTTCTCAATAGTGTGGTTGCTATCACAGCCGTTCAAATTGGACTCAGTAACGTCCTGAAAACTGTTTCCATTACACCCAACTACATTATAGGTAAGAAACGCAGTCATTCTAGCTTGAATAGGGCCCATGGTCGGGAATCGAACCGGTAGTGATCAAAATTGGTATACATACGAACTGAGGATCCGTTTTCCGCTTCTTATATCATATCAGCCGAAAAAGGTCTACTGCTGGATTAAGGCCTCCCCCAAGGATTTCCACGACGACCGGTCTTCCGCTTACCAAAATATATGTGGTTAGGACGTTGAGGATTCGCCACTTTCTTTTTTCCCATTTAGCAGATTTTTGTATTTTTTCCGAAAACTAGCGACTTTTAAGCTAAAAAAATTGTATCAAAATTAAAGTTTATTAAACTGTAAATTAAAAAAATATATTGAAGTATGTCAATGATTTTCAGTTTTGTTCTATAAATGTGCTAGTATACGTGGTATTATACACATAACATGTGGGAGTCGTCGAATTTAGCGGCCTCTTGTGAATGTTTCTTGTGATATTGCTTAAATTAAATCAAAACATTTATTTTGGACAACATAATACATAGAGTGTTAGTACAAGAAAATATTATAAAGACATTAGGGTTAGTAAAGTTACACAAATTAAAAAAAGAAGCTGGGAAGCAAAACTATCAAGTTTCCGTCTAATGATGAAATAATTAACTGTTAAATACAGGGTGTTTTTTTAATACCGAGCAAGCCTTAAGGGGGTGAATCCTGACATGATTCTAAACACATTTCACAAAAAAAAGTGTACCTTAAATTTTTATAAAAAAATCTTTCATTTTTAAAAATAATGCACGACTTGAAAAGTTGAATGCACCGTCCGTTCCACGTGACGCACGCGACGTTGCTATGCCGCCGCAAAGAAGGGAAACTCCCGCGCGGGCGCTCCCGCCCGCGGCCCGCCCGGCCACCCGCTCGGCCCCACCGACCGACAATCGACAGTAACGTCCCGCTCGCGTTTGGTGCAGGTTGTGTTTGTGCATTCGTAATACGCCCGGCGCGCTACGCGAAAATGCCACGTCGCAGTTTATTTTCGAATGCAGATTTCTTGGACTTGGTTTGTTTGTACCACGAGTGTAATGGTAACGTGCCAATGACCCGAAAAGAGTGGATGCGCCGATATCCAAACCGCCGTGTACCAGCAAGAGCCAGAATCTCTCTCACTGTACAGAATCTACGAGATCACGGACAATTCGAGACACCTCGACATGCCAGAGGTCAAGGCCAGCCCGGAATTTCATTACATCTCGAAGAAAGAATTCTTGAATACTTTCAAAACGAGCAAACACTTTGAACATTTAATGCAACTGACGTAAGTGAACATTTTTTTAAAAATCATTGTAAATCTTAAATTCGTTTAATCATTTGTAAATTGTAAATAAGTTGATTCAGTTTTTTAAGTAAAACACCTAATTTATACGTAACAAAAAAAATACCTTCCTAATTTTAGGGTTCCGTACTTTAAAAGAAAAAAAGGGTCCTTTTTTTTAATTACTTTGTTGTCCGTCTGTATGTCTGCCCTTTTTGTCAGGAACGTGTGGAGGTGTCAAATTGAAATGAATCAAATCTGTAATCCCTTGAAGCTGTGAAAAAATCAAACTTCTAAGTTAACGTTATTTAAAAATAGCCGTTTGACGTTCACAAGGGTATAAATTTCCTGGTGACCTAGAATCATGAAATTTGGCAAGTACACGTGAAGACAAAAATAAAATAAAACGTAAATTTGAAGTTATTTACAAAAAAAAAATCTAAGTAGGAAGGTAAGGAACCCTTCATGTAAAACTCTGACTCGCGCTTCGTTTTTTTATTGTGTTGTTGCCAGTCAGCTTAATTAGGTATTTTGACGGTCCTAAGCCCGTACATTACGAAGGGAAAACTGACTCAATCTATCGAAATGACGCAGAATGATTTTGTTTTTTATTTTATTAAAAAACACTTATTTACTGAAATCCAAAGTTATTCACGATCGTGACGAGGTACGTAGGTAGAAATCATGCGACGTTGCCGTCTTGTTGCAAGATCCGAACGTCACGCGCAAGTTTACTGACCCCAGCCAGCTGTACGACGGTAGCTTTGCGATGTGGACTTTTTTAGACAAACTTAAATAATGATTGTGGGAAAACTAGTAAAGATTTTTATTTGAAAAAAATTCTTATTTTTTTTCTCGTGTCTACATAACACCCCCTTAAGGCTTGCTCGGTATTAAAAAAACACCCTGTATATTTTTAAAAGTTAATTCATGCTACTCACAAAAGAAAATTAGCTTCATTCGCCTTATGAACTCTATTCCTGTAACCTGTTAAAATTTGCATGCCATTTTTATGACGGCTGAATACATTTTCCATTCTAACATTAAGATCTTCACATGTATGTATTCTGGCAAATAAACATTTCTTTCTTTCTTTCATCAGATTAATTCACTAGGGCAGCAGCCTCGCCTTCATTCATATAGTTGTTGCTTAGATTATCTTCGTCATCGTCAATATTTTCTTCTTCAGAAACTTTCACATAAAATCTAGCATTTTAGTCCTACTTTTCTGCACACAGTAAATTTGTGTTAAGACTCTGTGGAGCAGGGGCCTCAGTAGTTTTAAAAGGTACCATGCCATGAGGAGTGATTTTTCCAGCCCCATTATTCGAGTTTCTTTTCATATCCATGCCACTTTTGTACCTGATAGTATACGCGCAAAGAGTGCTGCTGGGTTGCTGCTTGTGTTGGAGGCAAAGCAGCTAAATCCGTCTTCTTTCCTTTCGTAGACTTGGCAAACTTCAATTATCTGACTGCATTTAATGATGTTGTTGAAGTTAGCTGTGTGCCAGATAAAGTCTAGACGCATTTTCTTCCACAAGGGCGATATCCTTGGAAGAGGCGTTCGGTTCATTGAAAATTCGGTCAGTTTTTGTAATTTTTTTTTTATGGCTGCAAAAATATTCAGCTTGCCTTTTCGAAAGAAGTTTGATGTAGTATTACATCGTCCGAACGCTATCGTATAGTTTAATTTGGTTTTGGTTTATTTTCGTTTTGTAATGTACCGTGCTGTAACAGTATGCCTCCTTCGCTTGGTGCCAGATATTGGAGTCCCTGATTAAGCGTGGCCCATAAACACCTCTTTCCGACGATATTGAATCCCCCTCTTGCCGACGGTATTTTCAATATTGAAATCATTAGTGATATTGCAGGAGGGACGCTCCGGGCTCCACCCTACGCGGAGCTCCGCCTCTGGCCCCGCAGGAAGCGCTCCGGGTTTCGCACTACGCGGTTTTTACTTGTTTGTATGGACTCTTTCCGACGATGTTTTCAATATTGAAATCATTAGTGATATTGCAGGAGGGACGCTCCGGGCTCCACCCTACGCGGAGCTCCGCCTCTGGCCCCGCAGGAAGCGGTCCGGGTTTCGCTCTACGCGGTTTTTACTTGTTTGTATGGACTCTTTCCGACGATGTTTTCAATATTGAAATCATTAGTGATATTGCAGGAGGGACGCTCCGGGCTCCACCCTACGCGGAGCTCCGCCTCTGGCCCCGCAGGAAGCGGTCCGGGTTTCGCTCTACGCGGTTTTTACTTGTTTGTATGGACTCTTTCCGACGATGTTTTCAATATTGAAATCATTAGTGATATTGCAGGAGGGACGCTCCGGGCTCCACCCTACGTGGAGCTCCGCCTCTGGCCCCGCAGGAAGCGGTCCGGGTTTCGCTCTACGCGGTTTTTACTTGTTTGTATGGACTCTTTCCGACGATGTTTTCAATATTGAAATCATTAGTGATATTGCAGGAGGGACGCTCCGGGCTCCACCCTACGCGGAGCTCCGCCTCTGGCCCCGCAGGAAGCGGTCCGGGTTTCGCTCTACGCGGTTTTTACTTGTTTGTATTGACTCTTTCCGACGATATTTTCAATATTGTAATCATTAGTGATATTGCTCGCCAGACGGTTTGGCTAACTATGATACCTATCTTAGCCTTAGGCGGTATGTCTATGGAACCTTAGCCTTGTCAGGAGGTATGGCCACAGATTACTAATTAGTTACTACGTAACAGATACTTCACTCAGTAGTAAATTTCCAATACCTACTGCTATAATAGCCTACTCCATCGCGTCAGCTTGCTTCACACCACGCGATCCCACAGCAATCGCAGGGCTGCCTCTTCGATAAAATTAAATTAACATAACTTTTTGTGTCTATGTTATTGAGAACTGTGAATATGTTTTGACTTATAGGTGGTAGTTTAAAATTGTATCATTTATCTATCTATCTATCTATATATCTTTATATATATAAATCTTCTGTCCGTGTGTTAGTCATTGAACTCCTCCTAAACGGCTGGACCGATTTCGCTAATTCTTTTTTTGTCGAGTTCGTTATTGTCAGGAGAAGGTTCTTATGTAGGGTAGGGTAGGGTAGGGTAGTGTAGTGTAGGGTAGGGTAGGGTAGGGTAGTGTAGGGTAGGGTAGGGTAGTGTAGGGTAGGGTAGTGTAGTGTAGGGTAGTGTAGTGTAGTGTAGGGTAGTGTAGGGTAGTGTAGTGTAGGGTAGAGTAGTGTAGGGTAGGGTAGGGTAGGGTAGGGTAGTGTAGGGTAGGGTAGGGTAGTGTAGGGTAGGGTAGTGTAATGTAATGTAAGGCGGTACGTAGTTCGCCGGGACAGCTAGTCTAATATGTATATAAAAATGAATCGCAAAATGTGTTGGTAAGCGCATAACTCGAGAACGGCTGGACCGATTTGGCTAATTCTTTTTTTGTCGAGTTCGTTATTGTCAGGAGAAGTTTCTTATGTAGGGTAGGGTAGGGTAGGGTAGGGTAGGGTAGGGTAGGGTAGTGTAGTGTAGTGTAGGGTAGGGTAGTGTAGTGTAGGGTAGGGTAGGGTAGTGTAGGGTAGGGTAGTGTAGTGTAATGTAAGGCGGTACGTAGTTCGCCGGGACAGCTAGTATATATATATATATATATATATATATATATATATATATATATATATATATATATATATATATATATAATTCTCGTGTCACAGTGTTAGTAACCATACTTCTCCGAAACGGCTCGACCGATTTTTATGAAATTTTGTGTGCATATCGGGTAGGTCTGAGAATAGGTTCTTATCTATTTTTCATACCTCTACGCGGGCGAAACCGCGGGCAACAGCTAGTAATATATATATTTTTTTTTAAAAGGTGCTGATTGTGCAATACATCTAGATAACACATAATTTTAGAGGTCAGTGTGTAAGTAAAATGAAAAAAATCTTTAAGAGTTACATGTGTTTTATTTTGATATAATTTTTTATTAATTTCTTACCCTTTCTAAATTCTCGGTTATAAATCGCATAAAACCGAATCACAAGCACAGATTACTAAATAGTTATATCACAAGTGTTTGTGTGCGCTAACAGCACGACAAGTTGAGACAGGTCGCCGCGCCTGCGACTCACATATTATCACAATTTTATTTTAATAAAAATAGCTTTTTAAACGTTGTTAAAATAGTGTTTAAGATAAGTATGACGTTTCTATGTAACAAAAAAAAACGACGGGTTGCACTCCGGGAGTGCCGGCAGAAGTGAAAACTTGAATATTAACGTTGTGCATTTTTGATATTTTGGAATGGTTAGGGAATAATTTTGCACGAATTGCTTTGATACGAACATTCGCGCAAGCGTCCTGCGCCGCCTAAACGAAACAGCAGGCGCAGGCATACATTTTCGCCGCGCCGTAGATAGAGAGTGGGATACTTCCTCTCCTACGCCGCGCCGGCTGTCTACTCTCCATCCGTCTTACGAATTTTCGATCAGGTCACGTGTCCTGACGCGAGTTTAACATTTTTTACCCATTACAAAAAAGTGCACAACGCCGCTAAAGAAGTTTTTACTCTCCATCCGTCTTACGAATTTTCGATCAGGTCACGTGTCCTGACGCGAGTTTAACATTTTTTACCCATTACAAAAAAGTGCACAACGCCGCTAAAGAAGTTTTTACTCTCCATCCGTCTTACGAATTTTCGATCAGGTCACGTGTCCTGACGCGAGTTTAACATTTTTTACCCATTACAAAAAAGTGCACAACGCCGCTAAAGAAGTTTTTACTCTCCATCCGTCTTACGAATTTTCGATCAGGTCACGTGTCCTGACGCGAGTTTAACATTTTTTACCCATTACAAAAAAGTGCACAACGCCGCTAAAGAAGTTTTCACTTCAAAAATGTAAATCTGCGTTTGAAAGGCAAGTGTCACAGTGTAATAAAGAGTACTAGCTAATGCTTAGTATACCTAGTATTAAAAATAATTTTAAAACGACAAAAAATAGTAATAGTTTATCACTTACCTTTTTCATTGACAGGTAAATGGAAAAATGTTAGGTGTTTATCTCTTCTTTTGCTTGATTTGCACCCATCTACAGCACATAAGGCACCAGACGGCATCGTAGGTACGCGTACGAACGAACGAAACGATTTAAATTGAACTACGTGCGTGCGCTTCGTTTGTGAAAACCGCACTGAATTGGGTCCGCAAACGGCCCGAGAACGCTGGGCCGGGCGGTAGGTAATTATAGCGCGCAAGTACATGGAGTGACGGAGGCCTGGTATGGCTATGGAGCTTTAGCTTAGCCTCAAGCGGTATGGCTATAGAGCCTTAACAAAATATGGAGAATACTAAAAAAAATATTTTGAATTGACTTTACACTCTGGGGAAAAAGGTCATTTCCAAGAGAACGCTTAATTTTTCGACATATTAATAATGGAACTTTTTTGTTTACAATTAAGTAGTCTTTAATTTGATTATAACTTACATTACTCTAAAATTAACACTAAAAAAAATGCAATAATCTGAAAAACGGCGTATATTTTTCAAGATGGCGGCGATTCCTCGTGGTCTTGAGAGCTTTTAGACACTGAAAGAATCGCGTATGTATGCCCATTTTCATTTGTACTCATTCGATTCCGACCTTAAAATTTAGGATGACTGGATTAAATCACTCTTTAATCAATCTGTCAATCTTTAATTTACAGTATAAATGTGGCAGGCAAATTGTATGATTGGTCATTTTACATACGGTCAGGCAAATTGTATAATTGGTCCGTATGTAAACGGACACGCTGTACGTCAACAATTTGTAATAATAGGTTCGGTCAGGTTTGATTGATTTATCTCGATAAAATGATGAATAATACAGTATGCCTGCGACATAAATAACACTGTTTAAATTCTTAAGCAATCAGGTATTTCTGGTTACGAAACAAATAATTCTATTATGTTACAGTTGTGAACAAATTCAAGTTATATTGATTTTGTTTGATAAAAAACATCTCACGATTTTATAATAATAGTTTAAGGTCCAACATAAAAATCTAAGCCGTGTTTCATCAAATTCCGGTGGGATAAACCACAGATAATAGCTTGACTTTCTAAAATTGAAAGCAACACCGCCGTGCCGTGGCGTAGTGCTTAGTTCACTCGCTTCACATTCAGGAGGTTGCAGGTTCGATACCCGGCGAGGTCTAACTTTGTGAGACCTGTTTGATTTTAATGTGGTTTTTTACAGGTTCATAGCTTGGGGTCTCATTTAAAATTTGACCGATATTCCTTCCGCGTGGACAACAATAAATTGACCATTTCAAATGATCTTAGTGTAGGGTGGCAAGTATACTACGGAGAGGTCAAGCTATATCTCTGATTCATCCCACCGGAACAATTGGATAAAATGTGGCTTAGAATTTAAGTTAGACGGCAAGCTACCAAACTGTGTTTTAAAGTGTTTTAATCCGTTATGTACTTTTAGCGTAATGCGCGAATAAACAGACAAAAATCCAAAAAAAAGTATTTTTATTTAGGTATTGTTGACCAGAGCATCGGTGGTGTAATGGCTAGGACCGCTGCTTCCAGTCCGGAAGGTCGTGGTTCGAATCCTGCCACGTACCAACGTGTTTTCGAATTTCGATTTCATATGTACGTTTATCCGAAGCTCTTACGGTGAAGGAAAACATCGTGAGGAAACCTGCGAAGAATCTCGAAGGTTGCGTGTGAAGTCGTCCGAGCCGCACTGGGCCCGCGTGTTCACTATGGCCTGATAATTAGGCTCGAGCCCCTCGGTGGGGACTTATATGAGCTGATGTGAATGAATTGTTAAGACCCAGTACCTAACCTATTCCGACTGTTTATTTTTGAAATATCTTCAATGTACACGGCTTTCTTACAGTTTTATAATAGTATATATACAGATAATTCCTACCAGGTCACGGTATCGGTCAACTGGGATGCGCCTACATGAGTGGCATTTTAACGGCAGAGCAAGCAATACAAGCTGCCTACTACGTTGGGAAAGTACTTGACAAAACTGGTCGCTTTGTAGATACTTCAGGTAATTGTCAATTATAGTTTATAAATACACTGCTCAACATTGCCAACTGGTCGCTTTGTGGATACTTTAGGTAATTGTGAATTATACATACACTGCTCAACATTGCCAACTGGTCGCTTTGTAGATACTTCAGGTAATTGTTAATTATACGTACACTGCTCAACATTGCGAACTGGTCGCTTTATAGATACTTCAAGTAATTGTCAATCATACATACACTGCTCAACATTGCCGACTGGTCGCTTGTAGATAATTTAGGTAATTGTGAATTATACATACACTGCTTAAAATTGCCAACTGGTCGCTTTGTAGATACTTCAAGTAATTGTCAATTATAGTTTATAAATACACTGCTCAACATTGCCAACTGATCGCTTTGTAGATACTTCAGGTATTGTCAATTATACATACACTGCTCAACATTGCCAACTGGTCGCTTTGTAGATACTTCAGGTAATTGTCAATTATACGTACACTGCTCAACATTGCCAACTGGTCGCTTTGTAGGTACTTCAGGTAATTGTCAATTATACATACACTGCTCAACATTGCCAACTGGTCGCTTTGTAGATACTTTAGGTAATTGTCAATAATACATACACTGCTCAACATTGCCAACTGATCGCTTTGTAGATACTTCAGGTAATTGTCAATTATGCATACACTGCTCAACATTGCCAACTGGCCGCTTTGTAGATACTTCAGGTTATTGTCAAATATACATACACTGCTCAACATTGCCAACTGGTCGCTTTGTAGATACTTTAGGTAATTGTTAATTATATATACACTGCTCAACATTGCCAACTGGTCGCTTTGTAGATACTTTAGGTAATTGTCAATTATACATACACTGCTCAACATTGCCTAGGGATATTTTGAAAATTTTCATGCAAAACATCGTTTCTTGAAAAGCTATTAAAATTACTTAGGACATTTTTTTATCTACAATTGATAAGCCTCTGGCATCATCTCACGGAGATGGTAGCGGGCTTACCAAGATTGCCCAACGCAATGGGGATCTGGCTATCTTATCTTCAAGCCGGAAAACATCAATGCTGTTAACACTGATGTTTGGCGGCAAGACTTAGATAAGATGGTAGTAGCTAGCCAGGCGGGCTATGAAAATGCCCTACCATCAACCAAACCGAGTCTTACAAAGTTGACCTCGCCGTGAATCGAACCCGCGACCTTCTGGTGCGAAGTGAAGACAGGACATGGGCAATACAGGGTATAAAATCTTACAAGATCTGCAAGTGCTATATTTACGAGTACCTTCTCTTGTTTAAACACGCTCATATAAGCTTCACCTGTATGTTTGTAACCAACTCATTTGCACTCGATTTTGTTTGACCCACTAAATGGACAGATTTAATTCAAACTTTGTACATATGTCGATAATCAGTGACAATACAATAATTTCATAAGTTTAACTCATTATCCTGAACTAAATAAATATAGTTTAAAAAAAAACACGCTTTTAAAGCACATCAAACTAAAAATTGAAAAATAATTCCTAATACTTTCTATTGAAATAATAACAAACACAATAATCTGATGTTGATAAAATAGTAAAGTAACGTAAATGAAGGTCAATCTCCCTGTAGGTATCTGCTCTAATTATGGGCTTAATCAAAACATCATTAATATCATCGTCCGTAAAATACAAATATAAACTTAATAAAGATATCCTAACTGTCTATAAACGCGCATTATTATTCTTATTATTTTAGTGCTTATTTTGACCCCTCAGGCGCACAATCATAATACTAGATCATAATACTAGATTTAGCGTTTTGATGTTGTTTTTTCTATATGTAACTCAAAAATATAAATAAAACGATTAAAAAAAAGTTGTCCGAATATAAAAAAGATTTAAAAAAACAACAAAAACTATATTTTCATATTCCAGCTTTGAAACTATTAAAAGCACTAGAACAGGTGATTCCATCTCCAAATTTGAGACAAGAATTGGTCAACCTACTGCAGGTAAAGGTTAGTAATTTTTAAATGATAAAAAGTAAACGGTTTATCTATCTATCTATCTAAATAAACACAAAACTTAATAATTGATACTTTTGATTGTAGGTTCTTGGTGGAACATTATATTTTCCATGCTTATATTTTGGTATATATTTACACTAATTCCACAGAAATTGAATAAAACTACACGTAGTCTGCCTGACAAGTGGCGATTTTTGGTGTCGGAGGCTAAGATCCTCTTTGGGTCGCTGAGCCAGTGAAAGTAAGTAAGTACTCGTAAGTAGTCTGCCTGAAGATGGTGTTCAAAACCGGTCGCTGACAAATTATAATGTGTAAATTTATTCAATTTTTGTGGAATTAGTGTAAACATATACCAAAATAAGTGATAATTAATAATATTATACTCAAAACTAATAACATTAATGAACAGAATTCAGATTCACTAGAAGATGCAGTTGAGAAAATAAAGCCAAATGCGTTAGTGCTTGAAGTGACTCCTCATGCACTGTTAAATGAGAATCAACGTACCTTCAGCACAGTATCGCTGGGTCGCAAGCGTGATGATGGTCTGCGTTTTCTGCTTACGGCTCTTGGAAAGTAAGTAACCGGAATTTTCACCGTTTTGGAAACACTTTTAGAAGCTGGGCATTCTCTCTAAGGTGAGACGGTACTTCACACCTGGACAGCTGCTTACCTTATATCAAGCACAGGCCCGCTCATGTATGGAGTACTGTTCACACTTATGGGATGGATCAGCCCGCTATCAGCTGGATACCTTGGACGCCATCGACCGACGCGCACGGAGACTCATTGGTGACGACGAGCTAGTCAATGACAAGCTCCAAAGCCTTGAGGATCGCCGCAAAATCCCCACCCCCCCTTATTTCCGGAACTACTAATAAAAAATGACAGTATATGAAGTTAAATGCATAGATTACAAGGTAATCTATGAGAATATCTAAAGTCCTTCCGTTCCCACAGGAAATTAAATTCGTAGAAAAGAATAAGTAGACCCTTATTACATAGCGCATATTATGTACTGGGAGGTCTTGTTCTATTGGTACCTCAAGTTTTGGTTTTGGTTTTGGGTCTCAACCCTCTTTGTGTGACCCCGAGTCGCGTTTGGCCGGCTTTTTTTATCATCCATGTAATTTGAAGTTTGGTTCACTCCAAGAGCAATAAAGCTTCGTCGCAAATTAGTAAGTTAGTGGGTTATCAATGGAGCACATGACATTATTTTTTAAGCTATTGCATAGCTTTTATCGCGGGCTGTGAGCGCGGCGACCGAATCACGAAATTCCGTAACGAAAATATAACCTAACACCCCACTCCGCTTACCATGTAGCTCGGCCGAGCGTAACGTAACGTTACCGCGTTCTAAAAACTTACAGTGCCATCTATTACCGATTTTCGGTACTAAAAGGACTTAGTAAATTTTACTGGTGTAACTTTCTTAGTATTAATTTATTACATAAACATCCCGCGCCCCAAGGACTATATGGTCCTTAATCAAAAGGAGCACACGAAAACAGTAAAACCTCAAAAAATAGTGAAGGAATACTGCATAAATAATAAATAAATAAGTAATTATAACTGCGTAAGTTGATAAAAAATGCTATGCAATAGCTTTACCGCGGCATTCCCCGAGTGCCACACGTTTTTTTTCTGTTTTTGAGACCAATCATCTTTTTAACCACCTAATTATTGAATTTTGTTTTTAGGTTGTTTGAAGAGGGATTGAACCCCAATTTGGCCAATCTGTACCCTCGCGTACAGTTTCCCGTTGCACAGGGCACTACCATATTGTCTCACTTAATTGAATGGAACCACAAAGAAACTTGGTAATCTATTTTTTTTGAACATTGTGTTGTTTTAAAAGAAACCCAAGACCGAGCAGACCAGTAAATAAAATAGGTTCAAATGCTTTACTTTTTACAGGAAAACAAATCCTAGCCCTGGTCTCGAAACTGGAATACAAGAAAAGTTACTAAAAGTATCAATTGAGGTAGATGACCAGAGATATTTGGAAGGGCACGTCATTGATGGCAAGTATGACAGTAACCATCAGATATACCTTAGCGGAGGAAGTGTTCAAATATTTCCGAGCAGTGTTAATTTTTAATAAATTATGTACACTAGGATAATACCTGAACATCTAATTTGTCATAAACATCTAAGCAGCCGATTTTTCAGTAATACATTATGAAAAAGTTACGAATTTTTTTGGGCAAAAAACATATTTATTAGGTTTAAAAGATCATTTGAATAGATTTATTCACGACGCCATTGGACACCCGCGGACCTAATCAAAGACGCGTGCTGGGTTCATTGAGTTTCGTGTCTCAGGCCCACATGTGGGGACGCGAACTCGGCTGCGATACGCAGCGCCAGGGGTTCAGTGATTAAAGCCGCCAAGCGAATACAATTCAAGCCTAGGTGCCGAAAACGGAAACACAAGCTAGGCTTGCTAATACAGGGGACACAGAATTGCCGTTACCCTGGAGATACGAAGTCTCCGTAACCTAGCGAAAACGACGTCACCTACCGGCGTTTTTCGCAGCCTTAAGCACCGGACTGTTCCTAATACATCAGGTACAAACAATCGACAAATAAATTAAATACAATCAAATACGGAACCCTAAAAACAGCTTATAATTTGTATGAACAAACAATAGCAATTTACATCCAACTACTCACCAATATCGATGCAATACAACTTCCTGGTAGGCCGATCGTTTGGGGGCAATGAGTATGTTAGTCAAGTGTTTGTGTGATGTATGTGTGTTTATCAATGTGTGAATGCCACAGGCGCTAATAAACCGATGGTGGGAAAATAGGGGTGATTTATTGCTAACTCACAGATTTTAATGCTGAGTTGTATATTACATAAAAGTAATCAAAAATTAAGCATGTAGTAATTAGTAGATTAAAGCTACAAAAAATTATAACATAAATACTTTTTAACAAAAAAAATAAACCGTCGAATAAAGAAAGGAACTGTAAAGCGAAAAATAAAAAAAACCTGTCTAGTCTAAGTGGGCTCCTACTCTAATGTTAATACCTAAATAATTTTGAGTCGGCGCCAATCAAACAAATAAGCAAATTAATTATTACGTAAAATGAAATCATAGCAGCAGAATGCACGGCGGTGGCGACGTGATGCGTCCCTTTGTTGGCAATAGCCGAAAGTTCCTTTTGTTCGTTTGGCGCCCACTCAAAATTATTTAGGTATTTACATTAGAGTATTCGTATCAAGCAAAAGGAGGTACTTAAAACACTTCGAAATCTTGACGTAAACAAAGCCAGTGGACCTGACAGTATACCAGCGCTGCGCTAAAGAACTGCGCTCCTGAGTAGTCTCCTGTTCTGACACGTCTGTACCGCCTCTCTCTTGAAACAGGTTTAGTCCCAAAGTCCTGGAAGCTGGCCAACGTGCAGCCGGTGCCCAAAAAAGGCAGTCGTGCCGATTCCGCAAGCTACCGCCCCATAGCAATCACCTCCGTTATCTGTAAGATTATGGAGCGTGTATGGAACACCCGCATTCTGGCATACCTAAAAGACAATGACCTCCTTAGTGATCGACAATACGGATTTCGTAGAGTTCGATCTACTGGAGATCTTCTAGTGACTATGCTACGCATATATGGGGCGAGGCCTTTGAGAAGCATGGTGAAGCTTTCGCTTTGTCTCTCGACATCTCGAAGGCTTTTGATAGTATCTGGCACGCTAGCCTTATTGGCAAGCTTCCTTCTTATGGCCTTCCTGTGGGATTATTTAACTGGGTAGCTTATTTCCTGAGGGAACGGTCTATTCGAGTGGTCGTTGATGGCCGTTTCTTAGACCTATTGGCGATTGATGCCGGAGTACCTCAGGGATCTGTTCTTTCCGCAACACTATTTCTGCTTCACATAAACGATCTGCTGAAACCTGGTATAATTGGTTATGCTGACTATAGCACGGTTGTGGAAAGATACCTGTTCAGTGCACGAGCTAACAGCGCTGATACGCTGTCTCTGTCAGAGGCCATGATAGAGCGCATAAACCTATCACTTCAGGCAGTGTCTGTATGGGGTGATTCCAACCTCGTAAGATTTAATGCCTCTAAGACACGGGCGTGTCTTTTTTCCGCCAAAAGGAGTCCATTCACCTTGACTCCGTCGTTACATTGAGTCCAAGGCAAATGTTGTTGCAATGAAGCTGGGCATTCTCTCTAAGGTGAGACGGTACTTCACACCTGGACAGCTGCTTACCTTATATCAAGCACAGGTCCGCTCCTGTATGGAGTACTGTTCACACTTATGGGATGGATCAGCCCGCTATCAGCTGGATACCTTGGACGCCATCGACCGACGCGCACGTAGACTCATTGGTGACGACGAGCTAGTCAATGACAAGACATAGATATGTTACTGATAATAATCTGTTTAATCTGAATGCCTATACATTCTATAAAATGCCTATAACGTTCAGGAATATTATGATATAATTTATTCTATACTTTGCCTAGGCAATCTGTACAATATAAAATGTTCAGCCGGAAATGTGTTGGAATACGCGGTTGACAGGATGGGGCGGGGAAACGAGGAAAGTTGATTCTGGCGCCGTATAAACTTAGTATAAATTATAGAATTAATGGCTGTTGTAGTACAAACGACTACGGGTATGTACATACCACGATATTACCTGACCGGATCGTCAGTCGTATATCGTTCTTCTGATGTTACTCAGGGAACCTTGCACAGAAAGAACATCGAAATGCCAAATGTACATCTTAGTTCCTTAAAAGGTTTTACAATAACTTTTTCTACTACCATTTGGCAATTTGCTTAATACATAACTTCAAATCATATCACAAAAGTATTCATTTATACAAGTCGTTTTACAATAATCATTTCAAAATGAGACAACTATACTACAATGAAACTTTTTAAATATTTTTATGGCTTTGGCTTCAAAAATTCAATATATGATTATGACCAAATTTATTTATTTTTTATTTATTTCATGGTCGTAAAAAATATTGTATGCCACTGCACGCAATTAGCTATTGTAACACTCGTGCTGTCTATTGTGCCACTCAGCTTCGCTTCGTGACTCAAACTAGCACTCTTGTTACAATAGATCTCAGTACTTGGCAGTGGCATAAATAACTATTATGATGGAGACAAGAAATGAGGCCGGATTTTTCGAAATTCCCAAAGCATCAGTCGTTACCATATAATAGTGTAGTCCTGTGACTCTAAACTACCGTTATTCGTACCAGGTCGCACGCTATACCCAGCTACGGGATACCTTCAGTTGGTGTGGAACACGTTTGCCAACTTGCACAAAAAATCGCACACAGATATGTCAGTTGTATTCGAGAACGTATCCCTGAATCGAGCTACGACTGTACCTAAAAAAGGGTCCCTGGATTTTGTTGTGACTGTTCAAAGAAACACAGGCAATTTTGAGGTAAAGTATCTATTTTGCATTCATCATCATCATATCACCCGAAAGACGTCCACTACTGGACAAAGGCGTCCCCCAAAGATTTCCACGTTGACCGGTCCTGCGCTGCAATATCTAGGTGAAAAATGAAACAAATGAACAACTTCTGTAGCTGCAAAATATTTTGCAAGATTTTGGCTTCAGCAGAGAATCAAAAAGTTTTATATAAATTCCCCTGAAACTACAGGTTCTAGAAGGAGATTTTCCGGTAGTGACTGGGAGAATATATGAAAAGAAAAATGTAGGGGCTGATTACCGCGGCATAGCTGATGTTGCAGAATCAGGGGATAAGTGTCCCAGCACGGTATTGACTGCCAAGGACTTTTACAAGGAGTTGAACCTTAGAGGATACCAGTACAAGTAAGTCATTAAATTTTCTTTTAAATTACTAATTAATGGGTTTGCTTAAATTGTATTTTTAGGGTGTCTGCAAGAGGTGCGTGAGACAAAGTATGTGAATATTTACTAAGTTCTGTATTCTATCTGCATTTTAAAATGGAATATTTTTATTTGCTCATTAAACAACTAATTAATCACCTATCAATTTATTTTCATCATTTATTTATGAGAATCATATCAAAAATACTGATTGCACATCAAATAATCTATTATTTTCTTAAACCAGATATACGCTATACTTGTAGGTAAATAGTGTTGCGCCAAGAACCTAAATTGTTGCTTCATTAAATATATTTTGAGGTAAGTATTTTGCTGTGCAATCAGTAACTTTGATGAGAATGGGCATTTTTTTATTATACAAAAATTAGTTTTTTTGATTTGCTTTTAAATACTACCCTTTTAAAATCTTATTATTTTAGTTTACAATTGCAGTAATTTATTTCACTTGTACACCACATCGATCACACACAAGATCTTTTAATGTAACATTACTAGTAGCGTCAAATTTTTTAGGGGCGCTTTTCGTGGTGTGCTGGATTGCAATGTGGAAGGCACATCAGGGCACATCCAGTGGTTCGACAACTGGGTGTCCTTCCTGGACGCCATGCTGCAGCCCCTCATCGTCACTCATGACACTCGCGCCCTCTACGTTCCAACTAGGATCGAGAAGATCTCCATCGATGTTGACATCCATTATGAGATGCTTGGAAAAATCAAAGCCGACGTAAAAGCTTTCAAGTTCCAGTCTTTTCCACAAACTCAGGTCTCGAGGTATGGCGAGAATTTGTTAACAATTTATTTTCAAAGCGTAGGAAATTGCGAGCTACAAGCTGGTCAATTACCTAATAGACTTCTTGCAATGAAATTATTTATTATAAAAATGATGTGCGTCATCATGCTATACAATTTTATCAACCAGCGACCAGCTTTAAGTGCTTACTTTATTGATTTCACAAAAAGTTGAATAAAATAGGAATATTTTTCAGCAGCAGCTATAGGTCAATATAACGAGGATCCAAAAATTTAGAATTGGGGCATTTTGAACTATCAGATTGATGGTCTACAACTTTTAAGGGAGGGAGGGTTGATGTTGGAAAGTTACAGCACATTGAAAATGGGTAAAACACAGTTTTGGACTAAGTTGGAAAAATTTGCTGTTTTTTGGATCCCCATAAAAAAAATCAAACTACTTGACAAATTCTGCATATATATATTTTTTCGACACAAAACTTTGTCTTCTTTAATTTACTCTAGCACGATTATTTACAAAATATGGACCGTTTTCGAGTTAGAAGCGAAAAAAAATCCTAAACGATCCTTGAAAAAAATATTTTGCTGCCATTAATGTAAGCTAAAAACCCCTAAACCCCTTGGGCTACTGAGCTAAGTTGCAAAACTTTAGGTGAAATACTGAAAGAGGATCGTACAATATTAACAATTTTATTACTACAGGATCAGCGGCGTAGAGCTACGAGGTCTGCACGTAACAGCTATATCAAAAAAACCACCTCTTGGTATACCTGTTTATGAAAAGAATGAATTCATTCCCAACTACATGCAAAGTAAGATGAATGTAAGTGTAGTTACAACACAGTTCATTTTTTTGTGTTATTTTATGCAGATGATTATCGTATCCCATCATTGTTTTCCAGATCAATGACATTCTGCGCTCAGACCTCCAGCTTGTATTAGAAAATGTTCATACATACAAATTTAAAGTAATAGAGCTTGTTGATCAAGAATACAAAAATAATGAAATCATACCAATCATTGAAAGTATTGGTAATGTTTTGGCCGATCTGCCTCTTGTTCAAGGTGAACTCCTGATCTTATCTGAAGAAAAGATGGAGCTTCCTTCTAACGTGACCCTTATAAATAAAAAGATTTCTTCTGAATCAAACGTTATAGTTTTTGTTGCAGCCAACTTATTAGAGAGACAAGATGTGAGTATAAAGGTAATCGACTGTTTTCTGGCATTAAAAATGACAAATTATTTAATGTCTTTTTAAATTTAAATACGCAGGTCCTCACTGCAGCATTGAGTACTCTAAAAGAAGGATGCTTTGTAATGAGTAGAGAGAAGATTCCTCCTAATCCGTCTGATTATTCGAAGTCCAATTATGATATTACCACAGTGCACAACACTGGAGTGGAATATATCGTCCTCATAAGAAATAAGCCTAAAACGAGACAGGCCAATTTCTTCCATGTGGTATCTGCTTACGAAAGTTTCTCATGGGTTGAAAAACTCAAAGAAGAAATTAAAGATAATCCCAAGAAACTAGTACTTTATAGCCAAAATGAATCTATTAATGGTTTACTGGGACTGGTTAACTGCTTAAGAAGGGAGCCTGGTGGAGAGTCAGTTTATGGCTTTCTGATTGCTGATTCTAAAGCACCTGCTTTCAATCCTGAATCTGAATTCATAAAGAAGCAGCTGAATAAGGATTTGGCTATGAATGTCTATCAAAATGTAAGTGTTTAAATTTCCTCGTGCTACAAAAACACACTGAAGTCAGCTAAACCAACATTAATTCTAAAATTATAGAAATAAATAATACATCAGAGATTCAGTTATTCGCTTTTAAGATATTTTAGGCACGTCCTATCTATATTATACATATTTATTATTTTAAACGTGGCAAGAAACGAACCACGACCTCCCGGACAGGGGGCAGCGGTCCTAGACCCTACATCACCGACGCTCTTACGGTGAAGGAAAACATCGTGAGGAAATCTGCACACGCCTGTGAAGAAACTCGAACGTTGTGTGTGAAGTCAACCAATCCGCACTGGGCCCGTGTTGTCGACTAAAGCCCGATCGTCCTAATTCAGGGTAGGCTCGAGCCCCTCAGTGGGGATGTGTGTGAGCTAATATGATGATGATTTTAAAACATTTTAGGGTGCATGGGGCACATACAGACACTTATTGCTGGATGAGCCAGAGCCTGTGAACGCACCACACGCATATGTCAACGTTACTACTGTAGGAGACCTTTCATCGCTGCGTTGGCTACAAGGTTCCTTCAAACCGGATCAGACATTCAAGCAGACCAATGTTAAACTTCTACACGTATGTATTGAGCTAAGTTCCATTAGATTTAATTAACGCCAGACGCCAACCTGCTAGTTTGGTAGCTAAATTAACTTCAACTTCAGCCAAGTAAAAACTTTCAATGGATTGAGCTATGCTAAGAATTTTCTTAGTCGATCGAATCAGAAATAAATAGATCCATAGGACAACCAAGGTAACTGAAATAGCTCACAGAATCGCTAAATTCAAGTGTCAGTGAGCGGGCCACATTGCTAGTAGAACAGATGGCCGTGGGATCAGTAAAGTTCTCAAACAGCGACCGCGCTTCGGAGGGCGTAGCTAGAAAAGCTTCCTACTCGGTGGATCGACGACCTGGTAAAGGTTGCGGGAAGCCATTGGATGCGGGCAGCACAGAATCCGTCGTCGTGGAAATCCTTTGGGAGGCCTTTGTCCAGCAATGGACGTCTTTAAGCTGATACTCGTATGATGATGATGGAAATTTCGCGAAACGAACCCAAAATTTTTTTAATGGTCTTTTTTTTGCATTTTTTTTTGTCCAGCAGTGAACGTCTTTCGGCTGTTATGATGATGATGATTTCATGAGTATGACTGATATAGTGACATCAACGGCGACAGCTTCATTGATACCTCAATATCGTTATCAACTTCCAGGTGTATTGCTCGGCGCTGAATTTCCGTGACGTCATGACGGCGTCTGGTCGCGTCACCTTGGATGCTGTTGCAAGAGGCAGACTTGCGCAGGAGTGTGTGCAAGGTCTCGAAGTGTCTGGACGAACTCTCAAGTAACGTATCCACTTTATGGTCGATACTGTTGATCAATCAGTTGTCATCAATCTGACGCTGGTATCGTTAACTTTGATTCAGGGTTCGAAGTGATAATTATCATGATATATATTAAATTTAAAAAAAGGCGTCGGTGGCTCAACCGGTAACGACTCGGTCCTTCTAACCAGAGGTACCGGGTTCAAATCTGGACGGCCAATGTACCAATGAGTTTTTCAAAAACTTACGTACATATACTTACCGATTGCTTTAACGGTGAAGGAAAACATCGTGTGGAAACCTGCACACGCCTGCGAAGAAACTCGAAGGTTGTGTGTGAAGTCGACCATCCCGCACTGGGCCCGCGTGGTCGACTATGGCCTGATCGCCCTAATTCAGGGTAGGCTCGAGCCCCTCGGTTGGGACGTATATGAGCTGATGTGACATGACATGATATTTTAATAATTTGATTCAGGGTTCGAAGTGATAATTGTAACGTTGATAATTATCTTGATAATTATAAAATTAATTTCAAAAATAAAACACTAATATTATTGTTATATGTCCTGCCATGTTTACCCGAACACGATTTGACGTTTCGTGACGTGTCGAACGCGTCAAACCTCGAACTTAAAAAAAAGTTACAAAAACGAAATTTGGCTCTTACCTGCCTGTACTAGGTGTTGGCCTTCCTCGCGCTCCGCGTGCAAACACAATAGCGCTAAAAATAGCTCATCGCTTTAGTGAATGTGTCCAATTTCAACAATATTAACTGATGGATTTCGCGGCATGCATTTTGCTTCGAACGCAACCAAACAACTATACTCGCCATTTTTTAATTTGGAAACCTGTATTAAACTTATATATACATGTGAGTATTTAAGGCTCAAGGTCACCCAAAGGGCGATGGAGCGAGCTATGCTCGGAGTTTCCCTATGCGATTGAATCAGAAATGAAGACATCCGTAGGAGAACCAAAGTAACCTAAATAGCTCACAGAATCGCTAAACTTAAGTGGCAGTGGGCGTGGCACATAGCTCGTAGACGTCCGTTGGGGTAGTAAAGTAGTCGAGTGGCAACCGCGCACCGGAAGACGCAGCGTAGGAAGGACTCACACGGTGGACCGACGACCTGGTGAAGGTCGTCGTGGAAATCCTTGGGGGAGGCCTTTGTCGTGCAGTAGACGTCTTTCGGCTGATGATTAGAATTTTTGAACTTAAAAACTCTTTTTATGTTCAAAAATTCTAAATGCTTACATTATGATATCATATTTTCCCATACATGTGTAGTGTATGTAGTGTAGTATAGAGTTTGTGAGGCAGTACGAAGTTCGCTGGGACAGCTAGTTACGAGTATAAAAAAATAATTTCAGAAGTGTCTAAACTTGTGGAATCGTATCTACCCAAAACAATGTTTAAAAGGAAACAACAATTGTATTGAAATTTATGTAGTACTTGTCAATCTTATTTTTCATGATTTTCCATAGTGGTTCCCGTGTAATGGCAGTCAGTGACAGAGGGATTAGTAACCTTGCGCGGTGTGAAGAGAGTCTTATGTGGTGCGTCCCTGACGAGTGGACGTTCGAGGAAGCTGCAACCGTCCCCGTGGCTTACACAACTGTTTACATGGCTTTGGTGAGTCTAATATTAGAAGTCCAAATGTAGGATTAATGTGCCATCTTCACCTGACTGCGCCAGAAGGAGGGTTATTTTGTTATATGGCTTTGGTGAGTCTAATATTAGAAGTCCAAATGTAGGATTAATGTGCCATCTTCACCTGACTGCGCCAGAAGGAGGGTTATTTTGTTATATATATATAACATATATCTAACTTTCTTTGGTACTCCTCATATCAGCTCATATACGTCCCCACCGAAGATTCGCAGTCGTGTGCAGATTTCTTCACGATGTTTTTCCTTCACCGTAAGAGCCGACGTACATATGATATCGAAATTCGAAAACACATTGGTACGTGGCAGTGTTCAAACCACGGCCCTAATCGTTGGCCACCGGTGCTCGTCGCCACCGACACTCTGCTACTAAGTTAGCGTAAAGTTTATTGTTGATTTGTGTAAGCGCCGGGAAGTGAGCGCGCCAACAGCTCCGGTACCACACCGGTGATGTAGGAGCCAGCTTCTCTGGCGTCGCGAGCGGGGATCGAACCGCCAGCAGCGAAAGCCGCGGGAGGTGAGCATGCCTACAGCTCCAGTACCTGGACAGTAGGTAATATTTCTCTTCCACGTTTGTCTTGGCGGCAAGGCCTACCGCAACTGGTCCTTGTCTTCGCCTTATTGTGTTGGTAGGAATAGCGGCTCTCACTGTATACCCTAAGGGTCGGTCAGTGGGGACGCTATATCATAAACTTGGTAGTTTGGGCGTATCTGGTAGATATACGAGAGGGAATGTTGATTTGCGTGTGCCCGACTACGACAAGCGGTGAAGGCTTCGCGAGCCTGTATGCAAAGCGTGCCTGTACAATTAATTTTATTATATGTCTAGGATTCTGATTGAGGAAAAATTTGGTATGCAGCCGTATTCCCGGTGACAATAGATTCTTTTGGTATTTTGAAGTTCATCTGATGATGAACTACGAAGGTGGAATCAAGATCCCGGGATCCTCTATTGTTTTTAATCAAATCATAGTAAATACTGTCTCAACCCGTTTTTTTTTTAAATTTAGGATCACAGATTTTTCAATAAGAGCTTATTGAATTGTTGCTTAAGGGTCGGCATCCCTGATTATCAGTTTCGGCTTTTCGTGATAAGTTTATAGCCAACCTTTATGGTTCTTAATAGAGTTGGTACCTATCGTTAGGCAAAGAGATGAAGCTTATCATAAACGAGAAAAATTGCAGTGTATATTAGCTATTGTGTTCAGTTTGCAAATAAGTCAAGTATAATTGCTCTATCCGGTCATATCTTTTGAATTTCCCTTGCATTTTTTGATATCCTCATGAATTTTAACTGCCTTTTTTTCTTAATTACGTTACACTTCCTCTCTTTGTTTATCGATTGGTACCAATGTTATTTAGAAACAATAATGTAAGCTATTGTATTTTCACGGAACACCACTCTTTCACGCCTGAACTGCTGAACAGATCTGGATGAAATTTGGTAGGTACACAGATTAGGACCTGGATTAACATAAAGACTACTTTTTTCCACGCTTGCGAGCCGCTTGCGTCTCGCGCACTACGCACCCTTGAAGACGTTTAAAAACGTTGTCCACGCTAGTAACTCATATTTTTCATCTTTCATAAGGTCTTGATAGGCAAGATCAAGCAAGGTGAATCGATCCTCATACACGCCGGTTCTGGAGGCGTGGGTCAAGCTGCCATCAGTGTAGCGCTACACCACGGACTGGAGGTCTTTACGACGGTCGGTACTCCCACCAAGAGAGAGTTCATCAAGAGACTTTTCCCTCAGCTCCAAGGTAACCATTTATACTCAACAAAACTCGTATTTAAAAAGTGACCTAAGTACTGTAAGATTTGGACCCGTCCGTGGATGGACGGGTCCAAGTGGAAACAGAAGGGTAGGAAAACCTAAAGACCGCTGGGTCGACGAGATACTTAAAACTGTCGGTACAGATTGGACTCAGAAGGCAAAAAGTAGGAAAGGATGGAGACAGTTGGAGGAGGCCTATACCCGAGAAGGGACCAAGTCTTCTTAAATACTATAAGCATTTATTATTTTATTATTTTTTGTATATTTTGAAGGCATGGAAATAAAGGCTATATTATTATTATTATTACTGTAAGATTTACATATTCCGAGTCCCGTACACCCAAAGGGTGACCGATGAGACCCTATTACTAATTCTCCGCTGTCCGTCCGTCCATCTGTCTGTCTATCAGCGGGCTGAATTTCATGAACCACAATAGGTAAACAGTTATTTTCACAGAATTCTAATGCAGCTATAACATAAAGTAAAAAAAGTGAAAAATTTATACAATAAGAAAATATTTTTATAAGTATTTTAGGCGTATTTTTGATTTAGCTCTATCGTAAAAGTGGTAATACATCCAAGCGTGAAACTTGGTGTGTTTACATTTAGTAAACAAGTAAGTTAGTTTTCCCCCAGAATTAGTATTCTGAAGTAATACAACAAATAAAAAAAACCGGTTAAGTATGAATCTATTCGCGCTGATGAGTCTTAAGTCTGAACTGAAATGAAAAAAAAAAACAATGTTTCTGTTGCTCGCGTTGATGTATTTTGTTTATTATATGTGAATAGGTATGATTGTCATAGTTGTGTCATAGGTGTGGTGGTACGAAACTTCCGGAGCGCGAGACCGACTGGCCATCCACCGTATCTAAATCATTTTCCGCTAGGTGTCGACCTTCTGGAATATATTCCGGGTATCCTACCTCCTCATTTGGATAACCAAAGTCCTTGATGTCAGAATTTTGAAGCAAATCGTTAATACTTAGTGCATACTTAAATTTTCTGGAACTGGCTACTTACAAAAAATATAATAAAAAAGAACTAACAGAATTTGAAAATGGAACTCTCTAGGAATATATTACTTTTTTTATTTTCGAGACTGTCGTTTGTTTTTTCAACTTGGCGGGGTTCAGAGAATTGTGTGTCGCTATTATACTTAATGAAATTAAATCGTGAAAATTTTCGCTCAATTATTTTTTACGATTTTCGCTGCGGCTTAAGTCAACAAGAGAGTTGCCAGAGACTTCAACTGGCGTTTGGAGATGAAGCACCATCTCGTAGCTCTGTGTATTCGTGGTTCGGAGAGAAACTGAAGGTTCGGAAGCTTTGCACTCGATGGATACCGCATGATTTAACGGAAGTCCAGAAACGACTGCGTGTAGAGTTGTGCCGAAAAATTATAGAAAAGTTTAATGGAGGAGAGTCATTGGCTGTCTATAATGTCGTGACAGGTGACGAAACCTAGATGTATTGTTTCGAACGGGAAAGAAAAAGCCAGTCAGCAGAATGGGTCTTTCCTTTTGAAGAGTTGCCAACAAAAGTTAAGAAGAGTCGGAGCACTGGCAAAGTCTTCTCAAGTCACTGTCTTTCTTTGGGAAAACTGGACATTATGTAACAGTGTTGCTTGAAAATCAAAGAACAGTTACTGCAGATTAGTATGTAAACCATTGCTTGCCCAGTGTCTTAGAAAAAGTTCGTGAAAAGCGTCCTCGCAGTCAAGTCATCCTTCACCACGACAATGCGTCCGCACATTCCGCTAAGAGAACGAACGCGTATTTGAAGGCTTCAAATGTGGAACTGATGACGCATCCGCCGTACATTCCGGACCTCGCACCTTGCGACATCTTTTTATTCCCAAGAATAAAAGATAAACTTAGAGGTTCACGATTCTCAAGCCCAGAAGCGGCGGGGAATGCATTCCAAGAAGCCGTTGAAGAGGTCCCTACTGAAGACTGGATCCACTGCTTCACACAATGGTTCCAAAGAATGGAAAAATGTGTAAATAGTGGGGGTATATACTTTGAAAAACAATAAATTAATCATAAACATCTTATCTACACTTATTTATCAGAATCCAGAAACTTTCAGTATGACCCACGTATTTTTTTTTATTTACAATTGGTAAGCCCTTGACAACATCTCACCTGGTGGTAAGTGACGATGTTGCCGAAGATGAAAGCGGGCTTACCAAGATTCCCCAACGCAATAGGGAACTGGCTATCTTATCTTCATGCCGGAACACACCAATGATATCAACATTGATATTTGGCGGCAAGACTTACATAAGATGGTGGTAGCTAGCCAGGCGGGCTTAGAAAATGCCCTACCACCAACCCAACCGAGTCTTACAATTGACCCCGCCGGGAATCGAACCCGCGACCTCCTGTGTAAAGCCAGTGAACTTTGCCTCTGATACTTCAGAAATACGCTCAGGATTTAAAATTAAAATTTTGATCAAAGAGCAGAACCAAAAAGAATTTAATCATGAAACGCAAAGCAAGAAGAATGACTTTGAAACAAACATTTAGCTTTTAAGTATGTACCTACCCATGTATTGTTTTTCTGTCACGGTCGTTTTTTTTATTTTATCTATTTTCTCACAACTATTTTGAAAAACTTCGTATGATACAGGGGTGTAAAAGAAAATAACAAACGAGTGACATTTGTGAGCCCGAGCCGCAGGCGAGGGTTTACCATCGTCACGAGTTGACCTTTTTACCACCCTTGTATCATAAATAACTATTCCTCGTTATTATAGTAGAATCAGCGGTTGAAACTCACCTTTCCTTCGGCGGACCAGTAAGAGAATAATAAGTCCACGCCCCCATTTCAAAATCAATGACCAATAGGAAAACAGTAGCGGAAAAAATTAATGCCTAATAATATAAATCTCTGGCGCGAAAATAAATAGTATCCGTTGTAAGGGACACTGGGTGGAAATTTCAACATATTAACTATGGTACTCAGGACGCAATGTAAGAGAATAATAAGTCCACGCCCCCTCAATGACCAATAGGAAAACAGTAGCGGAAAAAATTAATGCCTAATATATAAATCTCTGGCGCGAAAATAAATAGTATCCGTTGTAAGGGACACTGGGTGGAAATTTCAACATATTAACTATGACACTCAGGACGCAATGCATTAAATAAATTGTACTCTTTAAGTGACACTGGGCTGGACGAGGCCATGCCGGTTTTTCATTTCAATTCAGGTGAATGCAGATGTGAACATTAAACTGAGAGCTCTTATATTTAAACAATGTTTTATTTTAGTTCGTTTTTAAGTGCAAGTTGGGACAAAAGTAAAGACCCTATTTTGTTTCAGAAACAATTTTTTTTCTAGACATTTAGTTAAAGATAGATAGATAGATAAAACTTTATTTCACTAAAAAGGCACAATACATTTTAACAATAAACAAACAAATAAATACTAAAAATAAACTAGACTACTAAAAATATCCCGTCAGGACTAAAGACAATGTCTCATAAATGATGACTTTTATTTTAATGGTATGAAAAAGAAAAACAGTGCAAAAAATATATTTTTTAACCTATTGCAAAAACGAGATTATAAACGTCTGGTTCCTTTCTTCTATTTATTTTGAGCTAAGCTATACAACGACACCAAATTACAGGTAGTTGGTTTAAAAAAATATATTTTTTCACCAAACTTTTTTGTGTTCTTTTCCTAAAATGTTTTGGTTAATTTTATGTGTGGATCACCAGATAAATTAGACAAACTTTCAAATGAGACTATTTTGAAGTCTGTACTGCTGCTAATTTAAGAGAAAACGTATATTTCGTGAACATCTACAAAAAAAATGGCTGCCATTTAGAGGGTTCTCCCCCTGAGGATGCGGCCCCCTTAATGGGGGGGGAGGTTTCGTCAATTAAATGTGGTGTATTACATACCCTTAAAATATCGGTAACCCTATTTTGATACACATTGTATAGATATTTCCACATCGCGACATTTGCAGTGAAAGTAATTATTTCTTAATGAATGTTTTCTTTTAAGGCTGCGAGTGTCTGGTAATTGTTTACAGAACCTCAAAGGAAAAAGTCTGGACACTGAATCGAGCGACCTTGCCAGCCAAGGCAAACCACCATAGCGAAAGATAACACGGCCTGCAAGTGTCATGTTTATAATATTGTGGTGTATTTTAAATTAGTTTACTACAAAATTTTTAATATCAGGATGAATGGATTCGCCATTTGTAAAAAAAATATAAGCTATTTCAGTAGGTGAATTGATTACTTTTGGCCCATCATGTATTTGTCGCACTTAAGGTCGGTTCCTTTTTGGTTTGTCAACCTGATTAAAGTGATAAAATTAATAGTTGACGTCATCTTTATATTTTCAATACAGTTGCTCGAAAATGGTTCTTTAATGTTAGTCAAGTGTGCGAAAAATTGTTATTACCGCTCGCGTGCTTTTACTTTACCACTTTTTTTATAATTTCTCGACCACATTCTAATCTCTGGCTGTCAATATTTTCAGTCTTTACAATAGGCCTAACTTCAGTAACTTGCTTAATTTCAAGTTCAATTTTGCATACATACCTCTTGTACGCTAGTAGTAGGTCATCTTTGCCCCTTGGTTGTGAATTTCACTTATCAACCACCCAACTAAATTGAATTTGATGTTAAAATTGAGCAAGTGTAGTAAGACGTATATCCGAGCGAGCGGGAGATCGATATAGTGTTGCTATAGACATCCTTCACACACTAGAAACTTTACGCATGCGCACTGCGTGTTACGCAAGTGATTTATGGTTATTGTTGGGGTAACCAAATTCGCGCCATTTATAGTGTCAGTGGTACTTTTTTTTGTGAAAAGTGATTTACATTACAATTTAGGATTTTACCTGTTTTCTGACAACTGTATTGAAAAACTTCATGTGTGTAAAAGGTAAATGACAAACTCGTGACGATGGTAAACTCTCGCTTGTGGCTTGGGCTTACAAATGTCACTCGTTTGATATTTACCTTTTTACCATCGTTGTATCATTACTAACTATTGTCTCACAGATAGCCACATCGGTAACTCTCGTGACACTTCTTTCGAGGACATGATCAGAAAAGAGACCAACGGCAGGGGAGTCCATGTTGTTCTCAATTCATTAGCTGATGACAAGCTACAGGTAAGATACCTTGCTCAATTGGTGTTTAAAATCATTTATACACATTTTTATGTTTTTTGGACTAACCAATTGCAAATTTGGTGACCGATCTTATTGTGTTTTTATCTCTGATTATCATAATCATCATCATCATATCAGCCGAAAGACGTCCACTGCTGGACAAAGGCCTCCTCCAAAGATTTCCACGACGACCGTTCCTGCGCTGCCCGCATCCAACGGCCTCCCGCGACGCTCACCAGGTCGTTGGTCCACCGTGTAGAAGGACTGCCTACGCTACGTCTTCCGGTGCGCGGTCGCCACTCTGGAACTTTAATGTCCCAACGGTTATCTGTTCTACAAGCTATGTGCCTTTCATGAGTTTAGCGGTTCTCTGAATTATGCTTCAATCCAGCAAGATCTTAATAAAAGATAGTTATTATACAAGGTGTTGGTGTAGGTCCCTGGGGCTTCTACTCGTCATATTGATGTAGGTCCCTGGGGCTTCTACTCATCATACTGAACAACTTTTGTTTTACGACATTGCTGAAAACGTAAAATATTTTTTTAATTCTTCATACAAATCGATCAGCTGATCGACCGATTTTGTGCATTTTAATATGGTGGGTCAAATTTTTTTTGGAGAATTGACTATAGGTTCCTTGGAGAAAGTTGTTCAGTATGACGAGTAGAACTACCAACGGGACGTACACCAATTTTGTTACACCCTGTATAAATATCAAGAAATTATAGATCTCTGGGAGTCTATATTTCAAATTTCATTAGTATTAAATTACCTTTTTTTACAAAAACATCCTTCTGACAGGCTTCAGTTAAGTGTCTCACACGCCGCGGCCGTTTCCTTGAGATCGGCAAGTACGACATCACCAACAACACCATTATCGAGACGTACCTCTTCAGGAAGGAGATCTCCTTCCACGGAGTCATGTTGGACTTCATAGGAGACGTGCAGAGTGAAACTTTAAGAAAGGTATTTGTTAAAAATATGTTTAGAAGCAAATTCAACAATATTAACTTCAACTGAAAAGCGCAAAAAACATGTGTTTTTATTTACATCTTATACAGCGGCTTCTGGTCATTGTTAGTTACATCTATTGTTGAACAGCGAATGTTACAATAATGACTGATATCCTTAATGAGTAAAACCTTATTGCGGCGATTCTCTGCAATCCGGCAAGCAAGCGTAAAACATACCCTTTTGTCCTTGACAGCATCACAGCACTTTCTTCCCTCACCAATCTGACTTATCACGTGTAAAGAGCCACCTCGTTCGAACACGACCGCCGTCCACCGCCGACCTTGCCTTCCTCTCTCATCGCACACGCAGTCCCAAGAAAAACATTCTTCCCGTCGCATTCGCACACACTTACGATCCCTCTCTTTCTTTCTCTTTCTTTTCCACCATACTTCGCTTGCAGAGCTGGCCGCATTCCACCGGCCTAGTGATATTATTATTACATCATAAAACTAAGGAACCTGGCGCCAGTTTTAGAGTGACTTAATAAAAAAGGTTCTTAGACTAGAATCTTACACTAAATATTTTTTTATATGATACGAGACAGGGGTGGCTCTTTGGGCCAGCACACCCGCCGGGAATTGAACTCGCGACCTCCTGGTGTCGAGCTAATGGGGAATTTTGGTAAGCCCAGTTCCATCTACGGCATCATCGTCATTTACCATCAGGTGAGACGATGCTAATTGTGAATAATAATTTAAAAAAATTGGTTCAATTAAAATGAAAGGTGTTAAAGTCACCGATTTTTGTGTGTTGGTTTCATTCAACGTTAACTATTTGTTTTCTCGAAAGTTTGCAATTAATTCCTAAAACAGGGTCTACAGTATATTTTTTTAAATCAATAGTGTTAATATTTTTTTTATTACTTTTTTTTCCATGGTGATAGCTTTACACAGTCTTTCAATAATTTGAATAAAATGTTGTCATTTGACCGATTGTCAGGCCTTAAGTTTAGTAATTTGTGTCTTACGTTCTTTGCAGAATTCCGTTTTTTTTAATCCAAAATCGGTAGGCCCTTGGCATCATCCCACCTGATGGTAAGGGACGATGATGCCGAAGATGGAAGTGCGCTTACCAAGATAAGTTATCACCTATGCTGTTTACATTGATGTTTAGTTGCATGCATTAGATAGGAGAAAATGCCCTTCTACTAACCAAACCGATTCTTACAAAGTTAAACGCCGCCGGGAACCAAACCCTTGACCTCTGTCCTGATGTAAAGATAATAAACAACCATCACGAAACGGAGGCGATTAAAATAAGTTCCATTGAGCACACTGTGAACCTGCGAAAAGTTAACCGATATTGACAAATTTTTATAATTATTTAATTACAAAAGCTGGGTTTGTCGGTTTTTGTTTTTTCAATACAATTTGATTTGTCGTTCAGTGTTTTCATACAATACTAATTTCGGCTATTATTATTGTTTATTTTTAATCAATATTTTTTTTTTAAAAAAAACAACATAATTATTAACCTAGCTTTTGTTCTGACTGACAACAAAAAATAATAAATTGGTTAACCTTTAAGATTTGAAATTTTCTATCGCGGTTTGTATACAATCTTAATTTAATGTCTCGTAAATATCGCTTTTGATTTTGATTGATTGATGACAATACCTTTTCACGTTAAAGATTTTTGTACTAATGTTAATAAAACATTATTTTGAAAGTTTTTAAAGTAAAACGATATTATATTAATTTGTAGAACCTTCAAAAGCTTCTCATGGCGGGAATAACGTGTGGAGCGGTGCGGCCTCTCACCTGCTGCATCTTCAGCAAAGACGAGATCGAGCCCGCGTACCGGTACATGGCTGCCGGCAAACACATCGGAAAGGTAATTTTTCATATACAACTCGAACAGAAGCTATCTATCTTTGAGCAAAGTGTATATATTAGTACTAACATACAGTATGGACACTCCCTGCCGCTCTCTAGTTTGCGACCTCACCCCCTCGTCACCCATATTGATACAGATTGGTTACAGTTTGGTTGTCAAACGTATTGGATTTCGTCGCCATTTTGTTTGTTCCATCATTCGTTTTTGAAATTTCATTTCTGACCCGTTGTGTGAAGTGTACTTGTGGTCCTACTGGACTAGGGCTTGTAATAGGGATGACGAATGCTAGTCATCTGATTTACTTTTAATCATCTGTCAAAAACAACATTTTGTTCTAAAAATGTTTGAACTACCTAGGCGTAACGTCATAGTTTAGCAGCGTCATTTATGTACTCATTTTGTGATTTTGGTGAATTAAAAATCAAAGACTTGATAGAAAACAAAACCATTAAGATTTTCTGAATTTTAAGTAGGAGGGCAATTTAATAATAAAGAGAACATAATTTATTTCTGATTCTGTCATCATCATCCCTATTAAATAATTAATGTAATATTTAAGGGTGGTAAAAAGGTAAATAACAAACGAGTGATATTTGTAAGCTCGATCCGTAGGCGAGGGTTTACCATCGTCACGAGTTTCTCATTTCCCTTTTACACCCATGTATCATACGACGTTTTTCAATACAGTTGTGAGAAAATAGGTAAAATAAAAAAGGATCGTAACAGAAAAACAAAACACATGTTTACATACCTATCAAGGTTTCGGCAACCAAAGTTCATTTCACGCGACTTGTGGCTCGTTTTAAATGTCCGGGGTAGTAATCTCACTTTATTTTTCCTATACATACACCTGTGTATGTTTTTATCACACATATATTAACTATTCATATTTTTTTTCGTATTCGCAACTATTTCAATTTCACTTATTTTTGCTACGCAGACACCATTAAAAGATAACAATAAGTCTTGGTATGTATGAAATCTTAATTTAATGTCACGAAAATACAGCTTTTGCTCTTGATTTTGATTGATGACATCTTGTCACGGTATTAAATTTACTACTAATCCTATAACAGTATAACTATTGTCGATACTAAATATTACATTAATTATTTTTATTATTATTATTTGAATAAGGCAAACCAACGGCATAAATATTACACGTTTCCAAAACATAGTTAGGTCTTATTCTAATACAAATGCTTATTATAGGTGTACACAACATTGACATAAAATTATTATTAAAACAACATGGAAAATACTAACTAAGAAATTAATGAAACATTACTTTTAAATTTTGGCAAGGAGTTAGAAAATATATCAATTTTGGATAGTTTAGAGTTAATGGTGTTGTAATCCATACACATTCTACAGAAAGGAGAATTCTTACCTATATTGGTTCCAAAGAAGGGAATGTCAAAGACTCTTGACATGGGATATCTCGGATAATTGCTCGGAACAGACAAAGCTATATAGTCAAACACCTCCTCACACTTAATTATGCCCCTAATGCATGTATAAAGCAAGACAAGGCCAAGACGTTTACGACGCTCAGATAGAGTATCAAGCTTGAAGTGTTTTAAACGCAGGCTGTATGGAGTCCTGTGCGAAATGCCCTGTCATACAAAAGCTAGATGCCTGGTGAAAGCCCTCTGCAAAGATTCAAGTTGTTGTGATTTAACAGCATACAAAGGATTCCATGCAACGCAGGCGTACTCTAGCTGACTACGCACCAGGCTCTTATACAGAATAATCTTTGTTTGGATATTGAATTCTTTTGTGTTTCTCTTTATGAAACCAAGTGATTGAGCCGATTTTTTAACAACAGTATTAATATGAGAGGAAAAGGACAATTGACTGTCAATGACAACGCCTAGGTCACGCACTTCGTCAGCCCTCTGCTTAGTACTAATATATATACTGTGCCTCTGCAGTAAAGTACCACTAATTTGATAATTAGTGATCAGCGGTAAAAGTTTTTTAGTATAGCTAATAAAGTGACATTTTCCAGGATTTAGGGACATACTGTTAGGATCTCATAATTAGTGCATGGATTAAAACCTCCTTCGAAAAGATGACTTATTTTTTGGTGTAACCTATGCGCTTCATGCGTCATCAATCTATCTCCTTCTGACACAGGCCACCGTGGTCATTCTCCTATCTTCACAAAGATATAACCAAAGGAGAATTAAGTATATTATAGTATAAAAGAAAAGAAGATTATGTATATTTAGTTATTTATTTCTTATATTTGCTAGAAATGTCTTGTCTATCTGAGCTAGAAAAAAAAATGCAAAGCAAAAAGTACGTGAGCGGTAAAATCAATTTTGCTTACTGTTTACTGGCATATAAAGTACCGCTTTTCGTGAAACTGTATTGAGATAGTTATTTAGTTACAAGGGTGGTAAAAAGGTAAATAATAAACGAGTGACTTTGTTAGCCCGAGCCGTAGGCGAAGGTTTACCATCGTCACAAGTTTGTCATTTACCTTTTAGATCATACGGAGTTTTTCAATACAGTTGTGAGAAAACAGGTAAAATCATAAGTTGCATTGCAAATCACTTACACGTAGCACTGACACTATTATTATTATTATTATTATTTCAGCTCATATACGTCCCCACCGTACATACTGACACTATAAATGGCGCGAATTTGGTTGCCCCAACGAGAACCATAAATTATTTGCAGTGCAAATATGTAAGTTTTCCAGTGTGAGAAGGATGACCCTCTACTTCTTACTGCACTCGTTCATTTTCAACATCAAATATAACTTAAGTAGGTGGCAGCTATATGTAATTCACAACTAAGAGGCAAAGATGACTTATTATTACTAGCGTACAAGAGGCATGTATACGAAATTGAACTTGAAATTAAGCAAGTTAGTAAAGTTAGGCCTATTGTAAAGACTGAAAATATTAACAGCCAGAAATTAGAATGTGGTCTAGAAGTTTAAAAAGTGGTGAAGTAAAAGTACGTGAGCGGTAAAATCAATTTAGCGCACACTTAACTGACATAATATAAAGGACCACTTTGCGAGCAACTGTATTGAAAATAACAATAACAAACACTATGGAGTCACTCATGTCAAGTCTCATAAAATGCTTTGATATAACACTCTTTGTACTCCAGACTTCTTAATAACAGACAGGTCGGTTGGTAGGTTCTATAAAAAAAAAGCAAGACATCCCTAGGGGGGGCGTCGCTCCGATGTGCTTTTAAGGTGGCTCTGCTGCCAAAGCTTAGGGGGAGTTTAGTGGGTAGTGCGGTCTTGGGACTTCGTTCTACCTCACACTACACTGCCCTACCCTACCCTACACTACACTACCCTACACTACACTACCCTACCCTACCCTACCCTACCCTACACTACACTACCCTACCGTTCCCTACCCTACCCTACTCCTACACTACCCTACCCTATCCTACCCTACACTACACTACCCTACCCTACCCTACATAAGAACCTTCTCCTGACAATAACGAACTCGACAAAAAAATAATTAGCGAAATCTACTAATTTGGCTTATATCTAATTTGGCTAGGCTACCACCATCTTATCTAAGTCTTGCCGCCAAATATCAATGTTGATATCATTGGTGTGTTCCGGCATGAAGATAAGATAGCCAGTTTCCCATTGCGTTGGGGAATCTTGGTAAGCCCGCTTCCATCTTCGGCAACATCGTCACTTACCACCAGGTGAGATGTTGTCAAGAGTTCACCAATTGTGAATAAAAAAAAAATCGGTCCAGCCGTTCTTGAGTTATAAAATTACAACGAAAAGTGGCATTGATTTTTATATTTATAGATACCTTATGTTTATAATAGGTATGTATGCATATAGGCGCAGGGCTGTGAGCCCACATATTAACCAGTACAGCCGGCTGTTATTGGTATGCATAAACGCATTCTCCTCCCCTCCACCGCAGTCCGAGAAAAAAAAGATCGTTCCTCAGAAGCTTTTGTAGGTAACCCTTTTGTTTTTTGGGTTCCGTACCTCAAAAGGTAAAAACGGTACCATTATAAGATCACTCGTGTGTCTGGCTGTCCATCTGTCACAGCCAATTTGCTCCGAAACTACTGGACCGATTGAGTTGAAACTTGGTACACTGTAAATCGGTTACCCAAAGGTCTTGTTCTGTTGGTGTAAACCCTCCAAAAAAACATTTTCTATTTAACATAACACCCTTATGAAGACCACACACCTACTTAAATACATCTATGATTTCCTAAACTCATCCTTTAAGATTTACTAAACATGGCTTGGCCACTGCCCCATGAATGAATTATTATGAATTATCATGTATAGAAACTTCTCACTGACACATAATATTCTAATAATCATTGATTAATTCATCATCGTCATCATCATCATATCAGCCAAAAATCGTCCACTGCTGGACAAAGGCCTCCTCCAAGGATTTCCACGACGACCGGTCCTGCGCTGCCCGCATCCATCGGCCTCCCGCGACCTTCACCAGGTCGTCGGTCCACCGCGTGGGAGGCCTTCCTACGCTACGTTTTCCGGTGCGCGGTCGTCACTCGAGAACTTTACTGCCCTATCGGCCATCTGTTCTACGAGCTATGTGCCGTGCCCATTGCCACTTCAGTTTACCGATTCTGTGAGTTATGTCGGTTACTTTAGTTCTCCTGTGGATCTCCTCGTTTCTGATTCGATCACGCAGAGAAACTCCGAGCATAGCACGCTCCATTGCCCTTTGGGTGACCTTGAGCCTTCTTATGAGGCCCATAGTAAGCGACCATGTCTCAGTTCCGTAAGTCATCACTGGCAACACACACTGGTCAAAGACCTTAGTCTTGAGACACTGCGGTATTTGGGACGTGAAGATATTGCGAAGCTTCCCGAACGCTGCCCAGCCGAGTTGGATTCGTCGATTGATCTCTTTCATGAAGTTGGACCTGCCCAGCTGGACTGTTTGTCCCGGGTATACATATTCGTCAACAACTTCCAGTGTAGAGTCTCCAACCTTTAGAGGGGTGGGTGCGACACGGACATTTAACATTACTTTCGTCTTGTCCATGTTCATTGATTAATTACTATGTACTTAATAAACTAATAGAACCTTATTAATGGATTTTTAATTTGTGCACGTATTATCGTAGGAGTTCTACTATTTATTTTTCAGAAAAGTTCGTGAAAGTTTTTTCATGCGGACTACTGATATTTAGCTATTCAGCGTCACATCTTAGTAGGTACATTGTTTATACATTGCTGGGGCAGTCGCCCATTCTTCATCAAGCCATGTCATTTCAGAATAGATGGCATACAATAAACAATCAATCAATTAATATACTTTATTTTACAATAAAAAATATATAAACAGAACAGAATAGGTAGTAAAAAAATAAATTATACAGTTTAGGCGGCCTTATTGCTTAAAGCAACTTCTTTGATCAAAACAACTGCAAAATGTATATTACATTTCAACAGGTGATTATCAAGATTCGTGATGAGGAGCCTAAGAGCGGCAGGCCAGTGCGACCAGTCGCAGCCCCCATCAAAGCTATACCAAGGTATTATAATACTGGGTTCTGTTTCAGTTTGCTAAGGATAACTTGGAATTTTACAAGACTACCCAAGAAAGAGGGTAATGCTTTTAGGGTGCATTTCTGTTTCTTCGAATGAGCCTGTAACCTAAACGGCTTAAATGATTTTAATGCGGGTGGCGCAGGACCAGTCCTTGTGGAAATACCTGGGGGAGGCCTTTGTCCAGCAGTGGACTACTTTCTGCTCATATGATGATGATGATCATAAAACTGTACAACTTTCCCAAAGGTACTCATTATAAATTCGCTAAAAAGTATTATCCTCAATAAAAAGTTGCCGATCGCGGCGTTAGAGAATTCGTTTTCGGTGGCAATCGTCAAAAGCCCGATGGCTGATCGATCAAATGGAAAGCCCAATTTTTTTTCGAGAATTCAAAGTCTTAAGGGAAAATAATTCATTTTCACAAGTATAATAGTAAATAAAGGGCGGATTTAAAGCGAGGGCCATAGATGGATCACGAGCGTACTAGAATCCTGAGCGACGCGAGTGATTCATGGCCCTCGACATAAATCCATTTTATTTAAGAGTTGCATACTGTACTTTATACCATGACTCCGAGAAAAAGAAACATTTAAGCGAAAATAGACATTTAATGAAGACAAAAGGAAGGATTTAGTAATTTATGAAACTTTTGCATAATGGTTCTTAAAATACGAGTGTAAGTTAAAAAAACGAGCCATAAGCGAGTTTTTTTATAGTATTACACGAGTGTTTTAAGACCAAATGATGTGCAGTTTCATACACTACTTTATCTAATCTCATACATTGGGATTGAATCAACTAAAATACAAAGATCAAAGTTAAGAGTAAGAAAAAAATCCCACGAAATTCAGTAAGTACCTACAACAAAACGTGTCATAGCGCTGAATCCCAGCGCATCACAGCGCTTTCACTGAAGCGGACGGTGTCACAGACAGGTAAAAACAATGCTTTCACTGATCGCAGACATTTTTAAACAAGAATGAAAATTATCCACGAAATTCAGTATCTACAACAAAATTCAATGAAAAACCAACACATCACCGCGCATGCGTTAAAGCGGGCGCTGTCACAGACAAGTAAAACAGTAATTTTCTTTGTATTCGTACAACTTACATTATTTAAAAATAGCGCCAATTTACTAATGAAATGACAGCAAAGAACACTAAACAGTTTTTATTCTAATGCTAAACTTCTTGTCTAAAATGTCGAACAATCCAATCTCGAGGAGTTATTTGCACAAGGAGTTTGTATGTCAAATATTCTTTGAACAAGGAGTTTGTATCGAGTATTTTTGCGCAAGGAGATTGTATAGAATTGAGATAGAGGTCGAATATATTGGTGTGTTCTATACTTTTTGGCGGAAATTGGTAGCGTTCAGTTTGTTATTTTTTTTTATTATCCGAAAAAATATATTTAGTGGTTTTTGATGCATAATATTGATAGTGTATTAATCAGCACAAGCGTCGGTGGCTCAACCGGTAACGACTCCGTCGTCCTAACCTGAGGTACCGGGTTCAAATCCGGACGGCCAATGAACCAATGAATTTTTCGAAACTTACGTACATATACTCACCGATTGCTTTAACGGTGAAGGAAAACATCTTGAGGAAACCTGTACACACCTGTGAAGAAACTCGAAGGTTGTGTGTGAAGTCGACCAACCCACACTGGGCCCGCGTGGTCGACTAAGGCCCGATCGCCCTAATTCAGGGTAGGCTCGAGCCCCTCGGTGAGGACGTATATGAGCTGATATGATGATTAATCAGCAAAGTACTATTTATGTGTTTTTTGTGTAGGATAATGAAATAAAAGTGTATATGCTGTGTTTCGAGTTCCCACAAGAATTCCGTTAAAGCTTCAGCAAAAGTGCTATCAATTTGCTGGAGTGTGTAGGTTAAGTTAGTTTATAGTGCCAGTGAAAAAAATTACACTGATGCTGAAAAATACTGAGAACTCTGAAAGAAAAATTACTGAAGACGTAAACTAATACTACTGAAAAAAATATAATATGTACTAAAAACAAGGCAGTATGGCCAATGAGCCTTAGCCAGCCCTGAAGAGGGCAGACCTCAGAGCAATAACTAAAGCATAGAGGGAGCGTCAAAATTACAATATATCTTTACTCTTCTTTCTTATTATCGAACATTGTACGGCAAAAAAAGATAAATATATAAGATCAGTTTATGTTTATAGCTACATGGACACTCTAATTGTCAAATGGTTATACTTGGTTTGTTTTTTTTACGACCAATTTGAAATCTACCCAGTTATTTAGTAATTCTGTCAACCTTTAGTCGTATATTCCATCGTGAGTGATGTAGATATTTTATATTGATATTTCATATCGATATTTCGACTCTTAATTTCAAGAAGATATCGTGTTCTGTTTTAGCATGTATTCAATCGTTGCTGTTTGCACCCGTGCTTTGTATGGATGGATATGTTTTGGATTTTTTTATTATTTTTATTATCTTTATATATAAAAATTATGTGTCACGTTGTTTGTCCGCGATGGACTCCTAAACTACTGAACCGATTTTAAATTTGATTTGCACACCGTGTGCAAATCGACCCAACTTGAAAGATAGGATAGCTTACATTTTACAAAATAAAACTTTAAATAATACTTTACTTTATCAAACAGTCACAATGATTTATAAATAGACGTTAAGTTTAAATAAATAATAATGACAGCATGAATTTACAGTTTCAAAACTATCATGACCATTAAAATGCCAATTAAAAGCCCATGAATCTAACGACAACTTGCAACCCATTATCTATTAAGCCGTTTAGGCTACAAAGCGTACCAAAAAAATAAATAACCTCCTTTTTGGCTAGTATTATTATAAAATATTTCAGCCTTAATATTACAAGTATAAGTAGCTAGATAGTGTCTATCTGAGCTTTATTTGCAAATAATCAACGTATCTGAATGAAACCGCTGACGGACAGACGGACTTGGCGAAACTGTAAGGTTTCCTTGTTTACTAAGGAACCCAAAAAAAAGCAGATAAACAAACAAACCTAATTGTAACTTCCAATTCTTTAAAATACTACTTTGACCTTTACTTTTAATTTTATCAATCCTTTCATTCCATCTCATCCATGGAAAATAATACACAGCAAAAAAATATCGATGTCTCCATATCGATAACTTCCAATTCTTTAAAATACTACTTTGACCTTTACTTTTAATTTTATCAATCCTTTCATTCCATCTCATCCATGGAAAATAATACACAGCAAAAAAATATCGATGTCTCTTGTAATTATGGCACTTCACTAGGATTGCTAAAAAAGTGCATAGCATTGCAAAAAACAAATATAATTAATATATATCTATTCTGCTTTATCACACTAACTGGGTAATAAGTATGATTAAGTATGATGTAACTAGAATGAATTTCTCTCTATGCTTTAGTTATTGCTCTGAGGGGCAAACAAATAAAAAAATATTAATTGGTGTGTTCTAAATTCAAACACCAAAATAGTAAACAAAAGAGCTTTTTATTAACTGTTTTCAGTGAGTAAAATTAGATTTTTAGAGGGGCAATGGTATAAAATACTGTTTAAGTATGACTTGCACACTAATAAAAAAATTGGTTGTCTGTAAAGTCGGTTTACGGACGATAGTTTAACGTGACAACGTCATAACGTAACGGGACAATGAGTCATCATTTTTCGTGCATGCAGCCGGAGTCCATCGATTTATTAGACGTTGTTACGTCAAAAACCCAGTATAATTTGTAATGTAGCTTGTCGGACGGAACGCCTCTGCTTAGCAGGCGTGGGCGTTAATAGCAACGAAAGAGTTTGTAACTATTGTTGCTGTTATCGAACACTATGTAAACTACTCAAAATCTTTTTGGTTACAAATATATTTTTTTATTTACTTATTGACATGATAACGTCTTATAAATTGATGACACGGGTTGCATGCACGAAAAAGTGTGACGGACGTCATTATCCCGTTACGCCAGTACGCTGAGCCAAACGTGCAAGCGAGAGTTGTACTTGTACTTGTTTAGGGCTTGGGGGTTAGGTATTAGGGCCTGGGGCTTTTGGACTGTTAAGGTCAAGGTCAAGTTAAGTTAAATTAAAAGGATTAAAAGTACTAGGCTTCCAGGATCTTACAAGAGGTGTTCCAATTCGGTCCATTCTTTGTGAGGAAATGCCAAAGAGTTAACTCACCCGACTATGGGCGGTATCTTACATCTCCTTAAACATGGAGCTAAAGAAGTTTTACTTCAGTCGTGTGGTCTAAAGCACACAAGCGTTCGGCTTGTGACACGTTATCACGTAAAATAATCGACCGTAAACCGACTTTACAGACGACATCGTATTTTTTTTAATACCAGTAGCAAGCATTAGGAAGCTACCTACGCCATAATACAAATGATACTTTGGTCTTAATAAAACTGGCCAAGTGCGAAGTGAACTTGTGCTCTGAGGGTTCCACACTGTAACACCTTTGGGTACGAAACCCTACAATTATAAACGAGTGCAGCAATCAGATTGAGGATGCAAAAATGATTTCTCATACACGGTCAATTAATATAAAAAAAAATAATTAAAAAGTAAGTTTGTAATCGCAAAGATCTTCTTTTTTATGTGATATAACTACAAATTGTCCGCCTCCGTGGCGTAATGGTCCATTCGCTTTAACACAGGAGGTCACGGGTTCGATTCCCGGTGGGGTCTACTTGTTATAATAAGTAGAACCCCAGTTAACGGGTCCTACACCATTTTTTTTATACATCCTGTTTAATAGTGTTAGCAGCCGCTGTTTATCTCGTGCTATAATGTGTGCTTAGAGATCGAAATGAAAACAACCCTTGGTTTAAAATGATCAGAAGTATATACATATGTTTAGATAGATAGATAGATAACACGTTTATTTGTCACTGCAATCACTTGTTTATTACCGCTGTAAGACAAACTAGGTTTTTGATATGATATCTATCACGACAATGGCTTAACTACATGGGATTTCTCCGCGCGGTCGCTCATGGCCGACTTTGGCGTTGAAAAGGTTAATTATGGCACACGATAAGAGAAAGTGGACTTACTCTTTTTCCACATAATATACCCGTAATTTTGTCTGTCCTAGGTACACATGCGACGAAGACCATGTGTACGTGTTGCTCGGAGGGCTGGGTGGCTTCGGTTTGGAGCTGGCCGACTGGCTGGTGCTGCGGGGAGCGAGGAAGCTGGTGCTCTGCTCCAGGAGGGGTATCTCTAACGGATACCAGGCCATGAGGATCAGGTGAGAACTGCCTTCAATAATGCAGCTCATCTTCGAATACATTTATGTACATGTAAGTCTAAATGTGTAGATGCGAAACCTCTCAACTGTCACGCTGTTATTTGTTATTATTTGGACCCGGAAATTCGACAGATAGGATTTTTTCCGGCAGCTGGAAATTGACAGACAGGGTTCTGGACGCGTTTAATGGATTTTCTGTAAATCTAAATAAAATATAGAGTGTTTACATTTAAAATATTATTCTAATTAGGGTGTTTTACTTATTTCTTTTTATTGTTTTTTTACTTTTACATTATGATTATTGATATTATTGATATTATTGATATTTGTTTACTATGGGTTATCTAAAAATTAACTATATTTCTGGGTTAAAAATGAAAATGCAACTATAATTGAACTTTTCTATTACATACTATAATTTATACCTGAGTATGTTTATAATACAATAAAAACTAAATAACACCTGAGAAACAACAAAACAACAAAGAAAACAACTAAACAAATGACACACTCGCGACTTGAAGTACGACATCTCAATTTTGAATGAAGTTTCTCTGAATATTTTTATATTGTCAGTGTGGCAAAGGATTAGTCAATAGGATTATTTTTAAGTCCTAATTTGGCCCACCGTAATTTTTCCTGCTCCCGGTACGTCGACAGATAGGGAATTTGGTTTTTATTTTGGGTCCCGGAATTCGACAGTCAAGAGGCTAAGCGAAACCTTTACTATGAACTTTACTGAGATAGGTAAATCGCACAACTAGGGCAAGGTGGTTCATAAAAATCTCGATGTATTTGGTGTTGTAAATTCAATATGACAAGAAAAAATATCGTTTCTTTTCGCTTATTGCTATTTTGTAATTGACGGTATACAAGATTCCGTACCACAGTCCAACATCACGCAGCAGAGGCATTGCGGTCATCGCTGCTCAGGAAATTACAATTATACTAATCTCACTATATTGATGTTTGCATGTCTTACAAGCGTGAATTTTTTAATCTAGAAGTGCGCGGGTTTAATCCCTTTTTTTATACAATTGGTAAGCCCGTGGCATCAATTTCACCTGATGGTAAGTGACGATGATGCCGAAGATGAAAGCGGGCTTACCAACATTCCCCAACGAAATCGGGAACTGGCTATCATATCTTCATGCCGGGAACACATCAAAACTGTTTACATTGATGTTTGGCGGCAGGACTTGGATCAGATGGTGATTAGTGGTAGGTAGCCAGGCGGGCTTAGAAAATACCATACCTCGAACTAAAAGTAAGACGCCGCAGGCATTGGAATCCACGACCTCCTGGTGTGAAGCAAATGGACTAACCATTACACCACGAAAGCGGTTAAACTATGGTTCGCTTTACTCTCTGATTCGACCTACAGGCAAAAGCGATTACTCATTTACTTTTGTTTCATAAGGCAGACAGAACCCAGGCATATAGCCTGGTAACCATAAACTCAGCTAAAAAAATTATAAATCTTCAGGATATGGGAAGCTTACGGTGTTGTAGTGCAAATCTCTACTGATGATATCACTTCGGAGAGTGGTTGCGAGGCCATGCTGAAACGAGCCAGGACGCTGGGACCTGTCGAGGCGATTTTTAATCTGGCCGTGGTCCTCAGAGACGCTGTGTTCCAGAATCAGACACAGGAGACGTTCAAGGAATCGTATGGACCTAAAGCACTGGCCACTATACACTTGGACAAACTTACAAGGAAACTGTGTCCAGAATTAAAGTGAGTATAAAGAATAAATATTAACAAAAAAAACCCAGGACAGGTAGGTGTTAAAACTTTGAAACGTTGAAAAAGGTTTAAATAACTTTTATAAAGTTCACCGACTAGTGGACTCGGTATTTAGAAACGAAAGATAAATTAAAAACAAAACAAGAAAATTCGTCGGGGACTGCCATTCTCTCCTGTGAAATAAATTGAATTTACGCAATTTTATGACTTTGACTAATCTAAATATATATAACTCAAAGGTGACTGACTGACTGACATAGTGATAAATCAACGCACAGCCCAAACCACTGGACGGATCGGGCTGAAATTTGGCATGCAGGTAGATGTTATGACGTAGGCATCCGCTAAAAAAGGATTTTGGGAAATTCCTACGGTAACCGCAAAAATCGGGATCTGCAAGGGCGAAGCTGCGGGCATCCACTAGTTCTGTATATAAATTGGTGTAGTTTTAGATCAATATCAATAGTTATTTATTTAAACTGAAATTTTGAACAGAATACGCTTTAACGCCTAGCGTGGACTATTTCAAAATTTTAAATTTTGCTTTTTTTCTGAGGGTTCTAAACAATTCCTGGCCGGGTTGCCTTTTTATGCGATAGCTTGCTTAATTTTGCTTAATATACATAAGTTTTTAGGGTTCCGTAGTACAACAAGGAACTCTTATAGTTTCGTCATGTCCGTCTGTCCGTCTATCTGTCCGCGGCCTAGCTCCTAGACTATTAGTAGTTAAGAGCAGAAATTTGGCTTGATTATATATTATATAATAATAACGCGGAGAAAAATTTAAAAACATTTTGAAATAAAAACTTTAAGGGTACCTCCCCTACAAGTAAAGTGGGGATGATTTTTTTTTTCATCAAAACCAGTCGTGTGTTGTATCGTTAGTTAGAACTTTAAAAATAGTTGAGTCTTCTAAGACCATTTTATGATCCTTTTATGAGAAAATAGGCTTGAAAGTGCAAAATTTTGTTGGAGTCGAGTGTCCCTACCCCCCTCACAACATTTGGAAATTTGAAAATTAGATATGGACGCGACAATGGCCACTACGGAACCCTACATTGCGCGTTACCCGACACGCCCTTGGCCGGTTTTTTTATTAATCATTGTAGACTAATAAATGTTTAGTCGGCTGTTACAATATCGAACATGGTTTTCAGAGATTTTGTGATATTCTCATCGGTATCCTGCGGCCGCGGTAACGCTGGCCAGACAAACTATGGTTTTTCCAACTCAGTGATGGAAAGGATTTGCGAAATTAGGAAGAGTGAAGGGTTGCCAGCCCTGGCAATACAGTGGGGAGCTATTGGAGACGTAAGTATTTCAGAAACAATAACATAATATACAGGTGTAAAAAAATTTTTTGCTCCCGTTAACTGGGGCTTCTACTTAGCATACTGAACAACTTTTGTTCTACGACTTAGCTGAAAACGTAAAAAAAAATTTTTGCAATTCATACAAATTATCAGGTGATCGACCAATTATGTGTATTTTAGTATGGGGGGTTCAATTTCTTTATCGAGAACTGATTATAGGTTCCTTGGGGAAAGTTGTTCAGTATGATAAGTGGAACCCCCAGTTCACGTTTCCTACACCATTTTTTTTACACCCTGTATACTTACAACTGGCACCTCATCACAACTACGATTTAATAAAGTCCAGACAGTTTTGAATCAGTTTTTTCAAGACATGTTAATAAAAAAAAACATATAAAGATATAACGATTTTATACTTTAAAAAGTAATTGAATCTATATGTATATAAAATTTGCGTGTCACAGTGTTTGTAACCAAACTCCTCCGAAACGGCTGGACCGATTTCCATGAAAGTTTCTGTGTATATTCGGTAGATCTAAGAATAGGTAGTAAAGTACATTTCATTATGGCAAAACATCTTTTGCGGGGTCAGCTAGTAACACTATATTAACTAAATTAATTTCATAATCGTGGGTAACAGCTAGTTTGTCATAAAATCTGAACAGCAGATTGTTCAATATCTTCTTCTTCAATATTTTTCTTCAGATTCTTCTATATTTTGAATTTGCTGCCATCCTGTACTAGTTTACCTGTCTTTCTATCCCTAACTAAAGGTTGCCTGGTAGAAATCTCTTAAAGCGATAAGGCCGCCTTTGCACTCTATTTAAATTATAAGTCCTGTATTGTTTTTTCTATTAACTTTCTGTCCTCTATATTTACTTACTTACTACTTGCTTCTTCACACACAATGACGTGAAGTGTTTTTTCCTAAAATCCTACATATTGAAAAATCTGCTGCTCAGATGTTTATGCCAAAATTAGATAATCAGATATTAATAGGAATTTCTAGTGTACATAATTTATAAAAATTCAGCACCGCTCAGAAATATTTGATTGAACACCTCGCCCGCTACGATATATCTGATGGCGACTGTACAGTAAAACACAAAATTTAAATATTTTCGCTAAGTTTAATTCGAGCATTTTGTTTTATGAGTAAATTTTGTTTGAAAAGCCACTACAACATTAAATTCATAAACTATCCTTATCTCTAGGTGGGTCTGGTAGCTGACATGCAAGAGGATAACATCCAGCTGGAGATCGGAGGCACTTTGCAGCAGCGCATCGTGTCCTGCCTCCAGGCTATGGACATGTTCCTCAAGCAGGACGCTCCTATTGTCTCGTCTATCGTGGTGGCGGAGAAGAGAAGTGGTGGCGCCAAAAGTGGTACCTGTGTTGACACTGTGGCTGCTATCATGGGCAAGTGTTATTTGATATATAACAAATTGTAAGACTCGGTTTGGTTGGTGGTAGGGCATTTTCTAAGCCCGCCTGGCTATCCATCTTATCTAAGTCTTGCCGCCAAATATCAATGTTGATATCATTGGTGTGTTCCGGCATGAGGATAAGATAGCCAGTTCCCCATTGCGTTGGGGAGTCTTGGTAAGCCCGCTTCCATCTTCGGCATCATCGTCACTTACCACCAGGTGAGATGTTGTCAAGGGTTTACCAATTGTGAATAATATGTTGTTCGTGAATTACTTCTTGACACACCTTTTGAAAATTTATAGTTCTTTTAGTACACATTTTAGTTTTGTGGTGGTTGAAGAAGTGGTGGCACCAACAGTGGTACTTGTGTTGACACTGTGGCTGCTATCATGGGCAAGTGTTATGGTTTACTTTGTTGATATATATCAACATGGTGTTCGTGAATTACTTCTTGACACACCTTTTGAAAATTTATAGTTCTTTTAGTACACATTTTGGTTTTTCGGTTGCCTACATAATAAGAAATTTACATTCTAAGAGGTACAGCTTTTGTTTTAAAAAATCTAGCCTGTAAGTATGTTATAGTTTTCTATATTTTAATATTATATGATTTCCTTAAAGGTATCAAAGATTTGAAGACCGTATCTCACCAAACTTCGTTGGCTGAGCTGGGAATGGACAGCATAATGGCGGTGGAGATCAAGCAGACTCTCGAGAGGGATTACGAGCTCTTCTTGTCAGCCCAAGAGATCAGGAACTTGTCATTTGCTAAGTAAGTGCAAATATTTACGTTTCTGTTAACATTTTGATTTGATATGTTGTATGAAAGAAGGCCTTTGTCCAGCAGTGGACGATTTGTGGCTGATATGATGATGATGATGAGGATGATAAAAGAATACATTTAAATTAAAAATTTAATGTAAACACGACTGCATAAATACATTACCCACTTTTTTGGGAAGTCGGTTAAAATGTATCCTATGACACTCACGGAATCAAGATAAATCTAACGATATAACGAAAAATTTTGTGGAATAATGAAACATACATGAGACCTCTCGCTTATCGTGTGGCACAATAAAACGTGCTATCCAAGGGATAGACGGCGGTTGCCTGGTGTTGCACTGAACATCACCCCGCGGTCACGTGTGGGGCATTTAGATTTACACCTACGGACATGTGCAACGAGACCTTCATACACATCTGGAATCAGAAGTGCAGGTTTCCTCACGATGTTTTCCTTCACCGTTAAAGCAAAACCTAGACCTTAAAAAAACACTCCTTTTTGTAGGCAGTCGTGTAAATAGTAAGGGGTGCGCACATAATATGGTTACCATAATACTTTCGTTTAGGATGACTATCCACAAGATAATATGTCTAATAAATGTCATAAGGTGATTGAGGTGAAACGCTTAGTAAAAGAGAAAAATTGTGACTACTACATACTTTTAGGGTCCCGTACACCTAACGGGTGACCAACGGGACCCTATTACTAAGCCTCGTCTGTCTGTCCGTCTGTCAGCGGTCTATATTTCATGAAACGTAATAGTTACACAGTTGAAATTTTCACAGAATGTGTATTTCTGTTGCCGCTATAATATAATAACTAAAAATTGACCGCTCCGGGGCCTCCCTGGTGCAAAGGCTGTCTATAGCCATACAACGCGGCAACGCTGCGAGCGTTATGGACACCTTTGCGCAAGGAAACGCTCAGGGGTGGGTTATTTTAGTTTTAGAAATTTTATGTTTGTATGTTTGACAACTGTAATTTACATGATTAACCGCCTTATTTTAACCGCCTCCGTGGCGTCATGGTTAGCCCATTCGCTTCACACCAGGAGGTCGCGGGTTCAATTCCCGGTGGGGTCAACTAGTAAGACTTGGTTTAGTTGGTGGTAGGGCATTTTCTAAGCCCGCCTGGCTGGCTACCACCATCTTATCTAAGTCTTGCCGCCAAACATGTGTTAACAACATTGATGTGTTCCGGCTTGAAGATAAGATAGCCAGTTCTCCATTCTGTTGGGGTATCTTGGTAAGCCCGCTTCCATCTTCGGCATCATCGTCACTTACCATCAGGTGAGATGATGCCAAGGGCTTACCAATTGTAAATAAAAAAAATATATATAATAACTTGACTAAAAATTAGAAAAAGTGAAAAAATAAGCGGGGTGTCTATATACAAGCACCTGTTTTTTTTATAGGTTTTTACAAGTATTTTTGATTAAGCTCTATCGTAAACATACAAGCGTGAAACTTGGTGTGATTACAGTACCAACACTGAAGTTAAACAACAAATAATAAAAATCGGCCAAGTGTGAGTCGTACTTGCGCTAAGGAGTCCGTAATGGATGACAAAGAAAGCATATTTTTGTCGCTCGCGTTGATGTCTTTTATTTGTGATGTGAATATGTATCATTGTCCTTATTCTATGTAGTTGTGTAGAGATGTGTGGTGGTACGGAACCCTCGGAGTGCTAGTCCGACCCGCACTTGGCCGAGTTTTTGTATATCTGAAGGTAGCGTGACTCACTGTTAGATTGTTATAAATATACTAAATATTTTTTTAGGCTTGTAGAGTACAGCAAAAATCAAGATGTGGGCGATGTTTCTTCTCCCAAAACCGAAGAAGTAGCTGCTGAAAATGAACCTAACATTATTGGAATACTGATTAAAAATTTGGGAGAAGAGGAACACGCTGCCAGATCATCAATTTGGTTGCCGACCCTCGTATCTAATAATAAAAAGGTAACATCATTCTCGCATAGATCAGTTAGCTACATACCTGTTCGCCTCTAACTAAAATAATATCGAAGATAAAAACGCATTTACTTGAAATAATCATCTAAAATGAAAAACTGGCATTGACAATCGGTAACTTGGTAACAATTCCATTCCTCCATCTGGACTGGAATCAATTTCAAAATGTTTATTCAAAGTAGGCGCATAGATACACTAGTTATCAAAAACTAGCTGTCCCGGCGAACTTCGTACCGCCTTACACTACATTAAACTACACTAAACTTCACTACACTACGCTACACTAAACTACACTACACTAAACTACACTACACTAAACTACACTAAACTAAACAACACTACACTAAACTACTCTACACTACACTATACCACACTAAACTACACTACACTACAACAAACTACACTACACTAAACTAAGCTAAACTACACTATAGTACACTAAACTACACTACAGTATACTAAACTACACTTAACTACACTACACTACACTATGCCACACTGAACTACACTACACTACAACAAACTACACTACACTAAACTACACTACACTACAATAGTTATTCTGCTTTTTGGGGTCGAGACAAATCCAACAAACCAAAAATCATTAAAATTCTTGTTATAAATGGTGTAAATAACCCGACTTTGTTTTATGTATATATAAGATTTCCATCTCCTTTCTAAGGAAAGACTTAAGAGTCTCCAGGAGGCTCGAGTTTCCATACAAACGTAGTTCCGCTTTAATACAAAAACTACATGCCGGATTGAATCCAAACTTTGAAAATATATTGAGTAGACACATTTTGATGTTAGTAATTAGTTTTCATCGTATTAAATTTTAACGTAACTAAACGAAGACTTAAATTAGTTTTGTACTGAAAGTTTGAAACTGCTCTTATTTTTTACGTTTTATATGAGTACATCGAAAACTAATTACAAACATCGACATGTGTCTCCTCAATATATTCGCAAAGTTTGGATTCAATCCGGCATGTAGTTTTTGTATTAAAGCAGAACTACGTTTGTATGGACACTCGAGCCTCCTGGCGGCCCTTAACAATTACCTATATTGTATTCCAGGGCGAAGTAGAGACAGTGTTCATGATGGCTGGTGTAGAGAGCTGCGCGAGTGCACTTAAAACACTATGTAGCAGGCTCGAGTCGCGCGCATGCGTGCTGCAACTTGGGCTCGAACACAAAGATGAGGGGCTCAACGAGATGGCGGACCGGCTGTACCCGGTAAGTTCTGCTTAGCCAGCACGGCGAAAGTCTGAGACTTAGCTTGGACAAAGTATATATATTAGTACTAACATACAGTATGGACACTCCCTGCCACTCTCTAGATTGCGACCTCACCCCCGTCTCCCAGATTGATATACAGATTGGTTACAGTTTGGTTGTCGAACGTGTAGGATTTCGCCGCCATTTTGTTTGTTCCGTCATTCCTTTTTTAAAATGTCATTTCTGGCCCTGTCCAGGGTGTGGCTTGGTTGTCTATTCTGAGTCACGGTTAGTACTAATATATATACTTTGGTCACGGTAAAATGTCTCACGTGATCTTTCAGTGGATTGTGAACCTGCGACCTTTCATACAAACGGCGATAGCTATTTTCACCTCGTAAAAATTTACCGGTTTTTTTTTGTTCGTTGTTGTTCTTTTAACCGACTTCAAAAAAAGGAGTAGGATTCTCAATTCGATCATAATTTTTTTTTATGTGTGTTCGCGGATAACTTCGTCGTTTATGAACCGATTTTGATGATTTTTTTTGTTGGAAAGGAGATATCCCAAGGGTGTTACCATGATAAGGAAACCAGGATCTGATGATGGAATCCCAGAGAAATCGAGGGGAACCTTAGTTTCCTGTTTGAAGTCGGGTTTTTTTGTTCAAAATTATGAATAAATATCTTGAATCTTGAATCTTTTTGTCGTTTGTATGATAAGTCTTATTTTCGTAGGTTCACAATCCTCTTAATAACATTATCCAATATAGTTTTGCTTACCGTCGACGCCCCTACTGCTTACATTATGTGAAAAACGATAGACGTTTATGGTTTTCAATAAAATCGATAACTATCGCTAGACAAAGAGAAGAAGTATAACGTCATATTTAAGAAATATTGCGGTAGGTATAATATTAACTTATCGTGTTCAGTTTTAGTAACACTATGTGAAAAACTATAGAATGTTTATGGTTCTCAATAAAATCGGCACCTATCGCTAGACAAAGAGAAGAAGTATAACGGCATATTTAAGAAATATTGCGGTAGGTATAATATTAACTTATCGTGTTCAGTTTTAGTAACACTATGTGAAAAACGATAGAATGTTTATGGTTCTCAATAAAATTGGCACCTATTGCTAGACAAAGAGAAGAAGTATAACATATTTAAGAAGTATTGCGGTTAATATTAGCTATCGTGTTCAGTTTTAGTAACATTATGTGAAAACGATAGAACTTTATGGTGCTCAATAAAATTGGTACCTATTGCTAGACAAAGAGAAGAAGTACAACATATTTAAGAAGTATTGTGGTATATTATTAGCTATCGTTTTCAATTTTAGTAACATTATGTGAAAAACGATAGAACGTTTATGGTGCTCAATAAAATTGGTACCTATTGCTAGACAAAGAGAAGAAGTACAACATATTTAAGAAGTATTGTGGTATATTATTAGCTATCGTGTTCAATTTTAGTAACATTATGTGAAAAACGATAGAACGTTTATGGTGCTCAATAAAATTGGTACCTATCGCTAGACAATGAGAAAAAGTATAACATAGTTAAGAAATATTGCGGTATAATATTAGCTGTCGTGTTTCGTTTTAGTAACGTTATGTGAAAAACCATAGAACGATTGAGGTTCTTAATAAAATTGGTAGATGAAATACCGGTCAAGTGCGATTCGCACTCGCGCTCTGAGATTTCCGTACTAGTACACCTCTCCACACAACTATGACAATGATACCTATTCACATTACAAACAAAAGAGATCAACTCGAGCGACAGAAATTTACTTTTTTTATTGACTCCGGACCACTTAGCGCGAGTGTAACTTACACTTAGCTGGTTTTTGTTGTTTGTTGTTTTATTTCAGGATTAGTATAATAATTACTATAATATTAATTATTATAATAATTACAAACGCCATAGGGACAAACTAGCAAGATGCCAGAGAAGCTTGGAAAGAAGCATGCTAGGTTTGAAACTAATAGACAAAGTTACAAGTAAAGACAACAGACATATTGTTACGCATGGACCAACTTAAATGGCGGTGGACTGGTCTTATGCTCCGCTGCAAAAAGGAAAAGTGGAGCAAACTGGTGACAGTATGGTACCCAAGGGGTAGCACTAGGAGCCGAGGTCGTAAAGCTATAAGATGGGAGGATGACCTAAAGATGACCTTAGGACCACTTTGGATGAGATTAGCGGCAGACAGAAAACAATGGAGAGAGTTGGTGGAGGCCTTTGCCGTAAGGCAATCCAAACTTAGAGATATGTTGTAATACAGTTTTTAGTCTTTAGAATGTTTAAATTCCTCATTTAAATTAGTTTTATATAGTTTTATTTTTAACTAAAAAATTCCTTTTTAGACACAAATGTAAAAATTGCAAATCTTTCGGAAATAAAGGCTTTATTATGTTTTATGCTCATATTACCGTTTTTACGATAGAGTTTAATCAAAAAGTAGGTACCTGGGCGACCGAGCGATGATCAGTGTCTTCTAAGCATGTGAACTTTTTTTGTTGTTAAACTTTTTTTTATGAAAAATAAGTTAAAATTATGTAACATAAAAATTTTGAGGTTTTGAACTCGGGCCATTCGGTTTTGTGAGCTAGGCTCTGTGACCACTAGGCTAGAAACGCTTTAGAGAGAATTGTGAAAATATGATGATTATTATCTCCTTGTATTACTAGCCTTTTCCCGCGGCTTCGCCCGCGTGGACATCGTTTTTATGACTGTCTGTAAGGGTGATTAGTAAATTATGTCGTTTCCCACCTACTCAACCATCTCTGTGCAAAAAATCACAACAATCGAGTATTTTTTTAGTTCCCTCAGGAACTGCATAAGATTATGATATTTTCCCGGCATAAAAAGTAGCGTATGTGCTTCCCCGTGACACAGGCTACCTGCATGCCAAATTTCATAAATTTGGCATTTCGTAAAATTGCGGTCGTGTTCAATTTTCAAATAGAGAATAATTTTGTGTTGTGAATTTGCCATTCACACTTTCTGATGTGCTTAGAAAGACTGCAATTTATCTTGTATTATGTTGTCATCACATCAGCTCATATATACGTCCCCACCGAGGGGCTCGAGCCTACCCTGAATTAGGGCGATTGGGCCTCGACCACGCGGGCCCAGTGCAGGTTGATCAACTTCACACACAACCTTCGAGTTTCTTCGCAGGTGTGTGCAGGTTTCCTCACGATGTTTTCCTTCACCGTAAGAGCGTCGGATAAACCTACATATGAGATCGAAATTCGTAAACACATTGTTACGTGGCAGGACTCGAACCACGACCTCCCGGATAGTAGGTTGCGGCCCTTGCCGTTGCGCCACCGACGCTGTTTATTATTATTAGCGTATTATGTTGTTCTTTATCTCTTTGACTAGTTATATTTATCTATTTTATTTACAAAACGTTTGCTCTCGTTTTTTACGTAACGCCAACAATCCACAATAATAGATCAGCTCTTGGCATCATCTCTCCTGATGCTAAGTGACGATGATGCCGAAGATGGAAGCGGGTTTACTAAGATTTCTCAACGCTATGGGGATCTGGCCATTTTAAATTTAAGTAAATTTAACGGAGAAACGAGACAAATAATACAAACTAAGCCCTAGAGCGAGTAAGACGAGTATATTTAACTCTTTCGACCGCGGGGGTCATGATAATCACAGGATGACACGGGAATTTTGAATGGCGGCGCCATGTCAACTACTAGTTGATACGAGCATAGTAGACTGAATCGCGATGTTAACTACTGGTTAACATGGACATTTTAGCGTTTGCGTTTTGTTAACTACTGGTTAACACGGCCAAGCAAGCGGTTATCTTCAAGCCGGAACACATCAATGCTGTTAATACTGATGTTTGGCGGCAAAACTTAGATAACTTAGATTGTGATAGCTAGCTAGCTAGCAACGAAAATGCCCTACCAAGTCTTACAAAGTTGACCCCGCCGGGGATCGAACCCGCGACCTCCTGGTGTAAAGCGAATAGACTAACCATTACGCCACGGTGGCGGTAGGACCCTTAAGGTGAGATCGAGATAGAAACTGAAACACAATACGGAAGACGAGTTGTAGTCATCTGATATACTTTTTATCGTCTGTCAAAAACGACATTTTGTTAAATGTTAGAAATACCTAGGCGTGACGTCATAGTTTTGCAGTCATTTATTTACTCATTTTGTAATTAAGGTGAATTAAAAATCGAAGACTTGATGGAAAACAAAACGAGTAAGGTTTTCCGAAGTTTAAGTAGGAGGGCAATTTAGTAATCAAGAGTTCATAATTTATTTCTGATGATGTCGTCATCCCTATTAAAACAAATCAAAATTTTGATAAACTTACTATTTGCGAGGCAGTAAATTAACTCCGTATTGTTGAATTTCAGATAATCAAATCAAATCTAGCTCCTGGCCAGCGCTTCCATATACTCGGCTACAGTTTTGGTACCCTCGTCATGTTGAAAATAGCCGCGAAACTTGAAAAAGAGGGTAAGGAATATTATTATTATTTAATACTCATGGCACCATCTAAACTAAAGCCAGAGCAAAGTATATATAGGGTGTCTCAAAAGAAAGTTTATATTTGTTTAGCTTACTGCGTGAACGCAAAGAATCCTAGGGGCGCGGGGGGTATATCAATCGGTAGACTGGCTCTTGGGAATCCCCTTTAGTGTTAAATTTTCGCACCCACACCCTTCCCTAAGGGTATGGGTCGCTCAGATGGGCTTTCAAGGTGGCCTATGCTGCCAAAGCCTTAGGGGGAGTTTAGTGGGTAGTGTGGTCTTGGGCCTGTGCATATTTATTCATATATACCTTATGTATATAATGGGTATGTATGCATATAGGCGCATGGCTGTGAGTCCCACATAACCAGTACAGCCGGCTGTATTGGTATGCATAAACGCATTCTCCTCCTCCCCTCCACCGCAGTCCGAGGGGAAAAAAACTCTTGGGAATTCAGTCGCTATAGAGCGTTTCACGGGAGGCAGCGTACGTTCCGTGTGCGAGCTTTTTTCAAAAACAGCTAAACAAATATAAACTTTCTTTTGAGACACCCTGTATATTTGTACTAACATACAGTATGGACACTCCCTGCCGCTCTCTAGATTGCGACCTCACCCCCTCGTCACCGCGATTGATACAGATTGGTTACAGTTTGGTTGTCGAACGTATGGGATTTCGCAGCCATTTTGTTTGTTCCGTCATTCCTTTTTTGAAATGTCATTTCAGGCCCGTCGTCGAAAGTGTCCAGGGTGTGGCCATAGGGACCTCAGGAGACTCGAGTTTCCATACAAACGTAGTTCCGACTTTAATACAAAAACTACATGCCGGATTGAATCCAAACTTTGCGAATATATTGAGTGGACACATATCGATGATTGTAATTAGTTTTCGATGTTCTGATATAAAACGGAAAAAAATAACAGCATTTTCAAACTTTCAGTACAAGACTAGTTTAAGCCTTCGTATAGTTATATTTAAATTTACTGAGATGAAAACTAATTACAAACATCGATATGTGTCTACTCCATACATTTGCAAAGTTTGGATTCAATCCGGCATGTAATTTTTGTATTAAAGCGGAACTACGTTTGTATGGAAACTCAAGCCTCCTGGGGCTAAATTACACTATTGAGTATATATCAAACGTTCTGGGTAAGTATTAAAAACCTGGCACTGTTAGTGTAGACAGGGGTTTGATATTCCGTGCTGTCACTACTAATATGATTTTATATGCATCTTATCTTAGATTTTTGGTCGATAATCATATAAAACAACGTAGAACAGGTGGCCGTTGGGGTAGTAAAGTTCGCGAGTGGCAATCACGCACCGGAAAACGAAACGTAGCGTAGGCAGGCCTCCCACTCGGTGCACTCGGTGGACCGATGACCTGGTGAAGGTCGCGGGAAGCCGCTGGATGCGGGCAGCGCAGAACCGGTCGTCATGGAAATCCTTGGGGGAGGCCTATGTCCAGCAGTGGACGTCCGTCGGCTTATATGATGATGATTCACATAAAACAAACAAAAGTAATAAGTGATTCCCTCTTCTCATGTATGCGGATAAATTTTACAATTGTACGCGGAGTATCGCAGTTATACTTACAGACAGAGCATTTATTTGATAAATTATAATTGAAAACACTAAACACGTTAAAAAACCGACTTCCATTGCAACAACTTAGTACATTTTTGCATTATTATTTTTGGTTTTTTGTTAATTTTCTAATAAAGTACTACACTGATTTTGATAAAATTTATATGGGACCACACGGGAAGCACTAGCTTTCAAATAAAAAAAGAATCATAAAAATCGGTTCACCCAGTCAAAAGTTATGCGGTAACAAACATAAAAAAAACATACAGACGAATTGAGAACCTCCTCCTTTTTGGAAGTCGCTTGAAAAACGGGGCTTGACGTGATTTTATATAATTGATGTTGTTACCTCAACGTTTCGACTATGCTTCGATAGCCGTGGTCGCGAGTAGACTGAAGCCGCGGCGTCATCGCCGCCGGCGCATCGCAGGAACACCTCCATCTACCCTCACTTCATTTTGTGAAGGGTTAGGGTCACCACACATTTCACTTAATAAGTTAAGGTCCCATCAAGCCCCGTTTTTAATTTATCAGTACTATGAATAATCGTGAAGGTTTAAAGTGTTATAGAGAATTTATTTTTTAATTTATAGTGAAAAAGCAGTTAGAAAGTAGTTATGTCATGGCAAAAATAACTTGTACAGACACGCTGTGCGTACTTTCCAGTGTTACTTTCACCACACCCCGGACACTGCATACAAATGGTTGTGAAATGACATGTCTAAAAACAAATGACGGAGCAATCAAAATCGCGGCGAATTCCCATACGTTCGAGAACCAACCTACAACCAATCTGTTTTTATATTGGGTGCCGAGGGGGTGAGGTTGCAATCTAGAGAGCGGCAGGGAGTGTCCATACTGTATGTTAGTACTAATATATGTATTTTGCCTTCACTGTCTGGCACGAAAACAACCACCACACATCAACAATAAACTTTGCGTTTATGTACTTAGTAGCAAAGCGTATAGCTACAGATAAAAGAGATTTATTAAAGAATTAAAAAGAACATAGTTTTATACGGAAAAACCCTTATTATGAAATATATATTATAGTGTAGTAGGACTAATTGGGTACCATTAATTATTCCTGTAACTTTTTTATTCAGTTACCTTCTATACAAGCCCGGGTTATTTGTAGTTTTTTTTTTTGATTCCGTAGTCAACAAGGAACCCTCACAGTTATGCCATGTCTGTCTGTCCGTCTGTCTGATCGCAGTATAGCTTAGAGACCACTAGTACTAGAAAGCTGTTATTTGGCGTGGGTATACATACATATTAATCACGCTGACAAAGTGGTGCAATAAGTTTTAAAAAAAACTTTTTTGGGTACCTTCCCCTACATGTAAAGAGGGGATGATTTTTTTTCGGTGACGTACCCCATCGTGTGGGGTACCGTTGAATAGGTCTTTTGAAACTACTGAGGGTTTGCTTAAGCCAAGCCTCGATTTAAAAAAAAAGCTTTAAGCTAATCTACCAGCTAAACCGCTATTTCAGGACATACATTTTTTTTAAAAGACTTATAAAATAGATAAATAAATAAATTTAAAAGGAAAACTATCACGGCTATATAACTATATAACTTTCTAAGTTAAGGAATAATTGTCGATCAACTTAAGATGTGCAGTTGAATTTGTAGATAGATTTTCCATACTAAAAGTTTCATTAGCAACTGAAAATATAATTTTGTTTTTTTAAATGTACATTTATTTTTTTTAAAGACTACGGGACCCTACTTTGCGCGAGTTCGGCTCGCACTTGGCTCGTTTTAACCTCTAGTATTGTTTTGTATAGTAATGTATTCATTAATAATAAATCAAAACATGCACGCTGTGCATACTTGTCTAGCCATACACATAATCTTATTTCTTACTTACTATTATTATTATTATTATTATATCAACTCATATACGTCCCCACCGAGGGGCTCGAGCCTACCCTGAATTAGGGCGATCGAGCCTTAGTCGACCACGTGGGCCCAGTGCGGGTTGGTCGACTTCACACACAACCTGCGAGTTTCTTCGCAGTTGTGTGCAGGTTTCCTCACGATGTTTTCCTTCACCGTTAAAGCAATCGGTAAGTACATGTACGTAAGTTTTTGAAAAACTAATTGGTACATTGGCCGTCCAGATTTGAACCCGGTACCTCTGGTTAGAAGGACCGAGTCGTTACCGGTTGAGCCACCGACGCTTTTACTTACTACACTCAATTATAAACATTAATAAATGACCTACACGTGACCGCGGGTGATTCTAAGTACAACACCAGGCAACCGCCGTCTGTCCCTTGGATAGCACGGTTAGTTGTCCCACACGATAAGAAGATTCTAGTTTTCACAAAGTTTTAATAAAATGGTTAGAGCTATTTGACAAACAAGTAAAAGAAGTCTCTAATTTTATCGTTGGACTTTGTCGAAAAATCTGTTAAATATCCAAACAAAGAATTAGAGAATGTCTGGTCGCGAGGCCCCTAGCCGTTGCAGGGCCCCTGGGCAGTTGCCTACACTACCTTATGGTTGTGTGGGACTGGCCAAGACTTGGACTGCAATTGCCTGTCTTAAAGAAAGAAATACGTTCATTGGTTCCAGTAAAACACCACACCAAAATACATAATACATTAGTAACAAAAGTTTAGGTAAATATAAAAAAAATAATTACATATATTCATGAGGTGCCACTGCAACCACAGGGCCCCAACTTAGCATATGCTAGGCTCGGAAGCTAAGCGCTGATATTCTGTTGGCACCCGTGGCTGTCAGTCAGGCGCGGATGCGACAGTTTAATTGCAAGATTTTATAAATATTACTTAGTATCTTGAAACTACAAAACAATATATTCAATTTACTAACTAACTCATCAAGGAGCACCGGTGGCGTAACGGTCATGGCCGCTACCTCCTGTCCGGGAGGCCGTGGTTCGAATCCTGCCACATACCATGTAACATGTACGGTTGTCCGACGCTCTTACGGTGAAGGAAAACATCGTGAGGAAACCTTCATACGGCTGTGAAGAAATTCGAAGGTTGTATGTAAAGTCGACCAACCCGTCCTGGGCCTGCGTGGTCGACTAAGGCCCGATCGCCCTAATTCAGGGTAGGCTCGAGGTATATGAGCTGATAAGAAGAACTAACTCATACATAGGCTTTCAATCTAAACATTTTGTTTATCATTATGGTTGTATCCATGGAATTGGGAGTTATTATTGTGGCAGCTTTTGTTTTTCCAATAAAAAACCCTTAAGACTCTCCAGGGGTCTCGAGTTTCCATACAAACGTAGTTCAAGCTTTAATACAAAAACTACATGCCGGATTGAATCCAAACTTTTTAAATATATTGAGTGGACTCAAATCGATGTTTGTAATTAGTTTTCATAGTAGTAAATTTTAACGTAACTAAACGAATGCTTAAATTAGTTTTGTACTGAAAGTTTGAAACTGCTCTTATTTTTTTCCGTTTTATACATCGAAAACTAAATACAAACATCGATATCTGTCTCCACAATATATTTACAAAGTTTGGATTCAATCAGGCATGTAGTTTTTGTATCAAAGCGGAACTACGTTTGTATGGAAACTCGAGCCTCCTGGAGACTCTTAAACTGTTTTATAAAGGTAATTTTAGCCATAGGCTTCCTAAGTGGTGTTGGTACTTTGAGATTATTCCAACACTTGTTGCCAAACAACGAACCGGCCGAACGAATTTACCGGCCTTACAATAACATATACTATTGATTGCAGGACACATCGGGCATGTGATCTGCTTGGACGGGTCACCGGAATACTTGCATAACTTAGCAAAGAGGCTGATAAACGACATACAATCTGACGAAACCACATTTCAGAATGGTCTACTCGAAAAAATCACTAGATTCATATTCGCAAACAATGAACTTCAAAGTGTTCTTATGGATGTGGTTAAGAAACACCAAACCTTGGAAGAAAAGATCAACGCCTCCTTGTTATTGTATCGTGATATTGTTGAAGATACCATGGTCTACTCAAAAGAATACCAGGCAGCTATGATTTTAGCGTTGTACAATCGTATAAAAGTGATATTGGATAGCTATGAAAACACAATCGTGAGACTGGAAGCACCGATAACGCTTATTAGATCAAAGTCGTTGCCAATGAACTTGGAATGCTCTGAGGATTACGGCTTAAGTGCGTACAGTAGGCACCCTGTGATTGTTCACTATTTGGACGAGACTCACACGCATATTGTGGACAGCAAGGAATGTGCTGCCATAGTGAACCAGGTAGTAGAAAACGCAAGAGTAACCATAGACCCGGACAAGAAAAGAATGAGCATCGTCAACAACCTTTTCAAACAAACGAGTCAAAATGTGGATATTTAATTTTTGATGGGACTTTTTGTATTTATTTGGAATATTATATAATTAATATTGTTGATATGGATTTTTGATATATTTCTCCTTTCATTATGTAGTTATGGTGAGTTAAGGGTTCTCAGGAGGCTCTAGTTTCCATACAAACGTAATTTTGCTTTAATACAAAAACTATATGCTGGATTGAATCCAAACTTTGCGAATACATTGAGTAGACACATATCCATGTTTTTAATTAGTTTTCGATGATATTACAAAAAAAAAAGAGCAGTTTCAAACTTTTAGTACAAAACTAATTTAAGCCTTGTTTAGTTATTAATATGATTCAATTTACTATGATGAAATCTAAATACAAACTTCGATATGTGTCTACTCAATATAATTGCAAAATTTAGATTCAATCTGGCATGTAGTTTTTATGTTAAAGCGGAACTACGTTTGTATGGAAACTTGAGCCTCCTGGGGACCATTAAAAGACAGGCCCCTGCTAGTGCAGTCTCTGTTTTAAATACACTGCGTGTAGGTTACTGTGACCCACTTTCAGGTGGGCCGTCTGCTTTTAGGTAACTTTTTAAATGAATGAAGTGCAATTGAGCATCGGTGGCGTAATGGCAAGGGCCGCTACCTCCAGTCCTGGACGTCGTGGTTCGAATCCTGCCACTTACCCATGTGTTTTCGAATTTAGATTTCATATGTACATTTATCCGACGCTCTTGAGGTAAAGTAAAACATCATGAGGAAACCTGCACACCCCTGCGAAGAAATTCGAAGGTTGTGTGTGAAGTTAATCAACCCTAACTGGGCCCGCGTGGTCGACTATGGCCCGACCGCCCTTATTCAGGGTAGGATCGAGCGCCTTGGTGGAGACGTACATGAACTGATATGATGATGTAATGAAAGTGCGATTAAGATTTGTTAAAAGTCAAGGTAGATACAGAATTCAGAAAATAAAACTTCAAAAAATGTCGACTGCTATATTTGAATGGGTAGTAATGTGTACGTCACAAGTAACTTGCTGCGTTCCGGTGAGTGGAGTGAGATAGCCGACAAGTTTTTTTTATTCACAATTGGCAAGCCCTTGATATCATCTCACCTCATGGTAAGTAACGGTGACGACAAAGATGGAAGCGGGCTTACTAAGATTCCCCATCGCAATGGGGAACTGTATATATTCAAGCCGGAACACATCAATGGTGTTAACATTGATGCTTAGCGTCAAGACTTAGATAAATGGTGACTAACAAGGCGGGCTTAAGAAATGCCCTTCCACCAACCAAACCGAATCATACAAAGTAAGTCTCCACCGGAAATCGAACCTGCGACTTTTTGATGTGAAGCTAGTGGACTTATCCATTACACCACAAAGGCGGTTAGATTGATTACAAACATCATTCCTATCCAGATTACCTCTCTAGTTGCAGCGGGGGGTGAGACAGGGAGACGTTACGTCTCCGAAACTGGTCACCTCCGCCCTGGAAGATGTTTTCAAGCTTCTGGACTGGGGTGGACTCTGCATCAATATCAACGGCGAATACATCACCCACCTCCGATTCGCTGACGATATCGTTGTTATGGCTGAGGTTATGGAAGACCAAAGCACAATGCTCGACGGCCTCAGTAAAGCCTCTCAACAGGAGGGTTTTAAAATGAACATGGTCCAGACGAAAATAAAAACCAAAAATAATATGCAAAAATGTACTAAGTTGTTGCGACGGAAGTCGGTTTTTTAACGTGTTTAACGTTTTTGGAGATCCATACCTCAAAAGGAAAAACTGTCCGTGTCGCACCCACCCCTCTTTAACCTTTAGCACAGTATATATATTAGCCTTTAGGTTGGAGACTCTACACTGGAAGTTGTTGACGAATATGTATACCTGGGACTCGCAGTCCGCTAGGTAGGTCAAACTTTAAGAAAGAGATCAATCGACGTATTCAACTCGGTTGGGCAAACTATTATTTTAATGTAAAAAGTTCAGGGATTTCCCATAGAAGATATTCTATACCAACTGAGAAAAATATTTTTTTATAAAAAAAAAACATTCTTATTAGGGTTCCGTACCCAAAGGGTAAAAACGGGACCTTATTACTAAGACCTATTGTGTGTGAGTACATTACCCAGTTACGGTTCAAAAGATATAATCTTTTAAACGTTCGACAGACGATCGGATGGACGGAGGGATTTCGCTTTAGCAACAGGCAGATTCAGCGGGATCGAAATACCCCTAAAAACGTTGTTCCCTCAATTATTGTTCGCTCTTTTTTGAAAACGTGTTTCGTCTAAATGAAAAAACACCAAAATGTATATAAAACTACTAGTCTTGACCATAGAGTAAACAATATTACTTGTCTTGACTCATGGTCTACCTGCCTAACCGAGAATCGAGACGAGATGTCACACTTTCGTCCATTACAAACGTTTGTTAACGTTTAGTTTCCTTCGACAGAGGTTAATGTCAATTCGAGTAAAAAAAAAAACACCAATAGGGATGACGAATGCTAGTCATCCGATTTACTGTTTATCCTTTTTGAAAAACGACATTTTGTTCTAAAAATGTTTGAAATACCTGGGCGCGACGTCATAGTTTTGCAGCGTCATTTATGTACTCATTTTGTGATTTTGGTGAATTAAAAACCGAAGACTTGATGAAAAACAAAACACGTAAGGTTTTCCGAAGTTTAAGTAGGAGGGCCATTTAGTGATCAAGAGTTCATAATTTATTTCTGATGCTGTTGTCATCCCTATTCATTCAACTTGGGTGGACAGTGTGTTGCTCTATACAGACAATATTTCATTCAACTTGGATGGAGTGTTTTTGCGCTATACGTAAATATCGTAATTTGCGTATTCCCTTTTTATTATAATACCGAATGAAAATATTACCGTGCTTGTTTGAGATAATTTCAATTTCAACGATAAGGATCCGTGGTGCTCCACAGTATACTTTTTTTTATTGTGTACATCAAGAGTGCGAGGCGGCCGACCCGCATCACCATTGACGTTGCGTGGTGTGCGAGAATGTGTGCGTTGAATGTTCATATCTAGCTTCCTTCCCACTCAACCTTTAAGTGGGCAATAGTTCAAATGAAAGAGTTCATTCCAGCGAGTGTTCTCAGACTAAAACGAACCGCGTACTTCAATTTAAATTAAAAAAAAAAAGATATTGAGAGAGGAACCTACGAATATCGCGTGTGAGCATAACTTAGAGGCTAGCGAAAGTTAGGTGATTTTTTAATGCTTGCTCTTGAAATCTGTGTATACCTTTCATTTTCAAAAAAATCGACAAATTGGGTCGATAGAACGACTAGATCGACTCTGATTAGGTTTCATCATCATATCAGCTCATATACGTCCCCACCGAGGGGCTCGAGCCTACCCTGAATTAGGGCGATCAGGCCTTAGTCGACCACGCGGGCCCAGTGCGGGTTGGTCGACTTCACACACAACCTGCGAGTTTCTTCACAGGTGTGTGCAGGTTTCCTCACGATGTTTTCCTTCACCGTTAAAGCAATCGGTAAGTATGTACGTAAGTTTTTGAAAAACTCATTGGTAACTACATTGGCCGTCCAGATTTGAACCCGGTGCCTCTGGTTAGAAGGACCGAGTCGTTACCGAATGAGCCACCGACGCTGATTAGGTTTCATACCTTTATTAAATATATTGAGAAGGGCGAAAGTTAGGTGATTTTTAACGCTTGATAACAAATCTGTGCATAAATACCTTTCATTTAAAAAAAGCAAATCGGTTGGATAGATCGGCCGGATGGACTCGCATTAGATTTCATCAATTTTAATTTCGTAGACCCAGAAACTTGAAATCATCCATGTAAGTGGATCACTCAAAGAAAATTAGGTATTTCGTTTAAGTATTGACTGTAGAACCCTACACTATCGTGGTACGACATGCGCTTGGCCGGATTTTTTCTGTGTATGTGGAATAGGTCTGGAAAGGTTTTTGAACGTACCTATTTAATATGTTTTATATAAAAAAAAAATCCCATAAGAAGCTCAAAACTGTAAATAAATTTAATTTATTATTATAATTGGATTATTTTTAACAAAAGTATGGTAATAACTTCTATATAAGCATCATATTAACGAAAACCATGTTAAATAAATGTTAAATAAACGAAAATAATGTTAAACGTCCGTGTCGCACCCACACTACTCTAAAGGTTGGAGACTCTACACTGGAAGTTGTAGACGAATATGTAAACCTGGGACAAACAGTCCAGCTAGGTAGTTCCAACTTCAAGAAAGAGATCAATCGACGAATCCAACTCGGCTGGGCAGCGTTCGGGAACTTCGCAATATCTTCACGTCCCAAATACCGCAGTGTCTCAAGACTAAGGTCTTTGACCAGTGTGTGTTGCCAGTGATGACTTACGGAACTGAGACATGGTCGCTTACTATGGGCCTCATAAGAAGGCTCAAGGTCACCCAAAGGGCAATGGAGCATGCTATGCTAGGAGTTTCTCTGCGTGATCGAATCAGAAACGAGGAGATCCGCAGGAGAACTAAAGTAACCGATATAGCTCACAGAATCGCTAAACTGAAGTGGCAGTGGGCAGGGCACATAGCTCGTAGAACAGATGGCCGATGGGGCAGTAAAGTTCTCGAGTGGCGACCGCGCACCGGAAAACGTAGCGCAGGCGGCCTCCCACGCGGTCGACCGATGATCTGGTGAAGATCGCGGGAAGCCGATGGATGCGGGCAGCGCAGGACCGGTCGTCGTGGAAATCCTTGGGGGAGGCCTTTGTCCAGCAGTGGACGATTTGTGGCTGATATGATGAAGCATCATGCCTATGACAGCAAAATCCACCTCGACACGTTTCAAGTTGCTAAACAGCCTTTAGTACTTTTGTTAGATTTATAGAAATTAATAACTCGATAATAAAATTGAACAAAATAATTTTAGTTACAGTTTAGAGTTTTGCCCAGTTTTTTTTTGTTAAATTTAAAATCCGAGTGCGTTTGACTTCACATCACCTGATGGTAGATGCCGATGTAGCCGAGGATGTAACACGTAAGCTCAAATAATGCTTATTGACTCTTGTCTTGAAGATTCGTAAACTAGACGAATCGGGAATACAGACGCCGACAGAGAATTCCATTAAAAATATAAAATGACTATGTAATGTTAGGATCATTATCTTAAGAAATATAAATAAAACAAACACTTTCAAACCAACCCAAGACATAGTAATTTTATTCATAAAAATTAATTGAAATTACATTTCAATCGTGCGGGTTGTTTGTTCTGGAAGGTTCATGACGACTCTAGTTCTGGTCTTGTCTGGATCTACGGTTATTATTGCGTCTTCTATTATCTTGTTTACTATTGCAGCACAATCTTTACTGTCCACAATATGCGTGTGAGTCTCGTCCAAATAGTGCACAGTGACAGGGTGCTCACTGAACGCACTCAAACCGTAATCATCGGAGCATTTCATGTTCATCGGCAATAATTTCGACCTGATAAGCGTTATCGGCGCCTTCAGTCTTACGTTCATGTTTTTATAGCTATCTAATGTTACCTTCATACGATGGTACAGCGCCGATATAATAGCTGTCATGTACTCTTTGGAATAAGTATTATTCTCCTTTTCCATTTCATAATACAACGACAATGCTACGTCAATCTTTTCTTCAAAGGTTCTGTATTTCTGGATCTCTTGAAATATAAGATTTTGAAACTCATTATTTGGCAATGATAGCCTGGCCAGTTTTGCTATGAAATGGTCTTGGAAGATGGCGTCGTTGATATTATTGTCGCCCGCCAAGCTGTGGACAAGGCAGTTTAAGTATTCAGGAGAACCGTCCAAGCAGATGACGTGGCCGTTGTGACCTGCAACAAAAGGACCGTTAACATAAGATGATATAGAGAAAAAACAAATTAAGGCTGATTTTAAAATCATACTTTTTGCGAAGCCTTTTCCGTCTGTCAAAGTCGGACATTCACAAATCAACAATAAACATTACACTTACTTACAAGGAAATGTCTTACTTACAAGGAAAGGTCTTACTTACAAGGAAAGGTACCCAACCGTCCGGCTTCGATTCGATTTGTTTTGATATTATGTTAGAAAGCAGTCTAAAATAACAGTCACATATTTTGTTTAAGCTGCCTAATTCAACCTATTAGGAGAAATTGTCATCCAAAGTACTAAAAAAAAGTTTAAAAAAACTGAATAACGACTTCAAAATGAAATTTACTCAAAAAAAATTTAAGCCCCTAATTTAATTCGTACCCACCTTTGATTTCGTTATTGTCCTGTATTTAAGTATAAAGCTAAAAAAATTCGTTTAAGACTGCTCTTAAACAAATATGCGAATGAATCAAACCGGAGCCGGACAGTTGGGCTCCTTGCCTTGTAAGTAGTAAAAAACAAAGCTACAAGTGTATCAGACTTTGACAAAAAAAACTGTCAACTTGAGTTAGAGGTACCTCGTTACGATTTTTTTAAATAATTAATTACCGACTGTAGTACTTAAGGGCCGCCAGGAGGCTCAAGTTTTCATACAAACGTAGTTCTGTTTTAATACAAAAACTACATGCCGGATTGAATCCAAACTTTGCAAATATATTGAGGAGACACATATCGATGTTTTCAAAGTACTAATATATAACGGATAAAAATAAGAGCAGTTTCAAACTTTCAGTACAAAACTAAATTAAGCTTTCGTTTAGTTACGTTAAAATTTACTACGATGAAAACTAATTACAAACATCGATATGTGTCTACTCAATATATTTACAAAGTTTGGATTCAATCTGGCTTGTAGATTTTGTATTAAATCAGAATTAAGTTTGTATGGAAACTCGAGCCTCCTGGAGACTCCATTGAGTTCTAGTAACTTACAAAGCTTCATTAAAATCGTTTTGGGGGAAAAAGTGAAAAATGATACATGCTGGTATTTTTGGACTTTATGAATCTAAGACAATCAATCCCCATTAAAATTTCAACTTCGATTTTCTTGCCATCACAACAATATCTTCTGAGTTTCAAAATAACAAAAAAAAATCGTAAAGCAGCTGATCGATTTATATAGTCAATTTTTTTGCAAACAAACTTTTGAATGGTGTACTTACTTCAACAGATATAGGAGTTCATCTTCTGTCGTATCGTGTGGCACAATTAACCGTGCTATCCCAGGGACAGACGGAGGTTGCCTGGTGTTGCACTTAGCATCACCCGTGATCATTTATTTTTAGAAAGGGTCTCTAAGTGAAAGTTGTTCAGTGTCATGAAAAAAGCGTCGATGGCTCAGTGGTAACGACTGGTCTTCTTCTAACCAGAGGTCCCGGGTTTGAATCCGGCCGGCCAATGCACCAATGAGTTTGAATCCCGCCGGCCAATGCACCAATGAGTTTGAATCCGGCTGGCCAATGCACCAATGAGTTTAAGAAACTTACGTGCATTTACCTACGGATTGTTTTAATGGTGAAGGAAACTATACTTTTCTATATTTTTTATCTATTGTACAATAAAGCATATTTGATTGATTGATTGATTGAAAACATGTATGAAGGTCGCATTGCACACGTCTGTAGGTGTAAATCTAGATGCCCTACACATGACCACGCGTGATGCTAAGTGCAACACCAGGCAACCTCCGCCTGTCCCTTGGATAGCACGGTTAGTTGTGCCACACGATAAGACAGAGATTGAACTACTTATCTAATGGAAATACCTAAGAAGATTTAGGTAATTTTAAAACAGTTCGTGGGAAGCCGCTGTATGCGGGCAGCGCAGACCCGTCGTCGTGGAAATCCTTGGGGGAGGACTTTGTCCAGCATTGGACGTCTTTTGGCTCATAAAATGTTAATGATGAAATCAGTTACTTAGTCATAATTATGTCGAAATCAAAAATTTAAATATAAAATAATGTTCTCTCAGATAAAATGTCTTTGACGCTATGCTATTTTCTTTCCCGTTTTTCAAAGAATACAAGTAAGATATAATTTCTGGATTTTCCTTACCATCTTTTTCAAGTTTGGCAGCTATTTTCAGCATCACGATGGTTCCAAAACTATAACCCAGTATGTGGAAGTGCTCGCCAGGAGACAGTTGTGATTTGACTATCTGTAATTGTAAAAAATCTTTTATTAAAACATGTTTGGCTAAGGGAACCAAGTTCACTTTGCAGTTAAGTAGTGCTCTATCATTTTCACATAAAGAGCCAAAACTCCGGTCGTCCTTGTAAGTGCTAAGTATGGGAAAGGCTGACTTTTTTTCGCAATTAATGGACTGAAGCGGTTGTAGCTTGCGACTTGCGTAGTTAGATTAATCACGCAGGTTAATTGACCAGAAGCACGGTCATTACCTGGATCAGTTTGAGTGTTAAGGTAGAACTGCACTTGCAAGCGTGGCGCTGCACTACAGCGGAGCAGCGCGGCCCTCTCTTCGCATTAGCAATGCGACGATCGATCATACAACCAACACGATTCTTGGCCTGAATTGGTCGTAGTTAAAACGTGAACTGGTTATTCTTCAACCACGCGTTTAACTTGTCGCCGCCAAGTTAAACACACTGGCAACAGCGGTGAGGCGTGGCGCGGCGGACTTACCTCCGGAGGCATCTCTGCTGCGCCTCGCAAGTGCTGTTTGAGTTATATAAAGTAATACTCCGCAGTGCGGTTCAACCTTTGAGTGACATTTTCATCGAATGTTTTCGAGCGTCGCATGACACGCTATTGGTACTGGTTGCCATGACTAGAACGCAGTCATTAAACCGTGTCAGATGCCGCAGCAGGCTTGAATAACTTGTGACTTTATGGTTCAATAGTTCATAGTCCTACAACCTCCACCAAACTGGACTTGGCCCCTGTTGTTGAACAGACCCGTGCCCCAGCAGTGGGGACGTTCATGGGTTGTTAACGAAACGACTGGTGTGCGCATTTTACATGGATGACCAGTATCATTACCAGTCCATCTCCTTCAGGAAATCTAGTAGGCTTCCTAGACTGCTGACGACTTTTAGAAGTCTTTTCAGATCTGTGTACTTGCATCACGTAAAAAGAACGTTATTTGCAGTAGTGTAGGGCTACTAGTAGGGGATACTAGTAGGTGTAGGGCGCCTAAGCCACTCATTCGCCACCTCTGAAACCCCCGCTATATGAGTGCGAGCGTTCCAGAGTCAGTGACCAGGGTACCTGTTTTATCCCTAATACCCGTATATAACATAAGGGCTAAAACAGATTGCGTGCGGCCATATCTCACCGATCTTTTTACATGATGCGCATAGTAAGTAGTACCTTATCTGTGATGTTAATCCATTTAGTGTTACCAACGTGAAAGATAAACCTTCACTCTCAAAGTATGAACACTAACCGGATACAGACGTTCCACCATTGTGTGGAGCCCCTCATCGTTGTGGTCGACGCCAAGCTGCAGCACACATGCTCGTGACTGTAGTCTACTGCATAGCATCTTCAATGCGCTCGCGCAGCTCTCTATGCCAGGCATCATAAACACTGTCTCTCCTTTGCTCTGGAATAGAATGGTAAGGAAATTAATGATGAGATTACACTTCTGGCTATAACTAAATAAGACATAGATTTTTATTTAACGTTAAACTTGTTTTATCACGTCGCAGCATAGTAGAAAAAAATCAAAGAATTAAGCATGAAGCATTTTACCAAACATATTTTATCATTTTATCACCTTTTTACCAAAATTGTCTTCTATCTTCTGTGCTACAGGTTCGGTTTTCTTGATGCTATGCTATTAAATTAATTGCATGTTTTACAAATTACGAGTTCAAAGGCTTCGGTTTTTGAAGATAATAATATATCGCAAACCGGAAGACGTAGCGTAGGTAGACCTCCTACTCGATGGACCGACGACCTGGTGCAATTCGAAGAAAGCCCCTGGATTCAGTCAGCGTAGGACCGTTCGTTGTGGAAATCCTTGAAGAAGAACTTTGTCCAGCAGTAGACGTCTTTCGGCTCATGTGATTTTGATAATATATGTGACTCTCTCTCTCTTATTGTATGTCACAATTAACCGTGCTATCTAAGGGATAGACGACGAATGCCTGATGTTGCCCTTAGCATCACTCGCGGTCACGTGTAGGGCATTTAGATTAAAACCTACGAACGTGTGCAACATGACCTTCATATACACCTGGAACCAGATGTGCAGGTTTCCTCACTATGTTTTCCTTCACCGTTAAAGCAATTAGTAAGAATATGTACGTAAGTTTCGAAAAACTCATTTGTACATGGGCCGTCTGGATTTGTACCCGGGACCTCTGGTTAGGAAGACCAAGCCGTTACCGGTTGAGCCACCGACGTTTTTTTATGTGACTTATCGGTGGTAAATATAATTAAATTATAGGACTAGCTACGTGTATCATTCGTTTTGCGAACAAAAACTACATGTTTTGGTTTTAAAAATAGCAGAAGCAGTATGTAGTTTTTTTTATCGTTAAATTCCTTACCGATGGAATTAATATTTACCTCATTACTTGAAGCCGACGTAGGTAACCACATCGATGATTTGGCAGCGTGTTTCTCGTCTCCCAAGTTCTTGACCATTAGAGAGATGTTGTTCTCTTTGTTATCAGGCTCTACCTCTTTGGTATCGGAGGAAGTTGTTTCGTCAGATTCTGGTTTATTGGTGTACTCGACCAGTCTAAAAAATATTTTTTGAACATGAAGGTTCTTTAGATTTACATTATAGATTCTTTCGGTTTTCTTTTTTCTGGAGAATTAATTTACAGGTAGACACATATGTGCTACTCTCAGATGTAAAATCGGGGTCTGTTTTATAGGCGTTGTTTCCAGTTCTCCATTGCATTGGGGAATCTCGGTTAGCCCGCTTTCATCTTCGGCATCATCATTACTTACCATCAGGTGAGATGATGCCAAAGGTTTAAGCAATCTTTTTTTTAAATGGGGTGTAAATGACTGGTGCTAAAAACTTGCACAGAGGATTTCACTCATTGAACTTAACGTTTCCCAAGTATCAATACCGAAATTAAAAAATCACATTTTATAACAAAACTAGCTTTTGCCCGCGGATTCGCTCGAGTTCGCGTCGTTTTTTTGAGTATCTTTGATGGTGTGCGACTTCTTTGGAGGATTTAAATTATGTAAATAGACGTAGAAGTTATTTTTATGCAAAATTAATATCCTGATAAAAAGTAACATTAAACTCTAGGAAATAATAAGAAACGTTAAAACATAATAATGTTGAAAAGTATAGCATTTTTCCCAAGACAAGAGTTTGTGGAAACGTTGGTCAGTTAAAGATAAGCTAAAGCACTTAGTTAATTTTTATTTAGCTGAAAGAGTAACCTGTATTTAAACTGTAACCAGGCCTCCGTCACTCCATGTACTTGCGCGCTATAATTACCTACCGCCCGGCCCAGCGTTCTCGGGCCGTTTGCGGACCCAATTCAGTGCGGTTTTCACAAACGAAGCGCATGCACGTAGTTCAATTTAAATCGTTTCGTTCCTTCGTACGCGTATACCTAAGATGCCGTCTGGTGCCTTATGTGCTGTAGATGGGTGCAATACCAATAGCGAATAAAAAAAAAAAAAAAAAAAAAAAAAAAAAAAAAAAAAAATAAAGCAAAAGAAGAGATAAACACCTAACATTTTTCCATTTACCTGTCAATGAAGAAAGGTAAGTGATAAACTATTACTATTTTTTGTCGTTTTAAAATTATTTTTAATACTAGGTATACTAAGCATTAGCTAGTACTCTTTATTACACTGTGGCATTAGCTTGCCTTTCAAACACAGATTTTCATTTTTTTGTTACATAGAAACGTCATACTTATCTTAAACACTATTTTAACAACGTTTAAAAAGCTATTTTTATTAAAATAAAATTGTGATAATATGTGAGTCGCAGGCGCGGCGACCTGTCTCAACTTGTTGTGCTGTTAGCGCACACAAACACTTGTGACATAACTATTTAGTAATCTGTGCTTGTGATTCGGTTTTATGCGATTTATAACCGAGAATTTAGAAAGGGTAAGAAATTAATAAAAAAAAATACCAAAATAAAACACATGTAACTCTTAAAGATTTTTTCATTTTACTTACACACTGACCTCTAAAATTATGTGTTATCTAGATGTATTGCACAATCAGCACCTTTTTAAAAAATATATATATTTACTAGCTGTTGCCCGTGGCTTCGCCCGCGTAGGGGTATGAAAAATAGATAAGAACCTATTCTCAGACCTACCCGATATGCACACAAAATTTCATAAAAATCGGTCGAGCCGTTTCCGAGAAGTATGGTTACTAACACTGTGACACGAGAATTATATATAATATATACTAGCTGTCCCGGCAAACTACGTACCGCCTTACATTACACTACACTACCCTACCCTACCCTACACTACCCTACCGTACCCTACACTACACTACCCTACCCTACCCTACACTAACCTACCCTACCCTACACTACACTACACTACACTACCCTACCCTACCCTACCCTACCCTACATAAGAACCTTCTCCTGACAATAACGAACTCGATAAAAAAAGAATTAGCCAAATCGGTCCAGCCGTTCTCGAGTTATGCGCTTACCAACACATTTTGCGATTAATTTTTATACATTAGATATATAGATAGATAAATGATACAATTTTAAACTACCACCTACAAGTCAAAACATATTCACAGTTCTCAATAACATAGACACAAAAGTTATGTTAATTTAATTTTATCGAAGAGGCAGCCCTGCGATTGCTGTGGGATCGCGTGGTGTGAAGCAAGCTGACGCGATGGAGTAGGCTATTATAGCAGTAGGTATTGGAAATTTACTACTGAGTGAAGTATCTGTTACGTAGTAACTAATTAGTAATCTGTGCTGTAACTAACCGTTTTTCATATCTTGTAAATTATGATCTAAATTAATTTTATTAGAGTTTAACTCAAGTTAACAATAAGCTTAGTAAGCCGGATCACGTCCTCGGCATCATAGGCACTGACCATCAGGTACGATGATGCCAAAGGGCTTATCAAATGAGGATAGTGCAAAACTTCAGACTAACTTGGCTAATGACAAGTTTCTGATCTCCTGAGCTGACAGGAATAGCTCGAAGTCCCTTTCGAGGGTCTGCTTGATCTCAACCGCCATTATGCTGTCCATTCCCAGCTCGGCCAGCGACGCTTGGTGGGAAACAGTCCTCAGGTCTTTGATACCTTAACAGATGAGACAGATACATGTTTTAATTGTGTAATTGAAGATTATTAGTGACAATTTATTTAACAATATGCTCAAAAGACGGCCTAAAATAATTACTTTTGGAGTGCTAATAATCATACCGCGTTAACTTCTCTAACATTACAGATTCAGTGTTATCAAATACCCATGATAGCAGCGACGGCGTCAACACTGGTGCCGCTGCTGGCGCCAGCGCTCCTCTTCTCCGCCACCACGATAGAGGAGATGATAGGAGCATCCTGCTTGAGGAACATATCCATAGCCTGGAGACAGGACACGATGCGCTGCTGCAGTGTGCCTCCGATCTCCAGCTGGACGTTTTCCTCCTGCATGTCAGCTACCAGACCCACCTAAAGATAAATATGAAAGTGATACTGAGTGCACCAAACAGACTAGTGGATATTCATGGATATGAGTGAAATGCTGTATTACATTAAACTGTTAAGATAACTAAAAGTTACTAAGCGTAGAAAATAAGTAAAATAAGTTCCTTTAATGGTTAATGCAGCTAAACTAACATCGCTTGCTAAGTAGAACACTACCATGTAACTAAAGTAATGCCTAAACATTGTGTTGGTAACAAACAAACATCAATTCTTCGCTGTTTATATTTAACAAGGGAATTATTTGATGAAAAAACTTGTCTGAAATCTGACCATTTTTTTAAACAAATAATTTACATTCAAAATAGATGATCCCTAACCTAGTCAAATCATATGCTAATTTTGTGTCTATCAAACACCCACTAGCTTCTTAAATTAGATAACTTTTGAAGGAGTCGACTTAGCAAAAAATCATTTCAGAGCTTTTTTGTAGATCGTTAAATTCCCTACAAAAATAAGTATTTATCGTCACTAGAGGATTATTTGTTTAAATGCATTAAAAATCCAAACAAAATAAACATAACATTCCTGTGTTATTTAAATGGGAAATCAAAAATTATGAATCGTCACCTGTTAATATTAAAATTAAGAGCTCATACGTTACCAGAATTGTTTATTCGTCATTTCGGACGATATTTTCATGGTATCTAAGGAAAAAAAAATTAAAAAATTTTTTTGGCGCACCCTACTAAATATGAAATCAAGTTGAATAATGTTCGTTGACGCCGAACGAAGAGACTGACGTGGGTTTTATGATTTTATATCGTAACTGCAGTGAAATATATGATAATAATACATGTGTTCGCGTGGTGACTATTCATTATCTCGACTGAAGGTTATTGGAGTTTGTTATGAGGTATCAGTTTTTACTGTATTGATGAAAAATTAAAGAAAGTGGTAGCCCTAGTTTTGATAAGCATTGCTATTTAAACGGAGACGGAGGGTCGAAATGATTCATATCGTTGCAACCATTCCGTGAAAATGGACTCGCAAAAAAAAAATTGCATCAATTGTGGCCGAAGTTACGACTTTAGCCCTTTTTGGAAGTTGTGCAGAGACTGTGGACTTAATAAGTTTATAGAGGAGCAGAAACAAAAAAAATAAAAATAAGTGTAAATCTTCCGTTCACTCATCACAAATTTCTTGTCTAACATTTTTTTTTATTATTATTTTTTTCTCTTTAATTTTGATTTGCGGAAGTGCTGTTTATCTAAACGTACTATCCTCATAGATAGCAGTGAGAAGCCAGTGCTGTCATTAGCTGGTGAAGATATTGAGTAAGTTAGTATTCTCAAGAACCTGGGAGCTATTATCGATCCAACTCTGCAATGATCTGAAAACAACCGGACTGATACGCTGTTATCGCCGATTCCGGGTTTCTGGAACTTTGTGCAACCTGTTGCTTCCCTGGATGAATTCAAGACGATGCTACAAGTACTAATTACTTGCTAGTATAGTGACTTGGCGAACATTAGTTTCTGGTGTGTGATGTGCTGGTAGGGCTGTCAAGTGTTATATGATACAATACTTTTTGTAAATCGTCTTGTTTCTGTTTTTTTTAATGCCATGAGTTTTATATTATTTTTGTCTTTATTTAAAAAAAAAAGGTTGAGCTAAAGCTTTTGTATTTTGTAATGATAAAGCCTACTCGAGGGTAAGCAGGCTAAAATCTTAAAATATTAAAAATTTTAAATACAGAACATAATTATAAAAAGCGTCTGATTATGGAATCTATGTACATGGAGAGGCATCAAGATTTAATAAAAGGAAAGGTACAGAAACCATAGATAAGATCTACCATGGTTTAATTAAATTAAAATAATCTTTAAAAAGTACCGTTGTTACACTTTCTTGGTTAATTAGTTGGAAATTTAAATTTGCGTTTGTATTCATGTAATTTCAAAATTTGTAATTGTAAGTGTCTTTTAAACTTTACGATTATATTTATATAGTTCAAAATTGACAACCCTGGTTATCTGGGTAGGTGATTTGAATGACTGACTGTACAATTTGTAATATTACCAACTGTACATAAGACCAGTGTTAGCACACGGTTTTGGCTGTCAGTTGACCAATAATAGGATTTATGAACGCATTGTTCATGTGACTTTATAATTTCTTAACATTATAGTGTTTTTTAACTAACGTTAAGATAATTAAAGTTAATGAATTAATTAATTAAGTTACATAGTTGGACTCACATGAGTTTATTTATTTTAATATGGTTCCAAATTTAACGGACAAAACAGGTTATAAGTATTCACCGCTATAACCTGTCCTCATAACATTTTTTTTTGTTTAAAGTTTATTTACTTAAATAAACGATACATATTTTTATTACTTAAGCTAAGTAAACAAATAAGAAAACCTTATAATCTCTTTTTTAGTTATTTTAATCACAGCCCTGATTAAACAAAATCATTAAAAAGGATTAAAAATGATTTGATTTGTAATCATTTTGAATAATTTTTAATCGTTCAAATCATTTCTAATTCTTATGAGCGTTTAACATGTGATTTACATTCAAATCCTTTTGTTAAATCAGGGAGGCTGTAGTTATCAGCACTTGAATCCAGTCTATCTCTGTGCTATGTGAAGGAAAAAAAAATGTTCCTTATAGACTCCAAAACGGCTGGACCGATTTCGATGAAATTTTCAGACAATCTTCAGATTCCAAGTAGGTCATCTCTCTCTCTTATCTTTTCTTTCTCCATTGGCCCGACTGACCTAGGGTGCTTTTTACTTTTAAATTGCATATTTTTAAGACCGTTTTTCAAACAACTATCAAATGTCCACGTAAGTTATTTATCTCTTGTTATTGAAGTTTGGTTTTCCTTAATGATTGCGATGTACAGCTGACCTCTCTTATCTAAAAAGTTTTATGTTTACCTATTTTTAGTTCGGGATTCCCATTATTAATAATGTGTTTGTTACAGTCGTTATCTAACAGGAAAAAGTATTATTTTGAGAGTAGGGAAAATTCCGACGCAAGTTCGGTACTGCTATTGGTATCTGGCAATTGCATGACACCACCTCGTGGTCAAAGACTGTACTACTGAAAGCGGGTCATGTATTCTTATGGGGACGACATATTCGCCACCTGGATTTTTAGAGCTTAACTACTGAAAAATACCATTGAGTACAGATACCAATAGACACCATCCACGGATTAGATGATTCTAGTACTTGGAGTCCCGGACAGAATTGTACAAGTACAATCACCATCAACCACCAAACAGTCTGTGGATGGTGTCTATAGACACACCTTAAGTTTATATAGTTCAGGATCGTGTATAAAGATATGCATAGAGCTACTGTTTCGTAATTAATGTTTTATTTAAGAAGAAATAGGTCATAGATATAATTATAGAGTAATTTAGGTTTTTTCTTTGTTTGCTAGTGAAAACTGTCAATGTTTTTATGTTATCATTTATTATCTCGAGTTGTAAAAGGATGTCTTTGTTTCTGAAACTTTATATGTGTAATTAGACATTATCGTCATTAACTTTTTATAGACTGTATCGACTTCCTTCGTGACATTTGTTGTGTATTTTAATTCGTTCTATGAAAAGCTACAAAATTTGCGAACTAGTCACAGATTTGTAAGCTCTCAGATACCATAAAATTCACTATTTATCAACCATTATGATTCAGCATAGAACCATAGCCATCCAACACAATAAATGGTCATTCTTTAGCGCCTACATGTTTTAGAATATCAAAATCCACTGAATATATGTTATAACATTGCTATGAACAACTTGTCAGGCTGTATAGAGAATATATCGCGTTTTAGTAATTATGGATTATTGTATACCTTCGTGATTTACATAACCTGATGTTATGTCTTGTTTACGAAAATGCCATTACTCAGCCATAATAAATCATTTCGGATAACATCTGTTTTTCATTTAACGCTCCCTGTACAATTATAAACAGTGCGCATGGTTAAATTTTTTATAAGAATTTTCCAGTTGTTTTCTTCTAATCTTTTGATGCGCACTCACAGAAAATCTCGTCGAGTTTAGTTAAGTCCTTACTTTTGGGTCCGAATAAATTCTGAGTAAAGAATTTCTCTAGTTCATAGCTTTAAGCTTTAAGTTTGCTTTGGTTTGTCAGAGTCTAAACACGTTTTCAATCATGAAATTTTACTTTTCCTGTCTATTTATAATATTCTATTTACTTCCAGTGTGCATCAAAAGACACAGGGTGTGCAGTAACTCGGTGTACCGATGACATGGTAAATTTTGCGGGATGCCACTTTATGCGGGCAGTGTAGGATCCGCGTTGTAAATACCCTTTTGGGAGGCCTACGTCCAGCAGTCGTTGACATGATGTATCTTTACTTATAAATAAAATACTTACGTCTCCAATAGCTCCCCACTGTATCGCCAGGGCTGGCAATCCTTCTTTTTTCCTAATTTCGCATATCCTCTCCATCACTGAGTTCGAGAAACCGTAGTTAGTTTGTCCAGCGTTACCGCGGCCGCAGGATACCGATGAAAATATCACGAAATCTCTACAAACACAATTTAAATTTCATTAGCTACTGAAAATTTATTTTTTGTGCCCAAAGGCATTTTAGTTAAATATCAATAAAGCGCATTACTACTTTTTTTATGAATTGTTATCAAAAGTTGTTTCTTAGTGTATACTAACTATCAAATGATTGCTGCTGCAACAATAATAATCAGTATGATCCACATAAATATGAGTCCGTGTCTGGCTGCGCATGGTGAAGGGCTCCGCAGTCATTATTTCATAAGTTAACAACTGTTTGTAATAAAAATATTTTTATTTAAGATATCTTACTAAGACCCACGGGAGTACCATTTTCAATAACTCGGCGGCCTATACAGGTTGTAACATAGAGGTGCAATGATACTGTAAGCTGGGCTTGTACTCATCAAACTAACCAATTTTTGTTCTACAATTTTGCTGAAATCGCGATTTCTATTTACTTTTCATACAAAAGCGGCAAATCAAAATATCGCGATTTCAGCAAAATTGTAAAACAAAAGTTGTTCATTTTGACGAGTACAAGCCAACCTTAAAGTATCGCTGCACTTCTATGTTACATCGTGTATATTGCAAATACTTGATAAAATATGTTTTCAGAAAATGCTTCTTCATTTCAAAATGACTATTTATAGATCTGTTTAATCATGTAACACACGAGGGGACCCCTGTTGATATGGAGGAGCCATGAGAAATTTAAATTATTTATTTTTATTATTCGATGTAAAGAAATCTATTATTTGTGCTAAATTTCATTCAACTTGGTTCAAAACGTTAAAAGTAAATAAGTTGCTGACTGTTTATGATGGAGGCACAGAATAATCTTATAAGGGTTCCTTGTGGGGACTACGGAACCCTTTAAAGGGCTTTTTAAGCTATTTTAATATCCATCTTCTTTTCAAGCTTATTACAGAGAAACCTAACTAAACTTTACACTCACTTCAGCTCTGGACACAGCACCCTTGTGAGTTTATCTAAGTGAATAGTAGCTAGCGCTTTAGGTCCGTATGATTCTTTGAAAGTCTCCTGGGTCTGGTTCTGGAACACGGCGTCTCTGAGCACCACGGCCAGATTGAACACCGCCTCTACTGGTCCCATCGTCTTGGCTCGTTTCAGCATTGCCTCACAACCCGACTCCGTGGTGACATCATCAGTAGCAATTTGAACTATTGCGCCATATGACTCCCATATTCTGAAAAATTAAATGGTTATTTCAGAAAGGTAGGCTATAGTGAAAGCCTTCGGTGAGATTTAAAACTAAATAGATTATATATATATATATATATATATATATATATATATATATATATATATATATATATATATATATATATATATATATATGTATAAAATTTTAAACAACTAAGTAGATATCCGTTTCCAAAACAAACTTTAAAAACCGTCCAGACAATTAACATGCAGTTTTTTGTGTGACAGAAGACAAGGATAGAAATATGCAAATAACTGTGACAGAGAAAGCCAGCAAGTACATCTCCCTAATCAAAAGGAGTTATTTTAGCGTGCCTTAGTCGGGACCCGAATGCTGTAATTTAGGGTTGGCTCGAGCCTCTCGGTGGGGACATATAATATATGCTCAGATGATGAAAAAGAAAAAAGAAATCATTGTTTCGTAGCTTTGCACTGCATTTACTGGAAGATGTGTTGCATTTAAAGACAGTTGTTACCTGATCCTTAAGGCTTGATATCCGTTAGAGATGCCCCTCCTGGAGCAGAGCACCAGCTTCCTTGCTCCGCGCAGCACCAGCCAGTCGGCCAGCTCCAGACCGAAGCCACCCAGCCCTCCAATCAACACGTATACACGGTCTTCGTCGCATGTGTACCTGTATAAAAAAACATATATCAAGATGGTGATTATGGCCCCTTAATATACCTTACAAGCTTTTGTCCGTCCTTAAGGGTGAGTAATACGCGAGCCGCAAGCGGCTCGCGGACGTAGGTATAAATTTTCTCCAGATCTCACAGGTACTAAATATCGTGCTATTCCGATCAGCACTCCATGTCACTTCCCACCCCCTAAACCATTTCTATACGAAAAGTCACTTCAATCCGTTGCTCCATGGCGACGCCGACGTGCGCCATCGTGTAAATTAGTTTTCCCCCAGATCCCTCAGGAACTACGTCAGTATATGCTAATTAGTAAGTTATGTCATTTTCCACCTCTTCAACCATCTCTGTGGAAAAAATCACAACAATTCGTTGTTTCTTTGCAATGTTAAAGAAATTAACCAATAAAAGAGCATATTTTCAGTTCCTCTAGAACTGCATCGGACTATGCTATTTTCACGGGATAAAAATTAGCTTATGTCCTTCTGAGTGACACAGGCTACCTACGTGTCAAATTTCATCAAGATTGGTCGAGGTGTTGAAGCGAGAAACTTTACAAAACAACACATTCTTACATTTATAATATTATTAGTATTTATATAATATTAAGTTTAACTATAAGTTTACTGACTATTTAAAAGTTTGTGTAAACACCTATTTAAAATAAATATTTTTGATTTGAGGATATCGAAGCCTTTACTCTCAAGCTTTTAATATAGTACTGTCGCACGTGGACCTTTAAATTACAAAAATAGTACCGTTTGATTTTGTGAAATTGTGAACACAAAAACCCAATCTACAAGATGCGACGTCAAACGCGCATGTACAAAAAATCTGAAACTATTGGGTTTAGAGAAATTTGATTTGTAATATGGGAACATGCAGCCTCGGTGCGCCTTTCGACCCGATTCGTTGCTTAAATAATTGAATAGGCCCTGTTTGAGCTCGCGTGTTACATCCCGCGCTGCATCGGCACTTACCATCAGGTGAGGTGCAGCCAAACGCACTCAAAATTTTAATAAAAAAGAAAAAAATATTAATGAAGGGCGAGAGGCTGGGTTAGATTAAATAATAAATGTTTTTACCACCAACTGCTTCTATTAAAAAAGGAAAATAAGGTAGATAAAACTAATAAAATGACAAAGGTGTGATAAGATTTTGAATTTAACATGCGTCGTCAAGAATATAAACAAAGGAAAAAAAGAACAAATTAAAAGAATGATACAAGAAAATGATACAAAAACATCGAAAATAAACTTGAAAGGTATGACTTCAAGTCGTCTATTTCAGATTACAGAAAAATTGGATTGACATAGGCTAAGTCTTATTAACAAGTTCTGGATTTTTGTTGTCTGAAAATATATAAATAAAATAAAAATAAAATAAAAAACTCCCAAGTGGCCCGAGAATCGAAACCGGTTGTTGTTAGTATTTTTTGTTTTATTGTGGTATTACATAGTGTGGCTTTTAAATTTCTGAGTCAAGTGTCAGTATTTTCACTTTTTCGACCCAGTAGTACGGTACGTACATTAAGTAGGATAAAGGAAGTATTGTTTTGAAAAATAACAGTTTTTCCAATTTTCGAGAAAATGTGTCATCAACACATACGGAAAAACCGAATATCTCAATTCCGTCCGTGCATGCGTGCGTGCGTGCGTCCATCTGTCACGCTTGGCTCTGGAGGCAATATCTTTAGTCCGATTGAGACCAATTTGGAACTTAAGAGTTTAAAATTATTAAATCCAAGAGTTATCAAAAGTTTCTTCGCACCGTCAAACCGAAGAGTAGCTTCCATACAACAAAAACTTTGACGAAACTTCGCATGTCGGAGTTGCTTACGTTTATTTCTTACATAGTAATACCCCTTGGTCTGGTTAAAATAGTGTTTGTATGGTTATCCTTCAAATGAACTTGAAACTTGCGATTTACTCACAAATGGTTGGAGCTTTTGAATTGTCATGTATTACTAATACCAGGGTGACACTAAAAGTTTTTAGAACTGGCCAATTAGAAACATTGCCAGTGAAAATGTTTTTTAAATTTTGACTATAAAACTCTTTGGTAACCTAATGTGATATATTGCATTCAATAAAATTTGTCATTTGTTTTTGTGAATTGGCGTAAATTCACATAAGTCTTGTAACATCTCAAAAACGGGTGGGGCTGTGTCGGGGCACACGGCCGTTGGTTTTAACGTGAATACGTCTCGTAACGGGTAATATGTAGTTTCTAAATAAAATATTATTATTTATGTATGTCATAATCTTAGATAATATAATATAATCGATAGATTTTGACGAGAGCTGACGATTGAAACTTGAATGAACGTCGTAGCTTCACCGAGTCGAAAGTTATACTAAATGGAAATCTCGATACACAGCAAAATGACCTTCAAAATGGCGGGGCTGCCCCCTCCCCCGCGCGCGATGTGTTACAGTCCTTACTTAGCGCAATAAATTCTTTGATTCTTTAGCTATCAAGTGGTGTAAACGAAATTTGGATGGAGATGATAGATATGTAGCTACAACACTAAACTGTATCCCCCGATTTTGATATCATTCGTTTTTTTGGATTGCATCCCTATGGAGGTAATTTTAAAGACGTATTCACGTCAAAAGATTTACACACGAGAAAATTTTCAGTCTACGATTTATTACGACTTTAGTTGTGGTCTTACTCAACAACAAAACTTTTATAGACTCCGATTGGCATTTAATAATGAAGTTCTATCCCGTGCTACTGTTTACATTTGATTTAATGAGTTAGCAATAAGAATAAGAATATATTTATTGAGTTATATAATCCTTTGACAATCTTAGTGTAGATCAAAACATTTGACAATCTCAGTGCAGATCTGCGTGAGGGACGTCCTTCAACAGTGACATCTGAAGATTACATCAGTTAAATAAAATAGTGTCCTACCAGCAAATTTGGATAAGCTTAAGCATTGATATGAGTCAGGTACAAAAAATATTACACGAACAATTAGGCGTCAGGAAGCTTTGTACCAGATGAATTCCCCATACTTTGACCGAAAACCCGAAACACCTTCGCATTGGTTGGTGTCCCAAAATGTTGGAAAAGTTCAACGGAGGTGACTCGAATGCTGTATTTGAAATTGATACAGGTGATGAAAGCTGGATATATTACTACGAACCCGAAAAAAAAACCTGTTCAGTGGGTGTTTCATTTTGACGATCGGCCAAAGTAAACAAAGGAAGATGTCTAGGAAAAAAGATAATTGCCTCGTTCTTTGGTCTGAAAGGTCGTTTCGCGATAGTTGTGCTAGAAGATTGAAGGACAGTTACTGCAGACTGGTATGTTAACTGTTGTCTTCCTGTTGCCTTGGAAATGTTCGACAGCAGCGCTCTCGAAGGAAAAATCCTTATTCACCACGACAGCGCTTCAGCGCACTCCACGAAACGAACCATAAAACATTTGACAACGGCAGGTGTCAAGTAAGTGAGTCATCCGCCATATAGTCCGAACCTGTCATCCTGCGACTTTCATTTAGTTCCAAGAATCAAAGATATACTTCGAGGTATACGCTTAACGAACCCCGAAGATGCGCGGTGAGTGCGTTCGAAAATGCCGTAAAAGAGACCCTTAAGGAAAAATCGGCACACTGATTTTTTTAGTGGTTCCATCGAATGCGAAGATGTATAGAGAGGAACGGAGACTAATTTTAAAAACAATAAAAGTATTGGAAACTACATTGAGCCGTTTTTGATTTTCTAAGAACTTTCAGTGTGACTCACATAAGTATATTTGGTCATGCAATATGAATTCATCAAATTTATTATTATTTTTTGATTCAAATTTTGTTTGAAAAAAGTAATAAAAAAAATGTCAAGAAACTTTAGTGCGAGCTGCCGTACAATTTATTACTTTCTAGACTCCGCAGTATGGTACGTATACGCATGAAGGGTGGAGGAGGTATTGTAATCGCGAAAAAAAAGTTTTTCTAATTTTCGATAAAGTGTCACGCTTGGTTCTGGAGGCTAAACCATGGAGGTACCAAATTTGGAATCTAACAGTTTTGAATTATTTCATCGAGGGATTATTAACAGTTTCTTCGTACCGTCAAACCAAAAAGTGGCTGTCATAAAAAAATATGTAAAAACGGCACTAACGATTATAATTTTTTGCACGTTATAATTGTTTATGTTTGTTGATTATAAAATAGTACCTGTTGGTCCATCAACCTACTAATGAATGGACGCCGGGTCTAATACAAAATTTACGATAAAATTGTCCTTAGTTAACCTATATACATGAACGCTTGTGTATAAAAATAAAACATTCTATTTTAAATCGTATGCCATTACACTACTGCTGATTACTGATTGTAAGATTTGATCACCTTGGGTAGCTTCGATTAGTACTATTTTCAGCACACGCAGCTTCGTGTGGAGAAACAGTTTCGTGATGAGTTTAGAATTTTAAATTAAATTTAAAAAATTGGTTGTCTGTAAAGTCGGTTTACGGACGATAGTTTAACGTGCCAACAGTGCCAACATTGATGAAATGATTGCATACTTTTATGAATAAAATTGAATCATTTTTATTGAATTATCACTACTCGTATTTTGTATGGATACAAAGAAGGAGTGAAATTGATTGAAACTGGATCACAATTGTCTCATCAAGTCAACATCAATATAATCAAACCTTGGTTTTACTGTATCCGTTTCAATATCCTCTGAGTGAGCAGACAAACTCTGAGAATTAAGGTTTGTCACAATAGTTTGTCCAGCGTTGTTACCGTTATCACAGAATTTTACTGTTTACTCAGTGATTATATTTTGAAGTCCACAGAGTCGGATGTATTCGTTACGGATGTCTCGCGTAGTCATTTCCATCCCGTCCTTGTTTGAAGATAAAAGGAGCATCACTGTCCGTGATGATGTGCAAGCCATCTATATTCGTTACCCGACTCAGCGCCACTTACACCAACTGTTGCGGTTGCTTCGAGGAGTATATTTTATAAATAATGACAGTAAAAGTCCCACCTTGTAACTTATGAATGGTAATAGCACAAGCAGGAACGCAAGGAAACTGTTTTCGTTTCCATTTCAGTTTTTGTTAGTGTAATCTTCACTACTTTCTTATAAGCCGGCATCCAGTTGGGAGACAGAGTGTTTGCCTTGCTTTGCACGTGTGGTCGACATTTAATTTTGGCACTGGAACCTGTTGTTGCTTCCTCATACTCGAACTATAGAGTAATGATTTCTTCTCTAGATGCCGGCAAAGTTGTACTGGTCGATGGTCCTGCTTCTGCAGAATGGTCATCCACATTTGATTGCTGACGTTCGATATGTCGCAATACACCAATAGCTCCATTTACCAACCCATCAGCGACATCTATGTTAGAAGTTACCATGGAGGGAAACCCTACAGCCACTTTATAAACATTCTACGAAACAGTTCACGTGTAGATGTAGGTTGTTTGCTGCGGCTGTCTTTCTTGTTGTAATAATTACTTTATAAACAGTTTACGAAACAGTTCACGTGTAGATGTAAGTTGTGTGTTGCCTCTGTCTTTCTTCTCCTCGGACGCATAGGCCAATCGAGTGGAAGAGAGATAGATGCGGCGCAAGCCAAACGCTCAAGCCAATCGTGCCTTTCACTCACTCGTGTAGCGCTCTCACTCCGATCGTAACGTTACAATGAGCGTAACGGGACAATAAGCGTAACGGGACAATGAGCGTAACGGGACAATTAATCGTTCTTTTTCGTGCATGCAGCCGGCGTCCATCGATTTATTAGACGTTGTCACGTCAATAAAACATTATGTTTATTAGCATAAAATTACTACATAATGATGAAACATGAGTTTACTTCATAATTACAGCTCATATACGTCCCCACCGAGGGGCTCGAGCCTACCCTGAATCAGGGCGACTAGGCCTTAGTCAACCACGCGGGCCCAGTGCGGGTTGGTCGACTTCACACACAACCTTCGAGTTTCTTCGCAGGCGTGTGCAGGTTTCCTCACGATGTTTTCCTTCACCGTTAAAGCAATCGGTAAGTATATACGTAAGTTTTTGAAAAACTCATTGGTACATTGGCCGTCCAGATTTGAACCCGAATTTCTGATGAGTTTACTTACTGTAAATATATGTCGGAGCGTCATTGAAAACACGACCAATCCCAGCTTGAGATAAGTTTACATAGATCGTTAAACTTTGTTTGGATCAAACGTCAGGTATTAGTACCTGGGTGAAACCGGTGGTGGCGTGACATTCGCTTGTACTCGTGAAACGATCGTTTCTGGTAGCAAATATGACGTATAGACGGAAGGCTGTTTGTGCTACCACACTGAGTTGAGAATTTATTAGATCTGTGGAGAAGCCATATTTGCTGAACGTGAGTCTCGAGGCGGACACTTTTTGACGGAGCGTCGAACAGAACACAAGTAGTGGTGATCTGTGAGCAAAATGGACGTGTCACACCATCGCTGTGATCACCGCGTTTGCATCCATTGTAATCCAAGGCATCCTGTACAATTTCTATTGCCGAATGATCAAGACTATTGAAGAAGGACCCCTGTGATATAGCTGCATTGTAATTTCGACGCCCAATACCGAAATACTTAAGGACGTAAACCACAAGGCCATCCATAACCTAACCTACCACCCCTTCGACATATAATATATCATCGTCGTTTCGCACTTTAGTGGAGTAGTTTTTACATGTTTTCACTATGCAGTATACCATCTTAGGCGCGCAGCCTGTGCGGCGAACGAATGACGACTGACGTGAAATTCATACTCATTCTGCGTTTTCATACTCATATGGCCCGGACGGTTTTGAGTCCATTCATTAGTAAGTCGATGCATTGGTCTAGGAAAAATCGTGTTTGTATGGTTCTTCTACAAATGAAATTATTTTTGGAAGTTGGTTGGAATTATTGAATTGTCATAATAAGTATATATTTGGTTACGAATAAATATATTTAGTCGTGCAATATGAATGCCACGAATTTATAAAAAAAAGGTAATTTTTGTATTAAAAAAGTGTCGAGAAAGTTTATTTTAAATCTTTGAATGCAGTTTTTATTTCCTCTACAGTTTAGATTAGGTTTGATCCCTTATCACAAATTCTCAACTCCCAATAGTTTCTCATTTTTCATACCGACCTATGTCGCATCCTGTACATGGTACATACTACATGGTACGGCGGGTTACGGCCTTTAAAACTTGGGTTTTTGTGGCAACCTTGGTTTCATCACTCCGTAGGACGACCACTACTGGACATAGGATTTCCACGACGACCGCTTCATCCGTCATCGGTCCACCAAGTGGGAGGCCTGTCTATGCTACGTTTTCCGGTGCGCGGTTGCCTCTCGAGAACTTTACTACCCCAATGGTCATCTGTTATACGGGCTATGTGCCCCGACCACTGCCACTTAAGTATAGTAAGTACGTTGGTTACATTTGGTTCTCCTACGGATCTCCTCGTTTCCGATTCGATCACGCAGAGAAACTCCGAACAAAGCACGCTCCATTGCCCTTTGGGTGACCTTGAGCCTTCTTATGAGACCCATAGTTAGCGACCATGCCTCAGTTCCGTATGTCATCACTGGCAACGCACACCTTGACCTTGACCTTAAGACATTACGGTATTTGGGACGTGAAAATATTGCAAAGCTTCCCGAACGCTGCCCAGCCTAGTTGGATTCAACAATTAATCTCTTTCTCCAAGTTAGACCTACCTAACTGGACTGTTTGTCCCAGGTCCACATATTCAGCAACAACTTCGAGTACAGAGCCTCCAACCTTCAGAGGAATAGGTGCGACGCGGAAGTTTGACATAATTTTCGTCTTGTTCATGTTCACTTTAAGACCTACTTGTTGAGAGGCCATCGAGCATTATGCCTAAGTTGTCCATAGTCTCAGTCATGACCACGATATCGTCAGCAAATCAAAGGTGGGTGTTGTAATCGCCGTTGATATTGATGCCGAGTCCACCCCAGTCCAAAAGCTTAAAATCATCTTCTAGGGCGGCGGTGAACAGTTTCGACCCAAGAGTCAGACTAACCCGCCACTATACCGACGATATCCGGGACGTCAGCCTGTACGAGATTAGAATGGTTCTCAAACAGCTGAAGAACAATAAGGAACTTCTGAACGCAGGGAGAACACCGTTATTTTAAGCTCTTCAGAAGTTATTTAGTTCCGTTATACTCAAGGGACAAACGCCTATAGCATGGCACTGAAGTGTGGTCGTAATTTTCTTCAAAAAGGGTGACAATACCCTGCTAGAGAACTACAGACCCATATCACTTCTGAATCATGTCTACAAGCTGTTTTCGAGAGTCATGATGATTCGTCTCACACGCAGGTTTGACGACTTCCAGCCTCCCAAACAAGCCGATTTCTGAAAAGGTTTTAGTACCACAGACCACATAAATACGCTGAGGCACATTATACAGAAGATCGAAGAGAACAATCAGCCACTTTGCATAGCATTTCTGGACTATGACAAAGCCTTTGATTCGGTCAAAACTTGGGCTGTGTTACAGTCTCTCCAGCAGTACCAAATTGAATATCGATGCATCTAGGTACTAAAGTGTTTTTATGAAAAAACAAATCATGTTTTCAAGGGGTTTACTATATAATAATTTCACAAAAGCAGACGGTAACTTTTTTGTAATTTAAATGTCCACGGGTGACGGTACTAATAACTGCTCAAAGATTAGTCAGTCACGTTTATCAGTTAATGAGATGACGAAAAAAAAAACCAAGATTGATACCGACACCAGTGATGGCGTACCTAGGTAAAGCTTTCATAGGAGCAGCTACGGGTCGCACTGGCCTGCTGCTCTTAGGTTCCTCATCACGTATCTTGATAATCACCTGTTGAAAAGTTTTCAAATATAGTACACAATATACGAATATTTTTTCTGCTGTACTACGCATCCTATGCAGGGTGTCCCAGCGCTGCGGGCTATGGAGGTAAAGAACTATAAATATGGAAAGTAGGAAATTGTGCTTTGAAGAAAGGTCATATTTCTTTATTTAAAAATAAGGAGAAAAATTGCTTGCCATATCTGAGAATGTTACCGGAAAAATGTAAAAAAAGTAAAATAGAAGATATATTTACTTCGATAGAAGATCGACCTGTAAGTTACTATGAATTCGCATACAATGCAGGTACAAACATTGGTGCAGCTAAAAGAATCGAGAAAATCGAGATAATTATTAAAATTATATAAATAATTATTAAATTCAGTTTGTTCTATAGAAATAACTTAAAAATCTATTTTTAAACCCACAATTAATTTATAATTGGAATCATCTCACCTGATAGTTAGTGACGATGACGATGATGTCGAAGTTGGAATCGGTCTTACTAATATTCCACAACGCAATAAGGAACTGGCTAACATTGATGTTTGGCGGCAAGACTTAGATAAGATGGTGGTAGCTAAAGAAGCGGCTAAGATAATGACCTATCACCATCTAAACCGCGATCTAAAAGTTCAGACCTCGCCAGGAATCGAATTCGCGACCTCCTGGTGTGAAGTGAATGGACTTATTATTACGCCGTGGAGACGGTTCCTCGACAGTTTATGTAACTCACTTTGAGCAATACATTCACTATAACTATAAATATACACTTCACTATAACAGTAGCTTTGAGCTTTGTTAGTATGTTTACCTTTCCGATGTGTTTGCCGGCAGCCATGTACCGGTACGCGGGCTCGATCTCGTCTTTGCTGAAGATGCAGCAGGTGAGAGGCCGCACCGCTCCAGACGTTATTCCCACCATGAGAAGCTTTTGAAGGTTCTATGAAAAATATAACGAAAGATGTTTTTCTATTTCTGATCAAAAAACAGAAATATACTCGTAGACATGTTATCAATAGAGGTGATTTGTTCTGATCATAATCATGTATATTTTTATTATTAACATATTTTGTAATCAAATAGGGCTCACCAACACAGCTTATTTTTGTAACATCAGGTTTTATTACAATACAAATTTTTATTAATAGGTGTATACAACATTAATAAAAAATATTAAAGAAAAATGTAAAAAAAATAAAAACTAAGAATTTTAAGAAAAAACACTTTTGAAAACTATGTGAGATAAAAAAAAATACATTTTGAGTTTAGAATTAATGGTTTAATAATCCATACATATCTTGTTGCCACCCGCATTAAGCCTTTTTACCTACCATATCGGGTTATTTAAGGCCTGGAATAAATTTCTAAAAGCGATAAGGCTACCTTTGCACTGTGATACTTTGCAATTTGATTTCTGTATTGTTTTTAATGGTATGCAATAAAATATATTTAATTACTTACAAATGTTACAGGAAGAAGCATACTGACCAGTACCTATTGCTTCTCAGTCAAGTAGGGAATGTGAAAGTCCCTTGATATGGGATATCTCCATTAATTAATTTGTCGGAACCAGCAAAGCTATATAAATAAACACCTCCTTACACTTAACTATCACCTAAAACATTTATAATAAAAACAAAGCCAAGTTTTTTATCATAGTTTGTAACTTAACTTGTATAGTGTGTGCAATAAAGAGTAATCCTATCTTAACCAAAACTTAACTTAGCAGTTTGATGGAGGAGTAGTTTCACTTACAACCCGTCAATATTTGTGAGATATAGAAGGGGTTGACCTTACACATACCTGTCTCAAAGACTCGCTCTGCACGTCACCAATGAAGTCCAACATGACTCCGTGGAACGAAATCTCATTCCTGAAGAGGTACGTCTCGAGGATGGTGTTGTTGGTGATGTCGTACTTGCCGATCTCGAGGAAGCGGCCGCGGCGCGTGAGGCACTTCACTGATGCCTAAGAGAAAAATGTGAAGTTAGCAAAACAAAAACAAATGAATAATTTAAGGTTGCCTGGAAGAAATCGCTAAAAGCGATAAGGCCGCCTTTGCACTGTACATTTTTAAATAAAGTTTCTGTAAAGTTTTTTGGTATGCAATAAAGAATATTTATTATTATTATTATTATTATAATCCTGTGCTTTTTGAAATACCAGATGTCTTGTTGAAGTTATCGCGTAACCTAACAAACAAGAATTCGTATTATTGTTTCGTTTCTGAAAAATAAGCATACGACTAGTTTGATGAAACCTAATTGAAATTGAACACATTATATTGAGATGAAATAACCGATCAGTTTTTGTATGTGAGACGTCACAACCTTGACAATTGTACTACGTGCTCCCCGCGACGCAACGAGTATTTTACTTACTGACTTGCTATATACTAGCTACGGTGCAATGATCTGGTACAACTCAACATCGGGTCACTAAACGGTATTCGGTTAAGGTCATACAGGTATATGCACCGATCGTGAAACGCTCAGAGGACGAAGTGTAGAACTTATATACGCATCAACCTAGAACTATTAAATTAATAGTTAAATTATTAAAATAAAATTTTAAAAATCTCTTGGCTCACCATTAGGTATTGAGCTGAGACGTTCAATGTAGGTACCAATATTTTTTCAAAACTTACTGACATCCCTTTACTTATCGATATAACATCACTAGGAAACCTGTACATCTGACAAATCCAAATGACCTCACGTGTAGTGATGTAGCCATATATTGGATGGAAAAAACAAATACAAAGCCCCACGATAAGAGAAGAAAAGAAGTATAAGTTAACGTCAACTTACCTAGATACATATTTATACATAGTCGAACCTTTAATATTTAATGTATTTGTTTTAAAGCAATAAAGAGTTTACAAACAAACAAACAAACCTTAACAAGGTCAAATTCAAGGGAAACGAAAAACATACTAAAGTTAAAGAGTTTTTCATTTATAGAACGTTAAAATTAACGAATTATATATTGGCGTAGATGTCTCTTATGCAGGTTTTAGTTACGTTGCATAGGTTTAAAAAATACAAACCTTGAAAACTAGGCAATAAAATCCAAACGTCAAATACAAATAATAAGTGTGTCTAATCAATGTACAAAAGTTTTTGTGATCAAAAAGCCGAATGCTCTGATGAAAAATACACGTCTTCTTATCAGCTCTTATACGTCCCCACCGAGGGATAAATACACGTATCCAAATTAAAAAAGGCGAGCACAGAATATCCTACGATTCTATTGAAAATAAAAGAGGATTCTACGTCCAAAGTACATCATCAGATCAAGGACATATTGTCACCAGCTTCATACTAAACTGCAGCTCAATCGAACCCCATTGAAAGTTATATAAAAGCTTTTAAAAACAAAAAATTTCAACTTCTCTTTCCATAGAAGTAACGTCATGCTAGTTTTAGAAACACTTTATTTTTTGAAAACATTAAAAATAAATTGTTTATAAAAACTAGCACAATGACGTCGTCAACAAAAAGCTTTAGAGCTATGTGATAGCAATTGAATCAAAGTAAACCATTTAAATAATTTGAACAAGAAACTCTAAAAGTTAACTCTAAACTTACAGAGGTTTGATTTCTCAAACATGATGTGAACGGAGGGGTCGTTTCGCCATCCGGTAGACCCGGCCCTCTCCAAAGCCGCTGAGGTCCATAGATTCGCCTTAGTAGGTTCTATTACCAGGGGGTTAGGTCCATCAAGCAGAATTGGAGCTGGAGCATTATGGGCCAAAGCAGCTCCCATAATCGCGCGACGGACTAACAGTTAATTAGATATTTTCACAATCTACTTTCTTTTTTTTTAAATTATCAAACTTCTTTCAAGTTGTTGGGCAATCGTGATTACGTTCACATCACTGCACTTCGCGGTGTCTGCAGAATGCAATTATGAGGGTTTAAGATGGATGTTATAGAGGTTTCGAGCCCTGAAGGGAAGAGAGAACACAACTAATTCGTGAAATTTTTGGAGGTTTCGACCTTATCGAGAATGCACTGATCGAGGTTCCACTGCACTTATACTTCGCATCACATAAAAAGAGCTCTAGGCGCAGTAGTGGGGAGTTGCTGCACCTGTACAGCTCTACTGTATAAGAGATAAACTACGTTCCGCGGGATCAAATCCCAGCGCTCTTTTTACGTGATGCAAAGTATACATCAGTGAGAGACCAATTTCAGGTTGTAATTTACCTGTAGCTTATCATCAGCCAATGAGTTGAGAACGACGTGGACTCCCTTGCCGTTGGTCTCCCGTCGGATCATGTCCTCAAAAGAAGTATCACGAGAGTTACCGATGTGGCTGTCTGCAAGTTCAATCACACATAAGAAAGATTGCCTATCATTAGAAGATGTAAGGCAGATTTAAGGAAAATAAAGTTATAGACTTAGCATAATTGCACAGCTACGTACCTTTGAGTTGTGGAAACAGTCTCTTGATGAAATCCCTCTTGGCGGGAGTACCAACTGTTGTGAAAACCTCTAGCCCATGGTGGAGCGCCACGCTGATGGCAGCTTGACCAACGCCCCCGGAGCCGGCGTGAATGAGGATCGACTCTCCGCACTTGATCTTGCCTATTAATATCTTTGGATAGAAATATAAAAGTAATTAGTGCATTTTAACAAAGGTAGAGAAATACTAGAGTAATTTTTAGTTTAAGTTACTTTTCGTGGGATTAAAAATTATACCATGGAACTAGTAATTCTGACGTGTAGGAAATGTAAACAAAATATTTCAGACAGCAAAGATCCATGTTTGTGTTTCACAGAATACTGTAAATGAATAAATAGTTTAAATAACAAAAAACTTATTGAACAATAAGCTAGTCCCATCCTTAAAATGCTACATTTACTACAACTAATACAATATTCAGAAATTGTTTGGATAAGGACATACTGCGATCTATACATTCAGGTACATAAAGAAAATATTGCAGACAATAGAGATACGTATTTGTGTTCACAGAATACTATAAAAAAATAGTTTAAGTAACTAAGAACTTATTGAAAAATAAGCTAGTCCAATGCTTAAGTAATTTAAGTATGTTATGATTACTACAACTTATACAATATTTAGATATTGTTTCGATAAGAACATTCTGCGATAAGACGAAATTACTGAATTAAGAATTTTGATGGCGTATCAGAGCATAAAGGCCCTTAGTAAAAGATTGTCAACTAATCTAGATGTAAATCACAAATGATGTAAACCCAATGTAGCATTGTGACCCATGGTATTGAAAATACTTAGTTATTTTTTGACTTACCAAAGCCATATAAACAGTGGTGTATGCGACAGGAACGGTTGCAGCTTCCTCAAAGGTCCATTCATCGGGTATGCACCACATAAGACTCTTTTCACATCGCGCAAGGGTGCAAATTCCTCTGTCGGTAACGGCCATCACACGAGTGCCGCTGTAAAAAACATCCTATAAGAGACCCCCCTTATTAATTCCTTCTTTTACCTACTAATTGTGCTTTCTTCACGAAGATATTTATGAGGTAAACCATTTAGAGATTTTAGAATTAATGTGGTCAAAGAGAACAAGAAAAAGGTGTGCAGTGCGCGAGCTCATGTCACTTTATCTTTATTACCATTAGTAACAACTCTTTTGTGTCACTTGTAACATAAATATCTCTATAATGATATCATTTAATATATACTTTAGTACTGACTCATGTGTACTGCACGATTTCTTTTTTTTCTTTATATTAGGTATTTACTTATTGCACGGAATCTGCCTTTGTTTATTTGTTTGTTACCCATTTGCGGGACACGTAATTGGAATATAATAAGTTATTTATAACCTAAGAATTTTTGTAACGTATATTCTTACATTTCTGTTTGTGTACCTTCCAATAATAATAATAAAAAAAAATGTTTTGTATTGTAATATCTTTGTTTCCTTAATATTTCGCGAGATCAAAGTGCTTACCACAGATGACGGTAAAATTGGTACATACTTAAGTGTCCTGCCAGACACCTCAAGGCCTTGTACGCACTCTTGCGCAAGCCTGCCCCGCGCCACAGCGTCCAGGGTGACACGACCAGATGCCGTCATGACGTCACGGAAATTTAGTGCCGAACAATACACCTGGATAGAGAAAGATTATAGCAGTAAGATTAATTCTGGATGATTTTGTCTATGTTACTTACAAGAACTAAAACTAGGGCCGTTGTATGATGTAGACAATGTAGTGTAATGCACTCAATTTATTTATTTTTTTGATGTCTGAAGGGTGTAACAAATAAAACACTGCCTTTTGCTTGCATTATTAGAACAGAAAAGAACTGAGTAAAAAATTAAAAATTAGATAAAGCCATTGCGGTCATCGCGTACCTACCCGTACATCACCGCACATAAGGAAAAGTAAGAAAACAAACACTATAAAACGGGTTTCCAAAGGTGGATGATTTCTTACAGCGTTTAATGAAAACTAAAACTTAAGTTGAAGGTAGGAATCTTTTAGTAAATTTTTTTAAATATAATATAGTGTTTTTTATATAAATCGTTTTTAAAAATGTTACAAAAATAATCAAAATAATAGATCTGATCTAAATACATACGTGTAGGAGTTTTTGATTGGTGTGCTTGAAGCTTTGACCCGTTTTAAAAGGGCCTTGGAGCCAACGCAGCGAGGACAGGTCTCCTATTGTAGTGACGTTTACATACGCGTGAGGACTGTCTACAGGCTCCGGCTCGTCTAGAAGCAGGTGTCGATATGTGCCCCATGTACCCTAGAATAGGAAGGGCAGGAACATTGTTAAGGATAAGAAATTGTCTCGAAAGGAAGGAAAAATTGTATGGAAAATTATATCGAAGTTCCGAGCACCTACTTAACTTTTTAGTATCTTTTTAAAAAAAATTCTTTTATATTCCTGTTTTCCGAAATATTTAGGAACACAGGAAAATTATTCAGAACCCATAGCAGCGTTATTGCGCTACTCGAGTTCACGGGACATTAATAAAATTATGTAAAAGAACTTAAAAGCGTATTCTAAAAATCGTTTCCCATTCAAACTTAATAATACTACTTCTTGAAATGATACTTTATACTTATAAAAAAGTCTCAAATTTCTTATTTGTGGATGAATAGATTATATTTAAAAAAATGTATTGTCACTTATAAAAGTGCTTTAAGTTTTTTAGAGTAATCTTTAAATATGCTAATATTTTTAAAAATCCAATCACAAATTAAAATTTCATGACCTGCTTACATGTATAAAGTTAGAATCGGCCCATCCACTTTCAAGAAGTAATAATTTTAAATTTTTATACGAAACGATTATATAAATACGCTCTTAATACGGTAGTTCTGTTGTTATCACTGAGAGCTAAGTATCTAAAAAAACTGTTAGCGTATAACGAAAGAGTAACTTACGTTTTGATAGACATTCATGGCCAAATTCTTGTTAAGCTGTTGCTTGATAAACTCTGAATCGGGGTTGAATGCAGGTGCTTTTGGGTCAGCGATTAGAAGGCCATAAACGGACTCCCCACCAGGCTCTCTTCTCAAACAGTTGACCAGTCCCAGCAAACCGTTCACTGATTCATTTTGACTGTATATTACTAGTTTTTCAGTATTATCTTTCATTACCTCCTTGAGTTTTTCTACCCATGAGAAAGTTTTATCTCCAAATACAAGGTGAAAAAAAATAGTTTTTCTAGATTTTGGCTTCTTTCTTATAAGGACAATGAATTCAAATCCAGTATAGTGTACTGTAGTTATGTCATAATCTGACTTTGAATAGTCTGATGGATATGGGGGACTCTTCTCTCGACTCATCACGAAGCATCCCTCTTTCAGAGTATTCATTGCCTCTGTTAGAACCTGAAAATTTGTAAATAAGTTTATATTGTGTTAATTCACTTTTCGTGTAAAAGGAGAAGTTTCAATATACTCACATCAGGTCGCTCTAATAGGTTTGCTCCAACAAAAACAATTGCATTAGATTCAGAAGTAATCTTCTTATTCGCAATTTTCACATTAGAAGGAAACTTCATCTGCTCCTCAGACAAAACCAAGAGTTCAGCTTGAACGAGAGGCAAATCAGACAAAATATCACCAATTGCTTCTACAATTGGTGATATTTCGTTCTTTTTATATTCTTCGTCAATAAGCTCTATTGTTTTGAATTTATATGTATAAACATTTTCAAATATAAGTTGAAAGTCTGAGCGTAGAATGTCCTTGATCTGAAAAATATTAAAAATAATGTTTTCGGTTATCAGAAGGGTTTTGACCATATTTCAAAACTAACTCCTCTTTGAAAACTCCTGGAGTGTAAATTTAACATTTACACACGTTTACAATATAAGGCTTTAGGATAACGCGGGTGAAACCGATTAGTTTCAGAAAAAAAAGTGAGTTCGGCAAGAAGCTGGCATCCTTAGTTGACTGTACAGCTGGTCAATCAAAATAGCTCGTAAAATAATTGGTGCCTCTATCTGAGCCTCCGTAAGTTAGCTGAATTGCCATTTATGTTCCGTCTGTATATATTTGTATTGGCTACCATATACAAGGGTACTAAACAACATAAACTGGGCTTGACGTTTCAAGACAAAACACATAGGTCACGTTACAGTACTGACTCTGAAACAGGGTTCCAGTAATCAATCTAAAACAGAAAAGATGGTGCTTCGACGCATGCATAGGTGCCACTACCACCTAGCGCTCCGACAAATACATCTTTTAAAAAAACAATCTAATACGCCTATACCTACATGATACTTGAGGGGAAATAAAATATTAAAGCTATGACTAGAGCTTAGCTTACCAGCATCTTGCTCTGCATGTAATTGGAGAAAAATTCATTTTTTTCAAAAACAGGTATTCCAAGTGCTGGTTTCTTTGATATAGCTGTCACGTGGAGACCTCGCAGCTCTACACCACTGATTCTGTAAAAAATAACTGTTTAATATTTTTGTCTTTGTTTTCAAAAACCTTCATTAGTATTTTTTGGAAAAAATAATTAACGATTGGTACTTGACATGTGACTTGATACAACTGTAGGAATTATCTTGTTTAGATTAATTTGTGCATAAATAAAATATTTGACAAATTATTATTAACTTGGTCCAGAGACGACCAGTGTACCAATGATACTTATTCATATGATACAGCAGCAGGAAACTACCATCTATCTTTTACATAGCACGGTTATTTGTGCCACACTGTGTGGCCACGGGATGAGAAGAGTATATATATTAAAATTTATTTAGTTCATTTTAAGCAGACCAGCTAGTACCCGGTGTACATTTCTAAGACAAAAAATAATGCTAGATATACCTTAGAATCTGAAGTTGTGGAAAGGATTGGAATTTGTATGATTTCACATTGCCTTTGATCTTTTTCAGCATGTCATAATGGATATCAACATCGATGGAGAACTTTTCGATCCTGGTCGGAACGTAGAGGGCTCGCGTGTCGTTAGTAACGATAAGGGGCTGCATCATGGCGTCCAGGAAGGGCACCCAGTTGTCCTGCCACTGGATGTGCCCTAAGGTGCCTGTTAAGTTGCTGTCGAGCACACTACGAAATGAGCCCCTGCAAACATAAACAAATTTTTGTAAAAGATTAAAACCAAAGGTACTAAAGGACTTATTCTGAAATGATCATGTAACATTTATTTACGATAACAATACGTCCTCTGCCCTACATACGCATGTACTATACTATGGGGTCGAGAAAGTAAAACAAGTAAGTAAAAAGTCGATGCCTTTCAATTTATTTTCTAATGTTGTATGAAAAACGTATTTGTTTGATTGTATTGCGATTTTCATAAATAGAGTAATAAATACAGTTAGCGGACTAATTTTTAAGGAACATTATTTTTATATTTTTTTCAGTTCCAAGATTTATCATGTTTTTTTGCATTATCAGACATCTGTGACCCTCTAGCATCATTGACTAACTTTGATTCACAATCTCATCCAAAAAAAATCGAAGTTGATTTTTTCTATTGAATATTGTTATAAAATGAGCATGGAATTTGATAATTTGAGGAGAACTTGACCCTTTTGACAGTAATTATTATTTTTGTTGCAACCACTTTGTATTTTTTTCAACTTTTTCGTTTGTTGAAAAGCTGATAAAATGAGAAAATTTTTACTGTATTTTGCACGTCAACTGTAGTATGACTTTTTTTTGGAAAATCACAAAAAAATTTAACAATAGCGTTTTATTAGAAAACACAAATGCCAATAACATGAAAGCCTTTGGAATTTTATTTCCTTTTTTTACTTATTCGTGTTAGACAATTCATTATTTAGATACATACATAAACAGTGTCGCTATACCTAAACTTATGTAGAATACGTAGTATAGACGCGTAAGATTCGTAATGAGTACAGAGTTGTAATAAGATTCTGAGAACTGCGTTTCGTTATCCAGTGCGATCGAGTGGGCTAGGTTACGTCGTAGCGGGCACAACGAGCTAATGTTTTAATAGTGTTAAAACGTATTTGTAAGAAGATGTTACCCATGAGCTTATGTCTTAATTTAGTAGTGTGCTTGTGGTTCAAATAAATGAAAGAGTGCATATCTGTTTGAGAGCTTGTGGCGAGTACGCACGTAATAGTTCCCATATTTTTCGATAGGTCATAAGTGAAGCTAATTCACATTTGCGTTTAACAACCCTTTACGAGACATAACTGCACAAAAAATGTAATGCTTACTTGTACTGGTATCCTCTAAGGTTCAGTTCCTTATAGAAGTCTTTGTCAGTCAATGTGAAGTTATCTTTATCCTCCGCCGCACGCTCCGGGGCGTCTAATATGACGCGGTAATTAGCTCCTACATTTTTTTTCTCATACACTCGACCTGTCACTACTGGAGTATCCCCTTCTAGAACCTGTAATTAAATAAAATGTTATTTGAAAGAACGATAATATACGTTTAAGTTTTTAGATTAATATACGTTTTAGTCCACGCCACGCCTCTGGTTAGAAGAGGCTTTCAGTTTATGTCGTATTTATCTAACCATAACTTTTTTATATTGACACTCTTTTAGATGTAAAATTTAAAGACTGAACCCGACTGTATTTTAATTATAATTACCAGAATCTATAATCTTAAAGAGTAGTCCCGAGGCTTAAAGATGGTGTTTCCCGCATGTGCTAGGTCCACTTCAAACTTACAAAATCGGTATACTTTACCTCGAAATCGCCGGTCTTGCTATGAATACTTATAACAAATTCCAAGGCACTGTTTTTAGGAATTGTCGTTGCCCGATTTAGGCATACGTTCTCGAACACAACCGACATATCTGAATGCATCTGATATCCACGTATTCTTGCTAAGGTCTGCCACACCAACTGTAGGTAACCGGTGGCTGGATACAGGTTACGACCTTGAACAAATACCAGCAAAGTTACATAGGATATTGTTCCTGTGTCAGCCGCGCTACTTTGCTTGGGCAAAGACATTTTATTTTGACATGGAACCCATCATCATCATCGTCATATCAGCCGAAGGACGTTCACTGCTGGATAGAGTCCTCCCCAAAAAGGATTTCCAAGAACACAAATTCTGCGCTACCCGAATCCCGCGGCTTCCCACGACCTTCACCAGGTCATCGGTCCACCGAGTGGGAGGCCTTCGTACGCTAAGATTACCGGTGCGCGGTCGCCACTTGAGAACTTTACTGCCCCAACAACCATCTGCTCTACAAGCTATGTGCCCCGCCCACTTCCACTTAAGTTTAGCAATTCTAAGAGCTGTGTCGGTTAATTTGGTTCTCCTACGGATCTCCTGGTTTCTGATTCGATCACGCAGAGAAACGTTTAATTTCTCCAAACTTTTAATTTTGTTTATGTTTTTTATCAACTATTGATAAGCCCTTGGCATCATCTCGCCTGATGAGGGTAAGATATGATCATCACGAAGATGGAAGAGGGCCTAACCAATATTTCCCAACGCAATGGGCAACTGGCTATCTTATCTTCATGCCGCAATATATCTAATGCTGTCAACATTTATGTTTTGCGGCAGGACTTAGGTAGGATAGTGGTAGCTAGCCAGACGGACTTAGAAAATGTTCTACCACCAATCAAATCGAGTCTTGCAATGCTGGACTTCGCCGGAAATCGAACCAGCGTCCTCCTGGTGTGAAGCGAACGTAATAACTGTAACGCCACGGAGTCGGTTAATAATTATTAGGGTTTTATTTTAAAGTTTATTTTGCTTTGCAGAGAGGTTTTATTGAAAATCAATTTCTTACCGTCAATGACATGTCCTGCCAGGTATTTCTGATCATCGTTATATTCTGATTGTACTGTCACAACAGTTTGTGGTACTTTAAATGTGAAATCAGTCGACACAATATCTGTCGGCCTAAAACATATGATGGAAATTTTTAAATAACAAATTAACTATGAAGAAAAAATAATTCTTACCCACTCACTATATTTATCCGGAGCTCAAAATCTTAAAAAAATACAATACTGTACATATTAGCCTGGTTATGGCTTTTGTCATTATTGTATTTTAGAATCTCATCATCATCATATCAGCTCATATACGTCCCCACCAAGAGGCTGGAGCCTACCCTGAATTAGGGAAATTGGTCGACTTCACACACAACCTTCGAGTTTTTTGGCAGGCGTATGCAGATTTCCTTACGATGTTTTCCTTCACCTTAAGAGCGTCGGTAAAACGTACATATGAAATCTAAATTCAAAAACACATTGGTACGTGGCAGGTTCGAACCACTATCTCCCGGACAGGAGGTACAGCTTGGGAAAAAAGAGTTTACGGTGACAACAGATGAAACTAATTGATTTTAAATGTAAACACTAGTTTGCTGACAACGAGTTTGTCATTAATGCGTAGTTGTTGTCGTTTTTTACAAATTTCATTGAATTTCGCAATTATTTAAGCTAAACTGACTACTTTGAGTGTATAACACTACAAAAGTGGTGCTAGTGGCGTTCTCAATTGTTGCTGTATGGCCCTAACCGTTACGCGACCGATGTAATTTTAGAATCTGCTTATAAAATATTTTCATTCGATATCCTACACTATAGGACACATTAAAAGTCCATTATAAAATGTCATCATTATGATCAACCAGAGATACCAATTTTACGAATTGCGGATGAAAATTATTACTTTGAGTTAAAGTAAATGTAGACAAAGCGGCTTTCCTTGTACATCGATTTCTAGTATAATTGAGTAAAGAAATATCTTACCAAACGTCTCTGTGATCCCATTCAATTAGGTGTGATAGCATGGAAGTGCCTTGCGCAACCGGAAACTCCACGAGTGGGTACAAGCTGGCCAATGCAGGGTTCAAACCCTCTTGGAATAGTCTGAAAAGTAAGTATGACAGTAGAATTGCGCTACGTTGGTCATTAAGAAAGAAAAGAAAGAAAGAAAATGAATTTATTTTGACGAGCAAGTATGTACAATATTTATACTTATATATACTTGTATTATAGATTTTAATACTCTGCCAAAAAAGGGTACCGTCTCAGCATAATACTTTGGCTTTAACAAAGCCAAAGCGCTGATTTTCAGCCGGCACCGGAACTACGTGGGTAGACCCACGGACGAAACAATAAATTTTATATTGTTCCGAATCAAATATCTTCATAAATATAATTATACTTGTACAATGATGCATGATGAGTATTAGTTCACTTATATTTTATATAAAAAATAATATATATATGTTAAATAATATTTTGCTTTTTAATTCTATTTTGCATAAGTTTGATCTTTCTAGCTTAGATTTACCTCATTTATACTTTTATTTACTGTTGCCTTCCATACTCATCCAAAATAAAATATGTTATATATATATATATTCTATGGTAGTTGTAAGTTGTAAGTGCACAGCGGGGGTGTAGCCTAAAGTACGCCGGTCATAGTTAAGTGAGCAGTACGATTTTCTTTCTGCTCTTCAAGACAGAACAATGTTAGTTTCCTCTTGAAACCAAGCACAGTTTCACTTTCTCGGATCGGTGGCGGAAGGTTGTTCCATATCTTGCTTGCTGCGTACTTAAAGCTACCCCTAAAAGCAGTCGTCTTGTGCCTGGGAATCATCAAAGTATACTTAGATGCTCTTGTACAGTATTTATTGCAATCACTAGACCAGTTAAGCTTAGAAAATAGATATAGCGGACATCGATTTTTAATTACACCGAATAAAAGTGAGGCCAGATGAATATACCGTCTTGAAACCATCTTCAGTATGTTTCCATCATTAAAGAAGGGTGTCACGTGGCTTCTTGGTGGTATATTAAAACAGAAACGCGCTGTCGAATTTTGTACTCGCTGAATGAGACGCTCAGAATTACGTATATTCGAGCAGAATCGCAGCTCGAGTCGAAGGCGAGGGCTGCGATGGAGCCAAGAGTATAAAGTGTCCAACACTCACGAGTGTCATATGACGTTTTTCAACACATTTACGAGAAAAGAATAAATGACATTCAAAATAATAACTCACAAAAAATTTTTTGATCATTTATAGGTAGATAGTAAATGTCCGTCCGCACCGGAGCTTCACCGATGTTTTACCTAAACTAAACCAATATACAATAAAAAAACCTTACCTAATCTCAGGCCCAGACGGACATTTACCGCTTACCTACCTCTTATTTAGCGCATCAGATAATATACATACATATAACATATATAGTGATTCAATTGAAAGTCGCCATTCAATCATCGGGCTAGCCTTTCAATCAAATGGCAAATACCAGATGAATACCAATATGAATATAATATCAGATGGTTGCGAAATATATACATTCACGAATTCAATTGTTGAGCAAATTCACGAAACTTTAATTTTTCTGGGGTATAAGTACATACCTACATTTACGAGATACCTATTATCTTTTATAAATAGTTTTCCAATAGGAACAAGGTTGATAGCCGATGGCAGCCATCTTAGATTGTCTATTGGCGGGAATTTTTGACGGATGTGTCATTAAATGTTTGGTATTTATCAAGATGAGTCACTATACAGTGGAACAGCACGTTGAAATTATTAAACTGTACTATAACTATGGCAGTTCAATTCGTCAAACGTTTCGTTCGTTACGAGAAACTTATGGTCAACATAATCGTCCTAAAGAGGACACTATCCGTCACATAGTGAATAAATTTGAAACCTAGGCTCGGCGATGGATCATCCACCTCCTATTCGTCGTCGAAATGTGCAAAACATCGAGAATATCGAATTGGTAGCTGAAAGTGTGAGAGAAACCCTGAACTTGTCAATTCCACGACTTTCTCAACAAGTCGGCCTGTCTAAGACTTCAACTTGGCGAATTTTGCGAAAAGATTTGTTTTTACATCCCTACAAAATTCAGCTGACGCAAGAACTAAAGGTTCCCATTCCCAGCGCCGAAATTTCGCTAATTGGGCTTTACAGCAGCTTCAGGACGACAAAATTTTTTCTCAGAAAATAATCTCTGATTTTTGTCTCAACGGCTTCGTAAACAAGCAAAATTGCCGAATTTGGGGCAATCGAAAATCCTCAAGAGATTCATGAAAGGCCGTTGCATTCTGAAAGAGTGATTGTCTGGTGCGCATTTTGCTGCTGGGGGCTAATTGGTCCTAATTTTTTTAAAACGGGATCAGTGCTGCCGTAACTGGTCAATGGTGGCCATTACCGACACATGATACGGAATTTTCTTTGGTTGAAATTGAAAGAAATGGATCTGACAGACATCTGGTTTCAACAAGACGGCGCCACCTGTCATACCGCCAGAGAAACGGTCAATTTATTATTATTATTAACGGGTTCCTGATCTCAAGATTCGGGGACGAGACATGGCCTCCAAGATCATGTGATTCAACGCCCCTCGATTATTTTTTGTGGGGTTATGTGAAATCACTGGTGTATGCCAACAATCCAAGAACTGTCGAAGACCTAAAGAGTAACATAACACGCGTCATCAATGAGATAGAGGTGCCATTATGTCAAAAAGTGATGGAACCTCTCGTATTCACGCTACCATACGAAGCCGAGGTGGTCATTTAAATGATGTGGTATTCCATGCATAATGCCAAAGAGTAAACCTACAATTAAAGTTAATATGATACAGCTGTAAACTATTAATGTGTTTTTATTTTAATTCAACCTACATTTCCGAGATGACCATTATGTTTTGTACTTACCAAGAAGAAATTACATATTTAATTTTTTCTTTAACCTTTAATCTTCTTTGACCTTGCTTATATCGATTAGACAAAAACGGAAGAAACAGGTAAAACAAATTTCATAACCCGGAAACATTAAAGGCACTTGATTCTGCTAAACAATTAAATTCCGTAACTGTACTAGATAACTTAACATTATCTAACTAATCTAATTGAATAGAATGTATGCAGTAGAAGCCATCTGTTGAGTGCCAACTTAAATCTATACATTGGTAGTTCTTTAATAAACTATGGTATCTTGATACGTCAGGAAATTCACTCTCCATGCTACGAACGTATGTTAGAGAAGAGCGTTTTCGCTTTTAAAATCCCTTCGGTTAAAACAACATTTGTTAAACGTTTAAAAACCTTTCTTTATCCATTAATTTACAACAAATAAGTAAAACCCTGTCGTATCAAAGACTGCAAAGGTTCTGAAGCTTAACGAAAAATTCAAAAACTATAAAAGAAAACAAAATTTATTTGCAGTTAGTAACTTCTATTACTATCTGCAAATATAATTTTGTTTTTTTTAATATACTTTGTAAAGTTAAAATTCATGAAGAATAATTTTTGAAAAATCTAAAAGTGTAGGTAAAAGCATCTAATTGAAAAAAAAATGCTCAAAAATAAAAATTCTCGGTGTGCCAAATGCAAATAACACATTTCCAAATTCAAAAAAGGCGATAACTGTGTTTTTTACGATTCCATTGAAAATAAAAGACGATCCTGGGACCTTGATTTCCACATCCAAAGTTCACCATCAGATTAACTTCAAAATACCAAAAGGATCCATTCTATTGTCTTTCTATTGTACCTGAATAAACAAACTTACATATACATACATTGCAATTTAAAAAAATAAAGTTTCGGTCCGTCGGCGAGTCTGTATCATTATAAGAATACGGCGACAAATCACATACGATCATCTGGCCCCAAAAAAATAATTCCTGTACTATGGAAACCAGAGACTGATATACATACTACAGGTACTCGTATAAACGTTAAAATAAATACATTTACATATTTAACACCTAGACACAGAGAAAAAACCTGCTCGTTGCTCCAATATTTGCCTTGGATGGGGATCCAACCCATGATTCTCAGCCCAGAAGGCAGGAGCGCTGCCATTAGACTAACGGGTCAGTCAATGTAAATACTTACTTTCCTAAAGCTACCAGCAGGAAACGCAGACCATCCTCATCCTTCTGACCAAGGGAGACTTTACTAAAGTGGTATTGTTTCTCTTTCAGTTGCGAGTCAGGAGCCACTTCCACCACCACAATGTTGGAGTGTACCTTCTCCACAGCGCCATCTAGTGATTCTGGAACCTGTTTATTAAATTTATTGTTTATAAATATGTCCTTTAATTCAGCTATATGATTTATTACTTTTTTATGAAACTTCAATTTCTTACCTGTATGGATTTAACCAGCTCCTGTCTTAACTTTGGAGATATGATCACGTGTTCTAGCTTGGTCAACAGATTTGAACCTGTAATACTCAATTCATTATAGTTTTTCTAGTGACGGTAAGTATATTGTTTAAATAACTCATGATGGCTATAAGAAATTAGAGCCATAAGACTTGGTGTAGACAGGCCTCCTACTCCTACTCGATAGACGGACAAAGACTGAAGGTTGCGCGAAGCCATTGGATGCGGGCAGTGCAGTACCAGTAGTTTTGTACATTGAACTGTTTACACAAACAAACAAAAAACCGGTCATTGTGAAAATTCTTAGGGGACGTTTAGGAAACACAGGTCTATCGGCTGATATGATTATGATGAATGTTAGCTATGTAGTCATATTCACTACTGACTAATACAAATTTGTATTGCTTCACTTTAATGTATTCTAATCTTTGAACCGTACGTCCACATTATCTGTAAACCATTTGCCGAACGCCCAGTACAAGGGACAACGTTGTATTTTAGACAAATTTGTCTTTACTTTTATCATTATCAAGGATTCTTAAAGTATTATCGCTTTTAATATAATTCGAAGACCGCATCGAATGCCCAAATACCAGGAACAACGCTATATATTTTTTTCTAACATACTTAATCATTATCCCTGATAATGTGAATGCGGAGGTAGATAAGAACGCCTGAGCACCAGAAGTAATGCTTTATTTAAAAGAAATTTGTCTGATAGAATCAGACGCGCGAACGCCAAGTACGCTATATTTTAAAGAATTTTTTTCTCTACATTTTTTTTATATAATTATATTTATACCATTATCGCTATTAAATGTGGAGATAGAATCTAACGCCCGAACGCCAGAGACAACGTACATTTATCTTTTGCTAACACACTTATCGAGATCATTATCTAAAACTTTACTTATATCTTTGTCACTGTAAATTACCTGATGTATTAGTAAGGTGACCAGCACTGTCGAGAGCTTTTCCAACATAGTAAGCAGCCTGTATTGCTTGTTCTGCCGTCAATGCACCACTCATGTACGCGCTTCCTAGTTGGCCGGTACCGTGGCCTGGTAGATATATTCAGTCAATTAATTATAATAATAATAAATTATGTAGGTACTTAATAAGTTATTATTAATCATATGAATAAGTTACCTATACAATCATCGTTTCACCGCCCTGTTTCCTATTATTTAAGGTCGATGCAAATATGTTTTTCTTTGCCATTCTTCCCTATTTGCAGTCATATCTACATTTTATTATTTTCTACTCGTATCGCCTTTCATACAGTCCATCCATTTTTCTTTTGTCTTCTTCCCTCCTTATATTCATTAACACTCATACTCATTTCTCTTTTTTCACATGTCTTTCATCCCTCTTCATTGAATGTCTAAACCATGACAAAGTATTATTTCACAATTTCTCCTTCACTGGTGCAAAGTTCTTTCAAACGCACCCTTATTTCATCAACTATACAGTATATTAAATTGTATGTGTGTATTATTTGTAATTCAACATTTACCTATAAAATGATCAGGTTTAATGGAAACGGTTTTCAAGACATCGCTTAGTCCGATCTGGATAGCAGCGAGAGCGACGACGCTATGTAGAACATTGTCCAGGACCTTAAATGGCGGATTGGTGATGAACGTCACCAGATCAATATCTTTTAACTTTTTTTGACACCTGAGGAAAAAGTCGCAAGTTAGTTATAATAAAATGTCTACTCTTGTAGATAAAAAACATACAAAACAAAAAAGAAATTTGTATGTAAAATGTGCCGATATAACGAAGTGTTAAAAAGCAAAAACCCTGTTTGTTTACTTTCAAGTTCCTACGTAAGTTCAAACATAAAAGATAGTAATGTTTGATATCATCAGTCCTTTTTTAACTTCCGTAAACGACATGATCAACGTACTAACGTACCAACATAGGATGCTATTTCTGTATCCGGAATCCGCGATACAAACATTTTAAAACGCTTTAACTGACCTCAATGGTAAAATTTAAACTTTTTTAAATACTAGCCGCTTTATTTTTTTCTTCAGTACGCTAGTTTTTTTTAAAGAGACAAAAAAGACGAGACACTGGCTTGAGTTAATCGAGTTTCGTATCAGTGAAACTGCATTCCTGAGTGGTGTGATCGATCGAGAACGTCTATTGTACCGTAGCCGTGAGTCCGGGGAAAACCCAATGATAGGCTGTCACTGCATGGTTCTGTGGCTCGGGATGCGCGCGGCCGCCAGTTGGCGCGACATGGCACAGAAAGAGAGATCGACCGCCCGGTATCGCGTACGGACTCGCCCAGTATTACGGAGCAGTGAAACGGAATCCTGCGCTAATAGTCTCTCAGACGCAATGACGCCGGGATTTGCCGCGTTTTTGATTTGGAGGCAGTGAAACGAATTCCTGCACTAATATTCGCAAGTAACCAATAATTACGGATACCAAATAAGCAGTAAATGACGGATTGTGACCTTATTTGCGGCGAAGGACTTTAGTTATTTGTGTAATATACTTACTAGTTCGACTTGCGTTGGGTATGTCGCTGAGTACGGTCGGCCAACTACGGAGGAACGACGGAAATCCTCTGACAGATAAAGTTAGGGTATTTCTCACACACTAGTATACACACATGTCACACATAATACTGCACAATAAGATTGGCGAGCAAGACGTCGGCGACTGCTGGAACGAGCGGAGCTGGCATCGGTAAGTGAGTATAGTTAACTATTACCTTACGGTTGTAATTTGTTTCTGTGATCTTACCGTGTAATATTTTTGTGGCGGTAGGAACCTTGACCCTTCGGCGAGTGTGGGCATTTGGTGACCATAAGTTGTCGGTATTTGAATATTGCGCATTTGACCTAATAATTGAGAAATTGGGCCCATTACTCGTAGATTATTTACTTATCAGTATTAGCCTTCGTATAATGTACTTGTGGCGACATCTGCAGTACCCGCCACATACAACTACATAACCTCAACTCAAGACTGAACCATCGATCATTCTATATGGAATTACATCTTCATCTCGATAGATGGCATCTAGAACGCGCTATTAGAATTTCTTCAGCGCTAAGCATATATACAAGCACCAACCATTCACGGTTGGTCCACGGCCGGACCCCAGGCACAACAACCTCGCCTGGCGGAGATATCTCCTATTGTTCTCATCATGTAGGAACATATCCGTCCCTACATTGGTGACCCGACGCAGAACATCGACGCACCTTCAGCCAGCAACACCGTACCTACATTGGTGACCCCGACGCTGAACATTGAAGCACCTTCGGCAACAACTCCTCAACAGCCCTCCAGCCGGTAATGCAAGCCAACAGCAGCATAGCAGTCCAATGCGAAGTTTACCAGGACCATCGCAGCCGTCATATCGAGCTTCCTGGCCCTGTACTTCACACCGAAGCCTCGTCAGGTTCGCAGCCGTCGACGCAGCATCAAGGACCTGCAGCTTCACTCTTCAGGCAGCAAGTCGTCGGCAGCTCACGCTGTAGAGCACGCGCTCCACGTTACCTGCTTCCCTTGCACCGTACGCCTGAACCACCTCCTCGTCCCGACTCACCGTGGACTCGAGTAGAGCAACATTGGCCTGGCGTCTCGACTCACCGCAGACGCCGCATCGCGACGCGTATCGTCGCTCCGCCGCACCGCAACATTGGACTGCCAACTCAATATGGATATCGACCTCCGGTCTCGGAGGGGGAGTAATGTGGCGACATCTGCAGTACCCGCCACATACAACTACATAACCTCAACTCAAGACTGAACCATCGATCATACTATATGGAATTACATCTTCATCTCGATAGATGGCATCTAGAACGCGCTATTAGAATTTCTTCAGCGCTAAGCATATATACAAGCACCAACCATTCACGGTTGGTCCACGGCCGGACCCCAGGCACAACACCTCGCCTGGCGGAGATATCTCCCTTTGTTCTCCTCATGTAGGAACACATTCGTTCCTACATACTAGTGTCATTTGTACAAAATGTCATTTTCGGCGTTATTTAACGCAACAGCAGTACATAGATCAATCAAATTCGACTTGTGGTTTTGAACCTCCATCAAAAACCACTGTGTATAACTGGTTTAGTGAGTTCAATCGTGGACGTAGTATGCTCACGAACGAAGTTAAGGAAGTTCCCCCGAAATCGGTGTTTGAAAAACAAAATAATGACCTCAATAAAAATTAAGCCCCTAATTTAACTCGTACCCACCTATGATTTCGTTATTGTTGGTAAATGTCGTGTATTTAATAATAATAATATTATTTCATACTTTTGAGTAAATTTCATTTTGAAGTCGTTTTTCAGCTTTTTCAACTTTTTTTCTATTTGGGATATATAAGTGGCAGCCTTTGTAACAGGCATATTAATAACTTGAATTACGCAGATGATTTGGTTATGCTCAGTCCCTCCTTCAAAAGCATGAAGCTACTTGCAATTTACAAACGATTGCATATAAATACAATTTAATTATTTGATATGTAACTGGAAGAAAACGGAATTTTATGATATTCAGGTCAGGAAAGGGGCCTACGAGTCGTGCATATATTCAGGTACCTTGACCTCATTATGTCGTCTAATCGCTAGGATGATGCAGATATTGGGGGACAACGGAGAGCCTAATCCATCATTAGCAAAGTAGCCAGGAAATGTTATTAAAGCTACTTATCACGTAAAGACAACGTTACCATCTCGGTGCAAAAAATCACACGATCCATTGTTCCGTTGCGATACTAACCGAAAAAGATTATATTTTCAGTTCCCTCGGGAATTACATCGGGCTTTGCTATTTTCACGGGATAAATAGTAGCCTATGTCCTTCCTTGTGGCACAAGCTACCTTAAGATTGGTCAAGGCGTTGAAGCGTAAAAAGGTAACAAACAAACCAATAAACAAACACATTTTCACATTTATAATATTACTAGTAAGGATAAAATTCGTGTTCAGTACAACAACATCTACAGGCACCTAATCGGTTTAAAACGCTATTATAGCGCATCTGGGATGTTCTCAGAGGCGCGACTGAACATTATTTTAATGCCATCCAAAGTTTTCGTATTGCAAGTTTCATCTGTAAAGTTAAGGCCTAGAATAGGGAATACTAAAGTAGTTGAGGGTTGTAGTAACGCTATAATGAAAAAGCTTGCTCGCTAGTTACTTACAACCAAAACATACAAGGTATAGGTGAAAATAGCTGCATAACTATTATATTTAACCTTATTGTTAGTAATTTTGTAAATCATAGCTTACATTGCATTTGTACTGTGTGATATGAACAATTGTTCGAACAAACACTTCATTATTATAATAAATAAAATAACTCTCGAGCTGCTTAGTAGCTAAGGAGTATATGCTATTTGTTATTATTCTGTTTTCTTTTCTTTATTGTATTGTGTTCTATTTCCAGGAATTCCAGGTTTCTACCTGTCTATCTATCTTGTGGTGAATTAAAGTGAATTGTAGATACAGTCAAGAACAGATCAAGTTAAAATCAAGTTTTTGGACGTTGTACTGTTCTTATGTCGTGGATTTATCGCACTATCAGTGTCTAACCTGTTCTGTTCTTGACTGTACTATCTACGTCAAGCTTACTTCTGCAGAGCAGCAGCAAACGTGGGTAGTTTCATCAGCGTGGCAGCCATGCCAGACCACTGCACCCCCAGGCCAGGGTACACGAGCCACACCAATCTGTCGGTGTTCATGAAGTACCCGATGTCACGTGCCAACAATATGCTTTTGGTGGGTGTCGAACCTAGCAACATTTGTTTTGATTTACAAATTTTGTAAGTTTTAAGAAGACTATTCACGGTATTTGAAATAGGTGCCTTGAATAATTCCGATACATTTGGGGACCTATTTAAAGATGCTTCAAGAAGAGCTTATTTACAAGATAGTATCTAGTGTAACGTAATCTTTTTGGACATTCTTTACAAAATTAATACCTCTTTGGTGTTCAGATTCTTTTTCATGCGAAATTCAAAAAAAGGCGTTTTCTGGCATAAGTATTGATTGACAGAGGAAAAAGGAAAAAAGATGAACGTTGGTCACCGAACGAGAATATTTTTTGGTTTTGTGTGTTTATACCTGAAATTCTAATGTGTATCGACGTGTACAACCCCAATTAAAGTTTTACGAAGTAACCCTTGCTGTTTTTTTCAAGGTACGAGTTTCCGACTTTCTTTCTGATTTTTCCTTGGAGAATGGCGCTATACTAAATCCGATTTCTCTCATATTTCTAGGGTTTTTTGGCATACCCCTTAACATATCCAGTGACGAGGGATTTATGATCCGGCGAAGGTCGTCTCAAGCCATAAAAATCCGCCACCATTGCGTCACCAGACTTCTTCGGCATATAATGAACTTTATAAATTTAACTGTGTGTTAGTTCATAAGTATTTCTAGGTAGTTTCACTAAAATTACTGGTAAAAATCTATACGTATAAATCGCCATTACTACTTTTGGTAAAATTTCTTAATTCGACTAAAGGTGTAGTCACATGTGTTAATTTTGTATTCAACTTTAGTCATAGTTTTAGAACTACTATTTAAATTAAAATTTAATTCAAATTTTATATTATTATGTGTATGCAGGAATACATAAAGAGGTGACCAACATATTTTTTTAAAAGCTGTACAAACTTTACAAATTTTAAATTATATTTTTACCACAAAATTTCTTTTTGTATTTTCAACATTGGCCATACAACCCCCTAAATTCTTCGTATTATGTAACGTAATTGTGAAGGGTATTTAACCCGATTTGCAACCAATTTATGTTACACTAGCTAGTATTTATCAACAACAAAAATAACTTCATGTACCACGTACTTAACAAAGTGTACCCCCTGAAGGGGTGTCCAGGGATATCATGTTCATGCACCGCATGCCATAGGCGGATCTCGTCCACGTCTACGGTTTTCGAGTGCAGGTGGTCCAAAACCTTGGCCACAGATGATCTAGTACGGCCTGATACACACACCAGGCGTGGTAGATCGTCTAATGGCAAACCATTGTTCACCTGTAAGAAAAAGTGGCTTAAAGCATGATTTGCTGTGCCGTGATGGGATGTTTACAACAGTGGGCCAGTTCCCCATTGCGTTGGGGAATCTTGGTAAGCCCGCTTCCATCTTCGGCAACATCGTCACTTACCATCAGGTGAGATGTTGTCAAGGGTTTACCAATTGTGAATAAAAAAAAAAAAAAAAAAAAAAAAAAAAACAGCTCATTACCGCATGGCACTCTCCCTAAACTTGTGAGGGTTAAGCCGTAGCTCATAGTACAAGGGGGCCAAGTCTGAAAGGTGGCTAAGTCTGAAAGGTGGCTAGTGGCGAACCCAGTCTAAAAACTGCCATCTGATATCTAGTGATAGCAAACGGGGTAATGTACCTTCCAAGCACGGAAATGTTCAATATCCATATAGGCAAGGCTTGTGCTTATGGTCAGTTATTCTGCGTGATTGACGGACTGCGAACAAGGCGCTCTGAGCTATAACCTGTACGCCGTCGTCCAGTCACGATCTGCAGGTAATTGAAGTGAATTCGGCATGCATTCTTCGTATTTTATGATGAAATTACGTGTAAATGATCGAAAGTGTGCAATGGCAGAATCAGATGAAAATTTAGACAAAAGCAATAACACAAACATACCAGCAAATAGGTAGACATGAGATTGGTTAAACAAAAGACTAGTGGTTTTTGACAAATACATTGAACTTAAAAAAGCCCATTACAACGAAATGAGATTTTAATTTCCCACCTTATATTTAGCAACATTCTTCAATAGCATATGGGCGTTAGCTCCTCCAAACCCGAAACTGCTGCAAGCGGAGAGTCCTCTTGACCACGGCTGCTTTTCCGTCACGACCACCATGCGGCCCTCTTCGAACCCCGCCACTCCTTCGCGGTACTTCTCAAAGTTGATGTTCGGGGGAATGTACCCAGTGTGGTATGCTATCACCAACTGGAAGACGTTTCATTAGTAAGAGATCCTGGGCAACCGAACAATACTCGGAGTCTCCTACACATATGAACTAAAAATATTTTTTGTGTAAAAATGGATTTTCATAATGATCAGTTGAAATAAACCCATAACATGAAAAATAAGTTAAAATTAACAAAAAACTGAATTGGTTTGCGGGCTTGACTCGTAAAATGCTCAGCTTAGCTTGCTTCTGAAATAGTTTGTTAATATTTGATACACATTACGCGTCAAAAGACACATTACGTATATATCACAGATTAGACATTTCTAGATCGATCCTCTACACGCAGATGACAATTCTGGGTTGTGGAGGTTGTAGGGCCCAACTGTCAAAAGTTTTTCAAGTCGCCGTAAGGCCTCTCATACGGAATAACGACTGCCATTTATTGATGGATAGCTTGATGCGACTTGTGAAGCACGTAAGCGTACGAGAAAAATTCTATTAACTGATAAACAAATCCACACAATGTCCGTGCTTCAGGTCAGTTAAGTATAAAGTTGCATGATCAATAACCCTTCCCGTGAGCATATCAAACGCCCCGACGCCGCCCACGCGACAAGTACTTCCGGTCTGGTTTTGCGGGGGTCGGCCGCGCTGCGGCTTTCCGAGGTTTTCTCAGTATTTTTGTATGAAACTTATAAAAACTAATTACTGATCTAGTAAGCTGATTAAATTTCCTTTTTGATTATATTTTTTTAGATTTCTTCTATCACAAAAAAATTAAATACAACATGATTAATTTAAGAGTTTTGATTTTTCTTTGTTTTTTTTGTTTTGTTTTTTTATTTGTATTTATATTCTACATAAATACAGTTCAAAATGATTGTTTTCTAATGGCTAGGTAATGTAACTACATGATACAAAACAAAAAAGAGATAGCCTAGTGCAAAAAAAAATAAAAAAAATATTGCTATATGATAGGTACATCCGGTCTAGCCTAGCGGGGGTCGGCCGCGCTGCGGATTTCCGAGGTTTTCTCAGTATTTTTGTATAAAACCTATAAAAACTAGTTACTGATCTAGTAAGCTGATTAAATTTCCTTTTTGATTATATTTTTTTTAGATTTCTTCTATCACAGAAAAATTAAATACAACATGATTAATTTGAAAGCTTTGATTTTTTTTGTTTTTTTTTGTTTTGTTTTACTATTTCTTTTTCTATGCTACATAAATACAGTTAAAAATGATGTTTTTATAATGGCTCGGTAGTGTATCTACATGATACAAAACAAAAAAGAGATAGCCTAGTGGAAAAACAATAAAAAAAAAATTGCTACAATGTGATTTTCATTTGTTTTCCTTGCCGATGCAAACAATGTTTTTTATAATTTTTCTAAGAGTTTTTTCGAGCAAGATACGGTGATAAAATCACTACACAGTAAAGCAGTAATACCTTAGAATAGAAATACATGCAATTTACTTACCATTCCATCTTATAATCCCACAGAATTGATTCGAACTGGTCACGGAACCCTAATTTGTTGATAAAACACAGAACTTTTTCACAAGAGTATTTTCGAAAAGGAAACTATGTAAAAATCACTTCACAGTAACGCAATAACACCTTACTATATGAATAAATTCAATTTACTGAGAATTCCGTGCTAATTTCATCAAAATTGAGACACAATTACACAACAATCGCGTAAATAATCAATAAATATGGCCGGCTTATTTTTTTTTTATATACCACAATTATTTTACTAGCTCTGGGTTTAAGGCCTGATAATAGTGCACTAATGGCCGGACCTATAGTTCGCGTACATTTCGCCAAAGTTTACCAACCTTTGTATACCATTTTCAACCATGCGATCGGGGCGCCTTAAAGTACGTAAAAAACAACCCAAATGGGTTGTTGGTCGTAGGAGCGATGTTCGTTAAACATCCCAATATGGCCGTTTGTCGCTGGAAGTCGTTTGGTACGTAGCGGGATTTTATTCCTTTGGAAGATTTTTCCTCCTTTTAATATTGACGTCACGTGGCATAACGTAAAGTGATGCGAACGTGATATGGATAGAAAAACAATACATGCCTTGGAAAGAGAACACATTGCGGAGCTGATTTCGGCGTGACCCAAATTGGACTTAGTGGAGCCGATCATGAGAGGGCTGGAGCGGCCCTTACAGAAAACCTCGTCGATAGCCTTCAGCTCCTCGGGATCACCGACTTGTGTCCCTGGCAAACATTTTAACTTTTATGTTTATCGCCCAAGAATATTATAAACTTTTATAAAGTTGGTTTAGGCACACCTGTCGTCCTACTATCCCTTTATAAAAAGCTGTTCATAGACGTGTTAAAAAAGGACACAGGGACTACTTGTAATTCTAAATTAAAATTGATAAGAACCGTTTTTATATAGCGCGTGCTGCCCTCTACATATAGGTTACTTGTTATCTCCCCCTCAACTTGGTAATGCATGTCTCTGTGGAAGTCATATTAAAGAATCTACCGTTTTGAAAAACAGTGCGCTGAATAAAGCCGGATTGTAAAACCACTCCAAACCTTAAAAACATTAATTACTTATACGCTGAATTATATGCTTGTCTTAATTAATAAAAATTTGTGACACACAAACATTAGGAAATTGAGTAATAAGGTTCTAGAATGAACGTATGTCGGGACATACACTGCCAAGTCCCCAGAAAAGTATGAGTGTATGTCCTAGTCGACATTTCCTAGCTTGAATGAAGTACTTGTGAGTATTTTATTTATTAATTAAGCACGTTGTTAACGCTATAAATGTTCTTGAATGACATGATGTTAATTAAAATTATATTAACTAACAATTTTTAGATCTTATTTATTATAACAGCTCCCATACGTCCCCACCGAGAGGCTCGAGCCTACCCTGAATCAGGGCGATTAGGTCTTAGTCGACCACGCGGGCCCAGTGCTCTTATATAAATTGTTTATTGCTACTAAACAGTTATGGTAAGGGACGAGAGATTCAGACCATCTGGTCTGATATTTATCCAGATAGGTACAAACTTATCTGTATGGGTGTGTTAGTATATGTGCGTATCGTATATAGTGTGCGACGTCTTAACAAATACTATCGAGTATTTTGAAGTGTTTTTGATGTCTTTGTGTGCTTACCGGTTTGGAGTGGTTTTTATTGGCTTCACATAAAATTTACGTCACGTTCTACCTGAACTTCTTTGATCTGAGCTATAAGGGTTGCAATTGGCTACGGAACCTTAAAATAGCTTTCCAACTACTCTGTGCACGCGACAGGAAAGTTTAACCGACCTGTTCAAAAGTGCTACAAATTTTCTAGTGACCTTGCAATATATGCCCCAACATTAAGTATTGTTCTAACAACTTGGCAATGAATACCCCGGCATACATCGTGTTTTTTGAAATGAAACATTAATGATGAGATTATTGGAATGAATTATTTGTTGAGATAATGTCAAGGACTTACCAACTGTTAAAAAAAAATATTCTAGGGATCCTGACGCATTAGTAAAACTCAACCTCAAAGTCAAATTATGAAAACGTTAGGTACTTTTATTTTTCTGCAAAGTTATTATGGCTTCATGGAAAACGTTGGTAATCTGTACATCCACGAAGTAGGTAAATGAGAAGAGGATTTTATATATATATTATTTATATATTCTAATATATATAAATCTCGTGTCACAATGTTTGTCCTCAATGGACTCCTAAACCACTTAACCGATTATAATAAAATTCGCACACCATGTGCAGTTCGATCCAACTTGAGAGATAGGATAGGGTAGGGTAGGGTAGTGTAGGGTAGGGTAGGGTAGTGTAGGGTAGGGTATTGTAGTGTAGGGTAGTGTAGAGTAGTGTAGGGTAGGGTAGGGTAGTGTAGTGTAGTGTATGTAGGGTAGGGTAGGGTAGTGTAGGGTAGTGTAGTGTAGGGTAGTGTAGAGTAGTGTAGGGTAGGGTAGTGTAGTGTAGTGTATGTAGGGTAGGGTAGGGTAGTGTAGGGTAGGGTAGTGTAGTGTAGTGTAGGGTAGTGTAGGGTAGTGTAGGGTGGGGCAGGGCAGTGTAATGTAATGTAAGGCGGTACGAAGTTCGCCGGGACAGCTAGTATATATATAAAGATAAAACAAAAGCGCTAGAACCCTCAAGTGATATAATGGATGGACATAAGTTCAAAAACTAAAACACGACTACTGAAAAGTCACGCCCTAAAAAGTATGAAATAAGAAAATATTCTCATCTTAAATTAAATAAACAACTTACAGGTAATATAATTATTTGAAACATATTCATGGTGATGTAGATATGGTATTTAATATGTATTCATAGTGATGTTCAGAGGGTAGACCCACGACTATTCTTACGATTAAGCTTAAGAGCAAAACGGTATACGATCACACATAAGTAATTTTGCTCTTAAGCTTAATCGCTTACTACTGTTCGAATATATTTTTGTTAGGGTTGCATATGATCATGACAAAAAGAATAAAATGTTTAAAAATGTTTGTAAATTAAATTTAACAATAGTACTTACCACTGAAAAATAGCTTAGCTTTAAAATTAATACTTTGCATTAATATTTTTTTTGTTGTTCACTATAATTTGATTTATATTGATTATTAAGTTTGAGCAAGAACTTTTATTTTACCTGTGCCATGGGCTTCGACAAACTCCACTTCAGCAGGTCGGACGCCACACTCCTGGTAGAAGTTCTGCAGCAGCTCCTTCTGAATGTGTCCAGCTGGGTACGTGATGCCCTGCTCCTTGTACCCATCGCAGTTAGTCTTAGCGTGGATCACTTCTGCGTATACCCTAAAAAGATTGTATATAAGAATTTGGGAATAAGTGCAAATAACTTTTTTTAATCAGTGATGGATGATTCGTCTCACCTTCTGGCGTGCTTTGCTCGTTGCAAGAGGACCACTGCTATGGTTTCAGACCTCGCGTAACCATTAGCTTTTTGGTCGAAGCATTTACATCTGCCATCTGGAGACAATACTCCCAGGCTGAGACAAAAAGAAAGTTGTGCAATTTTACTAAATCTCAAATGTTCATTTATAAAAGAGAAACGTCAAAGCTACAGGTCAATGTGCAAAAAGCCTTAAAGTGAGAATACCTACAAAAAGGTAGTCCGCAGCCGTATTATTTTTGTTGAAACCTAGAGTTTAAAAAAAACAGTAAAATCTAATGTAACGCCAATAAAAAAATCGATAAGGTGATCAGCTCATACATGTACCTACCGAGGGTCTCGAGCCTACCCTTAATTAGGGCAACCGGGCCACGGGGCCAATGTGGTTTTATATTTTGTAGAAGAAACACAATGAACATTATTTACAGAACATGGCATTACATTGTATTCGTTAAGTGTAAAGTTAAACTTTCAACCAACCATTACCGAAGGAGAGACAGACAGACACAGAAGGACATGGCGAAACTAAAAGTTTCCAGTTTGACTTTGGAACCCTCAAAAAGGACTTGTTGGTTATGGATAAAAAAGAGTGCTTACTGGAAAAACTTGTTCGAGACCAAAGAGCTTAGGCACAAATGGGAACTTCCAGCAATCGCAACGTCGCATAGGCCGTCCCTCAGCGCCTTGACAGCATGTTCTAAGGCGAAAGCAGAGCTGGAGCAGGCTGTGTCGACAGTGTACGAGGGGCCTTCGACACCGAGCCACTGCGAGATGTTGGTGGCAACTCCTATGTGGGTGTTACTGGAGGAATAAGGAAAATAAATTTAATCATGGTAAGGAAATGACTCGCTTATTTATTCTTATTTTTTTAGAAACAGGAAGGATTATAATGGAATACCTATGCGTGGTTATATTTCATAGTTATATATGATACTTTATCATCACCTTCATCATCTCAGCCGAAAGATGTCCAATATTGCAATAGATCCTACTCAGCACGAATTCAAGCCACATGCATCCAGTAGCATACAGATTTCTATTCTGAATTAACGGTAATACAGTGGTACTTTACCTTGCTTTGTTTGTGTAAAAAGTAGTCAAAATTACCTTACAGAGCCATATGGATGAAGCTTTTGTTGTGCATAACACAATTCGTACTCGGATTCTACCATTCCTACGCCGATGTATACTCCCACTCTTTGCTTGCGGAGCTCACAGATGTTGTATCCTGAAAAGATAATGAAATTTGATTGGTATAAATTTCACAATTGTATTTAAAAGAGACAACGCTATCGGTGACGCAAATATAACCCAAAAATCTACTGCAATATCAAAGTTTACTACGCAGATGATTGCAACACCTATGGCATTGCTAATAGTGACACAACCGCAATATCAACATCAATACCAAAGGCAAAGCAAATGGTAAAGCCAACGGCAATTCCAATGGTAGTAGAATTGCCAATGGCAATCGTCCGCTTGCTACGCATTGGCTCATAAGTGCTCGCTATACGTATGTATATGAATACGTCAGTATATGAGAGATGTACGTGATCTCATGCGAAGTGAAAACCATAATAATCCATAATCCGTTGCTTCAGGTTGTTGATGCGCTCTGTCACTAACTACGATCAAAGTCCAATCCCGCAAATGCGAGCCTGACAAAGCGCATCATTTGGGGCCAACTATTGTTTGTCTGAAAGCGATCAGTTTGCCAATGAGGAATCTAGCCTCAGCAATACGACACTCAATCATCTTCTGCCTTGCCGGCTTTTCCCGCGGACGGGATGTGCGAGCCGGATCTGGCAATTTGGCACCGATAAAACGGCAGACTGCCATTGCAGCGCCAAAAAGGATTGAGTTCGTATCACTGCGGTTTACGACCTCAATCACATCACGCTAAGGGGTAACCGTGGAAGCCGGGAGGCAAAATACGGAATTCCTGAAAAACCGTTTCCTTCTCATTATCCTCGCCAAGTGATGTTCTAAATATATAAGTATTATTTTTTCAATATATAAAATGTTATTATTATTTCAATATATAACATTTAAGCTACTCTGCTATCTTGGTACGAGGTGAAGTAACAGGAGCACCTTCAACGGAAGCTCAGTCGGCTGGAAATCAGTGCGATGAGGAGATTAAGCGTCGAACTATCTGGGCATTATCGAGGAGGACTGCTTTCTGCATTGCTACAATTATTGGCATGCCTCGTAGATCTAGCCGCTTTAGGTGACGTTCAAGGTCGGCTGAAATTAGCTCGTTCAAGGATGATTTCGGAGGGTTCCACTAGGCGGATAATTTCTTTACCGCAACAAAAAAGCAATCCTTTTTTCCTTGGCATAACCCTGCAAGTTCAGCCGTAATTCCATCATCACCCGGTGCCTTATTGTGCTTGAGCTGTTTGAGAGCCATTCTAATCTCGTACACGCTGACATCCGAAAGACCTTCGGTAATGTGTCTGGTTAGTCTGGTTCTTGGTTCTTTGGCCAGATCGCTGCCAGGCAGATGTGTGGTCATTTACAATTGTCCGTTTAACTCCTCAACTTCTTCCAGCAACTCAGAGTTAGATGCCATCCTCAGTCTTTAGGTCGAACCAACATCACACTTTTGAGCCTTTGTTGTTCTCAATCGCCTCTTTATTACCATTTATATTATATTGGCACAAATCGCGAGTCAGGCACTTAGAGATCTGCCTGTTTATTTGCCAATACTGAGTAGCGTTTTCAGAATCTGCGTCTTTCTTTCATGAGATTGCTGTTGAAGTCCGAGATTTTTTTGGTTCTGTTTGAATGGCAAGTTTTAAAATCCTAGACCTGACTGTTTGGACAATTTCCACGAACTTGTCACTATAATCGTCCACATTATCGCAATCTCTTAGGCATTCGAAGCGATTGTTCAACTCGACCTGAAAGTTTTCGGGGTTTTGGAGCTGAATAGGAGCTGGTCGGAGTCTAGACTTCATCAGTCGACATAATTCTAGCGTGGTTTTAAAATTTAATGTGCCTCTTACCATCCGGTGATCGCTTCCTGTTTTGACTGGATTGATCACAGAGACATGATTGAATATTCGCCTCAAGTCAATTTCATTTTTTTTTACACCATTGGGATGCAACCATGTCCACTTCCACTGTTTAGGCTTCTTAAAGAAGGAGTTCATCATAAGAAAGCCTTCCTTCTCCATAAAGTCCGCCACAATAACGATGTATTGGGTCCGGGAGCTATTATGTAAAGCTTAGAGATATCCTCATATAGGATCTCCACTACGTCATCGGAGTGTTGCGCGCTTGGTGCATATACCTGTATGACCTTCAGCGAATACCGTTTGGTGATTTTGAGTATAAGGTACGCTTCCCTCGTCGAAACACTCTCTATCCGGACCACATTGTTGATGAGGGACTTGTGGACTAGAAACCCGAAACCACCCTGGGACAGTTGGTCACGCTTCAAGAAATAGGATATAAGGATTTAAATGTCCGGATGATGATGGAATTACGGCTGAAATTTTGAAAGCAGGTGGAACACCGGTACTTAAAGCTCTTCAGATATTATTTAATTCCGTTATACTTGAGGGCCAAACGCCTAAGACATGGCATAGAAGTGTGGTCGTGCTTTTCTTCAAAAAGGGTCACAACACCCTGATGAAGAACTATAGACCCATCTCACTTCTGAGTCATGTCTACAAACTGTTTTTGAGAGTCATTACAAATCGTTTCGTACGTAGGTTTGACGACTTCCAGCCTCCCGAACAAGCCGGTTTCCGAAAAATCTTTAGTACCATTGACCACATAGAAGACCGAAGAGTACAATCAGCTTCTTTGCTTAGCGTTCGTGGACCACGAGAAAGCCTTTTATTTGGTTGAAACTTGGGCTGTGTTATAGTTTCTCCAGCGTTGCGACTATCGATATAGCGAGGTACTGAAGTGTTTGTATGAAAACGCCACTATATCGGATCGCATCCAGGATCAAAACTCGGAACCTATCCGGTTGCAGCAAGGGGTGAGACAGGGAGACGTCATATCTCCGAAACTGTTCACCGTCGCCGCCCTGGAAGATGTTTTAAAGCTTTTGGACTTGGGTGGACTCGGCATTAATATCAATGGCAAGTACATCACCCACCTTCGATTCGCTAATGATATCGTGGTCATGGTTAAGACTATGGACGACTTAGGCACAATGCTCGAAGGTCTCAGTAGAGCCTCTCAACAAGTAGGTCTTAGAATGAACATGGACAAGACCAAAATTATGTCAAACTTCCGTGTCGCACCTACTCCTTTGAAGGTTGGAGGCTCTACGCTTGAAGTTGTTGCCAAATATGTGTACGTGGGACAAACAGTCCAGTTAGGTAAGTCCAACTTCAAGAAAGAGATCAATCGTCGAATCCATCTCGACTGGGCAGCGTTCGGGAAGCTTCGCAATATCTTCACGTCCCAAATACCGCACAGTCTTAAGACTAAGGTCTTCGACCAGTGAGTTTTGCCAGTCATGACATACGGAACTGAGACATGGCCGCTTACTATGGGCCTCATAAGAAGGCTCAAGGTCATTCAAAGGGAAATGGAGCGAGCTATGCTCGGAGTTTCTCTGCGTGATTGAATCAGAGACGAGGAGATCCGGAGGAGAACCAAAGTAACCGATATAGCTCTTAGAATTGCTAACCTTAAGTGGCAGTGGGCGGGACACATAGCTCGTAGAACGGATGGCCGTTGGGGTAGTAAAGTTCTTGAGTGGCGACCGCGCACCGGAAAAGCCTTCCCACTCGGTGACCGATGACCTGGTGAAGGTCGCGGAAAGCCTCTGGATGCTGGTCGCACAGAAACGGTCGTCGTGGAAACGTTTAGGGGAGGCCCATGTCCAGCAGTGGACGTCCTTCGGATGATATGATAATGTACCTTGCACTACAAGTAACATTGAAAGGCACTACACGTAACATCTACACTACGCCGTGTTAAAAAGTGACTGAGTTCTACGATGGTAGAACACCGTTTGTATGATCTTTGTATGCTTGATGTTCGTACAACGAACAAAATGGTAAAAAAAAGGATAACATTGAAAGTTAAGTGTTTTAACGATGGAAAACTGAATGAGCTGGTTCCCGGATCTTTTTTTAATTTTTTACGTACCCTGGCCCACTATTTTAGTCATTGTTCACTAGCGCCACAGATGAAAAAAGATGCGGTAGCTACATATTATAAACTAGCTTTTGCCCGCGGCTTCGCCCGCGTGGACATAGCTTTTATGACTCTTTTTAAGGGTGAGTGGTGCGCGAGCCGCAATCAGCTCGCAAGCGTGGACATGAGTTTTCTCCAGGTACCTCAGGAACTGTATCGGGCTATTCGGATTAGCAGTCTTTGTCACTTCCCACCCCCTCAAAAAATTCTATACAAAAAATATCTTTAATACGTTGCTCCGTTGCGACGCCACCGACGTGCGCGAGCGTAGAAAACAGTTGTCCCCAGATCCCGCGGGAACTATGTCAGGATATACTTATTAGTAAATTATATCATTTTCCACCTCATCTCTGTGTTAAAAATCTCACCGATTAATTTTTTCGTTACGATTTTAAATAACTTAACGAACAAAGAGTATTGTTTTAGTTTCCTCAGGAACTGCATCGGGCTATGATAATTTTCACAGATACAAAGTTGACAATTTCATTCCCAGTGATACAGGATACCTGCATGCCAAATTTCATCAAGATTAGTAGAGGTGTTGAAGTGTGAATAGGTAACAAACAAACAAACACATTTTCACATTTACAATAATAAGTAAGGATTTCTAAATCTTAAATAACATATAGAGCGTCGGTGGCAGAACGGTTAGGGCCACTATCTCCTGTCCGGAAGGCCGTGGTTCGAATGCTGCCACTTAACAATATCTATACGAATATCGATTTCATACTGGTATGTACGTTTATCCGACGCTCTTACGGTGACAAAAACATCGTGAGGAAACCTGCACACGCCTGCGAAGAAACTTGAAGCTTATGTGTGAAGTCAATCAACCCGCAATGGGCCTGCGTGATCGTCTAAGGCCTGATCGCCCTAACTCAGGGCAGGTCGAGCCCCTTGGTGGGGACGTATATAAATAAATTCAAATCATTGTATCAATCTAGTAATAAACCTTCCTAAAAAATATTAATATGGGTCAAATCCTCGAGTCGTATCAGCTCCAAAGTAGCCCATGACGCACTTCTCGTTACCGCGCTGGATGGCAATAGACAACCTTAGCAGCAGGTGGGACTTCGCGTCACATCTCCTCTCTCGAAGGCGACGGCCAATCTCCTTTGTGAAGGCAAAAGCCTCTGAGGGTTCAGCAGCCGGTTGTCTCACAGACCAGCGGCACAAAGCAGTAATTTGCCTTCAAGACCGAGCACTTATTATGCTTCTTTCTCGCCGCAAATTGAGCAGCAGTACCGTACAGGTGAGAAGTGAGGCAGAAAAAGTAGAGTCCCAAAGCAGGAACGTTCCTCTCTTCCATAACACCTGTTTAAACCCTCCGGCCTTTTGCCATCACATCGACTAAAGCCCGGCGGCTGCATCAAAGATGGAATATTCCATCTGGCCGATACCAGTGCCCTCCGAGTGAGGTCATTAAGGAATTGGTGACGTGGGAATCTTCACAAACAACGACCGCAACTCAGTGAGTGATGGCCAATTGCCTCCACCGTGGACCCGCAAATACATTGATGAGGTTCACAGATATTGATATTGCAGGCGGAGAGCAACTGCCACACGCAAACAGTCGCCGTCAGAAGAGTTCCCATATCTGTGCCTCCTGTTAATTAAAGCTAAACTCGATTTATGTGGTTTTTTTTTACACGATTGCAATCTATAAAAAAATACCTATCTGTTCGTCTATGATACACATCGCTACGTGCCATAGTTCCAGAGAGTTGTGTAAAGTAGCGTATGCTGAAAAATACATAAAAGAAATCCACTCAAAAGTATGAAATAATATTTTAATGTTTTAACACAACTTAAGCGTGTTTTATTATTCCTGCAGTGCCATCTATTGACATTTTGCTGCTATGACTATAATGTGTGGTATGTGTAGCTTATATGTTGAAAAAGTACTCTATATTTATTATTGTAAGTATCGATAGATAATTTCCCACGGGACCTCTTTAGTTTTCCGGGATAAAGAATACCCGACTATACAATGATGGTCAAAACATCCCATCTCAATGTAATGGTTTCATATTGTTACGTTGAGCCATTCTAAAGATACAATTTTTTGCATTCCTGCAGGAACCCTTTTTTTTGGGATTTACAATGTCCCAGTTTTAGTTCGCGATATAGGTATCAACGTGTAAAATTTGATTCTAATAGGTCAAGCCACATTTGCGTGGTGAGCCATTCTATAAATGGATGTTTTGGTTTTCCTGCAGGAACTCTTGAATTTTCCGGGATAAAAAGTATCCTATATGTGAACCTGGGCTATAAGGAACCACCATACAAAATTTCATCAAAATCGGTCCGGTAGTTTTTGCGTGATGCGCGAACATACAGACAGACAGACAAAAATTCCAAAAGTTGTTGTTTTGGCCTCTGTATCGTTAGTAATGTCCACCACAGTTATTATTTTCCAAAAATATTTCATGTACAGACACGGCCCCGCGGCCCCGTTACAGTTTTATTATATTATGATACATAGATTCGCTAGCGCTTGACCGTACCAAAAATGACCTACCTATTATTATGAGACTTAAAAGGATAACAATCTGAAGAAATTCCAACTTGGAAGACCTTAAAGTATGTAGGTACGAAAAATACATTAAAGTAGTTACATTAATGGATTTAATAAACTACCATATATGGTATGAAATGTAAGTACCTGCATCAACAATGGCTTCATAGAGCTTCTCATGTATGATCCTGGATCTGGGATCATATACGGTACCTAATGATGATATGAAATGTAAATACCTGCATCGACAATGGCCTCATAGACTTTCTCATGAATGATCCTGGGTCCGGGATCCGTGACGTTGGCTCTCACGTAGTTGATATTAAAGAAAGAGGCATCGAACTTTTCCAAGTCGTAGATCTTGCCAGTCCTTTGCGGAATATCGGTGTCGTGACACTTCCAGCGGCGGTAATCACCTGATATCAGGTCCACCTTTGAAACAAAATTAAAAAATTAGGTACTCGTAGTTCATACACAACTACATTAATTTTCATTCTTTTCAAAAATTACATGACAACATTTTTTTTCAGGTTTTTATGACATTATTGGTTTAATACAGGGTGTAACAAAATTGGTATATGTCCTGTTAACTGGTGCTTCTGCTCATCACATTGAACAACTTTTGTACTACGACTTAACTGAAATCGCAAAAAAAACACTCAGTATACAAATTGATCTGCTGGTCTGCCAATTTTGTGCATTTTAGTATGGAAGTTCCAATTTTTTTTTGAGAATTGTCTACGGATTTCTTGGGGAAAGTTGTACAGTATGATGAGTGGAACCCCCATTTAACGGGTCCTACACCATTTATTTAATATCCTGTATAAACTATTTTATGACCATCAGAAAGAGTGTTATATTTATGCACATTTTTCAAATAAACATTTTCGTTTTTATTACAAATGTCGTAATTTTTTAAATGGTTCTTTATTACCAGTGCCAGTTACTTAAAAGCCTATTATAATATATCTAAAACTTATGGGTAAAATTATCTTTATTTAGTCAGTGCAACATACCTTATTGAAAAGTTTTTCCTGCAACTCGTGCACAGAATGGCAGTCAGGGTAGGAGCCCGCTATGCCTGTGATGTAGATCTCCTCGCCGGGTGCTGGCTGCGCAAAACTCTTTGTCATGAACGCTGACATCGCTGCTCTTATGCTGGTGCCGTCTCTTGGGGATGTTAACTGCTAATCAATAAGAGTAAGTTTTAATCATCCGTCTTTAAAAAAAAATTACGTCGAACAAGAACTATGAAAGATATCGACTGATATTGACAGATCTCCACAAATTTAACATATTAATACCTATGTATTTCAATATTATGGTACAAATAATTTTGTTTTGTATGATAGTTATTCAGTTTGTTTATGCAATAATGAACCACTCAGTGCAGTAGGCCTTATTAAGTTCTTGTTATTTACAAAGTTTCATTAAAATCCCTCAATCAATTTTTGAGAAAAATAAACAACCTGGATATGTATGTGAGGTGCCTTATTCCGATTTTCCCGGAAAAACGACTTGAGCACATAGTAACATATAAAGTTTATTTAGCCTACTACCAATTTTTATAATGAAAAATTTGAGTGCGTTTGTCTACATCTCACCTGATGGTAATTTCCGATACAGCCGACGATGTAACACGCAAGGTCAAATAGTGCATATTCACTCTCGTCTTAATGATTCATAAATTATACGAATCGGGGAACACAGACGCCGGCAGGGAATTTCACTCCTTAGCCGTTCGCATAATTAACGAAGAAGCAAAACGCTTTGTGCGTAAAAGTAGAAAATTAACGACAAAGGGGTGGAATCGCCCTCCGCGCCTGGTCGTCGGATGATGAAATGGAGAGAAGGGAATGAGGTCGTAAAGCTCCAGGGTACACTCTCCGAAATGTGCTCAACATAGTAACATATAAAGTTTATTTAGCCTACTACCAATTTTTATAATGAAAAATTTGAGTGCGTTTGTCTACATCTCACCTGATGGTAATTTCCGATACAGCCGACGATGTAACACGCAAGGTCAAATAGTGCATATTCACTCTCGTCTTAATGATTCATAAATTATACGAATCGGGGAACACAGACGCCGGCAGGGAATTTCACTCCTTAGCCGTTCGCATAATTAACGAAGAAGCAAAACGCTTTGTGCGTAAAAGTAGAAAATTAACGACAAAGGGGTGGAATCGCCCTCCGCGCCTGGTCGTCGGATGATGAAATGGAGAGAAGGGAATGAGGTCGTAAAGCTCCAGGGTACACTCTCCGAAATGAGTTCTGTAGAACACCGATAGACAGGCAACTTTGCGGCGATGCTCGAGGCTATAGAGTATGTTTGATACAAGTTCCTCGTTGCCAATGAGTCTCCTAGCGCGTCGGTCGAAAGAATCCAAGGCATCTAGCTGGTAATGAGCCGATCCGTCCCATAAGTAAGAGTAGTATTCCATACATGACCGAACTTAAGCTTGGTATAATATGGAATAGTCTTCTAAGTATGCTAAGAAACAGTTATTCAATACACGCTCCATAATCTTACAGAGTATGAAGGTGATTGCAATATTTCGATAGTTGGATGGGTACCTTTTTTAGGCACGGGCTGCACGTTGGAAAGCTTCCAAGATTTTCGAACTATACCGAACTATACCGGTTTTGTGAGAGGGGTGGTATAGGCGTGTCAGCATAGGAGACAACTCAGGAGCACAGTTCTTTAGAACTATGGCTAGAATACCGCCAGGACCGCTGGCCTTATTCACATTTAGACTGCAAGAAGTTTTTAGAACATCTTTTTGGCGAATACGATAAGGGGACATTACAGTACCGCATGGAGTTATCTGAGATGGTGTAATATTCGCAGTGTTCAGACGCAAATTCTCAGCAAACATACATTTAAATAATTTTGCCTTGTCGGCAGTGGAGTGAGCCAGTGATCCCTTAGGTTTTACCAGTAGAGGCAAAGACGAGCGGTAGAAATTCGACTCGACCGACTTAGCCAAGGACCAAAACGCCGTACTCCCAGATGGGTAGGAGGCAAGTTTTGATCAAATATGGCTTATGTGGTCAAAGCGTGCCCATCGCAGTGTCTTTTTGTAGGATTTGGCAGCTTCATTAAAGGCCTTCTTCCTGGACCGCGTTTCCGGAGCTTTGCGAGATTGAGCGTCAGCCCATGCTTGATAAGCCGAATGTTTCAGGGTCTCAACCCTGGTACACTCAGCATCATACCATGGGCGCGCTTTGTATTCTGAAAGAGTGCAGAGAATGGAATGTATTATTCCATTGCACGACATATAACCTCTGAGACTGCTGTCGCGCAGCTCGATGGGTCGCTGGAAGAAAAGCACGTTTGCCGCCAAGGATACGAAGCAAAAAAGTGGCGCATCTCATCCCAGTCTGCTGACTTGTACCGCCATACCCGTCTAGTACCCTTAGGACTATGATCAGGAGGGGAACATGACAGCACAGATTTCACCAGACAGTGGTCAGAGGTACCCAAAGGAGAGGATACTGACACACTATATCGGTCTGGTTCCGTTGTCAGCAGAAATTCCAAACAGTTAGCCTTTTGGTCGTCAACGTGCGGTACACGCGGTGGCTGGTCGACCAGCTGGGAGAGATTTACCGTTAGAGTTTCATCCAAATTGTCAGAGCCATTTTTCAGAAAAAATTAAGAGTGTATTTTTACTTTAGTGGTAACCCTAAAAAAATCAAGGTAAGAGAAATTTAGGTGTTCGAGCCTACGCTTGACCCACTTGTGAGATTACCCCTTGAATTTTACCTAGCTGCAGTGTGAATATTCCCTTAAACAGGGTAGAAACTATCTATGATGCTGGTAACCCAACCGTAGCGCGGCGGGCGTACGGGTAGCAACATCGCCGGCGGCCATTTTGTTCCTCAGTACGTCTTGAATTTTCACAGTGTGCAGTGTGTTCATCGAAGTTAAAAAATAATAATAGTAATAAAATAATTTCTCGTTCTATAACTGCTAATAAATTATAAGTATAGCAATAAAACAGGACATATTCGTCGCTGGTCAAGAAAAAGTAAGTAAATCCGTATTTGCGGAGCGCAAATATTAATTTGGGAAAGCCCCAAATGTTAGTAAATGGTTTTATAAGGAAAGCCCTTATAATCACACTATTCTCTTTAACCCGACACCTATCGGTTGCATTTCACCCTCAATAGGGTAATAGACAGTGCCGTGCACATGCACATTGCACGCGGGCTGGCTTGGCCCGCAGCCGACAGGAGATGTACATCAAATGTCGTTGGCTGCGCAGACGACTACAAGTCATGATCGTTTGTTCATTCAGACGACATGTCGGCTACACAGACGACAAATTTATTAATCTAGCCAGAGGCTAGCATGTTGTCAGCTGATCAGACGACGGGTCGGCTGCGCAGCTGTCATACTGACTAAGTTATTCGCTACAACTTATTAGCGCTATAAGGTAACTTTTTGGTTATCTTATTTGCAGATCATGGAACAGACGACTTTAGGGAACCTTGCGGACTGGGAACCCCCTCCAGAAGAACAAGATCAATTCACCAAATTTATCCAAATTATCGATAAACACTACCCGGAGAATTGGAGGAACTGGGAGATCAATAAGGTGGACTACTATGATCTGTTCGGGGATAAAATATCGTCCGATGATGAGTGTCGCCTCCGTTTCGCCATCCCGACGGTCGAACTGGCCAATTTATTAAGTGATGCACCTACCTCACTTAGCGAGAGGAAATATAAGGCAGTCAAGAGACTTCTGCTAAAGTGGCCACTAGGAAGAGCTACAATATATTGTCCTCTGTCCACAAATAAAATGATTCATCCCACGAATGCTGCCAGTGGTTTCCTGGATCTTCTACCCCATCTAAAACCAAAACTGTTGGCAAGGGCAGATGCGGAGAAGATGATTAAATCATATATAGGCAGAAGTCCCTCTCCAGCCTCCTCTACGGAGCCTCAGAGCCTGAAGAGGGCTCATAGTCCAGGTGTTAGGGCTCATCCCAGTCAAGAGAAAAGATCTACATCCTTAGAAAATACTTCTGAAGTCCTCCTCAACGCTTTACAACAGCAGAGTTCCTTGCTGCAAAAACTAATAGATCTCCAATATAACAAAAAGGACGCGGGTCCCCAATCCAGCTGTCATGATAAAGACAGTGTCCTAGGAAACGAGTCAAGCGAGGAAGAGAGCTGGTGTGCCCCTTCTTTCGAAAGGGAGGAACATGAAGTCGTAGAACCACTCGAAGAACCGGAAGAGGCCCTTCACGACTTTGACCCAGACACGAAGGAATCGGAAACCAAAATAGGAGCAGCCAATGAAAAACTACTTAATCAAGTCACACGTTGCCAGCGTTTCGGTCGTCCTACCTGGCAAAATATTAGGTATGCGGAAGTGCAGAAAAAGTTCCAAGCCGAACCAGCCTTCACGAATCTAAAGGTAAATGCCCACCTTGCCACTGTAACACCTCCCTGGCAACTAGTATCGACACTGGAAAAGATGGACCTATGCTTGGGTGCTGTAACAAATGGGATTCTACAACAACGCCTTGAGTTCCAAGAAACTTATGAAAACGTGCCTCCAGAGGTCAAAAAAGTTATTAGCAAGGACTTTTTGTCATTAGAATCCCCTTTCCGCAAGACATCGGATGCGCTTCTTCAATACACGTGCGGTAAACGGGCAGAGATATTGCAACAAAGGAGAGCGCTATACAAACCATCAAACAAAGTTCTTAGCGAATTGCTGCATGCAATTCCCCCCTAATCGACGCATTTGTTCGCTGAACCCCATCTAGGCGAGTTAAGTTAAGATCAAGGAGGGATTAACAAGTTTTTTCCCGGTAAAACCAAATTCAAAAAACCAACCAACAAAGAATCTGTCGGCACACGCAGAGAATTCAAAGATAAGCGGCCGACTTCAGACTCCCAGAATAAAAGGTTCGGATTTCGATTTGGGGAAAAGAAAGAATTTAGAGCAGGAAACAAACAGCGCCCGAGTTCCACCAGACAGGGCAAGCCAAAGTATGACGGAAAGAAGCTCTAATTTTCAGGCCGGACAGGTGGGTAATAAAATCAATATTTGGGAACGTCTAGGTGCTCCTAGAAGTATACTGTCTATTCTTAAAGGATATCGAATTCCTTTTACACGACACCCACCTTTAATAAGTTTCGAAGCATCTGATCAACGATTCCAGGCCAAAGATTCTGCAGAAATGTGTCAGGAAATAAATAAACTGTTAAATTTTGGCGCTATTGTTAAATCCAACAACACGTCAGGATTTCTATCACCTTTATTTCTTCGAAAAAAGACGGATGGGTCAAATCGGCCCATACTTAACTTAAAAATATTAAATAACTTCCTGAGACCTCCGAAATTTCATCTAATTAGTCACTACAAAATCCCGTCCTGCTTAAGTAATCAAGATTATATAATAAAAATAGATTTGTCCCAGGCTTAATTTCATCTGCCTGTGATACCTCCTCATCGCAGGTTCCTAGCTTTTCGCTATGACAACATTATCTACGAGATGACATGTCTACCCTTCGGCCTAGCAACAGCCCCCTCAATATTTGCCAAAGTGACTAATTGGGTGGCCAATTGTTTCAGGGAGAAAGGAATCAGGGTGATTGTCTACCTAGATGACTTTCTTATAATCCATCCAGATCCAGACATCCTTCTTCAACATTCACGGGAAGTAATAAACACTCTCACCGACATGGGTTGGTGCATCAACTTCACAAAATCTTGCCTTCTTCCTTCACAATCCATGGAACACCTGGGAATCTTGTGGAACACGTGGTCAAACGTCAAAGCCCTGCCAAAAATCAAAATAGACAAGAATGTAGAATTATTGAAACAAACATTAAAACGTCAATGGTGGAGTTGGTGGACGGCAAAAGTCCTTCTAGGAAATCTGAACTTTGCGTCTTTTGTGGTGCCTCTAGGCAGATTGCACTGTCGCGAACTTCAAGTCAAAGCCAAACTCCTCCCAAAACAAGATCGTCACAAGAAATTCCCTTTGCACAAGTAGTGCATCAGGAACTTCTCTGGTGGTTAGAAAATATCCAAAGGTCTTCCCCAATTCATTTAAAAAATGCAACAGTCTTTCTAACTACAGATGCTGCAAAAAAGGGATGGGGAGCCACAGTGAACGGAGAAAGTCTGTGCGGAACCTGGAACAATGCACAGGAACTTTGGCACAGCAACCAAAAAGAGCTGTGGACGGTATTAGAGGTACTAAAAAAGGTAGGTGCCAAATTTCAAGGCCAAACTATGATGCTACAAACAGACAACAAAACAGTTGTAGCATATCTGACAAAGGAAGGAGGGACGAAGTCTTGAATGCTACTGATGTCCACGCAAAAAATTCTAAATCTGGCATGTCATCACAACATCAACATCATGGCACGGTACCTACCGGGGAGGTACAACTTAACGGCAGACAGCCTTTCCAGAAACAACGAATTACCAGAGTGGTCACTGAGCAAGGAGATTTGCAAGATCATCTTCAAAAAATGGGGAACTCCAGAGATCGACCTGTTTGCCAGCAACCGATCTGCAATACTACAGACCTATGTGAGCAAAGATGCCAAGGATCAGGAATGTCTTTTTGTAGATGCGTTCAGCAGGACCTGGAAATTCAACCTAGGGTGGCTGTTCCCTCCTCCGGCAATGATTCCGAGAGTTCTACAACATCTAGCGAAAAGCACGGGCATGTATCTCCTAGTAGCTCCAAAATTGGATCGAACCTTTTGGAAAGCAGAGATAAAGCAACGTTCTAAAGACCCACCATTCACAATAAAAGATATTCGCCACCATCTTGTAGACCTGAGGACAATGAAACCCCCGCCAGCAGTAAAGGAACTCAGTTTGCAGGTCTGGAGGATTTGGGCTGGTCCCGTTTAGTTCACTCATGGGGCCCAGAAAACAAAAACTTACTTGAATCCTCATGGCGCAAATCTACCCTAAAAACTTACGCTTTCACATGGGAACGCTGGAGAAAGTGGGCACGAGACAACAACCGTCAAGTAGACAACCCAAGCGCTAACGACGTCGCCCAATATATGTGTTTTCTCCATAGAACAGAAAAGTTAGCCCCAAAAACTATTGCTCTGCATAAATCAACTGTCGTCACGTTTGCTAACCCACAAACATCCGAAAGGTTAACCAACCACCCCCTAGTTAGACAGACGATGAAAGCTATCCTACTCTCCCGACCACCGACTCCAAGCAAACAGTAACATGGAATGTATGTACTCTCGTAAACTATTTGCAGTCTTACACCACAGATACTGAAAGTCTATTTCAAGTTTCACGTCACACGGCAGCACTTCTCCTGCTAGCTTCCGGACGCAGAATTCACGATCTGACATTACTTGACATCTCGCCAGAATCTCTTACAATTGAAGATAACAACATAACTTTCTGGCCACTATTCGGATCGAAAACTGATTCCGCTAATCACAGGCAATCGGGCTGGAGGCTATCGGCAGGTGAAAATGAAAGGCTGAATATTCCACTCTGGACAGTTAGACTAATCAACGTGTCTAGAAGCAGACGATCGAGTGACGAATCCCTAACTAGTCTATTTATCACTACCAGAGGTAAAGTTAAAGCGGCGACACGTACAGTGATAGCAGGCTGGATACGCACCCTTTTCATCGATGCAAATATCAAAGCATCACCGGGAAGCTGCAGAGCAGCCGTAAACTCGGACAACTGGACTAACAGAAATTTAAACTTAGACGATGTAATCAAGAGAGGTAAGTGGAAATCTAAGGATACATTTATAAAATACTACTTTAAAGAAATTCCCCGTGAATCAAGCGATTCCTCACTTAACAGATTATCACAATCATTTACATACTACATAAATCAGTTAAACTTAAAGACTGATTAGTTCTTGTATTTTAAATATTATAAGGAAAATATCTACTTTAGATGATTAAAAATGGCTGTTTTCTGTATCAAAAAGGATTTTTCATTAATTTATTCCTTTGCACAGTACGTCTATGCTGCTGAAAACATCGCCGGCAGATTATAAACACTTCTCACAAGTGGGTCAAGCGTAGGCTCGAACACCTAAATAGAACCGTTTTCCCCCCGAAGGGTAGAAAACGGATATTTAGGTTTCAGCCGTAGCTTGATCCACTAAATCTTCATATCTTACCGGCTTGAGTGAGTACTGAGGAACAAAATGACCGCCGGCGATGTTGCTACCCGTACGCCCGCCGCGCTACGGTTAGGTTACCAGCATCATAGATAGTTTCTACCCTGTTTAAGGGAATATTCACACTGCAGCTAGGTAAAATTCAAGGGGTAATCTCACAAGTGGGTCAAGCTACGGCTGAAACCTAAATATCCGTTTTCTACCCTTCGGGGGGAAAACGGTTCTATTTTAAAAATGAACGGATGGAGATATTATTATAAAATACTAGTATTCCCGGCGAACTTCGTAACGCCTTACACTACACTACACTACACTACACTACACTATACTACACTACACTACTCTACCCTACCCTACCCTACCCTACCCTGCCCTACACTACACTGCACTACACTATACTACACTATACTACCCTACCCTACCCCTACACTAAACTACACTACCGTACCCTACCCTACCCTACGCTACACTACACTACACTACACTTCACTACACTACACTTCACTACACTAAACTACACTACCATACCCTACCCTACATAAGAACCTTCTCCTGACAATAACGAACTCGACAAAAAAACAATTAGCGAAATCGGTCCAGCCGTTCACGCATGATGCCGTGACTAAGGGAAATAGAGATTCATTTTAGATATTCATATAGATTATTTATTATATGTTATATCAGCTCATATACGACCACACCGAGGGGCTCGAGCCTACCCTGAATCAGGGCGATTAGGCCTTAGACGACCACGCGGGACCAGTGCGGGTTGGTCGACTTCACACACAACCTTCGAGTTTCTTCGCAGGCCTGTGCAGGTTTCCTCACGATGTTTTCATTCACCGTTTAAGCAATCGGTAATGATATGTACGTAAGTTTTTGAAAAACTCATTAGTACATTGGCCGTCCAGATTTGAACCCGGTACCTCTGGTTAGATGGACCGAGTCGTTACCGGTTGAGCCACCGACGCTTATAGATTATTTACGAATATAAAATCAGAGCATCTCTGCTCACTTGGTATGAGGCGAAGTAGCAGTAGCACCTCCAGCGGAAGCACAGTCGGCTGGAGTTCAGTGACACGGGGAGAAAAAGCGTCGAACTATCCGGGCATTGTCGAGGAGGACTGCTTTCTGCATTGCTGCAATTATTGGTCTGCCTCGGAGATCCAACCGCCTTAGTTGACGTTCAATGTCAGCTGAAATTAGCCCGTTCACGAATAGAACTATGGGGATGATTTCAGTGGATTCCACTTGCCACATATCAGTAACCTCGTGCGCTAGTTTCAGGTACTTGGTCCTTTTATCGGCATCAGCCTGCACGAGGTTTTCATTATATGGGATAGTGATATCAACCAAAAACACCCTTGACTGCGCCGATGCATTAACACGATATCAGGCTTATTCGAAGGAATAGACCTGTCCGTGATGACGGGTCGGTCCCAGAAGAGCTTGGCGTGGTGGTTTTCGAGAACCGGCTCCGGCGTGTACTTGTAATACGGCAACCGCCGAGATATGAGGCCATACTTTAGAGCGATTTCTTGGAGTAGAATCCTAGCTGCTTGGTTGTGCCTGTGCAAATACTCAGTGTTGGCAAGCATGGAACAACCGGAGGTTATATGACGCAGGGTTTCCCCTGGTTGAAGGCACAACCGACAAACATCTAAGGTGTCATCTTTTATTATGAACCTCCTGTAGTTGTTCGTCTTGACCACCTGATCATGTATTGCACAGACAAAATCCTCGGTCTCCGCAAAAAGATCTCCGAAGCGCAGCCAGCACACGGAGGCCTTTTGATCTACGAAGGATCCACAAAGGGTTATGAAGAATCTAACGTGCAGTTTTTTTTCTTACTATATGGCCTCTCGCTCAGTAGTGCTAAGTACAACCGGTGCCTGCCAGTTCTATTGGGCCATGGATAGAGGGGTTAGTCTTTTATCGACGACGTGGTGCTGCTCAGCCCCTCGGCAGGTGGACTTAGAAAACTTATCGCCATCTGTGAAAGATATGCGGCTGCACATTACCTCAAATATAATGTAAATAAGACGGAAGTAATGATTTTTAAACATGGGAAAGGACCACAAAATGTACTTCCCATTAACTTATGTGGTTCCGAACTTAAAATTGTAGACAAATTCAAGTATCTCGGACACATTGGGACAAATGATGTTACAGATAATATGGACTTGGAAAGACAAAGGCGTAGCATCTCTTGCAGAAGCAATATGCTCGCGAGACGATTTGCGTATTGTTCGTCACAGGCTAAGGTAACCCTATTCAAAGCGTACTGTCAGGCGCTCTACACCAGCTAACTGTGGTATAAGTACGCGAAGAAAACCTACAATACGCTCCGGTACAATACAACAACGCATTCCGGGCCATGCTCAATCTACCCTGGCGGTGTAGTGCGTCTGGAATGTTCGCGGAGAATAGGGTTGACGATTTCTATGCTGTGTTGCGTAGGTCTAAAGCATCATTCCACATAAGACTGATCAAATGTACGAACAGTATAATTGTTGCTGTGTTCCGTACCATTTATATGAATATCATCATCATCATCATCATATCAGCCATTTATATGAATATGAATCATTTCAACCTGACATTGTGCTGTTAAACTATTATCATAATAATTATTTTATTATTTTGACATTTTTTATTTTATTTTGACATTAATCCTTCTATGGGTAAAACTTTGTGCGTAATATTATGTACTAGTGTGCCTGAAATAAGGATTCATTCATTTTTTTTATTTTTTTTTATTTATTTATCACAGGCTATGACAACTCTATGCAAGTCACTATCGACTTTCGACAGGAAGCATCTTCGTAGGCTGCATATCTCGCGGTTGTGCATTTGTTTGGTACTTAAAAGGCCACGACCGCCACTATTCCGTGGGATATACAGCCTCATCACTGACGACCTCGGGTGATGCTATGGAGTGTCAAAGTAGTGCGGACTTTTCGATCCAGGGTGTCCAGTTATTATTATTATTTTATTTAATTTGCCAGAATACACTGTTCCATTTTGTTGGAATTTTATTGATCTATTGATCCATTTTATTCTAGTCTTGGTGGTCGTGGCATCACTTAAGCCTTGATTTAAATTGTTTTCTCCTATAACACATTTCTTCATACACCCTTCCAGTTTTAGGTTTGCCATATAACTACCACGTTTCGAAACAACGTTAAGCTGATTGTGCGCTTCCATGACAAGCTTGTTCCAGCCGGCAACACACTTAGAACGCCCACACCCTGCTCTGTAACTGTTACAGCCAGTACAGCCTTATGTGTATATTAGCCTTATGTGCCTTTATCATTACATACATTATCGCATGATCTTAACTCTAATGGTAAATCTATATTTATCAAACTAAAATTACATAGTTCTTTATATTTATCAATTTGACTTGCAACCCGATGAACCCACAAAACCTTATTTTAAGACGTATAATGTAGACCTTATTACATCGTAATTGAATTCAATCTCCAATGGAAAGTGATCTGACCAAAATATAGTAAGATTTATTTTATCAGATTTCATTATTTCATTTTATTTTTATTTCATTGCTTGTTCAGTAACAACGCAATGATCTAGCCAACTCTTACATCCGTTAGATTCACTATAGTAGGTATAACTGCCTCAGTTCAGCCCCAGTATGTCAATGTCCGCACAACGCAACATATTTTCTTGGCAAAAACATAGGAGTTCTCTGCGGAGAGTTCACTATATAGCTGTAACTCAAATTTTACCCAAATTCGTCCTTTTGGAACTAGAGCACCTAGTTTGATGTTTAATTTATTTGTTTTTAGACTATCGTTTTCTATCAAAATCTGAATTTAGTTTTTTTTTGCCTTGACTAAACCAAAGTATATAATATGTTAGTACTAACGTCACTCCTTCCTCTCTCGAAAGTTAAAAAATAATAATAAGAAAATTGTACGTACCTTATATATATCGGAAAGAAACCTTTAGGGAAGGGTGGGTAGATTTTGTTACTAAAGAAAATATGCGCTATTTTTATCCAATTATTACCCCACTATAGACAATATAGTGACACTTCGTACTGCTTATATACAATTTAGCGGAGTTCTCATGAATTATGTATTTTTTTTTAAAGTAGGCAAGTGCGTGGCGGTGCGCGCAGTACAGGGTTCCGCAGCCATTACTTCATATTACTTTTAAACTTAATTTCACAGTACACCCGAAATGATTGTTATTGATACTTCATATGAAGGACTATATGCTAGAGGACCCTATATATTAATCCGCTAACTCCGGCATCAGCCGGCCAGTAAAGAGCCCATAGATGAGGTTGTAAACACTGAGCCGTCTCCTACGGGCGCTCGACCCGGCTCTCCGGAGATCCTACATCTTTCGGATAGTGGGGACGAGTGCCGGGACCGAAACCCATCTTATTCCTTCCCTCAGGCTGGTCCAGATCCACCTCGCGGCTGCGTACAAGTTCAGAACGTAACCGATATTGGAAAGGACTGGATGCATGTCGCCAGGACTGACAAATGCTACCTTTGCCTAGCCCTGGCCTGACCAGGAAGATCCTGAAACTCGGGAGAATCCAGCTCCGCAAGGTAACAGCGACCATTACCGGTCACGGTTACTCTTTTTACCCTGGGGATTACAGACAGCCCGCTGTGCCACGCGTGCATGGCGGCCGAGGAGACAGCCGACCACATCCTTCTGGACTGCAGAGAGGTGGCGGCGTACAGGGCCGAGATTCTCGGAAACCTTAGGACACTCCCGAAGATAGTCGGCAGCCTTTGGGGGCCACTGGGCTTCCTGAAAAAGCTGGGCTGGCAGTGATGCCGGCCAACCATGCAAAATGGGCAAAGGAATAGTGAAGAAAAGTAGATAGCGGAAACCAGCCCGACCGTACAAGTACAAGTAATGCTAGAGGAGCTATTTAGTCGCCATCACAATCTTGAACTCCCTTACTTTCAAGCCAGGAAGGAGCAAATAGAAGATCACGTGATCGTACGGAAAACCGAATTCGTGATCTTGATGAAAATGTACTATAATAATATACTATCACTAGGAGACACAAAAAAGCGATCGAGAAAAATGTATGTGAATAAGAATGTGTGTCTATCCACCTGTTTTGCGGGGAAACTGTTATTTAAATAATATGGTATTTTAAAAATTTATGGTATATCTGGAAAAAATCTTAAAAAAATATCTGCCATACAAAAAAGTTTTTTTTTATTTAAAATGGCGCTAAGTTAATCTATAAAATTTACATTACTAGCTTCTATATTAATGCATTATGTGGTATATATTTAGATACACTCTAAACTAAAAAGGTGCCTCTCATAATAATTGAAAAATGTTTGATTCTCTACGAGAAGGTACGATCTCCGTGGGGAGTTCAATTTATTTTATGACAAGCTTTTGCCCGCATTTTCACCCGCGTGGACAACCATTTTTTGACTGTCTTTGAGGGTGAGTGATGCTCGAGCCGCAAGCGGCTTTTTCTACTGATCCCTCAGGAGCTATATCGGGCTATTCTGATTAGCAATATATGTCACTTTCCAGCCCCTAAACCAATTCTATACAAAAAATCACCTTAATCCGTTGCCCCGTTGCGACGCCGACGTGAGCAAGCGTGGCAATAATTTTTTCCCAGAACCTTCGGGAACTTTGTGAGGATATGCTAATTAGCAAATTATGTAACTTCCCACACCCTCAACCATCTCTGTGCAAAAAAATTCAACAATCCATCTATCCGTTGCGATGTTAAATTAACCAAAAAAGAGGAACTGCATCTGACTATGCAAATTTTCACGGAATAATAGTAGCCAATGTCTTTTCTAGTGACACATGTTACCTGCATGCCATCAAGATTAGTTAAGGTTTAGAAGCGTGAAAAAGTAAGAAATAAACAAACACATTTTCACATTTATAACTATTTATTATTTTAAAAGGAATACAGCACCTTCTTTCTCAATCATATTATTCTCTTTACAATGGTATTTTATTGCCATTTCTTTAAAGTGTCATTTTGCATTATCATTGGTTTGGAGGCCTGCGAGGACAAGCTGATGTTCAAGTCTCTAGGTGTACTCATTACATGTAATGGACCGGCCCTATCCATACATCTTTAAAATAATTGTCAAATACAACGACACGCCAACTTTGGGCGCGCCATTTTGGCAGATTATGCGGATCTGTGTTGTACCATTATCAGGCGGGGCGGGAATTTGACGCATATGGGAGACGCCTGAATCGGGACAGACCCCTTTACGCGGGAAGCGACTCACTTCATACCTGAGTATGGAGCGAAAACTATCGCTGCGTTTGTCTAACGTTTGCTAAAGCTCCTTGATAAGACAAGGATAGAGTTAGGAATGAGTGCAAAGCCAACGGTGAATGATTTTCGATAGAAATCTCCTTCGAATCAGTCAGTGCTTTTAGCTGCGCCCGGGCGGTGCGCGTATGTGTTTTTAAAGTGATTGTTTAGTGATTGTTTTGTTGTTTTGCATAGAAAAACTCGGTGTTGTTGAAATTCCCAATTAACTGGGTAAGCAATACAATGTTATTATATTATCTATTGTTATTGTAGCATTCACAGTTCACGTTTTTTTACGTTCAAGTGCAATACCTACTAATACCTACTTACCCTATCTTTGGCTGAGACTGTTGAATTATATTTCACAAAGTTTAATACACAAATATTTTAGTCAGATAGTCAGTTTATGACGATTTCACCGTTATAAGTTTTATATATAGTGTCCATACAAAAACATTGAGAAATAATTGTTTTTGTAACCCTTGACAATAATGGCGGCCACCCACGAAGAGCCCCGCCAGTTGAAACAAAATGGCGCAGCTGGCAGCGCCAGCTGATTCGTCCTCGCCGCGGACCATAGTCAGGCATTTGCCAGGGGAGTGGGACAAATAACCACTTGTTTAAAAAAACAAGAGATGTACATGCACGTTCCGTTAGAGATCCCCATAGATTGGTATACGACTCAAATCCCAGAACTGATGTTTATGCCAGAAATTGTTATGTTATGTGTGTTAAAATATATAATGCGTTGCCCCATGACATTAAAGATTTACCTTTGACATCCTTTCGAGTACAACTAAAGCGCTGGTTAAAACTGAAAAAATATTATTCTGTTACAGAGTTATTTATTCGAAATCACAATAATATATGACAATTTCTTGAAAATGATTTACTTATTACTTTCTTTTTATTTTATTTGTTAATTCATTGTTATGTTCTATTGATTTTTATGTAAAGTTGACATGTGTAATGTAATGTAATTTAAGTGTGTAATATTTTAAATAACCTAGATGTCTGATATTCTGACTTTAAAATACTTACTTATTGTTATTGTATGTCACTTGTGACTAAATGTGCTGTTCTCTTTGGTTTTTAAAATATCTTTTTTGTACCACATTTATTGCAATAAAGGAATTGAACTGAATTGAATTGAATTGCAACACACATTCACACCACTATAGTCTGCCGAGTCTCGTCCAAATATAAACAACGACAGACACAGAGAGACGTACTCGGAATGTAGCACAAATCCTACTATTATTATAAACGCGAAAGTTTGTATGTACGATTGTACTGATGTTTTTACTCTTTCGCACAAAAACTACTGAACGTATTTAACTGAAATTTAGTAGGTAGAAATTAAGAACTTGATTAACATATATGTCAGTTATTTCCACGCTCCCGAATAGCTTGCGGCTCACACACTGCGTACACTCGGAGACAGTCATAAAAACTACGTTCACGCGAGCGAAGCCGCTGGTGATTTTAGTGAGATAATAAACTTCACTTACTTCGAACTAAAACCGATTTGGGGAATACTAATCGACTGAGGCGAAATGAGCGAATACACTCATTCTGTAAGCATTAAAACTGCTGTTCGCGTAGACCGGTCTATATTATCTATTATATTGGTCGAACTATAGGTGTGGTTGGTAAATAAAGCAGTGGATCCCTAAGTTTTTTTAAAACATTAGCATTCTGTTATCAGTTCATTACGCGTATATACATGGATATTCTAAATAAGTAAAGTGCAACAGTGAAATAAATTAAAATTAAATAGACTAATAAATTAACATAATCCGGGATATTAGCAAGAATTAAGTGTGATTGCGATTTAAACTTTTTAGGGTTCCGTACCCAAAGGGTAAAAACGGGACCCTATTACTAAGACTTCACTGTGCGTCTGTCTGTCACCCAGTTGTATTCCATGAACCTTGGTAGCTAGACAGTTGAAACTTTCACAGATGATGTATTTCTGTTGCCGCTATAACAACAAAAACTAAAAATTAGAAAAATTTATAGAAGGAGGTCTCCGTACAAAAAAACGCGTTTTTTTTTTAAACGTGAAGGTACTAGCGCCATCTAGTATAATGGTACGGTACCCTTTGTGTGCGGTTCTGACTCGCACTTCGCCGGTTTTTTTTTGTTAGCGTAGAATCTAGAAACTGAATTTCGATGAAATATGTATTTGTAATTGAAATATGTATTTTTACCTTCGAGAGACGAAGGAGCAATATCGTCAATGTTATGTGAAAATATCATCAAGTTCATGTTGATCATTCGAAAAAACTGACCACGAATATGCAATCTGTTTTACTTACAGATACCAAAACAAGTGTTTTAAAAAAACTGTGTGTGTGTTTAAGTCCGTATCTTTGATTTGCAGAGAAACAGTTGGACCGATTTTGACGAAATTTTTCACATGATTATTTAAAATTACTTGCCAGATTACCTTTTTTGAAATTTTCATTTCTTTAAAAAAAAGTGTCCATAAAAAAGTTAAAAAAAAAGCTTTCTCAAAAATAATGCAAAGGATGTTTCCATATTTTTTCATTAACAAGAAGTATAAAACCTAAAATATGTCGTATGTGGTATATCTGGGAAAAGTCGAAAAATGGACCTGTCCCTTAAAACAGTTTTAAAATGTTATTTTTCAAAATGGCGCTGGTTTTAAAAAAATAATCGCAATAGGAAATGCCTGGGGCCTTTCACGGTCTACCTGGGAATAGCTGGGCAGATCGCGATCTTCCGGATTCTGACAATATGCGCCGACATTCTTGACGCTAAACGGACCGTGCAAAGGTCAAGAGAAGCGTCACACGAGTCATATATTTTGGATATAAATTCTAGACTTATTGCATTAACCGTACCAATTAATGCAAAAACGTGTCAATGTCAAACATGAACTTGACTTTGAAATACGTAATAGTTACTTAATTTTAAATTTTGGTACCTACGATTTTCACAGTTAAAATTAACCAAGTTTTCACTTTTTACTTACTGTTGTATTGCATGTTTGGATATAGGATGTAATACTAAGTAAGTAATGTAAAATAAGCAAAATTTAAAATTTTGAAAAACCCACAACGGTTAAAATGTGATCGAAAAAGGATAAAATAAACAAAAATCGCCAAGCGAAAAACAGAAAAAGAAGAATCCGTATTCCATAGAGGAGTTACTGAAGAAACCTGATAAGATAGTCAATACGATTTCGGTTGCGTTCCAAAACTTTCTTCGTCAGCCGAGTGGCAGTAGGTATGGTCATTAAAAAACCCCCGACTTAAATAATTTATGTAATTAGTGATAGTAAACGTACAATGCTTTTATTGAAAGATTTGATCTCTCGCAGAGTCGGACATATGAACAACAGAGTAGTGCCATGAATATTTGAAATTTTAACATAAATTTAAATAAGTATATAAGTAGCAATAACATATCTCCAAATTATTCACGTTACTATAAAACTATAAAACCAGTTAACTTAATGGCAGCCCCGGACGGATTTGCTTGGGTTTTTTATTAAGTTTATAGGGATTTGAATATTCAATTGCCTTATCCACTTTGATTAAACCAAAATTTTGGTTCATTATTAGCTTATCCACATCTTCGAGAATCAAATAGGTTCGTAGGGAAGTGCTACGAAAACTGATACTCTGTTGTTCATATGTCCGAATCTGCGAGAGATCAAATCTTCCTATAAAAGTTTTCTACGTTTATTATCACTAGTTACATAAATTATTTAAGGTGGGGGTTTTTTAATGATTTTAACCCATTTTCAATTACGTTTTAACCTTCGTGGGTTTTTCAAAATTTTTAATTTTCCTTTTTTATTTAAAAACTTTTTAAAGAAAATAGGTACATCATCATCATCATTACAGCTCATATACGTCCCCACCGAGGGGCTCGGGTACATACTTTACACAAAAATGATATAGTTTATTTTAATATATTAATATGTAATATGTATTCACAACTAAACTTTGCCGGGGGTTTTGTTGTAACTTAACTCGATATCATTATAAATGACGGCTGAAAAGACGTTTTCAACTAAAATAAGAAAAAAAATACAATGCGTTAAATCTGTCTGTTTCAATTTCACACCTAAACGATTTCAAACAAATTGTCGGTAAGATTTTACATAGTCAAGTGTGTTTATCATCATCATCATCATTACAGCTCATATACGTCCCCATCGAGGGGCTCGAGCCTTTTTTTTTTATTCACAATTGGTAAACCCTTGACAACATCTCACCTGGTGGTAAGTGACGATGTTGCCGAAGATGGAAGCAGGCTTACCAAGATTCCCCAACGCAATGGGGAACTGGCTATCTTATCTTCATGCCGGAACACACCAATGATATCAACATTGATATTTGGCGGCAAGACTTAGATAAGATGGTGGTAGCTAGCCAGGCGGGCTTAGAAAATGCCCTTCCACCAACCAAACCGAGTCTTACAATTGACCCCGCCGGGAATCGAACCCGCGACCTCCTGTGTAAAGCCAGTGAACTTTGCCTCTGAGCTACGGAGGCGGTTAAAGCCTACCCTAAATCAGGGCGATTAGGCCTTAGTCGACCACGCGGGCCTAGTGCGGGTTGGTCGACTTCACACACAACCTTCGAGTTTCTTCGCAGGCGTGTGCAGGTTTCCTCACGATGTTTTCCTTCGCCGTTAAAGCAATCGGTAAGTATGTACGTAAGTTTTTTGAAAAACTCATTGGTACATTGGCTGTCAAGATTTGAACCCGGTACCTCTGGTTAGATGGACCGAGTCGTTACCGGTTGAGCCACCGACGCTTTTTTTGTTGAGCCACCGACGTTTATCATACAAGGTAGTAAATTCAAATGTAAATATAAAAAAGTTTATATAAAAATTTTGATATCGACAACAACTGTGAAGTATGCATATAGGGTAATATAGAAAAATACATTCTCTACTACACAATGCTAACTTGTTTACAAAACAAAAAAAATACAAACCCTATACTGAATACCGCATCAAAATAGGACTAGATATAACTGCAGCGCCACCTAGTGAGTTACTACCATAACACCTTTTTAAGAATCCTCACTAATAAACCACCAACCCATTACTGAAAAACTGCATCCAAATCGGACTAGTAGTTTTGGTTTTGCACAAACTAATGTTTACTGCTGCGCCCCCTAGTCAGTTGTCACCCTAACACATCTAAGAACATGCACCACAATTAAATCCGAACCTATTACTAAAAAAAACCGCATCCAAAACAGACTAGTAGTTTTGGTTTTGCACAAATAAATGTTTACTGCAGCGCCCCTGGTCAGTTTTCATCATAAAACATATATAAGAACGTAATAAAATAATCATCCAAAACCCATCACTGAAAACCGCATCAAATTCGGACTAGTAGTTTTGGAGATACATGGCAACATTGGTTTGTACAAAAAAATGTTGACTGCAGCGCCCCTTGTAATTTGTCACCGTAACACCTTTATTTGTATTTTATGTAAACTTTAAATAATTTAATTCGAGCTAAACAATTTAATATGCAATACTGTTTATTTTGTATATTTTGTACTTTATGGTATGGATCAACTGGGCATTCTCTCACTAGTGTTTGCTTGCTTTTATTAGTATGTCCAAACACAAAATCTCATGTAATCACCGTTACCACATAAACTATTTTTAATTCTTGATTTTTGTTTGTGTGTGTAAACAAATGTTGCCGTTTATCTCGAAAACTACTAGGCCGATTGCCATGCGGTTTTTGCCTTTAAAAGGTTTAATTCAGAACCGGTTCTAAGACATGTTGCCAGTAAACCACCAGGGAGCTCTGCAGTAGCCATGATGGTTGGCGCCAATGTTGCCATTTATTATAAAACTACTGTGCCGATTTCCTTGCAGTTTTTTGAGTTTTAAAGGTATCATTTTAGAGCAGGTTCTTAGATATTATCTAAGAGCTTGCTCTGAAATGATACCTTTAAAACTCAAAATACCGCTTTACTCTACCTTAAAACAAAAAACTCATACCTTTAAAACTCAAAGTATACTAGAAATCGGCCGAGTAGTTTTATTATAAAACATAAAAAAACACAAGGAAATCGGCCCAGTAAATTGATTAACCCTACTAATATTATAAATGCGAAAGTAACTCTGTCTGTCTGTTACGCTTTCCCGCAAAAACTACTAAACGGATTTGGCTGAAATTTGGTAGGTAGACAGATTAGGACCTCACTCGCGCACTGCGCACCCTTGAAAAGTCATAGAAACGTGGTCCACGCGGATGAAGCCGCGGAAAACAGCTAGTAAAACATAAAGATATCACTTCAGAGTAGGTTCTTAGATATTATCTAAGAACCTGCTCATAAATGATACCTTTAAAACTCACAAAACCGCAAGGAAATCGGCCCAATAAATTTATTATAATACATAAAGGTATCATTTCAGAGCAGGTTCTTAGATATTATCTAAGAATATGCTTTAAATTGATACATTGAACCGCAAGGAAATCGGCCCAGTAGGTAGTTTTAAAATAAATGGCAACATTGGCGCCAACCATCATGGCTGCTGCAGTGCTCCCTGGTGGTTTACTGGCAAAAAACATTGTGGTAGACCACTAGGGAGCGCTGCAGCAGTCAGGAAGGTTGACGCTTGAGGGCTTCTCAGGAACTATTAAACCGATTTTACTGCGGTCAAATTCATAATATTACGCATATTCAATTAATTTCAGAACATACATTGGCAGTCCCCGACGAATGACGTCGATTGAATGATTGAATTGAGTAAACAAGAAAAATGTAAGGTCACGTTCTGTGCTCTCCCATACTGCTCTAATCAATCGCAGTATTATAACAAGTTATTTGACATAAATCTTTATCTATACAACCTGACATTTAGTCACTGTGACCATATTTTGTATTTTGATTCGAACCGTTTTTTCGTAACTTTACATTAACAAATAATAGACTATTACTATCTAATAGAAAAAAGCGACTGTTAGCTAAGTCATTAGCATATAGTATTCTTTACCATACCGGCTGTATTCAATCGGTAATGAAATGTATAACGACGGAGGAACGAACCGTCGACTGTGGCGCCGCGGGCATAGCGCGGCTGCTAGTCGTACCAGTGAGTACGGACCGCGGGGCCAAAGCAGACAAGAAATTATTTTAATCTTTAAATTTAGGAAAACTTGAATGTCTTCAGTCTATTTCGAATGCTTACGTGGTGAAATATAAGTAAATATTTCTTCCATGCGCATTAAAAAAAATCCAATAAATCATCATACAAATTCCTAGAAATTATCAAGTTATAGTTAGTTTTTTTCGAATGGAATTTTATGAAGAGACTTTCATTGTTTAGTTGAATTGAAATAATAAACAAATTGCGATTATTCAATGTATTATGAGGGTGTTGATAGAATACTTTTATGATATTCTAAAGAGCTTTTCAAAAACCGAACAGAATGACTGAACAAATAACAGCCAGTTAATATTAATGGCATTATGTATAAGAGAACTGAATCAACATTCATAAACTATGAGCAGTCATTAACGTAAAGTTATATGTAAGAGGTATTTAAGTATTGATCAGCAAGTCAAAGATTTAAACAGTTTTAGTCATTCAATGTATAAGTTCAATGAACGAAGATTTAATTGTTTTTATTTTTTTATTTAGCGAAACAAACTATTTTTCCAATAAATTGATGTGGATTGTCCCCTTAAATGACGCAATACACACTTGAATATGTGATAGCATATCCGAACTATACTCAGCGTTGTGCGTGTCTAAATGCAAATTATACTAGTTGCGGCTGCGCATATTTATAGACACAAGTTGCATATAAATATCTTCTTTAAAGACTGTTTAAAGACGCCCACTAAAGCAATTTATTCGAATTCGAAAAATAATCAGAATTTATCTAATTGTATGTATCAACAAAATAATTAGTATTCAAATGCCTACGGAAGTTAAAAACCAAATGAAATGTGGCATGTACCGATGAAATATGACATCTACCGATTTTTTGACTTATATTAGGATAATTTTTAAAATTTTGATGAGAAAAAGAATAATTTCTGATAAAAATTAAAATATTTATTTTCTAATAACGAATTATTCTTTCTGAAAAGCTGTTAAAAAATTACTCTTAGTAAATAAAAATTATTTTTCAAAAAAACCGTCAGGAATCATCTAGCTAGATGTGACTGACCAAATTTGTGACCAAGCTAAAATTTGTGACCAAAATCTCGTGACGGTCACAAATTGTCATCTAGCTCATCTAGCTAAATGCGACTGACGAAATTTGTGACAAAAAAAAGTCTGACGGTCCGTCAGTCACAAGACCGTCAGCGGACCGTCTTGTGATCAAAACTTTAAATGATGGTCATTTCACATCACTAGTGATAGCCTTTAACAGTAACACAAAACTCAAGCGAACACAGGCTACAATAATAATATGTAAATCGTTAAATTGGTGCGAGACACAAACGGGTCTTTGAATTATCCATTAGCCGACATTGTGACTTGCTGTACACTTTATACGCGCAGACGGATTGACCCAGAAACTTTTGGAGAAATGGAGCTATCAAAATTCACAGATGGATTGAAGAAAATACTGACAATAAGTAACAGTAAAGGTGAAAATTTCTTCCATGAGGTGACCAGAAGTCGAAGTTTCTCCCTCATAGGAAGATTTGCGAACTCCCCCTCTTTCCTGCTTCACAGCATTAAATACATTTAAAAAAAAAAATTTAATAATTTTATGACTAATTTTCATGAATTTTGAGTGAAAATACAATGAAATTAGTACTACTTATTGTGGTTGTTGTGCTCTGACTCGGAATCGAACCTAGTCACTCATTGGGCACAACACGCGAACACCGCCCAAGCTAGGACAATCTTCGAGCTCCGCCGTCCATTTATTTAATACTGTGAAGCAGGAAAGAGTGGGAGTTAAGGATTATTTATTACGTGAAGCGTTCCACTTCTTCACGTAACAGGATAAAGGCTGCTCCCAGCCGACATTATAATGGCATGCAATTCTTATTTTTGGTATCGCATATAGCGTGCGGTAGCCGTACAGAGTTTGAGTCTGTCTAGACACTGCTGGGCATTCAGTCCTGTTTTTGCAAAACGTTCCAGTGAATTGAAATCAAAATGATACGAAGTATAAGTATACACTACTTTTTTTTTTCATAAAAGTGTTTCACAGATTTAGCTGTTTCATCCATACCGAGTTTGTAAATATATTGATCACCATCTTCTCGGAAGTAAAATTGAAATTTTTGATTTAGGCTACAGAGAGATTTATTTTTTCTTGGTTCAACAAATGTTAATTTTTTTTCCAGCCATTTCCACCTGGTCGACTCACTGGAGCTCAGCGCCGTCAAATAGAAGTGTTCCGAGACAGGATCTATGTGTTGAGCCAAAAAAAGGATAAATTGTTTCAGCAGACGGATTCCGCAAGTAGAAGGAATGAGATAAGTCAAATCGACCGTGACATTGAAAGTTATAAACAATCGCTGATTAAGATTTACAGTAGCAGTAATTTCTTTCCCATGGATATTCATTTGTTGTGACTCAGTTTTTTAATTATTAAATGTTTAAGAACACTTATTTGAGTTTTACTTTCCATATCATTAATAAGCAGCTATTTTATAAGTCGAATATAAAATTACCTGAAAAAAAGCAATTCTGACCCCTTCGATGATATCCGATAACTAGGTCATGAATATTTTTGATAACTAGTTCAGTCATCTTATCTTCACCCAGCAACTGCCAGTTATAAACGAATTTTCTCAAAGAAACGACGTGTGTTGATAAGAAATCAAGTGACTATTGTTATCGACACCTTCCAAAAATCACAATGGCACAAAATGTAAGCATACTAATTTTATTTTTTCGTCAGTTCAGCTTGAAGTTTTTTTATGAACATGCACTCAAGAACCTGTTTCTTTCTACAGCAAAATATGGAATACATGACATCACTCACAAAAACAGAAATAAAAGTGCGCCTTCAGAGAATTGAAGGTTTAAAACGAATTAAGGAGCAGATGATGAACTTACCCCGTTCTTCTGCTGTTCAAGAAGAAATAATTAGAATCGACTCCGAAATTGCCCAACAAAAGCGCCTTATCCTGGAAATCTATCATCGATTCGGTTTCCATCCCTTAGATATTCATCTCTTGTAATGTAAGTTTTTATAAATAAATCTTTTCAAACCACGAAGGCTAGATAGAAGGAGGACGCATGAATATGTACCTGTAGTTCCGAACGTTCAGTTGAACGAAATTATCTAGATAACGAAGAAAATTATCTAGATTGTTAAAATGGCTGACTGGCCTAGAAAATGACGCAGTGAGGTATCTCGGGACTTCTGAGATTGGGAATAACAATTTCGGTACAGATAATACTCACCCCTCGATATTCCACCCTTATGCATATAATTACAGTTAAAATATTCAATTATATTTATAACAATATGGGAAAATGAAAAATATTACTCAAAAATATCACATACGATATTGCGGCCAAATCTTTAATACCGTTTTTGACTTGCGGACTAACCCCCAAGTCCCACCCTCAATTTTTAAAATTCAATTCCACCTATCCTACGCTCTTTAAAAATTCTTAAAAATATTCATATAATCTTTTTTTTCATCCTTAAGACGACCGAGACATTTTTGACTTGCGGACACACCCCCAAGTCCCATCATTATACTTTGCGATTTAATTCCACCGATCCTCCACTCTTTACAAATTCTTAAAAATATTCATAAAATCTTTTTTTTTCATCCTTAAGACGACCCATACATTTTTGACTTGCGGACTCACCCCCAAGTTCCACCCTTATTCTTTGAAATTTAATTTCACCGATCCTCCACTCTTTAAAAATTCTAAAAAAATTCAGTGAGCTCTCTCCTCACATTCTAAAGACGACACAGACATTTTTGACTTGCGGACTCACTCCCAAGTCCCACCCTTATTCTTTGCAATTTAATTCCACCGATCCTCCACTCTTTAAAAATTCTTAAAAATATTCATATAATCTTCTTTTCTCATCCTAAAGAGGACCCAGACATTTTTGACTTGCGGACTCACCCTTAAGTCCCACCCTTATTCTTTGCAATTTAATTCCACCGATCCTCCACTCTTTAAAAATTCTAAAAAACTTCATATAATCTTCTTTTTTTATTACATGCATATGAACGCCAAAGTAACTTAAAGCTCATTCATAATAGCTTTACATACTTCTGAAATTTCAAACAAGTAGTGTATAAACTGGGGCACGTTCCTGTTTACAGAGCGGAAAGATATATCACGTTAACTCGGTTACACACGGTGTTAAAAAATGTTTTCACGTTTAGTTAGCGTATTTTGATGAGGAAAGTAAACCAAAATTAATGTTCTAGACTAGACAGTGCGGCGCCGCCGGTAGCGTGCGCCGCCTAGAGTTCAGGTTATGACGACACATAGATAAAAACATATGAATTGTCGTCCGTCTTCATAATAATTTAATAGTTTAATTTGTCTTTTAACTATTACGAAATGTATAAGATATTAACAGAGTTGATTTTTGACTATTCTGAGTTAATATTCTACATAACTTTTAAGCTGTCTATTTATAGGCTAAGAAAACTTCAATGATATTCAATTTACTATTATAAAACTTTTATTATAAAAATACTGATTACATACAGAAAGCAACTTATTATACCTTAGAGATAATTTTATAAAATTAACAATAACAATTACCAATATCTGTGGAATAGCCTAATATAACGATCCAAAATAGAATAGCAAAATACATAGTGGTTAACGTTAGACAAACAGTTGTATCTTTCACGTCTTAGCTTACAAACGGTGGAAAATAGGTTTACCTTACCCGTTTCTAAAAATGAAGATATACAGATGTCAACTGCACAAAACACCATTGATTTATTCAACCCACTATTGCAATGAATCACTATTGGTCGTCTTGGATACATGCAGCTCCCACTGGGTGACTCTTGGTTGGCCATCCATCGACCACACATCCTTGTCGTCATTACCAACTCCAGAAAGTCAGACTCTACTGCAGAAATATCATGCTCTTGCCATTTGTCAAAAAGAAGATGAGTAACTTTCAGGGAGCCTCCAGCTTCGTGTGTCACATGAAGGTGTGTTATTTGAAAGTTCGATCGTTGCGAATAAGTTTCAAGCGTTTCTATCTTAAGCCTTCCAAATTCCACAGCTGTTCCTTCTACTGGACTCCAGTACTCGTAGCATTGGTTCACTCCATTTTCAACAGGCTTGCATAGCATGATGATGAGCTCGCTCTGATGATCCCATATGGCCCTCCAGAAGGTACTAGTTGTCTTCTCTGAGGGTGCCGAAGAGCATATATATTTTTTCGGGTGTTTGAAGCCATTAATATAGCTCGCGTTTAAGGAGGCCTCGGAGCTTTCGTCTTCTGATATCACCACGCGGTTGTGGTCATAACACGGTGCGTCTTCGAATCCGTTGTTTTTAACGATTTCCAATGCTGGACCCCACGTTTCTTTGATTTTCTTCTTCATGATTTTGTTGTGCTCTTTGCAAAAAATTGTGGTGGCTTTGTCGTCATTAATTAATTTAATAAAATTTTTCAGGCTCAGCGCTTTCGAATTTTCAGCCCCCATTTTAATGTTCAGTGTACTTACTGATGTATGTACAGAAACTTAATATAATATTACTGTTACTGTGCCTCGATTTATAGTTAGTCTTTTTCCTTATGACTTGACGCATACGAGATTATTTTTGTGGCTTAATTATTGTTATAATCCTATATTCGCTATGAATACGTGACCTACCCGGTTTTACGTCATGGAAAATACCATGGTTGCTAACTGTTACAATATTGTTGCTAACCACTGAAAAACAGTATTTTTAGGTATCTGCGGCTTTTAGGTTTATTAAAACAATTGCACAATGTTAACTAATTTACAGCAACTAGCGAATAGTAGCTTACATAGATTTTATAGTAGTTAACTGAATTAGGATTAGCACAGTGCGCTAATCTAATTAGCCAGCCGAGGTCTCAAGCTTAAGAGAAAGAAAATACCTTCGCCTGTCTACGAATGTCAGTTAAAAAAAAACAGAACAGCGTGTAAGGAAAACTGAATGCTTATCTCGTAGTCTGTTTGTTGTTGTTTATGTTAAGCCGCCACTAGCAAATGATCAAGTAATTCATAAACTTATGATAAGGGAAGCAATAAAAAGCATCGGCATGTCGAGATGTATTAGGTATCGATTAAACGGCCGTTATACATATTTATTTTCTATCATGTAATGAAAGGGCATAACTTACGTTATTTCAGTAAATACAGAATCTAAATATATAGCTAGATAAGTGTTATAATATATATAGATAGATCAGTATTTTATTTATTTTACCTTAAGCTTACCCTTAAATACTATGTATTGTGCTTACGCACTTACCTACAACTTCAATACTTATGTTTGCGTATTCGCAGTACCTACGTTTCAGATCCTTTATTTACCTGAATTACATTCTATTAAGGCCTAATGGATAGACTCAATATAATTTATAATTGATGTCGTTCAATCATAGTAAGAAACAACGATATGCAGTGTAGTTCTATAAGCTTACGTTAGAAAGGTAGAAATAACGGTGAACGTGACCTTCAAAGATTAGTATTCCCGAAAATCATTTTAGTGCGTTCCAACTTTCAAGATGTTATGGAAAGTGAGCATGAGTTCATCAACCGCATATCGTTCGAGGATGAAGGTCTATGGGAAAATAGACCTAGAAAAAGGAGGCGCCAATCGGTCGTCATGAGCACCAGGTTCGACATATTTTCCGCGAATTGTGTGGATGGATACCATGTGAAAAGAAAATTTATGATAGTCAGCAGCCTAGTAGCTGAAGTTGATTCCTCCAATTTTTGGAGCTTTGTATGGGAGAGTGGTTGTAAAGTGATTGTGAGGTTCGACAAGAAGAAATTAAAAAGTTATAATTGGCTTAGTAATTCACAAGTCTTCGAGTATTTTGTGAGTGAATTTTTCATTTTGAAGAAGATTATTACTGATAAATACTACACGCAGCTTGTGTTATATTTAAGAAACACAATGGAAAGGAAATCAAGGACACTCACGCACTACCAGTACCACGACTTTCCAGATCGCAACGCCCCTTTCAACTCTACTCAGTTTATCTACTTTTTGAAGATAGTAAACAAAGAACAAGGCTACGGCACAATAAGAACAGATTGCAAAAAGCGTGCAGTCAGTCCAATAATGATCCATAGCATATAGATTGCTTCGAAAGAGCGGTGTCGGTCTGTGTGTTAGATAACTGTTTGGACCAATTGATAAAGAAGAGTACATATTCATTAACAAGACCTTGCTGCATAGCATATGCACGTTAGATTCAGGAAGGAAAAAATCTAAAGACAGTGACCTCGAAAATATTACTTTCAGAAGTCGCGTTAGGAAATATTGCTCGCTTTTTAAACGCATGTCTGTTCCCTGAGTGTATCGAAAAAGATAGGGTTGGCACCATCGTCAAAATAAGACATTTTAGTGTTAGTGCTTATATAGGTATAAGGCTGGTGTTATAGAATAAATGAGAACTAACATTAAACTATAATGTATTAGCTTTAATTATGTCATAATTTTTTTTTAAGCGACATATGTGTGTAATTCATCCTACCTAAATAATACCATTTAAGTAGTAAGTAGGCTACACTAATCACAATGATTTTACCGCAATGATATTCGCGTGCATCATAAGCACGCAGGAACAAACGGATAACATATAATAGGATCGGTTTCCAGACATGTGTTGAATATATATTTTTTTGCGTCCTTACGCATTTTATAAACACAACTCTTAATGCACCTGACAATCAATTACTATTCTTATATGCAAACATAAATCCTGTATAATTGAATTGGCCTACTGCCAAAGTTAAGGGAGCAACATTTTTATTGTATACGTTTCAACCCTATTTGATAACTCACAGTATTATAAAGCAGTTATATAGTAAACTGTATTGAGACTGCAAGCAGATTCCCTTTTATTGATGTACCAGTTTATTGCTTCATAATATTTAAAACAACTGTCTTATTATATTTAACGAGTTTTCTTTGTACGGAAGATACTTGAAACTCCGAGCAAAAACATTTAGACATCTAAATACATCGCAGATTCGTATTATGATATTAATATTTTTATGGTGGCATCCATCATTGTAAAACGATGTTATCTGTCTCATTGAAAAAGAAATGTAAATATCAAAGGCAAGCTTTCCGAAAACAGTTTTTATGATCGGTATCGAGTTTTCTTTTCCGTACCTCCGTTTTTGTTTACTTAGATGGAGGGTGTTGGAAAAATCTATTTTAAAAAACTCAAGTAAGTTGTCATTTAGGTATTTCAATACAAGTACGCATGGTATGACTGGTGATGTCGGCAATGCCATAAATAGTCAATTGAAACTTATTGCTAACCGCAGAGATTGTGGAAAATTGTGCCAATGGCGTCATGAACAATGTTATCAGCAAACCGCATGAAGAAGTACTTACTGAAAACATGACGAATAATTTATCAAGCTACGGTTTTATAGATCGGTTACTGACGAAAGTAATAGGGTGATTAATTATAATAGAGTAGTATTCGCCAGAGGTATGTACAACGAACCTACAGGCCGCTGACGTTACCTACGCGTAGCCGCGCCCTTTGGCGTGACGAAATGACTGCAGAGGTGTGGCTGAATGTTGTCACATCACCGCTAGAGTTTTGAATAGTTGTCAGGGTTTTATAAGTGTGCGTGCGACGATTTTGAGAGCGCGGAGAAACTGAATTAGATGCTAATTTGCTGACCATGTTCAGCAACTTTTTAGGTTTATACTAACAGCATATTCTAGTCAACACATGTTAGTGCATTTCGATATTAGAACGAAAATGTCACGTGAATTTCGTTATCACGTTGCAACACTTGGTTACATCACAAGTTACGCAATCTTATAAATTAACGTAACGCGCAAAATAGACGTTTGGATATTGTTCTATTGCTTCACATGACCAAGTTTTCGTTTGAAAATAAATGTCCTTTTGGAGTAACGGTAATAGATTCGCTGAAAATGATTTTATTGGTAACATTTTTGGGTAAAGTTTTTTTTTTTAATTTTGAGCTCTAATTCTTTGTAAATTTTAATTTGAAAACTATGCCTATAGACGAATCGAATTCGCGATCTCTCGATTTAAATTAAAACTTAAGACAACGGGAAAGTCAACTCTTTCATTAGTACATCAAAATATTCAAAGCTTTTCCGCAAAGAACTAGAAATAGAAATGTTTTTGGATAAATATTTGATACACGATGATATATTCTTTTTTGACAACTGGTTACGAAACTTGGTTGCCAAAACGGCCGGAGGGGATATACTTGGTATCACCGAACACTGGCTTAAAGAAAATCAAATGATGTTTAGCTTTGATAATTATTATATGGCCAGTTCCTTCATTCGAAAGGTTGCCCAATGTGGAGGCTCACTTATTTTTCTACGTAATAACTTAAAAGCCAAAGAACGTAAAGACATGGTCAAGCTTTCGGTTGAGAGAAATATTGAATTATCCTGTGTTGAATTGGAGAAACATGTCATTATAATGTGTACAGACCCCCAAAGGATGAAAATTTCTTTGTTTTCTATTAGAAGATGCCTTAAGCATATTAAGCAAAGGTAACAAATTTATCATTGTTTGCGGCGATTACAATGTAGATATCCTGGAAAAAACAAGTTTAACAATAAGATTATTAAGCTTATTTAAGTCGTTTGATCCACATTTTTTGTTTCACGAGCCTACTAGAGTAACATCAACATCAGCTACATGTTTAGATAATGTTTTCTGTAATTGCGAACACACACACAAAAAGTATCATAAACTGTTTAAAATCTGACCACAGTGGTCAGCTTGTACTATTTCCATGTGAAAGAAGTATAGAAAAAAATACAGTTCAAACGAGACCTGTCACTACTCAAGGATTAAAGATGTACAAAGATGTACTTGTCCAAAAGCTACCAAACTCAATGTCAGATCAACAAGACCCGAATAGTTTTGACGTGAATACGTCTTTAAAATTACCTCCATAGGGATGCAATCCAAAAAAACGAATGATAACAAAATCGGGGGATACAGTTTAGTGTTGTAGCTACATATCTATCATCTCCATCCAAATTTTAGTTTACACCACTTGATAGCTAAAGAATCAAAGAATTTATTACGCTAAGTAAGGACTGTAACACATCGCGCGCGGGGGAGGGGGCAGCCCGCCATTTTGAAGGTCATTTTGCTGCGTATCGAGATTTCCATTTAGTATAACTTTCGACTCGGTGAAGCTACGACGTTCATTCAAGTTTTAATCGTCAGCTCTCGTCAAAATCTATCGATAATATTATATTATCTATGATTATGACATACATAAATAATAATATTTTATATAGAAACTACATATTACCCGTTACGAGACGTATTCACGTTAAAACCAACGGCCGTGTGCCCCGACACAGCCCCACCCGTTTTTTTTCCAACTTTTTTTTTGAAGTGCTCAGTACAGAGTTTGAAAATATATTCAAATTAAAAACAATAATTGTAAATCAAAAATTCAAGTTTAGTGGCTGGGCAACTGTAGGTATATACAAGAGTACAGAAAAATTGTTATTGCTTTACGAACAAAAGACATACAACTTTGATCTCAAGTTTGTTGAGTATGTTAAAAATTATTCAAAATTATTTAAAAGAGTTTGTTTGGCAGCTAAAGCCAACTTCATATCTAAGAAAATTAAATATTCTGAAAATAAAATAAAAACCGTTTGGAAGCTAATTAATAAAGAGACGGGGAAAACGAAGCCGCTAAAGAAACAATATATCTTGCAAACTGATCGTGGTCTCATTTCTGAAACCTCGGAGGTAACAGGAGAATTGGAATTTTTCTTTACAAATGTTCCACTCAAAACAACCGAGAGCCTTGACTCGTCGCCTATTCCCGCAAATCAATTACTTTCTGAACATGTACCAAAGTGCGAAGAAGATTTTACATTTTGAAAAATTAATCCACACACAATTATAAGAGTTTTTAAGTTGTTGATACTAAAAATACTGAGGATCTTTTGGGCATATCTGTTAATTTAATAAAGTCCGTAATTAAAAGTTTAGCCACAGATTACTAATTAGTTACTACGTAACAGATACTTCACTCAGTAGTAAATTTCCAATACCTACTGCTATAATAGCCTACTCCATCGCGTCAGCAACCGCAGTACTTGCTTCACACCGCGCGATCGCAGGGCTGCCTCTTCGATAAAATTAAATTAACATAACTTTTTGTGTCTATGTTATTGAGAACTGTGAATATGTTTTGACTTATAGGTGGTAGTTTAAAATTGTATCATTTATCTATCTATCTATAATATAAAAAGGAATCGCAAAATGTGTTGGTAAGCGCATAACTCGAGAACGGCTGGACCGATTTGGCTAATTCTTTTTTTGTCGAGTTCGTTATTATTTTCATACCTCTACGCGGGCAAAGCCGCGGGCAACAGCTAGTAAAATATATATTTTTTTATAAATTGGTGCTGACTGTGCAATACATCTAGATAACACATAATTTTAGAGGTCAGTGTGTAAGTAAAATGAAAAAAATCTTTAAGAGTTACATTTGTTTTATTTTTATATAATTTTTTATTAATTTCTTACCCTTTCTAAATTCTCGGTTACTAAATTTTAGTGTAGAAAAAATCCTAAATCTTCTAAAAAGTTTTATTAGATATTGTTTTGGGAAACAAGGGCAGGGAGAGTCAAAATGTATGTCATTTAAAATTTCATATAGAGTACTACCCGGCCTTTGTTTTATATTTTTTTCAAAATTATTAATAAACATAGTCTCAAGTTCTCTTACATAATTATAAAACGCATATGTTGGTACTTTTAACTTTCCATAAAAAGACGATGTTTTGTTGAATGCTATGCACATATTATTTGCTTTGCACATTGTTGAATGCTACAGCACATAAGGCACCAGATGGCATCGTAGGTACGCGTACGAACGAACGAAATGATTTAAATTGAAATACGTGCGTGCGCTTCGTTTGTGAAAACCGAACTGAATTGGGTCCGCAAATGGCCCGAGAACGCTCGGCCGGGCGGTAGGTTATTATAGCGCGCAAGTACATGGAGTGACTTAGCCCTCGACTTGGCCGATCTAGTCAACAAGTGCGAGTTGGACTCGCGCATATAGTGTTTCCTACTGCTACACACACAACTGTTTATTTGCTTTGATCACAACTTACTAATTTCGTTCTGAATCAACGTTTACAATATTTGATGTAGACATTATACTGTTTATATTGTATAGAAATCTCAAATTCCTACCTAGTATAGTTTTTGGAAAAGACCCCGTGACAAAAATAATCTAAAACTGACAACTTTGATGCTCCCCATTTATTTATTGTTAAATGTTAAAAATAACTTAATAGTTATTTATATGATACAAGGGTTGTTAAAAGGTCATTATCAAACGAGTGACATTTGTAAGCCCCAGCCGCAGGCGAGGTTTTACCATCGTCACGAGTTTTTTTATATCCTTTTACACCCATGTATCATACGAAGTTTTTCAATACAGTTGTGAGAAAAAAGACAAAATAAATAAACGACCGTGACAGAAAACAAAATACATGGGTGGGTGGGTACATACCTATCAAGGTTTGCAGCAATCAAAGTTCATTTTACACGCCTTGTGGCTCATTCTAAATGTCCGGGGAGTAATCTCACTTTGTTTTTTTCTTATACATACACATAAGTATATTTTTTTATTACATACGAGTATACAGGATGACTTTTAATTAGTTCTTGACAACAAAAGGTATGCATGTACTCGTGATTACAAACAACTTTCCCAAAGAAACTGTATTTAAAACCAGAAAAATAATTTTTGGTCCCCGTTATATAAGATATAAAATCGGCAAAAATGTATAAAGCACCAAATTTTTTTTTCATATTTGACATATAGTTTCTTTGGGAAAGTTGTTTGTAATCACGAGTACATTCATATCCTTTGCTATCAAGAACTAATTAAAAGTCACCCTGTATATTAACTATTCTTAATTTTTTTAGTTTTCACAAAACATCTCAATTCAGTTTTACGAAAATTGCGCCATATTTTAGCTAGCACACGTACGCATGCGTAAGTTATTTTATTATTATCATAAATAGACTACAATACGGCTTGGAATACTTAACCTCTTTGGTAAAGATGACCTATTCCTTGGTGTAACTGGTTCCACTTCATTCATATTTTTTCTCTTTTCTTCACAAAGATATAACCCAAAATGAATCTAAACAGCTTGCGTTATGTACTAACCTCGGAGGAACTACCTATCTCTTTTAAAATTCTCCTTTCAAAAGTCTTAAAGAAGCTAATGTATCTTTGGTTATTATATTTTTTATTTGCTATAAATGTCTTGTTCCCCCGAGCTAGAAATTAAAAATACAGTGGTAAAGTAAAAGCACGTGTGCGGTAAAATCAATTTTGCGCACACTTGACTGGCATATAAAGGACCACTTTTCGAGCAACTGTATTGAAAAATATATTTAATTTGTTCAATGAGCTCTACTTAAGTGAAATTATTATTATTACTACTTCTCTTTATCTTCTTCGTGATGTAATAGAAGAGCGTCAGTGGCGTAACGGCTAGAGCCGCCGCCTCTTGTCCGGGAGGTAGGGGTTTGAATCCTGCCACGTACCAATGTGATTTCACATTAAGATTTCATATGTACGCTCATACGGTGAAGGAAAAGATCGTGAGAAAACCTGCACACGCCTGCGAAGAAACTCGCAGGTTGTGTGTGAAGTCTACCAACCCATACTGGGCCCACGTGGTCGACTAAGGCCAGTTTGCCCTAATTCAGAGTAGGCTTGAGCACCTCGGTGGGGACGAATATGAGTTAATATGATGATGATGATATGATGATGTGATTGAACTGAAAGAAGATAAAATTCATATGATATTAGAACACAATGTACCTAATACAAAATAAATAGAGTTTAAAAAAACTAAAATACACGCTTTTAAAGTACTTCAGACTAAAAAGTAAAAAATAATTCTCAATATAAGTTGAAAATAATAATTAACAAATTACGAGTATTATTGTGAAAAAATGTGGGTTGCTCGATAGACGAGAAATATGGCACAGAGCGCCCCACGCTTTTTCACAATAATACTAGTAATTTGTTAATTATTATTTTCAACTAATATTTAGAATTATTTTTTACTTTTTAGTCTGAAGTACTTTAAAAGCGTGTTTTTTAGTTTTTTCAAACTCTTTTTATTTTTTATTTTTTAGTTCAAACTTATGAAATTATTATAATTGCCGCTGATTCTTGATAAGTCTACAAAGTTTGAATTAAATCTGTCCGTTTAAAGTGGGTCAAAATCGAGTCCAAAGGAGTCGGTTACATACAAACATACAGGTGAAGCTAATAAAAGCGTGATAAAAAAACAAATATATAATATATTTTTTAATGTAATTTATAAACAGTGAGTTAAAAATATATATGAGCCGTATATGAGCCGATATGATGAAGTAAAAAATTATATACAGCTTTCGTTTATACAGCTACCTTTACATGTGCTGCATTGCACTGTGCAGGGAAGACCCGCCCGCCGACATGTGCAGCTCATTGTTTCGCAGCCTTTTTTACAGCCGCAATGGTTCAAGTATATATATATATATACTCATACCATGTCTCCCTGCAAAATGCTCTATGCCAACTGCAAAAATATCTTTGGTATTAAAATATACATATATTTAAATGAGAAAGGAACCCTACTTCACCAATTTTTATAATAGATAATGGAATTCCGCCTTAATTACACACAATAGGTACTGAAAACAGGTACTGCACCAGTGCGGGTTGGTCGACTTCACACACAAACTTCGAGTTTATTTGCAGGTGTGTGCGGATTTGTTCACTATGTTTTCCCTCACCTTAAGAGCGTTCGATAAACGTACAAATGACAGCAAACTTCGAAAACTCATTGGTACGTGGCAGGATTCGAACTACGACCTCCCGGACAGGTGTTAGCAACCCTAACTGTTACGCCACCGAAATTTAAATTCTTCATACAATAAGCTTGTTTCAAAAACCTTAAAAATTTTAAGTACTTAGTTTTATTTGAAAATAATTTTTATTATTTCGTATTCTTCTGCTACCCCTTCATTTGATACCCATATTATGAAGGTATATAAAAAAAATGGTCCACCATCTTTGGGATTCCGCCATATTGGATTTAGAATGACGCCAATTATAGCTAACCATGCGTCTTCATCCAAACTAAACGTGTAGATAAGCAACATTTCTGCTCAATCGGGAACCGGGATGTGAGTCAAATTTAACTTGCAAACTTTCAATTTTGAAGCGAAACTATCAACATTATTACAAACATTGCAAGTTAAATAAAAGCTTGTAAAAATACTCTAAATTGATCAAATAGCTGATCGTTTTATTTAATCCACAATTAGTGAGCACTTGGCTTAGACAAGTTAGAACGCACTTGGCTACCTGATGTCACTGTTGTGTTAATCTGTAGCAACACACACACTCACAAATCATGCATAACCAAACTACACATCCTACAGCGCCATCTGTGATAATTTTTCCAAACTACATACATTTTCAGCAGACATGTTGCGGTCGTTTTCAGGAAATTGTAGTAAGTTGGTTGCAAAGAAGCTAGCTCGATGAAACCGAAGAAAAACACTAGATGGCGCTATTCGACTGAATTCTAGCAATTTTTGCGCTTGGAAAATTTTCACATGTCTGTTCTGAACTGTGACTTTTGAAAAAGGTTGAGACTACATCGTTTTCTATCAAAACAAAAAGCAATTCAGACTCACTGAGGTTGTGCCTCAGTTCAATAAACAAAATTGGCCAAGTGCGAGTCCGACTTGCAACACCGTGTCATCATATGTCTTATGTCAGACACTTCAGGATGTTAAGAGCGAGTTCGACACCCACTAGGCCAGGGTGAAAGGGTTCGGAAGTCAAACTAGTAAGTAACCCTTATAAGTTTCGCTGTTCCGTCTGTCCGTCCGTCGGTACGTCATAGCCGTTTTTCTCCAATACTATTACAGCGTTCTAACTTATCTAAGATTACAGTTGTTATACTGAAATTTGGTACAGTTATACAAGTATGTGCCATGTATAACTAAATAATAAAATCTGTAAAAAACCCCATATATAAAGTTGGGTTAATAATTTTTTGTTTACTTACCTATCGTGTGGGGATCGTTGAATAGGTCATTCAAAATGATTGAGGGTTTGCTAAGATCATTTTCATTTTTCCAAGGATAAAGTTTTAAAAAAGGTGTTTTTTGTTATAGTTATATTTATAGCCAAACAGTTAAAAGAATCTCAAATTATTGTTAATGAGCAGGTCATAAATATAATGAACTTAAAAAGGAAATTATCAGGGCCAAGTAGGCTTTCTTAGTTTTGAAGTAATAGTTGACCAATTAAATTATGTGATGTGTTATAAATTTTTCATGCAAAATGTTCTATACCATAATAATTATTTTTAAATTGAGTATACCAACTGCAAAAAATACCTTTGATTTTAAAATATATATTTATTTATTGAAATGACAACGGAACCCTACTTTACCAATTTTTATTGTAGGTATTGGATTTCCGCCATAATCCTGCTAATAGTATAAACGCGAAAGTTTTTAAGAAAGTATGGATGTATGTTTGTTACTCTTTCATGCAAAAACTACTGAACGGTTCTGGCAGAAATTTGGTAGGTAGACAGATTAGGACCTGGATTAACACATAGGCCCACTTTTCTACGCTCGCGAGCCGCTTGCGGCTTGCGCACTGCGCAACTTCGAAAAGTAATAGAAACGTTGTCCACGCGGGTAAAACCGCGGGAACAGCTAGTTACACATATTTTAGGCTATTCTGTGAAAATTTTATCCAGCTACCTATTACGGTTCAAAATACACAGCCCTATAAAAGAAGGAAAGGCGCATAGGTGGATGGATGGTGTAGTCTTAGTACTAGCAAAGTATATATATTAGTACTAACATAGAGTATGGACACTCCCTGCCCGCTCTTTAGATTGCGACCTCACCCCCTCGTCACCCCGATTGATACAGATTGGTAACAGTTTGGT